>CAXIVR010000004.1:41624139-43037472 GCA_964035755.1 Teleogryllus oceanicus | reverse complement strand
GCCGGCTGCTCTGATCGTTAGTTTTCCTTGCTTTCTCCGATCAACACCAGGCGAATGCCGGAGCAGTACCCTATCAAACGGGCCACGGATCGTGCGCGATCTGTCCTTCCTCTTCCTTGTTCTATCCTCTCCCCTTACACTAACATGCACTACACTATCACATATTCCGGGAGACCGGTCGGGAGCTTAGAGCTTGTCCCGGCTGGGGCGGTGCCCCGTTGGTGGGAGAGTCTTGGTTAGGGGGAAACCCCACTAGCCGACGGTAGGTCGGCGCCGGATCTCGCCATCCAGCGGGGAAGATCACCGCCGTCTCCCGAAAAAAAAGCATGCACTACACTACGGGGCTGATGACCAAAGGAGTTGACGTGCCCGGAAACACGAAAAAATCAATCAATCAATCAAGAGCATGATTAGAGCAACATAGGTTCAGTAATCGAGAGTGACGCGTCCAATGTACTCAGAGTAGGAACCCCGCGTCAGCAGCGGCTTTAGACATTTCTCGGTTTCGCTTTTCAACAAATAAGTTGTCAATACAAAAAGGTTGCATAGGAAGCTTACAAATATACATCAAGAGACGCAGTTACCGATTCAGACAAAATTTAATTAACATCAACAGTTTGATACATACCCCTTACATAGACTAGTAACCAGACATCCAATGGGAGTGTTGATGGCCTATAAACATCTATCTAAACATAGAATAAATGAACATTTATTAATTTGGTAGAACATTCAAAGGTCATATAATTCTATGAAACTAGATCCGCTTCCGTGATTTGATTACCCTTGTTTAGGTTACACAAATGACCTCTCAAGGGACTTAACGACACTTTACTCAACTATCTGAATGGCCTGGTGGCTGTAGTTATCAAAGACGCAGCACCCGCAGAACCCTCCATCAGCCCTCCCGGGCTGGGCGCCAGCGGCGCTCATAAATCTCCATTCACCTGTGACGCTTCCCTGCCGTCAGCGACGGTGGGATGCTGGGATGTTAGGATGGTGATATGATGGGATGGTGGGATGTGGAGATGGTGGGATGTGGAGATGGTGGGATGGTGGGGTGGTAGGATGGTGATATGATGGAATGGTGAGATGGTGGGATGGTAGGATTCTGGGATGGTGGGATGTTAGGATGCTGGGATGATGGGATGATAGGATTGTGGAGGCGGGATGGTGGGATGGTGGGATGTGGGATGGTGGGATGGTGGGATGGTGGGATGGTGAGATGGTGGGATGGTGAGATGGTGGGATGGTGGGATGGTGGGATGGTGGGATGGTGGGATGGTGGGATGGTGGTGGGATGGCGGGATGGGGGAGGCGAAGAACGTGGCGGAAGCGGACTCGGAGACGACGATGGTGATGACGGCAGTGGCAGTCGTGGCGCTGTTTTTATCTCCCCCTCGTTTGCATACCAAAGGCCCGCTCCTCCGCCCTCGCGATGGCCGTGCAAACACTTTGGCGTCGAAGGTCGCCCCTGCACTCGAGCATTCTCCGCTTCCGGAGATTTTTCACGTCCAAGCAGGAAGACACTACACGGCAGGAAGGGAGATGTGATTATTCTTTGGGGAACATTAATTCAAATGGGATAACTTTGTCCGATATTTTAAAGAAATGCTTAGTAAAATGCTGTTGTAGTCGATTTGCGGCTGATTTAGCGTAATGAATAAAAAGTACACACGACGTATGTCTCATCGGCTCCAGTGTATGTTCGGTATACCTGGCTAGGTTGCAGTATAGTCTCTAGTGAAAGAAGAAAAGCAGAAGAATATACTTCATTTGTGAAATAGTCTTCTTAAATAGCACCATTGAAGGGCCTGACTGCGAGATAAAATTCACTCGCCGCTATGCGCTCGTGGTAATGGACATTAATGTTTTTTGTTATTAGATATCACACGTTCGAAATCTATACAATCACACAGGAGTCGTAACAAACATTCTAACATAAATCACAATATTATATTCCACAACAATACGTGAAGTGAGTATGGATCCTTGGTTTCTTGGAGGAAAAAATGACGAAGTTTGAACATTAATAAACCTGTTCCTTTATAATGAAATTAATCAGTATGCCTCACAATATATTATTTTCAATTTATAATTTATTAAAATGTAATTAAATTTTTATTACTAATATTGTATTAAAATTTATGTTACGATATTCGGTAATTGTTAACTGACGCACGAAACAGGCTTTCTAATAATTACGGAATCCGCTGTTCGAATTTTTCCATGATTGAATTTATCCACGTCAATTCTCGACAGTTAGTAATCGATTTATTAGTAAAAATATTTATTTAAAATGTCTCTACAAATATTTCTTTAATTATTTTTTTATTTACTTACATTTCTAACAGATTATTGAAATGAATTATTTGTTAACTCACCTTAAACCAATGAGTAAAGAATTGCCGAACACCTGTAGTCAGCGTCATCATTGATTGATTGATGTTTTCGTGTTTCCGGGCGCGTCAACTGCTTTGGTCATTAGTCCCGTTAGTGTAGTGCATGTTTTTTCTCGGGAGATGGCGGTGATCTTCCCCCGCTGGATGGAGATCCGGCGCCGACCTACCGTCGGCTAGTGGGGTTTCCCCCTAACCAGAACTCTCCCACCAGCGAAGCACCGCCTCAGTCGGGACAAGTTCTAAGTTCCCGACCGGTCTCCCGGAATGTGTGATAGTGTACTGCATGTTAATCTAAGCGTGTGTGTGTGTGTGTGTGTGTGTGTGTGTGTGTGTGTAAGAGGAGGAGAGGATAGGACAAGGAAGAGGAAGGACAGATCGCGCGCGGTCCGTGGCCCGATTGGTAGGGTACTACACCGGCATTCGCCTGGTGTTGATCAGAGAAACCACGGAAAACTACCGATTAGAGCTGCCGCGACTGAATCCGACTGAATTCGACCTAGCTGAAAAACTAGTGTCAAAAATCCTGCCGCCATCAGGACTCGAACCGAGCACCTCCCGGTCAGAGGCGCTGCAGTTGACGTCATCATAAAGGGGACGATTCGTACGTTAAACCACCAAACGAAAAGAGACGCCGACCGACAGTGTCTCTTCTGGGTGGAAAAAGAGTATAGAACTCCCTAAACAACCTAGCAATTTTCCAGGCGCATAAACCGCGTTTGCAATTCCCATTTCAAACCGAAAACAAGACAAAAGTCATTGGCGGGTGCGCAGATGCCGCAAAATAAGTAAAATGGTGTAACAAGGAGTCTCGTGAGCGCGCGCAGACGGGTGCGAAACTTCAAAAGTGGCAGGATGGAGTTCAAAAGTGGCCGCTCAAGAAAGAGAAACAAATAATTGAAGGAGCACAGACGTTTTATGCGAGTGGAAGTTGTAGCATTTTGATATAAATGTATTATTTCTCAATTCAATTTCCTTGTCCATAATATAACAATACAAAATGTCCGACCATCACTGTACATTATTAATGAAAATGTCATTGATAGTTTGGGTTTGAATTTTTTATACACATTTTTGTTACGAAATTATAGTTCTAAGTACTACTATTCACAGTTCCAGGAATCTCATCTGTTTTTCTGATTTTCCTCGGATATTCTCTGGAAAGAAAGGTACAGTGAAGTAACTCAAAATATATTTAAAAAAACAATATGTGATCAACTGCCCGATTGTAGTTTAGTAGAAACTCATATCCTTACATTGTTTCACAAATATTCCTCCCAAGAAAATATATTGCTAAGGTTACTGTTTATTTTTTGTGTCATGCATTCTCGGTACTTTTCTGTACCAGTACACGACTCGGTTATAAGATTTTCCTTCTGTACGGCGGAAAGGGGCAATGAAGTCTTGGGAGCGGCTATGAAATCTCGCTCCCCGTCGTTTTACCACGACCTCCCAAGCCGCTAAGGATTCGGAACACGATAACGCGTCTTGTTTCATTTACGTGCGCGCACACATACACACACAAACTCGAGCTCCGTAGTTCAGTGGTTCAGTGTATGCACAAGATAGTTCACATGCAGAGTTACCTCCCGTTTTCCTAAGCAAATGCTAGGGTAATTTGAATACATGCAATGCAGAACTGCACATGCACACTTTTTCTATGACCTATGCCAAGCAAGCAATATTCTTCCCATCATTGTAATTAAATATAAAATACCATTGTTACAATTTCATCACTTTACGTCGCCCTCTCCTGGATTTGCAATCGTGATTACGACACTTCGAGTTCCGATAATGAGTTTAAGGAAAATACTTAGTTTTTTTGTAAACTGTATGTACAGATATACTTTTTTCAACAAAATCTTTTTAAAGAATATATAACCAATTTTTAGAAAATGTTATTAGAAAATTTATATATAATAATATATATTTGAAAGTACATGAAACATTTTAAAAAACATATAAAAGATCAATTAAATCAAGTACCATCCTCTACCACTTGTCTGGCGAAAATGAATTTATTTTCGCATAATTTATTCCTTTGTTTATTTCCAGAATTACATGTAGTGCCATAAATGTTCAAAAATATTCACGATTTCATCAATAATTAACTTAGTTCAGTGAGCATTCAATTACACTAAAGAAGATTACCGTTATCTTGAATTTAGGAGACGAGAGGAAATTAAGGACCGTAATTTGCAATCAAAAATAGGGTAAAAAATTACATTAAATCCATAACTTAGCACTCCATTATACACACCATACTATTATACGAGTAGGAAGGAATAAAGGAAACCTACATTGTGTGTCGTTCGAAGCCAAACGAAAGGTTTGAAATAGGACTCAAAACACATCGCCTAAACGCATTAACATCCATTTCAATTTACAAACGGCGACGAACCAGAATATGAATAATCGAGTACAGCTCGACGATTCTCTCCTCCCAGCTCCCGCTCGCTCCTCACCACTGTTCCCTTCCATTCGCGTCCCCCCCCCCAAATACACACATACACAAACATATATACAGACCCACATAGACGTGCTCGCGCGTGTGCGCGCGCATACACACGCGCGCATACACACGCGCGCATACACACGCGCGCATACACACGCGCGCATACACACGCGCGCATACACACGCGCGCATACACGCGCGCATACACACGCGCGCATACACGCGCGCATACACAGCGCGCATACACCCGCGCATACACACGCGCGCAACCGCGCGCATACACACGCGCACGCCATACACCGCGCGCATACACGCGCGCATCACACGCGCGCATACACACGCGCATACCGCACCGACGCTTGTGCGACCTCGCGGGCAGAACGCAGGCGACGCGCGGTTCCACAGCGTCGGCTACTTTTGTATTCATCGAGATATTGAATTGCGCCGGTATCCCGCACGCGTCCACCCCATAACGTGAATTTCCAATGGGGTCCCGTGCCGGAACCAACGCGATCTGTTGCCCGTAAGTCCGTTTCTGGAAGGTTCTACCCGCGCTGTACGTGCGTGTCTCTCGAAATTGGTTCGATTCGATTTCCAGCCAGAGGCTAGTGGAAAGAGAAAGAGAAGATGCAGTTTGTATTGCATCCAGGAGGTGCTTTAATGGGAAAAATTGTAATATAAACTACAAAAATGATTCTTTCTCAAAAACACTTAGAATTAGATAATCTTTAATACACTTAGATTTTTGAAATAGCGGCTCGCTTAAGAAGGCTGGGCGGCGGTCGGGCAAGTGTGGGGGCGGGGCAGGGGAGGGCGCGGCCGAGGGGTCGAGAGGCGCGACTGCTGGGCCTGGTGTGATGAGGGCGCGGGCGGCACGGAAGTGGGTGGAGTTAGGGGTGTACACGTTGTGCTAATTTTAGCAGAGGTGACGAAAGTTCAGGGATTTGCTGGTTAAGACTAAGAAACACAATACATCAACTCCTTGCATCCCAACATAAGATTCACCACTGAAATAGAAAATGAACACAAATCCTTAAACTTCCTTGATCTCACTATCACGCTTGTTCAGGACCATCACGAATTTAATATATTCAGAAAACCGACCCACACGGACACAATCATACACAACACTTCACAACACCCTCCCACGCACAAACACGCAGCCTTCCATGCTATGGTACATCGATTAATATCAATCCCCATGTCTCCAGAAAACACGGAAAAAGAAATAAACACCATAAAACATATAGCCAGGAGGAATGGATACGACTGTAATATCATTGACAAATTAATAATCAGAAAAACGAACACACTCAACATCCGCAAACACACCACTCTCACACCTATCACCAAAAACACTACTGCCACTTACATCACCATCCCTTATGTAGGACCCCTTTCTCTAAAAATAGCAACCACACTTAATAAATTCGGACTCAAAGCTACTTTCTTCAACACTCACACATTACAAAAAACTTTATCCAACACTAAAGATCCAATTCCTCCTACCTCTTTATGCGGAGTCTATGCTCTCACTTGCAACAACTGCAATGCCATATACGTAGGACAAACCGGGCGTAAATTCACACAACGGATCAAAGAACATGAACAAGCATGGAAAAACAATACCACCACAGTTTCACACTTCGCTGATCACTTAAATCAAAACAATCACACATTTGACAAACTCATTAATTTCCATATCCTAGAAATTGAAAATAGGTACTGGCACAGAATAAAATTAGAATCCCTTCACATTCACAACAACCTAAAAAACCAGAATAATACTAGTCTTAACCAGCAAATCCCTGAACTTTCGTCACCTCTGCTAAAATTAGCACAATGTGTACACCCCTAACTCTACCCACTTCCGTGCCGCAGATTTGATACCAGACAACCTCTGTTTATTTATTGTGAATTAATAAGGTATCTATATCACCAACAGTCTAATTAATAAAGTCAGTTGAAAGTTATTGCCCCCAAATTTAGCTAAATTAATTCCCATTTCCTCTACGAAAGCAAATATATGCTCCATTAAAATGCAATAATACATTAGATTTCAAATTGTCAATTGCGAATAATATCAAACACTTTGAATCGAAAGTATCTTAATTTTGTAATCGTACTTTATCGGTCTCATGTGTCTTTAACTCCTGTTAACATCCAACCCTCTAGTTCAGTTGCTGTCAGGAGGAGAATTCTAGCGGCCGGCTGCTCTCATCGGTAGTTTTCCGTGGTTTCTCCGATCAACGCCAGGCGAATGCCGAAGCAGTACCCTACCAAACGGGCCACGGACCACGGACCGCGCGCGATCTGTTCTTCCTCTTCCTCGTCCTATCCTCTCCTCTTACACACACACTTACACTAACATGCAGCACACTACCACATATTCCGGGAGACCGGTCGGGAGCTTAGAGCTTGTCCCGACTGGTGCGGGTGACCCGCTGGTGGGAGAGTCCTGGTTAGGGGGAAACCCCACTAGCCGACGGTAGGTCTGTGCCGGATCTCGCCATCCAGCGGGGGAAGATCACCGCCATCTCCCAAGAAAAAACATGCACTACACTAACGGGACTAATGACCGAAGCAGTTGACGTGCCCGGAAACACGAAAAAATCAATCAATCAAAAAACAAGTCTCCCGACATATGTGATAGTGTAGTGCATATGAGAGTGTATGTGTATATGTGTAACGAAAATCCAACCCTCTAGGCGTTGCACTATTAACTACTCCTATGTTAAGAAATTTAACAACCTCAGCAACGGGTTTTAACATCCTCAGAAACGTAAACAACCATCGATTCATTGCAAGTCAAATGTTTGTTAAGGAGAAAACAAGGCAATATACAAAACCAATCAGATTTAAACAATTCAGAAGTATTTCACATTCGTTTGGAGAATAATTATTCTTAATTGTAATATTATTAATAGTACAATTAGAAAAATGTATATTAGGTAAATTAACCTCATTTTCCTCACATTCCCCCCAGTAAAACTACTCCGGTAATCGTACTTACTGACGATGTGAAGGTGTCGCCACTGGAAGTCAACGCGCTAATTTCCTAACCGAACGTCGTTTCTTTAGGTATCTTTAGGTTCAGGAGAATTATTTGCATCCATCTTTCTCGAACCACAGTATACGAATATTGTTTATATAGATATATCGCAAGCAACACCCCACAATATCGTACTAACGTGCCGCAACAGAATTCATGTATTTACTATCGCAGTAATGTAAATTTTCGCCTAACACGTGAAATTTTATGGTGACCGATAAAATTCTGAACATATCACGAAATGTTACAGTATTATTACTACCTCGTACAAATTAAAAATCTCGGCTTGTCTACGCTTCACCTCGATTTTTCACTTTTGGCCTCAGCAGTAATAACACTCATAACATATTTTAATAGCTATTACATAATAGCGTAACTTCCTACGATCAGGTTAGGAGCTTTAACAAAGATTTTTGTCTTTTAAAAGAATTGTCCGCCAATAAGCGAGACTTGTTAACGTGCAGAGACTTGTTAACTTATTTCACATTATTGCTGCGCACAACAAATAACTGAATGATTTAATAAAACGTAATACAAAAATAAAATAAAGAAAGAATTATATTCAACGTATTCCTGTCCTGGCCAAAATGAGTACACAAGGCAGTATTTAAAATGCAAATAAACACTAAATGGTAATAAATAGTCAAGAATATGAACATAATTCAAATCTAGGTTGTCCAATGAAACAAATTGGGCGAACATAATTTTGTATGAAGCCACTGTTCCCCGCCTCTCGCGTCAGCTTGCGCGTGTACACCCCTTTTTGGATGTCGAGGGGAAATGAGAGCGGAAACAGAGGAAGTTACCAGTGCACGTAGGAGTGCCGATATTGCGAAGCGGGTAAGTTGCTCGTGCGGTCGTTTGACATGCCAGATGCACAGGACAACTTAAAGATGCAATATTTGGGCGCCCCCTAAGCCGACGCCTCGCTGCCCGCGCAGGCCCTAGTGATCGACGTGGCCCCACTGGAGCTCCTCCATTCCACATTCTGAACCTACGCCAAGGCGGTGGTCCCCGGGGCGGGGCGGGGCCGGGCGGGCGGCTTCTCGATCATTCCGCGCGTGATCCTGCTTGCCTTCCACGCCGAGTTTCTCCGATAATGAAATTCTGACGTGAATAGCGCTGCATGTATAACGAGGGACGAGGAGGGAGTGAGAGAGAGAGAAAGAGGGAGAGTGAGAGAGGCCCTAAGGCTACAGTGATTCCCTCCGTCTCTGTTTTGAAACGGAATGAAGGGCGTGTCGCAGTACGCTACAGCGCGACGGCGCTTTGAATTCATCTACGTGCGCAGGAGTCCATTGTGCGTAGTGTGTACTCTGTGATATGAAGTTCGTGAAAAGGAATTTTTGATGTGAAAAGAATTAGTTTCGAAAAAAAAATTCTATTCACTTTTGTGAGCTAGTATTGAGACAAGATTGCCTTGCAAATGGAAGGAGTTTGCACTCAGAATTGATAATGGAAACATTATTTTGAGTACGGTTTTCCAGATGAATCGGGAATAGGAAATGTAATTATTCGCTTTTTAGTTCAAGCATAAAATTAATTTGAAACTACAACCATAGAAGTATAAATATCAGCATATTCCTTCGACTTCGTGTTAAAAAATAATATTCGGGAGCACACACATTCCTCAGCACATTGTTTTGTTTCAGATCGGTAGCTAAATATGAATTCAGTACTCCCTGCCTATCAACTCACTTCCAAAATCTTTAAGAAGGAAAGGAAATAGAAATAGAAAAAATAAGGAAAAAGAAAAGTGAGAAAAAGAAGATGAAGAATAGGAGAAAAAGAAGAAAGAGAAAAAGGAGCTTCTGACTTCTCAATACTGTGCGTTCTGTATTTACATGTATCATGTATTCTGCACTGCAAAGTTTTATTTCTTGCTTATGAAGCCCCGGACCCACGGTGCTTTGATAGCTAGTAACAAATAATAAGACATTCAGAAAAGTATAGATAGATACTGTTTCGCATTCTCTAATTAACGAACATCTTATTTATATAAGAGAGAAACCTCTATAAAACGGAATAATTATGCTTTTCAATTATACATAATTAATACATTTCAATTATGCTTTTATAGCTGAAACACTGTAATATTTAGAGTTTTATGGATTCTTCTAACCATTGTTAAGCAGGTTGTAAAACTCATAAAACATCACCTCATTGCCCAGTGTCTGCAATCGGACTGCTTGCTGACTCTTTCAACGCACAATGCGGCACAGCTGAGAGTACAATCACTTTCTGATACCCTGGCATGGCCTTTGAGCAATGCGCATTTTCAACGCGGGGCCTGGAGATGCGTAAATGTAAGGCATAAGCTTACATCTTCCCAAGTCCACAGAGCAGAGAGGGAGGGAATTTCCCCACGCCGGCCTACGCCTTAAGAGACAAGACGGAATAAGCGGGAAAGTAAAAATAAGTGTTCGATTCGTCCTTCTTTTGTACGGTGAAGCATTCCAATTCCCCTCGGCGTCGGGGTAGATGTAAGGGGACCATTTGGCCTTTGCGTTATCTGCAGGTAAACCCCCACGCTCCGTTGAATAGGAGATTGAGTGGCTTCGGTTGAAAGATCTGCGCCAAGCGAGCAAGAAAAAAATCTCTCAGCTCCAGGAGGATTTGAATATTAGATGTTCAAGCTACTCCTTTAAGTACTCTACAACGCGCCAATGAAAGAAGCAGCGAAAATCCAAATTGAGCGAATGTGGAATTAATTTGATCTAAGTCGCAAAACAAGTGAAATGCGAAAGCTCCAAAATATTTTCTTCCTTCTCACATTATTCCGCTGCAGATCTTTTTAAAATTCTGCTACTTGAATTTTCATCGTGCATCCACATTATCAAGTTTTATAATATCAACCCTTCAAAAATATTGCAATAAACACACGGGAATTGGATTGTTCGATTTGTTTTCGGTTCGCCTCCTGGTATGGTCTTTAGTTCTGTTCTAGCAGCGCATTTTATATACCGGGAGATGGCGGTGTTTCACCCACGCTAGAAAGCAAAATTCGCCGTCGTCCACATAACATTGCTTATATTTTCCCCTTCTGGTATCCCAATAAGCACCGGGAGCGGTAGCTCAGTGCATCAACTGATGTCACTGCAGCGCCTTTGACCAGGAGGTCCTAGGTTCGAGTCCTGACAGCGTCAGGATTTTCGACACTAGCTTTTAAGCTAGGTCGAATTCAGTAGCTGTCTGGAGGAGAATTCTAGCGGCCGGCTGTTCTGATCGGTAGTTTTCCGTGGTTTCTCCGATCAACACCAGGCGAATGCCGGAGCACTACCCTACCAAACGGGCCACGGACCGCGCACGATCCGTCCTCTTCCTTGTCCTATCCTCTCCCCTTACACACACACACACACTAACATGCACTACACTACCACATATTCGGGAGGCCGGTCGGGAGCTTGGAGCTTGTCCCGGCTGAGGCGGTGCCCCGCTGGTGGGAGAGTCCTGGTTAGGGGGAAACCCCACTAGCCGACGGTAGGTCGGCGCCGGATCTCGCCATCCAGCGGGGAAATATCACCGCGCATATCCCGAGAAAAAAACATGCACTACACTAACGGGACTAATGACCAAAGCAGTTGGCGTGCCCGGAAACACGAAAAAATCAAATCCCAGTAAGCAGGACATGGTTTCTTCCGGGACAAGATATAGGGTCCCTACTGGCCTCCAAGGATGTGAGGCACGAAGTGTAGAGCGAGTAAGTACCGGGAGAGGTGGAATCAACTAATGTCACCGCAATGTCTCGGACCGGGAGGTCCTAGTTTTATGCCCCGACGGCGGCAGGATTTTCGGTGCTGGCTACATTGAATGGCTAAGTTGAATTCAGCCACTTGTGTGGAGGAGAATTCTAGAGGTCGGCTGCTCTGATAGGTAGTTTTCCGTAGGTTCTCTGATGAACACTAGGCGAATACCGGAACAGTACCCTAACAAACGGGTCACGGACTTTCCTTCCTCTTCCTTGTTCTATCCTCTGTTTTCGGAATCGGTCATAAGATTCTAAGAAATTTCCAAAACCTTTTTTTTTTTCGTATTTTGGCGCTGCAATCATGGTGAGTATGCCTGCAATTAAACTAATATCACCTACATAGATCTATGTAAGTGGCGTTGATTAAACTCCAGTACCTAAGGGTATTTTTCGAAGAGCAAGACGTAGAGAAAAAAAGTAGAGCAAAACGGAGAGCAGAACGGAGATCAAGACGGAGAGCAAGACACAGAAGATGAAACAGAAGAAGTCTTAGAAAACAAGGAATACAAGAATACATAAACGAAGAATTTCTTTTCACGGAAAATGAACTAAACATGTGGAAGGCCTAGTCAGTTGCGCGAATCAGACAGTCGTGGGTGCACGTCTCCGAGAAGAGCATAGAGCAGTATCATTGTGCCGGTCGCTGCGTCTGGGCTGTGGAGGTCAACGTTATGTCTTCAAAGTATATCGAGAAGATAATTTTAATATGAGAAGTCAGGATAAGCCAAGTGACCCGGTGATGCAACAGATAAATCCGTGTTTGCGAACACGTTGATTGGTTTTCAAATTGATTTTAAAAATATGTACTATTACAAATTGAAAGTACTTTTTGAAATAACTCTTGGCGAAGACAATTTCGTGAAACAATTACATTACCTAAGCTCAGAAAAGCCAATGATAGAAATCGTGCCTATTATCACAAAATATTCGGAAAATTTAAGACGTTAATGAGCAATGCTGACAAAACATGTTAACTGAATAAAGAAGACTCTGAACCTAAGGAAAAGAAAAGAAAATTCAAACAACTGAAGAAAGTTTAAATCATCGGCGACACTAGACTCAGCTAGCATGGATTATTTATTCAGTCAGTATAACACACATTTTCTGCCAAAAATTATTATGTGATCAAGAAATAGGTCGCCAACAAGGTCATTGCCATTCTTGAAGTATATAGTACACTCAAATAAAATATGAACATTTTCAGTCACGAATGTTTTCGTCTTGAAATATAACTTTATTTAGCTTTAATTTTTTGGATGTGTTTCCCAAATTGCGTCCCATTATTCTGTTAATACATTGCATTTGCCACAATGTGGCAGTGCAGTATGTAATAAATGCTTAGTAATCGATTTTTGTTCATTCATGAAAATAGAATGCTTTAAGAAGGAACATATTCCCTAAAAGTACTTCAAGTACGGCTTCACGAACTCAGAATGTGTAAATAACTTAAAAGCTATGTTGTATCATCGAACAGCTGCGCTAGAAACGGAAGAAATAAACTTGATATATCAAATTTTCGTCTTCGCAACGCACTCTCGTCATGTGATAGTAATTGCGACAGCCGCAAATTCCATAATTTACTAGTGATTGATATCTAGTAAGCTACGAAATCGAACCTTCGTGTTGCATCCATAAACACGCAAGAAGTGAAACAAGCGATAGAGCATAATCAGGCTACACTGATGTCAAGCACGTCAAACGTTCAAATACTTCTTGAGCGCATGTACGATTTCTATTCGACTAGTATATGAATTGAGACTAACTGCAACTGAAGATGCAAAACCTGCAAACCCCTTAAAAATATGCCTCTCTGCGCACGATGGTAACAAGGGATCTTTAAAATTTCTAGTTTGGAAACAAAATGAGGCACGATTTGGGAGGGTGTAAGAAAGTATCTTAGACACACATTATATAATTACACTCAGAAATGATGTAGTTTGTGATCTCCCTCTCTTTTACTCATCTTCCACCTCACAAGTTTGAATTACGTCCGTCACTACCGGTGGGTTCATCGCAATGCATCGCAAAATATAAATGTAATGCACATGGTAGCTTATGAATCGTAAATTAAATTAAAGAATTCACACTCAACAGAACCAATGTATGTAATCATAATGTTGCAAGTGAAAGTGTGGTAAATATCATGAGAGTTCGAAATGTAGTTCTCTCTTCCTCGCACAAAATGATTCGACGACCGTCAGGTCACCTAGCGACAAGATTTCAACATCAAACCAGCTCTGCGCGAGTCAATATTATGGGAAATCAGGGCTACCTTGCTGAAGCGTGTTCAATACTGCAGCGACAATACGAGTATATCAAGGGGTGTCAATTATTATGTACGTGGGGTCTAGCAACCCCCACAAAAATTGACCGGCAATTCTTTCTCAAAAAATAGAAGCTACATTTTTTAAGCATAAAAATTGTTTAAATTGGCAATAGATATAACATACATTGGAATAAACGTTGGTTGACGTTGACATTGATATTGATAGGCAGCAGGTGCTATTACACTCGTACCACGCGTTAATTTTAGTTGTTTTATTTGTAAATTGTTTAATATTGTTGTTACTATATTTTATCACATTTTGTTATAATTCCTCAATTTATCGTGGTTATGCAAATAATTATTATATATCAGCAGATTATACGACACATTAGATATTTGCTTGGCAAAATTCATTATGTAATCAAGTGAAAATATACCATCAAATGTATTCCCGCCCCTGAAATACATAGTATACTGAAATGAAACATTCACTTGGATGTTTCCGAATTGAATGAGAATATTTTGTGAAACTTTAATGTTGTTTTTTATTTTCCCATATCGCGTTTTACGGATTGTTCATTGTTTTAATATAATACAGTTTCCGCAATACGGGGTCCGCTTACTAAGGAATGTTGCTGATTCATGTAACCGTAAAGCATTATGTAGGAATATATTCACTTGCAAACGTTCAAGGTGTTTGCAGTTGCAGTGCTTCACGTGCGTAGAAAGTGGAAAATGCACCGGTTTTATCAAAATGGGTGCGCTGGAATCTGAAGGGAAAAAATTAATATTCCAACTAATTTAAATTGCTTCGAATCTTTAAAAGATGTTGCGATCGAATACACACAAGTCTTGAAAATAGTTAAACTTGCGTTTGAATTTCTAGAAATTGAGAATTCCGAAAAAATTTCAAATGTCTGGACAACTTTATGCTTAAAAATGTCATTCAACGAAATCCATACCGTTTATGAAAATATAAATGTTTAGCGCGTTATATTCATGTTGATCTAGATACAACTCAAGTGCCACCAGATTTAGATGGATACAAGATTTTATATACTTTACACACTGATAAAAATGTAGCAAAGAAACGTGCAACGTTATAACTACAGAAAGTTCTTAAAATGTTAAAATAGTGAAAAAGATCGATAGAATAATGTAAAATAGCTAGACTCGATCATCCTCCTTTAACTGATTTTTCCTATATGTTTTGTGATGTGGTTTTCTTTATGTTGTTCGTTCCAATATTTTTATCGGAACAATACTATCTTCTTACTGGAATATCGACGCCTTATTCCGCGTAACTAGTTTCATCACTAATCAACAGTACTTTCTTCTTACTCCAGTAACTCCACTCATCATTAAAATAATATCGATGGTGTTTTTCTAAAAGCCTTCAACAAACACTAGAAACACTTTCAAATACATAATATCTGAACCTTTACTATAAGAGCTACTTCAATAGCCATATTTTATATACAGCAATTATTTTTCTAGAAAGTTCGAAGTTTTATTAAGAATATGTAAGTGACACATCAACAGAATAAATTTAAAAAATCATTGTAAAGCTAGACTATCAGATGGCCGACTTTTTTAACCATTTCATTTCTTTTTTTATTTGGAACGACAGGAAATTGCACCAGGATTTTCAGTAGAGGGAACATCACAACTCGCCGAAATACACAGAACGTGGGCATGTATTCCTCGCTGCTATGTGCATGACACACACTGAAGTCCCTGCTGGACCATTTATTAAACAGCGACCGCGTAAGTACTACGACGTTATTTAATGTACTAGTTGAACACGAGGTTTTGCCTGTGTGAGCATATTAAACTCGCTCTAAAGCCGAGGTATTGTCCTATGGTGCATTTTATCACCCGGCACAACAACGAGTTCACATGTAAAATGCGCCATTACTTTCCGACATGCAGATGCTTGTTCTTACGTATTGGAAAACGGGATACAATACTAGAGTCGTGCATGAACTAATTTACCCTTTTAATGTGTAAATAAACATGTATGAACAAGAAAAGTTGATAAATCTGTTTTTTCTGTTACATCAAGGTATATATCTTTGCCAAAGGCATTGTCTAATCATATTTATATGTATTTCACTAAACGTACCACGGGAGTAATATTATGTTGTTAGGAAGTATGATAAAAATTCACGCTCATGTACTTCAAGGTAGTCGCAACATATATTTTCCACAAGATACATTGGTTAATGCTTATATATGTTTTCAAAACCAAAATGTTTTATTACTCAGAAAATCTATCCGTGACCCAGTTCTCCCCGGAAAACGCTTTATGAGGACAGAACAGATTGTAATTACAAGACCAAGGATAAGTCATTTCAATCTCAATTTCTGCCATTCATTCAAGAGGTCAGATCCACATCCCTGTCCAAAGTGTGATGCAGCAGTCTCCACCTCCCACCTCATTATTGAATGCCCCGCTACAGACAATATAAGAAAATTTCTGAAAATGAAAGGAACACTAAAATCACTACTTAGTTCCACAGACGGGTGTACCAAAGTAATAAAACTTTTTAGAAATTACAAAACTGAAAAACCTAATATACAGTAGTTATGAATATTGTAATACCTTACTTAAAATAAATACGAAAATGTAACTATTATGTTTTTCCATACAATTGCAAAATGATAGGGGTTGCAGATAATCTAGATGTTATAAAGCGACCTTAAATAGATACATTTTAAAAAATGTTTAGTCATTCAATTAGTAGTGCAGTACATATTAAGTGAACTATCATCTTGAATCTCAGTCAGAATATCTGCCTATATTTTAATTTTGTATTAATTATAACTTTAATTAGTTAAATATATTACGTAAAAAAGACAAGGTACAACCACTTATCGTATTACCTCATGAAGGCAACGCAAATATCTCGAGCCTCTAATAAGAATGTGACAATAGTATTTCAGTGTTCGGACACATACTTAAGACGTATACGTCAGGTTTCTAACAACATCTACATAGCTTCGAAAATAATTTGACGATATGAAATTTAACACAGACGTGGTTGAACACAAATAATCTTTACGGTAAATCATATGAAGGTTTCTAACTACTCGATAACTGCACTTCATTTTCTGCCCGCGTGTAAGTACTATTCGAAAAATGTCTATATTTAGTTTTTGAAACCCGAAGTTTCTGAACACAATTTTTACACTAATAAAAATAAAAAGCATATCTTTTAAAATAAGTCATGACATGAACGTTTACCACCAAGCGTTTTGATAAGTAATAAACATGAAGTTTCAGAAACATCAACTCACCAGAATGTTGGCACACACGTTAACAGTGATCCCACGAACGTAGAGGACACAATGAAACTCACCTGTGGAAAGAAGGAAAATTACTTCATAACAATTTTATTCTTCATCACCGTTTGGCTAACGGTTTCTAGCGGTCATTTTACCTTAGCACAATTATAATAATTTTCAACTGCAATAAATTGTTAAGTAGTAAAAACTTTTGCAATTTTAGAAAAAGAGATAAAAATTATACAATACACTGAAAATTATGTTAGGTTTTTTGACTGTTTTTTGACGTAAAATAAATTTAAAAAAAAATAAAAGTAAGCAAATATACCTGACGTCTTTAATCCAGTGAAACACTTCATGAAGTATAAAATATTTTGAAGAAATAAATATAAAATGAGTGACAAAATACTTGTAAGTAATAAATGTATTACTGATTAAACATTCAATTTATGTTTCAAGTCAAAATGAGTTTTCAACTTATTGCTCTGAATATCATAGACGAAGGAAATTATCCCCATATACTACATGGACGATATTATATTCGAAATAATTACAAACATACATTAGCTTCAGGCAACCGAGATCTCTGAAACCAAGTTACACTCCAATGCAAATACTCTGAATTCGAAGTAGCATGAAATAGGACAGTGGTATTCTTGGGATACTACAAGACTCCTTCTCATTTATTTAAAAAGGAAATATTTTATTAGAAACAAAATGCACCAAAAATACTTTTTGCGCCTAAATTTGACCGCATGATCAGACAAAAAACAAATATATTTAAGAGACACATTCATATTATGATAATCACAAACTAAAAGCATAGTCAAGTAAAAACAAAAGAATAGACCCAAACAACAGCCGTGTCTAAAGGTCGACCTCCGCAGTCGGAATCAAACATACAATTTCTTTTCTTTGTATTTTTTATTTTGACTGTAGAGTTTTTCCGATATCGCTACCCTTGACGAGCAAAATGCAATGGTGGGCGACCTCTTGCTTGGAGCGTTACCACTGCATAACGTCAGCTTTGCAGAAAGCAGCGAACACAGTAGTTTATTTGCATGTTTAATCAAAATCGAAACTGTTCCTTTCGTTTTTGATTTTTCTTGAGTTCCTCGGTATCTAACAAAAACGTCGACACCTATCACATGATGGCAGGCTGCATAGTTTTCTTTCAATTTCTACGCGTATTGAAAATTAGAAATATAGACAATAGACAGGGTTGGACAGTATTTAAATGCTTGTATTTGAAATACTTATTTCAAATACATTTTGTACTTAAAAAACTGTATTTTGGAGTTTTTGGACATGCATTTTAAAGATGTATTTAAATACATGAAGTAGGTGAATTTAAAAAATAAATACTTTAAATACAGATGAAGAAGAGGATGGTTTACTTTTGTTTGACTCGATAGTGAATAGACCTCAAACAAAAATAAGAGCTCCTTTCAACTATTAAACTTGAATTCTGTTCATTTTTAAATGATAAATCTAAATCATTAAAAATGCTGGACAACTATTCGACAATTTAAAAAGGGTTTATTCCTCATAGCACTAGTTTATGTTCATCAGTTCAACAATTCAGGTTTTATACATTTATGCAGGGGTTTACAGTCTGATGATTTGTTTGAAAAAAATTGTAGTTTAAAAGGGAAATTTCGTTTATTCGATTTAGACATATTTTTTTAAATTTTGCAATAACAAAGTTATAATGCAAAATTATTGTATTTACTGTATTTTGAGTGTTTGAAGTATTTTAAATATGTATTTGTAAAAATTTTATTTAAGTACTTATTTACAAAGTATTTTGAAAGATTTAAATACTAAATTTAAAGTATTTTTGTTAAAAAATTAAATTAAAATTTTTTTTTCCTTTCAATGAAATAAAAAAAATTAATTTTTTGCACAATTACAACATTACTTGATTTTCGCATCACTAATAGGCAAGTTCATCGAAATTTTTAGCGTTTATCCATTCCTCTCTACATTAATATTTTCATGTTCACAATAACAGCCACTCCATTCCACCGACTTTAACAAGTACAGTCACCAAAAATGTATTCCGAGCAGAAAAGGACATAAAAAACATTATTTTTTTATGGGCTGCGAGTCCTAAACCAACGCTTAAGCCTTCATTGTGGGTCGGAAGGGACAAAACGAATCACAGTTTACGAAACTGCGAAAATCTGAGTAGCCTCCCTCGCGTCTCGTTTCAGCGTAACCCAACTCTTCGCACTGCACTAGGCAGCACGGGAGGGCGTGTACGTGGGCTGGGGCGAGATACGCGCCCGCAGGGAGAAAAGAGCGCACGATAGCGCTAGCATGAGAAGCCTCGTAGCTTCTGCCGAAACGTGACACGTTAAAGCTCGCTTTGCATATCAAGGGGCATTTTTAGTTGAACAAGGGGGCTGCTGCGAATATATCTCTTTCTCATAATTACCAGATTGCCTTTCCGAATTCAACATATGCTGGATGAAAAGATAGAGAAAACTGCCTTAAAGGGGGGAACAGATATGTGTATGGTCGTGACAAAATGAAATGCAGAGGAATTAAGAAATATTAGAAGTGCATGCAAAGTTATACACATGCTATGTGAGTAATAACAGAAATAATCCGCCGTTTTTTGACGCGCAGCATTACATAACTTTCTCTATACTTTTTTTTTCATTTTCCCCCCACCAGTAGCCCTGGCGGAGCGGTAGTTTATTACCCTGGTTGTGGTACATGCGCCGCAGCTCGTCGGCTTTTGCGGCAGAGAAGAGGGCAGTGCTTACTTACTAACTTAATACTAACTTAACCTATGGATGAAGCAACCTAAGATAACGTTCGTGCTTTTCTCTATACCACGTGTGTGTGTGTATATGTATATATATATGCATATATACATATGCACACACACGTTTTCTCTATACTACGTATATTACTCCGTATACGTATACGAGAAAGCAGAAATATATTCTGAGAAAAAAGTTTCGATTTTAATTAATTTCCTTTTTATAATTATTTTTTATGTACAACACATTTCTCAAAAATATCGATTTCTTTGCGGATAAATACTTCTATAATATGAATAATTTACACAGAAGATTGCAGAAGACCTAATATAAAAATAAAATAAAAGTACGCAAGTATTGAGCGATAGATATATTCATCTACAAGAACATTGCGTAATAAGTAGAGGCAGTATTTTTATGCACTATGGAATGCTAAAATGTGTATGCAAACATGCACTATCAAATAGCCAAATATGCACGATGCAGGGTAAAAATGGACAAAACATGCACAATCAAATTTTTGTTAACTATGTTTTTAGTTAATTTCTCTTTTTAAAGAGTGAACAATTAACATTTTTTCCAAATTTTCCTCAGTCAAATTCATGCTTTTGTCAGACAAAATGTTTTTGAATGCAGAAAATGATTTTTCTACGTCACAAGACGTAATTGGAACATGTTTTAACGACGAAATCTGCTCCAAAGTGAGGTCAAATTCTGCATATTCTGTTTTTTCACCACAAAAAATATTTTTCACAGTTTGGAGAAATTTCAAGGCTTGATTTGAATTTAAAGTTTTTTAAAATTTCTCCTTAACAGTCACGTCACCATCTCCAATCACCGATTCCAAAGACACTTTAATGTCTTAAATAATGTTTAAAGACTCCACTAGTGGTAGCTCTGCTAACACTAATTTTTTGAATTGGTGTAGGCAATTTTCCAAAATTTGATTTAACACTTTTCACATTACACATTATTGCTTTTCCAAAATTGCATAATTAATGCAGTGATATTTACTTACAAAGTTTACCTATACCGGGACGACGAAATTCTAGATTCCATACCATTTTAAATGAATCAAAGTTGTCAAACTAAAAAATGGCAGAATTTAGGTGCCCCATCTTGCTAAGACTGATTGTGGAGGCAAAGGCAAATCAGACAAGCTACTTTCATACGCAGCAATGCGAACAGGAGCTTTCAAGAAGATCTTGATAAAAGAGTACGAGAGTATTTACTAACTCTATTCCAAAATTTCTATACTACTCACGTCAAATATTTACCTTCTTTGCTGACGATATTAAAGTATTCACATTCTGCAACACGATGAAGAGCGTGTGCCAGATAAATAACATCCTTGACAATACGGCAAAACGTCTTAATTGTATTTCCTGCCTACACCATGTACAGGGCAGCATCACTCAGGAACAATAAAACTCTTTCTTTGTTCAAACTGTTAGGCCACAACATTCCTGACACTACTTTTTGAAAGTTTTAAATTTTCTTATGGTATTTTCAATAAATTTAAATAGATTGTCATTACATTTAAAATGAACTTACGTAACCCATCGTCGAAGAAATTGGCTACTGTAGAGTGATTGGTTTGTTGCAATATTTTGCTGCTGAGAAGATGAGGAAGACCCTGTTCATCCTCATTTAACATCCCTACGGTTAAATTGGCAACATATCGTTCCGCAGCATCAGTTGTTTCATCAACACTATACCATACATTTGCGTCTCCAATATCTTTCCGAATTTCATCCAAAACCTAGCCGGATAAGAAAGCATACTATTTAAGTTAGACTGCTGAAGTAACTCAACTAATTCTTCAATAAAAATAAAAATATTGAAAAATACATTAAGTTGGCAAAAATTTATAGAGGAAAATTAAAATATACAAAAATGTGCATCCGACTTTATTTTTCATACCTTAGCAAAAGATTTTGGGAGGTAATTTATTCTTAATTTGGATGGATCCGGGATGTCTGGCCTTGTATATTTCTCCAGAAATTCTTTGAACGTTGGATTTGCTAATTTTTCGAACGGTATATTTGTCGCTACTAAAGCATCACACATTTCCATAAAAAATAGATTTGTTACAGGCATCGATGTTGCCTCAATAACAAATTGTTTCTTTCCTTTCTTTATCTTCGGCACCATGAGAAAAATATGCAAGGTGCTGGTTCACTTGAAACCTTTCAGAGTATTTAAATAAATTCAAATTATATAGAGCTACACATTTATTAAGAAAGGTGTTAGAATTTTACCACAAATCACATACGTTTTGACACACATTAATGTCATATTTACTTTAAAAGACGTGTACTACATTTAGTACGTACTTGCTTCGTTGAACTAGTTATTCTTGCTGACAATTTTTTTTCTTTTTACAGACACAGCGATGCTGCTAGTATTTCAAACAAAATCAAAAGAAAAAAATGAAATATAAGATTTACAAAATTTTGTCAATAATCTTTTGAATCATGGAGGTAAAATTCCGAAACTCGAGAAAAATCTTTGGAATGAATATGTGTTCTACCGCATATAAAATTATTTAAAAACAATCCGCCAAAAAGTTTCTACAAAACAATTGTATGTATATGTATGTATATTATCCAAAAAATAATTATTTTTTCTTCAATAAAATAAATTTTCTCGTTTCATGTCCGTTTCATCGACACTGGTTTATGCTTTTCCGAGTTTCATCATCTCGAATTATATAATCTCTGCAGCAACATTATACGTAGGTACTAAACATTTCGACTAGGAATATATCACCAGTAGATATATTTTTTTTTAAATTGATAGAGGTTTTACAGTATTTTACTTCATTATAGCAATTGCAATAAATTACATTTTCATCCATCATCAGACAATCGTTGTTGCCAAGTCGAGAAGTGTTGCATCCAAAGATTTAGAAGAAGCCATTTTATACTTAATTTCGCAATTAAAAAATTCGTGTTAACCCTCCGCTGCACGCAAGAAGACTGTGAGTTCGCTCTTGATAATTTCCCCCTTCCGTTGCCATTTATCAAAGGATATCAGTTTCGTCTTCCTGTATCTTCCGTATCCTATGCGTATCGTGTGGCGTTGATAATTCATTTAGCGATCGTTGTTCACAGCACGTGTTCTCGCGTCGCAAATCCAGCACGTGTACCGGAAGGTGAAAATGTGTAGTATAACAATAAACACCAAAGACGACTATAAGGATCTAAGAATATTATACTAATTATACAAAATATGCGTCAATTATAATATTAACAAATTTCGCAAAGAAATAATAACAAAGGACTTAATATGCTCGATAGAAATCTAAATATGCAGTATTAATTTTAAAAAATTTCAAACATACTTTATGCATGAATTTCTCCAAAAATCTACCAAAACATGCAAACATGCACGGCAAACCATTTTTAAATGCTTTCATGATATTTACAAAGTTTGAAATCTCTACAAACCTTAAATACAAACATGCATATGCATGTAAATCCAAAACATGCGATACTGACATTTGATATCACATACGTCGTTTGAAAGAAATATTCTGGAGATGTATCATATTTTTGCATGAACATTGTACAGTACTAACACTGTAATATTCTTTACAAGCAAAGAATACCGTAATCATAAAGAAGGAAATTGAAAAAAGGTATTCAGACACAAATAGCTACCAAAAGCAATCGAAATTCACAGCAAAATAAATCTGTAAATAGTTTTACTTGGCGTTTCATAATAATTATTAATTACAATTAATATTCATTATTATTTTAAATTACATAAAACAACGTTCCAATTTTAATTGTAATATCTTATTGTTATATTTTTCTTCGTCTGAACCCACACTATTCTATCATATGCGCCAGACTGAGAACAAAAATGACCTATTTAACCATTAGGTTGCCTCGTTATTACCTCTAAATCAACGATGAGTAAATTTTAGTAGTCGCATGAGGGAAATACCCATTACACGACCTGGGTCATACACGAGGATGACAAAATTTTATGCGCTCTGAAAGAGGATTCTCGAAGGCTCTCTACATTCGTGCGGTAAATTGAAACTGGACACACCTGCGTTGGAGAGCTCAGCAAAATAGCGACATCCAAAAAGGTCAAAGGCAAACGCCTTTCATAAACTCATACAACTAGCAGAGCTACACCAATGACTCGACTCTCCGCGACTCGCCATCTGCTCTTGTCTCCCTCCCCCTCACTGAACCCTCATCCCCTCACCGACAGTCGTTACCCGCTTGCGCAACCAACTTGCTTATATTCTCCTCTCTCATTGCAGGCCTGCGCACCACGCCAGCTAGCGTTGAAATTCCCACAACCAGACTTTCCTTTTCAGGCATATCATTGCAAGCATGATCATTAAGTTTCTACCCCTCGTTCAACCCTTCTAGATTAACAGGACTTAAACCGCACTCAAATTTTTCCGTCTTTCCTTCACCTCTCTTTTTCCCTCGTCCCCAGCTCCAATGCCCTTGCAATAGTCGTTTTAGGAACACAATACTTTTAACGCGTCAGTCTCAGCCGCCTTCGTATTCACCTCACCTTTCACAACTCCACGACCACGACCACGCCCCCACGACCACGCCCCCACGACCACGCCCCCACGACCACGCCCCCACGACCACGCCCCCACGACCCCACGACCACGCCCCACGACCACGCCCCGACCACGCCCCGCCACGCCCCACGACCACGCCCCCACGACCACGCCCCCGCCATCGTCACGCCCTCAGCCACCCACGTCCACACCGGCGCCATCCCAGTCCCCGCTTTCCGGCTCCCAGTATCCACTTCGCATTTCAACCCCCGACCTCTCCGCTCCCACACCCGCGATTTTCCCAGTCCCCGCTCCCGCCATTACAATCCCGACCGCATCCATTCCAATTTCGAGCGCCGTCACTCGATCACCCTCAACTCTCATCCCCAGCCTTCCCAATACCCCCCTAAGCCATTCCCATCCCTGCCCACCAGGCTTCCCCATTCCCCCCACTGGTATTCCAATCCGCACCCCGCCTCCCCCCCCCGCCAAACATGCCCTTCGACGCTCCGGCTCCCTTCACAAGACTAGTAACGCCTGTGTTTACGCCCGCGTCATCTACCCCTTCATCGCTGCCTTGACCTTCAGCCTGTCTCGCAAATAATGCCTCCACGTTGCCCACCTTCGACCTGGCTGTTGCCTTCAACGCAGCCGCCTTCGCCGCCCGTGACTCTCCCATCACAACGCCTCCGCCATCTGCGCCGCTGCAGAGAAAACTCGACGAAGCACAGAGCCCCGCGGGACGCTACTCCTCTACTGCACTCCATAAGCCCTCACCCCCACCCCACCTCCACTTCATTTCCTCTTCCGCGCAGTGGAGCGGCCTCTCCCTGCCCCTGGGCTGCTGTAACAAGCGCAGCGTTGCCGCCCACACCTAATTCCCCCCTGCCACCGGCTCTCTTTCACGCCACCTCTACCAAACTCCATTACCCGCATCCTCTTCACATGCAACGTCTCCCCGGAATACATCCTAACTCCTCATTGGTGGCATCTTATTTCCCCGGATTGGTAGTTTTACTAGCATCACTATTTTGCGTGGCTCAGAGACATTAAAGGGGCACATTACTCTGTCATTTCGGAGGTTGTATTTTTAGATCAGGATGAAAAACCTCTTGCTAGTCCCGTTACATATCCATATTGTGATTATTATTTTCAAATCATCATTAATACGCTTCATTATTTCCAATTTAATCGTTTTTAGAACTGCGGTTTGGTGCCATTTATCATCCTTCTTTAAAGATTTTCAGTCCACCTCGCTACTCAGACAAGAATCCTCTCGAGCTACTGAATCCACATCGTCGTGCAGTGTCTCCTCCGGACGCCATTTCCTCCCGGACCATTTTCTCCGATGCCACTTTCGCTGCCTCCGCCTTGCAACCGTCTCGATTTCACCCTCGCATCGCCGCAACCCGCGGCGCGCAGTCGCCTCTGTTTCCCTGCCCAGTTTCTCGCAACTCCTCTGGACGTCGAAGGGCGCGGATAACACTGGTCCGAAATACGTCTGGGCCACTTCTTACGAAAAATTATTGATTACACAATTACATTTATAAAGAATCTATAAGAAAAACACAGTGGAAACCAATTACGCACGTTTTGAATAACGACTGGACCCAAATGGAAAAGTGAATTTTTTCGCAATGAAAAACAATGAAAAAAGGAAGTGTCGCAAAACTGATAAAATATTTTGCAATACTGCACTTCATTCTTTGAGCACGTGGAAAATAATTTTACACCTGACATGATAACATAGACCTTGAAAAGACCATAAATTACATTCATTTTGAAATTTTTTTTTCTGGTTGAAGTTCTACTAAGGAAGTTACATGAAAATGTCATGTTTACCAATACTTCTTTATTTACGTAACGATAGTTAGTCACCAAAACATGACAACGCTAATTCACAAAACTTAATTTAACGATGTTCTATTCTACAACACATCAGAATCATTTCTCACTTGGGGTAAAAATTGCCATTGAAATCACGTGACCAGTGAAATGAGCACTTTCAGAGGTACTTCGGTCCACTGTACGTTGATGGTGGTGGTGGCGGCGGCGGTGATGGTTATGGCGCCCGAAGCCTCATCAAGCTCCGGGCTTCGACGCTCGCGAGCACCCGCGTAATGGACGCCCCGAACTCGTTGCGCCAAATTGCTTTTCCGCCCGCGGCGCGTCTCCGCGATACCGCGCGCGAGGCTAGTGGCGCCTGCAACGGCGGATGTAACGGTAATTCCACCCTTTACGTCGCAACCTTACCCCACTACCGTACAAGCTTGGAACGTGGTGGTGGTGGTGGTGATGGAGGTGATGCTCGAAGTGGTGGTGGAGTCGGTGGTGAAGTGCTTTCGGTGATTAAAGCGGTTGTGAATATGGTGGAGAAACCAACGTGAAGATGGAGGCGGAGGAGTCAGAGATGGAGAAGGAGGCGGAGTAGGAGACGGAGGCGGAAACGGAGGCAGAAATAAAGGCGGAGATGGAAGCGATGTTGCAAGTGGCGGTAGAGTCGACAGTGAATACGACCGGGATATCAGTGGATGCGGACATGATAATGCAGATATATTAGTCGGAAACACGAGAGAGGGGGTGAAGACTCTTTCATGGAGACGCAATAAGAATGGAAGAGGAAATGTGGACTGTCAAGGAAGGAACTGGGTGTAATTGTGAAGATGATGGAATGAGAAGTATATTGATATCACAGCCATGATTATAGGATGCCGACTCTCCCGCCACTTCAAATATTACATTACCTTCATCTTCAGTCCCTAATCTTCTCGTATCACTGAAAATGGTCTTGATCGATGAGTGAAGACATGATTTCAATCATTATGGACGAATGGTGAAACGAAGCAGAGGAAATGGTAGAACACACAGAATATCTGCCACGAACTAATTTCATTCACCATAATTTCACACGGATCGACAGGGTTTAGAATCCCGTGACAAACAGGTAGAAAGTGAGCGATCTGAGCACTATACCATGGGTCGTCTCCCTGATGAAACGATAGTGATCAAGGTGACAATAACAGGCATGACGGTTGGAGGCGAGAGAGTCGGCGGTGGCAAATCTGGTAGGGGGCATGGAAAAGGCAAAGGGTGCGTGCTTCGACCAAGGCACCGCCGCGCGCCGCCACTAGCGAAGACTACGGAGGAGGATATAACCATAGAGTAAAGATGTATAGTGTGATACCATAGAGTAAAGATGTGTAGTGTAAAGAATATAGAGTAAAGATGCCTCTTTAGTCTATGATATAACGCAGGTAGCTCAGACGACGGATGAGGCGTGGGTGGCGGCGTGGGGTGGAGGCAGCGGCAGCGGCAGCTGAAGGAAGCCGGGCGGCGTGCGCGACGCGCGACCCAAGGGAAACAAGCGTAGAGGCCCCGCATAATGAAAGCGAAACTCGGATCGACTCCAGGAAGGCACGCAGCTGTTCTACAGTGTTCTCCAGAATTCGTTGCGTTGTTTTTGTTTCCTATTACAAAGATCTTCATTGTACACACCGCAGTAGAAAGAAAAAATATGCTATCCATCTCGCAATGAAGCAGTGAATTACAAGAAAAATATTGTTATTGCGACGATAATGATGGAATATTTATATTTACGCATTTCTGTTCTACTTCAATGGCGAAATAGAATTTTTGGTCATGATTAAATTGTACAGCAGATAAAAGGAGAATAATAAGCGTGAAAAAATGTATGAGGAACGTCATACACATTTAATTTTAATTTTCAACCTGATAATTAATCCATTCTCAAAATTCAACATGGAATTTTTATTATCACGCTGTAGCAGCCGTATTTCATATTCAATTCGCAAATTACAAAAATTTAGTAGCATGTTGAAGCTTTAACATCACAATGATCTTTTATACTCTTCGAACACTCTTGAATATAGAACTGACACCTCTTGGAATATAGTTATACATCAACATCTCGACTCATCTTCACCTTGGACTTGTTTCTCAATTCCTTTGCGAAAGAAACAAGTTTCCAAAAGGGACGTTTAACTAATTAAACTAGCTGATTTTACTTTTTGCATGGTTTTTGATAATTGAGCACAGTACTGCAGGATTCGATCTTAGGCCGTATGTTCTTTTTTTTATACTTTAGTACGATGCTCGCCCATAAGATACGGAAGAACAGTTCTGATTTATCACGATGACACGAATGTTCTTTGTACAAAGGAAAATAAATATTTGAAAGCAGGTTAACAGGGCTTGGTCAGATTCTGACCAAGCCCTGTTAACCTGCTCTCAAATATTAATTTATGGTCGTAAAGTACTCTTCATAAGGAAAATAAATAGTGTGATTTCAGATGTTTCGAGTACTTTTTGTAATAAATTAATATTAAACGAAGTAAACACGGTTTGAATCCCGTTTTGTATTTCAAACAGGCAATCGCATGCTCCATTGAAAATGAAAAATATGCAATTGTCTGATATTAAGGTAACACATTTTTTGGTCTCGGTTCAAACCTCAAATGGAATACCCATACAAAATAAGTCCACACTAAATTAAGTTCTTGTGTTTTTCAGTCAGAATGCATTCAAATTCAGTCAGCTTTTATACAGCACCTGTATTTTGCAACATTCCTGCAACATTCCTGCCTGAAATATGTCGTGATATTCGGAGAAAGCACATCCTAGACTCCCCAATCTCTAAAAATGTATAAGATGCTTTGCAAAAAACACTTGCCAATAATAAGCAAATGCCATTCTTTGATTTTTGCCAGTTTGTTTTCATTGGGCTTTGAATATTAACAATGCGCTGCCTTGTTATGAAATAATCTGTAGTTTTTGTCGAAACTAACATACTTAAAGGTGGGAACAAATTTTCATTTAATACAAATATTTATAATAAAAACACACGTCGTAGGAATCCTATTCATCACGTGTCTGTATCAATTGCTCTCTCTACAAGAAATCCACAAATCATAAATGCACATTACTTACCAACATATTGCCAGACGACATTAAACAATTAAAATCGATACACAAGTTTAAGAACAACGTAAAATATTTTCTCCTGCATTACACTTTCTATACAATTAGAGTCTATATTGCAATATTTTATACTACAAGTTTGTATCATATTGAATGTTATTTGTATTGGGTTGTAATTTGTGTTTTGTCTGTAAACTGTAAGTAAACTTGTTGGACATTGGTCAGCTTGGAGATATGGACGGATGTAGGAGGCTCTCTCAATTTTCAGTTGTCAATTGTCGAAGAAAAAGGCGGCTTATTTTCGAGAAAATACTGTATTTCTTATGCAGTTGATAAGATGCTTTGAGAAAGCTCTTCTATGCATTATGCTCACAGAAAAGACAGTCTTAGTTGATCAAAAGCTTTTCCGTAACCCCAAAGGTTGCATTTATTTCCCTATTGCCTTCATTTTGTTTTTCAATTATTTAACGTAATATACAAATTTTATAGATAAAAGATCAATTTCTGCTAAATTCCGATTCCTCATCATGTAAAATACTATCACAAAATTGATTGATCAGAAATTTTATATTTATTTTCTAAAATTGTATATTATGCTACCGAGGTACTTGATTAAGATTAGTATTCAATTTCTTGACATTGTTAGAACGCACTGAAAATCAAAATTTAACATACCTGCGATTTTCACTTACTAAACTAGATTAATAATTGGAAAATAATATCTTCACTAGAGTACTTGTTTTAGTTCTGTACTCTATTATAATATGTACTATAAGAAGTTAAGTTTCTTCCCCAGAACAATATTCTCGTATAACGAAACTAGTTACATTACGATTTGTACGCCCGCAGTACGTAAGTTACGAGATTATTAGAGCAGATCTGAGAACTTTTTCCTGAAAATAAGCTGTTGAAACAACTAACGATGTGACGAAATGGCTACTGCATGAAGTGTACCTGACACTAGAGTAATTTTATAGCTGCAGAGGATATAAACTGAGAATTTGCCCTCCACTTTTATTAGAAAAGTCTTTGCTTCTTCTTAATGCATTAATCCATCGTCATTATGCTGTAAATTTTGAATCAGGAGCAAGATAAGTAAAAAAAATCCTTCAAATAATGCAAATATGCAAATTCAGGCAACATGTGGTGTTATTTGACAAACCTCTCAATTCAACACTCAAAGTGATATAATAGTTTGGCGACACATACAATCCTCTAACCAGGACCTTTAAGACTAAAACAAGATTTTATTAAATTATTAATAGATTTCGTCAGCTGTGAAGACGAAGTATTTTTTACGCCTTTGTGAGCGCACCAACTTTCTTGGAGCCCCATCCCCTCCGCCTCCGACGCGCCGCGACGCGCAGGTCAGAAACGACCCTTCGACAGTCACTTGAGACTCGCCCTACCCCGGCACCGCGCCGGGCATCAACATTTTTTTCTGAACGTACCCGCCCGCCGAACCCTTCCCATACTGACCTACCCCACTTTACCCTAGCCAGACGCAGCTTTTAAACAAACAGAATGCTCCTTATTGAATCGGCATTCCTGCCCTTTTGACATCATCAAATAAATTTAATAAACTCAAGACACCCATGCTCGCAGATGTGCGTAGAAACTGAGCGTTTTCTCGTTTTGCATCATCAAAGTTAGAGAGAGCGCTGTATGGGGATTTTCGATGTCTAGAACCTTCCAGAAGCGAAATGTGATTGGCGGAGAATTATTTAAGACGCACTACCCCCAAGCCAATCTGAGCCCAAGATTATAAGTTAGAGGGAGAGAATCGAATGTTCGAGGAACGAGATTAGGGGAGGAACGAACACTTACTGACTTACTTGCCCCGAGTTAGGTCGCCGAACTGCTGAGTGCGCCCCTGCGATTATTGTTATACTTGATTTTACTTATTGAACTACTTACTATGAGTCAGGTTCCAGGGCTCAGAAACGCCTGTGCGATTTGTATTAGACACTTGAATTTCTGCTTTGACTGACTTACGTCCGGGGGAGTTTATTTCATTACATTTTTATCAGCACGTTTGGCACAATTTCTGCCGCTTAAGTCGATGATTTGAAAGGTTCCGAAAATTGTCGTGACCTGTGACACTCACGAAGGACTGGCTTATGACGAGTGCGTAATTTGGCAAAACAAGTGGGGTGAACTGAGCCCGTCCGCCTCTGCTCGCGTGGGAGACTCGACGCGTATTCACCGCGGGGTTCACGTCTGGTGTGCCCTCCCGAGACATGCGAGGCCGCAAGTCTAACCGGCGAAGGACGCCCCTCTCCAAACAGCTGTGTGACTAGTGATGGCAAATTTTACCAAAGCATCGATACATCGATTTTTCGATACATCGATGTTTCGATACATCGATGTTTCGATACATCGCTAAAGGTTTTTCGATGTCGATGAAAACATCGACGAAAAAACATCGATATTTTAATTATAGACTAATAAACATTGTATTTTCCTATGCATTTTTAATTACAGTCCGTAAAAGGGATATGTTTTTTGTTTGGTTACCAGCATGTTAGTATGTGTTAATAAAAATTAAAAAATAATAAAAAGACATCTGTTCCTACTTTACCTTTAACTACCATTCATACATCATCCAAGTAAAACCACCTAAAATTCCCTCAGGCGATATGTGCAGCGTGATAAAGAGAATGACGCAAAACAACGATATTGCTGTGGCTTAATGCTACTCTACAACGTGCCTAAATCCTTTCATTTTAAAAAATTTTAAATATCACAAAATAAATAAATAAATAAATAAATAAACTAGCGTACCTGTTCGAGAACTCTCGGCTGTTAAACCTCACTCAGGTCCCAATCCTCCCATTTCCGATTTGAAATTTGCAATTTTTCATCCTGATTATTTATCGTAACCGTTAATTTCTTTTCATTAACTAAGAATTAATGATTTCTTCTGACACATTTTCCGCCATATTTCCTCCATTCGGTTTTTTTATCTTCAAACGACCCTGGTCCACGAGCGGTCGCCCCACAGTTTGAGAAACACCGTCAAAAATCATTCACTACCTTACTCTTTATGACCCCAAACCAACATGCATTTTGAAGGAACAGATTCGACGCTGTCCTTTGAACTGTTTGGGCGCAGTGTGCGTGTGCAGGGCCGCGGGGCGGAGGCGGGGCAGGGGCTAGGCGGGGCAGGGGCGGGGCGGGAGCGGGGGCGTGGCGGGGGCGGGGGCGGGGAGGGGGCGGGGCGGGGCAGGGGCGTAGTGGGGCGGGGCGGGCCGGAGGCGGAGGCGGTGCTGCGTCGTTGGGCGCCGCGAGGTCGTGGCAGGCGCGCTCGAGGGATCAAAGGCGTGGCCGCGGGCTGGCCATTTCATCGTCGTATGCATCATTGATCCCGAGCGGCGGCGACGGCCACGCGTCTGTCTCGCCCAGGGCTCCTTACTCCGCTGCGCGACGCACGCGCCCGCCCGCCCGCCCCTCCACACTCCATTCATCATCATGCTTCGTGATTTTTATTTTATTTACTTTATTATTTATTTATTAGGTTTGTTTATTTTGTTTTTACTAGTTTATTACGTATTTATTTTTATTTATTTATATATTTATTTCGTGAGATTTAGTTCAACATAGGTCACTCGACCCCATGTATGATTATTTAATAATAAGTAATAGAGATAATGAAGGTGGAAAAAAGGAAACGGGAAACCCCTGAGAAAACATGTAGATATCTCGTTTTTTCACCACAAATTCCACATGATTTGGCCGAGGAACAAACTCATGGCTCAGTGGTTGCAGGTGCATGCCTTGGCCATTATATTAGTTTTTTGTTATTGTTATTTTATATTTCACCCCCTGGTTACGTTCTATGTGAAACTATTTATGCAACTATGTTTAATATCCTTGTTTAAATCCATTATTGTCATTGATGTTCAGAGTTAATGCATGGTGCGTGGCTTTCTGATCCTTCCTGCTTGCCTTCTGCATGGGAACCAACTCCCCAACCTCTGGGAAGCGCTCCGCCTGCGGTCAAAGTGACGCCACCCCGAGACGATCTCTTGGTCAGGGGAGCATGATAAGTAGGGAGAGTATTTTTGTACCCTAAAAAAATCTTGAAATATGCTTTTAAAAATATACATTTATGACCTAAAAACTCTTAAATATGTCCTTTAATATGCAATTAAATTTATAATATTTCACTTCCTATATCACCCTATATTGATAAAATTCAGGAGAAGCATGTTTGAAATGAAAAGAGAAATTTTTGTGCCAACGTAATATAACACAGCTTCCTTCGCGGGAGTTCTGCCAGTTCTGCCAGTTTTGTTGAGAGTTCGACGTAGAAAATTCCAAGGAGAGATGAATTGATGAGCGAAATGAAGACCGTCTTTCCTTTCTACGAAGCCCAGACTGAATAAATCCTAGAATGGTCCGCAGAAACATTTATTTTCCAATTTTCTTGACTTGAAAAAGTTTAAATTTAGAAATCATGAATGAACGTGTTTGGATATGGATTAATTCAGAGAACCATATTTAATTTACTTTTTGATTGGCTCGGCTAGCTATTTTCACTGTTTGAAGAAATTCATAATTTAGTGCGTGTCGACGACCTTGCCTATTACAGTACTATCTACTAACATTAAAACCTTATTTATTCCGTTGTTAACAACCGGTGATTGCCAACATTGAATATTCACTTCAATAATAAAATTTACTGGGCTCTTCGTGCAATTTAGATACTAAAGGAATGGAGAAAATAAAATTCATTATGTAAACTCTTCAAAAATTAATACCAATCTTAATATTCAGTCAAAATTGCGTACCTCATTTTGACAACTTCAGGTAATAGAAACTCCGGAAGTAATTAATTTTTAAGTGTTCTATTTCCTTCAATTATTTGGATTTCTCAAGTATATTATTTTCTTTTATTCGTATTCCCGATATCAGGAATTAAAGAAAGTGGCCGTTGCATTCTTCGGCAAATTAGATTCCTCTATTCGCAATTCTCTCTGATCTGTGTTCTTTAATTTTTCTTCTCGTTTTCGTTCGTTTTCTAAACGAAAGGAATCTTCTTACCTTAATGCAAAATGGTTTTAGACCGCTCCGCTTAGGTATTCCTGTAGCTGTAAATATTTGGGAGTAATAATTTCAAGCAGCCTCATCTGACTGATCACCTTAAATACCACGAACAACGCCGAACGCTGGGAAATCTCCTCATTTTGTTATGCGCGTATTACGGAAAGCTAACTACAACACAAAAATACAGGCTTACACTTTCTTGGTTCGTCCTATAAAAAAATACTGTGACGGTTCAATCAGACGCGTCCAAAATAAATTCAAAATATTGGATTAGGCGTAAAAAATACTTAAATTTCTTATGTTAATAAGAACGCAAACATGTGAAGGTGCATGAGTGGATGATGTTTTCTTTAATTTATTGATATTCTAAAGAACTGTGCCCAAAATAGACTTTGAGAATATAAATAAATAAAAACAGGACACATTTATAAATAACGACACGTCGCAACCATGTAATGCTTCGTAAATAAAATGATTTCCGTGATAATAAATTATTTTTCCATATTAGGAATGAGTCGAATGTTCTCACAAACATGATGAACGAGTACTGATAAATGTTAAAATAAAAAAAGGGGGTTATGAACATTATAAATATTTTGGAATACAATTAGGGATGTGTGGTAACGTTCATAGGCTATTAAAGACAATATAATATAAAAAAGAAATATGTAAAGAAAGAGTAGCATTGTTAGAGAAGAGTTGCCTTTTGTTTTAAATTACGCGGTATGGTAGAATCAAAGAATTGAAGAGATGTGACGTAGATTGCGTGGTGAATATATCGTGTGATTTTGTGTTGTACGGACACCTCTCTCTCTCTCTCTCTCTCTCTCTCTCTCTCTCTCTCTCTCTCTCTCTCTCTCTCTCTCTCTCTCTCACACACACACACACACACACACAGATGGAAGAGAGACACAAAACAGTACTGTGCTGTCGTTACGTTAGATATTAAAAATGCATTCAACTCGGCCAGGTGGAGTAATATTCACCAAGCTCTCCGCAGATTTAATGTGCCAACGTACCTGAGAAAGATTGTGGCCGAGTATCTGAGTAATAGAGCCCTGATTTACAATACAAATAATGGGCCGAAGGTACATAATATCACGGCTGGTGTCCCGCAAGGGTCGGTATTGGGTCCACCATTATGGAATGTGATGTATGACGAGGTTCTTCGGCTTCCCCTCCCAGAAGGAACCAGTATTATTGGTTTCGCGGACGACATTGCTATCGTCGCCATTGCAAAGTACATTGAGGAAATTGTGTATATTTGCAACGAAGCGATTGCTATTGTTAGTCAGTGGTTGAAGTCCTCAGGGCTGCAGTTAGCTGAGCACAAGACTGAGGTTATCCTAGTCACTAGCAGGAAAAAGAGAGAAACCATCACTCTCAAAGTCGGAGACCACCATATTGCATCGCAGCCGTCGATCAAATATCTTGGTCTCATGATTGACGCCCGTCTGACATTTGCTGACCACCTGAAGTACGCCAGCAATAAAGCTGCGGTAATTAATGCAGCATTGTCGAGACTAATGCCCAACATAGGGCCCTGTCAGGAGAAACAGAAGCTTCTGGCCTTGGTTGTGAGGTCCGTCTTGCTCTATGGAGCCCCAGTATGGGCCAACTCCATGTCGATAAATAGTTACATCCGAGGGATGACGTCAGTGTACAGGTTATCAGCATTGCGGGTAGTTTGTGCATTCCGCACTGTGTCAAACGATGCAGTGTGCGTCATCGCGGGGATGCCTCCTGTAGATATCTTGGCGCAGGAAAGACGGAGGCGATATCACAAAGAAGAGGAGAACCCAGACTGCTCGACAACACTGCTCGAATGGCAGGATCGATGGGACAAGTCCATTAAAGGAAGATGGACATACCGCATGATTCCCTCCATTGCACCGTGGATCAACCGTAAACACGGCGAAGTAAATTTCTTCTTGACACAGCTGTCGTCTGGACACGGATGCTTTCTGGCATATCTCCACAGGTTCAAGCTGGAGGATACCCCATTCTGTCCATTATGTGAACCTACTGTCGAAGACGCCGAGCGTATGTTCTTCCAGTGCCCGCGATACCATCTGCAGCGACGGCACGTTATGAGTATACTCGGGATCGACCCGCTGACACCCGAAGCAATGGTTGGGTGCATGCTCGCCTCAGAAACCAACTGGGTGCGGTGAGCTCATATGCGCAGACCATAATAGCTGAGCTCAGGAGAATAGAAAGGGAAAGAAGGGAAGTCGATTGATCCTCGTTTGATCCTTCCTACGTTTTGACGAAGAGAAGTGGCTTGTGACTAATCCACTCTAATCCACTCCCCGTGATGTAATGCCTAACGGCGGTTCCGCGGGGAGGATGGAGGAGAAGGGAGGTTGGTTTTAGTGGGTAAAAATCTCACACTATCATGTGGTACGGGCCGCATGGTGTCTTTTGAAGATTTCCACCTACCCAACCCTCGTAAAAAAAAAAAAAAAACATACAGACACACACACACACAGACACACACACAGACACACACACAGACACACACACAGACACACACACAGACACACACACAGACACACACACAGACACACACACAGACACACACACAGACACACACACAGACACACACACAGACACACACACAGACACACACACAGACACACACACACACAGACACAGACACAGACACAGACACAGACACACACACAGACACACACACAGACACACACACAGACACACACACAGACACACACACACAGACACACACACAGACACACACACAGACACAGACACACACACACACACACACACACTAAAATGCAGAAAAGGATATAGGAAAATTCATCTTTGCGAGTAGGACATTGAATGGCACAATTTACCATTAGAAGTGTTAGCGAGTCTTCCCAGAAGCATAGAAGTTATGCATTCAATGGTTCTCAAGAGCTTAAGTGTACAGTGCACTGAAGTGCATTGGCAAAGTACGGGGCACTTAGTCATATTGTTAATATGTAAATTTTTTAGTATGGACTGGACTGAGTGTAATGAAGAGATGTGATGAGTATGAAGTAAAAAAGGGGCAAATTTAACTTTGTTTTTAATATTTAGTTCATTTGTTTTTATATTTGTATGTATTGTTTCTTGTATTGTTTATTGTATTCTTCTATATTTTCAGTTATTTTTGCTTAATTTTTACAGGAATAAATTATTATTATTATTATTATTATTATTATTATTATTATTATTATTATTATTATTGTTGTTGTTACTTTCGACACTCCCATAAAGACCTTATCACTAGTACCTATTCTCAACTCAGTTCTCATTTTAACTGAAAGGTAGTTTAGTTATATTCCATCTTCTTCCAATTACCTTGATTCATCACTCACCAACTTCGATATAAACGACCCAAATTTTTGTGTGTTTTCTTACACTCAAGGATTGTCGAACTCTGAAACAAAACTTCTTTCAACGAGTGTGGAAGTTTAGAAAGCCCCGAACATCAAGTGGATTTATGAAGTAATCCTTTGGAAGTTCGAAATCTTGTCGCCGGTAAACTTTTCCATCCGGAGGGGTGAAATGTTGCTGGACAATTTCAAGCTGCTGCGTTCTCAATATCGAGGCAACCCAGGGCGAAAAACTTGAAGCCAGGAAACTTCAACGGCATGTTAGAATTCCCTGGCGAGCACAAAAATATGTTTCGATGCTGTGTTTAGAAGGGTCTAACTCATCTCAAGCTGGCTAATCACCAAGTCTCGGATTCTGATGACCTAAAAATTCTTTGAAAATTACCTATAAAAATAACTTAAAAATTAGGGGAAAATGACCTATTTTTTATTACTCAAAAATGTTTATGAAAATGTTTGTTGATTCAATGAATTTTACAATTTAAAATAAAATGCACTTACATAAAATTATTTTTAATCCGAAGTCTTTATTTTAGGACAAAATATAATCGTTAGCTCCGATCTTCCAACCGTCAGTTTCGAAAGGCCGAGGAAGTTACTGAAGATTTGTGTAATTTTGAGTGTTCGAAAAATAGAGTACATTCCAGTAGTGAATTTAATCATGAAGCGGTGAAACAAAAAAGCAGATTAGTCCGTCATTGTAAATTCATGAAATATTCACTTATAAAAAACACGCAAAGGAAACAAAATGCGTAAAATTGCAAAAATGACACAAAGGTCCAAATGACATAAAATTGGAAAATGGCAAAAATGACAAAATACCTATACATTTCTGTTACCTATAAATCGTGACAAAATTGATTTACAAGTAAGCTACGTCAAGAATTCTCCAATGAAAAGATGACATGTCATCAGAATCCGAGCCCTTCTAATCATGAATCACCATAACAAAGCTTCCAAATAATCATAACATTTTAATTTTTGTATGTCCACATTATTTCATAATTCTCAATCAAAACTCAAAAACATCAAAATCAAATTCATTCGACTATATATCAGTACAAGATAATACAAAGTAAACTTATTGCTAACAAAGAAAGTATTTTAATTATTCTAATCATAAAAATTTTTAAATTCAGTTAATGTCATACCACATTTCCAAATTGGATTCCATACTCTTTTATCTACTAACCATCAAATTCTTAGTTTAACAGAAGAAATTTTATTAGCATTTCATAACTTTTTTAAAAAAAATTTTCTAAATTAAACTATATTCATTTAATTAAAAGCTTTTTAGAAAATCGTATCTTTCATATTTGTTTAAAACAACATCTTTCACTTGCTAAATCAATCCATGCCGGGGTTTCTCAGGGACCAGTGCTATCTCCGACTCTTTTCAACTTATTTCTTTATTATTTTCCTACTGTGAATTCTTCCATTGCTTTATTTTTCTGACAACTCAGATCTTTATAGCACTAATTCAATGTACAAACCGCAATATCATTCTTACAAACTCCTCTAAACCTCATTGAAAGTTGGGCTCGCAACTGGCATACAAAATTCAACGTTTCAAAATGTTACGCAATTTTTTTTCCACAAGACACTATAACATCTTACCTCCTTTATTTTCTTCATAATGATAATATAGCAGCCTTCTAACGAACCTGTAAAATATTTAGGCATTTTAATGGACAGAAGACTTCACCGGAAAAACAATATTCTTCACAGAATATCTTTAGCTACGAGTAATATACGTTGGCAACAATTTCTTCTGTTAGTAAAATATTTAAATTCTCTTAACGTCAAAACCAAAATTAAAATGTATCTATCGATGATCCGTCCCATTCTCACAGAATAGATCAGTCACATTCTTCAGAACTTGTTTAAAAGCTCGATGGTTTATTCCTAATGAACAAATTCATAATGAATTAGGCTTTCTACCAATCAAAAATTATTTTCTATTACTCTCCAGTAAATTTTATTCTCATATAAATCATATAATATCTGCATTCCATTTTCAGCTAGGTAAACATAACCCTCACCAAAACAATAAAACGTAAACTTCCGAAACATTTCTTTCATCCTCCTCAGCACGATGCACTGCGGAATCTGTGTATCCATTAGCCAGGAAGGTCTCTCTGAGTAGTGCCTTTTCTGAATCAATGCTGTTGAGGTCGCATATCAGGGAGGCACGGTGGGTGAGGGTGGATAGGACGTTTCATGTCAGGGTGGTGGTGTTAGTCGGCATGTAGGTAACGGTTGGTGTGGGTAGGTTTCCGGTAGACCGAATAGCCGAGTGTACCATCAGGGTTACTAGGACATCCAGAAAAGGGAGTTGTCCGTTCTGTTCTGTTTCCATGGTGAACTTGATGCGCGGGTGGATGTTGTTAAAGTGCACGAGGAAGGTTCCAAGGGAATCGGTTCCATGAGGCCAGATGACGAATGTGTCATCGACGTAGCGCAGCCATAGTGACGGTTTTAAGGGCTCGTTTTACAATGCCTGTTCTTCAAAGGCTCAGCATTGCATTCTCGCTATGTCGACTCCGGTAAACTAACACTCACGTCAAGGCTTGCGATATTGCCCGAGAATCAAGCAAGAAGAAGAGCAGCATCCCTATATTACGGTTTCAGGATGAATGCAGATCGATACCAGCAGAAATGTCTATTCTCCACAAAAAATCAGACAGACCATGCAGACATAGTCGATACACGGTTTAACTAGTGAACACGCATTCGGAACCTGTTACATATCCTCTGAATTAGCATAGCAGTCTACTGTAACACCCCGTATCAGACGGCACACTGTAACCTCCTGTCACAGAATAGATACTACAGTATCTGTTCTATGCCAACGTGTCGGAGCCAGTTGACAAACTCGAAATGCGGTGATGGCAATTATATTCGGCAGGCAATGCTACCCTCTATCCTCTATCTTCATATTATCATGTCTTTCTGAATAGCCTTACGACATTATACGAGAACCAGAGGCGTATCTAGGAATTCAGGCGCCCATGGCAAGCATACAATTTGCGCCCCTGTCAAGATATTTCAAATTACGATAGTAATATGTTGACATGACACGTGTCAAGTCTGCCATAACCTAGATATGCCTCTGACGATAACTATCTATAACGATAACTGTCCAATTCATCAGCCGTATTCTCGACTGGCTCCGTTTACTTTTCCGATGCTAACGTAATTCTCGCATTCATTGTACCCCTGATCTTTGGATTTATTGCATTATTTTAATGCAAGCTTTTTACACCCAACCGTCTCCTCCCTTGTTAGCAAAGGTGTTAGAAAGTGATAAAGTTCACGTTCTGGTGGCCATGGAAAACATTTCTCCTCATTAATTGCAATTCGAAAGAAATAGTGGACCTCGGAGCAAATACAATATGATAGACATAATTACTAAAACTCTAGGATAAAAACAATGCTACTCTATACCTTTCATAGATACCATTAAGCCTTCAATAAAAGGTTACGTTCGCCACTTTTTTTAAAAAACACAAAGTATCTACCTTGTTAATTGTAAATTAGAATTATCCCTTACCTGACATTCAGTAAAATTTCGCAACAAATTATCTCTTCTCCATTTACTTCTTTTTCTTTCTCTAAAAATGCGAGCACCTTACAACTCTAAGAGCTGTAAGGTGCTTAGCTTACTCTAAGAGCGAGTGCACCTTACAGCTTAACCACTCCAATGAGATAGCTACACAACTGTAAACTTCGCAGATGACAGAGCTATATTGATCTCAAACACACACCCTAGTGAGCATCCACAATCCTAGCAAATCAACCCAGAAAAATAGTGAACTCAGAACAAATCAGCCCACGTAACTTTCACTCTAGCAATAAATACATGGCCTCTCGTAAAAATAAAAGGTGTAATTGTAGCCAATTGCCATTTTTTGCTGTATACACTGTGAAACACCAACGCTACGAGGCGTGTGATGCTTTGGAAGTTTGCAAGTGGCGCATTGCACCTATTTGCTTTTTTGAGTGAAATCTTAGACTTCCGCGGCCGGAAACAATCGATTCTCGACAGTGTGGCAACTGTGTGCAGGTCGAGGCGTCTTCCGACTAGCTAAACAACTATATTATTTTCAAGTAGGTGCCTTTAGTATAACTGAATTCATCTTCATATTTAAGAAACCACAATTGAATCATTATAAAATGTGTATACATATAAAAGTTTAGCTAGCAGTTTTATTACGGAAATTCCATCAGAAATTCTAGCGAGCAGAGAGAACGGACAAGTCTCAGCACCAATTTGATCTCACCCTTGGAACGCTATCTCGTTCAGAACTCTCATTTCTCTCATATCCAACAACGGTAGCTGCTGCACTATCAGCGGGGTCCACAATAAAAGCCGATGCCCTCGTGTCCAAGAATGCCGGAGCAGTACCCTAACAAACGGGCCACGGACTGCGCGCGATCTTTCCTACTTCTTCCTTGTCCTATCCTCCCCTTACACACACACACACACACACACACACACACACACACACACACACACACACACACACACACACACACACACACACACACACACTAGCATGCACTACACTACCACACATTCCGGGAGACCGGTCAGAAGCTTACAGCTTGTCCCGGTTGGGGCTGTGCTTCGCTGGTGTGAGAGTCCTGGTTGGGGAAAACCCCGTTAGCCGACGGTAGGTCGGCGCCGGATCTCGCCCTCCAGCGGGGGAAGATCACTGTCTCCTTGCGAAGAAAACGTGCACTACACTTACGGGACTAATCTAAGCTGTTAACGCGCCCGGAATCACGAACGACCAACCAACCGTTGTGTCCAAGAGAACTTCTCTTAACACTGTAATTTGGTTCTACAGTAATCGCCTGTCTTTTCAAGTGCCATACACAAAATTAAATAATTTAGTTACGTGATTGAAATATCTTTTATTCACCTAAAGTGAAGCCATTCCCACTTCTCTCCGTATTTTACCATCCCAACCATTAATGTAAGAAGGTAGAAAAGGGTTGGAGCTTTATAGTGCGTCTAAACACGTTACGTGAAAAAAATGATGCATGATATTTCGAGAGCTACCTCTAATCCAGACATTCATCTCAATCGGAAACTGGAAATCCATACATAACAATCCAGACTAATTATGGCTAATTATCAGAACTACAAAATATTTTTCAAAGATGAATTCTGTTTTAATTCGTCTCGAGATAATAATGATTCATGTTAATAGATTTATATTATCTATTTCTGATCCCAGCGTACTTTTCGGGTCGAAGTCCGATTGTTCTCCAAGTAACAGCCCGCTTCTCCGACAGGGTGCGCGCGACTCGACGCGGCGGTAACACCGAAACAGCGGAGTGGCTGCATGGTACGGCGCTGGGGACGCTAGTGTCGCATTGATCCGTACGCCGGCGGCCTCTGTTAGCGCGGCGGCGAACTAACTTCTTCAAACGGCGCTTGCCGCCGCCGCGCTGCCACCAACGATGATCCCCCATGGCCCAGCAGGAAGGAGTTACGTTCCCTCTATCTCCAACCCCCCTTCCTTGTTCCCCCTCTTGCCTACCTCCTCTATCCGACATCAGTCCCGCATTGTCCCCGTGTGAAGGGCCCGCTCGCTCCCCTAGGCCCTTTGACCTCCGACACGCGCCTCCCCCCCAGGCCGTGCCGCGCCGCCCGGCGGGAGCCAGGGATGAGGAACCTGACGTGCGACGATGCATCGTCTTCCATTGATCGACCCCGCCGCTCTCCAGAGGCTTTCTTCAGGTGAAGAATGGAGAAGCGAAAGAGCCATTCATGGGATCACGTCATCTATCAAATTAAGTACAATGAGGAATACTCGGTCATCTTGCCATTGCCTAAGCGAAGGTGAGTCGAGGTCACAATATTCATCCGTAGTAGCTCTGTAAATTGGGTTGTTGCTTTCAGCACAACGGAATTCAAATAATTATGATTTCTCTAATCAAAGTTATTTTTCTTCGTTATTTGTCTTATGAATGACCAACGGTAAAAAAAAAAAAATAGTGTGCAAGACTCTCAAAAGGATATTCTATGTAATAAAAATATCTTACCTCAAAGTATATGAAGTTTCAAATAAACAAGAGCAATTTGGTGCAAATGTCATTGCCCCCGCACTGAATCTGAACTCAAAATTAGAACTTATGAGTAAGTATTCTGATATTTCAAGTTATACTCATATTTCAAGTTAAACCATGCAAAATTGAAGCTCTATCCTATCGAGGGAAAAATAGCCAAAATAGGTATTGAATACTGTTTTTTAAGTTATTTAATACTAAGAAATGTGTATGGGAATGCACAGCTCTTACAATACGTCAAAATCCTTAGATCGATTTATAGAGCCTCTAACCGAAGTATTATATCATTTTAAGAAAATATTTTGGCTTTTTATAATTAAGAGAAAAGCAAATTTGAAAAATTAGCATGTAATCGTCTATTTCAACACTGATATTTTTTAATGAAAATATGTATCACTTTAAAACTGCTACCTACGTTTCTTCGACTTTATTTCATCCTTTACAACGACAAAGGCTTTGGACGTGTTGTTCCGATACAATGTTACACTTTTTTCGAAAATTTAGAAATAACATTTCGTTACATCTACTGTGAATTTAACTTATATTGCATTGTCTTGTGTAATAGTATAGTTAAAAAAAATGCTTTCTAGAAGACTGACAGATGAAATTGAAATTTCTGTTGAACTCGTAATTTTCGTGGGTGCGTTGCTAACTAAACTTTTATAGTAATTAACGAAACGAGTGTATAAAGAGGAGTATAATTGCTTGAATGGTATGTTCAAGAAAACGAGCGACAGTAGGAGCGTGTTTTCTAATACGCCATGAGTGCAATTATACCCTTTTATACACATGTTACTGTCTATATTTTTTCATCTCCATTTACGAATAATTCAAATTTTAAGAAATTCATACACATCTTTTCCACTCGAGAGATGCATTTCATGAGCTAGTTTTATTCATTCGTTGTTCATATGAAGTTCTAGTAATGTAATATGTGATGCACATCGTGTTCATGGTCGACTGCAAATACCTTCTCTACTTAACGTTGGCTACCTAACTTGACCTAACCAACGTTGGCAGCTAACTTAACGTTTACTTTCCCAATTTAGTTTTATTCATTCGTTGTTCATATGAAGTTTTAGTAATGTAATATGATATGCAAATCGTGTTCATGGTCGACTGCAAATATCTTCGCTACGTCTGTGTTATAATTTATAATTAAACGATTTCGCTCCTTTTCTGAATTCTAATTGGTAGGAGTGAATTTTTAATTGCACGGTGGAATTTTAATTGCACGCGTGCTATTCACATAGAGATAATCAAAGATTTTTCATGAGATCAATGAGCATATTTCGTTAACTAAACGAAACAATCAATTAATCTGATGTTAAAATAAACGTTTTTTTAAATACCTTTTAAAATTTAAAATCTAGTTTCGAACCAAATTTGTAAAAATTGTTTTGTTTTTTCTACCTGCACAGTATTTATAAACACTCCCCTCAATTTCTTTTTCTTGTTCTCGCGTGTCTCACCTCGCGTTGACATTTGCTCGTTCTATTTCGGGGCAACGAATTACGAACGATTAAAGGAAGGTGGACGGCACATTACCATAACTCGAGCACTGTCGGCCGCCGCTTTTCGCAGTGCCATCTATAATTCACTGCGCTGCCGTTCGCGGCCGGCCCCGCGCCGCCACCGCCGCCTCCGCCGCCCCGCCGCCACCGCCGCCACCACCGCCACCACCGCCACCACCGCCACCACCGCCGCCACCGCCGCCACCGCCGCCGCCACCGAGCGGAGTTGGGGCCGGGCCGCAGACCGCTTTGCATATTGGCGCGGTTCTCCGGGCAATTTGCATGAGGGAAAAATAGGGGGACGTGCTCGCTGAGTTATGTAACCGGTGGCGCCAAAGGGTGAGGGGCAAAGGGCACGGACACACAACTCGGAGGGAGGGGGTGGGAAGGAAGCGACTATGATGAGGGGTGAATGGCAGGGACAATGGAGGTGAGGGGTGGGCAGATGGGGAGGAAATTGAAGGGGTAGCGATATAGTTGATCGAACAACTTAGGACAATTACGCTAAAGCGTAGAAACAATGAGAACGACATGCGAAGCGGAAATGAGCGGGTATGATAGTAGTAAAGGGGAGTAGGCAAGGAAATTGACCGCCAGGATATTGGGCAAAATATGTGTCTTCTCCGAAACATCTAAATGTTCTTTACTCGATGCTGGTGGCATTTTTGAACGTTCTTTACTTCAAATAAGAAGATATGGTAATCAGAGACGAAATGTGTTCTCGTGGGTCTAAAGTCCCAAGGACGACCGAACTGCGAGTATGTGAATACTGGAAATGACAAAGACGTCGGGGAAGGCGGGGTTTAATAAAGATCAGAGACACAATAGGCAAACTTCAATAAAAGCTGTGGGAACGTACAATACGACGGAACTAGCAGATGGCTGGAAATGGCGAACATGTGACGATTGACGCTGATTGAGAAGAAGGAGTTAATATATTACACCGCGGACCGATACAACTAGAGAATCACCAGATTCTGTGAAAATGTTACCGGGAAAGATTTCTCTTCTGAGCCTAACGAGGACGGTAGAACAACATGGAAAACTCCTTTGGGTAGCCAACAGAGGTGTCAGTTGTTTGATACGATCATTTCTTTCGTGGTGAAAGAGTCTAGTCGCCCTGGATAGCTGTGTTTGAGGCGGTGGTGTTGGGTGGTGTAGTGCCAGCAGTGCTCAGTGCAGAGGGAGCTTACATAAGGTTCAATCATCGGGAACGGAAAGGCCATGCGGGCAATTCCCGTCCCTGTGGCCGACGGGGCTTCCAAAATTCAGCAGTGCTCGTGGGTGGTCAGCGCAGGCCGTCATTATTTCATGACGCGCTCCACCACGCTGCCCCCACCCGACAGACCTACCCCTTTGCGCGCCCCTAGCCCACTTCCCTCTGCCCCTTATCCTCACCCACCCCACTGCGCCATGCCCTGACACGTCCCACCCCGCCTCCTCCCCGCCCCGCCTCCGCCTCTGCCCGCCCCGCTTCCGCCCGCTTCCGCCCGCTTCCGCCCCGCCTCCGCCCGCCTCCGCCCGCTTCCGCCCGCTTCCGCCCGCCTCCGCCCCGCCTCCGCCCGCCTCCGCCCGCTTCCGCCCGCTTCCGCCCGCTTCCGCCCGCTTCCGCCCGCTCCGCCCGCTTCCGCCGCTTCCGCCCGCTTCCGCCGCTTCCGCCCGCTTCCGCCCGCTTCCGCCCCGCTTCCGCCCCGCTTCCGCCCCGCTTCCGCCCCGCTTCCGCCCCGCTTCCGCCCCGCTTCCGCCCCGCTTCCGCCCTATTCTAGTCCACTCCTCCACGCCAAGCCACACCACGCCGCTCGCGGCCGACAGTTTGTTGCGATGCCCATGAACTCCAGACGAACCACCAGGACACTGACTCCTGGTGCACACGTGCAATTACTGAATAACTGTACTACGGTCGAGTAGACTGGTTCGGAAAATTATGCCCACAAATATGAGACATTCAGATGAACAGCGCTCGGAATTTAATGACCTAAGAATACTGTAAAATGAAAATAAAACTCCGGTAATATTTCGAAGTAAATTTCCAAGACTTTCATAAAATTATTTTACGATGAAAATTTGAAATATATTTTTTATATTGTTTATACAATTTGTAATTAACAGAAAATAAAATATGGGAACGCCATCTTCAGGTACTGAAATGAAAAAATTATGCACTACTTAAATATGTCGAAACGCTCTTTCCAATAGATTCATATTTCTGAACAGTCACGAATAAGGTTTGAGTAAAGTCAAAAATTGACGTACATTATTAAACGTACCAAAGAAAAAGTGAATTCGAACCTCACTGATAAAAATTAATTCGGTATGAATGATTATGAGTGAATGATGACTATCACAAAGTACAATTTCAGAAGTAAAAAAGGGGAGACGGAGTATTCAATGCTCTTACTAATCTGACTTTAACCTCTATCAGATAGACAAATTCAAGACCCAGAATGAAGGCAATTTCCAAACCTCATCACCGGAAGCTCCGAATTCTGACATAGAATTTTGCATTACATTATTCACGCAATGAGAACAAAACACGCAGGTTCACTGCGCATAAGTACATTATAAAAATATTTTTTAAAAAATTAAGTATTTTCGAAGAGATATGACGTCTTCCATACTTTGTAAACGAGAAACAACACAACACCCTGAGGCTGCTCACAAGCTGACACATTTTTCCTTCACCTAATTTTTGTTGATACATTTCTTGCTGTTCAAAAGTTCATTTCGGCAAAAGTTTACTAGTGTTTCCCATCCCAAAACTCATGATGGAAAATGTGGTGTGTGGCGGCACGTGCGGTAGCAGTGATGAAGAAGAGCGGGATGGAATGTGTGTGTGTGGGGGGGGGGGAGGAGCGTTCGGAGGCAAATGGAGGGCGGGAGGAATGGCGCGGAGTCAGGAGTCTAGACGGAGGTGGGTGTGGTTCCGCTCGGGGCGGGAGGGAGCGGGGCGAGGGCGAGGCAGGGAGCGGAGCTGGGGCGAGGGCGAGTGCAGGAAGTGGGGGGGGGGGGGGGGGGTTGGGCCGGGGCGGGCAGTGGCGGGAGCGGGGCCGTGGTGAAGGACGGATGGGGCGGAGTAGAGGCGGGGCGGAAGAGTGGTAGGATGGAGAAGCGGGGCGTAGACGAAGAGAAGCGGTTGGTGGATGAGTGAGGGAGGGTGGGACAGTGCGGGTGAGGGTGAAGCTTGGGGAAGGGGAAAACAGGCGAAGTCCTCTCGGAATTGGGGACCTGGAGGAAGTTTGCCGAAAGCGGGGCGGGGAGCATGGCGTGCCCGAAGCCGCTGAAACGGGGGAGGGGGGGGCTGGGGGGGGGGGGTGGGGTATGGAAAGGGTCGAACGCGTGATCGGTCGCAGGCCGGACGGCGCCGCCGACGGCCGTGGGCGACATGACAGGCGCCCCCGCGCTCTCTTCAGTCGGATGTCGTTAGGTGCGACCAGCAAAATTGATGAGGTCTGTTCGGATATCTGTTAGTCTATTTTCGTTTAGTCTCCGATGTGAAATTTTTTATGGTACTGATTCAATAAGTAGTTTCAAAAGAACGTTCGTCCATGCTTTGATACGCAAGTCCTGTAGATGCCATTTTCTGAATGGCGATGGATTTGAAAGATTAATGGGAATGAAGATGCGCATCAAATATTATTCAACTTCAACACATTTTTAATTTGTCTTACTTTGCACAAAAGAACGAGAGTTGCAAAGAGTTCATGTCAAGTTAAATAAATCTGAAGTCATAGCACATTAGTCTATTATGAAAAGTTTATGCCTGGACAATGAATGCATCTGTTTCATTAAAAAAATTTAAATAAAGAAAAAATATATTTTCATTTCCAACAATTAACAATATCACTGATGGGATTAATACAATTACAATACAATTTGACCATCTGTATAACATCTAAAAGGAAAAACAAGTACTAACCCAAAAAGCTATAAGCATCCATGTAACATTCAGAACATTATCTTCATTATATGCAATTATATTTAACATGTTCCAGACACGGGTTACGAAGTAAACTTCGTTCTTGAGTTTCATGGATTGCAAGAGCGTAAAATAGATTTGGCGATATGCACTTCGCAACGCTCTCCTTCCCCACATGGAAACGCCAGCAGTCCGAGCGGCTCACTTCCACATTTCATGAACTTCCTCTGACCGAGATACGCATTCGTATTAAAAGAAAGCTAATTAAACCAAATTACCATACATTTAATTAGATCAAATTACTGTAACGCTAGTTACACTTGTCTTTTACTTTATGTCAGAAATGTAAAATAAAATAGTAAAGAAAAAACAGATTTTACGATGAAAATTGGCTATTTTCTTCCTTCTCAAAGTGACGAGAAAACGGTTCAATTTCTTGTAGAACTATAAGGAAAATGTGGAAACAATGCTATCAAAAATCACCCATTATATCTTTATACTTAATTGAATAACTTGCAGAAGGGTTGTGTTAGGCGTTTATGGTATTTAAAAATATCAACAGACATCGAAATTCACCAGGAAACAACTGGTGCTACAGGAAAGCACAGCCATGTTCCTACTATTAGCTTATCTATTCTTTTGAGACTGGGCTAGTTTTTCGGTTATTTCTCTCACTCTTCCCAGTTTCTATCTATCGGGGCCTAAAACACTTACTAGAGTCTCTCGCGGCCCCATTTCGGTGCTTGTCCCATTGTTCTGTGTCAGTAAATTCAATGGTTCCGTTGTGTTTCAAATTATGCTTATATTGAGAAAATTATTATTATTATTATTATTATTATTATTATTATTATTATTATTATTATTACCAGCCTGGTATAATCTCATTAAGGCCAAAGGCCTCCAGCATGCTGGGTGGGTGGTTGGCTTCTTGGTTGTTGCCTTTCTCGATGTCTTCAAACCTAGGTATCGTTTGCAGTAGTGACATTGGCCCTCCTCCATTCGATGTGCTTCCACGTAGGTCTGTCGCGAGCTGCACGTGTCCAGGTGGTGCCTACTTCTTTCTTGAATTCGCCTACCCATCCCAGTCATTGTCTTCCTTGATTCCTCCATCCCGTTTTTGGATACAACATTGTTGCGGCATATGCCCATCTCTCTTGGCTAAGTCGGGCTACGTGTCCTCCCCAGCGCCATTTTTGAAGTTCTGCATGTATGACGACATCTTTTATTTTTGTTATTGTCCCTTTTGATACAGCTTTTTACTTGGTCTCTAAGTGTGATACTCAGAATATTGCGTTCCATTTTCCGTTGGCATCTTCTTACTAACCTTTTTTGGGTATTGAGGAACTAATGTTTATCAAATAACATGTTCATTTTTTCACATTTTCAATTTTTCAGTCCTCTAAAAGTAGAATTAAAATTTCACTTAAAGAATACCATAGAGGAGTGAAATCTTATTTTATATGCACATTTGAAAATTTTGAGCCGCTTTAGAAATACTGACGTTTGCAAGTTTCTGAATATTTGCCATTTTTCCTCCATTTTCATAGAAAACATTTGAGCTTTCGAAAAACTTCATAATTTTAAGCCCTTGTTGACAGAAATGCAATAAATGATTAAAACGCCTAGAAAGTAAATATTAATGACCTGAGAGACATTTCAAGACAATTACGATTTGTATTTTGGAAAAATCAAAAGACTACATAAAATCTCATATTGCTCAGTACATTTAGCTCTATCCGTTTAAAATGTTTACAGAAAATAATTTGAAACCTTACTTTTTATAAAATTATTGTAAATTTGCCATTTCTTCCTAAAAAATTATGGTCCTGAAGTGCCTCTGACCGGGAGGTCCTAGTTGTCGAATTCCGATGGTGGTAGGATTTTTGACACTAGCTTTTCAGCTAGATCGAATACAGTCGCTGTCTGGAGGATAATTCTACAGGCTCTGAAGTGTTTTGTGATTTCTCCGATCATTACCAAGCGAATGCCGAAGCGGTATCCTAAAACACGGGCCACAGATCCCGCACGATCTTTTCTTTTTTATCCTGTCCCGCCCATTACTTGCATACGCTTACATACACTTCACTACCACACATGACGGGAACTTAAGAGTTTGTCCCGGTTGATTGATTGATTTTGTCGTGTTTCCGGGCGCGTCAACTGCTTTGGTCATTAGACCCGTTAGTGTAGTGCATGTTTTTTTCTATGGAGATAGCGGTGATCCTTCCCCGCTGGATGGCGAGATCCGGCGTCGACCTATCGTCGGCTAGTGGGGGTTCCCCCTAACCAGGACTCTCCCACCAGCAGGACACCGCCCCAGCCGGAACAAGCTCTAAACTCCCGACCGGTCTCCCGGAATATGTGAATATGTGGTAGTGCAGTGCATGTTAGTGTACGTGTGTGTGTAAGGGGAGAGGATAGGACAAGGAAGAGGAAGGAAAGATCGCGCGCAGTCCGTGGCCCGTTTGGTAGGGTACTGCTCCGGCATTCGCCTGGTGTTAATCGGAGAAACCACGAAAACCTACCAATCAGAGCAGCCGGCCGCTAGAATTCTTCTCCAGAGTTTGTCGCGGCTGGCACGGTACCCCGCTAGTCGGAGATACCTAGATGGGGAGAACCCCGCAAGCCGACGTGTAGGTCGGCGCTGGGTCTCGCCAACCGACATAGGAAGATCACATTTTCCAAAAAAAAGTATGCACTACAGTTACGGGACTAATGACCTTAGCAGTTGACGCGCCCGGAAACACTAATCAATTAAACAAAATTACGCGCAAACTACTAATATTGTCAAGCAATGTACATGGCGTAATAATGGCTTGATGCAATAAAGAACTAATTGTGGAGAATAAACATTCTAAGAAAATATTTTCTTCAATAATGTAGTGATACGTGATAGTCCAAAAATTTTTAAACTTTTGCATTGTTTTAAAATTTAAAGTAAACAATGAAAATCAATCCATGCCAGTTTTATAAATGTATTCTACCCTCTACTACCAATACGTTAAAGAAAATATTGGAGCTATTTTTTGAGGGTTTTTTTACCGTCCCATATTCTTCAAGTGAAATATCCCGAAATCTAAAAGATTCGTTTCAAATTCCCAGGGCTTAGAGTCGTGCCAAATCGATTACGGAATATTTATTTTGAAAAATGTTCTTACGAATGGTTTAGGCGCTAGTGTTGTCCACACACGGACTAACAGGCAGATCAGACGGACAGAAGGGGGGACGTTTTGAAAAAAAAAACACTTTTTCAAAATGAGGGGAAACCAATATTTGTGTTTTTCAGAAATCTGAAATTCCGTTAAAATCTTCACAATCATTTTTCGCTATATTGCGCTAGTTTTTCTATACCGTGTATAATATTCCGCACAAAGGGTACCCTATTAGGAAGTACGTACTGACTTCGGAAGTAAAAAATCAGAAATATACCTTTTCTCAGAGAGAACACTACCTAAAACTCGACTTAAATACCCAAGAACATTACAAGAGATTTCGCGAAAATACATTGCGTGCAGTTTGCTGCAATTTTTAAACACCTCCCAGGAAGTTTAATTCATTTCACAGGAAGTGTTACAGCCAGTGTCAAATTTCTACGCAGGGACGCTGCGAACTGCGCAGCCGGATGCACGCAGCGCCTCGCCGCCCTCGCCAGCACGTCCCCAGTCAGCCGTGACGTCAGACCAAGAGAAGAATAGCGTTCCGGGAGTGTCTGCGAATGATGAATAGTACGACGCACGCACTCCGTAGTCTGCTTTATGTTCGACAGCATTGATCCGCTCCCTCCGGGGCTACGGGCGTGAGCAGCGTGCACACCACAGCACTTCTGATTTCCCCTTAGGTGCGAAGCAAATCCAAGTTTTTCTATTTCTTTGCAAGGGTAAGACTATTGCAAGAAGTCAATTTTACGTTTCCAATACATTTCTAGTTTGTTTAAGTTTGTCATGTCATAAACTGAAAGGTTCTTTACGAAGACATACAGTTAATAATGAAAATAATAATGTGATTGTTGGATTCTAATGCTTGTAGATGTTCATAAATTTAGCAGAGAAAATGTTATGCAAGAACCCTCAAATTAATCTTAGAGAATACTTCGTAATAGACGATTTTTAACTCTCAACTGCATTCTTCATCTCTCAATTGTTTAACACGGTGTTTATATGTATTGCGTGTGAATTGTCAAAAAAAGAAAGGCAATAATTTTAAAAAATATTTATGGAATTAAACTGTTAAATTGCGTTCTAAAAAAATGAATAAATAATACTGTATCTGGAAAATGAGTATGGTATGGTTTTTCTGATGTTAACCAGTTCAATAGTCACCGGTTCCTAGGACAAATTTCCTATTCAAATATATTATAGTACGGCTGATAAGCTTTAGCAAGAAAGGAAAAACTCAAACATGCCCAGCAACGTTATCTGTGAACTGTTTGCGAATGTAAACAACTGGTCCAGAGAGAGGTCAGTTATGTGGAAGCAAAAATTATGTGCTCATTTTCGCCGAGTTTATGCATCCATAATATTCCACGATAAAACAAATTAACAATGCATATTATAGTGTATTTATTTACACAGAGAGAATGCACGAACGGCATACATTCCACACTACAAGTTCTGCATTCCAGTAAAATGAAAGTTACGAGAAATATGTTTAACGCCAGACGAAAAAGTAAACATTTAATAATGCCGGCATTTTTCACTCACAGATTCATTACACAGCATTCATTACAGGAGCATTAAGAGAAAACCTTCTGTTTTCTTTATAAATTTCGTTAAATGAGAAGTGAATCCGTTTATATATTGAAAACCCATCTTATCTATAATTAAATATTCACTGAAGGGAAATTCAATACTTTTTTTGCAAATTTATAATTGGGAATTAAATATTTGAGATTGGTTGAAGTATAAATATATTGTTATTAGGCATTGGTCACTCAACAGGCGTGAAATGGTCAAACATAATAATCCATAGGTTCATTTCACTAACAAATGCTCATGAAAATGAAAATTCACGAACTGCTGCGACGTCACAACGGCACTTAACGCTCAATTGCGTCGTTCCGCCTCCAACTCCAACCTCTCTCAGCCCCTGCCGCATTAACAGTTGTCAGCCCCTCGGGTCACGGCTACTGTCATACGACTCACGTAACATGACCTTCAACTTTCAGCAACTCCACGTATTAAAGTTGTTCTGAAAAGAAATTCTTCTGTAGGTCATTCACATGTAGAAACGTTTTGTCTTTTCTGTAATAACGTTTAAGAAATGGAAAAGGATGATTCTTCTAACACACAAAGCTTACTACAGTTCATATCCAAAATATCGAACAATTTAGCAAACATCGACACGCTATTTTTACAATTAGCTGTTTACACGCGATTCAAGTTCTGCATTTTTACTTCCTCGTATACACACATACATACGAAGTAATATACGTAATATAGAGAAAGTTACGTAATTCTGCGGAAAATCGATTTCGATTTTTCAACGGAAATACACGTTTTGGGTTTCTCTGAAACCGATAAAGTGTTGTTGTTGGGTTTTTTTTTTTTTTGTTTTTTTGTTTTTTTCAAACAGTCCGTCTCATTCTCCGTCCGTCTGGTTCTCCGTCCGTCTCTTTGCCTGTCCGTCTCTTTGCCTGTCCGTCTCTTTGCCTGTCCGTCTTTTTGTCCGTTCGCGTGTCTGTCCGTCTGTCTGTGAACAACACTAGCATCTAAACTATTCATGTTTTTTCCCCAAACTGATCTTTATTTCAAAGTAAATAAACAGAGGTTGTCTGGTATCAAATCTATATTTCTTCTAAAGATCTTTTCGATCGCCGTGGGTCGATTTTCAGAAAACCGACCCACACGGACACAATCATACACAACACTTCACAGCACCCTCCCACGCACAAACACGCAGCCTTCCATGCTATGGTACATCGATTAATATCAATCCCCATGTCTCCAGAAAACACGGAAAAAGAAATAAACACCATAAAACATATAGCCAGGAGGAATGGATACGACTGTAATATCATTGACAAATTAATAATCAAAAAAACGAACACACTCAACATCCGCAAACACACCACTCTCACACCTACCACCAAAAACACTACTGCCACTTACATCACCATCGCTTATGTAGGACCCCTTTCCCTAAAAATAGCAACCACACTCAATAAATTCGGACTCAAAGCTACTTTCTTCAACACTCACACATTACAAAAAACTTTATCCAACACTAAAGATCCAATTCCTCCTACCTCTTTATGCGGAGTCTATGCTCTCACTTGCAACAACTGCAATGCCATATACGTAGGACAAACCGGGCGTAAATTCACACAACGGATCAAAGAACATGAACAAGCATGGAAAAACAATACCACCACAGTTTCACACTTCGCTGATCACTTAAATCAAAACAATCACACATTTGACAAACTCATTAATTTCCATATCCTAGAAATTGAAAATAGGTACTGGCACAGAATAAAATTAGAATCCCTTCACATTCACAACAATCTAAAAAACCAGAATAATACTAGTCTTAACCAGCAAATCCCTGAACTTTCGTCACCTCTGCTAAAATTAGCACAATGTGTACACCCCTAACTCCATCCACTTCCGTCCGCCCGCGCCCTCATCACACCAGGCCCAGCAGCCGCGCCTCTCCACCCTTCGGCCGCGCCCTCCCCTGCCCCGCCCCCACACTTGCCCGACCGCCGCCCAGCCCGCGAGCCGCTATTTCAAAAATCCGCAAAACTTCGTTTTCCGCCCAGCAGCTGCAAGGTACGACCGATCCAGTTTGCTTACGCATCTGCACACTTCTTTTATATATTAATTTGTAGACAATTTGGTTTAATGTATAATTTTATATCTATTAATGTATTTCCAGCTCTGACGATGATCGCTACGCGATCGAAAAGATCTTTAGAAGAAATATAGATTTGATACCAGACAACCTCTGTTTTTACTGTGAATTAATAAGGTATCTATATCACCAACAGTCTAATTAACTTTATTTCAAATTTGTCTTTACATTTTTTGTAAAAATAGAGTAAGATGCGTTTAAGAAGATAGCATAGGTCATTTTATCACTCTTAACTCATAATATTCGAAAATTCCAAAAATTTGAAAATTTTCGGCTTCTTCTACAAAATTGGAGATAGAGATTTTCCCTTCAAATGAAATTTGCTCGCCATAAATAGTTCTTTCATTAACGACATGTATTGTTTCGAAAATTTCAGTAGTTTTCGCACAAGAGTGAATGAAATAAGTGCAATATTCAAAAATATCAAAAATAAGATTTTCTCAAAAACAGCTCCAAATTCTTTCTTTAAACGTTGGTTAAGATAGGGCGAAATGAACTGCACAAGATGCGATAAACGCAATTTTGCTCTATTCTTTTGCTTAAAAATATGCACAATTAGAATTTTTTGGCATCTCTCTCACGTTAATATTACCAGAGATTTGTTCACTTTACTGAATTTATGAGTACATGTTCTTTAAATGATATCTTATAAAGTTTCTTGGAAACTTTAATTTTTTTTGTGAAATGAGTTCTAATTTCCTTTTCTTTTTTTTAACGCTCAAACAACATTTTCTCAAAGACAGCTCCATATTTTTACTTTCTCGTATACGTACACGTTACGGAGTAATATACGTAGAATAGAGAAAGTCATGTAATACTGCGCGAAAAACGGGGGATTTTCGGCGGAAAAAAATTATTTGCCGGGCTCTGGTGGCGAACAAGTGCAAAAAACCAGTTGCTAAATTAAGAGAAAAAAATCTTCTTACGTGGTGTAGCCAGAATCCCTGTATTGTGGGTCCTTGATGCCGAAAAACCAAATGGAAGCAAAACTTAACCCTCTTAACCCCCTTAACCCCCTTAACCCCCTTTACCCCCTTTACCCCCTAGGAATCATCCTAGGAAAAAACATGAAATCGAATATACGAATCATACATAGTTACAGTCCGTAAAAATAATGTATAACATGTTTCTTTTTTTAAATTGGTTATTTAAGGTCGCATCAACATCTTAGGTCATTAGCGACCACTATTGCTGTTAACGGTATGGTACCTATGAGGATGAAACGATATGGTGATGATAAGGGGTGAAAGGACGAACACAAATACAACCATGCCTGAGGCGGGACTCGAACCCGCGACCCTCCGGTCCGAGATCACTACGACACTACTGCCTTAGCGATCTCGGCCACCGGGCCGACGTATAACATGTTTGTAAACAGTAATTTGCTGGTTATAAAAGCTCTATAAGGCCACAGAACGTTGAAAATGTTATAATGTTTTGATCTATTTTTTAATCTGCCGCACTATTAAACATTGACAGTAACGTACGTACGTACGTACAAAGCTTAATGAAAAGTTGCACAAATCTAGTGTTGATCTTTAATGTACTGAGGAAAGTTCCAAGCTTTCTTCTCGTGAAGCACGAATAGCTGAAATCCTTCGTAATGATCGTCTGCGAGTTAGAAAAAGTAGAATGAATTGGAGCACGAAATTACTGAATTAGAAAATGCAAGAGCCGCGAAATTGAACGGCATTACGAAAGAATAAATGTTCCATTGTCACGAGATATTCTTTGTTTGCGTCAAATCCATCGAGCAGGCATTACGCACGGCTGATGCATTGGCCTCTTGCACTGTTTTTCAACCTGTGGTTGTCGGATCAAATGGCATGTCATTTGTACTCCGTACGCATCCAGCCATTTGTCATATTCTGCCGTGATTTATAAGCTGACATGGATATATGATCTTGTATTCTGGGGCTTCAAGAATCGAATGCCCGAAACATAGCAGAAAATCATAATTTCTTATGGGTAACAGACATTCTCTTACACACATCTTTTTATTTTAAAATATGCATGGCGATGAAATTATGTTACGAGAGACGTTGTGATGATGATATGAAACATTTCACCATGACACTTGGCAAAGTCTACAACAATATGCCAAAATATTTACTTAACTTTTAAAGATTTGTTGCGAAATGAAACGATTTATCACCATTAAAGTTTTTAAAATCAGTCAAAATACAAAGTACCAAAAGGATTTCCTCATACGAAAGGAAGTTTTATGAACCATTAAATGCCACTTAAGATAAAATGTCATCTTTTCATTTCATTCCATTTATCATTTAAGATAAATTATTTTAAAATATCCATAATTTTATTACAGATACTAGATGAAAATGAAGAACAAAAACGAGAGAAATTAAAGGGAAATTGGGAAGAGTTAATTCCAAAGCGAGGAAACCTTTGAGAGTTAATTATCTACAGTAACGTTAATAATAACAGTACATACGATAATTAATTAATCCTATTTCCATCTATCGCACATTTCATTTCTATGAAAATGTGAGGGAGGTAACAGTCCTGTAAAGTACAAAATGAATTCTACGATTCAAAGTTTAAAATATTCGAAGAAGAGACGTGTAGGTGTACAAGTCCATTTTGTTTTTGCAGAGATTAAAACTGATAAAGTGTCAACTATATGGTGCTATGCTGTTTACTTTCATATAAAAATGGGTTGTTCCTGGAAAAACAAAGTGGGAGACTTAATAAATTTGTAACTTAGTGGCTGAAAATAAATGACGTATTTCTCTAAACAACTTTACGTATACAAAAGTAGTTTTAGCATAATCTCTAGGGAACGGATTTCCATTAATAACACAGATAGTATCTACATTGAATAATATGTTTTTAAAATTTACAAGATATTCTGAATGAATTAGAATTATTTTTATTTTACATACTTTTACATATAAGTGATATAATTACATATTTTTGATATATTTTACCTATTGCAATATATTTCGTCTCATTTTAATATATTTATACGTCGAAACGGAACATTTCAGATGCGCGTTTACAATTTTTTACGGAATCATCGTTCTTACAAATCAAATGTAATGCTGTTGCTCTTCTATGACCACCATATCCTCACCATGAAGTGTCCAACTTACCCCTCCATTCCACTCACCCCCTCCCTCTCTTACTGCGTACTTGGAGTAAAGAACGAGCGGACTTGTAAGCACGAAAGTAATTTTAACCACGTGCTTGCTAATGTTTCAAACAGCACATTCGTTACTCGATCGAAAACTGCCAAACATTTTTTACAACAAATTGTCTTACCGCGTTATTCCATTTTTTTGGGGGGGGAGAATATTGCCTTTAACTCCCTCCTTCAGGATCCACCACTGGCTACACGATACTACTATTCCACTTTAACACAGCTCCTCGTAAACATTGTAATATACTATGAGCGTATTTTATATTTCGAATAAAATTCTTAGTGGTGAATCTTTTATAATTCTTTGTGGTGAAGTCTAGTTTACAATTTCTTCTTTACAGACAGACCTACTTTCAGTGATCCCGAATCCTTGTTAAGAACTGATCGGCGACGTCTATGCTCGGAAAAGGTTTGTAGAGAACAATTTTGAACACAATAATGAATTTTTATTTTACACTTTTCTATTTTTTCTGACATGTTTTGGAAAAAGAAAGCAGATATGTACATACATATTTTGCATTTTTAATTACAATTTTTTAATTAAATTCCGTTCCCCAATCATCTCCATTCAATAGACAAAATTCAGCATCACATTCACACATTTGTCAAACAGAATGGTTCTGGATAAACCGCGACTAACAGACCAAACACCATTTCACAAAAGCCGCAAGAACGTCCTGACAAACACACACACGCACACGCACTTTTTTGTGCGAGCGAGTCCCGTGGGTGCGCGGTTGGCACCATTTAAAATGTTCATTGAGGGAGGGTTTGTCTTTGCCGAAAGTAAACGGCGGAGGCCCGGGCGGCGCTGGGAAGTCGGTTCTGCTCCTTCAGAAAGAAGCCCCGAGGGCACGTGCGCGCTCTCCCATGGAGGGAAGGCGACCGCAGCTCCCTCCCCCTCGCCGCTCCCCGCGATAATGGCGGGGGCGATAGCCACTGGGAGCACGGCAACGCGGAATTACAAAGAGAACCAACGGGATGACTACCAGAATTCGAAAGGTTAGAACGCGGTAGGATGTAGGTATTGTTATGGCTTAAAGGCCTTCGGCATAGAAACAAGTTATCTAATTTGTCTGTGTAATAATTACCTATTAAATAAAATAAATACAAAGAGAACTAACGCGAAAGCAATTTTAAACAAATAATGAAAATAGTATTTTTACATACATTGCCAATAAAAACTGTTTTTGCAAAGTATTTAAAATCTCTATATGACTTTCGAGCAAATGCGCGGGCGGTATAAATGCCGCCTTTGAAGATAAACCGGCGCTGCGCGTTGTTTGAACTCACCATGGCTGGAAGCCAGACATTCTCTAGTTATCTATTGAGACACAAGAGAGCGGTAACACCTTCTACGAGACCCACTCACATTTGCGCCAAATTCGCGCAAAAGTGACCTACGTCATCTTTCTTTTCTCCGCGGCATAATGCACCACCGCGCCTGTTCCTTTTTATTTTCTTTTTTTCACGAGTGTGATGAATTTGTTATCATATTTTTCATATATTTTTGTAATAAAAATGCCACAATAACTCTCTCATGCTAATTATTGTGTAAACTAATTAATTGGTTATGAATTACTGTAGTTTATAGGTGCTTTCAGTGAATTTTAGTAATTTCGATTCCTAATTCTTACTATTCTCGTTTTATTACAATATATTTAGCAACCTACACATTCTCTCTCCCCCTCTTTACTATTTTCATCTTCCTTATTAGATTTTTACTTTCCTACTTTATTAGATTTTAAATTCGGTTTTTATTATGCCATTATTCTATTGTATGTATTTGTCATTAGTGTTTTGTGAAGCGAAAGTAGAAGACTGATTTGGAGATTATCTCCAGAAATTTCTTATCTGGAGAATAATTATACTTGTTTATATAAATTTTTAATCTACTACAATCCCAATTGATGTTATTTAATCAATTCCCCATGACTGACGATCAATAGAAGCTGTAATATTACGAAAAGGGAATTATGTTCGTCGGCGGCAAAAATGCCGCCGCGCGATCACGCATGTGACTAAATCGCGCGAGCGCCCGAAGGATAAAGAATAAATGTGCCGATAAATATCATAATAATAATAATAACAACAACAATAATAACAACAACAATAATAACAACAACAACATCAACAACAACATCAACAACAATTATATCAACAATAATAATATCAACAATAATAATAACAACTCATGTTTTTAGTACATTGACACACTGAGAAAAAATTGATTACGGAACTATATGACACACCTTTATTCGCAGTAACTTTAAAAAATCCCGAATTAAACAAATCCTGAAAATGGATTTCAGCACGATCGCAAAATTGTTTAGTTTAATTCCGAACCACCCAGCTCGCTAGCTAGCTGGCATGATTCAGATGCATTTAAAGGCAGATGCTGTTGGTTCCTTCCGTAACATCGATTACGTTTTGATTTCACCTCTAGAACGTAATATTTTCGAGAAAGACCCCTTGAAGGAAAAACTTAAATATAATATTAATGTAATTAAGATTCATAGGTATGTTACGAAAAAATGTGTAGATACTACGTACAATCAATAAAGTAATATGAATGTAATGCAAAAGGGCTGCTTAAATAACCTGCTGGTAGGCGTACGGAACATGTTCCTAGATGGCTTAAAATACTCTTGTATTAAAATAATGACTATGCATATTTCAGTTTTAGTATAGTGCTGTTAATGCATATCTTCCATAATCATTGCCTGTGAAATCAATCATTCATTGTGAAAAAAAATTATTTAAAAAAGTATGAGTAAAAAATGTATTAAGAAAAAACATCGTCATATGTCTAAGAAGACTGACGATGTTTAATCTACTTAGTAAAGTACATTGCGTAGACACTCTACGTCAGTGAAACATGTGTAAGAGTTAATTGTCGAAATTGATAATACTGTTACGTTTCTAGGTGGTGAATTAAAAGTCTCGTATTATTTTAACAAAAACATTTATTTTGTTTCTTAACACAATCACTGAAAACACTTGATTATTTATTTACACTACACTTCTCTTGATTTATTTACACTACACTTCTTGATTATTTATTTACACTACTCCTCTCTTACACACGCATAGTCCTAACACTGGCCACAGTTCACTGCACTGATCACAGTTCGATGCACTGGTCACTGTTCACGTCACCGACCACAGTACGATGCACTGACCACGGTTCAAGTCACTGAGCAGACTCACTGCACTGCTATTCACCGCGATGCACATACTTCACAGTTCAGCTTCCACTGCGGACTTTAGACTGACCCGCGGTCGCCGGCCGTCGCGTATTTATACTCGCTAAGACAATCCAGAACCCTCCGGACACCGCGCACTTTCTGGAGTAATCCGCCGGCAGGTGATGCAATCCGCGCTCACAGGCAGCTCGTGGTCGCCGGCAGATGACGTAACCCGCGATCACAGGCACCTCGGGGTGGCGCCGGCGGATGACGCAATATTCGTTACAATATCTTCTCATATAAACATTTTTTCTTGAGGATATACATGATAAATTGTAATGATTTTCCTAGCTTGTAACTGAATCCTTTTCTCCGACATTGGAACACGAATCTTTTTATGAGGTAGGCAAAATGCATTGTAAGGCCGCAAAAGGAAGACACAATGTGGCCATTAACTCCAAAAGCTCTTCCCCTTGCTCTGCGCAATCGCATTTAAACATCTTTTCGTTAAACAGTTGTTTTTTCCTTCAAAGCATTCACAATAGCCGACAGGCTCTCGACAAGCAAGGACGGTCCACTGACACTCACAAACGCACTCGCAAATACAAACTCTCAAGCACACCCGGGCATGGGATCATTAAAGTGCAGTTCTGGTCAACTTCAGGGTGAAAGCCATCCTCAAACTGCCCCCAAAAGCAGAAAGGCGACTGGTTCCGGAAGGTTCATTGTCCACGCCGCTCCTTTCCAGCATTCCAGTGGAAATAACGCGGAAAGTTTCAACAGTGAAACCGCAATCCAGACATGAACGCTTCCTGCCGACGGCTTTACTTAATTGGCTGCTGACAAAATTCCACCATAGAGAAGATGCGAATACAGATCAACTGGCAATGAGACCACACAGCATCACAAAGTACTTGAGCACATAAGTTGCAAGTTTCAAAAGTTTCAACTGATAACAAAAAAGTACGTTTATTTTATAATTCAAATTATCTTATTACAAAAAACAACACAAATTCTCTAATTAAAGAATATATTATGTATTTACAATACAAAATGAATTGATAATTATATATTTATCAGTAACATTGGTCAGACATTGTTCTTTACGATACATCTCATCTTTACGATTGTTTCCTTAGAAATTAATCCTGTTATTAGAGGAAGCAGAAAAATGCATTCAACTACATTTAAACTTATGTTAATACAAATTCTCGTACACATTCATTTAACAGCGTTCGTTAGAAGAAAAACATTTTTTAAACAATACGCTAGAGATGTCAATGAGCGCTCCCATCATCCCATAAAGGAGTTTTAACATCCTACGTCATCATCCGCCAGGCCTACATCACCTTCCCCCATAACCATCGTTTCTGCACCAGCCGCTGGTGCCTCGCAGCAACAATCACCCTGGGACAGGCGTCATTCAAGCCTTCACAATGGGCAGCCTCGCCCCTCGCTATCCCCCACGCGCAGAGGTGCACCTCAATGCAGTCCCGACGGAAGCTCCTGCCATCTCGCTTCACCCAAAAAACATTTTATATCGGCACACGATGGCCGAATTACACCAGAAGTGTGCTAAACGTATTTTATTTCATTTGAAACGACATTTCAACAATAAAATAATTTTGTTGTGATAAAAGATATTTGTATAAATGACGAGAAGATAAAATATGATAAAATATATTTTCATAAATAAACAGAACATAAAATATGATAAAATATATTTGCGTAAATAAAGAGAACATGTTAATTTACAAGGTTTCTATTTCTTTAAGCAAGTACTGTATGTTCATTAAACAAGTACGTAACTATTTTTTTTAATTTATAGCTATAAGCACGACATTACAAAAAGTTTCATACGTATTTAAATGTTACCCTTCAATAGATTTTCCTTGATAAATTTACAATTTTTATTAATTTATTCTCGAATTTTTATCACGACCTTCTTACATTTTGACACAGCTTCATCGAGTCTATTTTCTCTTCATGCAGTTTCGTACCAATGTGCGGTGCGGCGTATTTCAATACAACGAGCGGAACGAAGTTATGACCTGCGACCGCGGTTGTCACGTTCATTACAGAACACCGCCTGCGCTTATTTCCAACGCCCCAGGGTCGTTGGATCGCAATAATATGGTAAAAGTGCTATCGAGACATGCGGGGAAGAGAGCGAAACACCCTATTCATATATTCCAGACACGCGATGGGAGAGGGGCGGTTGGTGCTAGAAACGTTGCAGGCAGCGATCTCCGGGGCAATTGAGGGGCATTCCTTTGTCGCAGAAGTCTGTGTGGTGTCATGTTAGCCAGTATTGACGGAATTTGCAAAACATTTCTGGGAGATCACCCCTGGTCAATCTGCATATTCATTTGCGAGCAAAGGTATTTTAAAGATAGAAGTAATGTATTACGTAAAACGTACATTTCACGAGTATGAAATGTTGATAAATAATTTTTCAATGTTCACGTGTGTCTTCGTGGTTGTCCGGGTGACGTCACGTTGACTGAGAGACCTCTCCGCCAACGATACGGCGTCACCCGGACGGCCGAGATGACACAAACCCGAACCGCGGAAGCTTACGTTTACAATTTTCATGTGTTTCCTCTCGCATATTTAATCCTGTCTTACCGGTAGCGGTAGCTCAGTGCATCAACTGTCACTGCAGTGCCTCTGACCGGGAGGTTCTAGGTTCGAGTCCTGACTGCGGCAGGATTTTCGACAGTAGCATTTCACCTAGGTCGAATTCAGTCGCTGTCTGGAGGAGAATTCTAGCGGCCGACTGCTCTGATCGGTAGTTTTCCGTGGTTTCTCCGATCAACACCAGGCGAATGCCGGAGCAGTACCCTACCAAACAGGCCACGGACCGCGCGCGATCTGTCTTTCCTCTTCCTTGTCCTATCCTCTCCTCTTACACACACTAACATGCACTACACTACCACATATTTCGGAAGGCCGGTCGGGAGCTTAGACCTTGTCCCAGCTGGGGCGGTGCCCCGCTGGTGGGAGAGTCCTGGTTAGGGGGAAAGCTCACTAGCCGACTGTAGGTCGGCGCCGGATCTCGCCATCCAGCGGGGGAAGATCACCGTCATCTCCCGAGAGAAAAACATGCACTACACTAACGGGACTAATGACCGAAGCAGTTGACGCGCCCGGAAACACGAAAAATCAATCAATCAATCAATCATTAATCCTGCCTTCGTTAACGGTAACAAAGGTAGTTAGGCCAGTTACCATTTCCCCTTGATCCGAAATACACCGCAATCGCAACCTGGGTTTCAGGATACCACACAGGACACCGAGTTCTCCCACCCCTACCCCTCAAAAGATAGACTAGACCCAGCAGAGCCAGACCGGGTCGCAGGAAGAATCCAGGGCGGTCCGTTCGCGAAACGAGTTGTATTTTCCAAAGAGCCATCGTTCATTGGGGGGGGGGGAAGGGAGCGGAGGGGGGGGCGCCCCTCGGCACACGACGCCCAAACGACTAGGGCCGAGCGGCGATCGACCGGCGCGGCGCGGCGGGCGGGCGGGCGGCCCGTGCCGTCTCCTGCACCCCTCAGCGCCCTGGCCCTCGCGGCCGGGCCGCGCCGCTAGGGGCCGGCCGCTACTATTTACGTGCGTCTTCTTCCGCCACCCTCCCCCGTTCCTCCACTCATAAGAGCGATGTGAAGTTCCACAGGCAACAATGCGCACGAACCACACAATGCGTTTCTTCGCCCGGTAGCAAAGCATTACTTAGTTGACGAAGCAAAGAATGTCTTCATCCTCCACACAAGCTGTTAAAGCCCGATTTATACGGTCATTTTTCATCGGTACAGAAAAGTGACGGACTACACGGGATGTAATTTGAACAGAAAAATGACACATGATTCATTTTTCGGTGAAGATTTAATAGTTTGACTGCAGCGCTCCTGTCGGCACTTTCCGGAACCTTTTCCTAGTTTTCCATTCGTGTGGTTCGATTTGTTCCCTGTGTGCAGTTTTGAGAGCTTTCTAATGGGTTGAAATTTACTCGGAAGTGATCAGCGTGAGAAATAAAACGGGTACCGCGTTCTCATGTTTCGTTCCGTGGCCAGTACTAAAATACCACCTGTTTGATTACCATATATGTTTATGTTCACCTGTTTGATTGATTGATTGATTGATTACTGATTCCGGGCGCGTTAACTACTGAGGTCGTTAGTCTCGTGAGTGTAGTGCATGTTTTCTTCGGGAGGTGGCGGTGGTCTTTTCCCACTGGAGAGCGAGATCTAGCCCCCGCCTAACGTCCACTAGCGGAGTTTTCCCCAACCAGGTATCTCACACCAGCGGCGCACCGCCCCAGCCGAGGCAAGTTCTAAGTCCCCGACCGGTCTCCCGGCATGTATGGTAGTGTAGTGCATGTTAGTGTATAAGTGTGTGCAAGGGGAGAAGATAGGACAAGGAAGAGGAAGGAAAGATCGCGTGCGGTTCGTGGCCCGTTTGTTAGGGTACTGCTCCGGCATTCGCTTTGTGGTGAACGGAGAAACCACGGAAAACTACCGATCAGAGCAGCTGGCCGCTAGAATTCTCCTCCAGTCAGCGACTGAATTCGACCTAGGTGAAATGCTAGTGTCGAAAATCCTCCACCGTCGGGACTCTAACCTAGGACCTCCCGGTCAGGGGCGCTGCAGTGACATCAGTTGATGCACTGAGCCACCGCTCCCGGTTTCAACTTTTTGATCTTCAGCGCTTTTTGCGGCGTTCAGAGGAAATACTTTCGTCACGATCAAGGGCAGAAAACGAAATGACTGTGTAAACTGCTGGATCTTGTTCATCCGCTTTTGATATCGAAACAGTTCTGTATAGAAACGAACGTCTCTTTTCCATCTTTTTTCTGAACAGAAAAATAATGAAAAAATATCATCTAAAACGAGCTTAGGACCCCAGTTAAACTCTTCCTTTTGACGAACAATTTCAGGAGTTTTAGCAAAGCGTGCAAAGAAGCTTCTGAGGCGGCGGAACCACTGTAAACATCTGTGCGTCTTACACCTTATGAACCGCATTGTGCTTCTTCATCCAATAAACAAGCCATATATTGTTTTCGCACCACCCGATTTGCTTTTGTCTGGTGGGCAAAGCATCCACAGCTCACGAATCACATTGTGTTTTTTTATCCAGTAGATAAGACATGCACTATTCCCGAGATGCACACTATGTTTTCACCCGCTAGACAAGACATGTAGATCTCACGAATCATATAATTTTGCTGTCTTTGGGGTGACAACTAAGCGATAGTAAGTCTATTCCTTCATGTTGCGTGCGATAAAGGACAAGAACCGAAACCTGTAACTTATTTGCTTTGCATATATTTTTTCTTACTCGGGAGCAAATATGTCTCATTATCAAATCTTGCCAAAAACACTCGTTGCTTCCATAATTTAACTGAATACAGTATCAGAGCAAGGGATAGGATTCCAGATCTTAGGAAAACGCGAAAAGATTGCACTTTTAACCCGTAATACGTCAAACACTGTTTTTTTTACTGTTTCTGGGCATTAAATAAATATTGAAGTGATGAGGACGGAGAAGGAACATAAAAGCCCAACAAGAATGGGTGAAACAAGGTCTTCAACTTTCTCAAAAGAAAAACATTCTTGCAACTGTTACCTCTAACAAGAAAAGGCGAAGAAACAAAGCTACAACGGAAGCTTTTGTTTTCCATTATGAAAAAACTTGGCAGCGCTAATGCATCACTCTGGCGCAACAGACGGCAGAACCAGAGTCAAGAACATGACCCTCCACCAGCGTAACACAAAGACTAGGTCGTGAAACAGGATGTTGAAAATGGCGATCACGGTTTCATTGATAGAGTCGTTGCCAATTGTAAGTGATGATTCAGTTCTAGTTAAAAAATTGGAAGCAGAAACTCGGAAGGATATACGGAAAAAAGTTCTGAAGCCTATCTTAGAACAAAAACAAAAAATAACTGGAGAGAAAGAAAATAAAGCAAGAATTAAGGAACCAGTTTAGAATGCATTTTCAGCAAAGTATTGAAATGAGTCATGATCAATGATCATCTCAAAAATGTCAAAAAATATGTGAAATTTTAAAAGTATAAAAAAAAGGAAATACACAATCGAGGGTGACAAAATATTGATATAATATTTTATGGAAAATGTAACACATAAAAACGGATTTGGTGGGAAGAGGAAGCAAAAATGAATTAAATACATAAGCAGAAAGAAACAATGTTTTTAGGAACGCTATGTACAAATTTGGAAATTAGAAACTATGAAGAAAGGAAATAAAGGAATGTTATGGAAATTGTACACGATATCGACCAAACGTGCAGACCAGCGCTGAATAAATTAAATGAAAAAACATTTCACTTCCCTTTCACAATTATAATTTTTCTGGGACTAGTTAAATACGCCATAAATACAAAATGCGTTTTCAATATAATGAAAAACTAGAGGTGCTAAACAATACACACTTTCTCGCATTATTGGAAATATGCGATATATTGATATTACTGATAATACTGATATATTATAATTTCTGCCATACTAAAAACTCAGTTATAACTTGGAAATTTTCCAATTCAAACGAAGCGCCTGTGGTGAATATTCGAGTTTATTCCGATATACAGAAACAGTAGTCATTTCTAACTTTTATAATAAAATAAAAAAAATTGGAGCAGTTTTTGAAAAAATAATAACTGATTAATATTTAAAAATTGCCTATGTTTGACGCAAAATTACGCAAAAACTACTTTATTTAAAAATAGTTCATTTAGAATCGTTAAAATAGTGCTCTTGTCCCCACATAAGGAAACTAGATAAGTTAAAATTGTACACTGGCGAGAACTGGCTTCGTATCATCTCCGATTATATAATATATCACGTCACAAAGGTGTTAAAATCTATAATTATCTTTCTTATCATAAGTAATTTGTCACACACTTCAAGCGACATAAACGTGGACTGAATCAACTGATAGTTCTTAATAAAAAATCTAAAAACTCAAATTGTCATTTGAGTGGCAGAGAAAATAATTACCATTTTCATCATGCATCACGGAATGAAAAGAAAGACTGAAAATAATGGCAACAAAATTAGCTTAAGTGCCAAAAAAGTATTTTAGCCCCCAAAACAATTGGGTAACACGCTTTTTTTGCAATGAAAAAATGATCACACATTTCATTAACACTAAAATCCAAACGCCCCTCAACCCCTGCAGGTAGTACCAATTTCGCCCGACATCCACTTACTCCTTCACCCTAAAGGACGGATCAGCAGGAGGAATCGAATAGCAGCGAGCACACAAATAAAAGAGGACGTAGCTAGTTACCGCCGCAGCCCTACGCTCGTCAGCCATCATTTGCCTACGCGCGCGTCTCGGGGCGTCGAGCGGGAGCCGTGGAATCAGGCGACGGCGGCGGCCGCCCGTAAAGCAGCGCGGAAACGGGGTAAAGCGCCCAGAGGGAACGACGAAGGTGCGGAGGCAGGGGGAGGGAGCGGTGACGACAATGAACGGACGACCGAAACGAGAACGAGAGCGAGTGACGGGCTGAAACCAGAAAGAGAGCAGCGGACGGGCCGAAACGAGAGAGTGGCGTACGGACCGAAACGAGAACGAAAGCGAGTGACAGGCTGAAACCAGAAAGAGAGCAGCGGACGGGCCGAAACGAGTTTTACGTACGGACGTACGGATCGAAAGAAAAAAGAGCGGCGGACGGAAACGAGAAAGGGGAAAGAAGAGGGGAAAAAAAAAGCGGCGGGGACGGAAGAGGGAGGACGGATGCGAGGAAAGGTGTTGACGAGGGCGGGTCGAGAGGAGGGCGGGATGAAACAAGGGTGGGCGAAGGCGAGGGCGGGAGGAGACGAGGGCGGGCGAAGGAGTATTACATTGTAGAGGAATTACACAAATGCTGAAATTTACCAAGTTGTGAATGCAATGAACAAATGGCAGCATTTGAAAGGGAAGCAAAAGCACAACAACTATTTGGAAAAGTATGGGATGCATTACTAATGCAGATGTAGCAAGAGGTTGAATTGTTATTTGTCTGACTTGTACTTTATTTTAAAATGTGTGTATCAAAAGGTATTTTCTGTTACTTTTGCCTCATTACATCTGTAAATCTACGAGTCTTTAATTTGTATTGAATCTTTATATAAATCTGTGCAGAGAAAACTTTTTTAATAATGACTATAGCGACCAATATTCCATCCTCACATTATTAGTTAATATACGCGAAGTCCAGAATATTTCATACAATGCGGTAATTGTTTATCATATTCTTGCATTATATTGTACTTCAGTTTAAAATTTTGATTTCATTAATTAATCATCTTGAATGAGATAAAAACATAAATGTCGAAAACGTAATTTTTATATATCGTTTACACCGGAAACACATAATCACGTCTAATCTGTAATGTTTATTGTTTGCTTAAGCCAAAGTTTATTTTCCTCAATTCGTTGAGAATCACTCATGAATTGGGTTTGACGATTCGATTGGGAATTCCAAATTCATCCACAGTCAAGAAGACTGTGGATGCAGAAGAGATAACAGAAATGTTGGGGATGAAGGTGGCAACACAAAGCACTTAGTTTTTGTTAAATGCCTCAAACGTTTACTATATGAAATGATAAGGTTTGGAGGAAAATGTGATTGTAATACCAGGAGGCATGGTGATGGTAGGATAAGCAACAACAGCGACTTTAGCATCAAAGGAGGGAAAATACGAGGGCGATAAAGTAACCTGATTCAAGTGCTGTCTCAGAAGCAAGTTTCTTCAATCCCTAGAATTGATTTTGTGAAGTTATTTTTACGAGGCCTTCCAAAGACGATAGTAATTTATGTTCTGGGGTAGTAGCAGTCAATTTCTTCGAGACTGCGATGCATTGGGAAATAAACAAAATCAGGTTGCGCTAGACACTAACATTTTTATGTATCTACTGAAATGCGAAAATATTTCTCTGATAAATACTAAATAGTCACAATGGAGAAGTAAAAGGGATAAAAGCAAAGAACAGTGTAACACAAATGTAAAATGTCTCGTTCTCCCTGAGTACCAAGTTACTTTTTGTTCTGGAACCGACGTCGAAACTCTCAAAATATGAATATGTAATATGAAGATGTATTTCAACAGTTGCAATAGGGGTCATAAATTAACTAATAAAAAGAATAAAGAAGAAAGAGCATTCATTTCATGTTTATAATCAAGCACTGGTATAAATAAACAAAGCTAAATAGTTGTAAAGACTACAAAAACTTAGTATTAAATTTTCCTGTACAACTATTTATGGTAAACTCAAGTCAGAAACGTTTGACACGGATTTGCTCGATGTGCAGTCTACATGAAGATATCTAAACAATAGGATCTAAAACCATATGCATGGCGTAGCGGTGTGGGGCGGGGCGTGTCCTAGTGGAAGGGAAGCAGGTCGTGGCAAGGCGAAGATAGGCCTACAGTGCACTCATATCTAATAGGTATCACTCCTGTCAATACCAAGATATTAAACAAGTATTTAACCAGACAACTCCGCTATAAAGTTTAGCTACTTACTAATTAAACATTTCAAATACGAATTTTCCACCCACTTTCCTCTCCCGACTCAAATTCTCTTGAGCGTGAGTAAAAGCTGTTGTTACTTCACGGCACTTTGCAACTTCCTTACCGCTTTAGTATTTGGCATACACAACACAAAAATAATTCTCCGTTTTGTGTTATTATTATTCTAAAATTTGTTTCTCTTTTCTGTTATAGTCCTTGTGTACTGATCCTGGAAAGTACCAATGGGGGACTTTTCTGCAAGTTATTGTTTCTTTGATCTTTTTTTTTTAAATTATTTATTTAAAGTCGCCTTTTAAACGGCTAGGTCATTGGAGACCACAGTTACAAAAATACAGTATTTACAAATTCATATACTAGTTACACATTTTCATGAGATACACATATACAAATCCTAAATCTAGATGTTATACATAGGGTAGACAATGTATAGTCATTAGCTAAATACTATTTAGCATATTAAAATTGGTGAGGAGTTGTATAATTTTCTTTTGACCGGGATTAGAATTGAATATACAGTATAGATTATCATTGATGTTAAGGTTTGTTCTCACAGTCGCCATCACGTGGCAATCAACTATAATATGCTTCGTGGAAACTGGGTGTCCGCAATTTGGGCAAGGATCAGGAGTAGCCTAGCTGTGACTGAGTTTAAAATGTTTCATACGGAGTCTGGTTATAACCACTTGATGTCTTCTGCTAAGTCTAATGGAAGTGATGGGAGATTCCTCGATATTCTTCCTAACTGCTTGTAAGTTGGAAGGCAACATTTTCCAGTTCCGGTCCCAAAGCTTCATTTTATTTTATTTTGATATTGTATAAGCAATTAATTATCATATTTCCTTATTATTTCGGAATGAAATAAATTGTAAATTTTTTCATTGAGTAAAAAAAAAAATAAATAAAAAAAATTAAAAAAATACCGTCACGTCTCAACGGCGACGAAGAGACGTGGTCGGAGGACATTGGCAGCGAGGCGGCGCCGGTGCCGGCGGCGGCGGCGGCGCCAGTGGCGTCAAGGCTCCGCCGTGTCTCCGCCACGGCGGTGCGCGATACGACACGCCCGACGCCCCCTCCACCGCCGCCATTGCCGCTGCCACCACCACCACTGCCTCCGCCGCCGCCGATGCCACGCCGGAAGAAAGAGACAGCGGCAGCTATCCGGTGACGCTCCTGCATCCTGTATTTAGCTCCATCAGGAACGGGACTTGCATTTAAAGCGGAGGACAGCGACGCAGCGGCGAGGCGCACCGCCCGAGCCGAACGCGCGGGAGCGGCCTTCGCGCGCTTCAGCGGAGCGGCTCAGGGGCGACAGGGCCCAGCGCAGGGCGCCCGCTGCAGGCAGTTAGGTCTATTATGCTATTCACGTATTTTGTTATAATGGATACACTGTCATAACTAATTTTATTGCATTAATGTAATTTAATTTTATACCTAATACTAGGCATCGGATGTTTAGGGAAATGCGTCTTTTATTCTAGCGAACATATTTCAAGGCTGATAATATACATGCACGAACCATGACAAACGATGACATATGACGAAGTTTTATAAAGCTCATTTTTGCTTTTTAGCATAAACGTCTTTTTTACATAAACCCTTTTTTATAATTATTGGACTTTTTTGCCTTTTATGTATTATTTTAATATACAAGGCTTAAGTATCAGAAAATTGGCCATGGTCCTACGTGACATTCCGTATGAAATCTTCAATTCACGACTTTGTTTTTTAAAACAGAATTCCTAAAGTATACCAATTTTTCTCAATTTTTCTATTTCATAAATATCAGCCATATTGTGAAATCACTGTCGATTGACAATACAACGAGGGCCCTCAAAATTTAAAATCGAAATAAATGAAAATTCACAGAAGGTTTCAGTGTTGGTAATGCTGGACTTCTAAAATGGCAGTCACATTAGTAGATGTTGTTGAGATCCTTATCCACATTCAAACTGATTTTGTCTCCCGGTCGTCGCAAATTTTAAATTGTGATCCTTGGAAAGTTACTGTTAATCTATTGCATTGCAAACTATTAAGAATGAAATGTAGAGGACTTGTAAATACGTAAATCTAGTTGTTTTGTGCATTTAAGTTTTAAAAATAATATAGACAAAAATTACAATTTTCATTTTATTGTGTAATTTACGACAGTGTCTTTTACTCCGTATTCTTCATATTTTCAGTGCTGTTTAGGTGCCTAAAAGACGAGGCACTAAACATCCAGTTTTCGTACGGTTTTCGTGCGTAGTTTCACAGGTATTCTACAAACAATGCTTGATTGATTGATTTTTTCGTGTTTCCGGGCACGTCAACTGCTTTGGTCATTAATCCCGTTAGTGTAGTGCATGTTTTTCTCCGGAGATGGCGGTGATCTTCCCCCGCTGGATGGCGAGATCTGGCGCCGACCTACCGGCGGCAAGTGGGGTTTCCCCCTAACCAGGACTCTCTTACCAGCGGGGCACCGCCCCAGCTGGGACAAACTCTAAGCTCCCGACCGGTCTCCCGGAATATGTGGTAGTGTAGTGCATGTTAGGGTAAGTGTGTGTGTAAGAGGACAGGATAGGACAAGGAAGAGGAAGGATTCCGGCATTCGCCTGGTGTTGATCGGAGAAACCACGGAAAACTACCGATCAGAGCAGCTGGCCGCTAGAATTCTCCTCCAGACAGCGAATGAATTCGACCTAGCTGAAAAGCTAGTGTCGAAAATCCTGCCGCCGTCAGCACTGGAACCTAGGACCTCCCGGTCAGAGGCGCTGCAGTGACATCAGTTGATGCACTGAGCTACCGCTCCTGGTACAGACAATAGCGGGTGGAACAAATGAAGATGAAATATTATACCGGGTACAGATGTGTGTATGTGGGGAAGGGGGAGGGCAAGATGGGAAACGAAGGTTGGAACCTACAACCTTCCTGACAATGACGTTTTAGTGACGGACTGAAAACTGCAATCGCAAATGTGCAGTGAGGTTAATTAGGAACAAAATGGCTATTGTGCTGCCGATGACACAAAGGGTTTGGTCCTACAACCTCCGCAGAATACGACAGTCGTCCTATGCTGCTCGCGCCTGGATGGGAGAGCCAAACATTTCATATCCGACCGAGGCTGATATTTCTCGTATTTTAAAAATAATATAAGTCACATCAAAAATAAACATTCTTCGAACATCATCTACAAAAACAAACTTGATGAGAAATTTCATTGATCTCGAGGACATACTATTCGAATTTTCAACACTAGCAACAGTTCTTTATTCCTCAAAATTTGAATACCAGAAGAATGAAATTGCATTTCAGCTCAGAGGCACAATCCGTCCGAAGGCGCTCTGAGACGAGGTCTTCATGCGGCTGCGACGGCGAGCCTCGCGTGACAAGCGGCACATCTCCAGAGAACAGGGGATTTGTTGAACGCCAACGGCTAAAAATACAAGACGTCACGTGAAAGCAGGGGTGCATGAAAAATTCGTCATGGGACGTCCCAGATATATTTTCGGAGGGAATGTTCCATCTGTACTCACCACACTAATGAAATGAAATTGCCTATTGTTTGCATAAATATCTAAAATTGTGTACGACTTGCAATACTCTGCCTGTTAAATTGTGAAAACATATATTACATATTATTTACACAAAGCTTATACCACGGAGGCCTCAAAGGGGTTAGAAAAGTTTTGCCAGTGAAAAACGAACTTTTGGAATGAACATAAATTGTATAAGAATAAGATGTGGAGAATATGGAAGTGTGTGTTTGAAAATCCTCGTGCCCGACAGTGAGTTTCAAATAGCATTAGTATAACTGTAATTCACAAAAAAAAAAAAAGTTCAAATTTTACACGTTACATATATCGGAGTAAATTGAATTTTACGCGAATAAGAGGAAATTTCGAAAGAATGGACGTGTAATATAATTTCTCAATATAATTTCTACATTATCGTCCCCCTTTAGAAAGCTTTTCATACCTAAAAATTCATCAAAAAGCAACATAAAAACAAAATTATGACTTACATTTGGTTTAGTACCTCATTCACTCATTTTTGCAGCATTTACACACTTTAAACCCGAATCCACAAACTTTTACACACATTTTAATCGGAGATGTGAAGTAGTCTACGGACGAGCGACCAGGGATCCCACGGAACGCGCGCAGCCCCCGCGTTGCCTGTGATGGTGCACAATAAAGCAAGCTGCGAAGAGATACGCGCCATAAAGCAGCTGTTCCAGATGGCCTGAACAGCCTGCATGCTGCGAGGCCCGCTCCGCCCAAAGAGGCGGCCCGCGTGGGAGCGGTCACGGACGCCAAGGAGCGCAGGAGAAATACCAAAGCGAAGCACGGCGGACGGAATCTTAAGGTGGTGCCACACATGCGGCATTCGGCAAGTACTGCACGGCCGCTTGCAGAATTAATCCAAGTGCTCGGCGAATATCCGCCTGCTTTGTTGTGCTGCTAAAGACAGACCCGAAAGTTTGGCACTTGGCAAAGAGGAAACTATCCCATTGGAGAATTCTCCGATACGCCGCGTATACCGCCGGTATACCTAGTAATTCGCAGTGCATAAGAAATATTTCATAACTTTGGTAATCCTCTAAAAAGATATTGAGATTTTGAAAGCTTTGAAACAGAAGCTAAAAAATAACTGTTGCCAGTCAGTCTTCTGCATCCGTTAGCGCTATGAAGTGCGTTAGGCCCGCAACAGACTACACCAAGGAATATTTTGCGAGAAATGCGCGACGTGAAATGAGATAAATCGAAACAAGGGACACTTATGGACCCCCATACACTAGAAAGAGTTTTCTCTATCGCCTCTGCGGATGCTAAAGAGCTCCTCGTTCGAGTCGGTCAGCGAACGAGTTTCCTCGGACACATTTCTACTCCATTTTTTATATGGCATTTAGGCCTTTGCTACAGCAGGTAAACACTAAACAGAGCTTAGAACTGAGTGAGGTTATAATATTTAGCAGTAAAAGACATGATAAACAACCAGTTTTATAATTGGTTCCTGGAATTTTCTGTTTAAACGGGAATGAACAAGAAAAAAAACTTGTGTGAAAGATATTCTTACTTGAATGAAATCCGTTCATAATGAGCAATATAAAAATAAAAATTTGAAGCAAGCAACTTGAAGGGGTAGTTTGAAATAATTTAATTAATTCATTATTTTCTTAACTCGTATTTATTATTTATGAATGAATTTATTAATTGTGAATTTTATTCTGAATTAGTTGATCGTTCACAACTTATTCATAAATCAACCAATAAATACAGTAAAATGCACAGATTGCATTCCTCCCTTAAAGTCCCAGTTTTTTAACATAAATAATGATTTGCATGCAATGCTGAAATGTATTTCTATTTAGGCAATTCGAACTAGTTTAACAGATGGTTTATGACTGTGGCAGCAAAACAAGGATTTCACGAGTTAAAGTTACACTGGAGCTTTAAATAAAACAAGAAATGGGACTCGCAGATGATCTCATCGCTAACTACTGTCCCACTCTCGTAGCGCATAAAGGCATTTCAAGACAACGAATAACCTATTTGTAGTGTGCGGACGCAACCTCAGCGGCCTCTTTCCACATTTCTCGTCGCACATTTCTGGCAACGCATCTCTCGGTGTAGTCTGTTGCGGGCCTTAGAGTGAGAAGTTTCAAATAGTTCTTAATGCTGTCCAGACAATTCGCTAGCGTAGGCAAAGGCACCACATGCCAACCATGATAACCTACGGCTCCTCATGTTTCAAGGGCGGGGAGACAGGAGGATGCGCGTCTAGACGGTCAGTAGGCACCGCAAAATAATGCGGTGAACAGTCCTCCACTGGTCGTTCGTAAGTTACGCTTCTCTCAAGTTTTTGTGAAAGTGGAGTGTGTTAATGATCCAGTAATTAGTGTTTTGTGTAATTGGCTTATAGAACAATTATTAAGGACGGAATTTCATGCTATTGGGATTTCAGAAAAGCTAAAAATAAAAGACATCGGTAGAGGTAGCTTCCATAAAGTGCGGTATACTTGAAATAACATACAGGATTCGCCACTGAACTATCTCATTAGGCTACTCAAGATAATGTAGATGTACACCGTACAAAAACCTTCAAGGCTTGGTTTCTCTTTCGAGGCGTAGGTGATAGTGAGAAGCTCTCCGGCAGTGACTTTTGGGCAACAACTATTCTATGCGATTGAGACGCTACGCGTTTGATGCAATCGAATCGAAGAACAGCAACTGCCACCGATATGAGACGTATGGTAACATTATATGAAATGACGGAAGGAAAGTTTCCCAGCGGCAGCCAACGGATATGAACGGTGTACAACCGTCAGTACAATTTTTAGCGCAAGCGCAGTGAAAGGATTGTTTCTATACCATTCACCGCCAGCTATACATTCGCCCTAAAGAAGGTTGTGTATAAAAGCCGAAACTGTGCAATATTAATTCTGATGCGGCGTCTCCCGGTCCGTAGGACTATATCGACTTCGACCGAGGAAGCCCACACCTACACAAGTATACCGAACATGAGACGATTTCCATCACCATATACACGTAAAGCGTGTTTTATTTTCTAATTTGATAACTAATTAGAACAAAACTCACACAATGTTTTTCTGACTCCGGACATTTGGTGTGTAGTAAGATGTTGCTGTTTGGGAGAATGTTTCATAAAAATCGGCGAGAACACATTCATCACTCCTTTCTGAGGCTGCCAAAAATGGTCTACTCGCTATATGTACGCTGATGCGCTCTGAAGCGTAAGTGGAAGAGATTTCTCTGTTGTCGATGCTAACATCCACAGATCTTTTGAAAAGCGTTTCAATGTTTACGAGGCAGCAAACATAGTCAGGGTTGTGGATATACATACTAGTTGGTTCCAGTCTATCGGATGAGACCGAGACGTCCGGTATATCAACATTTCTTTTACAAAACAATTTATTAATTTTAATTATTATTTATTCGTCACCAGTTTCGATGTCTTGATTTCGGGCACATTAGAAATAATTGTAAGCGTAGTGTAGCATGCACTTTTGGGCAAAATGTCAGTTTTTTTTTTTATTTCAAGGTGGCAGCAGATCCAGGGAAAATTGAACCTATACTCATTTTCAGGTCGTGAAGGCACTTGTGGACAATGTTATTCTCATGGAAGAACTCGTGCACTGTTGCCAAATCGATTGTTGCAAAATTAAGTACAAAAAACATAGTCCTGTAGAGACAATGACATGGAACACGATGGTAATAATGAAAAATGTAACATTCATTTTCTTTTTCAGTAAAATAATGAAAACGCTGGATTTCTGTGGAATTGACTTTTAAACACTTTTTTATTCAGACCATTAAAACATATCAAAAAATAGGTGAAATTATTTTGGAAAAACCGAACTCGAAATAAACGACGCGAAAGTTTGAATTACGAGAGACGGGTCTTGACGAGAGAGAATTAGCACGACGACTGGTCAACTCTTGTACAACTAAAGAAAGATTTTCAATTGAAATGTTTGCCTTATTTGCCCAGTGCAAAGAATGCAGTTTAAAAACTAGCAGCATTCGCAGCAGTAGACATTACGTGGGACGTCATTCACACCAATGTGCATTTGAGGTTCTCTCACGATTATCATTATTATTATTCTCTCTTCCACGAACTGAATTGTCACGAGTAGGATGCTTGCAGTTCCCATTAAAACGACGCACACAATGTCGTTACACAATTGTAAGAATATAACAGTACTATTCAATTAATTACATTGTGTCGCTATCAGCAACGGAAAAGAATAAAGCCTATGGGAAGAACTTTTACAGGAGTGGATTTTTTTTGATAATACATCTATCATCTATCTACATAATCTATGATTTACGAATGTGTGTTTGGGGAAGTCGAACAAACGTCTTTGCACCAAACACAATATACGAAGCCTTCGGCATTTGACCAAAACGCCTCATTTAAATAAGTTTGTTTGGAATAAACAAAAAGACGCTTCACATATGTTACAGTTGAACTGCGCTTAAATTAATATTTGCAAATTGTCTTATTTTCTCAGATGAGTGGAATATTAATGGTTTGGTAAACGTGTTCTATTTATAGAACAGAGCATCCGCATTCTCGGATGCAGTGCATTTGCCCTCCCTCAGAGGAAGATTCTCTAGGGAATGCTGTGTGATGGACTGCAGTGGGACTGTGCCGTGTTCTTCCCACAGTGGCTTTCCCCCCTCTCCTCTCAACCTATCGAGCCAGTGCACACGACCACCTCCCCGGGGGCGCCTCCGGGAGGCAGTCGGACCGCGCGGCGGGCGCTGCTCTGGCTGAGCACTGATGCGCGTCGCGTCGCGTCGTCCTCCCGCGCCCCGCCCTGCCACGCCCCCCTGCGCCCCGCCACACCCTGCCATGCTCCGCTTCGCCCAGCCCCCTCGCCCCGCTTCGCTCCGCCCCGCCCCGCCCTGCCCCGCCCCGCCCCGCCACGCTCCGACCCGCCACGCTCCGACCTGCCACGCTCCGACCCGCACGCTCCGACCCGCCACGCTCCGACCCGCCACGCTCCGACCCGCCCCTCCCCCCCCCCCCCCAGCCCCGCCCTCGCCGTCTCCCCCGCGACTCACAGCACTGTCAGAGGCCCCACGCCACTGCCACACTGCCTTCATCTCCCCTCTGCAGTCCCCACTACCCGACGCCCCCCCCCCCCTGCCTCCCCGCCCTCCTCCCGCGCCGCTCCGCGCCCCACATGTCATGCCGTTTCACCCCCCTTCATCCCTTCTATGCGTGGGAACCAACAATGCTTCTACCCCAGCTCTCTCGTCTCATTTAAAATTTGTCACCAGTCTTCACCACGTAATCACTTTAGCGGCTGAGCCCGTACGCTCGAAACCCTTGATTCCGCCTTGACTACTATCACTTGAGCGTTTATCTAGTTCCTCACTCAGCGTTATCACAACTATACATTTCACGATTACCCACGAAGTGAATGTGTTTGCCCATGAGCCCCCATTCCTACAAACACCACTACTGATTCTGCCGCCGCCCTCACTCCAGTCTCATCATACTTGTCCCAGTCGCTAGTGCTGGGATGAAATTCCATGAAGAAACATGAACTGTATCTCTGGCGGAATCAATCCCACTGCAACGATCGATCTTACGCCATCACTGAGCCTTTATTACTACGTACTTATACACGAACACATCCACAATAGCAATCACTTCCATCCCCACCGAAAGGTATGACCCCATTCTTCCACCGTTTCCCCTGTCATAGCTCCTACGAAACACCCATCTGCGTTGTTCTCCACTCTGCGTTATTCTCACTTCTAATGCCTTTCCCATTGTCATTAATAAGAGAATAGTTAATCAGAACGAACAACAGTGGTTGAGATGAAAAGTTTCCAACTTCATATTTTGCTTCAGGCGAGAGATAATTATTGGTATTAGGAGTAATGCTATGAATGAAGAAAGCCCGTCGTCTTGTCACATTTAAAACTCTCACACTTGTCACGTGGAAACAAAACCAAACAAAAATCATTTCCTTATTGTGCGAACTGTTCATGAAGAAAAACACGTCGCACCTATACTAAATTGTCTGAAAGTGGTTTAACATGTAAACATGAGAGAGATGAGACACATGGTCACCACCACCATGTGAGCATCCTTCTCCGTCTCATTTCCCGCCATTGGCTGCCATGATACGTCAACGTTGACTCCGCCCTCGCTGTCACCACTGCCGTGCTGCTGGCCCTGAGCGCTGGGCGGAACCGCCATAGGTCACGGACGCCCAAGTGACGCGATGCAAATAAGGCCGGAACGGTAGCTCACAGTGGACACCGGAAGCAAGACTCGGGGACATCCCAGTCCTGCCCCTAGTTGTTGCGGGTTCACTAAAGCTTGTTTCAAGCAATTGCATGTTATTTTGTTAACGGTCGCATCAACCAGGAACTTAACATTTCTAACATTTTTAAAAACATCACGAAATAAGAGATCCTAAACGCCAGGAATATTTCATTTGTTTTTCCTCGGTACAGGAAAAGATAATTTTAAAACATTACAATTTTTAATTTGTTTTGAAACGGCAAGTATTTAGAAGGGTGCTGTAATGGAAGTTTGATGAATCAAACTTCATCCAATTTTTGAGTGAAAAAAACATGCTTTTCGAAATCATTCTTTACAGAACTTCCTATGAATGTATGGTCTACTTACAATATGCAAAGACTATAATGAATAGATTAGAGTCCAAAAAGGAGTGCTGGGTGTCATACGCATGGACCGGATTTCAACGCAATTCCGCATTTTTTTCTCTCCAGCCACAAAGTATGCTCACTAGGTAAAAGCGTGAAACAGCCGTCGCCAATCATTTAAATGTTATTTATGGTGCATAAAATGCATTTTCTCAGTTTTCTTAATAACCCACATATTTTGTCAAGTTGAGAATTATTCTGCATATTTTGTTAGGAAATTTTTATTGTTACTCACATTTGTATTTATTTTAATAAATATATTTTTTAATTGTGTAATACGTAATTTATTCAGTTTAATGTAGTTAATATCAGTTTTTCTGTAACGAATTAGGAAAGATATTCAATAGGAAAATCACAATCGTTTCCTTTAACACATCTATCCTTACTTAAAAGCTTCTTTGGCTTCAAAATACCACCAGGTGATATAGGTACAAAACCCGATTGCTGTCGATACTGATATAACTACTCGCCAAAAGGTTATGTAATCGATTGTTGGATAAATGATGAAGAAGCAAATGCACCACTTAAAGTAGGTCGTCTCTCGAAGAATCGATTCGTTCCAGTTTACTCCAGCAGCGGAATATCGTAGTTTGGTGTGCAAAGCGTGGGCCGAACACAAGAACCGCATCGCTGAGAACGAGGAGGGGGGTGGAGTCCACGGCGGACAGTGAGAAAAAGAACGAGTCGAGACGGAGACGACAATGAGAATTGGGAGTATTGGGATAAGAGCGACGATAGAACAGAGCGAAATCGGCGAAAGAACGGAAGAAACTTGCACTAACAATATTCCTTAATGAATACAATTTGATCTTAGGTTCAGCTGAGCTACAAATTTACACCTAACGAAAATGAACGTTTTTACAAGTTACGTGATTCGTTAATGAAACACGAAGCTATCAGAAATGTTTTTATAAAAAGAGTAAAACATAAGAAAAACATTGTCCAGTGGAATTTAGATGTTCATGTTTCAATACATTCTGAAACACTGGCGAGATAAAGCATCGTTACGCGGACACACAGGTTAAACAGATTGGTTAGTTGTAGATAGATTTGAAAGCGATACCTACGTGTGGTTTCTTGAAGTTTTTATACATCTCATAAAAATCAATGGAGTGGATAAACAGCGAATGCGCAGTGATGATCATGATCTATTCTGGGCGGTGCACTTTCCGGAACATCGATCGTCACTGGCCACCCCATAGCTGCTGTCGGGGTATACTGGGGCCTCGCAGACAGCACTGCAGCGTCATGACGGACACAAGAACTGCATCACCTCAACGACGACAGAGAGGAGCGGGGCAAACGAGCAGTGGCGGTCAGCGACAAGGGGCGCGCGGGGCGGGGCGGTGCCCGCGCGCGGCCGGCGCGCCGCTTTTGCGCGTGACGATGCGCCGCGCGAGCGGTGCGGCCTGACCGCGACGCGCGGTCGGCACGTTCGCGCAGGCGAGACGGAGCGAGACCAGGACGAGAGCGGTGGAGTGGGACGGGAGCGAGGCGGAGGAGCGGGGCGGCGGAGCGGGGCGGAGGGCAGGGCGGAGGAGCGGGCGGAGGAGGGCGGAGAGGCGGAGGCGGGCGGAGGCGGAGGCGGCGGAGCGGGCAGGGGCGGAGGCGGGGCGGAGGCGGGCGAGGGCGGGGCGGGAGGGGCGGGCGGCAGGGCGGAGAGGGAGCGGAGGCGGCGGAGGCGGGCGGAGGGCGGGCGGAGGCAGGGCGGAGAGCGGGCGGAGGCGGGGCGGAGAGCGGGCGGAGAGCGGAGGGCGGAGAGCGGGGCGGAGAGCGGGAGCGGAGAGCGGGGCGAGAGCGGGGCGGAGAGCAGGCGGAGAGCGGCGAGAGCGGGGCGGAGGAGCGGGCGAGGCGGGCGGAGGCGGGGCGGAGGAGCGGGGCGGAGGCAGGGCGGAGGAGCGGGGCGGAGGAGCGGAGGCGGAGAGAGCGGGCGGAGGAGCGGGCGGAGAGCGGGCGGAGGAGCGGGGCGGAGGAGGCGGAGGCGGGGAGCGGGGCGGAGGCGGGGCGGAGGAGCAGGGCGGAGGAGCGGGGCGGAGGCGGGCGGAGGGCGGAGAGCGGAGCGGAGCAGGGCGGAGAGCGGGCGGAGGCAGGGCGGAGGCGGGCGGAGGCAGGGCGGAGGCGGGCGGAGGAGCGGGGCGGAGAGCGGGCGGAGGCGGGCGGAGGAGCGGGGCGGAGGGCGGGGCGGAGGAGCGGGGCGGAGGAGCGGGGCGGAGGAGCGGGGCGGAGGAGCGGGCGGAGGAGCGGGGCGGAGAGCGGGGCGGAGGGCGGGGCGGAGGAGCGGGGCGGAGGCGGGCGGAGGAGCAGGGCGGAGGAGCGGGGCGGAGAGCGGGGCGGAGGCGGGCGGAGGAGCGGGGCGGAGGAGCGGGACGGAGGAGCGGGGCGGAGGAGCGGGGCGGAGGAGCAGGGCGGAGGAGCGGGGCGGAGGGCGGGGCGGAGGACAGGGCGGAGGACGGGGCGGAGCGGCGGGAGGCGGGCGGAGGCAGGGGCGGAGGGCAGGGCGGAGGAGCAGGGCGGAGGAGCGGGCGGAGGAGCGGGGCGGAGGCGGGGCGGAGGAGGGGGCGGCGGAGGCAGGGCGGAGGCAGGGCGGGGGCGGGAGGAGCGGGCGGAGGCAGGCGGGGCGGAGGAGCGGGGCGGAGGAGGGGGGCGGAGGAGCGGGGCGGAGGAGCGGGGCGGAAGAGCGGGGCGGAGGAGCAGGGCGGAGGAGCAGGGCGGAGGGCAGGGCGGAGGCAGCGGGGCGGGAGGCAGGGCGGAGAGCAGGGCGGAGGAGCAGGGCGGAGGAGCGGGCGGAGGCGGGGCGGAGAGCAGGGCGGAGAGCGGGCGGAGGGCGGGGCGGAGAGCAGGGCGGAGGCGGGGCGGAGGCGGGCGGAGGAGCGGGGCGGAGGGCGGGGCGGAGGAGCGGGGCGGAGGAGCGGGCGGAGGCGGGGCGGAGGAGCAGGGCGGAGGAGCGGGCGGAGGAGCGGGCGGAGGAGCGCGGAGGCGGGGAGCAGGGCGGAGGAGCAGGGCGGAGGAGCGGGGCGGAGGAGCGGGGCGGAGGAGCGGGCGGAGGGCGAGAGCGGGCGGAGGCGAGGCGGAGGCGGGGAGGCGGAGAGCGGAGGGCAGGGCGGAGGCGGGGCGGAGGAGCGGGGGGCGGAGGAGCGGGGCGGAGGAGCGGGCGGAGGAGCGGGCGGAGGAGCGGGCGGAGGAGCGGGGCGGAGGAGCAGGGCGGAGGAGCGGGGCGGAGGAGCAGGGGCGGAGGAGCGGGCGGAGGCGAGGGGCGGAGCGGGAGCGGGGCGGAGGAGCGGGCGGAGGGCGGGGCGGAGGAGCGGGGCGGAGGAGCGGGCGGAGGAGCGGGCGGAGGAGCGGGGCGGAGGAGCGGGCGGAGGAGCGGGGCGGAGGAGCGGGGGAGGGCAGGGCGGAGGAGGGCGGAGGCAGGCGGAGGCGGGGCGGAGGAGCGGGGCGGAGGAGCGGGGCGGAGGAGCGGGGCGGAGGAGCGGGCGGAGGAGCGGGACGGAGGAGCGGGGCGGAGGAACAGGGCGGGGCGGAGCGGGCGGAGCAGGGCGGAGCAGGGCGGAGCAGGGCGGGGCAGGGCGGAGCAGGGCGGAGCGGGGCGGGTCGGGGCGGGGCGGGGCGGAGCGGGGCGGGGCGGAGCGGAGCGGGGCGGGGCGGAGCGGGGCGGAGCGGGGCGGAGCGGGGCGGAGCGGGGCGGAGCGGGGCGGAGCGGGGCGGAGCGGGGCGGAGCGGGGTGACCCGGCGCAGGTGGAACGGGGCGGCGAAGAGCGCGCACCGAAACGCCGTCGAGCGTTTACGACGCCTTTATGAGGCAGCGTATTTAAGATTTACTTCCAGGGCGCCAATAACCCGCGACGCGGCGCCGCTCCGCTCCGCGCGCCCCGCAGGCGCCGCGCCCACCGCATTCGGCGGCGTCGCCGTCGCGGTCCCGTCCGCAGTTCCTTTGTCGTTTTCACGTGGCTTCTTACCAGCGGTGTTGGCGTCTTAAGACTCTTCATCCATCGTGTCCTACCGCTTTTGACATCGGTCCTTTCTTTATCTTCAACGTCTTCAGCGCTTTTTTTCCTCATAATAATATTAATAATGATAATAATAATATTAATAATGATAATAATAATAATAATAATAATTCCAAGAAATTGTGTGTCAAAGCACAGATCGTAAGGTATACCCTCTCTTCTGACTACAAATGAGTGCATTCCATTGGAATCACCAGACGTGTTAACTTTCAAAATTTTCCCTGTGGTCGGAATCATCGTGGAGGGCGTTTTAATCTTTGCAAAGAACTGATATTGTCACAGAACAAATGTTGAAGTTCTACATTTTTTTCGAACTTTCATTTTTAAATCACATTAGATGTATTAGAAAGGAGAAAGATATTGCATGAAAGTAATAGAAAAAGAACACTTTTTCAAGACTGCATATAAATCGTCATTGATACTAACGAGGCTTTTTCCATTAACCAGTCACGTCATGACTGGGTGTAGATGAGTAAAGCTTACTTACTGTAAGAGTGTACAGATTAGTATCTGAAATCCTAATAAAAATACTAATTGGAAATATTTTTCTGGGAATGTACGTCAGTACATGACAGCGAAACCCTGATAGGTATTTAATTATTCTTGGAAACTTCGGACAGCTCTCGGAAGCTAAAGTACTCGCCAGATGAAATTATTTAACAATGTCAATCAAGTCCTTAACACTCTCTCCATTTCTGATCAACCTCACACTCAGGGCACATGCAATTCGTCATCATTGTAGAAAGAGTTTCCCCATCTGCAAACATCACAAAATTGCATCACAAAATTCGAACAAGGAAATAAAATTCAGATCTTGGGAAATTTTCCTTTTGTAACAGAACAATTAAAGATCGGAACAGTTTACCCGCAACTATTTTCAAAGCCTCTAAGTGTCCTCTCTCATTTCCTCTAAGTGTCCGAAGCTTTAGAAATAAGTTAGAACAATATGAGGGTAATAGACATTAAACGAGTAAGTGCTGTGTAGTGCTGTGTAGTGCGGTGAAGTGCTGTGAAGTGCTGGTCAGTGTAATTCAAAGCAAAAACAGTGTAGTGTAGTGTAGTGCAGTGCAGTGCAGTGCAGTGCAGTGCAGTGCAGTGCAGTGCAGTGCAGTGCAGTGCAGTGCAGTGCAGTGCAGTGCAGTGCAGTTAAGTGTAGTGAACGCGATCAATGAATTTAAAAAAAACTTAGCCAAACGTATGTAGCTTGTATTAAATTTTAGCATCACCGACATATAATTATTGGATATCATGACAGAGTTAAATATTTTTATAAAACGCAATATTAGTGATAGTATGATTATTGAATGTGCGGCTTGTATTGTACTCCTTTATTATTGTTATTATTAATATTGTTATTATTATTGTAATTATTGTTATTTAACTGCCACCGGGTCATACCCAATTGCAGTTCAAATAAATGTATGTACGTATTCCTGCAACTTATGTCTCCACAGGTAATTCTGCGCTGACTATTCCGCAAACTTTACGGCTGCCGCCTGACGGCGTTGAAGCCGCCGCTGACGGTGCAGGCTCGTCACAGCGATAACTCGGACGTTGACGGTCCGTGCGCGAGCAGTCAAGTTACTTTACTAGGCCAACACGGTCGACAACCTCTGATCCAATTCGAGATGCAGGTCGCTATGGCCTCGCTATGAAGTGGCGAACCGCATGTAGTTGCCTGCAGATGACAAATATCATTCTTCGAAAAAAGCGAGAAGAGAGCTTCCTGTTAGGTTTTGTGCCGAATGCGATTATATTGACGCTTTATTAATAACATAAAATTAAAAATTACTAATCATCAGATTAAATTAATTACTACGATTTGGGAACATTTATTGTTACTCTGCATATATATTACCTACATACCTCAAATTTCTATAATATGACATATCTAACCTGATATCAAACTACTGTATTAAATTTTAAACAATTTTCAAAAATTTCCTTCTGCCTTTTCAGAGGAGAATATGTTTTGTAGGAGATGATTTGGGCGGATATTGTCACACAAGCGAACATACTATCTGTGAATACATAACGCTATATGTACACGTACGTAGACATATATTACTCTGCTTTCATATCCATCGAAAAGAAAACTCATCGAATACGCTATGTGGGTTTGAAACGTGTAGAATTACTGAACCACGGGGGCATAGAGAAGTGACGGTTAAGAAACTGTGCCATTATATTGCCATGTATATTGTCATTCTTCACGGATGTTTTTGATCCAATCGAGGCAAGTCCAGGTACAGCGGTGATCTCGGCCAGCTTCCATAGTATTATCACAGAATAGATACTACACAGAAAGGAAAGCTGCCCACAATCCTTGCGCAGCACACTGGTTTTATCGAGCTAAAAACCTGGCCATAATGGCAAAAGTCAAAGTGCGCGTTCGGAATTCGGACCTATCAAATTCCGTTTGGAATGCATTGGAGCACACTACTTTAGCTCCAAAGCGTTATTTCGATCATTTTTGTCGTCCTTACGGTCTCGTAGAGTTACCGTTGCTCAAAACACGCGAATTCATTGCTTCTTGTCGACTACTTTTGTTAAATTAAAAAAAGTGTTTAAATTATTTTTCTATGGAGTTTTTTTCGTGTTTCCGAATAGAAGACACTTTTGACTATAAGTTAAATATGTTTTTAAGAAAAAGTGTCTAATTATTTTATTATAATATGGCTGAATTCTAACCTGTGTAGCGTAACAATGTTAGTCATGTTTATTGTGGATTATATTGTTTGTCCTGCACATTCCTGCCTCAATATATCTTTTCATTTATCAAGTACAATGTCCTTAATCAGAATAACACACATTTAGCTGCACATATCTGCAACGTCTTATTTTATACCCACTTTATTGCAATGCTACATAGCAAGATTTAACACTAGATATCCCGAAAGTGTCTTCGACGCCACGGGGATTTATTTTCTCGGTATATTTTTTTTCGATTTCTTCTTCTGATAATTACTTTTAATAAGAAAATTACTTAAACAAATTTTTGGAAATTTTTTAAAAGATTTTTTTTCTTAAAAAAAGTTAGGTGTAAAAGTGAGCTTAATATGTTATCTCAAACTACAGTTGACCATTTTTTTCAATAACATGTAATATTTTTCAATAAATAAGTGCTGAGGCAATTAGGCCTGTACAGCCTTGATTCCCGACATATGGGTGGCAATTGAGTAACACGTAAATATACACATATAATTTATAATATATCTTATAATATAATTATACTATTGTAAATGTATCTATCTATGCAGTGTGCGCCGATATAATGAGCATGGTCGCCATATTGAAAATTTGTAAACATCTGTACGACGTGGTATTTGTTGTGTAGTGAACGGTGAAGATGCCTTTTATTTCCGTTTTACTCGTATTAGGTGTGTGTATAACTGGCGAAAACATACGTAACTCGAGGGCACATCTGCTTCTTATAGGCAAATATTAATATCGCATATAGGCAAATATTAATAAAAATAGAGATAGAAATGTAAAGAATTGTAAATACATAACTTGCTGTGCTACAGAGTGGCACAGACTTTCTCGTATTAGTTTTACATTATTTTGGTCTGGGCTAGCTATTTGGACATGCTGCCATCTATTGCCAGCTGCCATCTATTTCCGCTCAAATTACATTTGTTTGAAATTTTCTCCGGTTTCCTAATTGTAGAACCTAAATATTACTTTAAGAATATTAAAGAAGAGTAAAACCTTGTCATAAATGACAATTTTCATTAAAAGAAATTGGAACCGTTTTAAAGAAAATATCGTTGAAGCGTTTCTAAAAATGCGAAATTGAAGTTCTCTTTCACCGAAAATTTTTGAGTTTACGGAAAGTTTTATATGAAGTCACCTAAAGCACTTTAACTCAAAAATGTAATAATATTTAGAAATCGCTGGAAATGTGCATATTAACGGCGTGAGAGATAATTTTAAAATATACATTTGTATAATTTTTTAAAAACAAAATAATACACCAAAATGAATTTAATGTCATAATAAATAGCACAACCCGTTATAAAGGTTAGGAGAAAAAATTTGGAACCGGTTTTGAGACTCTTGTGGTTCCTTTACAGTTTCAAGATGTCGATCCGCGTTGCGCGGTGGCTCACTGAAGAGCATAGGAGCCGCCTTTTACTTTCCTTTCTGTGTAGTATCTATTCTATGTTAATACTGGGCTTCAAAGCTCTATATATTCGCACTAAATCGAGGAATACAAAACGTGTGTGCTAGACGATTTCATGGGATTTCCTTGCCTTTTTATCCGTCGCTTATTCTTATTGATTCAATATATCAGACTGTTTTTGGTTCTTTATTTTAAGACAGAAAACATTCTTTTTAGATAAATGGCGTTAGTATCTCACATGTAATATATTGATAAAAACAGTTACGCTAAAAAATGTATTCTGTTCTTAAAATAAAGGATCATAAACAGTATGTTATATTGAAAAATCTGTTCACAGGAAAATAATAATTTTACTCTTATTGATTCACTATACAAATCGCATGAAATTCAGATTTCGTACCTCACAAAACCAATATAATTAGACGGATATACTCCATCCTTCTTAAAGAAACGAAAAATACTAGCCTTTGTGTTTAAAGATCTTAGAAATCCATATTAAAAATATGGTATTTATTAATGATAACGTGAACTCTTTGAGAATCTAAAACTACATTTTTCCAAAAACTCTTCCAAATATTTTATTAAGCTCTAAATAACAAATCAAAATAACAAGTAGTGCATTTGCCATGAAAAAAACACAGATCCGGGGTGTGATCATATAACATTTACGTATAATGTACACGCTAGTAATGAGAAAAATCCAGAAGGGATCGTTAACATTAAAAATTCCGAACCTTAGCCCGCCTCAATAATTGACAGACGAATACAGAACCAAGATACAGAGCAACGAAATTTCACTTCAGCGTCAGCGCACCGCCGATCCATTTCCGGAGCGCGTTTCATCCGAGCTCTGCGCGCAGGCGTCTAATTTAGAATGACTAGCCCGCTCTCAAGGCATGAATAATCCAGCATTTTAAAGCCAAAGCCCGGATATCCGTCTCTTCCGCAGGGAGAAGGCAGCTAGCTCCACAAAACACGCGCATCCAAGGGTTTCCATTAATACAGGGGTCTACAGCTCTCATTTGGTAACCTGGCTCCTTGCCAGCTGGCAAACTCATGTCATGTAGCTTCATATTATACACCAAAATTGAAAAAATAAATAAACGAAATAATATGTAAATGAGAGGGAAATAAAGTTATTTAAATGAATGCATCTAATGCATTCTTAGTGTAAGTGTGTGTGTAATAGGAGAGGATAGGACAAGGAAGAGGAAGGACAGATCGCGCGCAGTCCGTGGCCCGTTCGGTAGGATATTGCTTCGGCATTCGCCTGGCGTTGATCGGAGAAACCACGGAAAACTACCGATCAGAGCAGCCGGCCGCTACAATTTTCCTCCAGACAGCGACTGAATTCGACCCAACAGGAAAGCTAGTGTCGAAAATCCTGCCGCCATTAGGACTCGAACCTAGGACCTCCCGGACAGAAGCGCTGCAGTGACATCAGTTGATGCACTGAGCTACCGCTACCGGTCATCATCCAGAGACCAACTCAGAGCGTACAAGCACGTGTACAAGCACGCTAAAAGCGTACAATTTTGTCTTTAGCTACAATAGCGTTTAATTTCCGCATACCTTTTTTCGACAGGTTACTACAGGTACTCTCTTTACTCCAGATCCACATCACAGACATAGCATCTTCTGACTATAACTTTTTTTCTGTCGACTACGTTATGTTCTGTCATATCAGTGGTTCTGGGTACTATTTCATGAATTCGGTTTAAAGTGCTTTTCTCCATCCAAGGAGTGGTTTATGTTGACACAGGTTGATGTAATAGAACTCTCTCATTATTTCGGTGTTTACCTCGCCAACCCTCATGCCCAGCATCTTCTCCCATGCTAGAAGCTCTCCTCACGCGTGGCGAGCCGGCAAGCAGAGCGACATGTGGTTCTTCCGTCCGTTCGGTTAGATCCATATTTTCTTCCTACATTGCCACACCTATCGGTGTTTGGTGGCTGAATATGATTCACATCGAGGGTAGCCTCATGGCTCGATGTGTCCGAGGCATTAAATCTCATCTTGTTTCCTCCATAATTCTTGGGCATCGCCTTTTGTACCTATCTGCCAGATTAGAATATCAGAATAGTCCATCCACCAAATTCTTCATTGAGGCTCATTGTTTCTCATCTGCTGACCCTACTGATCACTTCTGTTTGCAGTCGCCTGCTCCGGGTCAGTCGCTGCAGTGCGAATGGTTTGGGATTAAGAAGAAGGAATTATTTGATTGCGAAAATTGGGTAGATGAGGAAATGCTTATGAAACGTGAGAAAGTTAGTTAGTCAATCCACACACTGACTTCCGCTGGTAGAGGGAAGGAACGGGTCGTGAGAGGGAGGGTGTCAAGGGTCAGCGGTCCCCCCTCCTTTGTAGATAGGGGATATCGAACTGAATGCGTAGTCCCCACTCTACTGCGGGCGATGGAACTACCCACTCCCTTATTATTATTATTATTATTATTATTATTATTATTATTGCTCATATTATTACTTCTAGCGGTAAGCTTCAGATACGCTTCTGACAGAATGTTATACGTACTAAAAGCCATTGCATAAACATGTGGTCGTTTGTGGTACAACAGTTCTAATTGGCAAGCGATCGTAAAAGGAATAAGTTGGCGGAAAGATAGGCGTCTTCCATTCTTCGCGAATTCATTTCAGTTCTTATATAGTGTTTTAGTTGCATGTTACACGTTCGAAAAGAAAGGTACAAGGGAGGAGTCACGTTCAGGGACTGCTTATCAACGAGCATAATTCGTTCCACTTAAACTAATGGATTTTCGTCTTTAAATACCATACAATTTGAAAATAAATAGTTTAAAAAGGAAGGGAAGTGGTATTCCATTGTTGATCTTACGATTTCTCATACAAAGCAAGGTATATATTCTTCTCCTGATTTACAATATAGTTTAGAAAATAGAATATAGCTTATATTTTCATCATGTATCTTTTACATATAATGAAAATAACAATCCTTTTAAATACCATGCTTAATTCAATACAAAATTCTATATTTAATTTTATCGATGAGAATGCACGTCTGAAATGTCATCCCCTTCTTAAGAAGTAAGCAATGGATGTTTAATATTGAAACGAAAAATGTTTATCATGGTATGCCGAGGTTGGGTTCAATGGAAATAATAAATTCCCTACACTAACAGGTTGTGTCTATCTTTTGAATAATCCTATTGTATCCCAGACAAGTGCGATACTCCACAAATAGCCTCAGACGTCCTCGACGAAGTCCGGGTTTCGTGACAAGAGAACAACAGTCAATAGAGGCGCATTGATAAATCATAATTCATTAGCCAGAGGTCTACCTCAATTACGAGTCCATTAATACCAAATAAATGAAGAAAGTACTTAATGAGACACACTGAGTTATTTTCGTCTTGCCGGTTTTCATTCATAATTCGACAAAATTGGGAATGTTGTTACGAAAGTGTTAGAAGACATTCTCTTAAAATATCATAAACACAACTGGACTTCATAAGAATCATAAAGTCACATATCTCATTGTGTGTAATTCTAAAGTATCGGATCTTTACATGTTGTTTCGGTTGTTCAAACTGACAGTTTGTGAATTTCCATCATTACTTGAATGATGATTAAATTGATTGATCGATATATTATTTCTGAGAGGATTGATACATTGTCTTTCTGGGCGCATCAACTTAGATCATTAGTCCCGTAAGTGTTGTCGATATTTTTCCACGGGAGTTAGCGGTGATCTTCCCCGCTGGATAGTGAGATCTGGCGTCGATGTACATGTCGACTAGCGGGGATTTCCCCAACCACGTATCTCCCCCTAGTGGGGCACCGCCCCAGCCGGGACAAACTCTAAAAGCTCATGACCGGTTTCCCCCATATGCCGTATGTGTATATCTGCATGTAAATGTGTGTGTGTAAGATGAGAGGATATAACAATTATGAAGAACGAAAGACCGCGCACTCTGGCCCGTTTGTTAAGGTGGTGCTGCGACATTCGCCTGTTGATCGGAGAAAACTCGGAAAACTACTGATCAGAGCAGCCGGCCGCTGGAATTCTCCTCCAGAGAGCGGCTGCATTCAACCTAGCTATCCAGCTGGTGTGAAAAATCTGCCACCGTCGGGATACAAACCCTAGGACCTCCCGTCAGAGGCACTGCAGTGAAATCAGTTGATGCACTGATCCACCTAATTCGGTTTGAATGATTTAAAATAATTTATATATTCTCATATCTATTTAGTTTTTTATTCCACATTTATCCTTTGAGGACACACTTTATCGTTTTGAACTACGCCTCCCGACATAACAACCCTCTAGTATTTTTGAACAGCTCTCTCCGACATCTGGATTAGACTCTGCTCCAAAGCTAAGCACTTCTAGATTATTGTCTAAATGTATCTTTATCGCCATTTTTCCTTCTTTTTATCTTGGTTTATCATTCAACACGCGTGAGCAATCATCCTGTATAAGCTGTGGATGGTGGCTCCCCTCTCGGCAATCTTGGGAATCCCTGCTTAATCCCTTGTGCACGGCGCGGCGGTGGAGGCGGCTGGGGCGCCGGCCCATAACTCTCGCCCCAATTACAGGCGGAACGGAGGCGCGCGGGCGCGGGTGCGGGCGCGCAGCCGGGAGCCGGCTGGGGCTGGGCCTGAGGCTCCGCGCTGGTGCTGCGTCGGCTATCGGCAGCGCGCGCACGCACTTGGCGCCCGGCCACGGGGAGCGCCGCGAGCAGTGCTCACTGCCCGACGCCAGCGGAGCAAAATCCTAGTGTCATCGCCACCCGACGCCATGGAAGTAAACTCCTGATGATATCTCTTTTCGCTACCTGCAGGACCTAAAGAAGACTGAAGACCAGTCTATGAATTATTTTTCGCCACCCTACGCCGTGGAAGCAAAATCCAGGTGTCATCTCTTTTCGCTACCTGCAGGGCCGGATTAATACCTAAAGAATCTCGAAGACCAGACTATGAGTTAGTTATCGCCACCCGGCACCACGGAAGCAAAATCCAGGTGTCCTCTTTTCGTTACCTGCAGGGCCGGATTAATACCTAAAGAAGCCCTAACCAGGGTAGTCTCTGAGCTACATAATAATATTGATCAAATTTAGACAAACAAGTTCAAAATATTTAGACAATAAACTATAATTTTTGTAATTTGAATATTAATATTGAAAAAATCACATATATACGAAGTGATACATAATTTTGCTAAAAACGTCTTGAGAACACCTACCCAGCCGGAACCCTAAATACGTGCTTAGTCTTCATAGGCATTAATCCGTTCCGGGCTACCTATGAGTGTGAAGTCGTAGGCTCCCACGGCCAGTCTTGCAAATGCTCTTGGCTGCTCGAATAATCCCATGTCGAAGGCTGTGATGCTGACGTTTTGACCATCTTGTCGTGGTTTTGAAGATGATCGAAACGTCGGTACCACAGCCTTGGGTGAGGCGTCACCCAGACAGCCAAAAATATTCGCTCCTTATGCGTGTTGGGGGAGATAAATTACACCCCATCGGCGCATCGACTTTGCCGGAGAGAAATTCGTGCCAAAATACTCCTACAGACTACGCACTTGACTATTAACCTGCGCTCTCTCGGTCGTGCTCTCGTCGGTTTCTTTCGCTTACTGTTACTTTAAGGTAGGAAGGAAATGTATTTAAGGAAGAAAATAGTTTAACTTTTGGAGGTACTGCACATGAAGCTTTTGTGACGTTTTCAAAATTCGGAAAGTGCATCTATTCGGAAAGTATGGAATTGTTCCCATTATCATTAAATCCTATTACATTAAGAACAACGAGATCCCTTTAGAGCATCACCATCTTAATTTATAAACAAAGAGCATTTAATTTGTCAGACAAAACAAGAAACCCAATAAAATGCTACAATTATGGTTCTTTTCTTGAAAGATGAAACTAAAAGTTGGAGCTTTTTTTTAAACACGTACGAAGGCGCAAGGGAAATCTCGACTTTGTTAATAAACGGTAGTAATAACTTAGAGGTAGACGAGAAACAAAAGGTAAATATATTTAACCAATTTTTCGCGTCAGTTTTTACAGATAAAAGGAAGATCACGGTAAACGAATGCGAAGGAGAAAATTTTGTACTAAATCCGAGAGCACGTAGGAAAAGAATTGCCAAAATAGGTAATAATAAATCAACAGGACCGGACGGAATTTCGGAGGAAATTCTCAAATTAGGAGAAGCTTACCTATTACGGCTTTTCGAGATATCAATGAACAATTCATGCATTCCTCGGGATTGCAAAGATGCCGTAGAGGTCCGAATTTTCAAAAGAGTCTCGCGTCAAAATGTCGAAAATTATCGCTCAGTTAGTCTAACGTCTGTAGTGTGTAAGCAAATGGAACATTTGGTGGCAGAATACTTACGCGGAATTTGGTGAAAGAATAATATCATTTACGAGGGGCAACACGATTTTAGAAAAGAATATTCATGCGAGAGTCAGGTAGTTACTGTCAGTCAGGACATTGCTGATTCTCTCGATGAAGGTTCCAGTATTCATACAATTATTATAGATTTCACCAAAGCGTTCGACTTCGTTGCCCATGAGAAATTAATACAAAAAATTAGTAAGCTTAACGTAGGCAAAAGAGTTGCTCTCTGAATTCGAGAATTTCTCCGCTCGTTACTCAACGGGTGCGAATTGGGTCAAATTTCTCTTCGAGGGCGGAAGTAACGTCCGGAGTGCCACAGGGAAGTGTCCTAGGTCCGTTGTTATTTATAGCGTATGTTAATGATATTTGGCAGGAAATTGAATCAAAAACATGTCTTTTTGCAGATGATTGTATAATTTATCGGGAAATGAAGAACACAAGTGATACAGAAATATTGCAGACTGATTTAGGTAAGCTAGAATCATGGGCTACCACAAATGAAATTCAATCCCAGGAGGTGCAAGTTTATCAGATTCGTGCGTTCTAGAAAGACAGACGACATCAAAAATAAATTAGTAAATCAGGATATTTCGGGGGCTAAATGCTGTAAATATTTGGGAATTGTATTAAATGAGGATCTGGGTAGGACAGAACACGTAAAGTATGTAGTGAAAAAGGCGTAGAAGGCATTACACTTTGTAATTAGAGTACTTAGAAAAGGAAGAGGAAAATCAAGGGAATTAGGGTACACGTCTCTAGTACGTCTGATATTAGAATTTTTCTCCGTATGTTGGGACCTTTATCCTTTAGGGCAAATAAAACCTCTCGAAAAAGTACAAAAATATGCCGCAAAATTTGTTAGGAGAGGACGTTCAAATTCTGAATTTATATCCTCGGAACCTTTGGAAAAACGCAGAGATAAATCGCGCCTTTGTGCATTATTCAAATTAATAAGAAGGGATCGTCCGCAGGGTGAAGTACGGGAAAGACTATCAAAACCAACTTACGTCGCGCGGAAGGATCATGGCTTCAAAATTCGGCAAAGAAAACAGATGTAGGTAAATTCTCATGTGTAAACCGAACGATAAAAAATTGGAACGAATTACCTGCTGGAGACTTTCCCTCAGAAAGTCAAAAATTTTAAAATGAGACTAAATAAATCTGGTTAATACATTAATTTTGTAAAATTGTATTTAGTGACATGTAAATATTTCGATGGTGTTTGATGTTTGTTTTGTGTGTTTGTAGTAATTCCTTAGAAAACGCTACCACGGGAAGTATTCCATGTATTCCTAAGTAGCAAAATAAATACTCTATTCTATTCATTTTTATTTCTTCTTTTTATACAAGGGTCGTAGAAGGCATCGTCCTGGCAGTGGCTCAGAGAAAATCTACGTCAGTGCTTAGCGTTGATATATGAGTGATATAAACGTTTAATGCTTCATATGCGTCATTTTACCCTGCTGTTGCTGCCTTTGTAGCTGAATTCTCAAAAGGTGTTTGAAAATGCACATCATAAGAAGAGATATGGAAAACTTCGCTACTTCGAAGACTGACGATTGAAGCTACTTCGAAGAATATATATAATGTTAATTCACTACACACAACTGCTGTGGTTGCGGTTTTCTCCAAATACTTATAAAAACGAAAACACATCACAAAAACACCCTGTAAAAAAACTTGTGAAGGAAGTTGCTACAAGGATTATCTTACATTATTATTAAATTCACAAAAAATAGTGGGGTGTTTTTACAGATAAAGCACACTTTTCCAGCTATTTAGTGCAGCGATCAGGTGATGAAAGGGCACGCAAACCGGGAGCGATTTCTTATCTGCAACGACTAATCACTTCTAGTCACGAAGCTACTTAAAGAACATGAGTAACGTAAAAAGGAGTAAAGTAACAGAATAAGACCAACAGAAAAGGGGACAGTTGAGACCATACTCTTCGACAAACACTAAAGAAAGTCAGTAGCACATTCAGACACTAATAATTAGCTAAAACTATCGGGAGAGTACATGTAGTCTAGCCAGCACGAAATGGTACAAAAACCCTCTTCAACATAGCAGGCATTCATCAATCAATGGATGGTTTAAAGTATTTGTACTTCATTCGCTGAACTCACCTATTTCTTAGATTCCGAGACTTATCATTTAAAATTAATGAAATGATTTAATTGATAGGATATACCTACTAAACTCCCCCAGTACAGTTTAGAGAATTCCAAGCAATATTTTCATTTCTATCTAAAGCGTAAGGCGCGATTTTGATTCGAAATAATAGTAACAAGCTAATAATGTGTTCTGCAAAGCTTTTGAAGACAGCCCATTTAACAGGAAAACGCATGGGAAAATCCGTTCTAGGGAACGTACAGGAAATCCGATCTAAAAGAAATATAATAGAACACAAAAACAAACAATGAAATTTCCAGATGATTTTAACAAAAATGGTATTTTTTTCTGCAAATTTCCAAAACAAGATGAAGTTTCTAACAATTAAATATGTTTTTAGTTTTCCATCAATTATTTATGTTAAATATTGTGTAACACTGAAGACCTAACATTTTAGAAATGAAATTTTCTCATATTTAATGCCCGTTGCATTTCAAAACAGAACGGAAATGGAGTTGATTTAATTACTTTACAATTCCGAACTCAGTTCTTCGGACACGTTCTCTCTTCCGCGAAGCAGGTCCAGTGGACTAATTTTCACATTTCCCTCGCCCTCACGCCCACTGCATGGCAGCAGGGGCTGGAGCGGCGGAGGGGAAGGGGGGCGGCCGCACGTCCGATACGCGCCCGACGAGCGCCAGACCCGGTACGGCACGGCGCGGCGCGGCGGCAGCGGCGCCGGCGCCGGCGAGGTCGATGGCGGAGGCTACGTGACCTGCAGACGCCCGCCATGCCCCCGTCTTCGAAGCCACAGCCACCGCAGCCACAGCCAACGCCACCATCATCCCCGCCGCATATGTCCTCAGCCCCGCAGCGGTGGCATTCCAGGTGCGTCCCCACTCCTTGTCCTCTGCCCCGCCACGAACCCACGCCTCTGCTCCGCCCCGCCCACACCTGCTCCTTCGTCGCCCATCCATTCCCGCCTGCGCCTCCACCACCAACGCGTTCCCATTGCTCAGCTCCGGCCGTCCCTGTACTGTTAACGTGGTTGTTGCCGCCGTAACCACTGGTACCCGTCCTAACCGCCGGTGGTAGCTGGTGCTGTAGCCGCTGCTACGCTGCCACTCCACCACTACCACCACCAGCATTACCACCACCAACGTCCGTGCATCAACTGATGTCTCTGGAGTGCCTCTGACCAGGAGGACCAAGGTTTGAGTCCCGACGCGCCGGCAGGATTTTCGACACTAGCTTTCCAGCTAGGTCGAATTCAGTCGCAGTCTGGAGGAGAACGGCCGGCTGCTCTGATCGGTAGTTTTCCGTGATTTCTCCGATCAACACCAGTCCAATGCCGGAGCAGTACACTACCAAAAGGGCCACGGACCGCGCGCGATCTTTCCTTCCTCTTACTTGTCCTATCCTCACCCCTTACACACATACACACACTAACATGCACTACACTACCATACATGCCGGGAGACCGATCGGGAAATTAGAACTTGTCCCGGGTGGGGCAGTGCCCCACTGATGGCGGATACCTGGTTGGGGAAAACCCCACTAATCGACGGTAGGTCGGCGTCGGATCTCACCATCCTGCGGAAGAAGTTCACTGCCACCACCCCATGAAAATCATGCACTACACTTACAGGACTAATGACCTCCGTAGTTGACGCGTCCCGAATCACAATCAATCAACCATCACTCTGCTACCTTCACCTCTCACACTACCACCACCATCGCAACTATCATCACAGTCTCTACCGTAAGAGATCATCTCCATCGCCCCATTCCCCTCTCCGCTCCACTCCCCGCCCCTATCGCCAACCAGACCCACGTAGGAGTCCTCATTGTGACCGTCATTATTAGCTTCACGCCCCCCGGTGCCAAAACCACCGCCGCCCCGGCAACCCCCGTTGCCGCTGCCGTCGCCATCCCCGTGGCCGCCATGGCGGCGGCGCCAGGCGGAGGGCGCGGCGCTCCGGAGAGGACAGCGAGCGCGACAGCTGTCGGGTCCGGTCGCGTTTACGTGGACGTAGCGCCAACCCCACGCCTCGCGCCGAGCGGTGCGCCGACAGCAGCGGAAGGGAAGGCCTGCCCTGGGCGGCGCAGGGACGCATAAAGAGGCCGTAGTAAAGCGATAAGACCCTCCGGTGGAGGAGCGGGGCGACGGCGGTGAAGGGATACAGTGGTGGATGGGGAATGGGAACCCGCGATGAACTCGTCAGGAGGGACTAGTGGTTGTTTAATGGGAGCTGGAATCAAGCAAACAAACTGATGCATATGAGACGGGGATATTGAATAACAGCAGTGTTAGTGGTAATAGTTGAATGAAATGATAACTAGAAAAAGTGAATGACATTTGTGAAAGGAGTGCAAAACTGTGAAAAATTAGTATCAATGAATGGAAGGAACGGCCGGGTTAATATCAATTCAGCTTTTTTGTAAGTTTCGAAAGGACACTGATCGTACTGTACTTGTGAATCCCTAACGTACAGGCCCATTAATCACAGTATGTAAGTTGTCGACTAACACGCGTTTACTGCACATGGAGGCTGTTGACAGAGGGTGTTTCAGAACATGGAGAGTTAAAGAATTTGGGTATGAGGCGCCGGCCCAGCAGAAGCGAGTACAGAAAAGGATGAAAAAGGAAGAGGACTTCTGTTCGTTACATTTTACTTATTTTCTGTACTAACGAAAGTCATTCAATAAATCAATTGTTATATAAATATTAACCATAAATCAACAATTAAAAAATCATTTTGTATTTAACATCAAAAATATTTAAAACATCACGTGGGCTGGACCTACACCTGTAGTCCTCTTCCCTCGACAAAAGTTCCGGATGCACCTCCGTCGTTATTACGTAATATTTTACAATAATAATTAACATAACTTCAATAAAGATAGTTAGAAATCCCTTCACCATAATCCATTAATATGAAAAGTTTGATACCCGCATTCCCAGCGCCAGTGAAAACTTTTAAACTCTTAATCACAAAACTTCATTTTTCGAGTTGTGCCACTTTGGCAGCCTATGAACGATAAAAGTTTTTGTTTTGTTTTTTTCCTCGTGACTGAGCAGTCGAAAACCGCCACCGGCTACAGACACACACTGGGGCTGCGCCTGCTGCGCCGCGGCCTCTCGATGCGGGCCTGGTCGATCCGCCCGCCTCCGGCCCCTTCCCCGCCCCCGCCCCCGCCCTCCGGATGCCGGACACAGCCTGCGGCCGGCCGCCACGCGCGCTTTACGAGGCCACGCCCCCGCCGCCACCAGGCCAGATTTTTCGATCAGCGGATATTGATTCCGGCGTCCGCACGATGGAGACACGGGATCTCAAACAATGTCTGCTCCTGACACGGTGCTTCGTGGATGCAAACTTTTTTCAACATTACATACAACATATACGTTTTCTGCGAGATCCCATGACGTCTTTATATACACCAAGAAAATCTGCTTGACACTTGCTAACTGCGTGTTCTCCCGCTAATCACAGCAAAGCGAATTTCGCATTATCCTCTTCGCTTGTTTGCTCCAAAGTGGTGGCTTACGTCATCGGAGTTGTCGCTATCGGTTCACCCTAGGACACGACTGCCTCTGTCTCCATCTTGTGACTCTCAAATGTCAAGAACACAGAAGATTGGTTCCCAGAAGAAATAACCAATGTCGAACAGTAAGAAGTGAAATCTAATAATTGAATTCGATAAAATAATTTTATAACAATAATTTTGTCTCACTTTTATTATACTTCCCCTTCGACCAAAATAAAATGGAAGACAATCTAACCTTTTTACATTTATTTATTAATGTATTTACACATCCTGCAGAGTGTGTAAAGACTCGTAATAATACACCCAGTTACAGATCACAGTATGTTTTGACATTTGTTTTTGTTTCTTTCCTTAGAAATAAATGCCTTTGTTTAACATTAATGATATGCATATGACTCCATGGGCGATGAAATGAATGGGCGAACTCGGCGGGCGCAGGGTTTCGATCACTAAGAGGGTCTCAAAATATTGAAAACAACAAACACACTCTTTTACTGCATAAGTAGTGAAAATAAAGTCTTGTAATCGTGTTGCGGGAATCGGCGATTTAACAGAAAAACTCCTCCTGTCGAAACTTGGTAACGAAAAGGCGAATAAGTCTTGTTCCTATGTCAGGTAAATTTCCTCCTCTAACACACTGTGCAGTTGGAATCCCTGTTTTGAAGTTCTTGATACCGAAAAACCGATCGACGACAAAATGTTTGTCAATCCATGCCAATCCAATAACGCCTAAGCTGTTTGACGATTTTCTCCAAAATTGAAATTTTCCCATCGATCTAAATGATCTCCACGCTCCGCGAGTTTGAAACCGCGGTTATTTTGATTGGGGGACGGTATACTTTACTTGAAGACTCACCAAGATTTTCAAAACTTTCTCATCAGTGGTTCCTAATTTTTTATTAAACATTGTCCTGTCCTCGAACAGCGTACGCTAATGGTGCAGATCTCATTTTCGTCAAAATTTCAGATTGTTCCGAAACTGGAAAATTTTCAATTTTTCGGCGTCACAACTACAATTTTGAAAATAAACAGATCGTGAAATTACAATTTTTCCAAAATGTGAGAAGCTTTTGAGTAATATTGTGTGAAATTAGTCAATTTGTAAACAATTATTTTGTCAAAAACAACTCCAAATTGTTTCTTCATTTTTTCTCCGGTTTGTAGAAAAGAACGATAAAAAATTTGTGCTGGTCCTATTATTATATATTTTCGAAAATTCCAAAAAGTAAAAATTACAAAAGTACAATACTGTTGATGTAGATTTTTGTTTTAAATGAAATGTGCTCTAACAAATTATATTTTTTAACGATGTCACGTACAATTTGTTGAAAAACCAGTAGTTTTCACTTAATTTCTTTCTTGGAGTTAATGCAATTTAGTATACAATAATTCTCAAAACGGTTTCAATTTTATTCTTCAATTTTTTTCCCAGGATATAGTAGAGGACGCTTAAAAATTACCAAGATCTCTCTTTTCCTTTCTCTTTGAACTTTTTGAATTTTCGAAAAAATTTTCAAATAAATTTTAAAATGTATGTAAAAATAAGCAGTCAGGAAGTAGTTCATTCCTTCATTTCCAAAATTCATATCCAGGAGTAAAGGTTATACTCTGAAATAAACATCATGTTATACAGAGTTTCTAAAAGTATATATGAACCGACCTCTAAGAAACGTAGAGTAAAAGACGTTATATAAACGGATGTTTCAAGTAATATTAACTTTCCGCGAAGCATAATAACTGCGAATATTCTTTTAGAGAGCATATGTACACAGTAATTGCAATGACATTCTAATATTCTCAAAACAACACGTTATCCTCGCGTCAAAGTTCAAGAGAATAAAAGTTTCGTTGGCGCAATGCAGAAGGAACTTTAAACTTGTTGCTTTTGTCGAATTTCAGAAACGTCTTCATTGGAATGAAACCTATCTGGTTTGTACACTGCAAAATATTTTCAAATATCTAATAAACATAAATATCTAGATAACACAATGTGTATACATCGTTATCAAGACGTTAAAATATTTTGCCATTGACTGTTTGCAAAGATAACGTTCTCAGAACGCTTGAGACGTTAGAAAGTAACTTCTTGTCAAAACTGGCCCACGTATACTGTCCGATAATTTCATTTTGTCAGTTTCTCTTTAAACCTTCTTTGAATTTTGTAGGTGAAACTAAAGCGTAGAATTTCAGTGTTACCTTAACTGCACAATTTGAAAAATTTTCATAATAATACATTGGATAGGTTCGATTACATAGGAAAGTGCAGCTACAGAATGGTGCAGCTATAGACTTTCTCGTAGTTACGTTTTCTAATTTCTTTGGTGTTGGTTAGTTTTACGATCTTGCGCTATCCTCTTTCCAGCGATGGCCGCTCTAAATACATTTATTTTGAAATTTTCTCAATTTTTCGGTATCTTAATGGCAGATTTGAAATATTACTTTTAAAATATTAAAGAAAAGTGAAACCTTATCCTATGTGGAAATTTTCGTTGAAAAATTTGATCATTTTTTTCAGAAAAATCGTTTACGTTCTAGTGTAAATGCGAAATTTGAAACTCTTTTCCACGGGAATCTTTTGTGTTTTTGAAACACTTCATTTGAAGAACTTTAACTCACAATTGCAATAAGGTTAGAACGCTAGAAATGTTTGTATTAACGACGAGAGATATATTTAAAAAAGTACATTTGTGTAATTTAAAAAAAATACAACAAAATTAATTCTGTGTCGTGTTAAGCAGAACAATAAGCACTATCGGTACGAAAAATTTGAAAAATAATTTGAGAAATTTTTGAGAAATTTGAAAATGTCCCAGGTACTTCATGTACCCACAAAAATTAAAGAATGCTTTTCAAAATCGCAGAGCCACGACTCAGGCCAAATCGACAGGGATTTATGGAAACAATCGTACGCATAGTATAGGCGCTAGTGTTGTTCACATTCACCAGACGGACAGACGTTTAGAAAAAATCACTTTTTAGGTATCAGGGGACCCCAAAACGGGGTATTTTTTGCGTTTAATTCTCGAAATCGATTTTTCCGCAACATTACATAACTTTCTCTATACTACGTATATTACTCCGTATATACGTAGTACGTACACGAGAAAGAAAAAATAAAGTGGTGGAACAACAGCAAATACTGTCTCGCATTATTTGGAACTTCTGCTGTCTTCGATAATTCAGGCACTGTACCGAAAAAGAGACGTGCGCCATTTTTGAAACGTACTTTACTTTCTCGTAGGAAAAATATTAATCAATAAATTAGGAACTATTTTTGAGAAAATTTTGAAAATGTCTTTACGACTTCATGTCATGTACCCTCAAAGAACAAAATATGTTTCAAGTTCGCATGGTCTGGAGTTAGGGCAGATTATTCAGCAAATATTAATTTTGAAGAAAACCGTCTAAATGGTTTAAGGCACAAGCGTTGACCACAAACAGACAATCTGAAGGCCGTTTTGCCACAAATCGATTTATTAGTATCAAGAACCCACAATACGTTATTCTGGCAAGAGAAATTGTTAGAGGAAGTAATTTACTGCACATATGAACAAGATTTATTCACCTTTTCATTCCTACAACACGAGATTTTCAGTCGAAATATCATATATTTCCAATGTAGCATTACAATACGTTATCTTTAATACGTAAGTACGTAGTAAGAGAGAAAGTAATAGATAGGGAACGGAATTTATTGTAATAAAAATGCAAATTTTGTACATAAATATGTGCTTATTTTTTCCAAACCATGTCATAAAAATAGAAAATATGTAAAATAAAAATTTATTAGAGTTCAAAATTGTTCTTTACAAACCTTTTCCGAGCATAGACGTCGCCGATCAGTTTTTAACAAGGATTCGGGGTGGCTGAAAGTAGGTTCTACCTCTACAGAAGAAATTTTACAATAGATTTCACCACAAAGAGGAATGGAAGATTCACTACTTAGAATTTTATTCGAAATATAAAATACGCTCATAATATATTACAATGTTTACGAGGAGCTGGTGTTCCAGTGTACCGTGTAGCCAGTGATGGATCTCTTGAGAGGGGGTTCAAGGCAATAGACTCCCTTCCCCCAAATCGAATAACGCGGAAAGACAATTTTGTGTAAAAAAATATTTGTTAGTTTTCTGTCGAGTACCGAATGTGTTGTGTGAAACATTAGCAATAATGTGGTTGAAATTATTATTGTTCATAAAATTCTGCTCATTCTTTACTCCAAGTACGCAGTAAGCAGGGCGAAGGGGTAAGCGGGGGGAGGGGGAGGGAAGAGTAAGTTTGACAATTCATGGCGAAGATATGGTGGTCATGGATGCGCAACAGCATTACATTCGATTTGTACGAAAGATGATTCCGCAACATAAATTGCAAGCACGCATCTGAAATGTTTCGTTTCGACGTGTGTGTGTGTTTTATATATATATATATATATATATATATATATATATATATATATATATATATATATATTATATATATATATATTATACATATATATAAAAATGTAACGAAATATGTAGTAATAAGTAAAATATGTAAAAATACGTAATTCATCAAAATATAAAAATTAAAAAATTTTAAGGTTAAAAAAAATTGGAAATTCCCAATAAAGTAAGAGTAAGTAAGAAGTTGGTAGGAATAAAAAGAGAATATCCAATTTCTATGACGAATATTATTTCCTATAACTGAGGAACTTCCGTGCGAATGTACTTACGTCCAAAAAATCTTTTTTAAATATATTGTGGACCTTTTTGTATTTTAATGGACCTTTAAGTACAAGCTTACGCACATGTCATGATAAAATGCTTAAGTCCGAGCATTGTTTCAATTAGCTTACAGGGATTCCGAAAGATGACATCAGATGAAAGTACATGCAGCTTGACAAAGAGAAACGCGTATCATATCTATATTGTGCCTAGACATTTGACATAGACATTTGACATAGACATTTGACATAGACATTTGTTTGGGGGGATTCTTTTTTGATAACCGAAATATTTAATAGGAGATACCTGTTACGAATACGAGTATGATATTGAATCGCCCTAGTTGAGAAGTATAAGGATTTTCCAACATTTTTTGTGTGTTCTTGAATATTAATATAATGTTCTTGAATATTAATTTGTTTTCAATGACGTGAAATGATGTTTAAAATAATACATTTTTCAAACAAGAGTTTCTAAACAGTTTTTTTGCTCCTCCTGTAAAATTACTATTTGGACTTAAGTTCTTTCGCACGGGAGCTCCTCTATTGTTAAAACTTCAAAGAACAATTCCCTTCAATTGAATGGGTTCTGCTTTAGCGTCAAGCTAATGAGTATATCGTGTTTTCGGGGTCGTAAACTACTTTGATCATTAATCTCATAGTGTGGTGCATAAAAGTAGGCGTGTTGGGGTGTTCCTCTCCCGATGGATTGTGAGATCCGATGTCGTCTTACACGTCGGCTTGCTGGGTTTTCTCAAACCACATAACTCCCCCAGCAGGGCATTGCTCCAGCCGGGACAATCTCTGCGCTTCGGTCTGGACTTCCATAGTGGATGAAAGTATAGTGCAAGTAAATGTGTATGTGTTAAGGGGAGAGTTTTGGGACAAGGTTGAGGATGGAAAGATTGCTCCCATACGTTACCCGTTTTCTTAAGATACTGCACCGGTATTCGCTGTCTGACTTCGACGAGCTATAGACATATAGTTGGTGTCGAAAATTCGACTTCAGACTCCTACCTAAGAACATCTAGGTCAGAGACGCTGCAGCTGCAACGGATGTTGTCAGTGAAGCATCTCATCTAGCCAACAGATCAAAAATAAAATTGAACAAGATTAAAGTTGTAATGTTTGTATGTACGATGCACATCAACATCTTGAATGATGAGCTTTGCTTCCAAGCCAAAAACAAAAACAAAAAACTTTCAAGACAGTCTCTGGTAATGAATAATTATTTAATAATCAGGTGTCTAATAATGAAATGAATGTTTACCACGACATACACGTGATAGAAAAGTGTAGTTAATGGATATTTTTTAAATATTTTTGTCATTTTTCAATTTTTAGATCATTTTTTGGATTTTTGGATTATTTTGGTCATTTATACGCATTTTGTTTCCTTTTCGTGTCTTTGTTAGTGAATGTTTCATGAATTTACAATAACACACTAAAAGAAAAATGTTATCATATCATTAGTTGATGTCCAAATTCACAACTGCAACTGACTCTGGATTTTGAAATTTCAAAATTACGCGGATCTTCAGTAACTTCCTCGACCTTTTGAGCCTGACGGTTAAAAGATCGAAGCTAAGGAATACATTGTCTCCTAAAATAATGACTATATATCAAATTACATTTCATTTAAATAAATTTTATTTAAAATTGTAAAATTCATTGATTGAATAAAGATTTTCAAACACATGTTAGTGGATTTAAAAAAATCGGCCATTTTCCCATCATTTTTAAGTAATTTTATATGTAACTTTCCACTATTTTAAGTCATTTTATAAGTCGTTTCCAAAAGATTTTTAGGTCATCAGAATCCCAGCCTTGCTAATAACAATATGAATTCTTTTAAATTGATACGTATAATAAGTTGGCATATTCTAGCGTATAAGGTATATTACAACAATATGTTGAATAAGCTGCTTCGAAATGAAAAGTATTATAGTTACTTACACAACATAAAACTGAGACAAGCTTTGTAAACTTCAAATGTAAGATATCAAGTATTGGGATGCGTCCCTTCAACACTCCCCACACGTCAATTGCCCTAAAAGACCCCCACACGTAAATTGTCTCCCCCGCACGAGGAATAATGAGAAAACGCGGAAGAGTTCATCCACAGAGGTGACCCGGATTGCAATTCCCAACCGCCATCCCTGGCAGGCAACGCGCTGTCCACTTGGTGGACGTGACGTCAGCCTCTCCGGGACAAAGCCGCAAAGCCCGGGGCCGCTACGAGCGAGCGAACGACAGGGACAAACAGCTCTCCGCTCACTCACTCGCCCGTCCGTCCGCCGGCCGTCTGTCCATCTTCCGCCTCATCTTCCATCGAGCGAGCACACGGCCTTATCGATCGCGCGGCGCTGCATGGCGCGGTGCTGCACGGCCCGCGGGCCGGTAGGCGGCGGCGGGCGCAGGGCGCGACGGCGGCGGCGGCGGTGGAGGCGGCGGTGGACGGCGGTGGAGGTGGGGTGGCGCGGGGCGGCGGTGGGGCGGTGGCGGCGGGGTGGCGGCGGTGCGGCGGTGGGGCGGTGGCGGCGGTGCGGCGGTGGCGGCGGGGGGCGGCGGCGGCGGTGGCGGGGGCGGCGGCGGCGGCGGCGGTGGCGGCGGTGGGGCGGCGGCGGCTGTGGCGGTGACGGTGGCGGCGGCGATGACGGCGGCGGCGGTGGCGGTGGCGGCGCCCGCGTGGCTTCCGGCGAGCGCTATCTCCCTTCGGGGGATTAGGCCGCCCGATACGGAGTGTCGGCGGGCGGAGAAGGGGGAGGGGCAGGTGGAGGGGAGGAGTGCGGGCAGTGGCCCCGGCTGATCCCCGGCGGACCGAGTGCGAGCACTCTTTGGCACACCTTGCGACGTTGGCTGGGAGCGTTGGGTGTGGTTGTCAACCTCTTCGAATGCACGTGCTGTAGGGATGCGACATCGACCCCGATGTTTCCAAAAGATCCTTGTTTCTATAAAAACCGATGATTTTAACCGATGCTTTTCAACATCCATGTTTTGTGCTTAATGGTTTTTACGTTTTCGATGTTTTATCCGTGATTGAAAACTTCCCATAAAAACATTTCTTTCAAATATGCAATAATGACTGATGGTACAACTGTTTATGTGTTTGAACCCAATGAAAGCGGTTTCTACCTTCATCGAGCAGGCTATCCCTCCCCCGATATGAATCTGATGTCCCAATATATCGTTCATTTTTACTCGATTTTCGCACGTAGAGAAGCGTTTAACATCTTTGTTTTCAGGTAATTTAAATTTTCATTACAAGTTAATATACACTGCCACTGTCAAATTAAATTTTATTGCGCACGAATTTAATGTTAGAGCTCACTAAACAAGTTTTATATCATCGACGATAAAAGAAAGATGATTTTTGGGAGCCGTATTATTAAAAATCGATGTTTTAATTCTGGACATCGCTGTTTGCCATCGAGGTCGTCGATGTCGCATGAGTAGTTTGATACCCCTTACAGCTCGCACATTACATCGCGAAACATTTGGCTTATTAAATTATTATTGTTATTAATAATGTATGTACTGAAACATACCCCTAACTGCTACAATTATTGGGCGATTCGTCGTAACCCGTTTCCAAATTTCTAATGACATGGGCGCCAGGAAAAAGGTTACGATAATATTTTAACTATTATTACTCTGATAAAAAACTGAATATTATCCCGCTAGCTGGGTCGATGGGCCACGTCAGAAATAATCGCTATTATCTATTAATAGCCGATTACCCGATCTGCCACCTATACAGAATGGCGAGGAATCTGAAAACAGAGATTTGATGTAGCTACTTATTAGCTTGAATTGGCCAATGAAAATCATTTTATCTTTCTTTCAAGAGAAACCTAATGTTTATTTCTAACAATTTAGGAAATTAAAATGTAAAAAGTTTACATTGATAACTTTCTTAGTCATATCCTGGTAGAACCTTATACGGCGATTCTGGTCTTCGCGTGCTCTTGATTGGTGGTTCCTCGAAGAAACGCCTTCCCCTCCTTTTTTGAAGCTCCGAAATTACGAAGTCCAATTACCACGAATCTCCTTCTCTTCTTTAAAAACGAACACCGCCGATTCACCGGTTCGCACCACTCAAATATTTGTTCCAGCTCCACTATATTATGTCCGATGCCCGTTCTCACCGTATAAATATCCAGTGCTCTTATGATTACACCGCAAAACAAATCTTTTAGTTCTATCTTCCGTTTATAGCAAGAAAATAGCCAAATCCCGTATCGTTTGTGAACCGCATACATTTATCAGTTCAAGAATGATTAGAGTTCACTCGCGAAAAACTCCAAGTCTTATTTTGATGCCAGCAAAATATTCGGAACTCGACACGTTCCCCAAATCTTAGAAGTATCACAAGTTCGCTTTTGGTTCTGCCACGAAAACATTCAGAGTCCGAATATGTCCCTCAAGTCCGATTCTTACTCCACCACGCGAAAATTTAACCAACATGCACAAATTAATCTATTCACGAGCGAACTGCTCACCGTCACACATGCAAGAATAATTTTTTCCTCCCTTTTAAAACCCACAATGCCTCGCCTTTCTTTTATTTCGACAAAATGCCCAAACTTCCGTTTTAATAATCAGTCGCCTCCACGGTCAGATGAATGTTTGTTTATCCTGACAACAACCACGACGTCGTTACTAAGGCGCCATATTGCCTATTATTTGCCCTAACCATTTCACCCATTTACGACAAATATACTGCAATAAACCTGTCCCCACATTGGTATGTCACAGTACGTGTTTTGCATTTAGGATCAGATTACTCTGACTTTTCCCAACTAACGGTTTTCCCAAACCTGGGCCCTATTTTTATTTATTATCCAGGGAATAAAGGAGACATGTGGCGAGCATGACCTACTCCTGTCACCGAACCTAGCTTATTTGGCCTGCCTGAGCTTTCTTTCGTCCCATAGTTATAGACTGAGACAATTTGTATTAAAAAACTAAAGCTTCATTTTTCAACCGGCCGGGTATCGAAAACCGGGCCTGCCTCACAGAAAGATAGCAGCTAATTATTTTTATAATAAAACAGAAAGGCACTTTGCCTACAATTGGAAGTTGATTCCGCAGACGAACTTGTGGAAATAGTGGAACAAGTTTCAGGAATTTTCCGAAGACTACCTCCTCCAAGCGATTAAAATTTAACTGTACGCCGAACAACACATCACCAGGGATTGCTAATACCAAGATCCAGAATGATTGGATCAACTAACGAACAGTATTACATCCCCCTCTGGCAAAGGCTGTTTAATTGAACTTTACATCAAACGGAACTTCTGAAGTGGGTCTGGCATTTTACCCAATTGGGTAGGCAGTACTTTGGCTAAGAATTATTCGCCAATTATTTGTCTGTCAGTAAATAATAAAGTTATTACTGCAGAAAGATCTAACGAAATGGAGGGCTGAGTTTAGCTCAGAGCCAACATTGCCACTGATTCTGCAGCTACTCTGACCGGGAGATCCTAGATTTCGAGTCCCGACGATTGCGGATTTCCCGCACTAGCTAAATTAGCTGGGTCGGAATCCAGCAGATGCCTGGAGGGGAATTCTAGTGGGCGGCTGCTCTGGTCGGTAGTTTTCCGTGATTTCTCCGATCAAAGTCAGGCGAATGCCGGATCAGTACTCTAACAAACAGGCCACGGAACGCGCGCAATTTTTCCTTTCTCTTCCTTGTTCTCCTCTACGTACCCATTTTCCTTCCCGTCATTTACTCTCACACTCACTTGAAAGCACTACACTATCCCACATGTCGGGAGCTGAGATAGTGTTGTTCCCCGCTGAGAAAGAAACCTAGAGAAGGAAATCCCCCGCAAGCCGTCGGTTCTGTACTTCTCACAACTCACCGGGGAGGAACACCGCCACCTTCCGAAAAACATTCACTACACTAACGAGACTAATGACCTTAGCAGTTGACGAGCCCAGAAACATAAATCAATCTAACAAAATGTACAACACACACTCACAGATGTACGCAGAGGAGAATGTCAATTGTGCAGAGACGATGTAAAATTTCTTGCGGCTGCACGGAAATCTAGCAAATAAAAAAAAGCCATCTTAAACGATGAAAGGAAACGAAAATATAATTTGTGCTTGGCATATGTTCTCTACCAGAAGGCCTTTCACACAACATACGAGTATTTACCAAGTTTTCTTGTTTTTTTTTGTTTTGTTTTTTTGTTTTTTTAATTTAAGTAGTATATGACTTAGTGTAGGGATCACAGAATTTTGAAAATGTGCACACAATTCACTTCTCCCCATAGCACGTCATACGCAGTTTTAACTGTTTTTTTGACGTAAAATAAATAAATAAATAAATAAATAAAAACATAAATACATAAATAAATAAATAAATAAATAAATAAATAAATAAATAAATAAATAGCTCATATTCAGCTTTAAAACACCTAATCTTAGAGAGAGTTCTGCGTGACACGTGCATCCATCGATATTGCCCTATTTTCTGTTACAAAATTAGGTCTCACCACCTGCACGAGCAGCGGATTTACAATTTCGGAGGCCCTAAGCTAAAACAATTTTGAGTTCCTCGCCCCTTTTACTGACAACAATAACATTTTGAGATTGGAGATTTTATGCTTTTTACTCCAAATTATCGTCTATAACAAGGTTGTCCAAATGGCGGCCTGCGAAGGGATATTACTCAAACGTGAAAGTCTCTAGCTGTCACGACGGGCGAGAACATTGTGTGCCCATAGCACGCGCCCTGTCGAGGTCAGTAATAAGAGTTTTAGGTCTTTCACAGTTTAGATTAGCCAAACAAATGGAAATGATAATGAATCATTGTGATACGGTCTTCGAAGCTCTTTATAAATTGGGCACTCACATAAAATATGATTAAGATTTTCTTCAGTATTCATATTACATATCAAGCTGATTGAATTTGAGTGTATTTTGTGTCACATATTTCAATTGTTGATCTTGATCTCTTTGTCACTGGACATCTTGATTTGAGCGACTACTCTAATAATGGAAGTAGGGAGACGCAAAGTTATATATTTCCCTGTTTCTGTAGATTCCAGATTCCTAATTTTTAGATATATTGTATCTGTGTGATGTGTGACTGTGTGATGAATTCATGAATCTACGTATATCGTCCATAGAGATTTTACTAACAATTGTTGCGAAAATAGGGAATACTATCTCCGATTACAATCGGGTTTTGTTGCGTAATTAAGTTATGAAAGCCCAAATCTGTCATCAACCCGTCCAGAACAGACACCCAGTTGTATTTAATAGAATTAGGATATGCATTACTTGATTCTAGAAGTTTGTTGAAAATTAAACGTGGGTATCAACAAGGCGCTTTGGATAGTAATTTTGTCATGTAAGTCAATGATATTTTACTTACTTATGAGTCTATTTTAGTTGAGCCAGTTTCCTTTCTAATCATGTACCCAGGAGTTGTTCTCGATAGCCCCGAAAGACGTTTGTAGAAGTTCGTTTGTATCACATCCAGTTGATTAGTGTATCTTAGACCCTAGATACCTGCAGTAACTAATGCTTCTCCTCAAAGTACTTCCCTTCACCTAGGTATTATATCAGAAATAATAAATCAAGTAATTAAAGCCCTCATTCCAATAATAAAAATCAAATTTAAATTGGCCTAACGCCCTATCCATATTTATTTCAATTTAATACTCATACTAATTAACACTCAATACAATCAATTATAATATTACCTCTCTAACCTTCCTGAACTGGAATGCAAATGGAATAATCGAGAAAAATCAGTTATTTAAAATACGTATTAATGACTTGTTCCATAGATATAGCTTTCATAACGGAAACCTATCTAGCTTCTAGAGACTAAATTAAATTTCTTGGTTTCACAGTTCACAGAGCGGGTAGGTCCTCCGCACACCCGAAGGTGGAGTAGCTATAATTATATAAAAAATCTGTCATGACTTACTCCCTCCACAGATTACGCCAGGTTTCGAAAATATAGCTATAGCTATGTCTATATCAACCAGCCCCCTTTAATATCTTCACAGCGGATATTCCTCAAATATCAAACTATGATACGCCTCTCTATGATGACGACACAGCATTCTTCACGTCATCAAGTAATTTATAAACCGAAGCTCCGTACAAATATATACGTAAATATTGTCTATGTCCTTTGAAGAGAAATTAATTAAGCCACCCGGAAGCAACAAAGTTAACCAATAATTAAAACACAGTCATAAAAAGATACAAATAATACTTAATCCAAAATCCTCCGTATCCTTACAAAAGTACTATAATGCATTGGTAATGCCTCCTTACACAATGATTTGCAAATTCTTACCATCAAAGAAGCAATAGCAGAAAGCAGCAACAATTATACATGGCAAGGCTGACCACCAATCATCTTGCGCTGAAATTCCGAAAAAACAGCGAAGCTAAAATAAACTAGTGGTGCATGACACAGACTTTCTCGTAGATAAGTATTCTAATTTCCTTGGTGTAGACTGGCTTTACGGTTTTGCCCCATCCTATTGCCAGCTGCCATCTATCGCCGCCAAAAAGTGCATTTTTTAAAACATTTTCTCAACTTTTCAGTTTCCTAATAATATATATATCCGAAATATTGCATTAAGAATATTAAAGAAGAGGAAAACCTAAATGGCAATTTTCATTGAAAATTTCGAGCTGTTTTTAAGAAAATGGGGTTTAACCATTACTACAAATGCTACATTTGAAGCTCTTTTCAGAGGAATCTATAATGTTTACAAAAAAACTTCATTTTAAGTCATTTGAAGCACTTCTACTCACGAATGTAGTAATGTAGACAAATTGCATGAAATGTGCATATTAACGGCGAGAAAGTTATTTTAAAAAAATACATTTTTGGAAAAAAAATCCACCAAAATGAACTTTGCGTCATATTCAACAGTGCAATTAGCACTATCTATTTCAAAAGTTTCAAGAAAAATTTTGGAGCCAGTTTTGAGAAAAAGGCGTTTGAGCTTTTCTGAAAATGCTGAAATTTAAGCTCATTTTAACAAAAAACTTACTCTATTCTTACAAGAAATTTAAATTAAAAAATTCGGATGCATTGTTGAAAAAAAATTTGAAATGTCCGGGGGCCATCACGTAAAGTACCCCCAAAAATTAATGAATGCTTTTCAAAATAGCATGAGTTGTGACTCAGGTCACGACAGGGGTTTCTTAAATTTGGAGAAAATCCTATGCATAGTTTAGACGCTAGTGCCGTTCACATACACCAGACGGACGGACGGACGGTTTTGAAAAAAAAACAAAAAAAAACTTTTTCAGTATCAGGAGACCCCAAAACGTGTATTTCCGTTGAAATTTCGAAATCGATTTTCCGCAGCATTACATAACTTTCTCTACACTCCGTATATACGTATATATACGAGAAAGTAAAAGGTTTCCCCACTCATACATTAATCGCAGGTTTCAAAATATAAAATTGTAAACAACAATACAGTAGCAATGCTCGTAAGCAAAATATGTTAAACATAATTCTGGAAATGTACCAATGGACAACATTCTCTGTCAAGTAATCTTGTACAACTGATAATTCACTCCTTGTTCAAGACCGAGCCAATTGTTAACAGCTAGGAGTTTGCTAGGAATTTTGAAAGTAAACCCGTTCAAAACAACTTAATCGAAGAGTTCAGCTGAATTGGAAACACTCATGCAGAAATGAAGCTGTATGTGCAGCGAATTTGCTGCTCTGAAATTTTTCATGGGCAGGATGCTTCGAGTGATCCAGATAACGTTTAAGCAGGGGCAGTGTAAGGTAACGTGGTTTTAATGAGTAAGGTACGACATACCTTAACTCCGAATTTTTAAACTCTAAAACATCCTTTAGAGGCTCTTAAAAGGCAAAAATAGGCGTGAATGAAAATAAACTTTCAGAGGAAAATTTTATTTTACTTCAAGCATGATCCTGGCTCATAAAAAGAAATTCTCACTCCTTTAGATAATTCGGCAACGAAATAATTGTAAATAACTATGAAAATAAAAAAAATCAAAATGGGATATGTAAATGACGAATATAAAGTTTAAGCACTAACGCTGAAATACGCATATTTAAGTAAAATAAAATATGTAATATCGTTAAGGCCAGGAACTGTTGGAACTGTTGATCGTTAAGGCCAGGAAGTTATGAAATTTCAAAGAAAATTTAATCGCTTTAACGCTTGTGTAAAATGTTGATTCCAAATCACAGCTTATCGCGCAAAAAAGTCAGTCCTGGTTGAGGACACGAAATATTGTATATAGATCACATCAATTTTGGTTGTTTTTTGTTGTTATGTAGTTTTTTTCTTTCCATTTTCAGTTCTATAGAATAAAAGGTGGTCAAACAGTACCGAGACAACAAAAACGGCATGCAAGGAAATCATGAAAAATAATATATTTGCAAATTTTTAATTCATTTATTTGAAAGCACACCTGGTTTCTCTTTCGTGGTGAAACATTACACAATGTAACCTCAGCATGAGCAAACAGGGGATTTTCACAACTTTTCTATTTATCTGTATTTCTTTTGTTCGAGAATTTAAGTATTTTCTCTGAAAGGGTTAGTATCAAAATAATTTGGTAAAATTTCTTGTCTCGTCTAATACCCACAAATTCTGTCTTTGCTCAATTCTTTCGACTCGACGACTACAATAACAGAAGAATTTGGTGTTTTATCGTTCTATTGAATTGAATTTTACAATCTCTAATGCAGACATTTATTTAAAATTTAAAAAGGGAAAATAGGAAAATTCATTTAAACCTTAAATATTTAGAGTCTTAAAATGAAACACACCTGTTTCATTTCTATCTGTGTTAGATTACCTGACAGTAAATACGTCAGGTGAAAAATAATATGCAATCATCATAGATCCGATTTCCGTCACTTAAAACTCGTCAAGTTCAAATGCATGTTCAAATTTCAACTATAGAATTTTAAGCTATTTCCCTGCAATGGATATCGAATTTAATATTTCACAAAGTTCTTAAATCCTGAAAATTGTCTTCTAGAAAACGCACAGTGGGTTTCCTAAATTCAAAAGAAGTGAATTCAAATCCCTAAAGATAAATATCCGCAGATATTCCCTGATGATAAATATGTGACACACCACAAAATTAATAGTCGATAACAGTTATCCAGTTCGTAACATAAAATACAAATCGTGCACTCTCGATCAGCAACATACGACTTAATGATATCACAACCAAATGTAACTTGTCCCTTGATGGCCGAGTTTGCGATGGTGTTCCATCATATGCAAAGAGATATTCACCGAGTGCTTGTACGAGTAAAATGTTTGATTATGCATTCTATGACCAATACTGCTCTTCCATGAAATAAAGAATAGGAAAATTAATGATAAAACGCAGTCAACGTAGATGGCCGAGGTGGCTAAGAGCGTATACTGACTCAGCACTTCCGTCCGGAGGGTTGTGTGTTCGAGTCCCGCCTTGGGCATAGTTGTTTGTCCCTTGTCTCTCATGTATGGGTTGTCGCAGAGGGCCTCGCGTTCTGCTGACCCCAGATCGGAGGGGCCGGAAGTGTGTTGGGTGTAGTTTATGGTCGAATTGGCGTTCCATAGGGACGTAAAGGGTAACTGGCCGTCGGCTGTAAAAAGCGCTAGGAAAAAAGGTAAAAGGCAGCCAGTCACCTTCAGCCTTCAGCACTTTAAATGGGGCCTTCCATAATATATAACGAGGACTTCTAAACTTCAGTAATATTTTTCTTCAGATAAAGGATTAAAACTCATACAGCTGGATCTACTTTTGACTGTTTCTCGCTCTTCTTTTGGTGTCACTGTAGATACTCAGAATATTGACTGTAACAGCTATTGACACCTGAGAATTATTCGCGATTCAAGTGAGAAAAATAAGTAGTGTCATCTATCAGATGCGCCTAAATAAGCACCGAAACATTATAACCATCTACCTACTAGACAATAATTAAAACCTTCTACAGATCAAGGGACAACATACCCCAGACTTGTCTTGCCGGTTCAAATTACTATTCTGTATGAAATACTATGTGCAATTTTTATGCATTGTCCTTAACATTTCCCACAAATACATATTTTACCATTGGAAAGCAACACATCGATTGCTAGTCTAATCAACCAATATTTTGTCATTAAAAAATAACAACAAAATTGCACTGTCGATTTCTGAAACACCTTAACGTTGATTATTTTGATACCACTTTTACCTAGCAAGTTGTAAATAATACTAGACATCTTACAATAACATTTTGAGCAGTCACGAAATGATGTATAAATCGAATATATTTTATTTCACCCAACGAAAGTTTTGAATTAATTAAAAATTACAAAAAAATCACCAGGCCATGATAGAATTACTGCAAACGTCTTAAAGAATCGTCCTCGACAGCGTCTTTCTTACCTCAATAATAATCTTAACTCTGCATTGTAGTTTTGGAAACAAATTGATCGGGGCCGTCTGCGGCTAAGTTCACCTTTTGCACGGCATGGGCAGACCTTGTCATGACGAAACGTCGCAGGCGGAGCCTTACAAACCATCGTAGCCAATCTCAATGCAGGAGGTGTGCCCTAACAAAATTACGTCCTAGAAAATGGCGAGCGCCGCTAGTTTAGATGTGGAAGTATTTTCAAATAAAAAATACATGGAAGAAACACTTGTATGAACATGAAAGTAAACTCATTGAAATATATATGAACACATAGCACTTAACCAGTGTTAACACAATTCTTTTTGAAATCATTACATTGATATCAGATAAAATAACACTGATGTTAGACCAATTAATTTCTTATACACATTTTAATTCCAATATTATTGTCCATACATAATTTATAAACTTTATCAAATGTCCAGTTTACTACAGATTTTTTCGATAAAAAACAATTACAATTGCATATTTGCAATTGTTCATACCTTTCTTTATTAAATTTGCAAAATACCGTCTTTCTCGAATCGATAAGAGGACTTCTACGGAACCATTTTAATAAAAGACAGTAAAATTCAAAGACCAACTCTATATTTATCATTAAAGTGACAATGAAACTAGATATTAAGCAATCAATTTGAATCTCTTGTCAAAACTGTTATTTTGCGATATTCAACTCAGGGACGGTTTGGGGACACTCCTCGACAGGAATAGCGCACATTTAGGAATTGTTTATAAAATTGTTAATTGTTGCAAATTGTTTTGAAATTTTCATTTCTGGGACATCAGAGAACCCTTCACACTTTAGAATTCCAAAAGTTGGAAATTGAGAATAATTTTAGAAATTTTGCAATTCTTTTTTATTCTCTCATCTCAATTCCCTTTACACAAGATGCAAAATACCGCAATCGAACCGGAGCTATCGCCTTTTGTTTTCGTGATACGCAATTGTTTATAGGATCTTAGCATCTGATGCCAACCCTCATTTGTTTCCAGACAACTCATTCGCTCTTGACAGTCAAGTATAAAATTCAAACAGTTTTGCAGTGTCTTGTTTTCTGCTGATTAAATTGTATTAACGATTTCTGACTTATGACAAATCGGTGGAAATTGTAGCTCATGAGCTGTTTTTTAACTTTCGAAATTTATTTTCTATTCTTCATGTATCGTTGAAACAGTAGTTTGGTTATTTTGATTCGTCTGTTATCTAATTCGTTTGGTTATTCTAATTCGTTTTCTCACCAGCAATGGATAGACCATGAAAAGGGGATTAAAACGATGTAACATTTGCTAATATTTAGATAGTAACTTCAGTATAAAATTAGGCTTTCTGACATGTGATTTTTAATTAAACTGGCAATCGTGTAGCAGCCCTTGCAACTCTCGCCTTTGGAGAAGGTGGCGATCGCTGCGTCTAGACTGTTGCCTGGAGAGGAGAGACTAAAAGGGGAGGCAGTGGGGGATAAGAGGCATAATTACAGCAATTCTTGGTGTTGACACAGACAACACACTAAGAAATACCAATTTTAACAATCAGAATGAAAGAATTTTTCCATTTATTTATTTGGATTTAACTTGTCTTCTACTGAAATTTCAAAACATCGATCGTTCCAAAGAACGATATTTAAAAATTTGGTAGAGTAAGGAAGATGATATAAATAAATATCATTTTCAAACTGAACAAGAAGCCAACCACCCTCTCTTCGTTAGTAAATGTCATTTTTAATTAAAATCACTAGTCCACTTTGCAACCATACGACTGCTGTTCATAAATGGAAAAGAAAACGGGGCACTTCCGTCTTCTGCATTTTCAAGTTTGTGCCAGCACTTGGCGCTATGAAATGAACTCTTTTATCGGTATGACCAGACGCGAATGCACATATGCATTTTTGTTAACGTTTGGTAAATTGACACTGATAGAACTGTCAAGAGTATTTCAATTTTTTTATTACTTTGTTCTCCTGGTAGTACGTGTTTAAATAGGAAGTTCGGTTACAGTGAATAATAAGAGAAAATGTCTACCTAACTATTATTTGATGAATTAATAAAGATATTACATTGAAAATCTATAAGCATTCATTCGCTTCCCGTGTTTTAAAATGATGGTTTGTTTCTGCACCGAGTTCGGTTTTTTTAAGTTTAAAAATGAACTTTATTGTTAATATTATTATTATTGTTATTATTATTATTATCATCGTTTTCGCTAAAATATTTTTTATTTCGTTCTTTTCAATTATCGTTGATTTGGAATTTCAGAAGAAGATAAGTTCAACTCAGATCAACAAATGGGGAAAATCATTCTGATCGTTAAAATTGATGTTTGTTCATATTTTTTCATGTCAAGATCATGAATAGCTGCAGTTACGCTTTCATCCTGCACGATCATTCCTCTCACACTCCTCTCTCCACAAAACAGTATCAACGTCGCGAAGGCCGTCTTCCCAAAACGGCGACTGTGGCAACGGCCTCCCATTTACTTGAAAATATCATGCCAAAAATCTACTTTTATACTCAAATTACTCTTAAAATACTAACCTAATATACATCATTTTATTCCAATGTTCACGATTTATCCATTGCTGGCGAGAATAATGTATAGTTCTATTTTTAAAAAATCAAAGATGATTGAATTTCTCGAAAACTAAAACTATTGTAGACAATTTCTCTACGGCATGTTACTTGCCTCGTGATTCTGCTTTGTTCAGCGAATTCTGCAATTCGATACCCTGAACCGTTTAGAAGTTAAGGGGGTGGTCCAAGTTTGGTGGGACAACCGGTATAATATAAACATTAGAAACCCTATGTATCATGATAAATGATTAATGAAAGTGATTGTAGTATACTGAGCAAATGAATAAGGATGACGAAATACGTCTCGTAGTTGAAACCTCGAATTTTTTACTTTTCATAGCGTCAAATTCAAGTAGCTATATTTTCTTAATTAAACCACAAAATATCCAAGCATTTATTTTAAATTAAATGAAACTACAATTTTATTGACAAAAAATACTAACCTGATAAGACTTTCTACAAAAAAATATAAGGAGATGTGAACTTCATCCTAAATTGTTACTTTTAGTTTTAACGATTATGGTAATGTTTGCTACTCAGAGACACGGAGCACATTCGAAATAACACAATACGGAGTAAACGAAAGTAAGTAAGTAAAAGAAAGTTTCGTAAGTAAACGAAATTGAGGAAATTATGACTACTATGTTGTAGTGGTTTCGTTGTTGAAATGAAGACTGATTCTTGCATATGATCAGAGATTTTCTGTGTTTCGTTAAGATGACCTCGGCATTTACGCATTTCGAAGACTTGTAAGTTTCCATGATTTTGGCACAATAAGCGATAACCTCAAACAATCCTCTTAGATTCAGAGGGTAGTGTCAAAAAGCATTGGCGTGTCAGTGTCGTCTGGAAAAGAATGCTTCTAGGAATTGTTCTGAACTTCGGATAATTGAATTTTAAAAACATGTTTATTTGTAAATTTTGCACGTTCATTGAAATTTAAATACGTAAATTTACATTCCTTCACTGACAAATGTCCATAAATAAACATATGTCAAGACTACTATAACAGTATTATTACTTTTTCGCATATTCCATGCTGATGCTATCTGCTTCTAAAGACAGCAGACTTACTGGTTAGAATGAAATTGTGAATGTTATAACAATGTACTTTGCATTTGAAACGTGTGAATATTGAGGAGCCGGAAGCTTTAATATCTATATTTACACGTGTATTACAATTTCTGCAAATCTATTGTTTTCTTGTATATTTAATTTGAAATATTTTCCATAATTTTATATGTGAAGAATTGGCTTCTTAACAAGGTGGATAAAGGCTTTTCCCGGGAAAGCGAGTGTTATGATTTATGCTTAAAACAAGCTTCACTATTTCGCCTTGAAACCTGTGAAGGAAGAAGGCAATTTTCACGGGGAAGTATTTCTGGAAGCCAGAACTCTTTCTTACCCCCCCCAAGTTGAGGATTGTTCGGTAGCCGACTCGAGTAGTATTTTAAAATTTATGCAGTATTGTTAAACAAATGGAACTTAAAGTATTTAGAATGAAATGAAAAATTAGAAAGCTGAAAACCAGGAATATCTTACCAGCAACTATTTTCATGGCAATATACGCAAGCGTTGTGGTCACATGTCCCCTCCACCCCCATTAGAAACTTCATATGTATTTCGCGGAGAAACTAAGCGAGCCGTTACAAAACGGTTTGTAGACAAATTTTGCGTGGGAACTGCGTAAGGATTGACTTCCAAAAAATTGGATTTGTCATGATATGCTAATTTCTTGTAAACAATTACGTATCTCGAAAACAAAGGTGATAGCGCCGATCGAATTGCGGAATTTTGCATCTCGTTTAAAGTAATTTTTAAAAAGCAATAAATTTTGGTTGCAAATTTTAAAATTTATAAACAATTTTTAAGTTGTGCAATTCTAAAGTAGAAAGGGTTCTCTGATTACCAGAACCGAAAACTGCGAATTAACAATTTCGCAACAATTAAAAATTTTATAAAAAATTCCGAAATATGTGCTACTCCTGCCGGAGAGGGTCCCCAAATTGTCCGTATGTTGAATATCGCAAAATAACAATTTTGAGGAGAGATGCAAATTGATTTCTTAATATGTACTTTAATTGTTACTTTAATGATAAATATACACTTGGTCTTTGAGTTTTACTCTCTTTTATTGAAATAGAAGTCCTCTTTCAATTCGAGAAAGACAGTGTTTTGCAATTTTTGCAAATTTAATAAACATATGAACAATTGCAAATATGCAAATTTGATCGAAATCTCTTATCGAAAAAATCTGTAGTAAACTGGACATTTGTTAAAGTTCATGAATTGTGTATGGACATAGAAATTGGGGTCATGCATACATCTAGCAATATCATACGCAAAGAGGAGGACCAACTACATTTCTGGACCTCCTTTTTTTAATTATGAACTTTTAGTAAGTAAATAAAACATACAACGAGATTCTCTTTCACCTATATCTTATAACAATTTCCCGAATTACCAGGTTAAAAAAGGGATAATCGGGAATTGAACATATTTAAGAAAATAAAAATGTTTTATTTACGTTAATCTACGGGGCTCCTTTCGAAATTTTCAGGGAAGCCACATCATGACAACTTTGTTTATTAACAATAATGCTCGTGCAGTTTCTGGTTCTACTCTTGACGGCAATGTAAACCCTCAGACCAAGGAACGTGTCACAATTACGAGATCTAATAATTCACGATGTAATACCTAATATGGACATCGAGCTACATTCCAGGTACATGTTTGATACGCCGTAAAAACTTCAGGCGTGATTACCCTCAAACGATCCTCGCGTGCGACAGGTTGGTCACGCATCGACTAACGCGGCGCTGTTCTGCTATCACCCTCCCACGAACGAATGACATCATAAAGGATAAAACTCAAGGTCACAGAAGGGGAAACTGTTGCATTAAGAGTGGAAAAGCAGTTGAAACTCAAAACTTTAAGCATCTTAAAATGCCGGCACCTTTTGGTGTTTTCCACAATTTATTCCACTACTTCTAAATTCCATTACCTAAATTTTAAAGTAGAACCGCAAAATCCAATTCATGTTAGAAACAGCTGAACAACAATACAAATAGTTCCCAAATAGGTTCGTAGAATATGACATTATATGCAAAAGGGCGACAAAAATCCATTGATTTAACTCTATCCGATAGCAGGAAGGAGTAAACGTTCTATGCACAAACCTCATCAGCGAGAACCACAGAAATTCGATATGACACTGGCATTGGATATACTCGCCCTGAAACTACACACGTCGCCTGACGCTCTCATCATATATTCAACGCGCGCGCCAGCCCATGTCAATCGCTCAACAACGGCGTTAGCGCCACAAACAGCGCCGCCGCGCCGCCCACCCACGCACGAAGTAACGTCGACCCCGACCCGGTCGCCATCGTCGTGGGCGGAGGGCGTCGCCTCTCAGCTGACTGCTACTACCGCCCTACGATCAGACGGCACGTGAACGGTACGGCCGTTACCATGGCAACCGGCGGGGCGGAGCCTCCGCCGCCGTCGCCACCTGCCCGCCCACTCGCCCGCACGCGCCGCCGACGACATCAACATGCGGCCGTACTACGGCTACTACGCCGTCCCCACGCGCCAGCCTAGGCGCCCGCGGCCCCGGCGCTGGGCGAGAAGCCTCCGGCGCCGGAGGGGGAGGGGCTCCTGCACAGCCATACGTACACGGGTAAATTACGCCGGGTTATAAATAACGGGCGCGCTGCGTCGGGGGACGTCTCCGTTGCACCGTGCCCGCCCCCGCGCCCGCGCGCGCGGTGTTCCCCAAGGCAGGGCCGACGGACCACAGCGCCGCGCTGTGCGCTGACCCATTTCGCCCACGCGCCGCGCCGTCGAGATTGATTCCTCGCCGCGAGGAGAGCCCCGAACACGCAGCGACCACTGAACAAGCAGGCGCCGTGTGGCGAGCGTGAAGCGCTCCGCTACGCTCCATCTGCCGAGCGTGTCCGGCCGCCGTTGGAGGTCCGCCGGTAGTAGGCGTTGACGAAAGGCGCAGCGGCGTAACGGAGAACGCCAGAGGACACCGGAGGACGACGGAGCGTAAAAAGGGAGGCACGGGTCGAGGGGGTCGCGACCCCCGGCGCCTGACACTGACACCGGCACGCCTCCGGGCGTGACCCACATCCCGACAATCAATGCACGCGGGCGTAATTCACTGGCACGCGGCGGCGGCGGCGACGTCGGCGGCGATGACGAAGACGTCGGCGGCGACGCAGGCCGGCGCGGCGCGGCGCCGCGCCGCGCGGCGCCGCGCCGCGCCGCGCCGCGCCGCGCCGGGCCCGCCCGCGTGACCCGATGCAGTATTCGGGCGAGGAGGTGCGGTTCGGATGCGGCGCACGGGCCGGCCGGCACGACACCGCCACTGCACTCCCGAAACACCTGCACGTTGCCGCAGTCCGGGCCTACACGTCGCGCGCGGAAACGGTAGCAATGCACCAAACGTGACACTGTGCAGAGCAAATGCGATATCTTCCACTTTTACACACGGAGAGAAAATTAATATACTGGAATATAAATATAATATTTCTTTATGTCGCTGAAAGCACAAATCTACGGCACACTTAATGAAATACCTGTGTTTACAACTTAAATATACGTAATGTCACTATTGAGCTAACACCACAAAATAAAAACAAAAATGTATGTAACAACCGAAAAATGCAAGCGCAACGTACTGCGAATTCACTAATTTACAATCGGTGCACAACTGGTGCCGAATCAATAGCATCATCGGCAATTATTAATAAATAATCACGAGAGGTGCAACGCTGGATCTGACGTTCTGTCAATGAAGCATCATAAGTCGCCTACCTTCAGGTTGTTGTCTATGATCTGTTCTATTGGTGTTGTCATTGTGGGCCCCGTCACACGCATCACGACCTGCCGAAAACTCGCCGCTGGAAGCGCGACTAAACACAACAATTACGCACAGCCATACTGCCTTCCTGCCCGAGTGTTGTACTTCTTCCGTGCCACCATATGCTCTTCGCTCGCTTGCTGCTCTGCAGTCGGGGGCTCTGCTGCTGCTGTTGGTTCGCCGCTTCGCCAACAGATCGCAGCTGTTTCCACGTTCGCGCTACAATCGATTCCAGTTACTATCGACGTTTCCGTCTCCCTCTGCTATATATAACCAACCACTACGAACGTGTTGAAAACCGAAATAATCGAGCGTATGTGTTATTGGGGCAATAAAGACCAGTGATGATATCTGCGGGACATTCTAGAATTAAATTAACTTCCTGGTGAACTAAATGTACGCCGGATCCCACGTATTTAATGAAGATGGACGTGTGATAAGAGTCTTTGAATGTAATATCAGCACCGGCTGACGCACGGCTATTTCAAATAGCCCGCGGAACGAATGTGATCGAAGCGGATATTTATGATTCATAAAAAAAGTTAAGATAGTTAAGTTGCTCTTTCAATCATGAAGCTGTCAATGTAAAACGCATTTCTGCAGTAATCTAGATGAATACACTTTGAAACATTATGAGATGTAGACTTTTCATAATTGTGAAAAAATTGGGTAATATCAAACACGAACATTTTAATTGAAACGTAAGCAATGCAATTAATTTAATAAGTTGTTATGTAAATAACAATAAGGGCGAATATAATTTTATGTGGTTGCTCTAAAAAATAAATTCCATAAAAACGCGACATGTGAATTCTACACTTCACGTTTAATAATTACATTTCTCCGTTATATTAAATAAATCGTTTCAAATCTATAAATTTTTTAAAACACGACATATGTAGGTGTTAACAAGTTTTAAATCGAACAAAATGCTTATTGAAATAAAACTTCAAAATAACTTTTTTGTGAAGACGAACATAAATAATAAATGAGGGAATTGAAAATGTGACCATTTACTTCAAAAACGTTTTCTTCGATTTACTGTATTGACAAACAAATTGGTGGGTAAATGTTTGCAGTAATGTACATCCTTTCGATTTAATTTTTCATTTTGTTTTTATGGACAGCATTCGGTTTTAGATTTCGTTTCGACACGGTTCATGTATTAGTACAATTCAGAAAATTCTAAGGAAGTGAAACATTCGTCTTTTGATTTGATAAATTGAATGGTTTCGTTTAGACACTGTTCACTTATTAGCAGAGTTCAGGAAAAAGAAAATAGAACATTATTCCTTCTTTACTCATATTAATTATCCCAAGAAAAAGATTTTTGATACTTTCTATTTCCTGTCACTATTCTTATGTTTCTTGTATCTAAAACCGCAGACGAACGACAGGCGCACCCGGATGCAGCCGGAGGAACTCATTGCAATGGTACGCACTTCTTTATCGACCTCCCGGCTCAAAGAGCGCAAGTCTTTTGCGTGCTCCGTTCGTGCACACGAAGGTCATCCCGAGAACCGGAGAATCTCTTCTCCGAGCGCCAGGTCTCCGTTCCGCATCACCCAATCACAATCGCTCCGCAGAACTAGAGTTTTATTTACGACTGGATGCACGGTCCTTTAAATAGCCGCATTGTCGAAAGCACATACATCATTCACCAAAGGGCTTCGTGCATGCACGAAATAGTTATTTCACGAGACGTCGGATTTTTAAGAGCTCGCGAGTTAAGACGGGTGATTTATGAAAATGAGGCTGCGCTAGTGGCGCAGCGATACAGCCCGTTCTAGAATACTAAACACATACATCACTTACAGTCTGGATCCATAAAATGAAGCCGAGACTTTGCAACCATTCATGATACGGAATTCTTAATAGCCCGCGCTAAAACGCGCAGTTACTGTGTAGCAGAATTTTAGTGTTCGTTGCGGAGGAAGAGGCATCGGCTTTCGGTTTCGCTTTCCAGTGTGTGCCTCAAGTACTGTACTTACGTTCGTAGTTGGAAACAAGAAACAGTTGTGATGTAAAACGATAGGGGGTTCACAAGAATAATGGACGATGAGAAGAGGGGAAGAGAAAGATATTCAGTAAAATGCAACATATATCCAAATATATGGATAATAATGCTGAATTTTTATACACATGCAGAAAATTACACAAAAAAACGCAAAATGATTGATCACTTGTAATCAGTTTTATTTGTGTTAACATTTAAAAAAGTATCTGATTAAATTATGAACGTTGATATTTAAGTCCTATTTACGGCGATGTTTGTCATTTTGAATCACATCGCATTAAATAGAATTGGTTCCAATGTAGTGATGTTTTTCTTCCCACCATATATTTTACACATGCTTCTGTGTAAGAATAAGATTGTAATTTTTCGTTTCAGACTGTACCTTACTATTCGGTTGGATGTTTTAATAACATTAAGCAGTCACTGCCCTCTCCGCCGATGGCTAGATTTTCATTTATTAAACAGATGGTTACTTTCGATTAACTGAGGTTAACTTTAAGTTAGTTTCTAAACACAGTGTTATTTATTTTTCGTGAACTTTCGTAAAAATTAAATGTGGCTACTAAAATGAGCTTTGACTTTCAAAATCAGCTTTGACTCTACTTAATGTCACTTAGCTAAGACTGCTTTGACATTAGTTTGTACTTTACCAAATTATTCATAATTACTAAAACAAATAAGCGTTTCAAAATTTAAACAAATTGTTTACACTAAAGGGCTTCTACGAAATAACGCTCAGTATTGGTTCATGGCAAATGCGTTGATATACCAGAAAGTGATAAACGAATGATGTAAAATATATTAGAAAAATGAGCATAAAGATCATAGTTAACTAGCTTAACTAGCACATTTTTTAAGAAAAAAATAAAGAAGAGAAAAAATATTCGCGGGATCGAATTATTTCTGCAGCAGGTGGTTGCTGATAAGTGGTGCCGCCTGGAGAGCAAATGCTGTATTCATTGGCGGTAGCGAAATCCTTCAACTGGTTGCTCTCTGCGCAATTTGTACCAAGTAAAGTCTTCGTTGTTTCCTTTCGTTAACAATTCAAAATAAAATTCTAAAATTTAGTTGTGGCATTGTGTTGAATGTGAAAAACGTTTTTGTTCCTTGTGTTGAGAAGGAAATCTTATCATAAGCAATTGCTGTAGACAACACACCGAAAGTTAATCCGTATGATTCTCTCCGTTCAACTAAATAGGCGTAATTTATAATTTAGATTTTCCATCACTTGAAAAGATTTGTTTTATTGCAATCCGAAAAATGCCGTCACAAAAAAAGAATAATAAAAAAATCAAAGAATTAAGATGTTATACATTTGAAAAAAGTAAACAATAGGAATTGTGAAATTAGTTATTGGTATGAAAAACAATATTGAAAAGTGTAGAATTGAAAAGTAAAACACAGATGAGAGAAAAAGTCCAAAAAAGGAAAACAGTTGCTGCAATTGGAAGCATGATTTTATTGACTTGAACATTAAGAGGACATGACTGAACGATTGAAGTAGGCTGCTCATATCGTATTTATTAATGGCAATATTAAATTTCTATAAACTTTGGATTTATTTTATTTGATTGACTAAATTGTTATTTGTTATTCTGAAACTATATAAATTCCTCATTTATTTGTAAATGTGGATGTTCTGCGGCATAGCGAATGTTTCGACAAGCTTGAATAAACAATATTTTTACATTAGTAGATTCCAACAACTAAATTATTATCGTATTATCCGTTATTACAGGTTAATTTCCAAAAAAAATTGAATGTACGTACGAATATAATAATGATTGTACATATTAATTAACTATTCGTATCTCTATTTTAATTAAACCAATTTCGATCGTTGATACGAGACAAATACCTCCAGTCGACCAATCGAACAGCGAGTACATCCAAGTTAGGTACTTTTAATCCCTTTTCATGCCAGTTAATGGTGCGATAACTGGAACTTACTGATGCTAAACTGCTCCCATAACGTTTTTCAAACCCTCTACGATTTGAAATCAGAAAATGACAATCCCCTTTTCGCTCGGGAATGGTTTCACAAATAGGAAGCGCTGCCTAAAATGGCCGAGTCCAGTGTATTTGAACGTGCTTGTGCCCCATGCGCCGGTGGCCTCGTTGCATTCCCTAACCATGCACCGAAAAGTCACTGATTTTTCATTTGATTGTTCGGTCAGTCTATATATTCCGCAATCCGATGCGTATGTAATTCCCAATTTTCGAATTGTGCTGATTAATCGATTAATCCCCCGCAGTGCGTATGCAATAATTCATGTCATGCAGACAACAGGGCGCTCGCGCGGTCTAGTCCGTTCCAATGCTGCAGAATTGACTTTGAATGCCCTATCTGCGGATAATGTGGAAAACTTTAAATCTTTCTGCATAAATGCATTTTCCAATTCACGTCATCATATTCGAGATCAGCACAGAACAGAAAGCAGGGCATTCTCAATGCAATTGGGAGAGATTAGAGAATGAAATACCTCTTGTAGAAAAATGCAACTGAATTTCAATGTTCTATTGAAAGAAACAACGAACATTCTTCCTTTATATTAAAACACATTTATTCCACGAACAATGGAAATAAAATGTGCTCTTTACTCTCACAACACATTACCAATTGTGGAAGTATGCATTGAAAAGTCCAATAATAAAATAATATAGTAATATATGATTCTTATCAGGTCTTTCTGTTTCAACTCTTCAGATATTTTACATTTTCTCAGGGATAAAACGTCATGAAGCGTAAATAACATCCACGATACTGGTTTTCAAAAAATAAAATGCCGATCATACCTCCCAGAACATTGGAAGCATGTATAAAATGCTATGTTAAGTGACTATTTTATGTTCAAGTATACGATTTAAAAGTCTGATTTCTTTGTGTAAAATTCGTGCGGAAATTGTAATTTATTATTCAACGTAAGAAAAATAACGTTTGAAATATGAATGCAAATTCTGAGCTTTCACATACTGAGTGCAAACCCTATTAGACACTTAAAGCATAAATAATTTGATGACCCCTATTATCACGACATCGTTCCTGGTTTCATAATGGTCAGTGGTGGATTTGATACATAGTTTGCATAATATTCGCCCGCACAGGGATGACCGAGGGTTCAGTCGCCAGTAACCTTGCGAGCGTCCGCGCGCTCTCGGCGTGCTCCACTGACTTATCAGCAGGTGGGAACAGGTGATATGAGGGTGCAAATGGCGATAAACGAATGATCGTGCATATCTCGGGCAAACGTCAGAGTAAATTGTTGGACATTTATAATAACAGAATACATCTTTAGTAATGTATCCCGATCTTCTCCGGTAAGGTTATCGTCATAAATTAGCGCCCACGTTCGTGAAACTTACTGAAATTCAGCCTCTGCCTGGAGGAGTATTCTAGCTGTCCTGATCAGTATTTTTCTGTAGTTCCTTTGACCAATATTATGAGAATGCTGAAGCAGTATTCTAACAAACGGGTCACGGACTGCGCGCGATCTTTTCTTCCTCTTCCACATCCTGTTCTCTCCCCTTTCGCACACACTTACATTCACTACAATAACACACAGGGAGACCGATCGGTAGCTTACAGGCTGACCCGGCAGGGGCTGTGCCCCGTTGGGGGAGATACCTGGGTGAAAAATTCTTGCAAGCGTCGTTGATCGGTGCCGGATCTCGCCATTCAGTCAACATGGAATACCACCGCCTACCGCGATAAAACATACATTAACGAGACTAAAGACCATAGCAGTTGACGCGCCCAGAAGCATTAACCAATCAATTGAAACTTGTTGTGTGTTGGCTTCTTCCGCACCAGCATGACTAGTGACGTATATTACGGTATGTCTGGTGATAGGTTACCGTTTGGGAATCCCGGGTACTAACGGCGCCAAGCGCATGGTAGTGATAAAGGTAATGACATGACAAAATAACTATGTTCAAGGAGATTTATTTCGCCTTTAATGAACAAGGACGCGACAGGGACGCCTGCAACGTAGTTATTAAATAGGTCAGATCGGAACCAACCGGTGAAGTGCCCGTAAAGTGTTATAAATAGTGTAAATAGTAACGTAGGCAGTGAAGCAAAGTGAAGTGATACCAAGATAGGAGGAAACCTCAGACTTTGAAAACTCTTCAAGACGAGTCTAAACAGCTCGGAACACTCCACAGTAGATGTAAATGATTATTATTATTATTATTATTATTATTATTATTATTATTATTATTGTTATTATTATTATTGTTATTATTATTATTATTATTATTTACGTATAATTCATATAAGACAAATTTATTTATTGCTTAACGTTTCGCACATTTACGTCTTAATTCCTGATATAATCGTGGATTGATCCTATTTGGTCCAATATATTTAAAAAGATCCATCTTTCTACCATATAAAAACGGGATCAACAGGAATAATTCAATCATTCTATTATTATTATTATTATTATTATTATTATTATTATTATTATTATTATTATTATTAACTATTAGAAAAGTGGTGGAAAACCGCAATGCAATGTTAATATTAAGTTCTAAATAAACGTATTTTATACTTATGACTTCATTTACGAAGAATTACTCCTTGTTCAATGCTGAATAAAGGCTTGCAACATTGTTAGGAGAGAAACAGAATTCCGGAAGGTAATGCAGACAGCAAAACCCTGAGACGAGGCAAAGTGTATTATACGCGCACGGTTACTTGCACCCCGAAATACCTACCCCCACTCTTTTGCCAACATTAGTTGAGTTAAGAATAAATGACAGCAACAAGCATTGTGGACAAAATCTGATAACCAGACATGTTCGCTCTTATGCAATAGAAACTATTTTGCATCGAAAAAAGAACTACGAAATTTTATATAAAATTCCTTGTCAAAATAACGAACTTCCCCACTTCTCGCGCAACGAGCGAAGTGAGGGCTCAAGAAAACGTGCACGGACAATAGCAAACGCGTGCGTGTTCCGCTCCGAATTGCAAAAGAAGGTCGCGGTCTCCCGTTGGCGCGCGCGCACGCACGGTCCTACACTTCATACGAGCAGGCGGCTGTCATCACTGGAGACCGGATTTTTATGTAATTACAGATTTTTTGTCTTTCTACTTATCGCTCTCAAAACTAGCGAATCGTCGTCGTTCTAACACAATATCCAAATTTTTCGTTACATATTTTTTACATATTTAGCACTATATTACATACTTTACATATTTTGCTATTTTCACAAAATGTTTTATTTTATCAATTTTCTTCTATGTTACACACATTTTTTATGAAAAGAAGTATTTTAAAAAATCAGATTTTTTCCCTACATTATTACTGATTGCTGTCGAAAAGAGATGCGCTACTTTAAGACGCTGTCGGAAGTTCTTACTATCGAGTTCACGTGCTTCAGTCCTCTCAGTGCCGGAAGTGCGAATCAGCGACTGAAATCATGATCACCTTTGGGTGAGAAAAGTATTACTGACGGTAAGTTTCGTGATCTTTAACCTTAATTTCCGAGAAACTTTGGCGATGGTCGACGTGTAACACTTCGATGAGAATGCTGCACGCTGCAGTTATTGTTTGCTGGTCGTAGATATCGCCAGTTCGTACGAGAGCTTCTATTGCGTATCTAGTCTGGCTGCTATACTTCCGTCCTGGCTAGCAATAAAACCTTCTATTACTGAGGGGGAACTTGCATGGTGCAAAACATGCAACTTGTGCTCCTCTAATGATTTTTAAAACGTCTTGTTTCATTTTTGAAATTTGTTTAGAAAATTTTGATAAATATAATTTCGTATTAAGTAAAGGTGTTTTATAATTAGTGTATTTTAATGTAATATATTACATCCGATTTTACGTATTTATTACATATTTTTACTGTTTTCATTACATATTTATGTACATTTTTTGACCTTTCATACTAAATATGTTTCCGGTCTCTAGACATCACTGGCTCAGCCGCTCTAAGAAGCGGACATCGGATTTATTCCCTATAAATCATTACTGGACACCGGAAGTTCGGCAAAATGCCATTTCATTTCTCCCGGCAACGATCTCTTTTTTTCCCGATCGATCGATTTTTTTTTCTCAGCACCGATCTCAGTCACGCTGAAAACAAGACTGGACAATTTGAAGGCACGGTCGTGTTTTGTCTTTCTGTAGAATTGGAGACTCTAGGACCAAATAGTATTAAAAATCTAAATGAAAAAGGAAGATGATACCAGTCAAGATTTTTTTTCCTTTCATTTCGACAGGCCCTCCTCCAGGAGACACCGCCTTAAAGTAACATTGGGTGTGTGGGCGAGAAGGTTTGCGTGCTCCAATGAGGGCATTGCTCAACTGATGTCACTGCAGCGCCTCTGACCGGGAGGTCCTAGGTTCGAGTCCTGACGGCAGCAGGATTTTCGACACTAGCTTTTCAGCTAGCTCGAATTCAGTCGCTGTCTGGAGGAGAATTCTAGCGGCCGGCTGCTCTGATCCGTAGTTTTCCGTGGTTTCTCCGATCAACACCAGGCGAATGCCAGAGCAGTACCCTACCAAACGGGCCACGAATCGCGCGCGTTCTGTCCTTCCTCTTCCTTGCCCTATCCTCCCCCTTACACACACTAACATGCACTACACTACCACATATTCCTGGAGACCGGTCGGGAGCTTAGAGCTTGTCCCGACTGGGGCGGTGCCCCGCTGGTGGGAAAGTCCTGGTAAGGGGGAAACCCCACTAGCCGACGGTAGGTCGGTGCCGAATCTCGCCATCCGGCGGGGAAACATCGCCGCCATCTCCTGACAACAACATGCACTACACTAACGGGACTAATGACCGAAGCAGTTGACGCGCCCGGAAACACGAAAAAATCAATCAATCAATCAATTGAGGGCATTGCAGGATTGCAGTGGTAGCATTGCTATTCATTGGCGAACTGACCAGTTGTGCTGCCGGTAGGGCCATCCATGCTATATACCAGGTCTCGATAGAGGAGCCAGACGATGGGTTGTCTCAGAACGACCATTTATCCCTCTCCACAAACCTAATCCAAAACCTCTCAAATTCATATTCGATATCCTACCCATCCTCCCACTTATACTTACTGATAGGTGGTTCCCTTACCTGTGTGTCATGGCTCTACTTACTTTGTAACCCACTTTTTTCATCTTTCTAGTAGGTCTGTTTCGACCCGTTGTGTTTTCCGACCCCGACACTTTTTCTCAATTTTTTTACTTCTCTACTCTCGAATGTTGTTTTTTCTTTTTATTTCTTCTTCACTCATCCCCAATCCAAGGTGTAAAGCGACCCGTGCCGAGGGCTACAAGTGGCGCAGGGGGTATCTGCGTTTTGAACGGAGCCATGGGATACCTGGCGACCTTCCATAGTATTGAGCCCTTCCTATTCATGCGGGGCACTGAATAGGTTCATAGTTAATCCCTAGCTACTCGTGGGACAGAGATAGATGTTGAAAATAAAACTGAAAATACACAAAAGATGCATTAAAAAGCACAAAAACAGACTCTTCAACTGACAACACGAGTGAATATTTGAAACTAGTAGAAACTAGCTTAAATACAGTTGCACAAACGAAAGGGCAGGAAATAATCGCGAAGATGCGATACAATCAGCAACAATTCAAGATGAGAAACGCTTACAAATTCTTCACTAAGGACTAAAAAAAAAGCAGAAGATAAACTACTTACGCAATCAAATAGTCTTAAAGTCAAGACAAAGTATTGCTATAACACAACCAGCTGGGAGGAAGAGACAATAAGACTGGGAAACTAATCCCTCAATGTAAAAGATGTCAAAGCTACAGCAACCATACACGAAACATTTGTCTGTGTTATTCAGCATGCGTCAAATGCGCGGGAAATCACCTGACATCTGCTTGCACAAAATCAAAAAACACACCAGCGAAATGTGCTAACTGCGCTGGAATCCATCCAGCAAATTACAGAGATAAGTTATAGCCAAAGAACTGCAGAAAAGAAGAAATCAACAAAAAACAGAAACAAGAGATGCGCGGAACAAAATAGAAACAAATGATGCCGAGTACAAAATATTTTACACCCAAAAGACAACCCAAGAAATTCCTTTTGATATTGCTGTTCAGGGGAATGAAATGAAACAAAACAATCCACTACAACCGAAACCAAATAACGACACACCAGTACAACAGACGTTACAACAGAAGATGCAGGTGATGAACCATTTTGGTGAGAGAATGGATCATTTAGAATCCGTTGCAACAGGGAAAGGTGAAAATAATGGGTAAAAAATCCCAAAATAGTGTCAGGGAATGCTAATGGCATACAAAATAAAAAATATGAACTAGAATTTTTTTTTCCAAATACACAACATATAGATGTGTGCTTGATATCAGAAACTCGCTTTACAAAAAGATCTTACATGAAATTAAAAGGCTTCAATATTTATCATACTACCCATCCAAATAATGATGGGAAGGGAGGGACCGCGATTATCATCAAAGAATGTATAAATCATTATGAAGATAACCCAATACAGTGTAAAGAGGTGCTGCTTACCACAGTAATGATCAAATCTACCCAACAAAATCTTAAAATGGGTGCAATATTCTTCCCACCAAGACACAATCTGAAACTTGAATATTACAAAGGAATTTTGGGACACATGAGTGAAAGGTTTATAATGGGTGGCGACATTGATGCTAAACACACTGATTGGGGAGCAAGGCTGATCACTACCAAAGGAAGCGAGAAAACAATCCATAAGAGAAATATGATGCAATACGTATTCAGTAGGGAAGCCAACCTACTGGCCTACTGACAGAGGCAAAATACCAAACTTACTGGACTTCATTCGAGGAAAATTTCACCAAATTTTATAGATACAGACGAAAGTTTTGATTTTAATTCTTACCATTCGGCTGTTATCTTAACACTGAGTGAAACAATAATAAAAAAAGCGAGACCAACTTTTGTAAATAAAACTACAGACTGGACAAGTTTCAAAATTGATTTACAAAACGAAATCAATTTGAATGGCAATCTAAAAACAAATAAACAATTAAATATAGAAGTAGAAAAATTTACTAGACTTTTGCAAAGAACTGCATTTAATAACACCAGAGAAATAAAACGTACCACAAAAGGATTTAATTATCCAGCTGAAATATGAAACTTAGTAAGAGAAAAAAGGACAGCGAGACGAAAGTGACAGCAAACATGACACCCTGCGGATAAGACTGCCCTCAACAATAAGGCTCAAAAACTGAAAAGAGAAATTCGTAAGTTAAAAGACGAAAGTATCAAAGCATTCCTTACAAATGTAACAGCTGATGAAGATACTGATTAGTCGCTGTGGAAAGCCTCTAAACGAATCAAAAGGTCAATCACGTCAGTCCAATAAGTAAAGGCCAAGGAAAGTGAGCAAGAGATAATAAACAACAAGCAGATCTATTTGCAGAACACCTAGTGGATGATTTTACGGCAAAAGATTTGCAGAGCAATAATATCACACTTGGAGTAAATAATACTAAAACAGGAACGATAACTTCGGCTACTCTAAAAGAAGTTGCTGATGAGATTATGACCCATCTAAATTCAAAGAAGACCCCGAATTTGATTTGATTATCGGACAAATATTGAAGCAGTTGCCACAAAAAGGGATAGCCATGTTGACATACCTATATAATGCCGCTTTTAGACTGAAATATTTTCCTGCAAGCTGGAAAGTGGCTGAAATTATTATGATACCCAAACTAGGCAAACCACATCACAAAGTGGAATCATATAGACCGATTTCGCTTTTACCGTAATTTTAAAATTATGTGAAAACTTCTCCTTAATATATTAAAGCCAAATTATACAAAATGCTAATTTTAGTCCTGACCATCAGTTTGGCTTTAGACAAAGACACTCTACAATAGACCTAGTGTAGTCGGTTAATAATAGTATATAATACCGGACGCGCAGCACCGCGTGATCACTGCCCTGAAGAAGCCTGCGATATCACAGGCGAAACGTCGGCTTCTCAGCCAACGACACCTTAACGGACAACTCACCCGGACAGCCAAGAAGAGATGGACTTCATCCGCGGATGCTTGCGTTTACATGGATCATATTAATTATTAATTTTTTACAATAATTTCTTTTAAATGTGATTTTTTATTGTTTTCATGCCTTTTGCACCCTGACTTAAGCCAAAATAAATGTCTTTCTGCATGCCTATTTTAGGGAAAATAAATGCCCTTTTGCACGCTTATTTTCAGTAAAATAAATGGCTAATAAAAGCGAAAAATGGACGTAACAAAAAAGATAAAATGAGCTTGCAGTGTGCTGAAATGCCATTCTTACGATCAAATTGCTGGGTACATATTGATCGATAGGAAAAGAAATACTGATATCTGAAAGGAACTTAATATATCCAGCTTTCAAAACAGAATAGAGGAATATATGAATGCCCAGTAACAACATATCATGAGAAGGGATAAAAACATGTTGCCCAGGCGAATCCTATCGTACAACCTGATACGAAGAAGAATCCATGGGCGCCTGATGACAACGTGGAACCAAGGAGTCGTGTCAGGCGATGGGGGCTAATTACTTGATGAGAAGAAGAAGAAGAAGAAGAAGAAGAAGAAGAAGAAGACTATTGCTGAATATATCATAATATTTACGTTGCCTTGTCTTTGTCAATGAAGTTTCGTAAAAAATACCAATCATTGCGTCACTTGGTCCCTTATTAAGTAGAGAAGAAAGGAAATACATATACACAGTGAATAAGTTTGTGTCGTTGGAAATTATTAGATTCTTGATGGTAAATAATTTGTCATGCAATACAAACTTTTGATTTGACTAATGACTTCACAATTCATTAATTCATAAGGTCACATTCACTCATCAGAGATTTCATATTTTGTTTTCTCCACCTGCCGGGGATAAGACACGAAGAAAAATTTGATTATTTGATGTTCCTTAAACACTGTACAAAAACCAGACTTTATTAGGGCCCGAAATATTCATAAATCATTATGTCCTCCAAAAACTGCATCACAATACTATGTATGACGTGGCAAATGTTCGAAACATTGTTTCATAAAATGAGGAATCATGTTCCAAGAGTTTTTCCCTCAGATAACGACGTTTGCTTTTCGACTTACATAATGTCACGTGTAAAGAGTGTAAGATTGCAGACGATAGCAAATAGAATTAACGTGTTTCAAAGTATGTCACCTTGCGGGTCTGATAAACGCTCTCACATTATCAAATATTTGGCCCGTACTTCTATGTATCTCGACAAAATGGTAAGTGAAGTGATTGCTTCTCAACACGTAACATATTCATCCAAATTCCTAATTCTTAAACAATGGAAGTAGATCATAAATCCTTATTTTAAACCTGTATATAAGGAAAAGGAGATAAAACTATGCGATATTTTTAATTAGCCTGTGACGCCTTAATGACCAAATGGAATTACCTGACAAGGTCTACATAGAGTGATATGTAGAATGATGAACCATGCAACTACTCAGACAAATGTATGAGCTCTAACCTCCCGAATGATCTCCCGTCACATGTGTAGTGCATTCAAGTGTCAGTGGCTGTAAGGGATAAAGACAGAACAATAAATAAGAAGGAAAGCCTGCGCACGGTCCGTGGTCCGTTTGTTAGGGTTCTTCGACATACGCCTGGTAATGATAACAGAAATCACGGAAAACTACCGATTATGGCTGCTAGCCGCTAGAATTCTCCCCCTGTCAGCGGCTGCATTCAACTTAGCTATTTACATAGCTGGTATCGAAAACCCTGCCACCGTCTGGTCTCGACCCCTTGGACCTCCCGATCAGTGGCACTGCAGTGACATCAGTTAATGCCCTGAACCACCTCGGTCGGTTCGCTCACGATTTAGAATGCTGCAACCAACAGTTGATAAGATTTGCAGCGTCGTTTTAAGGAATCTGATAAAAAAAGGTGTTTTTTAAACGTCTCCCTGCCAATGAACTAACCTAAAACTTTCACAGGATATTCTCTAAAATACTGTGACGGTGCCGGCTGCCAATATATATATATATACTATATATATATATATATATATATATATATATATATATATATATATATATATATATATATATTCTCCGTTCACTCCTGTTACACTCGAGGCCCTGCGAATTTGAAACGGTTCTTTTATTTTTTGGGGGGGGGTATTTGCATGAAACCCTACATCCATTTTCAAACTTTTCACATAAATATCTGAACACTTTTTCTTTAATTTTTTTTCTTATAAAGAACAAATTACGCTTATAAAAATTGGTCCGATTTTCATGTGTTTCAAATATGGAACATTTGTAATTTTTCGAACAAATTGCACGTTGATATTCACGTTAGTGGTATTATAATTCGCTTATTGTAAACAAAAAGTATTCAAATAATATCTTATGAAGTTTCTCGAAATCTCAAAATGTGTGTAAATATCTCTCTTCCTTTCCAAACAATACGAGACCTACCATTTTTAAGTACTCGTACATGAGTACTCGTACTCGTACTTCGTTGCCTTCTAATTAACAGGATCGATTCCAGTCGATAACAGTTCGATTCCAAGGATTCTCGAGGCTAAATTATATTTCTTTGAATTTTTCCTGGAATAGAGTAATGTGTGCACATAAATATGGCACAAGACCGATGTTCATTAAAACCTCTCAACTTTCAAAAAATTGAAATCTTCGAAAATTGCAAAATCGAATCTCTCTGGATTCTTTTCTGAAGAAATTTTTTTTTCAAGGGTTGATTCAAGAAATATTAGAATTTGGTACTTTACCGAACTTTACGAAAACCGTCACTAATAATTCAAGAAATTATGTATTGTTGTAGCTAGTTTGGATCTTTTAAAACATTATTTTTTACATTCTAGTACTTAGTACTAGAAATATTTCTAAAATCTCATTATTTTTGGGCATTTTTGAATGTTTTTCTTCTGTTCATTTACTCAATGTAAAAATAATTTATTATGCATATTTACATAAAACCCTATTAAATTATTTTTTTCTAATTCTGTTTTTATTATGCTAAGGAACAGAAATGCATATGCAGAGGAGTAACGCCTGATAAGAGACGCCATTACGATAGAACACGTGAAGTTCATCAGGGTTAGGTAATTTGTTTCTATGTGGCAAAATTTGCCACTACGTGTTGGTAGTCGCAGTTTCTACAAAACGATAAACGGATATTCCACACAAACCAAGCAAAATTACGATTAATATTTCAGTTTTCAGTGAGACAAGCCAACGCATGTTGGCAAGTCATTATCTTCCCCAAGGGTAGATATGAAGGACATATAACTCTCTTAGCTCATGGTTCTTCTTTATTTGATGAAGGAAAATGAAGCATTTAGGTACAAACAAAAGTTAGGTGCAGGACTCTCAAGTCGAAGAGAAAGATGATTTGGAATGGAATGAAATGCGCAAAAAGCAAACATTCCTCAGGGAGAAGTAACAAGACAACCATCTCCCCAAATATGGAAGTTTTGAATGGTGGATTGGAAAACTCTTCGCCACCACCATGTTACAAGAAATATATTCTTAATTCTTATTATATTCGCAAGTTGGTGAAATGTAATTTTAGATTCTTACATAGGAAAAATTAAACATCGAAACAATGCGAAAGCCATTTCCACAAAAGAAATATATATTAAATACTAGAACTTTTCACATGTCACTAATACGCCGAAGAGTTATCTAAATAGCTTGTAGAAATGTGAATAAAATGTTTCAGGTATTTGATTTTCGATCAAGTATTACGTGAATCAGTTTAGGCAGATTTAAATGGTAAGCTATTTGATCAATGTTTGGGGATGATGGCTTTTTCTTTATTTCAGCGTTAATCACATAATTCTTAACAGATGAAAATTCTGGAATCAGAATTCAGAATTGAAGTCTTGTAGTTCCCCCACCCCCACCCCATACGTAATTGATCGTTTCCTTACCTCTCAGGGGTCGACTCTTTTCTTACTTTCCGGCTTCTTTAATATGAAATGTGATAAAAAGATGGTACTATCTCCCGGAAACGGGTGAGTGTGTTTTGTAGGTACTGACATTTTTAAGGATCTTCAGGGTACACCTCAACATGTTTAATCGAAATGTCCTTTATCCAACTCGTAAAATATTTTAAAAATATCTGGAATTTAATTAAGTATTCATGAACTGAATAATAGAACGAACCACGTTTTACTTTTATCGAGTCGTTGAATTTTACAGAGGTTGATTTCGAACGATCTATTTTTGGGCAAACTCTAAATGAAATATGGAAGAAAAAAAAATAATAATTAAAGGTCTTGGAGAAATTATAAGAATAGACAGAACAACAAAGACATACTAGTAATTATTATCATATTATAATGTAAATAATGAAAGAAACAAAAAATTAGAAGTAGGTATTCTTCTTCTTTTTTGGCTTTTATGCAGCCGACAGACAGCCAAACAGACAGACAATCACACACTAGACACCTACACTCTTGCGGGTTCGTCTGATCTGCGGTCAGCATGGCGCTGCACGACAACACGTAGTATATGAGAGACAAGGGAGAAACAACCATGCCCCCAAGGCGGGAGTCGAACCCGCGACCTTTTGGACCGAAGCGCTGAGTCGGTACCTTCTCAGATCCACCTCGGTCATCCATTGATATTAAATATGTAATAAGATTAACTCCATTTGTTTATCAATTGTCGTAATGGTTGCACTACATTACCAGCAATGAGTAAAAAATGCATGTAATACGCATGATAAGGAAATGAATACAAGTAAATAATATTCCTACATTTTTATTTCCGATTTATAACATTCCAAATTTATTTAATTTAGTCATTAGTGTACTTTATATTAAACAATTTCGATATTTATTACACTTAGAATGATGATTATTGTATATTTAATAAGCAATCGTTCTTAATAATTTTAGTAGAATATGAAAAATGTTTATGAGGATCAAATGATGATTAACAAACCACCATTATCTACTCGATTACAAATATTTTATGATGAGATTAAAGTGCATAAATATTACTATCTTATTTGACGACACGTTTCTGTTTTCTTTTATCCTCGTGAAAATTAAAAAAAAAATCGAGAAGTTGGTAAGTGAAAGGATGTATATATGTAGCCGTGTTCTAAACAGATATGAATGCTCAATGAGTGTTTAAACAATGGAAGTCCTGAAGCACTTCTGCTTTCGGAGAAAAACTTCATGTTTGCTGCATGGGACGATTAGGCAAATTTATACTCATACCATGAAATATATAGTATCATGTGAAGTAAAAAACAGTATATGAAACACAATGCATACAATTTCGCGTAATTACAACGCCCTCCTTGTCTCATAAATAAATAATTAGCAAACTCTCAGACTTTTACATGTGACGAAGGCCTGTACTCACATGAACCCACCAACGTACGGATGAGAAACACAACCATGAGTGGGATTCCCGGTTAAAAGACAACGACAAAGTGAATAATGCAGTGTTGTATAGTCGACACACACAGAACAGCAAAAATACACCGGACAAAAGAGAATACAACAGGGACACCTCGAAAAAGAGAGATAACTGCGCGCGTGGAAAGGGTCCAAAGAGCTGGAGCAGTGGAGTGTGCGAAATACAGGTTCCGCGGGTAAAGAAACGACGCCCTCCGCCCTTCGCGGCCGGCAAGGGCCGACCGTCGCGCGCTTGTCGCCCTCACGTGCGCCGCTAAGGGCGGCCGAAGGTCGCGCAAGTGCACGCAGCCTACCTGACGAGGACGCGGCTGCTTTCAGCTTCGGACTCATCGCGTACAGCTCGCTTTGTTTCGTTTTTCGGAGACAGGAGCATCTGTGTGAGTGCCCATTGAAATGGAACCGCGTTCTATATCTTCGGTAAAAGGCAATGACGTGCTGGATAAGCAAGGCCCGGTTCCTAAAAACTAGGGGTTAGTGTTGAATACAAATATTGTCCACTGGAGAGATATCAAATCTAGTGACGTAGCTTAGTGGGGGCGACAGGGGCAATTCGCCCCGGGTGGTACTTTTAGGGGGTTGCAAAATTTCACAATCTGGCATCTTGTGATGCCATATCGCGACTGACAACACCGTCTGCACTCACTTGTAGGGATTCTTTTTACTTTCTCGTATACGTGCGCATATACGGAGTAATATAAGTAGCACAGAGAAAATTATGTAATGCTACACGAAAAAACGGCGAATTTTCGACAGAAAAAAATTCAATGCCGGTCCCTGAAAACAGGAAAGTGGATAAATCCAGGTGCTAAATTAAGAGAGAAATGTCTCTAACACGTGGTGTAGCCAGAATCCCTGTTTTGTGGGTCCATGATGCCGAAAAATCAATTGAACGCAAAACGTCCATCCATCCATCCGTCCGTCCGTCCGTCCGTCCGTCCGTCCGTCCGTCCGTCCGTCCGTCCGTCCGTCCGTCCGCCCGTCCGCCCGTCCGCCCGTCCGCCCGTCCGCCCGTCCGCCCGTCCGCCCGTCCGCCCGTCCGCCCGTCCGCCCGTCCGCCCGTCCGTCCGTCTTTTAACACTACTAACGCCTGAAACATCCGTACGATCTTTTCCAAATTAAATACTCGGAATCCCTAGTCGATCTGGCTCTAGTTGAAGCTTTGATATTTTGAAAAACATTCTTTACAATTTGGGGGTACTTTACATGAAACCTCTTGGATTAATTGATTTTTTCATGTTTCCGAACGTGTCAACTGCTCTGGTCATTAGTCCTGTTAGTGTAGTGCATGCTTTTTCTCCGGAGATGGCGGTGATCTTCTCCCGCTGGATGGCGAGATCCGGCGCCGACCTACCGTCGGCTAGTGGGGTTTCCCCCTAACCAGGACTCTCCCTCCAGCGGGGTACCGCCGCAGCCGAGACAAGCTCTAAGCTCCCTACCGGCCTCCCCGGAATATGTGGTAGTGTAGTGCATGTTAGTGTAAGTGTGTGTGTGTAAGAGGAGAGAATAGGACAAGGAAGAGGAAGGACAGATCGACAGATTTCCCTCCCCTCTTGTATGTTACTACTCTGTATCAATGTAAACTCAGTGGTTAGGCGGAAGAGCAGGCCCTATGGCCTGAGCCTCGCCATTAATAAAGACATTATTATTATTATTATTATTATTATTATTATTATTATTATTATTATTATTATTATTATATAGATCGCGCGCGGTCCGTGGCCCGTTTGGTAGGGTACTGCTCCGGCATTCGCCTGGTGTTGATCGGAGAAACCACGGAAAACTACGGATCAGAGCAGCCGGCCGCTAGAATTCTCCTCCAGACAGCGACTGAATTCGAGCTAGCTGAAAAGCTAGTGTCGTAAACCCTGCCGCCGTCAGGACTCGAACCTAGGATCTCCCGATCAGAGGCGCTGCAGTGGCATCAGTTGATGCACTGAGCTACCGCTCCCGATGACTTTGTTGGTAATTGTATTGAGTTCGGATTTAATTTCTGGGGTTCTTACGTTGGCTTACAGTCTTTCTGTTTTGTTTTTCATTTTTATAGCATGTAGTATTTCCTGAGGCAATATGGTGTCCTTGTTGCTTTTGCGTTGTTTTTGTGGACTAATTTGTGAAGTTAGTAGGGTGGAATGTCTTAGTGTGTTTAGGTAAGTTACAGCATTTTCTATTTCAATTGGAGTATTTAATATTTTAATTTTGGGAATGGCTCTGCTTATGGTGTTTTGAAACTTGCACTAGTTAATTTGGAGAGTATTGGGTTTGGGCGTTGGGGAATGAGGTGGAGGCAGCTGATGGAAGGTAATTAGAACTGGTATGTGATCCGAGCCACTTCAAAAACTGGAGTTGAATTAAATTGGGTGCAAGAATTAGTAATTCCTATAACGAGAATATCTAGATTTCTGAGTCGGTCGTAAGGGTAATATTTGGGTTCCGGTGTGAATATTATTTTTAAGTTTTTTGGATTTAATTATTGTTCAAGTATTTTATCCGTCGCGGTTGTTTGCTTGGCATCCTCAGTCAGTATTCTTGGCACAAAGGTCTCCTTTTACTAATGTAATTATCTGTAGTTGAAATAAATTTAGTAGATTCGCATCAACCGTTTTGTTGAGGGGGTTTATAGGCTGATATTATGTTTCAGTTGTGGCTATTGATAGTCTAATTGCTATGGTTGGTGTGTGAGTGGTATTTATCCGATGGTGCTCTACAGTCGCCTTTACTGCGATAAGGACTCCTCCTCCGTTGTCCTCTGTTCTATCTGCTCTATAGAGTGTGTATTCCGGAATGTAAAGTTTATTTCTTACTTTGAGATGGGTTTCAGTAATGCATGATTGGTCTATTAACTCGTTTTTTGTTTAGGATGCCCTTTGCGTTCCAGTTTATGAATGTTAAATTTTTAGGGAGATGCACTGGCATTATTATTACTTAGAAACGAGGGGACTGAGTTTTGGATTGCTGCAATGACGGTTGGGATCAATGAGTTTATGAAGTTTACGATACATAATGATATTGTATTAATGATTGTTTTTATTAGAGAGTTGTCTGATAGGGAGGCTTGAGGATAATTTCTTGAGTGGGTGTTTGATTGGTGTGAGGATATATTTTGTTTATGTTTTTTTATTGATTGGAGAGAAGTTTTGGAGTAGTTGGGTTTTCGGTAAGTTTAATTTTGTTGGGGGTATTTCTATTTCTGAAGGTTGAAATGGAGGATTTCTTTTCAGTTATTTATTTGAAATAATGACAGTTATTATTTCTAATATCCCCACGGTGGTTTCCTATGCAGCTGGCACAAATAGGAGTTTGACGTTTTTGAGGGCATGTTACAGAGTAATGGTTTCCTGAAGACAAGGCACAGTTAATTACATGATTACACTTATTTTTTGAGTGTCTGAAATTTAAGCATCTTTGACATTGTAGGGGCCCTTGGATCTTCGTCTTCTTTCAGTTGTCACTCGGTGGTTGCGTATTTGTTTGATGGTTAATATAGTTTCTAGAGGTTCGTTTCCACAAAATTCAGCTGCTACAACGGGGATGGGATTGTGGTCTTTTTGTAAACGAGTTACTTTTATTATGGATAGGTGGCGTTGAGTGAGGTCTTGAATTATTTCGTGTTGTATAATTGATTGGTTAATGTTTTTGAATACCACTGAGAACTTTTTGTTGGTAGGATCTTTATAAGAAAGAAAACTTCTTTAGGTCTAAATTAGTTATTTCACTATGTTTCTGAAGTCGGTTATTAATTTTACAACTATTTTCTCTTATTTATTTTTGTTTTTGGAAACGAAATTTGAGGTCACTTTAGTTTTTAGTTCTTTTATGAATTCGTTAATGTTCGTGATGTTGGCCACAAATATTGGAGGAATTTTGTTAGTGTCTTGTGTCTGCTCACTGATATTTTCTTTTAATTAATTGAATCTATTATCTTCTTATTTAGACGTTGAGTTACTTAATGCGTTGAATCTGTTACCTACTGGTACATTGTACACGTAGTCTGAATGTAGTTCTTGGACAGATGGCGCACTATCGCAACTGGTACCCGCACTCTTTCTTTTTGGGTCTTGAAGGTTTGAATTGCCACCCACTGACCTTTTTCTCTGTATTCCGTTGCCCGGTGACTGGTGGATGAGCCCGTCTGGTTCTGTTGCCGTGTTGAAGGCTGCTGCGTGGTCGCCGACAGCACTGCTGCTCAGGTCGGGGACTGGCAATGGCGACACGTCAATGTCTTCGCCGTCTGCTGCGATGTGGTGTAATGAAGGCACTGTTCTGTTGATTGCTATCGCAATTATTGACTGCTATTAGGGCTTGACTGATAACCTGCCCTGATGATGAGGGTATGTCATAAGACAGTAAAAATACTCGTTCTTCTTTTTTTATTGATTTTTTTCGTGTTTCCGGGCGCGTCAACTGCTTTGGTCAGTAGTCCCGTTAGCGTAGTGCATGTTTTCTCGCGAGATGGCGGTGATCTTCCCCCGCTGGATGATGAGATCCGGCGCCGACCTACCGTCGGCTAGTAGGGTTTCCCCCTAACCAGGACTCTCACACCGGCGAGGCACCGCCCCAGCCGGGGCAAGCTCTAAGTTCCCGACCGATCTCTCGGAATATGTGGTAGTGTAGTGCATGTTAGTGTAAGTGTGTGTGTAAGGGGAGAGGATAGGACAAGGACGAGGAAGGACAGATCGCGCGCGGTCCGTGACCCGTTTGTTATGGTACTGCTCCGGCATTAGCCTGGTGTTGATCGGAGAAACCACGGAAAACTACGGATCAGAGCAGCCGGCCGCTAGAATTCTCCTCCAGACAGCGACTGAATTCGAGCTAGCTGAAAAGCTAGAGTCGAAAATCCTGCCGCCGTCAGCACTCGAACCTAGAACCTCCCGATCAGAGGCGCTGCAGTGGCATCAGTTGATGCCACTGACATAGGAAGATGTCGCCGTCAGGACTCAAACCTAGGGCCTCCAGATCAGAGGCGCTGCAGTGACATCAGTCGATGCACTGAGCTACCGCTCCCGGTAAAAACTCGTTGTGAACACTACTAAGTAGAACTTTCACTTGAAACTGAAACGATACGGAGCTCCGCTCTAGCGATCTGCTGGGGCCGGAGACTCTTTCGCGCTCGTACATCCCTTTGATGTACTCGTAGATACTGAGTTTTGGAAGAACCACACGAGGCAAAGTGTTCAAGGCAAACGTGGCATCCACATTTGCTCTAAGCGGCCTTAAGCGACGTTTACACATCTAGCTGATATGAGGACAGCTAGCTGACAGTCCGCCAGACAGCCGCTTCGAAGAACTGGACTCGTGAAAACACACGAGGAGAGACAAGCTGCCCTCGGCGACAGTGCGCTCTCCTGGCTCTGTGCACGGTGCGAAAGAAAATGGTGCCGCACGATGATGAGAGTTGTTAAATACTCAGCGTGTACGACTGAAAAATTTCGTGCAATTATGAAGTTATATTAAATAAAAATATGCATTCGGTTGAAGAGAAAACAATAATTCATTTCAAAGATTTACTTGTTTAGAACTGAAAGCAAGCGTAATGAATGTTGACATAACTTCATTTTATTGACTTATTTTATCTTATAAATCACAATCAACTTTATTGATATTTCAAATGTTCGCTATTATCGCTACATTATTACACGTTTCCTAATAGTTCCTTTTTTGTAATGTGGACGGCTACGTTCCTAAAAACATTCCTTTTATTTCTATTAATCGAGATGACACTGTACCTCCGACCACTTTGCGATTTGCTACAAAAATATTCTGAAACCTATTGGTATAAGAGTATAAAAAATCTGTCAAAAATTAATATTTGAACTAAACTAATGCGTTTCCGATTATTTTGGAAACCACGCACAATGAAATTAAAACACAGTGCTACTCATTACATGAAATGAAATAGTTTAAATGAATAAACGGAAGTACTGTAAGGCGCTCCAGAAAGTACTTACCAAAATATACGAGTCCATATTGATCAGTGTAAGAACAAAACTAAATGTCTGTTAGTGTATTCGCAAAAGTAAAAGCAATAAATCAAATATTTTTGTGAAGAATGGCTGCAACAACAATTTTGAGAATATGCACGTTAGTGTGACTTCACTTTTAATTCACTTCCAGATTCGTAAACGCGCCATTTTTTATTTCTGCCTATAGGCGAGTTTATATGTCGGGAAGATTTTCAGAATCATTTCGAATATTTATGGATGGTAGTTCGAAAGTGTTATGTTCTAAACCTCAGCAAAACATAACAAATACTTAAATGAATATGTTCAGTTATAATTTTTATTCTGATAAATATGTACTGTTGTTCATGAAATTATTATGATTTTGTAAAGAAATGATTCTTAATCAAGAGTTATTTTGTAAAACGACATCTGCGGGATTATCATGGTAGAATTAGGAATAATAATTTTAAAGTGAATGTTGTGATAGTGTGCTACATTTTTAAAATGGCTATTTTTCCAAAGAGGAAAGGTATTCACCAATTTGTCGGCGAGGGAATGGGCCTTTTCTCGGACCCAGTAAAATATCTGAAGTAGTTTACATGTGGTGAAAAATGATTTAAATCAGAAATACATACTTCACTGGTAACTACAAGCTGGAGGTACGACATACAAGATGATGCCATCTTCGGACCTACCACGTGTTTAATCTATGTTACTTGGAGCCAATGATGATGGAATGAAGTCTCGAATCACGAGTATGGCTGAATGTTCTATTTTATTAAAATTCATATTGTAATAAACTACTTGTGGTTGATACCGCTCCTATCCTTAATCAATAATCATGGAGTAACACAATATGTCTGCTGCCACTACAGAATCTACTGGAATGTAAACATCAATTCCTCCCTCGTGAAGAAAGGTGCTAAACTTTCCCCTGGAGCTGCAATCGGAGATAGGAATGACGTTTATCAGCTTGTTCGTAAGCAGTTCGAAAATTCCTAAGTTACAATTCACTATTTAGCACGCAGAGCCGAAGCGCTCATAGATAGAACGGGTCAACAGGGACAGGCCAAAGATATATCAATGGTTTCTGCAGCACATTTTCTATCCCCTCAAAACCTTGGCGTAGTATTATCATGACAATCAGTATCGGTATGGCGACTGACGATATAAATAACTGCCTTAATGATTGAAATTTGGAAAGATAGAAGTAACAGAGTTAGGTGATGTCTGGAAACTGTCAAATTCAAACAGTGACAGAGTACAACAATCTATGGTAAGTGAGCGGTGCATTACGAATATACAAGAAGTTTATACACATCATTTCAATAGTTCTTGTTCAAAGAATTGCTGTTGATAAGCAGTTCAATAACAAGCTTAAGAAGTTTTTGATCTGCGATCTAGATCAGTATTTATTGTCCTTATTGAATGGTTTAAGGAAAGATATCAAAACCACTCTCTATAAAACATTCAAACTAATAATAAACAAATGTCCAAGTTCAACACGTCATCAATGACGGGTTTTTATTGAATAGAACTTTTTGAGTGTGTACTCGACAATTACGTTGACTTCGTATCAAAATATCAAACACAATCCGTAGTTTATGGCTACCCCGATATGCTCAGCGAATTAAAAGGTCTAGAAATCTTGTGAATGTAGTGTTTGACGACACAATGCCGACACATACGACGTCCAAAGATAATTTTCTCGCTAATACGAATAACAAAAGATGGTTAATAGTAAAGGTGATTACCGATTACAAAGCTTTATCAGCAGGAAGGTCATGCAAACAAGCCTAGGAAGACGCAGGCACCCCGGTATAAACAAAGTTTTGTCCTTAGATCCAACAAGTAAGCTCATGATTGTAATTGGTGAGGATGTAGTAGATCTGTTGGTAAAATTGAGAGCTCTCTGCAAGCAAGCAAATTTGTTTGTTTTCAATCCCGAGAAAGACTATTTATACTTATTAAGAATTATTTTACTCACATTTTCCCGTTTGCAGCAGTAGGTGAAACAATTGTCGATACCTTCTTAATTTTCTTATACGCAATGAGTGTTTTCGAAACCATTACAATAAGAAGAATCTGTCTTTACTCAACCAGTTGAGATATTTCAGCTAAATCTGCTATCAGGTACAATGCACTACGCATGTAGAATGCATGTGGTCAATGTACAATGCATCAGGCACTACTGCATTATCACCATTTGCATCTGTGGCACAGCAATACTTTTTAAGAGTTTATCATCAGGGTCAGTAGTGACTAAATTTCGAAAAGAATCCAGAAGAGTGGAGATAGAAAAGAACGAAATGTGATCTTCCGTCCGTGACAATGAATTGTTATCACCTTCTCCGCCATCTTTCTTGAAGTTTTTTTTTAATTGGTTTATTTAAGGTCGCTTCAACATCTAAGGTCATTAGCGACCACTATTGCTGTTAACGGCATGGCAACTATGTGGATGAAACGATATGGTGATTGATGATAAGGGGTGAAAGGACGAATACAAATACAACCATGCCCGAGGCGGGACTCGAACCCGCGACCCTTCGGTCCGAGATCACTACGACACTACTGCCTTAGCGATCTCGGCCACCGGGCCGGCTCTTTTGAAGTTTGTTTTCTTGAAATGCACCAAAAACAACAAAAAATGGAATGCAAGAAGGCAGGGATTAATACTTGTGTCTCAACTGCAAAAAGAGTTGCGACAATACTATATGTATTAGTTATTGCACTAAACATGACCTGAAAGACGAGTTAGGAGTTGGAACAAGACAAGAGGAAGCCAGTAAATCTGACGAACAAATGGAAGAAGACCTGAATATTCTACAAGATATTACATAATGGCAATCATTAGAAACGATTCAAGGAACAAGAATGACAGTAATAAAAGACCCGGTAATGACAATTCTATGTAGCAGATGTCTATGAAACTCAAGGTCTTCGAAAACTTCGCGTCAGCGAAGATGTAGGCAAGCGTCTTGCAAAATATTAATTATCCTTTTCACATTACCTTCATCCTATTAATTGTCTAATTTTCTTTTTCCAATGAATACGGAAAATACCTCACAAGGCACACAAAATAGCAGATTGTGCCATTTCGACAGTAACATCCAGGCATGTTTCGCACACTAACCGATTGATCTTAGAAAACACCTCGAATACATAAAATCATTGGCGGTCGGTACGGAATTCTATTGGTGATGCCAGTTAGTGTTGCAACATCAATAACAAAACATCGATGTTACCAATTATCGGTGTTCAAAATTAAAACATCGTTGGTAATGAAACATAGGTAAAAAACATGTTTTTACATATCGTAAAGCTATTTTAAAACTGATTTAGTAATCTCACGACGCATTTGTTGCGTAAACTCACGACGCAATGCGTCTCCTAACCCCTTCTTGGGTGTTGAGCGCTACTGGAATAATCTTCCGTTACTTTCTACATTAAATCTGGAGTAATCCTCCGTTGCTGTAGATATTTCAGTCCGTCACGTCTCGGTCTGTTGTACGCCAGGTAGCAACTCCGCGCCTCCCACCACGCACTCCTGCGTCACTACCCAGCGGCCAGAATTGGGAAGGAATAAAGATAGGGGTAGGGTTTATGACACTCCACAGGGGTTGGGCTAGCCCTTGTGAAGCAGCCAAACTCGTTTTGTTAGAACAAATTTCACATGAGATTCGACGGGAATCGAACCCGGATATCCTTGGTGAAAGGCGAGCGACTTTGCTCAGCGCCACGAGATGGCCCTAATTGTCTAATTTTTGTCTCTAAAATAAAATTCGTTGGCATCAAAATTTAATTTTACAATGACCGCGTACATTAATTTATAATGAACATTAAACTGAAAACAAACCAAAAGTAATAAGAACAAATAAAAATCCTCAGTCTGAAAGCCTGAGCACACACAATAATCTCAAGAAGTCACAGCTTCCTGAGTTCGCTGAAGAAGGGTAAAGGGAAGAAGAGAGGCCTTACGCCCATAGCGTGCGCTGCCTCTCCATGTGCAAAACAAAAGGATATATGTACGAAATACCAGGGCATCGGGGTCATCCTGAGAGTCAGGTAGCCAGATCGATGAAGGTAGTGCTATTAGTACACTCTATCAAACAGAAAACTACTGCGCCAGTTTGATTTTGGTTTCGTCTCATCCACCAGAGACACATACAAACCAACACAGCATTCTTTATACAGCGTTAAATAGGCAGAGACAGTGCCAATCCGTAGGTCGTTCAGCAGTTAAGAAAGAGGCCGCCAGATAGTACTCCGCCCTGGGTCAATGAAGAGAGTATTGATAGAACATTGAAGGACGAAATGCTCATTCAAATGAATTATTATAAAGACAAATATTTCGAATAAACGATATTTTATGCACAAACGAGTATTTCTGGTTAAAGTTTTGTTGTCCTTCCTTTTTGTTGGTGCTGCCACGGCAGGTTGGCACTATCTTACAAGCCGCCATTGCATAAAGTGTAGGAAATTTTAACCTTTCATTTCATATTATTAATATTTATGACAAATGGATAGTTTTTAAGTTGCATTGAAATAAAGTAGAATAATCCACTCAAATTATTTTGGCTGTCCGGAAAAATGTGGAATAAACCACGTGTTTTGTTCTTTGTTTATAACACCAAATTTCGTTGTGCTCTCATAGCTAAATTTGAGAACACTATGCGTTTTTTCCTGAAATTATAGTATTTTGTTAGACACAACTTATTTGACGTTTTTAACTTATTTTTTTGTCTTATATACAGGAAAACGATTTTTCTTTCATATAAATCTTAAGTTTTATTCCGATCTTAACTAAAGTTTTTGCAAGTAAACTTCAAAAGAAGAGAGCAGTTACTGTCTGCATGGGATTTCGTAAAACTACTCGCGACTCCCTTTCCTACTTCTTAAATAGTTACGTAGTATTCACCAAGGGTTGTAATGATCGAGCGGCGACAAAAAAAACGAGGATCTTTGGCTTGAAGCCGAGGGGTTCGATCATTCGTCAGTTAACATCCGTGGTACACACAAGATTTTATTTTTAAGTAATTTTAATAATTCATATTTACTTATTCAGTACTTAACTAGATGTTAACTTAACTGGATTTGTCGTTTCACATTTCCTTCCCGTAATTCCCTTTCATAGTTCCCTTCACAAGCGAACAAGTAACATCATTCATCTGTTATCATATTTCCCTCGTAACAACGATCCTCTCGATCAAGACAGTGTAGTTATGCAGTGCAATATATCTAACTCCTTAACGAAGGCAACAACAACTAATATTGTATCAATACAAATAAAATAAATTTAAGTGTACATTCTTTCAGTTTTTCGCGAACATCTGGAAAACGTTGAGGTAATACGTCAAAGTGAATAAAGCATTTATAAAACCGATTACATTTTCTAATAAATACGTTCTGATTCGTTCAGCTAAACGCGATTATACTTTGAATAATTGAATGTCGCAATTGTGACCGGAAGTTATTGGGAGTACAATGTGTGCGTAGAAACGATATGGGTAGTAACGATAACCATAGCAAAGACGGTAGATCGCGACGCGGCGGGGCTAAGTGATGCAAAACGTGGCGGGGCAGGACAGGCTGTAGCTGGGCAGGTGGGACGGGGCAATATGAGAAACTGGACGGGAAAGGGACGCCGTACTACAGGCCAGGGTGGAATCAGGAAGGGGTTGGACGAGAATGGAGTACAGAACAGTACACTACTTGGGTTTTCTTAACGTGGCGCGTCGAGGTCATACGCCAAAGAGGGAGAGGGAAGACATTAAACACGTAGAATTCTTTCTTTTTCCTCCCTAATAGTGGAATGTGATTAAAAAATAACCAGGCAACGCAGAGTACAGTACTTCAGCTAGTTCATTTCTACTATAATTGACGTGATCGAACTATTACATTCGCAAAAATATTAATACACAGGGTTTCAGTAATGTAATATGAATCTTCTCGGCACAATAAAATGAAATTGTTAATGTCATATTCCATATATTGTACCTTCATACACCAGAAAAATATGATAAATTATAATGACAATTCGTACACGTGCTGAGTGACCTGAGTGAAAATAAATCTTTCACACTTCCCAGCCAATCACAGCTCTACATTAGCGCAAAAGTACGTTTTCCCGTCAGTGTTATTTACGCTATGAGCACGTTTTCTTTCGTTAGTCAAATAAATTTGCTCTGTGAATATGAACAATGTTCGGTGAGAACAATATGAGTATTAAAGAAAATAAAGTAATTAGGTGAAACTTTACATATAGACATATATGAGAAAACAAGCAATTCAAGGCCCAAAAATAGTTTTAAAAACAACAAGCAAAGAGTTTCGAAACAACTCCAGCAGTTCTGCTGTGAATGAAATTATGAGCTTTTCTCATAAAACTTAAATTAACATATCAAGGAACTGACTTCAATCATTTCGAGAGTTATTAATATAAAAAAAATGAACTAGTAGGAAAACTTAATACAACGATTACACAATTAAAACTGTGTCTGACTTGACTGCAAACATTCCTCAAGAAAAGTTCTATGCAATGCACAAACATGTTTTCAATTATTTCGGAGATGCGGAATTAAAACACGCTAGGGATGCAAGAAATTTGATAAGATGGGAACTTCAACATCAGCCAGAGAAATGCAAGGTCAGTTCAGTTGCATTGAATCACACGTAATTCATTAATTGATGCTTGTGATGAAACGACTCCAATGGAATTTCAAACAAATTCGTATAATTTTAGTATTTGTTCTTTTAATAATTATTCATTAATTAATATTTTAAACGTTCCTGTAATGTGTGATACTTTAATATTTGTTTCATGCAATTGACAAATACGTATTTTAGAATACTATTAATGAAAGATTCCGAATGAATTTTGAAACTACTATATCTTCCATGAAATCATTCCCAGTGGCTGTGATCGGAAAAGAAATTCCATCATGAACTGATATGTGAAAAGTACAAAGTAAACGACCCATAATTTATCGTGTTATTTGTAGCCTTAATAGTTTTTTGTGAGTTGATTATTACATTTGTTCGCAATGTAGTCATACTAAATACCACTAGTGCATGGCGAATAATCGATTAACCGGCATGCCTTGTTACTTGTATGGGCAGGCCTTGTATAATGATGATACATTACATTTACTAGTGTAAAAATACAGTCATAGAGTTAATTCGGCCTTCTCATTCACCTTGGCAGTAATTATTAACATACAAGTGTTTATTTTTATGATTAAAAAAATTAAGATAATTAAAATTTGAAATAATTTCCGATTTATTGCTTATTTTTCATTTTTCGTTTTTTCAACAAATTTGAACAATAATAATCATTTTAACAAGAAATACCATTTCATCCCAAACGTCGTTATTATTGTTAAAATGAATAATTGGTAATAGAATAATTAAATGAATGAAAACATATACAGTTTTCTTTAATTGTCTACGAAAAGTGTTGGCCACAGACTAGTGGTGCTTCGGAATGGCACACACTTTCTCGTAGTAAAGATTTCAAATTCCTTTGGTGAGGACTGGTCCTGCCCCATTCTTTTGCCAGCTTCCATCTATCGCCGCCCGAAGTACTTTTTTTGAAATTTTGAAATTTCCTAATAGTAGAACCGAAAATTAACAAAGAATATGAAATAAGAATAAATCCTCATCCTAAATAACAATTTTCATTGAAAAAATTACAATCGTTTTTTAAAAAACTGTCTATTAAGCGTTTTTACGTTTATCTTTTACGTTAAATTATAATCGTTTTTTTAAAAAACTGTCTATTAAGCGTTACTACTGTAATTGTTACGAAAAGTCATAATAAAGGCTAAAATCATGAAAAACGATCAGGATATTTTGAACTCAAGTAATAAAACTAAAGCAATGTGGAATATAATAAATAATACTACCAAATCAACTAGAAAACCCGTAGAGAATGTTGTTTTAAAATATAACGATATAAATGTGAACGATCCGGCAACAGTGGCTAATCTCTTTAACCAATACTTTTCGAGAATTGCTGCCGATCTCACTAAGGGTCTTCAGGCACAAAATTCAAAAATAGACAGTTCACTCAAAATTTTAGACACAATGTTCGTTTCCGAAACTTCTTCCTATGAAATTCTTAAAATAATCGGTAAACTAAAAAATAAATATTCGTCCGGTTTAGATGAATTCCCGGATTCTTTGTTAAAGACTTGTGCGTATGCCATTATACATCCGTTAACTCAGATATTTTCAAAACAGCTAAAATTAAGCCGCTCTTCAAAAAGGCAACAAAAATGAAATTCAAAATTATCGACCCATTTCTCTTCTATCAGTTTTTCAAAATATTAGAGAGACTTTTTTACGTACGAATGGAAACCTTTCTCACTAAACACGACGCGCTTTCAGATTGCCAACATGGATTTAGAAAATCAAAATCAACGGAAACAGCTATATTTTCTTTTCTTAAAGATGTCGCCTCATCATTAGATCAAAACGAGGCACCTATTGGATTATTTTTAGATCTTTCAAAAGCTTTTGACGCCATTGATCATGACCTTTTACTTTCCAAATTACCTTCATATGGAATTCGTGGTATTGCTCTAGATTGGTTATGTTCGTACCTTAAACAACGATCTCAGAGAGTTGAAATACCTTACTGGAATGATGGAACATTACGTACGCACCTTTCCGACTCTTTGCCCGTTGCATGTGGAGTTCCTCAAGGATCGATTTTAGGCCCTATTCTGTTCCTACTTTACGTAAACGATATGCCCTCGACGATTCAAAACGGAAGAACGGTTCTCTTTGCAGATGATACGAACATCCTTTGCAATAAAGAAACCGTAAATAGTACAATATCAGATGTTTCAAATTGGTTCCGAAACAACAAATTAATAGTAAACGAAAAGAAAACGGTTTTAATGCAGTTTTCCATTTCAAATAAACAATTCTGTGCTCCATTGAAAATGAACAGTGTACCATTGACTGATGTTAAGGCAACAAAATTTTTAGGTCTCTCAATTCAGTCAAACCTTAAATGGAACGTCCATTTAAATGAATTGAACACACAATTAAGTTCTTTATGCTACGCGTTCAGAATTCTTGCAAATTCAGTCAGCCTTCATACGGCTCGTTGTGTATACTTCGCGAATGTTCATTCCGCCTGAGATATGGCATAATATTCTGGGGAAATACATCTTATAGCTCCCAGACTTTTAGATTACAAAAACGAATTGTACGAATAATAACCAAATCCCACCCACGTGATTCATGTAAGCCTCTCTTCATTAATCTAGGAATTCTACCATTACCGTGTCTTTTATTTACGAATCAAAAACGAATTGTACGGATAATGCCGAAGTCTCTTCCTCTTGCTTTCTGTGTGGCTTTATTTACGAATCAGTGGTTTTGTAAAAATGACTTGCTCAAGGGCGGGAATATTTTTCAGAAAATGCAGAAGTCTATTACTATAACACTCGACGTAGAAATCATATTCATCAGGGACAGTATCAACAGCTCATTACAAAAATTCACATACAATACATGTACATTATTTTACAACACTTTGCCAGATGACATTAAACGATTAAATTCAATAGAAAAGTTTAAATCCCAAGTGAAATCGTTTCTGCTGCATAACTGTTTCTATACAATTAGAGACTATACTGAGCATAACAAGAAAAGTAACATTAATTTTAACAATGATACATAATGCATTATTTACCATTTGGACTGTATAAATGAGTATAAACAACCTGTAACAACTTTTGTACTACAGCTTCCGGGTCAATGACCCCATCTCGATCAGGTTTTTCGTCCAGTTTCCTGATCCATTGAGCAAATGCTGAGATGGCCCCTTGTTTTGCTTCTGGACATAAATGTAACTTCATTTTCTGTGCACGTCTTCTAGAATTCAGTGGGAAATACAATTATTCAAATTATCGTTTCCATGTTGTCGCGGCAGGAAGTAATAAGAGCCAAAATTTATTGCTTATTTATCTTTGACAATAGATTTTATTACATGGGAGTTTTTTTTGTTTTTTTTCTCCCTTTCAAAATTCAAAATTTTTTGCTTATTTATCATTGAAAATAGATTTTATTACATGGGAGTTTTTTGTTTTTTTTCTTCCTTTCAAAATTTCAAAATTCAAAATTTATTGCTTGTTTATCCTTGAACATAGATTTTATTGCATGGGAGTTTTTGTTTTTTTTCTCCCTTTCAAAAATTCAAAATTTAAGTAGTATATGAGTAAGTGTAGGGATCACAGAATTTTGAAAATGTGCACACAATTCACTTTTCCCCATAGCACGTCATACGCAGTTTTTAACTGTTTTTCTGACGTAAAATAAATAAATAAATAAATGGAAAATTTGAAGCCCTTATTCACAGGAATCTATTGAGATTTCGACAAAGTTAATTTCACGTCGTTTGAAGCACTTCCATTCACAAATGCAATAATGTGTACAAATTAATAGAAATGTGCATATTAACGGCGTGAGAGATATTTAAAAAAAATTGTGTAATTTCTGAAAAAAAAAAAAAAAACAAAGGCATACACCAAAATGAACTTTACGTCACATTAATGAGTGCAATGAGCACTATCCTTTGGAAAAGTTTGAAGAAAAAATTTGGAGTAATTTCTGAGAAAATGGCGTTCAAGCGTTTCTGAAATTGTGAAATTTTGAGCTCATTTTAACAAAAAACTGTTGAGTTTTCGGCACACTTCATATGACATTACTTAAAGCACATGCACTCAAATATAATACTGACGAAATCGCCTCTAACGTAAATATTAACGACGTGAAAGACAAGTAAAAAAAAGTACCTTTTTGTAATTTTTGAAAAAATAAAAGAATAAAGCAAAATTGTTTTTTGTCATCTTATAGAGTGCGTTTACTTTGCTACCTTACTATCCCTATCAAAAGTATAAAGAAAAAATTGAAACCAATTTTGAAAAATCTTTTGTAATTGTTTAAAATTGCAAATATTGCACCCACTATTGCACGCAAATTTGGATAACAAATTTCATTTGAAGCAAAATGTCTTTTTTTGTTTAGAAGATCCAAAAAATTCAAGTATTTCCAATCTTCGAAACTTCAGAGTTAACCGTGAAAATCCCACCTATTCCACCTTTATAAGTGTATTTTACTCTATTCTTACAACAAATTTAAAGAAAAAAATTTGAGCCGGTTTTGAAACAATTTTGAAAATGTCCGGTGGGCTTCATGTAAAGTACCCCCAAATTTTAAAGAATGCTTTTCAAAATTTCAAAGCTTCAACTAAAGCCTGATGGACAGGAGTTGCTTCAATTTGGAAAAAAATCCTACGTATTGTTTAGGCGTTAGTAGTGTTCACAGACGGACAGACTGTCGGACAGACGGACGTTTTGTTTTCAATTGGTTTTTTGGCATCAAGGACCCACGAAACAGGGATCCTCTACACCATGTGTAAGAGGAGTTTTTGTCTTAAATTAGGAAAAACTGAATTTATCCACTTTTTCGTACGCAGGACCCAGCAATGATTTTTTTTCAGTCGAAAATCCGCCGTTTTTGCTCGCAAGATTACGTAACATTCTCTATGCTACGTATATTATTCCGAATACACGTACGTATACGAGAAAAATATACATATAAAGACGAATAACAGACAAATAACAAATAAAACATACCCACGGCTTACAAAGCGATGATCATCCTTCCTTTGCTGACATCCTATGGCTCTCTTGATTAGGGAATATATTTGTACAAAAATTAAAATGAGTTCAAAATATATCTAGCCACATTATTTTTCAACAATGAAACAAATTTGGGAATGGCAATGATAAACGATATTTGTGTTTTTGACGATCATTTGCAGCCTTTAATGTTTATTTGACATAAAATTTAATTCCTTTTAGGATGAATTACTTGCTATCTAGGCTTTGCTTAATTCATCTGAAATGTACTTGAAGAAAGGAAAAGTAGTGAATGGAATTGACCGTGTAATTAAGAATCTAATTACGAGCACAAGTATTCATAATGATTTGTATACATACTACACGATAACATTGTTGTTTTTCACTACCAAAAATGACGGCGCGATGTTTATAAACTTCATTGAAAGGTCAGCAATTAGTGTTTCCAATTACGTGTCAAATTTTGACTCTGTATCAATGAATGAACAATCGTCGTAATGTCTAGCTTACGCTTACAGGTTGAATTTAATTGGGGGTAAACTCTCCTAATATGCATCCTTGTAATGCTACTTGCTACACCAATGGCTACTTAAAAACTTGTTGTAGATATCTTAGTTAAAGCTGTGTACATTTGGAAAGCTTTTCCAAATATTTTTTGTGCAGTACGAGCAAAGTAATTGTATTGTTAATGTGTCCCTCCAGTAAGTGTTTAATATAATTCAATTTTAAACAACGAAAACTTTTTTAAAACTTTCAAATATAATGTTAATATGGTCTTCTAATAAGAAAATAATAACATTCCGGGGATATATCTGTAGAAAGGAAATTATGCATAACAGAGAAAGAAGTAGCTCGGAGGCTCACTAATTTAAAATCGTTTGAATGGTCAAATAATACATTTTCATTGGTTCATCATTTATTTTTGAAATGTATTGTATTTTATGATCTCTTTCTCTTCAGCAATTTCCAATTTTAAAAAATATCTATGCTGGGCAAATTCTCGAGCTCCCTTTACTAGAAAGTCTCACATTCCTTCGCATGCATGCCGCAGGCAGTAATCCAAAAACCATTATAACAAAATGGCCTGCATTACAACAAAATTATTGTTCATAATGATTTGTATACATACTACACGATAACGTTGTTTTTCACTACCAAAAATGCGACATTTCTACAGCGAATTTCCTATGGAAAAGCCAGTTTTATGGCCGATTTCTCGGAATCTTCCGGCGGCCTGTTGGATGCGAAAGAAACCATGAAATACTCCCATTCGAGAACCAGACGTGACCTACATTTGTAAAGGATACAATAAAACACACACACACACACATGTCGAATGCCGCTTATTGGGCTGAGATTGGGCAGCCGCGTTCGGCGCGCGGAAACAAAGGGGCGGGCGAGCTAATTCGGCGGTGGTCGGGAAACCGTTCCCAGAAATGAGGAAACGCTGTCTGGGCAGCGGGGCGTGACGCCGGGCTGCGCGAGGCGATTTCCTCCGGCGGCGGCAGAGGGCGCCTCGGGGCAGCGATGCGCGCGCGGCGACCCCGGCCGACGACGTTTATAAACATTACCTCCACCTACATTTTAACACATTTTCCCTTGAGTCATGGGATAAATGCTTATAATAACTAGAGACCGGATTTTTATGTTATTAATTACATATTATTTGTCTTTCTTCTTACCGCTCTCAAAATTTTAATCTTGGCGAATTGTCGCCGTCCTAACGCAATATCCAATTTTTTCATTACATATTTTTTACATATTTGGTACTATATTACATATTTTACATATTTTTTTTTTTTTTTTTTTTAGAAAATATTTTAAAAAATTCAACAGTTTTTTCTACATTATTATTGGATGCTCCTGCGCACTCTACTAGAGGTATATAAGCTACGTGGAGATGCGGTCGGATATCCTCAGTTTGGCGCGCCTGCTTAGGTTATCTCAGGGTGGAAAGTGCGCGTCAGCAACAGATCATTTTCCACTTAACGTGTGAAAATTATCATTCATGCTGTGTATGGCGACCTTTAACCTTAATTTCCAAGAAACTTTGGCTATCGGCGTCGTGAAACACTTCGATGAGAATATTCCATGCTGCAGTGATTGTTTGCTGGTCGTAGATATCGGCAGTTTGTACGATAGCTTCTATTGCCTATAGTCTGGCTGCTGAACTACATTCCTGGATAACAATTCGTGAAGGTTTTGCTACCGATGGGAAAGTTGTATGGTGCGAGTGTGTATCACTTGCGCCTTTCCAAATGAATTTTAAAACGTTTGTAATGTTTTTAAAATTTGTAAAGGATTTTTTTTATAAAAGTACGTATTATATAAATGTGTTTATAATTAGAGTAATTTAATATTACATATTATATCCAATTTAACATATTTATTACATACTCTTACTGTTTTCATTACATATTTATGTACATATTTCGATGTTTCATACTACATATTTTTCCGGTCTCTAATAATATTTTCTTGACTTCTGGTCAAATAAATGAAGCTTTTATTCATCTTCAATAATGTCAGATAAAGACCAGTTTTGTTTTGGACATAAATAAATAAATAAACAATATGAATTAAGTGGAATATTAGTATATTACACTTACAACATTTTTCAATAGATCCATACTCAAATAATCTTTTTAAATTCACTAAATAAATAGTTTTTTAACTTTACATCCTATGAGCGCGTTTCATCCCTGTTCAGGCCACCGTGCACAGGGAACTGGCCCCCGCGTCCGCCACCCGCCATCAATTACACACACACACACACACACACACACACACACACACACACACACACACACACACATACATACACGTTTCAGACCCAATGATTTGGCACATGTTTCACTATGCATGTCGACGCACTGTATCCGAATCTGAAGCCAGAATTGCGCCACCATCCTCCGGTTTCTTTTAAATCGCGAAAATACACTATGATATTGTTTTTTGTTTTTTTATTATTTTTTAGGTTGTTGTCATATATATTTCTTCTGTATGTCAACACGCTGAATCCGAATATGAAGCCCAAATAGCGCCATAACTCTCCAGTTTTATAGCAAAAGAACACCGTGAAATTGTAAATTTTAATTGTTTTTCACGATTAAAAAAATTGAAAATGGTGGCGCAATTCTGGCTTCGGATTCAGATTCAGCGCGTCGATATATATTCAGAAACACGTGTCAAGTGTTTGGATCTGACAACTTTTTTTTTATTTTGTGTGCCTGATAATAGATTATATTAAAAACATTGTAACTATTTTATTATTTTTTTTAAACAGCTGACTCGGAAAACATTGTCATTTCCGAGATTGCTTCATACGAACCCGACAAACGGGCGAAGTACGACTATAAGGGACCTAACACTTGCTGGAGTAAGATAACTGAAACAGCGCAATGGGACTTGAAACATAAACCTTGTATTTTCGCAAACGCAATGCGCACGCAAGTTGGCTAATGTCGTGCTGACCTGTTCTTCTTTTAAATTAAAGGATTGGCCATAGATGCTCGTAAATGTAGGAATGTAGTGGCGCGTGTAGGTATCGCCGTAGTGGCGCGAACGTGCATTTCACTTTCCGTGCGTTCACAATCTGCACAAATGAGTTCGGCCGAGCTGTTCCCCTCGTGAGGGGAGGGGGCGCGTGGAGGGAAGGAACCGCATTCAACCGAGGTTCGCACGTGACACGGTCATTCAAAGACTGGAGGGTATTCTAAGGCAATGGATGGAATTATGCCACGTCCGAGTAGGATCAAGTACGTGGTCCAACACAATGGCGACGATACTTACGTAAGAGAATACAAACGTAAATTCAATTACTTGAAAGGCAATTTCATGTATCGAACCTGCTGAGACACCCCAGAGACGTCAATCCTTGACGCTGCAAAATCTCTATTCAGTCACTTCATGAGTCTTCAAGCTACCGATTTCATTTAGCGTACATTTATCGTACTGTGGCTTCAATAAATATCAAATGAATGCTGGAGCAGTGCCTTACCAATGGCGCCTCGGACCGCGAGTGATTTTTTCTTTCACATCCTTGTCTCATCTCTCTGCAATAATGTATACAGATAGATTAAATTTGCGCATATTAACGGAGTGAGAGATATTTTATAAATATCACATTTGTGTAATTATAGGTATCCGCATTGGGACCAAACGGGCTCGATGCAATTAAACTTATACATCTTATGCGAAAACAGATCGAGATTATACGTCTTTTTATTTACAATTGACCTAGGAGTGAATGTGAGCCTATAGTATGTTTCTTTAATCGTGTTTTCGTCATTAATTGTTCATAGTTTTATGTGGAAAAGCAGAGAAGAACTTAGTGTATTCTGAGTAAGAACTTAAGTTGCTTCTCAAGTAGACTGTCATATTACTACGATTACGTTTTGGTCACAAGGATACACTTTCAGTATCGTGTAAAATACAAAAATCAGTCTAGTTTTATTGTAATTGGACAACAGTAAAGTACTGTTTAGCGTCAGAACGCGCGGCGAGCATAGCGGTCTAGAAAGTTTGTCAACCTGGAGGAAGGAAGTAGAACGTAACTGGCTGCACCTGACGTTGATTCAAGGGAGGGGCCACTCGTTAGTCGCTTTGTGTTTTTATTGACTTGAGCAATTCGTTCTAATAATGTCAGTACACTAGGTTTGCATGTGTAACTGTGCATCAAATATCGTCTTTTAAAAGCACCTTCTTTTTATTTTGATGCATTCACAATCTTTCTCCTACATTGATCTTCATAACATATTCTAATCAGATTGAAGAATCTCGTACTGACTAATCCCAAAAAAGTTATAGGATACGTTTGTACTGTAAAATAATTGCAAATAAAATATTCTGACCTAAAAGTTACTCTATTATGAGTGTTTTTCAGTAAATCGAGAAGTATTTTTCCGGAGAGATGCCCCAATACGATTTTGTGCTCGGAGGCCCTGCAGCAACTAACTCCGGCCTGTAAAGGAATGGTGTGAAATAGACAAACAGCTTTCTATAACGTAGCCATCTTAAGATCTGTAGTTGTAGAGATGATGACCACAGCGATACACTAACCTCTATTGCTTTGCGGATAAATTCAAACATACGTTAATCGGTTAGTACTTGGCCATTTCAAAGAAAAAAATAAGAAACATATTTGCTACACATAAAACTATTTCAAATTTTACTTTATTTTACCATATCCATAACGAGCTTTCAATAGTTCTCATTTTCATGACATCTGCTAGCGTCGAACTGACTACTGAAAAATGGGTTCAACACGCACACATAAAACTCGCATAAAAGCGACCAAACACGCAACACGCTAGACCTGACATAAAGAAAACAAAAATCAGCATGCAAATGTATGCGGTGGCGTGCCTTACGCACACACGCCGGAGGAAGACGCGTGGTCGAACCGGCTGCGGCGACACCGGGTCTGGCACCGCGGCGGCGACCGGTCGGGGCGGGCTGGCGGGCGACCCGCAGGGCGGGGTCCGCGGCGGCGACGGAGGCGGCGGCATGCGCCAGGTGCGGGCACGGCTCAGCTGCCGCCGCCGCCGCCGCCACCCCGAGGAAGTCGCCGCCGCCACCGCCGCCGTACGAGAAGGGCGAGGCTACACACGAGGACGACGAGGGAGGGTGGCCGGAGGGGGAGGGAGGCAGGAGCGGTTCCTCTCGATCTGCGAGGGCGCGGTCGCTCCTCTCTGCGGAAGTCGGCCACCTCCGCTGCCGTATTGACGGGCCGCAGCCCCGGTGCAGCCCCGCCTGGCGCGCGGGGCGACGAAGCGACACGGCGAAGGCGGCGGGGGGGGCACGGCGGAGCGGGGCGGGATGCGACGGGCGGGGCAGCTCGGGCGGACGATGAGCCACGCCGCAGCAGAATGCCTGCACGCCAGTTCCGCTGCGTTTCTCGCCTTTCCGCTCGCACCTTACTCCATCCTCATTCATCCTCCTCCATCTCAGAGTTGAGAATACTTAAGCACCGATTAGTTTATTAATATTCAGTGATGATCCTGTAGGTTGGTAAACTATCATTTACTTTATGTTGTGAAATGGTCAAATTCAAATGGAAAGTGGTTCATGATTCGTTTCCTGCTATTAAAATGTTCATTCAAAAATTGTTCCAATTATCATTTTTCATAACAATCTATTGACTGACCAAGCCGCCAGCGATCTGCGTGCTTACAGAGAGCTCTTAAACGGTGGGAGTGGGGTGGGGTTAGGGGAGAAGTGGGTAGGAAAGGGATACTTTTGGGATATTGAGAATTAAATCGAATGTAAAAAATCCGTTAATTTTCTTTTTACCAAAATATTATTTTGGATTCTTTTGCCTATCTGATACATTAATGATCAATTAAGTCGATAAGTAATCTGAATAAATCAATATTTTTAACCTGATGTAAGCCGTCTCATTCGAGTAAAGGAGGCCTAAAAATAAATCCATGAGTTTTGGCACTAGTAGATGTCATAAAAATGCATGCCTTGTGCCAAATGTGCGTAGAAACTCAGTTCATAGACTTCTACTATTACACTGTGTTACAAAAAAATATTTTATTCACTCTCATGTCGTACATTTGGATATGGTGGTAATGCAACAGGAAGTGTTTCAGATAGAGGAACAGGCGTCATTGTTGACGACTATTCTTTTGCTATTCAATGGACTTCTTTGATCTGCGGTTAGTGAAGCCTTGCTTATTTATTATACAGAAATTGCAATCCGTCAGGTGTTCCTTGGTCTCTCTCCATATCATAGGCACAGCAAACGACCTAGAACTACCTTTCTCCGTCCACCAGTTAATGAGTTTCACGTAACAAGTGGAACAACAAAAATGAGGAGCCTATGTCCTCTCCTGGTTTCCTATTTCTCAACCAAAGTAGTGTTTACAAGCCCTCAATAAGAGTCACCTTCCTATTCCTGTGAAAGAAAATTTTCCGCAAATATAGCAGAAATCGTCTGCTTGATGTCCACATTTATGATGGACATTTTCTGGGAAACAAAATAAGTTTATGTAAAAATAAAGAAAATTGAAAACAGAGTAATTTTAACTCTAGTTTTCTTAAATGTACTAAGCTATTTTAAATTGCGGTTATGGTTAGACTATTTTAGTTGGAAGGTAGATCTACAACTTCAATATCAGTAAACAACATGAGCTTACCTACCAATTAATCCGGAACTTACAAATGAGCACACAGTGAGTCAAAATTCTTATACAGACAAGACCACACTTCAATTGAATATGACATTCAGTTTACATAATCATACGATCGTTGCTGTTGCAAGAAATAATGTAGTTAGTAGCAGAATATTTAGCGCAAAATGAGTGTAACCAACTTTACTCCATATACATACCTTTTTACTATATACCTAATACGAAACTAAGACGGAATGTTTCTGAATCTGTAAAACTTTCCCTTATACGGAATTTTCAACCTCAAATTTGAATTTAGGATGAAAACATAATTGAAGAACATATATTTTCACTTAAGAAATAAAAACTAGTAACACAGTGTTATCCGTAAGTTGTGGCATCTTCAGATCAACATTCGTCCCAAAAATATTACGCAGAAACTGTTCTACAAGATCTGCATTTCTTTATATTTCCTCTATTCTGCCAACGTAATGTATCTCGGACTTTCTACCTCCAAATTTAATTAATTAAAAGTTGTCTCTATTTATATCACTGCTATTTTCATCTCAATCTTCAATTGTGTTCATTAAAAAGTTCATTATCTGAGGTATCCGTGCTTATCGTCCCTCTGAGCCGCTGTCATTACAGAAATGAATGCAGCTACACGCCTGGCAAGTGCAGATTTAGTAAAATTTTCTTTAGCAATAGCTCTAATTGACACTCGTTCATCAATTACAAGATGGACAGTTTAATTTCTTTTACATATTCCTTCAACCGAAGAGCAATCATTATTCAAATTCTTGGTATTACTTACTCTGACAACCAGAAATATAATTATTTACTAAATAATTGTGCTGAAGCATTAAAATAATATTTGACTAGGCTTGCCCTACAAAATAATATTCTTAGGAGGATTCAAACATACCATCCTACGTCCTGCATCGTGTGTATCAATCCTCCTAGCATGCACGAAATAGTTTAACGCACCATACTCTCAGTGAGGGTACCTAAGTATAATCCATTAATATACAGGTCATTTTAGTACTATCTATGTTAACATTATAAAAAATACCTTTCACAAACTACTAGTCGAATTTATAAACTATTAAGAAATCACTATTTCGTACCTATGAAAACATTAACACAACACAGCTCTGAAGAACCCCTGTGCTATACAACACGGAAGAAGAAGAAGAAGAAGAAGAAGAAGAAGAAGAAGAAGAAGTCTTCTTCTTAGAAGAAAGAAAAAGCAGTAGAAGAAGAAGAAGAAGATGATGATGATGATGATGATGATGATACGTTACTGATGTAATCGATGCTTCTTCCTTTCGTTCAAGCGAATTCAGCTTGCAAACTTTTGGTTTGGACTGGATCAGGAAATCTTTGTCTTCAGTTATCGTGAAATCCGCCGCACCGACAATGGTACTGAAAACGTTACAAGAATCTTAGATCACACTCTCACAACAGCAGACACTACAATTCTGAGCGAAGAAATCGAATAGGTTACTCAGGGATTCTGTGAAGAACATTTTTTGCATCTGGTAAATATCATTTGATGCAAATACCATTAAAATGAGATTAAAATCAACGAAATCCACGAAAATGTTTTAAAAATGACGAAACAAGGTAACAAATGACATATTAGTCCAAATCGAAGAAAATTGCAAAAGAAAGAAAGAAAATGACTTGAAAAAATGGGTCATTTACTTTTGTCATAACATAAAATGAATTTCTTTTCTAAACGGCATCGTTCCAAAACGAATAGAAAAAATGGCATTTCATTAAATTCCGCCCCTAGTTATCATATTTACAGTGATCTTTTGGGACCAGGGGATTCTGACCAAAAACGTGCCTATAAGATCGAAAGTAGAAGATAATTCTAATTCACATATCACTTGATTTGTCAACAATTACTAGTACATTCTCAATAAAAAAATAATTTTAGATACTTAAAGTTTTTTTATGTTAAAGTGATCATATAAAATGCTTTTCCTCATCAAAAACTTTTAAAACGCTATACATTTATTCCATTTAATATTATTATAACTTTTCATATGATTTCCGGTCCGAGCATCGAGTAACATCATTTCAAAATGCAGAGTATACTCTGTAAACATTTTCTACATAATTTCCTAATTAGTATATGATAATCAAATTCCATTATTCAGTGGAATACGAATTTAATGTATGTATTAATTATAGTACGCAACAATAAAGCCTTCTTCAAAACCAAACATACTGAAATAGGAACGCGGTAACTCTTCATATAAATTCCCTTCCTACACGGTTCAGCTTTTCCTCGCCCTCCATCTCAAATCTCCATTCTCCCCGCCGTATCTGCCGCTGGTCGTGCCACCGCCTCGTGCATTACACCCCTCTCCCTCGATTCTCAATTCCTCGGCCCTGTGTTCTTGCACCCCAGCTAGTGCGCGGCATTGCGTTGCCCACTCGCATCTCCAGGTGCCCGCTCCCAGCTGCCCGCCGCGCCGCGGCGCCCCCGGCTGGCTCCTCGTCTTGTCCCCAGCTGCCCGCTTCGCTCAGCTGCTTTGACCCCGCCCTCGACTCGCAGCTCCCGGCGCAGCACTCCGCGCTCTCACCTGAGCCCTTGCTCGCTCGACACTCATTGTCTTCTTATTCTCTTGTTCTGTTTCTGAAAGGCATTCAGCGCCAAATTTCCCCTTGATGGCATGTCAAATTTACAGCTTTGTGATTTAGTATTAACTTCAACATTTCGTACTCTAATTTCAACACTCATGCGCCTTTTGGTGTTCTAGTTCTTCCGTATTTTTTTATCATTCTCAAGTTTTTAAATATTATTTACGTTCTTTGCTTTTAAATCAATAATTCTGCATAGGATACTTTCATAGCAACTTCCTTTTATCAACATTCTCATCTCTTGTCCCTTAATACCAGTATCTCGTATTTTCTTTTATAATGACATTTTCACTCTCGTCTTCTTCTACATTTCTTTATTCCGTAAATTACCATTTTCCCTTCTTACCTTTTTTCTTTCGCCTCCTGATGCTGTCCACCCTTTCCATCACTGAATATCTCCGCTGTTTTCTCTTTCTCTCTCTCTTTCTCTTCTTTCACGCCTAACGTCACCTCCCACGCCCTGCTTCCCGGGGTACCCTTTCCCCTCATTTAAATTCGCATGTGCATCGTCGGAATTTTATATCGACTCGCGGGTCGATGTGGGTCTATCTCTGGGCTATTGTCGAATGCAGATGCAACCTGAGACAGCTCTTCCCGAGACCGCAAGGCTGCTTGAATTTCATACTTTACTTTTACTGTCTTATAAAAGTTAAAGTGTTCTTGAGAAATATAGAATTTTATGCAGAAAATAGCAAGATATCGTAAAGTTAATAAAATTCCGGCTTTTGAGAACATTAGTGATAAACTGTTAGAATAATTAAACATTTTTATGATTTCGCTATTGGGAATGTAATTTTCACATGGGATAACGATCACAAGACGCAATAAAAACTTTCTTGGTAGAATATTGAAGTTTATGGCCTTACAAACGAAAAGATTCCTTCAAAACCAAGTAAAGTGTTCATTTTTGGGATAGCCAAACACGCTAGCGAAGATACTAGCATGACAAACAATGTTCTTCTGAGGAAAATGAAAGCTAAAATAGTTCAAACCGATACATCAGATTATGGATATTTTATTTCCAGATCATCCATTGCCATTCAGATCATCCAGACAATGTTTGAATCGAGTGTTCATGTATCTCACAAATACTTAATCGGCTTAAGCAATATTTGCAATCGCAAAGAAGACGTATCGAAATGTCGAGCTTTCATTTTTCCCCTCAAAAGTAACCAATGGCCTCAGAGCGATTTCTCTTCTCATTGCTTTATTATTTCTGTACTTTTACATGAAATGTTCGACAGATTCTGGACAATAGTCGAACTTATTTCCAAAATGACATATCTCACTTTCGCATGATTTCTGGTTTTATTTTTCAATATATTTTTAAAATCCTTCTCCACCGTGTTGCCAAATATAATGTTCTCTCCTATCTTAAATGATATCCGAAAATCGTTGAATCTTAACTTGATCTTAACTTCGCTAGCAATGCTGAAAGATATATTTTCTCTTTTTGAAAATTATATTTCTTGGAGATAGTCGTTTTGGAAATAAACTCTTCAGTTCGACAGTTGGTCTGCTCTGGAGCGATGGGAAAGACAGGCGGAATGATGACGAGGGTAATACGAGTGGAGGAATGGAGAAATAAGATGTCAGCGGATGAAACTCGATGTAACCTATAACCTAATCTATTCCATCTTTATCCACCATACATTCCATTTCACAGGTCTCAGGTACAGGAAAAGATAAGCAAAACTGGAAAATTCTTTAACCCAAATTGCTCATGTTCACCACTAGAATGTCTGAAAATCAAAAAGTACTCTAATTGAACTTGTGTATTTTGTAAAAACATATAATATGTTACATGTTTCCAAACATAATACGGTGGAAAGGAATACTACATTACCTCCCAGAGCTTTTGCTATCTTTTTTTCATTAAGAATTATCGTCGAAAAAACTCACATGCATCTAAATAATGGATATCTTTCGGTGAATTTTACGTGGTCTAAGTTTTACATTTACCTACTCAAAAAAAAGTGGGAATAAATGATATCAAGTTCTTTCACATAACACAGAAATAGAAGTATGTAACATACGAATTCTGAAATTATATTTCACTTAGCAAACAATTAAGGAAGGAATAAAAAGACATAGTTGTAAATATATTAAAAAATGACAAACTCATTTCAATACTTTGCCGTAAATTTGTTGGAAAATAGTTTGGAAATAGACGTTTTAAAATTTCAAAACTGCGGATCTAACTCACAGATTATGAAGTGGTGTTACACATGTTTAAACTGTATGAATAGAGAAATACTAATGAGTATCTTTTACCATCATTGTTAGTTATATAAGTCAATAAATTTACTTTTTGTTCACAGATTTTAAATAAATGTTTAATTAAAAAAACACGAAATGTTGCGTTAAAAGAACTCCAGGCCAGTTTAAACAATTTCCAATTACAAAATGTTCTTTCCAAACTTTTCATGCTTAAAGCTTGTCCCGACTGGGGCGGTGCCCCGCTGGTGGGAGAGTCCTGGTTAGGGGGAAACCCCACTAGCCGACGGTAGGTCGGCGCCGGATCTCGCCATCCAGCGGGGGAAGATCACAGCCATTTCCCGAGAAAAACATGCACTACACTAACGGGACTAATGACCGAAGTAGTTGACTTGCCCGGAAACACGAACAAATCAATCAATCCAAACCCTTCACTTCGGTATTGATGTGAAGATCGAGAGCTGCAACACGCAAAGAGTTGGCTTGCGAAGCCACTCCCCAAAGAGCCTCCGAGAGATTCGTTGCTGGGCGCCCCCGCGTATGAATTCTACGCTCCATCTGCGCTGGCGACGAAACGTGAAGAGGACGGGCGGGCAGGCGGGCGAGCGGGGGGGGGGGGCGGACGCGCGAATGGCCGTCGCCAGGGATCGATCCCATGCGCTGGCGGTCTGCGGCGGCGGTGGCGGTCGCTCAGGTCACGGGGGTGGCGGTGGAGGCGGCGGCGGCGGGGACGGTGGCGACGGCGGGAGAATTAACCGAAGACGCGCCGCAGTTAATTTGGCCAGGAATAATATTGGACTTCCCCGGATCCGGAAATGATAGTTCTATCAGTAAACTCATTACCATGTTAATTGCCCGAGGATCGATCGCCAATTTCCGCCGCGTGGAGCGCTGGGCGGGGTTGCGGAGGTGGCAGCAGCAGCGCCGCGCGCGCCCAGGTGGCTGCATCCACATCCACATCCACGCGCGCTTGGCGACGCAGGGCGGCGCGGCGCGGCGCGCTCGCGGCCGCCGACAAGCGACCCGCCGGACGATTGCAGGAAAACACCCTGTTGATTCTCTGTGCGACGCTTTCACGACTCGCGTAGATTCCGTTTGCGGATAAACATGGTCTAGGTGCGCGTCAATGGGGGCCGCGAGGTCGGCGCCTGTTGGTTCAATGTCTATTCCTAGTGAGCTGCCTATTCACTGCAGGGGAAATTAGTGTACCGTTCGCGGGCAGGAAATTGGCGTTTAAGCGATTCCGGTGGTGAATTAGACAATGACTATCTCTTGCTATTTCCTATGGGATGGATTTGCATTGGTAGCCCTGGGCGGTGCGATTGAAATCGTCCGGTCGGGGGATAGCGCAAAAAGTTCTGTATACGGACCCCTACCGAAGAATCGTCCATAAAAATATATTGTATTGTGATATACCAAAATGACGAACCATTTTTATTATAAAAATGTCATTTTATATGACATAGAATATAGGGATGTCAATAGACGATCGCGAGGGGTCGCTATGTGACAAATAAACAACCGGCGTTAAGGATCATTTTTCGTTAGGTTGAAATGGCAGAGCACAGGCGGAATAAGCATTGTTTTGAGAGACAAAAGAAAAAGATATAAAATTCGGATGCTTCCGAGATTTTAGAAGAACATTCATTCGCTCGAGCAATGCGGTGATGAGCGGGTTGGCTCGTGATATATTTTACTAGATCGAGGAAAGACTGTAATTGACAGTTGTATAAACTTAACTATCGTTTCTTATATTAGAATAGAGCGTTCTTGTAGGAAGTAAATATGTGTCTAGGCGTCCACCCGAGACGCAAGTGAGGGAAGTCACGGATTATAATAGTATCGTCGGGATAATTTGGAACCAGATCACAGACATTAGGCGAGGACTTTATCCAGAAGTAAGATTCTGCTGCGTCGACGGAGAAGGTTCTACGGGGCGCCATCGAACTAACAAGTGATGAGCGCGCGAAGACCCACGAATCAATAAAAAGGTTTTATAACTATTGTAATATAGAGAAAACTGGTCATGACCAAAGATTGATTCATTTTTGATTATCATTATAATAAATTCTAATTTGTTAAGTAGAAAGAAAGCTGATTATCATGGTTCGTTACGTGCAATCCAGCATTTTAATAAGATTTTCAGATTCCTCGCCACTCCGTACGGGTGGCATATTGAATAATTGGTTGCAGAGTAAGTAGCAACAATTATGAACTCCGAACCCCAATTAACTGAGCTAGCGCAATATAATTTTGGAATGAGACATATTTAAATTACGTAGGAATCATTAGGTTTCAAGTGTAACCTTTTCCTGGCGCCCAAACATTCATTTATCAGTAATAATTATGTTTCAAAATGTTGCTCCAATTGGTGCTTGTTTTTAAACAGAAAGATGGGGCTTGTTTCAAATTGGCACCAGTCAACGTCGGGTATGTTTCAGTGTAGTCTTCAGCAATGTTAAGGGAATAAGAAATGTATCGAAGCATCATAAAGAAAAATTTCAATTAATCGTATATTATGTAGAGTTCTACTTTTAAAAAAAATTAACGTGCTTATGAAAATGCGATAAACTCGTATACTGGCATTGATAGTTAAAAAAATCAGATAACACTAGTCCATTTCTAGATACGTAACGTGTACAGTGACCAATCTGTTTGAAATTTAGATGACAACCGGAAATCTCGAATTTTTTCTATAACTTTTTTAGGAAACAATGTTTTAGCACGATTTCAAAGTCTAACATGAAATCGAAAAAGTACTTCTGAAGTGTTCTGGTAAACGAACTAAGGCATATTCGTGTCTAATGAGTTCGAAATGTAAGTGGATCATAAATACATATACTATCGTCCTTTTCAATTTTTCTTCTCTGAAGGTTACAAGTTGATCTTTAGGTTCACTATATTTCCCAATGGTCGAGAACGAATGATTCTTAAAGCATTCTGATAAAATTGTGGTACTTGAAGATAAAAATCTTGTATTTCTGTAAAGAAAATTAAATTTCTTAATTGTGTAACACCCATGTATTGTTTCCAATTCACGCGTCTACTGCCTTTCTACTCCCCGATTCACGCGTTATTTGGGACTTATACAACCAAATATTCATTCAAAGATGTAAGTTCTACATAATAAAATTATATTAAACTCATTGAATATTCAGAGAATCTGTACCATCTAATGGATCCACGAGAAGTGTTTTAACAACAAAATATTTGGATATCGATGAGATTTCCAACTGAAACGCGTGCGATGGCTAAATCGGCACGCGACACAATTCCACTCTACGAATCTCTGTCGACACGCGTTCAAAGGGGAGGGAGATCGCTCTTGAGCAGCACTTATCGGTCGACCTATGCCACAATCGGGCAAAGATCCTCTAATCAAAAGCTCAAGATAGCCTCATACTTGATACGCCTCCTCCGTTGCGTTGAGAAACAACATAATACCCGATAATGTACTAATTTTGTAAGTGAATACAGCCAATATATTTTTATATTAACTTCAACGCATTGGCTAGTCCTTAAGGCCTTACAGCTTTTGTTTCATATTTTTTGTATATAACCTCCGGGAATTTTTCCTTCTTGCTCTACCGAGTATTTAAGTTTGTGGTAAATGCTTTCATTTATTGTTTAGAATTATTTTATTCCTAAGAATCTGGGATTTTTAAAAGGTGACATGCAAGTGCGGATTCAGCCGATCATGTGGAGGGGGGATCAAAGATTTTTGTTAAATAATAAACATTTATTATTATATTGAATATAATTTTTGCAGTGTATATATGATACAAAAGAATAGTATTTTTAAACAATTAGACAATTCTAAAATAAATATTTAAATCAATTGTGCAATAGAGGAAGGAAACAAACTTATTTTTATTTTTCCTGAACCTTTTTCATTTTAATTTTTTGTTTGGGCCTTTTGAGTGGGGGGGGAGGCATGACCTCCTGGATCCGCCTCTGGTGACATGTGAGGACATCCGGGGAAGAAGTCGGTCTCGTCGGACGGTCTCATCGTAAGTTGAAAATTGGAGTTCAAGGGGCGGAATGAAGATAGGAAAAGGAATTACGTGTTAGGTGAATAATATGCTCACTTAAAGTATTTATGTTGAAAACTATGTAGTTGAGAGTTACGGACTTATTGCTAATTTAAATATCAGTTTTGCAGAACTTGAAGTTGATCAATATCTTAAAACGAATGGTGTTATAATGAGAACATTGAATTATAGACTTTCTCAGCGGGTGAAATTATATCTGTTTGCTTGTTGCAGGAGCAATGAAAGTTGCAAGATTCAATACTTAATAATACAAAACAACGTAATTAGTTATTAACAATTTTCTTGGGTAATTATTTTAATTCTCCTTTAGTTTACTGCGTTAATGATAAATATTGATTTTTTTTGTTAAAAATGAAAATATTCTCACAATTGCAAATAAATATCATTATTAGTCAATAATTTATAGGATTGAAATAAATCTTTATGGAGAATAGTCATGGATACATTAAGATTGGCCTTCATTCAACTCTTGCTTTGATTCTGCTGGAGTACTACAAGTTCGTTAGAATTTAAGATGAATTTCTCAATTGAAAAATGTAATCCGTGAAATAGGCGATTGCAAAATGTTGCGTCATAAGCATAGACGAGCACACAGGGAGGTCTTGGTCGTCCCTTCAAAATTTCTTTAAAAAAAAACTTAAGCCCCACGAAATAAAACATTTTATTTCCGCAAATGTATGCCATTCCTTACTTCCCTCTTTTTTAAGCTGACATTTCGGAGAATTGACACAAATTAACTGGGAAGTGGTTCTCCAAACCATTTGGCAAACATGTAAATGTTTCAACATGAAATTCATAATTGTTTAATTAATTGTATCATTAACATTAATTTTTCAATCTCTTTTTAGTATGTTTTCTGATTTTCGAATATGTGTCATATGTAAACACAACAAAATAAAATAGAAGAGATGGCCCAAAGATGCGTAGAAATGTAGTTGTCAACTTCATTTGAACAGAGTGTGAGGAGCCTAAAAACAAAATCTTCGTCTTGTTTTAGGCTGCACACACTTATGGTCTTAAGAGATTTTCGAAGTATTCTTCAAAATACACGGCCTCCCTTCAGCGTCAAATGTAACCGCCATTCCACCAGGAAAACACTGATGCTTTCCAAGAATTAAGAAACCATATCCGCATGATTTCATAAAATTAAAATTCCATTCCCTTATAAACCACTCCACCAGCGCCACCCCACCCCCACAAGAAAACAGAATTAACAAAAAATGTACAGGAGATCAATTGTAAATATTTGTAACCAGCGTTCTAAGTATTGTTTGTTTTCTCGGTAACTCGGGGAAAATGAATCAGTTTTGATTTATATTATAAATTGCAAATATTTTACAATGTTATTCGCAAAATTACTAAGTTATTCGCCGCCATTTCTCATACTGCGCATACCGACTGAAATTTCACACTCAATACATCATTGCTTACGACACAGATGACTGCAAGCGGCTGCAGGGCTCCAAGGAAGAGTCCACTCACCATCAAATATTTGCTATTCACATGTTGCGTTATGGAACAGCAACTTTTCTGTTATTCTTGTTGGATAAAAACTGTTTTACTGAATACAGTACGTTCGGTACAACGTTATTGGACTATTCGAAAAGATTTTTAGTTAAACCATTTGATTCATTACAGTGTTATTTGTTCTTGAGTAGGGTGCGCGCTACTTTTTGAACAATCGATTTGGGTGGCTTTTTTCGGCAGCATTTTTACTGTTGCGCGCCACTAGAATGTATTAACTCTACTAGTGTTTGCCGTAAGAACTGTAGCACGTACCATTTTTGTCTTCGGAAAAAAAAAAATACGTTTATATTACCCTGAAATCCAAGTCAATAGTGGAAACAAACCACACGAAAAGGAATGCACGACCCAACATAAACAAAACAAAAAAGGAATAATCACCGCCGCATCTCGCAGTCTTTGGTGGCATTCGCCAGCCAGCATTGACCCGAAGACCCGGGAGACGCACCGCCTCGCAAAAGTCGATAGCGACCGCAGGGTGGCAGCGCGGAGCGGAGTGGAACGGTGTCAAGGAGCAGGCGGCGAAGGCGCGCGAGGGCGTGAAAGGCGCGGGGCGGGGGCGGCTTGGGGGCGGGGCCTTATGACCCGCTCCGCCACCGCGCTCGTCTGCGCGTTCCTCGGCGCCCACGCCTGTCATCGCTCCCTTCACGCCACCGTGCGCCCGGCACCTCCTCCCTCACCAGCACCATTTCGTTCTCGGGGTCTCTGGTTCCCAAATGGCAATAAACATCTCTTACGTAGTACAATTACTTTACATCGAAATCACAAGTATTTCAATAATTACAGAGATATAATAATAATAATAATAATAATAATAATAATAATAATAATAAATATAAATGTAATATTGAAATAGTAATATATTAATAATATGGAAATAATATAATAATATCGATATAATAACAATACTAAAGCTTCACGCACAATTCTTATTTCATGATTAATAATTCTGAGATTAAAAACAATCATCACTGTGTCTTCTATTTCAATGATCACTGATGATTGCAATAATTGTGTTTTCGGTGCAGCTATTTACTATATGAATAGAATTTCCGCTGCCTCCACAGACGCCACTCCCCCACCCCGAGCGCCAGCCACCGCAGGCGCCGCCTCGGATGACACCAGCCCCAATTACGGCGCCCAGCGCCGCCGGCACTCGCACCCGCGCCCGGCGGCGGCGGTGGAGGCGGGAAGGGGGCGTTTAACAAACCCGCACGATGGCGCGGCGGCGGCGGCGCGTTCTGCGGGGGCCGGACCTGGCAGTTCACACGAGAGACGTCTGCCCCGCATCGCACACGCCACCGCCGCCGCCACAACGCTCTGCCATCACCTGCCGCAACGCGTGCGTCACCGCCTCCGCCGCCCCCGCCCCATGACCCTCCCCGCCCGCGCCTCCGCCGCCGCCGCCGCCGCCACCGCGCGTGGAGGGGCGCCGGGCGGAGGGGAGGGCAGGCTCGCCCCGAGCTGCGGCGCCCGTGGGAACCGCTGCTCGCGCGGCCTCTCACACGCGACCGACCGGCCGGCTGGGGGGCACGGCGCGCGGCGCGGCGCGGGGCCCCGGGGGGCGGGCGAGGCGGGGCGGGGCGGGGCGCGAGGACCCCGGGAGCGCGCGAAGGACCTGCAGCCGCGTTGGCGGCGGTGGCGGCGGCGTGTGTCGGCCGACGTGCGTGCGTGTGCAGCCGCGGGCGCGGGGTGGGGGGCAGCAGCGTCCGCGCACTGCGCCGCCGCCTCCGAGCTTCCCGCTTCCGCCCTCCCCCGCCCACCACCGCCAGGCAATGCGCCGCGTGCCGGTCGTGGCGCGCGCCGTCGCCGTCCACGGCCGCGTTAAGGCATGAGCTCGTAGCCTACGGATCTCGTCCAGGTGGGGGAAGAAGGAAGGGGCCGCCACTAGAATAAAAAAATAATGCTAATGGAAACAATGAACCGAATGTCTTGATGACCCTTGAAGATCCAGGTAACGTACTCTAATATTCCATTGACAGAGAATTGGAAATAATAATTATACATTAGAGGAATAATCACGAAAAAAGGAAATAATATCTAATCACATGTTAGTAGTGGTCCAATAATACTAACAGATATTTTCTGTCTAATTGTTATATCCCTAGTATTTTTACATTTTTACATCGTTTCGATACATTTAAATTTTTAATATTCGTTTTTGTTGTTTTTTTCTGAACCCTGCGGTACTCCGTTATCATTCCTATCTTCTAAATGCTAGCGTGGCAAAAGCACCGCTTCTGCAGCGGCAGTCGTCTTCGACCGTTCATTACATCCTCCCCTCCTCCTCTCTCGCTCCAGCGTCTTATCGTAATGAATGATACGGCGCTCCGTTACAACATGATTTGCCGTTTCAGCGCCCTCCGTCCGCGCCTGGTGTCGAAGGCCACCGCGATAAATTGGTTTAGCGCCTCTGGCGTGATGGGGACGGGAATACACTGACGCAATATTGCCACACGACCAGCCATTCATAGAACGACGCGTAAATAAATACAATCCACATCGACGTTGTGCGGTTTTGGTTGATGGCTAATGACATAAACGGCATGAATGAAGTGAATTATGAGCTATTTCAAAGAAGTAGCGATGAATGAAATACACGAATGAAATAATCAGTATGATTGGTTAGATTGCAATTAATTTGCTCAGTACTTTTGACAAATATTACGGCTTAGCTTGCATGAAAGCATTAATGTGGTATTTGAAAAGGGCAGTGAATTATTAATTTTGTTTAATGGCACAGAAAACAAATAACAATATGGTGCTTTCAAATACAATGAGTCAAATATACTTTTTGCGGCAAAACATACCGATAATTGTGTTTTTCACACCTGCCACCACAGTACGATAAAAATTACTAAATTTAGTCGCATTTTCTTGCAGAATCAATATCAAAATAATCACAAGATGACACTGAGATTTTAATCTCTCACTACGGCGCGTCATGAATACACCGCACGTAATAGGTTATCCCAGCCATTCATAGATCACGAGCAGGAGGTATCAGAAACACGACGAAATGGCGGCAGACAAGGCGTGGAACGAGCGTCTGGGGTATCCGGGTTCGTCGCCCGCCTCACGGCCGTCTCCCCTGGCAATGGCACTTACAGCTCGGCGCCATCTCGGGAAAATGGCGTGGATAGCCGCCATGAGATACCGCCCGAAATACGATGGCTTCTCGGGGAATATGGACGTTTCGCGACCCAGCACCAGAGAAAAAAGTTGGTGCATCGGGGCATCTAGGCCACAAGAGAAAATACGAAGCTTAATTACTAATTTGTAATACGACTTTTCGCAGCCTCCTAGCTTACATGAGGAAATGCATACCGCTTTTTACACCTCAAAATATAAGCATTCCGAGATGAAAGTAACTCCCCCATTCGACAATTTTGTTAACAAATGAATACTATTCTATTTCTATTCAGAAATATCTTCTTACGAACGAGGTCTATCTTTCTTAGTGGGTAAACAAAATATGCTACAGGATTATTTAATTTCTAAACATTTCTTTCATCGATTACATTTAGACACATCGGCATACTACTCTTAAAAACATTTGACCTCACAACATCGCTGACAGTAGTGCTTTCTGCAGATACAAAGTGAACTGATGTTTCCAAGGAAATTATCAGTTATTTATCTCAAAAGAAGTTTTTTTTTAAATTCGTCATTAACACAAAAAATACTTGGCTCAGTCAACAGAATATGAATGATTGAGAACATATCAGTTGGAAATTTCCCCTTTGCAGAAACAAAACACAATGCTCTTTGGAGTGTTTTCGAAAACAGTTTTGTCCGTAGTCATAACAAAACTTTTAATCTAGATACAACTGATACTACTGAGTATGTCATTTGTATTTGAAGAGGTTATGAAGAGAGGGAACATCAGTGCCTATAAATAATACGTGTGTTAATTGAGATCTACTATCAAAACTTGCATATTCGCAGCTGACGAATCTGGAACGTGTCTGTATTTTAAATAAGTTATCTATAATTAAGAAAATACTAATGCCATGCCACTACAATACTCGTAATTTAGATAGATGTTAGTAGAATATATTCTCGATTCAGAAGAACAACTCACCCTTACCTAGAGTCTAATGATATTTATCGCTTTTTGCATACGAATAGTACTAGATAACATTGCACTATATTTTCAACTTTCTAGAAACATGCATAACATACTTTTGGAAGGTGGCCAGTCTCACCCATATGCGACAATTCATATGTAAAGATTTTATTTATCCCGCCTTGGCTGCAATTGCTTGGCAAAAGAACACATGTTATTCATCAAAGTATTGATCTGCAATTTTGCTCTATTATTTCAACCCGCCTATTCATTTAATTAAACATTTCTTCCTTGGCGGGCATATAATAATTTATATGTGAGATGATTCCAATCTTCGAACTCAATGAAAGTCGGATTTACTTCAAAGAGCCTCCTTCATAGGAATGGGTAGTTTAAAGCCAGATGGAAGCCAATTACATTTCGGTGCAAAATTTCAATTAATCTATTTTATGTTTATGATATAGTATACTAGTAAATAACTGAAATGTACTTCAAAGGTAATTAAATTATGACTTTAATGATACAATTAAAACATTTGACGATTTTGATCACAGTGGAATCGGGTCTTTTTTATTTAGTTGAGCCATTTACCCTGTTACTTGATGGTTCGGAGAACTTCTCCCCATAATACATAACAAATTGCCAAATTCTGTGGTTAAAAAGGAGAAAATCCAATAGTAAAATTATTCACGGAAATAAAGTGTTTCATTTCATTGCCCCGTGAAACTACGGGATCTCTTTCAAAATTTTCAGGGGGCCACAGCCCCCTTTTCACCTGTCTATTTCCCGTCATATACTTACGTATAGGACTTAGTGTAGGGATCACAGAATTTTGAAAATGTGCATACAATTCACTTTTCCCCATAGCACGTCATACGCAATTTTTAACTGTTTTTTGACGTAAAATAAAATAAATAAATAAAATAAATACTCTGGATGATTATTTTTTATACTTAATAAGGAAGAAATTCAGCAGCAAAGGATTGAATTAAATTTCTGTTACATACTCACACCAATCTTTCTGTATTGTAGTTACATACATTAAAAAATATTTTTTGGTTTTGTGTGATACATACGTAAAAATTATTACAGAGCAGTTATGCTAAATAATCAACTACGAAGATCCAAAATAATCGACATACTGCAGTTGCGGTATCTGATGCCTGTGGTAAGAACCACGAGCTAGTTTCTCATTTCTCAATACTTCTTATTCACAGAGAATTAATTTCAACAATTCTTTGACATGTTACTCTGAATTGATTCAGTGGTGAGTTGTAGTTGACATTTACATAATTGAAATGATTGAAGGCGTTGTCATTGTCAACAATAGTATTTGTTTCACAAATAGCAGCTTTCGATGGCTTAGCCGTCATCATCAGTTTTCTGGTACAAGAAAAATATAAAATTAGAATTAACATAGTTACATAATTTTAAAAACACATCTTAAGAAATGAAAGGAGAAGAATTAAAGAAAAGAAAAAGAAAGAATGAAGAAAGAAAGGAGGGGACGGAGAGTTAGATCTTTATAATATAAAATAATTTATATAATTTAAAACATCTTAAGAAATGAAAGAAGAAGAATTAAAGAAAGGAAAGAAAGAAGGGAACGGAGAGTTATATCTTTATGTAATATAGTAGTTTTTTAAATTTAAGCAAGAAAATGAATGAAAATATAGTACATGTACAATTTTGAGAGAGGAAAGCATCGAAAGCTGCTATTTGTGAAATAAATACTATTGTTGACAATGACAACGCCTTCAATCATTTCAATTATGATACTCTGAAGTTTCTAATCTATGCTTGAAAAGGAACTTATAATTTTATTGCCTTTTCTTGAGATTTGATACAGAGATGATCTGCCGCAAACCTCAATCCTATGCAGTAGTTGCGAACTTTACAGAACAATTAACTGAAAAGTAAATTCTGATTTCTTCGGCGTCTTACAGTGTTAACAACTCTTCTCTATTCAAGTTATTGAATATATTGTCACTTTTTTCGTTGGAAATGTTACAGAAAAGACGAAAAATGTTTGAACGTATTATAATTTGCATAATTCGAAAACACTTCCAAAGATTATTATCGGACTATTGTCGGACTAACTACTGTCGGACTAACTATTGTCGGACAGTTTCTTCAGTAAGTCTTACAACCAAAACATTTAAATCTCAACTCACAGTCAGTGGTAGGCCTTTAGCTATGATTACCATAGTTTTCTGATTCAAATTCAGGATGCTACTGAACGGGTTGTTGGGGAGGGGGGATTAACATTGGGTTGAGTGGACAGTTGAAATTAAGCATTAAGAAATTAAGCTTTTGAATTATTAATTATAGAAACTGAATAAAAGCAAAATTAAACACTGACGTGACATATTGGGTGTATAACTTAACAAAAATTAATTTAATTTTACGTTAAATTTTTTAAATTTTTTAGTTTTCTGTTTATTTCATCGCATTTTATATTTCACGGTTACATAACGGGCGAGGTAGAGGGGAAGACACCGTCACACTGATTCGTCTGGGGACGTCACCATTCGGAACAAAAGGGAATGGAGTAGCGAAGCAACCATTGCCGTAAGACATTTCGAACGCCAAGTATCCCAATAATAGTAAGTTTTAATGTAACAACATTTTTACATTTTCACTTGAAATTCGGTGGTATAATTTATATGAAGTGGTAACATTTTGCCGGAATGCAACTTGGCAGGAGTGATCCTGAAATATTTTTTGTCAATATAAAAAATCCCGAAAACCCGAAAAAAATACAGAAAATTGTCGTCCGAAAGTCCTCTCTAAAAATTTGGACACGATCTTAGAAACAGGGTGTCTCGGAAAAATCGAGACGTCTATTCACCTTTTTCAAATCACTGTAACGTACTCGTAATTTCATGTTAACGAAAAAAATGAATAATATATGTTTTAAAATAGAAATACTTAAAGGAAAATAAATTGAGCAGAGAATAAGATCAAATTAATTTCACAAAACAGTCTTTGAAAAAAAAAAACGTATAAACTCGCGGAAGGTGTATTAGTATAAATTATTAGAGCTGCAATATTAAACTGACAAGGATAAGCGAAGAAACAGAACACAAATATTTTTGGGGACGAAAATAAAAATAAAAGTGGCGCGGCGAGTGAATGAATGGCGCAGGGGGTGCCGCGAACGCGCTTCCCGCAAAACCAGAGCTAACAGCGAGAGCAAAAAAGAACAATGGAAGGGGAGCGCGGCGAGCGTCTTGGCGGACCGCTTGGAAAGGGGCGGGGCGACGCAGGCGGGCAGGGGAGGCGTGTGCAGCGGCCAAGGAGGGCGCGCGCACTCGTGCACAAAGCAGCCCCTTGGCGGCGGCGGCGGACGAGGCGAGGCTTAATCCGACGCTGCTTGACTCGCCCCGAGACGTCTGATTAATGCCACAGGTACCCCACGCGCATTCAATTGGCGGCGTGACGTCACGCGCCGGCGCGGAGCGAAGCCCCGCTGCCACGCTGTCAACGCCGCCGCCCCGGCGTCGTCGTCTGCGTCGGCGCCCCTGCCGTGCTGACGTTATCGTTCGCATTACAATTCCCACTATCACACCCAATGTGAAACAATGGTTAGTTGTTCGACTTTATAAACGATGTAAATACTGAAAGAAAGAAAAAAACGAATTGAGAACAATGAAATGAGGAATACAATGACAAATAATCATGGAAATTACGTGTTTCTTGAAGATATGTTTGCAAGAAGAAAAAAAAACTATTTCAGTGACCCTCAGACAATAATTCAAAAACATTATTTCTTCTCATTCAACATAAAATCTTAGAAATTAAAATACGTTCTAAGTTAAGTTCTACGATATCACACATATTGCTTACATGAGGGCACGATCATTTCTAAGCCTAACGCTATAATCTAATTTCCTTACAGACGCCGACTCTCTGTACTCGTCACCCTTCAACGCATCCGCATCCCCACAATCACCGCCCGCGCGGCACAATTGCGCCCTCGACTCCCCGCGACGCCCATCCGACGCGCGTCCAGCCCCTCCCTCCAAACTCCAGTTTTCCCACACCCCCGGATATAATTGCGACACCCACAACAGAAAGGGAAAGAGCGAAGAGCAGGAGCGCGGGGGGCGGGGGGGCTGGGAGCTACTCGCATAGTAAAAGGGGGCGCCGCCGCCGAGCTCCGCGCCGCGCCGCCTCCCACCCCGCGGGCGCGGGCGTCCGCGTGGCCGGGGCGGCGCGCGGCAGCCGGCGGCGGCGAGGGGAGGGGAGGGTCGCGGAGTGTGCCGGAGCGGCTGCGGGAGCGGCGCCGCTGCACACGCCGGCCAGTCGCACGCCGCCTGTGCACGCGCGCGGACGCCGCTCACCGCCGCCGCCACCGCCGCCGCTTCTTCCCCGCCCTCCTTCCGGGCGACGTCGGTCGTGTGCGCGCCACGTTCCCGCCCCCGCCCGACGCCTCGCCACCGCACTTCCCGCGCCCTCGCCCGCCGCCGCCTTCTTCGCCTTCAAGATTTATCGTGCGATATGCGGAGCGGCCGCCCGGCTCGTTTTTGCCAGTGTTACCGGTCGCATGCCGGGCGCGCTTGAATCGCCGTGAGTCGCCCGCGCGCCGCCGCGTCCGCGCCCCAGTGACTGTCAACCGTTCCGAGTGCCGAGTGTGCGCGAGCGCGCGCGAGTGGTTGTCGGGTTCGCCCCGCTCGCAGCCAGCGTCTCCGCGGCGCGCCGCGGCTAGGGCCGCCCGCCGTGACCCTGTGGCGAGTGGTCGTGCCCCGGGGGGCGGCGCCCCCGGACCCCAGCGCCGGCGGTCCGGCCGTGGGGGGGAGGGCGGCCCGCGGGGGGCCCCCGCTCGCTCAGCGAGGCGACGACTGCGACGACGTCTTCTCCGAGGAGTCCTCCAAAGAGCAGTAGTGGCCCCGCGCGATGCGATGCGATGCGATGCGGACGCCCCAGATCGATACCGTGGTCGGTGGCGGTGGGCGGCGGCGCGAGCGCGCGCGGCTTTGCGGTCGCACCGCCCACCCGCACGCGGCCCCGCCGCCTGCCGACACTCGCCCGGCACGTGCGCGCCGCCGCCGCCGCCCCGCGCCGCCCGCCCCGGCGCCTCCGCCACCGCCGCCGCTGCGGGCGGTGGCAGCTTGGATTACGCTATCAGCGGCTCTCGCGCCGCCAAATTGTGTGGAGAGAGGTGCGAACGCTCTCGGGAGGGCTTGCGCCAGACGAATCGCTGCTTCCGTGTGCTGCGTTACGTGATCATTAGCGTTTTATTTTGTGGTGACGCATAAAATTAAGCTGAAATGCATTATAACGTAATGTCATTTACGGCGTTAAACAAGGAGCTAACTAGTGAATTCGGATCAGGGTGTCAGAATGAATATTTATATAAGAAACCCTTACGTATACATGTCTGTTAACTTAGGCGTATCAACGGCGACGTTTTTACGACGAAGGGGTATTATATTGTTTTTCAAGAGATCTGTCCTGAGAAAAATAATGACAGTACAATATTTGCAATACTTTTAGATAATAATGTCAGTATACATTTGCAATAAACTTCTCGTAGGAACAGTATAACAAAGAAGGTTATATTTATAAAAGTACAACAATATAATTTTGGAAGCTTTTAAGTTTTCATGAAACATTTTAAATGTTTGCCATCTGACAGGTTTCATTTTCAAGTAGGATAAAGTGGCAGGTCGAGTTCGCTGACAGCGTAGGTGCGGGCAACTATCAGTGGCGAGGTGTCTGATAATCTTGCGCGGCAGATGTTGCGGAAAAAAGCGCGCCAGCAAGGCGAGATAACCGCCTCCGCAGACTGTCGTAGCGCTGCAGCTTCGGTGTGGAGGGTTGGAGGACTACTCAGGTGCCACGTGCCGCTGCTATTTTCGCTCCTCGTAGCACTCCTGGGGAATAGTTCTCGAGCAAGCCACCAATAACCGATTTCTCAATCTTATCTCTTCTCAATTTTTACTTGTCATCATCTCTTGACAGATAGTCTTATGTGACAGCACTATCGCAGTTTGCGTCAGATCGATAGTGTGGAGACGATGCTATTGTCCCAACCCAGATAGTCTCAATCCCCATCGATAGTTTTTTCCACAAAACAATTTTCAGAAATTTCTGGATATTCCCTCAAATTATCTGTGTTCTAGTGAAGTGTTTCCTGTTATTTTATCTTAATGTAGTCACTGATTAATTCACTTCGGAATTGAAATAATTTGCCATTCAACGCAAGTTAGGTTAATGGTATTGCAATTTCACACTGCTGTCGGAGCTGTTTAATTTAGTACATACAATACAACGCGAAATTGGCCGAGTTCAGGTGCACGAGCCACTCGTGGTAATGTTCTCTGATATTTTTAGTGTTAAACTCTACCCATGTATATTCATAATCACTACATATATAATGAGACAAATGAATCAGAAAATGTTCACTGAACTATTCAGAATTCTAATGGGGCTTACTTCGTTACTGCAATGAAATTATAAATGCGGTACAAATTGTGACGAAGTATCTTCCACCTACATGGAATATTTTTGAAAAGCAATTCAAATCAGCCTCATGATATGTTTCCAATAAGTCATTTGTACAGGTAACATCAAACTTTTAAGGGCTCATACGATTTTTCATGTACTCGATTAGCTAATTTGTCACTAAAACCACGAAAATATTTCCTCATGTTAATATGTTTAGAATAATACGACTTTACTACAATTAATACTATGTATTAGTGCATTGTATTTATTAATAAAAAATGGGAGAAATTTAGACAACGAGATGCTTCAAAAAGTCGCGAATACATTTAGGTGTGCAACAATTGGAATTGAAGGTTAGTTAAAAATATAGGTGAGGATTGTCTTTCTTGCGTGCACTTGGACTTGTTCATTCAATGCATTGGCCATTTCTCGTCCACATATGAGTCTGTTCTCGGGAGCGACTCCTCACAACCGTAGCACCACATTGACCCATCAGCAACGTCACGGCGAAGTCGTACAACGTCTTAGGCAGTAATCTCGGGTAGAGACAAATGGAACGGAGAGAGGGAGTACGACCGCGGTTGTATGGTCTCCTGTGACCACGACTAGAAATTGCGCCTCGCGCTCAACGCACGGTCCAGGGTCGCATTATATTACTCCCTCGTTAGCCGGATAAAAAATCTGCACGTCTGTGTCGCTGCTGCACCGGTTACGCCAATGAATCAGCATTAGCAGAGGAGCAGATGCAGACCCCCACCTATGTTGATGTGAGGTGCAGATTGGAGTCTTCATGATTCATGAAGTTTGAGAACAAATTATTCCATATGGCCTGCACTTGTTTTAAATATTAAATCGTATGTTCTTAAAGTGTGCAGAACAGTTACTACAAGAGATGAATTACCTACGAGAAATAAATTGATCGCTGGATATTGTATTTTAAGGAAAAACCATTACATCAATTGTTTTAAATAGCATTAATCTCAAATGTGGTTTTACATTCGTATTTATCTTTCGTTGTAGATAAATAATAAAATTATACATAATACAATGATATTATTTTTCTAATAAAAGTGTTGGAAGTGGTCAGGCGGAAGAATGGCCTAAATGACCTCAGCCTCACCATAAATTTAGACATTTATTTATTTATTTACTAATACCTGTTTAATCACTTTAGCAGACACCTTGAAATATTTTCAAAACTACTTAACCAAATGTAATCATAATAGATTTCTCCCTATTTTTCCCTAGAAAAAGGAGAAAATTCCAATATTCCATTTCGATAATATATAGAAAAGATGCAATTTTACTGGATGCCCGTCAGTTTTATCAAGTCGAGCAACTGACTCCAGCGTTAATTCCAAGGAGATGCTGATCTGGGGCCACAATGATGAGCTGTAGTCATGAGAGCTTCATAAAGAGGCTTCGACGATGGGTTGATACGAGGCGTAATTTTAATGCGAGTTAATTGCTCCCGCGAGGTGTGAACGATGCAGGAACTTTCCGCGTGGCGCCGCCAACGCACAGCAAGATGGCTAATTAACAAATTAAACTGCCAACGACGTCGTTCACAAGTAGTAGGCAGGATAGAAACCTTTACCGTTGTAGAACAGATCTTATCGGCACGTCGAAGCTTGGGAAATAGTTACTAGACTTGTTGGCAACGCCTAGAGTATTCAGCGCAGACATGTACTATCTCCTCATTCTCATATCCAAAGACTTTTGCAGATGTTATTCAAAATATTTATTTTATTTAGCGTTTTCTGTGTTTTTCAAGTGTTATGGATGTAGGTTTCCAAACTGATGGCATAATTGTTTTCGTAACCTTTACCACAGAAATAATCTATATCATGCTTTTAAAATTTATTGACAAATAGTTACTTAATCAAACGCTCAGAGCAATCACCTCTTATCGGACTGTGCAGATACAGTAAGCGAATCCCTTGTAGGCAACATCTGCAGGGCAAAGATACGCTGTGTGAGCAGGTTACATTCTCTAGATATATCGAGTGACTAAATTTTACAATAAGGGTATTCTAACAATTTTGAAAACCTTAGAATTGTCAAATGTTGGAAGGTGTCGTGCATATAATTATTCACATTATTAATATATGATTCAAACATTGCATTATAAATGAACGTAAATGTAAATGTTCAGTGAGAATTTCTCTCACATTAACCCTGCTTTGATTGTTATTATTGTTTCAGTAATATTTTTCGAAAGCGAATTTCGAAGTTGCCATCATTGCAAATAAAATTAGCAATTATAGATTCAACATGTAAATGGCATGCAAACATTGGAATACATTTTCAAAACGCTTCAAATGTTATTTTTATTCAAGAACTATATTTCTTATTTTCGAAGTTATAATGTCAATTACGTAACAGGTATCAACCTACCGCTACATATTTCCTGAAATGATATTTTGGTACTCCATACATTGTCAGTACATTAAGGCATGAAGTCACAGCATCGATTTAACTGGCACACAAGCAATTTATTAACATTTATTCAGGAATATTTGATAATAATTATTAGTAATACAATCCCGAGGTTTGCTGAGCGGTTCTAGACTCTTAAGACAATTGAGTAGTTTGCTTTTACAGCCCTTTCGCAACTTTGGCAGGTATGTATAACCCCCTTGCCCTTTTCCATCGTCACAATGAAGGATAGGGATTTCTTCTGTGGTATTACATCAAAAAGAGACCAGAATGTTCACGCACATATCTCAAGTTCACGTATCGTTCATCTATAGTTCATGTGCGTTTTCTTTTCGATTCCACTGCTAAGGAGTCATTAATCCTCCATCTCATGAATGTATCATATATGATTTATATCAATCATGTATCATATTCTTCTAGCATTTCGTGCCCAACGGTGCACATCTTTTCACGTTCATGCCTTCGTGCATTCTTTTGGGGGTCTCGCAATGCAACAATTAGACGTCCTTGGCGAGCGCACCTACGCACCATGCGAAGGAGACCGGAAACGTCGCCAGACGTCGCTCTGTGCTGCCGCCTGCGTCGCATGGCACAGCCGCTCGCGCAGGCCTTGACTGAACTGCTCCAAAGCCGCCTGAATTCTGCTGGCGCTCAAATGCCACTTCCTTGGCCCACTTCGTACAACACCCTGAAATGTCACTGAATTATTACCAACCGCTCATGGAAAATGTTTACATTTTGTTCAACTAGCGGTTCTTTCGTTCCTTCAAGATGCTGTACTTTTTATGCAGTATTTCAGGTGTGAAAACTGAATCCTGTCCTGTTCCTCTTAATATTATCAATAAATTCTTATGCCTTCTCGGTCAGAAGCGTGAATACAGGAAAAAGCTCTTTAACAATTTTTGGATTTCATCCTGTAACTGACTTGCATCTCTCAGTGATGCCTCTATGCTCCATGAATAGGTAGAACAGGTACCGCGCGAGTCCGCTGATGGCTTGGCGGGTTTTTTTCTTTTATTTTATTTCCATCCAGATTCAGTGTTAGTCATTTTCCCTGACTAAATGTAGAATGACATTTCGGTATGCTTACTGATTTTACTCGTCGTGAGCACAAACGTTTGCCCTTTATTAAGTTTTGGAGTAACATCGTTTCTCAACAAAATAATACTGGAAAAAATTATTCATTACATGCAGAAAACAATGTTTTTGCATTTGAAATGACTCATCGTTAAATGCATATTACGTAATTTCATTACCACTATTGTGCCCAAATAAATTGTCACCTATCAGTTCAACATTAACTTTATCGCGTAAAATAAAGACCCTGTCATTGCGGTAGAAAAATTTTACCTTTGGGGGTCAAAATAAACAGTTCGACATTTATCTCAAATTCTCTCAAATATTGAATACTGCGTATTGGGGAAGCTCTTATCAATGTACCGTGAATTCATTTTCCATCGTTTCCTCGGACAAGGCGTTTTATTGATACCGCCCAGCTCTACTGAATACTTTCGTTCAGTCCATCAAGAAATATTGATACCTAAAATCAAGAAGATATTTGATTTTATGAAACAGATATTTTTCCCTCCCCGCGGATATCCGAAGCTTATTTCCTTTGTTCACAAGAGTATGTAAACATCTTTTTGTACTATATCTTATTTTTTATTTTTATTCCGTTGCTTATTTTCTTGCTTCCTTCTTTGTTAGGTAATCGTTGTAACTTTACCATTATTATATTTCAGTGAGTATTTACAAACATTGTGGCCTCAGGCGGAGTCGAATGTCACAAACAAGAGAAGTATGTCACAGTGGGCGAACAGTGGTCACCTGAGAAGTTTGGGGGTCGAAATCAGTCTTTTTTCCTTACCTTACATTCCCCAGAATTTCCTTCAACACATATTAATCAACAATCTTGCCTCATCGTTAATCAGTAATTTTTCAATGATATTAAGGTATCATGGGTATGATAGGAAAAAAGTTGGGGAATTGAAGACCGGATACTGTTTCAGGAACATTCAGAGATAAAAAGTACGTCATCAATCGAACGCAGTTGCAGGGCAGTGCAGCTCCATTTCTTTCTTTAGAGAGATGTTCATCTCAGGAAAAGACCACCCTTCACTCGTCCCTGAGAGGCCATTGATATTTCAACAGCCGCAGTTTTCGTGCTCTAAAACTGTTGTTCTCTTGACGCTTTTCCGATCGCATATTCTCCAGAAAGTAACCATTTACTGGCCAAGATTCAGAAAGTATTTTTTATTGAAAAGAAATTAAATTCGCCCTTCCCTCTCCATAAATACTTTTGAAACAAAAAAATTGCCATCTTGAAATGCAAACATTTATCCGTAATTGAAGTACGTCTTTGTATGTGGTGCGATTAATGTGATAACTGTTGTAAGTAAATTGCGTAAAATTTCCTACAAAAAACATTTTGTCTCCCGTCCTTGGTTCCGCCTCTAGATATAGCTCTAACATTGAAAAAAGGTTTCATTGGACCGTATCTTCTACACGTCCGTAGGTAATTATAAGACCATTGATTGGTGTAAATAAAAACGATATATTGTCTAACTTGTTTAAATTAATTTAGATACTATTGAAGTATTATTACCACTTCCATTAGACTATGTACGAAAGAGGCGAAATTCTTAAGGGTAATAAATGGCAGTCAATTTAGTTTCATCATGGTGTGTCATGATGGAACGTCGTCATTGGGTTTCCTTTATGTCATTCACAATATTATCACACAACATGTGCCTTTACATCCACGTATGAAACTGACAAGAGTAGACCATCTCGCAAGTACATGACTCACAGTGACAGTTCCTGATGTGAAACATCTGCTTGTCTCAACTGTATGGTTCCAGCTACGAATAGTTGAAGAGCTCTTAAGTTCAAGATCGCTTAACAATTTTACTGCTATTAATAGCAGTGTAATCGTGAAACGACAAATCAATTAAAGCATTTCCCGTATCATCCGTTAGAGCGCTGTAAACATAAACTCTATCTTTTTTGTATATGTTAAATTAAATATTCTCCTCTCAGCTGAATTATTTAATGTCTCATTCACTCAGATCTAATTGTTAATATACTCAAAACTTGTTTTCAGATGACCATTTTTAAGCGGCCCGTACACCAGGGAGCGTGGCCCTTGAGTCTCTGACTCGCACGTAATTTTGTCCCTATCGCTACTTGTTTCATTTATTCATTGGAACCAAAAGCTTGGCAACTATGGGCAAGTCTCGCTTGACGGATCTGCTTCACTCCGGTTGTAAATCTATCTCCGTAGCATTAATATTCAGCATTCGCAAAACGAGGAACTCTGTGGTAGCGACAGATTTGCAGAACGTTTGACTGATTTTTTCGTGTTTCCGGGCGCGACAACTACTATGACAATTAATCCCGCGTGTAGTACATATTCGTATCACAGAAGATGCGCTGTGGTTTCCCCTGCTGGGTCCGGCGTCGAACTGCACGTCGTCTTGTGGGTTTTCCCCATCCATTTAACTCCCACCAGTTGGGCACAGCCCCAGGACAAGCTCTAAGCTACCGACTCGCGTCCAGACGTGTGTTAGTGTAGTGTGTAAGTAAGGGGTAAGGATAGGACACGGAATAGGAAGGAAAGATCGCGCTGTGACCTGTTTGTTAGGGTACTGCTCTGGCATTCATCTGGTGTCAATCGGAGTAACCACGAAAATCTCACGATCAGAGCAGCCGGTCGGTAGGATTCTGGTGCGGGCAGCGGCTGAATTCGACCCAGCTATTTAGTTAGTGTTGAAAATCGTGCCACCGTAGTTTCTCCAACCTTACGACCTCTCAGAGGCACTGCACCCTGAACCTAGCTAGTGCGTGTGGAATGCTTGCTCGCCAGTCAATTGGTCGGACTCGCTGGCAGCCGACCGCAACCAATTCCCCACAGAGCGAGACTCTTTTACGCTGTCCGATTGATTGATTGATTTTTTCGTGTTTCCTGGGGCGTCAACTGCTTCGGTCATTAGTCCCGTTAGTGTAGTGCGTGTTTTTTCTCGGGAGATGGCGGTGATGTTCCCCCGCTGGATGGCGAGATCCGGCGCCGACCTACCGTCGGCTAGTGGGGTTTCCCCCTAACCAGGACTCTCCCACCAGCGGGGCACCACCCATCCGGGACAAGCTCTAAGCTCCCGACCGGTCTCCCGGAATATGTGGTAGTGTAGTGCATGTTAGTGTAAGTGTGTGTGTAAGGGGAGAGGATAGAACAAGGAAGGGGAAGGACAGATCGCGCGCGGTCCCTGGTGTTGATCGGAGAAACCACGGAAAACTACCGATCAGAGCAGCCGGCCGCTAGAATTCTCCTCCAGACAGCAACCGGATTCGACCTAGCTGAAAAGCTAGTGTCGAAAATCCTGCCGCCGTGGGGAGTGGGAACCTAGGACCTCCCGGTCAGAGGCGCTGCAGTGACATCAGTTGACCGGTACGCTGTCGGAAGGCGCGCTTCATAACGCCGTGTGTGCGCAGGTGCTCGTCGCCGGGTGACGCGGACAGCTGCCAGATGCTGAGCCGCAAGAAGCGGCGCGGCATCATCGAGAAGCGGCGCCGCGACCGCATCAACACCGTCCGCCTACGAGAAGCAGGGCTCCGCCAAGCTGGAGAAGGCCGAGATCCTCCAACTCACCGTCGACCACCTCAAGATGCTGCACGCCAAAGGTAAGCACACTCACCTTTTCTATGTTCCTTGCTATTTGGGCAGGTACGAATCGTCAAATTGATCAAATCAAATCAGTGAACAATAAAAAAATGTAATAAAAAGGGTAAGTGGCGATGATTTTGTTTTTAACCGTTCAAGCAGGAAGACGATCAACAAACAAACAAATAAATAATAACGAAAGCAAATGAATATTTTGGGTCACCATTAAAACGTTGGGAACGGTCTAATTTGGGAAAATTCATTTTTATAGACAGACTTGAAAGCGGGAAATTACGAGGACGATATAGTAGTTTGTTAGGAGAACGGAAGGAGATAATTAGGTAAAAGGATTACGCCGACAATCCACATTGTATTTGCAAATAGCAGAATACTGTGATGGGTGACATTTTGTCACGAATGCAGTTTATAGAAAGAAATGTAATGAGATCAGGAGACAATTATGCGTTAGTGTGATATTCAATGGTAACGCCATGGATCACTTTTCTTTTTTCAAAGAAGCTAATACAGGCAATGAGACTTGTTGAACATCACCGTAGAGTCTAGCAAAAGGTATTTTGCATGTACGTTTATGTTATTAAGAGCCATATATTGCAGTTTGAAATCGTCGTTTTCCGTTCTAAGAATTTCCGTTTTATAAACACTGGTTTTCTGCAATGAATCTGGAAGCATCGTCGTTCCTTATGACGTTTTTAATGATTTCTTTCACTGCTCAAGAAAGAAAACCATTCAGCCATATTCCGGCTATCAGTATATTAATTACGAACGTAATTCATTTCCTGGCGCGTTAGCCTGCCGTACTCTAGTGCGCCTTCTCTTATCGGTCTGGCAGCAACCCACGCAAAGAACGCCGATAGCACATTCTTCGAGGGCCTGTTTGCCAATGAAAAATCCGAGTGGCGCGCTGAGGCGGCGGCGGCGGCGGCGACTGCTGTTACGCGCCTAACGGCCAGCGCGCCGTGCGTCGCCTCCCGCCCGCTCAGCGGAGCGCGCGGCCGCTCCACGCTCCAGGCTCCCGCCTGCAATTACCGCGATGGCGGCCGCGATAACCTGCCCTCCCCTCGCAAGCGCGCCACCCGCCCTGCCCGCCCTGCCCCGGCCCCCCCCCCCCCCCCCCCCCGCTACGCCTCGCCCTGTCCCGCTCCGCCCCGCCCGCCCCGCCTCGCAACGCCACGACCCGAGCCACGCCACCCTGTCCAGTCCCATCCTGCCTTGTGCCGTCCCGTCCCATCGCGCCTCGCCCCGTCCATTCTCACACCCCCCGAGCCGCCCCGCGCCCCTCGCCCCACACCGGCCCCTCAGCCCCGCCCGCACCGCGTCTCCCCGCCACCCAGTTTTGACGGGCGACATCTCAGCTGCCCTCCGGAACTCTGCCTGCGACGTGGTCCAGTGATCTTTGGAATCGTTGCCCGTCGTTGAGTGTATTTGCAGGTGTAAATTGTGTGTTAATCACTGTTCCATAGCATACAGAAAGACTTCTGCGGAATTAATTTCTCGTTTATCTGTGACGGGATCTGAGCTCCCCTTCAGAATTCACTCTGGGTCGTGATCGGGTTATGGAGCAAGTGTTTTACCTAACCTATCGAACTGTGTCGTTGAGTATGAGTCAGGTGTGAATTGTAGGAAACTCGGTTCTATAAACTGAAGTAAGAGCGCCCGACCGCTTCGACGAATCAGTTACTCACTGTTCCTCAATAGGATCTGAGAAGTCTTTCTGTACTATTATTGTTATTATTGTTGAACACTCAGCGAAATACAAAGAGCACAAAAATAATAAAATAATGTTTTTAAATCAACTCTATAAGAAATATTTACAAAGCACTTTCAGTTGACAAACCATGAATTTTTTAAAATTATTTCGCAAAAATGATAGGTGAATTACTTTAGATCAAGATAACCTTTAGAAGACTGTTCAAATAAATATGCACAGGATAATTATATCGTTGGTCGTTAGAGGTATCGTTTCTGAAATCACACATACGCGTGGTTTACTTTCGGGGTTAGATCAACGCCGATCCTAAAAATATCCGTCCACATTGACTCACGGCGACCTAGTATTGATCAAGTAATGATGTCACCGCAGAGTTCACCCGCCACCTGCGACGCAAAACCCGAGCTGCGGGGCGGCGTCTGCGCGCGCAGGCAGGCGGCGGCGCCGCGGCGTCGGCGGCGACGGACGGCGCACTCCCAGGCTTGGAGGCCGGACGGTGAAGACTTTCGACTAAAACTACTTAGCTGGTCCAATCCAGCCACTGTCTGCACGGGAGATCTCCCGGACGGCTACTCGGATCCGTAGTTTTCCGGGTTTTCTGTAGCCAACAGCAGGCGAATGCCGGAGCAGACCTTTAATAAGCTGACCATGGGTAGAGAGCGATCTTTCCTTCTTCGTTTTAGCCTTTCTCCTTACATACACACACACATCTACTCTTATAAGCAGTATATTTCCACACTTTAAAGCTTTCCCGGTTGGGGCGTTGCCCTGCTGGAGAGGTACCTGGAAACTCCCGCAAGCCGACGTGTGAGTCAGCGCCGGATCACACATTCCCTCGTGCGTGGGGTACCGCCACATTTTGGGATATAGCATGTACTACGTTTACGGGACTAATGCCATAAGTAGTTGACGCGCCCGAAAACAATTCTCACGCATCGTTAATGAGCGGAGCCTGTAGGAGGGCACCACATTCGCCTGTAGTTACGCTGCTACAGTCACGTCCACCTTCACCACAGCCTGTGCGAGTTTTCTTTTGGAGAACTCTCCTAATATTTACCGAAACGCATGAAATTTTGATATATTTTCATCTCAGTGACATGAGAAAACTTGATGTCATTGTGCCTGCAAAACCGCATATGTGCGCTTTTCCGTAAATGAGGTATGCATTTTTTCAAGGAGCAAGTTTTTAGAACTATTCATAGAATTAATTCCTTAATTGTATGTTTATAATAACTTGTAAGCAATTTAATGCTGTATTCACACACAGGGTACAAAGAAAAATTTCTGAGAGTTGTTAAGATTTTTTAAGAGATAAATTTAGAGTACAAGTAAATAAACCCTTTACTTAACACTGGAATTTGCCAGGAAACATTACGACTGACTGATCAATTCAATCAATATCCAAATTTGGCTGCAAAGAAACTGCTGCCGGCCGCCGTGCTGGCTCTTTTTAAGGAGTCGGCGCGACTGGAATGGACTGAAGAGCAGTCACCCGCGTCTCCGCGTGGCGTCGCGTCGCCCGTTTTATCTGCCCATTCGGCGCCCGAATATAATTGAATAGTCGGCTGAAGTGGAGGGAACCCGGGCGATAAAGCCTGGTTTACACTGCATCGTTTTGCGTTCGGCGCGCCATTCCTGCTCCATTCCGCGCCTGCAGTGGGACACCGAACGTCGTATTTCGGCGAAACCATTCTACACCATTCCAGTGAAGCCCTATGCCCTACATTTAGTTCGTTGTATAAGGGATGTAACTGGAGGAGGTATTGCCGGTTTGACGTAATTCGCTTATTGGAAATGGAAAGTAGTAGAGAGAACTAGTATTAATTTTCAATTCATTGCAAGAGGTGAAGCTTCACATTTAGTGTTTATGGTGTACTTTGAGCACTAAAAACAATTCATTGTGTAACATATATGACTGGTGATATGAAATGAAGTGTCCAAAAGATACGTGATTAGTAAAGTGTATTTTTTTCTTGGGACGAATACTCAAGACAACAGCGTCATATTGATCATAGCATCTACCATAATGCGTGGGCGTTATCTGGCATTAACCTGAGAATAGTCTTATTTACTCTACCATCCATTTCCTTCTATATGACACTCATAAACCGCATGAAATACGTTTTTAATTTTCCTCACTTATTGACCTTAGTCCTAATGTCAGGTGATAAAATTACGCAAGTTTTATTCCTTCGCCGATAAAATTATCGTCATTGCTCCTTTATCGCTCGCAAAGAAGAGATAGTAGGGGAAGATCCTTGGACGTAATAGCATAGTGTTCTGAATGTGAAGGAAAGCGAGACTAAATTTTCATGTAGGTAAGAAGATAAGAATAAAAATAATGCGAATAATATTACTATAAATATGATAAAATGTCTGAGATCTCCTGTTGTTAGACGTAAGTCTCGACTCGCGAAAGGCATACAAGGAAAGAGATAGCATTATAAGACTTACGTGAACTAAAGTTGAAAATCGTTAAGTGCAAAGTAATCCCTCGTCATTTTAAGTTCACATATTTCAAAACTTTCTAAAGTACGCCCGTGACAAATTGTCGTTAGATTTTACATTAAAATATGAAATTAGTTTACATTTTTAAAGTTCTTTACAAAACAACATTGAGTGGCTATAAAGAAATAAATTTACTTGTCTTGAATCATAATGGTAATGTTTCTTCTTTCTTTAACAGTACGATAGAATGAATTAAAATGAAAGATGGGTGCAAAGTTGGGAAAAAATCTGAACGACCTGTCTGTACATCCACACTACTTTTCAAAGTATATTAATGTAGATTCATTAATACAGTAGTAAAGTCTGTCACTTAATAGATGCAGTATAACAGTATAAATTAATTAAAAAAATTTTTATATAATCGCAAAACTACATAAGCAATAAAATGTTTGCGATTTTTTAAAACGATAATTGTCTTATTTACAAATCCTCCGCGTAAACTAAATCTAGTTTACCAACGTTAATGAGAAAATACAAATATAAACAACCGACTCTATATGCGGTGCAACGCAATGAAGATGGAAGATCATTGTAGCTAATTAAACATCATAACTAAATGTCCACGTATTAAATAACTGCAAATATCCAGAAATAATTCGTTTGTTCAAAATATCGAGACACAAAAATACGCAGACCTTAATAATGAACTGTACCAACATTTGTCTCGAGAATAATAAAGTGTTAAATATCTCCACAACACCCTCATTCCTAAAGCAAAGCCTGCTGTGGCAATGTTAATGGAAAAATACGAGCCACCGGCTGGGTGTGCATTGGCCGGCGGGCGCGAACCACCCGCAATGAGGATGGAGGCGCGTAGCAGCGGTTCCGGCGTGTAGCTGGCTGGGAGGGCTGCGACCCGGGCGGGCGCAACGCGTGTCCCGGAAGCGGTCGCGACGCATCCCGGCGTGTAGGGAAAGCTGTAGAAATGCTCGATTTCCTCGGCGTCGGCGCGCGAGCGCACTTGTTGGCCCAGAACAATGCCCTGTTGGCTAACGGGAAATGATAATAAAACAAGGCTCAAAATCCGCCGTTATCCAAGTAGTAATTGGGTTCGACACGGGAAGAATTTCCCCTCGCCCTCGTGCACTCGGACGTGGATTTTGGGAGAAATCTGGAGGCCGCGAAAAGGTGTGGCTAGTAGTAAGATGTGCGCTTTTAAGACGTTGGCCGAGATGATGAATGAGCGTTTAGACCTGTACTGGTTTTCAAGCTTTTTATTTTTTAGTATTTCCGAGATTCGAAATATTAAATACAATTTCTATTTACTTCTTTAAAATATAAGGAGGTGGGACTTCAAAGTCGTAGTATATTTAGTAATTTTGTGTGTGTGTGTGTGTGTGTGTGTGTGTGTGTATGTTACTGTAAGTTCATTTCTCAAATAGTTCCCAAGACGTACAATTAATTTCATAAGAACAAAATAAACCCTGGTCGTTCTTTGGTAATACATTTTAGAAACTTATATGACAACGTTATAAACAATTACGTGTATATTAATTATTCGTTAAGTGAGATGATAAAATGAATCGTAAAATTTTGGTACAAAACCACTGTGTTCGGTTTATATGAAATGCCTAGGAAAAATATTAATTTCGACAACAGTTTTACTCAATGAATGGATATTTGGTCTTTCTGAACATTCCTTTTTAAAACGATGAAGTATTCAGGTATTGCAACGAAGTTTTAGATATTACTTTCGAAATAAAGTTCATTATTTTCTATTTCGAAATTTCATCTTATGAATCAAACTCGCCCTTGAAATGAACAATGTGCGGTTAAGAAATATGCGGATTTTTCTATTCCAAACTCCGATTTGTCACATGATTGATTGATTGTTGGTGATTCCGGGCGCGACAACGACTATGCTTAATAGCCCCGTAAGCGTAGTGCATGCTCGTGAGGTGGCATGGTCGTCCCCTGCTGAATGACGAGATCCGGCGCGGATCTATCGTCGGCTAGTGGGGTCCCTCAACCAGGTATCTCCCTCCAGCGGCGCACCGTCTTAGCCAGGACAAGCTCTAAGCTTCCGACCCGTCTCCTTGCATGTGTGGTAATGTCGTGCATGTTAGTGTGTGTAAGGGGAGAGGATAGGACAAGGAAGAGGTAGGAAAGATCGTGCGCGGTCCGTGGCCGGTTTGAGGGTACTGCTTCCGCACACGCCTGGTATTGATCGGAGAAACCACGGAAAACTACCGATCAGAGCAGCCGGTCGCTAGAATTCTCCTCCAAACAACGACTGAATTTGACCTATCTGACAAGTTAATGTTGAAAATCCTGCCACCATCGGGACTCGAACCTAGGACCTCCCGGTCGGAGGGACTGCAATGACTTCATTCTGATTGGTCACTGTAGAACAGAACAAGTGTTGTGTTTATAAAGTTCAGCAAATAGTAATTAAATAGCCATAGACGGGAATATAAGCCCTTCAATGAACCAATTGTGTCTTCTAAGACTTTAAGGTCTTTCAATTCCACATTACTTCTCCTATTAGTGCTGAATAATTGCATCGTAATGTTTTAAGGGTTTTACTGCCTCTCTTGCGATAGTTTTTAATTTTCTTTTTCGTCCCATATCTTTCAAACTCATTTTTCGTTCTATATAATTGGCTAGCATGACCAAGGGATAATTAGTGGAGGCGAAATTCAAATCTATGACACTGGAGTGGCAACCGTGTGGTATACTCTTGAGAAACTGCTTGGCCTTTGTACTCTCGTCAGTTGAAACAATATATAATATACGCTACTCTTTTTCCATGAAACTAGATACATCAAAGTACTAACGGCAGAAATAGAGAATGGACACACAACGTGTTTGATTATACTATCTCAGGCATTGAACCACAATAACTATAGTAGATGGTTGTTGGAAACAAATGCCCAGGCATTCGACGACAACGCATGGCGACGGAGTGAATCAGATACATTCCCGCCTAAATGGAAACTTGTACCTGGGTGCGACGTGCCCGCCCTCTTAATCGCTTCTCGGGTTCACGCGCGCACGTGCGAGGCCGCCGCGGTCGCCCCTGCCACCTCATCGCCCTCCGCCGGAGCGCACCTGCGAAGGTGTTCGTCGCCGCGCCGCCACCGCAGCGCGGGCGGCCCTCTATAATATGCTCGCACTTTTTCTTGATCCTCCAGCTCCCTAGTCCTCGTTCAGCCCGGCATAGCACGGCCCGGTAGAAAATATGAGCTCCACTCGGAACGTCACGGCTCAGTTTGCAGTGCTGCCCACCTTCTTCCTTTCCAATGCGGACTTCCTAGTTTTCGGTCTTTTTTTCTATCGACCTATGCGTACCATGTTCCTTCTTCTTACTCAATTATTTCTATAACTATTAATTATTTCCTCAGAATTAAAAAAAATCTTCCGTTGTTTCTCATAGCTATCTAGTCCAAGGCGAGTTATTACGCAGAGTTTTCTGTCAATATAGTTGACAGTCCTGCACTGCCGTGACGTAGACAGAACCCGCCTCTCCCCGCACCCCCCGCTGTGGAGTATCAAGAAACAGTGCGCGATTAGTACTTCGATTTATTTAACGTGGCGCCTCAAGGCCACGAGCTGGATGAAGAGGTGAACACTGTCACCCTATCGTGAGCTTCGTAACGACTTAAAGTTTTAGTTTTGGAGGTAGCGATTGGATGACAATGTCCCCGTCTCCTTCCAGCCCTTGAGGCTCCTCCTGCAATAAAATATAAACACCACCAACTCCCCCACGTCGTTGAGCTCGACCCCACGGACGGATTCATTCGCAAGCACACTTCATTTCATTTTCAGCTGTTTTAATTCTTGTTTATTTAATCGGACACACACGGAAAACTACCGATCAGAGCAGCCGGCCGCTAGAATTCTCCTCCAGACAGCGACTGAATTCGACCTAGCTGAAAAGCTAGTGTCGAAAATCCTGCCGCCGTGGGGAGTGGGAACCTAAGACCTCCCGGTCAGAGGCGCTGCAGTGACATCAGTTGATGCACTGAGCTACCGCTCCCGGTCTGCGCGTATTGGAAATAATACAAATGTTCCATATATAAATATTTATTGGGGTGCGCCCGATTTAATATAGTTCCTATCCCCTAACTGAACCACAAAAGAATGAAGAAACAAAGTTAACAACAAAGTAACAACGACGTCTAGAGGACCTTTGATACACTAGATTCTTTTAGCTTTCTCTGTTACATATTGCCAAATCAACTGTCAAAAATTTTAAAGAAATCTGAGAGCTGACTCCAAGATTATGCCACCGACGGGCCGCATCTTATTTCGAGTTCGGGCAGTCCAGGATGCAGTGTTTGCGGAGCAGAGGCGGATTCATATCCCAATCCAAGTTATTAATTTGTACAGCCATCATCAATAAAAAAATGTCAATGTGACTTCTAGTCTTGAAGACCGGGTCTAATTACATCAATCCTGACCTCGTACATCAGTTAGAAATATCTTCCAACGGTATGAAAGGCAGTGGCCCCAGTTACCCGGTAATGTTTTGGCCGAGGAGAATATATGTACCCCCTATCTTGGACTAACTTAACCGGCGCTTTGGATCGCAACGTAAGGTTCACTAAAAGTTCATTAATTTTTCTGAGGGAGCGTTGAAGTTTTCAGTTTTGTCGATCAGCATATGTTTCACCCCCAAATTATTTTCCGCGGACCCCCGAGTCTCCTCCACAGAATGGCCTGCTCTTCGTTTCCCCTCTCCCACGCCTCCAACGCGGTCGCGAAGGGCAGGGCGAGGCGTCGTTCCCACGCACCGCCCCCGCAGAGACACCCGCGAAGCGAACGGCCGCGCCCCCTCACCCCCCAGCCCCCGGCACCTGTTCGCAGGCTGACCACATGGCGCGCCGACCCGGCCCTGCCTTGCCCTGCTCTGCCCGGCCGCCAGCTTCCGGCGGCTTCCGCCCCGCCCCGCCGCGCCGGCTTCCGCCGACCCCGACCGGCCGCGCCACCTGCTCTTCCGCCCCGCCCCCTCCGCCCCCCCCCCACGCACACTGGCCCCAATGCCCAGCACAAACAACAATATGCATTCGCTGCAAATCTCGACCGCGTGTTCACAATGTGATAATAGTTTATTTCAGAAAACAGGTGGAATATTTTTCGAATAGCTCATACGCATTTTTTCTTAAAAATTATTGAAATATAAACTACTTTCAGCAGGAAAATGAACACACCAAAAAACGAGTCTAATACCAGAATATTTACAATATGAATGGGAAAAGTAGAAATTTATTTTACGAGTAAGAAACTTTACGACCTGAGGCCGATAGACAGAGAAATTTTATCAACAATAATATCTTCCGTCTAAAACTTTCTTTCCTGGGAGGTAAAGAAAGAGTGAAAATCACTATATTAAAAATGTGCAATACAAATACACAAGCGATACGGCTGTGTAATTTTCAACTGCAACTTGTGGAATGGCGAAAGGCATCCGTCACTAAACGAAATACTGCATTTCTTCACAAATCTACCCAAAAGATGGCATTGCAAAGGGGCTGAAATATTTTCTAATATACCTCACACTGTGAATAGATTACTGACACTGTAATTGAAACCCTTAACCTCAAGATCAAAATTCGTTTAAAAAGTTTGAAATAGTCTCTGAAAAAAAACGGGGTTTTGACTTTCTTTCGATTGGAAATTTTACATCACCTACGTATTCGCAAATGTTTGTTAGTTGAATAAGGAATCACAGGAATAGCTTCCGCGCGCTTTTCGTGTGGTTTCGGCCCGCTGTGCGTCGCGCCACTGCGCGGACCCCCCGCCCCCTCGTCGCCCCCACCCTCCTACCTTACCCTCGGCCGTTGCGTAACGTTTCGGTGCGTTGCGGCGTGTCAGAACTACCAAACAGATAGAGGTCGCCCAGTTAATGAGGATCGCTTCGTCTCAGGGGCGCGGTGTCGGCCTTACCGAAGCTCAACTATGACGCTAGGGTGTAGGGCCGCATATTGGTAAAGTACCAGCTCTGTTTAGCTCAGAGTCAGCTTTGATGCTTCTCCGACCGGAAAGCCCTAGGGTTCGAGTCCCGATGGTGGGGAATTTTCGACACTCAAAGACTAATACAGCCGCTGTCTGGTGGAGATTTCAAGCGGCCGGCTGCTCTGATCGGTAGTTTTCCGTGGTTTCTCCAATCAATACCGGTGAAGCAGTACCCCAACACACACATGTACTATACTACCTGACACATGTGAGGAGACCAGTCGGATAGGTCAGGTTAGTGCTTATAGAGAAGAAACTCGCTGGCAAGCCGTGAGGTAGGTCGGCGCCGAACCTCACCATGCAGCAGGAAGGAATCACCTCCACCTCCCGGGATAAGATATTCACTACACTAACAGGACTAATGAACAGAGCTCTTGATATGCCCGGAAACAATCAATCAATATTGGTGGAGTGTGGTTGAGGAGAGTTGCGGATTTTTTTACTCGATTTACAACACGGCGTAATTGGCTACGGTGCTTTCGGCGGAAGCAATTACTGTAGTTCTTACATGAGTAGTATGAACGATTCTAGCGGTGTAATTTACAGAAATGATCAGCCAATTTTAGGTATTATCGGTTCACACATCACTGATGGTAACTCGCATCATGCCACATTAGAAACAGTTTTACAATTAGTTAATGATAAAGGATCATGATGGTAAAATGATAAAGAATCATTGTGTCGTATAAAGGGGGTTGAAGTGATCGCCAAGCAATGTCAAGCACATAAAGAAATATAATTTATTATACAAATAAAAGTATCCAAAGTTTTTTATGACAATCATTTATTCAGTAATTTCACAACGTTTCGTAACTCGTTTTGTTACATCTTCAGGTGCTAAACTAATGGGGCACAGAATATATAAGTATTTACCACTTAAGATTTCTGTGTCCCATTAGTTTAGCACCTGAAGATGTAACAAAACGAGTTACGAAACGTTGTGAAATTACTGAATAAATGATTGTCATAAAAAAACTTTGGATACTTTTATTTGTAAACTTATATTGAAAATCAAGAAGAAATATTGATTTAATAATTTATTATAATGCGAGAATTCTTTGTGATATGTAATTCTCAACTATGCTAACAGAATGCAACAGGGTACGTATTGACGGTAATTCACACATTTTATAGTTTCTACCGTATCCTGTATTGCATGTGTACTATTCATTAGCATATTTTGTAGAATCTGTCTAAATTTTCCTTAAAAAATTGACTGCTGCAAAACATTTTCTGCATAAATTTATTTGCGCATTGAATAATGTGCTTTTTAGAGAGTACCCTTATGAATTGATGAGTCCAAAAGCATCTGCCTGGATGTAGTTCATCGAATGAGATCTGCTCTGATGCTCACGTCGCTGAGTAAGTGAATCCAGCAGCTGATCACATACCAGTTGTGTTGTTTTATGAAGGATGTGGTGACAAGTGTGTTAAAATGAATTCAATGTCTGCTCAGTTCTAGGAAGAGTTCTAATGATTTACTTAATTTTGTTTTCAAAATGATGATGCAAAAATAGTCGTTCTTGCTTCATCCAGTTATCATTCCTTTGTTGCTCCTATGAGCAGTTTAGCAGTTTCAGAAATGTTTGGATAGGATGGTGGGCAAAATCTTCAGTAACTTCATTTTTATGGAATAAATGCAGTACAAGAATGTAAGAGTCCATTTTATATTTCGCAAACAATTTGACCCACGGCATTACTACAAGAATAGCGTTTACTCAAAATAATTGCACATTACTGCGTATATCATGCAAAATTAACTTACAATTAGTGACTGGAAAGTCTAAATATTCATGATAGCTTGTATCCGACTTTGAAGGAACTTACTGATGTTCATTTTTGTGGGAGTTATACACGTGACCAATGCTTAGTTTCCAGTGAACAATTTCAATTTTTAAGTTCAGACAGGACAGGTGAAACATCAAAATTAACAAAAACAAATTTAATCGAACGTTATTTGACATAAGGGAATACTTTTTCAAGGCACATCAATTGGAAGTCAAACTGCCTTTTCGACAACTGAACTGCAAGGAAACGGGACGTTGGCATCTCACCGAAGGCAAAAGCGAACGAGACGGCGGTGCCGATATGGACCACACCTCGGGCTCCTTGCGCCCGCAGCGGGCGGCGCCTCTGTAAGCCACAGGGCGTGCCAGGACGGGCGGCCCCTCCCTCGCCTTCAGCGGTCACTGCAGAAGGCCCGCTCCCCTCCGCGCCCACCCGATTATTACCACGGCGAGCCGGCAGTTTTCCCACTGGTTAGGAGCCGCGCCGGAGGCGAGTGGGCGGCGGGGGCAGCGGAGGCAGCCGTTCCCAGCGGCCAGATTAATCGGTCACGTGATTACGATGCGTTTAGCGTCCGCCGCGGGAAACGTGCGCCGGCGCGCAGCAGTGAAGGAGCCGCCGCCGCCGCCCGCCGCTGTGCCATTATCCGTACAGTCGCGTCCGCCGCCGGACACCGCTGCCGCGCGGCGGGCGTTCAGTGGAATGAGGCGGTGAGGAGGGTGGGTGGGGAGAGACGGGGTGCGGGGGCGGGGGGGGCGCGGGCGAGGCGAGGCGGCGGCCAGGCCGGTTTTGGGGGGGAACGTGCGGCCTGACTTTGGACGTGAGCGAGGACGAAGGGTGGGGAAGCGGAGATGCCGGGAGTGATGCCGGATGAGTGGGACTTGTGGATCGCGGGCACGGAGAGCGTGGGAGATTGGGTAGATGAAGGAATTACTGAAATAAACGGTGGAAGGAGAAGTAAGTTCACGAGAAATAAGTAAAAATGAGACAAAAAGTGGCAAATCGCCAAGGAATGCAGTCATGCGTATTTCGCGTGAATTTGAATAAAGTAAAATAGTTCGTAAATAACAGTTCACTGGCACCTGTAAGCGCAAGGTGTTTGCGATCAAATGAGTAGCTACGGTCGTGAGTCACGAATGGGTGTTAATAAAACTGTTCAGGACATAGGGAAGTGGAGAGTAAGTGCAAAAGTCAATCAGAGGCAGTAGATAAGGTATATTAGGTCAGTGGTTCGTGGATTAAAGGAAAAGGTAGAAAGCAGAATGAATACAAATAAAAAGTGGGAGGAATATAGAAGTAGATGTGGATGGAAATGGCCTAGCACGCCGGACAACCTGTTCGTCATTTGGCAACGAGAGAGCAAGTGAGAAGCCAGTTAGGAAGGTCTCGCGTAGAGTTCGTACACTTGCTGGTGAGCTAGCAGTTTCGTTGAGGTATGCAAGATCGCGAGTGTGTTACGGATGGGTTCGCGCGGCGCGGTATGTAGATGGTGTGGGGTGAGTGGGGGGGAATCTTCAACCAACGCAAAGGTATGTGGGGAAGCAAGTGCAGTTGAGGAATTCAGTGATGGAGCTGGGCGGAAGAGCGATAGTGCCCAGCCAGGCGGACAAACGTCGGGCGTTAGCGGTGGCAATGGCTATGGCGAGTGGGCGGAAGGCAACGGTGAGCGGGCACTCTGGCGAGGGGAGAGAGGCAGGGATGGTCTAGCGGGCGGGAGGGTAGAGAGCGAGGGAGGGGCTGGTGGGCGGGGAGGGAGAGGGGAGAGAGGTAGGGCTGGCTAGCGGGCGGGAGGGGCAGAGGGAGGGGGAGGTGGGAGGGAGGTCGGCACATCGTAGCTGAGCGCGTGAGCAAGTGGCAACGGGGACCGCGGGGGCGGGAAGAGGGGAGCGACCGCCGGACGCGCTCACGGCGCCGTGGCCGCCGGCAAGCGTGACCAGGCTTATTACCGGCCGCTCGCCTCCCCTCCCCTCCCCTCCCCTCTCACCACACCGCTCTGCCGCCGCGGGCGGATTCCGCGCCGGTACGGCGCTCCCCTCCGGCACCGCTCAGCGATTACCCCCGCGGCCCTCCGACCAATTACGATCGGCTTTAAATATGTATATGCGCCGCTCATTTCGGATCGACTAGCCAGAAATTTATAATCGCTCGCGCCCAAAAAATAGCGCCAGTCGGGGCGGCCGACCCACGGGATAACGACTGGTCAGCGATGGCCGGCGCGGGGCGGCGGCGCGGGGCGGCGGCGCGGGGCGGCGGCGCGGGCGGCGGCGCGGGCGGCGGCGCGGGCGGCACGGGATGAACGGTCCGCGCACGGTGCGTGAAATGGATGTAGAACCCGCGGGGCCGAGGTGAGAAATAATTCATTGGTTGAGGTTGGTGCAAGGACGAACGCCTTCGACTGGAGTTACGTACGGCGGTTCGTGGAAGAGCGGATTAATTCGGTTTCGTTTTAAAAGTAACCCTCTTCGAAGCACGTACAAAACTAATATTTCTCCCACTATAATCAGGGGCGCGGAAGAACAATTCCAGGTTGCAGCTAAATTACTAAAGTCGATCTCACCGCCCTTTCTCTGGAAATATTCGTGCCGGAATGGAAAAGATCATCTTGTCACTTGGGTCCATACTCCATGCTTCCATGTAACCCATATTATACGGATGAAAGACGCCAGCTCCCCATAATCTGTTTTTGTGTGCGCAAACAGGTGATAATAATATATTATCTCATTCTTATTCTTATTCATATTCATTCACTAATATGGCCAAATTTTCGCATTAATGATACGGATTACTGATCAATATAATTGTATCTTAAGAAACATACTTGCCTTAACCTATATTTATCAAATGAGCGAACGCTATAAAATCTACATTAAGAGAGAAATCATGTTGCCTTATGCCCATGCAAATTAACATTTCGCGCTCCATTTCTTCCTACCTTTGTAGAGCCCACACTATTAAGTAGCAAATATTCTGAATGAGAAAACTTCTGAATTTTTCTGAATGAGAAAAACAAAATTAATTTAAAAAATATAGAAAAATGCATTGACGAAGATTCATAGTAAAACTAAGTATTAGCCTTCTCGTCAAAATATCAATGGGATATTGTTCCCACGTGTATTACAGTTATATAAATTTCACCTATGTTGAGTTATATAAATTTGTTGAGTTTATGGCTCCAACCAATTTTTTTTGTCTGTAATGAAGTGAATTATGAAACTACATAAAATCTCAACCTCAGTTGCCGTCATTCTCGCCATCCAGCGGAGGAAGATCCCCGCCATCTCCCGAGAACAAACATGCACTACACTTACGGGACTAATGACCGCAGCAGTTGACGCGCCCGGAAACACGAAAAAACCAACCAACCAATCAATCAACCTCAGTTGCCGTCCTTGCGATTTTCTGATTATTGATCTAAGAACCAGTTTTACCCGTTAATAATTGTGTTACCAGTTCCTAAACGTGCTGTACAAGGGTGTTTGGACGAGTGTTTCCAAACACTGCGCAAGCGCGTCCAGCCCCGGCATTCGCCGTGGAGATGCGGCGATCCGCGTCGTAGCGGGAGCAGCGCTCTCGTTTGGCGCGGAGCGTGTGGCCGCTGGGTGAGGCGGAGGCGGGGTGGGCGGGGTGGCCTGGTTGGCGGCGGCGCGCGGCCCGCGGCGGGCGGCCGCACGAGCTGCCGGCGGCCAACCGCTCGGCAATCACGCCTGCGGCGACGGCCGCCGCGGTAACGAACACGCTCCGAGCCCCGTCGCTCGCCCACCCGCCCGCCCGCCCGCCTCCGCTGCTCCCGCACGATCGCTCGCTCCCACCGCTTCACGGTCCTTGGCTCACTTTGTCTCCCGCTCTTCCTCGGCTGGTGCTTCTGGCTTCAGGTTGCTACTCACGTTGAGAACGGTGGGGATGTTCCAGGTTATTCAGTCGACTATCTTCTGTATCCCAATATCCTAGAATTTACCATCTCTGCGCCTCACTTTTCTTCTTTTTCTTTTATCTTCCTCTTCTAAATCATTCTGCTAACCATGATTTCTTTTTTGCTCAGCAATTAGTACTCCTGAACTTGGCCTGTATTACGTTCACCTCCCCAGTAGGATTCACTGCGATGACATCCATATTCGTCTTATTTCTGCCGCCTTTGATTGCTCCTCGCAAACCTTTGCCATTTATCGCCGGCAGTGGGTACCTCATCTGTTCTTCGCTATTATAGCACCACCAGTCATTCCGCGTCGCCTTGGGGGCCAGCACAGCTTCGCAGTCGCCACCAAAATCGCCTACCAACATCACCCACTGCCAGCGCAAGGAGAAGATGAATCCCTTGGAGAACAACCACCGCAACTCTTTATCCTCACACGCCTTGCCTCGTCGCGGTGTCATCCCCGCCGCCTTCGTCTCCTCCAGCGCGCAGCTCCGCCGCCTTCCCCTGCTTCTCTCGCAGCGGCGGCGGCGACGGAGACCGAGCCGCCGCTGGCGCGGCCGTGGCTGGCAGCCAAATTACAGAGCAGGCGCGCCGTTCATTAGCGCCCGTGACCCCGGGGGGCGCCCGCAGGTACGCTCGCGGCCCCCCCCGCCCCCGGCCCCCCCGGGCGCGTTGCGTTTTGCGGCCGCACGCCACGCCCCCGGCGCGCCCCGACGCGACGGCCAGCAGCTTGTTGCGCAGAGGACGCGTCTCGTAGGCGGAGCACCGCTGGAGTCGGGAGGACGGTGTGTGGTACAATGTGTTCGGGGGTTGTGACTTGGACGCGCCGTTCCAAAGAGCTAAATAAAAGATATGTTTTTGCTACTTCTTTTTCGGATCTTTTTATGTTCTGCCCGATCATCGTTCCTCTTTCTTCTTGGTTCTTTGCTCTTCCCGATGAACACTCCATTCTGGATGTATCTGACAGTTCGTACGATTCACGTTTCGCCCATCCCTGTGATGTCTGTATTCCATGCATCTTTTGTTCTACTCACTAATTTTTATCGTAACTGCTGAATGGTTCCCTAATGTCATGGTTTTGAACATTCAATAATTTTATTCCTTCCTTTATTCTGAGTATTCTAATCTCCTTAATTCCCATTGCTCGAATAAAGTATTACATCTGAATATTGTATATTATATAAGTTAACAATATAACGCAGGCCGCTAGGAATCCTGTGAAAGGTGACATTCTTCACTACATGAAGACGTGTGGAAGGCAGTATTTTTTCAGTTGTAATTGAGATTTGACAGTTAATACATAGTGAAAAAGAAGGTGTTCATAAACATTTAATATTAATTAATGATTATCTCTATGTAATCTAAACGTACAATTCTCTTAAACGACACTCAAAATTGTATTCAATGCGGTAGGTAGCTCTTATTTGTTATGAATTATCCTTTAAAGTTACACATCTACCTCCGAGTAATTATCTAAAACACTACTGAAAAACAAAACGATTTCTTAAAACTTCTGAGGATGATAATTAAAATGATCGTTGGTCCTTGTATTTTGCGTATAGTTACTTGTTTTTCTGAAAATGATGAGGAGTGTTAATTATCTCCTAATAAGATTCACAATTCACTACCAAACCTTCTATTTCTCAGAGTGAAAAATGTAAATGAGTAAACTCTACATCCAATATTAGATTAGGTCATTTCCGAAAAAAACATCGCCTCAAGAATTCTTTAATCTCTTGGAGATATTTTAAGGAAATAAATTATAGATACTAAAACTTTAAAACACGGAGCCAGTGCTGCCCCCTGGTGCCTCCGCTCCCTACGGCGGGGTGCTCCTCATGCCGCTCACGTCGCAGTGCCGTCGAGGACGGCCGTGTCACCCAGGGAGGCGAGAAGCGAACGCCAAGGCGCTTGTCTCGTCCTGGCTTGTTATGCACGTAATGGAGGTGGGTGGAGGAATATATTCGAGAGTTCCGATAGACACGGGCATCATTCCTATTAGAGCCGGCTAATAAATGTTAACAATGAACTCTCAAGCGGAGAAAGCAATTTGTACCGTTAGGTTCGTGAAAGGGACATGTCGTGTGTAATATCATATGTCTATGAACAAATCTAGTCGCATTCCTGTTTTACATTAACCTCTCGATTAGTGATATCAGTTTTGTTCGAGTGTAGTGTTGCTCTTCGGTTGGTTACTGTGTTACTTTCACGTGGTTTTCATGCGTTCCAGAGTCGAAGAACATCTACATATCATGCGAAATAAATTGGATTGATAAAGACGTCATCTCGGTTTAGTTCAGTACAACCACGTAAATACCTTTCACGAAAAGAACCGGCGACGTTCTACATTCGGAACACGGCCTCCCCCAAACGACACCAAACATCCCCGTAAATTCTCCTCCGTTGCATCCAACCGCTCCCAGCCCCCCGGCGTGTAGCGTGGGTGTCGTGCACCGACGAGAATTGCGGGCAACGCGCCCAACGCGGACACAGCCCCGCGGCTTGGCCTTTGCACCGCGCGAACGTCCATTCGCCCCCCCCACTCCATCCCTCCTACGCCGGCCCGACCTCGCGGCGGCGGTGGCGTTCGCGGATGCGCATCGCCCAAATTTACGACTGGGCGGTTATTGCCTCTGGCCGGCCGGCGGGAGGGGCGGGCGGGAGGGGCGGGGCGGGCGGGGCGGGCGGGGCGGGCGGGCGTCGACGCGCGATGGCTCAATCTGCGTGCTCCGCTCGCTCCGCCGCGCTGGATGCTACCGCTGGCGGACGTGGAGCGCTGTCCGGGCTCGCTAAGCCCAGGGTGGAAACGCCTCTGTCCCGGGGCACGGAGCGGGAGAATAGCGGTACACGAGGGGCTGAATTAAACGGTGGGATGCATGGGGCTGCAGGGTGGCTGGCGCCCTCGTTCGTTTTATTAGGTCGACGTATGCGTTTTTGGGTGATGGAGTTTTATATTTGATAGTAACAAGCTGTTTGCTCCGTTGCTGAATTATAAATTTGTGATTTGAAAACCGTATTAACTTCTTTATTCACGTATGGTACTTTTTAAATGTTAATGCTGCTTTTCAACTAAGTTCTGCCCTGCCAATAAAATGTTGAAGCTTCTGAGTTCTTCCGCATTCAAGAAACATGCTAAATATCATAAAAACATCCTTATAAAGGAATGTACTTATTGAATACCACCTTCAGAAACCCAGCATTACTCACAACATACTTATCACAATCATCTATTAGCTAGCTGTCGTAAAAAGCTTTGACCTGAATTTGCGTAAATATACTTGATGCTAACGTCAACAACTGCGCTACATTTTACGTGTTTAGGTCAAAAACAAAAACAAAATACGATTGAATTTGAAGATATATTACTTTAAAGGAACTGTTATAATACAACAGAAGTGCATTACACGGGTATTTATTTATCATAATGAGTAAATAAATAAATTGTATCTGTTCCCTCCGTACTCCGCCCACTTATTCTAACGTATTTTCGTCCTTACCAGCTCATTTAGACATTTTCCCTTTCCGAATGTAGCGAATAAAAGAATCGCCCCCAGGGGTTGGACGCCCTTGCAAAGCGACCTGGAGACCCAGTGCGAAGCGCGGGCAGGGGCGGTCGCGTGGCCCGCGGCGCGGCGCGGGGCAGAGGCCGGGCGGGCGGGCCGTGGGCCGCGGAGCGCGCGTGGGAACGGCCCGGGCTGGAAGCCGCGACCCCGGGGCACGCCGCACGCGCGCCTGCGCCGCGGGCGCGCGCCTCCGCCGAGGACTGTCCGCCCCGTGGGAACCGCGCGCGGCGTGGGGCGGCCGCCGTGACCCGCCGCCCGCGCCGGCGCCCATCGCGGCGCAGGCCCCGCGCGCCGCCGCGGCGACGACTCGTGTGGTCAGAACTGCACGGCAAAAATCATTCGTTCGAATCCTATACTTGGGTTGAGATGACTGTTTGATTGTTATTGATTCGGGCGCGTCAACTACAGAAGTTATTAGTCCCGAAGGTGTAATGCGTGTTTTTCATCGGTTGGTGGCGGTGATCATCCCCATCTTTAGATGGCGAGATCCTGCGCCGACCTACCGGGGACTAGAGGGATTTCCCCATCCAGGCATCTCCCATCAGCGCGGCACCACCCCAGCCAGGACACATTCTAAGTCCCCGACCGGTCTCCCGGCATGTGTGGTAGTGTAGTGTACGTTAATGTGTGTGCGTGTGAGGGCTGAGGATTGGACAAGGAAGATGAAGGAAAGATCGCGCGTGGTTCGTGGCCCGGTTGTTAGGGTACTGCTCTGGTATTCGTCGGGTGTTGATCGGAGAAACCACGGAAAACAACCGATCAGCGTAGCAGGCCGGTAGAATTGCTGTTCTTTAATACAGAGCTGGTATTTTCAAAAAAATCGTCGTGCAACATTGTTTCGTATGAAAATTTTAAATGGAAATTCAAGTGCGTTTTTGTCGTAATTTCAGACCTATTAAATTAATTCTTACAGAACACAAAAAATGTTTTTATTTACATAAATAATTATTACCTCCACTTAGTGAAATGACCAAAGTTTCACTATTACTGTTATTCTATACAACCTTGAAACCGTCTCCGAATTTGCATTATCTTTGAATTAAATAATGTGAAATATAATATTTCGTTCGAGGTAAGATATTTGTAAGTAGAAAATTGTGATAGGGAAATTAATTAACAATGAACTCAATGATCTCTTAAATAAAAAGTTGATCATTGCCAAGTTCTTCGTTATAACATTACTTCACTCCATCATCATAATTATATTCATCGCAGTGATTTAATTCTCTGAGAAATAGACACGCTGTAATTTCCACAAGTAGTATTTGTCGTTTCCACCATCTAGCCCTCATCATCCGGAAACGAACACACAAGTACTAGGGCTCACATTGCTAGTATTACCACTCGGCCACAGTACATTAATTCTTCACCGATCCCCACAGAAGCAACGCGAAGAGGAGATCCCCGCATTTCGCTCCTAAGCCCACAGCAGGCCCAAGCCCAATCCGGGAGTCGCAATGCATTTCGCGCGCTCCGCCGGCCGTCCACTGCACCAAGCGCACGCGGCGGCGGCGGCGGCGCCCGCGGGCTCCAATGAGGGCTCCGCTCGATCAGGGCCGATCCGTCGGAAGTATACAACGCTGTATCCGGCGGCGGCGTGCGCGTAAGGCGATTACTGCAAGTGCGGGCGCGGTCCATACACCCAGCGCCGCGCGCGACCGGATCTCTCGCTGGGCGAACCGCCCGCCCCGCCCCCCGGCCCCCTCGCTCCGTCCTGTGCGTCAGTGCACGCTGTCCGCAGCTAGGCTTCGCTTAGCCGCTCGTGCGTCTGCTCGTCTGCCCACTCCACCTATCCATCCTTCAGGACTCTATTCCCATGCGCTAGCTAGACCTCTCGTTTTCGGATTGTTCGTTGTTTTTCAGACTTCGTTGGTTCATTTGCGAATGCAAGACTGCCAGTCATTATCGCTCATCAAGATGCGTATTAAATTATTGATGAGGGGGGTGTCGCTGTCTCAACCTAGAGTCTAAATTCTCAAATTTTCGTTCTTTTCTGCTGCAGTCGGCAGGTGCGTATGTCTGCGTGTACTTTGCTATTATGTTACTTTGTGTATTCATTTCCATCCGTTTCCTATTCACCCATTTTCAGTATTTTATCTCCATGCTTTGCCATCACTCCTTTCCACCATCTTTCTAACAGATTCGGAAAACATTGTTGCTTCATACCTCACAAATACCATCTGCATCTGTAGAGCCATTCCATCTCGTACAGTAGTCCCTCTTTTCTACTATTTTTACATCACGCCCGGGCTCCTGTTCGTGTGTGACCTAGTTCGCCTTCCGCCCGGTCGCGTTGTTGACTATCCTATTACCACCTACTTGTTCCCGCTGCCGCGTTATTTCCCGTCCCCGAGCCCTTCCGCTCCCGCCCGTGCCCTCGTCGTTCCCCTGCGAGCCCTCTCGCGCGAGCTCCTCAAGCGTCCAGCACGCGGGCGGGCGGGCGGGCGGGCAAGCGGGCGGGCAAGCGGGCGGGCAAGCGGGCGGGCAAGCGGGCGGGCAGGCGGGCGGGCAAGCGGGCGGGCAAGCGGGCGGGCAAGCGGGCGGGAAGGCGGGCGGGCGGGCGGGCGGGCGGGCGGGCGGGCGGGCGGGCGGGCAAGCGGGCGGGCAAGCGGGCGGGCAAGCGGGCGGGCAAGCGGGCGGGCAAGCGGGCGGGCAAGCGGGCGGGCAAGCGGGCGGGCAGCGGGCGGGCAAGCGGACGGGCAGGCGGGCGGGCAAGCGGGCGGGCAAGCGAGCGGGCAAGCGGGCGGGTGGGCAAGCGAGCGGGCGGGCAAGCGAGCGGGCAAGCGGGCGGGTGGGCAAGCGAGCGGGCGGGCAAGCGAGCGGGCAAGCGGGCGGGTGGGCAAGCGAGCGGGCGGGCAAGCGAGCGGGCGGGTGGGCAAGCGAGCGGGCGGGCAAGCGAGCGGGCGGGCGGGCGGGCGGGCGATCGCGGGACGCATCCGGGACGATCGCGTCCGCGAGCGGGCGGGCGCTTCGGTTTCTCCATAATGCTTGCGTAAGTAGGCGAGCCGTGTCCGCGGCGCGGCGCGCACGCGCTGCAACCCAAGCGCCCCCTTGGCAGCTTCGGCGCGCATTTGCCCAATCGCCATGCCGCCGGCGAGCCCCACTAGTGTAAATCACGGCTCCCGCCATGGGAGAGCCAGCCGGCGCCTGCCGCTCGCCGCCCGCCCCGCTCGCCGCCAGCCTCGCTCTATTCTCCGCCTCATTCTTCGACTCGCCGCCCCGCTCCCCTCTCCGTGGCTGGTCGCCGCCCACGGTCCCCCCTCCCGTTCCACGTCTCGCTCCCCGGTCTCTCCGCCTCTCGCCCCATCCCACGCTCCGCTCCCCGCTCCCCTGGGCTCTGGCCCGGCGCCCGACACGCACTGCCCGCCGTCGCCCGCAGCATTTGCTGTCCTCGCCCCCAAACCCACCGCCTGCTCTAACAGTTCCTCCCCGCCGCTTGTTTTCCGTCGCCCGAACACACCTGCTCGACCGCACATACACCCCTCTCTACCCCATCCATTCTTTTTCCAGCGACCGGTAACTTGCTGCCAGCTTCCCGCTTTTCTGCGTTCGTCGCGTGTTTCTTAGGATTACGCTTTGTCAGTCACACCGAGGGCCATTGCCTTTGTGTGTTCGTGGCGCCTCTACGGTCCCCTCTTCCCTGCAGCATAGTCATCACTACCTCGTCGCTCGAGCCTCTAGCCATTCGCAGGCCGTTCCAATTTCGGCTTTCTCTCCTCCCTGATTGCTGACCTCTCCTTGGCACTTGCGAAAACAGTGTCATACGCTACCCGCCATCTGCCCGTCGCCCCTTGCTCGACTACTTCTCGCTCTGCACATCACCATGCTGCCAAATGTCCTCTGCTTACTGTAAGCCACGGACTCTCATTATTCCCAGTATGTCCCTCATCTGCGCTAAACACCTTGTTCCCTGCTACCCAGCATTGTGTTCCGTCTCCATTACCTTCCAATTCCGATCCATTTCCTCGCTATCCCGCCCTTGATTGCAGTTCTGTCCCTGGTGCAGTCGCTTGCACACTGCTCTGGACTGTTACCTCTGTGCTCTATGGAAACTGCATGTTCATCCCCTTGGGGGCCGCTGGAGTCCCTATACAGTATTTGAGGCTGTCGACGCTGCTGTTCTAGCGTTTGTATAAGTAATAGTGATCATTTCGTCCCCGTCAGGTTCCACTAGAGAGAACTTCATGTTTTGGGTCATGATTATATTATTATTGGCGAGCTAATGTGGCTCTAGCTTAATCCTCAATTGACAGTTTTAATGAATATGATCTTCGATTTATTCCAAGCGCCTCTTCACTGAGAAATTTAGATCTCTCTGTAAGCCTAATAGCTGAGTATTACTGAATCTGCATATTAAAGAAAACCCGAAAGTGGAACGATGGTGATAAAAATCTTTATCGTTCTAAATAGCTCACTTTATTGTGAATTTAATTAACCGTACTTTGAAACCAATATCGTTATCTACCTTTCCATCATCCTTGATATTTTCTCTGTCATATGAATTAAATTCCCCGTTTCGAAACTCCTAATTGCTAACCCATTTGCGATAATACAAACGACAATCGTGATGTACTAACATTTGCACAACTACATTTTTCAGTAACCTCAATCATTTTCGTACTATAACAAGGTTATGATGCAATGATAAATAAGTTTAAAATAAGGTAAATATGTTCATGTTATTATCGTTTAGAAGTTTATTATAAAATATGTTGATTACAAAATTCACACCGTTTAAGACTGGTCTGGTCTACACGTAGATTGTTGTCGTCAGCCTAGCACGATTGGGAAGTCTGGCCTTCTTGCCTGTATCCAAAGCTCCAACCCATCAAGTATTTTGCGAGTTGATAATATTTCCTTCAGTTCTTGCAAAACGTTCAACGTTACATTTTGCCTATCGCATCTCACAAGACCACGAGGGTTGACGACTAAAGGTTACGTGACAAAATTTTACGTGTAAATAAGCGTTTGTATGTTATTTGAACAGAAGAGAATGCTGAGCTACTATTAGTATCATCTTAAAAGACTTGGTTGTAAGAATATTAATCCTCTCTCACCTTGTGCATACATAGTTTTTGAGAACAGATACAACGTGTTGGGAATTTGCTTGAGGTTCAGGTTCATTCTTCAAAAAAATGTCTCGCTTGCGGATTCTGCGCACGACCCGGTTCACGTCTTTCCAAACAAGGCCGGGAAGTTTCCTCCGTGAACTAAAAGAAAAGTGACGGCTGCCGCCGCGTGGTCGGTTTCCTCTCGCCCCTGACGCGCTGACGGGGCTAATCCCGACGGCAAGCCCGAGGGGAGCACGACTGCCTCTTGGACACTGTGCCGAAACAGGGCAAAAGGTGCTAAGTGCAAAATAAATAAATTAAATAAAAATTTTAAAAAATCTCCTTGATTTTTACCTGTTCATTGAACTTTGTGGGTAAAGCATATTATTCTTACATGCTCAGCTTTTTCGAAATACAGTCTACGACAATAAATTCTATCCAAGAAGTTATGTCACTAATTTTCATCTATAGTCATTTAAAACGTACTAAATGATGTGAAGAAAACAGAAAACTGTAAAAGAAAAAAACTTAATGTTTCGCCAACTACAAGAAAGAGACCATTTCAAAACTGCTCAAATTATTTGCCTATGCGTAATAGGGGAAATATTGCTACAAGTGACGTTTGTACTTTTCCCAATGTGAAATTTACATTCAAGTAACCATAATTCGTGTGGTACTGAACCAACCGAGCATGTACGTTTCATGCATTTCTTTTTTATTTACATTTCTCTGTTGAATTGCACGATTGCCAATGGAGAGAGAGAGATATGGGGCCGTAGGAGCTGTTGTTTTGGCCTTCTGTGCCCTGCGGGTGGTCGTCCGACGGCGGAAACGGAATGGACCGGAGGGCGGGGGCGGGGCTAACGAGCGACCCGACACCCGCCCCCCACTTCCCTTCTGCCCAGTGACCCAGTGCCCAGCCGCGCCACTCGCCACATGTGCTTTCGTTCCTTCCGGTTAGGTCCTCCGCGGCTGCCGCGCTCCAGGAAACAGTCGCTTGACGGGACTCTGGTGGCTGAAGAAAACTCGCGGTTGCACCTTGGAGAAAATATTACTCATTTCTGGAGACAGATCGCCACGGAGTCCGCTACTACTTAGTACTCTTGATTAATTCATTGTTTCTGGGAACGTCAACTGCTATACTCAGTAGCCCTTTTAGTGCTCCTCATGGATGTTTTAACCTGCAAGGCGGTGGCTGATTCCTCCCCCGCGGCAGGGAGAGATGTGGTGGCGACCTTCACAACCGCTTCCTGAGGATTTCACCCTACGGCAAGGCTCCGCTCCAGCGGGAACAAGCTCATAAGCTCCCGACCGTCCCCAGCATATGGTAGTGTAGTACGTGTGTGTATATGATGAGAGGATAGGACGAGGAAGGAGAAGGAAAGATCGCGCGCGGTCCGTGGCCCATTTGTGTGGGATTTGGTCTGGCATTGGCCTGATATTTATCGGAGAAACCACGGAAAACTATCGATTAGAGCGGCCAGCAGCTAGAATTTTCCTCCAGACAACAGCTGAAATCAATCTAGCTAGCATATACTACTGTACGAGTTTCTTTACACTTAGTGAATTAGTAGAAGGGATACTGTTTACCATTTTGGGAGCAATTCCAAAAATTGAAGTTCCCGATTGGATAACATTCTCTCTCCCCTAACTCGTAAAATGCAGTGAAATTTTAATCGGGGAATAAACTCGGCCGGTTTTAATACTCATTATTGCAGATTAATTACGAATAAAAAGATTGAGTCATGTTTATCCTTCAGTATCTTATCTCAAAACGACGTATCATTTTTACTTTTTCTAAAATTTGAAAACATTTCTTTAAGCTTTTCAATGTAGTTCTTATCAATTAATCCAATTAATCCTCTAACATGATTCGTCACAATCCATTCTCTAATCACGCACTCAGCTCAGAAAATTATTGAACATAAACTCAAATCCTGACTGACATTTTAATTGGCATTTAATTAGTTTCAGGAGTGTTTAAATTACATTACAGTACATGAACTGATTACTATTTTGTTCTATTTTATGAATGAATTTTAAAACATTGTTAGCTTTTATTCATTAAATTTATCACGTGATTCAATGGTTTAAACGTATCACGATGGGTCATATTTTTATTTCGGTAATTTGAATCTTCTTCGATTTTCATTGTCGTTGTCATTGTCAGTCTGTCATTTTCATTGTCAGACAAATTTTTCTACAATGTCCCTTATTCTACCTTGTTTGATGGTTTCTTTTACTGTGCTGGGGTTTAACATTCGATCATGTGGCAAACATTTGTGCCTTCTAACAAGTTAGAATTCACTTTCCAATTTTACTCCATGATTTCGGTTTGTTGAACTGCATTATGCCAATTGTTAGTGTTGACTCTAACTCAGAGCTTAACATCACAAATTGAGCGTAATCCATCCAGCCAATAACGAAAGATCACATTATCTACTGGACACTTGCATAAACTATCTATGCACGTTAATGTTCTTTCCAATAATCCCCTATTTTGTATTTAGAGAACGGATGAACCAATCATGTTATTTATTATCATTGCTTGTTCACTTTTGTTTTCAATATTGATGTGATAGAATCACTATAAAAAGACTACCCCAACTGTGTAGATGTGCGGTAAAATTGCAACTAATCGAGCATTCAAATACCACCGCTATAGCTTTGAGCAGTCTGGTAATAAATGGGAAATGTTCACGAATACTTCGATGATAACCATTGAAACTTACTTTTCAATACAGATGGGGAAAAATGTTTAAAGACCGAGCTTGCTTCAACTCTTCTTCATTACTACCCTTTCTCCCCGAAATCATCGAATATGGCCAGTTTTAGGTCATATTATTCGATTTCAAGATAATTTTTTGACGTTAAGCATGTTATTGCCATAAACCAAGCAAATTATTAATCAAAGATTAATATTTTTTCATTCCGTTTCACGTGACTAATCCATGTTAAATTCAATAACACTCTGATTATAAAACGAGGTGAGTGACAGATAATCGATAGCTTCTCTGGTAGTTTTGATATAACGACGATTTAATATTAGGTTGACAACTGTAAATGAATGAGGTCCAAGAAAATCATTTGGATAACATCTTGCCATCTAAAGAGAAAATTAAAACATGTATTACTAAATAGGAAAATGGTATTTCCTGAGAGTAGCATGAAAATGCTCAAGGCGAATAACCAAAAATTTATGGCTTACGACTATCTCGCCTTGACCTCAACATAGTGAATCATAAACCTTATTATCGAGGATAAGGAAACTATATAAATAATAATGGACATTAAATGTTTGTTTCTCTATCGTGTATGATTTCATTGATGAAGCTGGAATCACTAGCAACTAGCCTAATCGTTTTTCCCTGCGTACGTACGTCGCACTTTATACTACTCTTTACGTGTCCTCCCTTGTGACGATCGCAAGAATCATGGCGTGATTTGACCGGGAGCGGTAGCTCAGTGCGTCAACTGATGTCACTGCAGCGCCTCTGACCGGGAGGTCCTAGGTTCCCACTCCCCACGGCGGCAGGATTTTCGACACTAGCTTTTCAGCTAGATCGAATTCAGTCGCTGCCTGGAGGAAAATTCTAGCGGCCGGCTGCCCTGATCGGTAGTTTTCCGTGGTTTCTCCGATCAACACCAGGCGAATGCCGGAGCAGTACCCTACCAAACGGGCCACGGACCGCGCGCTATCTTTCCTTCCTCTTCCTTGTCCTATCCTCTCCCCTTATACACACACTAACATGCACTACACTACCACATATTCCGGGAGACCGGTCGGGAGCTTAGAGCTTGTCCTGGCTGGGGCGGTGCCCTGCTGGTGGGAGAGTCCTGGTTAGGGGGAAATCCCACTAGCCGACGGTAGGTCGGCGCCGGATCTCGCCATCCAGCGGGGGAAGACACCGCCATCTCCCGAGAAAAAACATGCACTATTCTAACGAGACTAATGACCAAAGCAGTTGACGCGCCCGGAAACACGAAGAAACCAAAGCAAACCAATGGCGTGATTTGCATTCAGAATCCGCCAGAGTGGCACAGAAGACGCCAGCGAGGGCGCGGCACATCGCCTCGCGTCGATTTCAACCGCAGCGCCTGCAATCGATTTTCGCGTCGCCGCGCTTCAGACCGGATGAATATAATAAAGGTTGACACCGAAATCGCATTTCGCTTCATTGTTCCCGGGTATTCACTGGTGCGCACGGTGTCGAGGGGGGATCTTCATTCGAAATCAACCCGGCGGGTTGGGCGCCATTGTGGATTCTAAACCGAGAAGGAACCGACAGGCGATGTGAGGGAATGAAGATGGCGGCGGGGCGTCCCGAATGTCTTTTGGTGGTTCTCGAACGATGGTTCGCGATCTCGTAGGGTTCACGAGATAATAAAGAGGGTTCGTGAAAATGGTTCTGTATTAAATCCATTCGTATAGACTTACTTGGAAGATAAGCAGACACTCCTTAAATTAGACGTTCGCCGAACTATCATGAAATTGGAAGAAACATCGAATTTTGTTTTTTACCCAATTATCCACAAAGTAATCCAAACGATTTACAATGTTATACTACTCATAACCACCAATTTTCCTTCGGCATCAAACATGTTTGATCAAATCCAGACACATGACGAGCTAGCATGTTGCTTATACATTTAGATATCTGGTTTTGTTGTGTTTGTAAGTTAAGTAACAAATTTACACGAAATTTCAACTAAATGCATCTTCAATTTATGATTTTACTAAAGGCACCTCTCTATCTCATGAAACAACTGTTTTTTTAAGAAAGGCATTGAAAGAAAATGTTCTCCAAAAAAAATTTTTTTCTCAGAAAGCTTTGTCAGAGGCAAAGCGTAATTTTTGCCTAAAATTCTTCATTTTACGAGCAATTCGTGTTTTCTGAATTAGAAGTACGTCTTACGAAAAAAAACGCACATAGAGTGAAAAAAAATGCTGTGAGAGCGAGAGCCAACAGAACTCCGTCAGAACCCCGAGTCCATGCGCAGAAAATTCGGAATCCTGGCGACGTTCCTGCGTGCGCCGGAAGCAGCTCTGCCGGCGGCGGCGCGCGCGTGAGAACTGCGGGTGGCGCCGTGCTGCGCCGCGCCGCTCGCTCCGCAAGTCACGCGCCAGCACGCGACCTCGCTCTTGCACGCGGCGGTGGAGAGGGGGAGGGGAGCGCCCGCGGGACGGCGGCGCGGCGCCGCGCTGCGCTGCAAGGCGCACGGGAACCCAGGGAATGAGCGGAGGGCGGTGGATGCCCCGGAGCACACAGCTCTGGAAGCTGCTGCTTCTGCCTTTTCTCGCACACGCTCCCTAGGTGTTTTATGTTCGCAGTAAATGAATCCTAAGTGTGAGGATGTGCTTCTCTCGTGAGATTTGAGAACTGAATTAAGACTTATTCATTCTGATAAAATATGGTTTCGTTCTAATTTATGCTGGCTTGGGAGAAACGGGGTTTACTGCGAGTCAGCAATAGTTAAATCGTAATATATCTTTCGAGCTTTTCGATTAAAAATCTAGACAAACCATGCTTACGACGAAAGGAGTATTAGACAGTTTTCGTATTTTTTTTAAATCTGAAAGAAAATTTTCAGACATGGTATGTATCGTGTAATAATTTCCTGTAAGAGAAGAATTGTATAAATCGGAGATCAAACCTTTCGAAGTTCGAATATTGCCGCAAAAAAACGATTTGTAAACAAGAAGAAAGGTACTGAGACAACCCTTTTATAGAACTGCAGAATTACAAAACATAATGGGCCGGAGCATGGAGAATCTTATTTTGAGGCGCAAGAAATGTTAAATGCGTTCCTCTGAAATGCTGTTGTGTTAAAATCTCGTTAAACTTTATATTGCCCTTTTAATAACCAGTTAAGTTGTTAATTTTGGCGATGATACATCCATGTACGTATATCTCTTTCGTGGGGAAAGCTAGAAAGCAATGTACTGCGATGGAAGAGGCCTTAACTCACTATCATGTTTTTTTAGTTGTTGAAACAATTTTACATCAATATTCGCTTATTCATTTATCGATTTCTTTCCTACACACCATTCTGTGTGTTCCATTTTCATCAGAATGTTAAATTTAGATCTGCAGTAATGAATGGCATCGCCAGCGTCATGGTGCGGGAGCTGCTTCGGGCGGGCGGGCGGGAAAATCTCCAGCTATTTTTACCCCGAGCGCTAATGACAAACCGCCTCTTGTTCGCCGCCTCTGCTGCGGCGCATGCACAAAAACGGGAGAAAAAGTCGAAATGAAAGAATAATAAGCATAATGACATCCCAACGATTCGACGGTAAAGGTTTTGACCAAAGTGAAATGCCGCGGGTCTCCAACATGAAATATGAACGCTAATTAATGCAGTTTTCTCGTCATGCAGGAGCAACGCGGACAACGGCTGGTCACCTTTCGGCCTAGCCACAAGTTATGGCTGAACGTCTTAGGACTAGTAAAATATTGCAGAGTGTTCCGAACTTGTTTGTTCCTTTAAGTGAATGTGAAGAGTTCCAACGACCGGTTTCGTTGGTGTCGTTACTGTATTATTTCAACCTCATTTCCGGTTGCATGAATTCCGCAGGCAAACAAAAGAAACGACGATGCTCTGTAACGAGCTTTTACTCGTTAGTAACAATACAGCACTGCAAAATGGGCTGTTGAATAATCATTTTTAAACTAGTATTTAAATAATAGTATTATTACAGAGAAATATACAGTATATCTTAACCTCTTCGTAGACACACAATAAATACACATCGAATTTTCCAACTGAAGGGCTAACAATGAGCCATTAATTTACACTCTCAATGATCGATGAAGATCAGTTCAAAATTAAAACTAATAATAATAATAATAATAATAATAATAATAATAATAATAATAATAATAATAAATAAGTAGTAATAATAAATAAATAATAAATATTTACAGAATGGACATTGGGCTGCGTCTACTTTCTTCAAATTCTTGATATACGTAGGCGCTCGTCGTGTTAACTTAAATGAATTCGCAGATGTTCCCTTACGATACGACGACCTTCTCTCAATGACTTCCTTTTGGCTCCCGGAGTACGCGTGGCGGGGGCGGGGCGGCGGCGGCGGTTCGCAGCGAGCGGGCGGTCGCCGGCGCCACGGGGGGCGCCGCCCCGCCCCTCCCCGCCCCGCCGTGGCGGCGCGGAAGCGGCCGGAGGCAGCGGCGTTGGCGGTGGTGGCAGCGCCGCGCGCGATGACAAAGCGCCCTGGGAGCGGAGCGGGGCGGAGCTGTGCGGCGCGTGAGAACTCCCGGCTTCCCCGGCCCAGCGCCGACCACGGAGCGGCGCGGCGCGGCGCGGCGCGGCGCGGCGCGGCGCGGCGCGGCGCGGCGCCCACAGCGCAGCCGCGGAGAGGCGGCGCGCACAAAGCCGCCATTAACCACGGAGCTGTCGCCAGTGCCGTAACCCTCCTCCCGTCCCCGCCTGCCCCGTCGCTGGAGTTGGACGGATCAAGAGTGGCCGCGCGCGCGACAAGTGCCTCGATTTTTTTTTTTCGGCGGTGCCGCTCCATTAATGTTTTCCAACCGGGCTGCCGTATGACGACCATTTATTGAATTATGGTTTTCCGTTCGTGATTTCTTGGACTCATGTATTTTTATTTCCCATACGCAGGTATTTCCATACACCGGCATGTATTCCTCGTACGTGCTGTCTTGCTTGTGCTCTCGTCTCGTTGCGGTGTTTCTTGCAGACAATGTGCGCAAAATACTATACATTATTTGTTCTAGTAATTTGCACCGCAGAAATGCTCACATTATCCTCTTCCTTATGCTGATTTATCTCGTCTACATATTTTTGTCCCTCCTACCTTTAAAATTGCTGCGGTCTTCAAGCAGGATGGCATAAGCTTATTTTTCTGGCATTTGCCAGTTCTATTTACAAGAGTTATATAAACGCAAAATAAGTATAATCGCCCACTCTCCATCAAATACATTCTTGTATTTTAAAGTGCATCTACTAGCTCTAATATCTTTAGGTTAACCTGTCTTATTATTCTTTTCATACCTGACCTCATTCCCTTTAAATTGTTGTTTTTCTCATTCACCAACTGTGAGATTACACTATTGATATTTCATCTTGTTATTTCTGTCGGGTGGTGCGAATGTGGTTCGTTTTTATTCATACTACTATTTTGTCTGAAATGTCTCAATTTCTAACTCTTGTGTTGTAAAAAGTAAAATAAAACTGCAATTATTGGATTGCATGTCAGCGGATGAATTATTTGAACGACTTTTCCCCGCTTCCGAATTAGACTCGACGAAATGCACTCCCTCTAAAGCACCTTGTTCATGTTACTTTGCATTTCGTTTTAGTGTTGTTGTTTTTTGGATAACTTTTCTGAGCTACTGTACCGTGTTCCCCTACTTTCATGTCCTACGCAACGTAATATTAACAAATTCAATTACAGGGATTTTCCAAATATCCCGATCTCAATCGATCCGGATAATTGGATTTGTTCTGTGCCACTTATGTACTTTTATTCTCTCGATCTACAATGGTACTATTTGACGTGGAATCGGAGACTTTCCGAAGCACTGCAATCGTTTGCGGATCCTCTCATCGTGAAAGACTAGTCCTGCGCTAAAATATTACCATCGCGTTTTGCCCCCACTTGCCTATTCTGTACCGTTTGCAGCCCCCTGGCCCTCGCGCCTCGTCCTCGCGGTCCCCGAGGGCGGCGCTGCGTTCGTGACCGAGGCCTTGCGTGTCGCCCGCATTGTCTCGCCGGACAAAAGACACGACGCTGATTGCGTGCGCCGCCGCCGCTCCCTCGGCCCGTCTTCGCTCTGCCACCGCACAGTGCGAAATTTTCCACAATCAGGAAGGTCAAAATACGACTTACTTATGCGTCTCGTGTCTTTCTTTATGTTCTAAACTAGAATGCAAAGGATTCTGGAGCAGTAGATTGCGATTGTTTTGCGATGTAGTAATATTGTGTTTAATTAACCTTGTGTGTGGCAGTAATTGCGTGTTATTTTGTACCATACGTTGCATCGAGGAAACAATAACAGTACGTCAATTACTGACCTTTATCCGTTGCATAAATTTTCAGGAAATATTTGTATTCTTTAGAATGATACGAAACTGCAAATCTGCTTCTTAATCAATTTTATCTTCAACATTTCTCTCAAAGTAGTACATTCTGTAATGGTATTTATACCAATAGAAATTATAGGGGGAAAAAATAGCGCCACACCGACATCATCTCGCGGAATGAAGACACGAAAACTCAACTACTCCGAAACAGCTGCTCGACAATGATCATTACAATGCCGTTTGATCATGAATTAATTATTCCGCGACAACGCTTAAAGTCTAATAATAGGAAAACATGTCATTTATTTATCATAAAAAATCGGCAGTAACTATGAGACGTATAGGGAGAATTAAAATCTGAACGAATTCTTGACCTCTAAAACCCTCCCTCCAACATTAGAAAACTACGAACTTTCGCTCCTGTGTTCAAACTTTCATTGTTTTATCTAGTTCGTGCCGACTTGGATGTCCGAGGTGGCTAAGAGCGAGTACCGACCCAGCCCTTCGGTCCGAAGGGTCGCGGGTTCGAGTCCCGCCTTGGGCATGGTTGTTTATCCCTTGACTTTGTATGTGTTGTCACGGAGGACCTCGCGTTCTGCTGACCCCAGATCAGAGGAGCCTGCAAGTGTGTTGGTCTAGTGTATGGTCGAATATGCGTCCCATCGGGACGTAAAGGGTAACCGGCTGTTGGCTGGATAAAAGCCCTAGAAAAAAAAAAACCTAGTTCGTAGCAACTGGAAATCGCGAGGACAACTTGTCCTTGAGGATGGAGGGCCCTCCCCACCGTGCTCCGGCGCCGTCTTTGCCGTGCGGCGCTAGACGGGAGGAAGGAGGGGCGGCGGCGGCAGGTGTCGTATGAAGGACGGTCGCGCGCCATGCGAAGCCGCGGCGCCGCCGGCGCGTCACGCGCTCTCCATTCAGAAAATACGTGCGCGGCCTGTGGCGCCGTTGTTTGGAGCGCGGCGACGGGCGACGCGCCGTGAATTCGATGCTCGCGGCCGCAGCGGGAACGCTAGCGCGCGCAAACACCCCGCTAGCGGCAGTCCGCGTAGAAGGAGCATGCGTTTTACTTTCTAAAACAATTCAAAAGTGAACTTTACACTGGGTTACTGAGGGAAGGAAAATGCGGGTTCCATATCTACACTTGGGGTTTTCTAACCTGGCCGATGACACTTCATCAGCTGTTACGGTGTCATCCAATCATGAGGTAAAACATCACGGTGACGTCTCTGTGATGACGTTTAAGCTCCCGATTGGACGAAACCATAACAACTGATCAGCTGTCATCAGCCAGGTTAAAGAAACCCCAAGTATACGAGGCACGAATACACTTATTTGAAGAAGTTTTTTGGTTCTATATCTTTGAACTGTGTGCAGGCGAAGAAGACTTACACATTTATGGCTCCCTCTCTAGTGAGCAGATGATCGTAGTTTGCCTTGCCTTCCACTGTATGATGGATGGTAGAGTGAAGGATGAATTGGTGAATTATTGTGAAGTGATGTCCAGATGAGATAAAGAGGTGGAAGCCAATGTTGTCACAACATGGCGAAAACACCCTTGCCTCTCACGTGCGACTCGAAGCAGCTGCCTTGGAGTTGACTTAAGGACGCTGCTTCTAACTCACTGAACCTCCGAGGCCAACCAGAAAGTATAGTTGCATCAGTGCATAAACCATTCAGTTTATTCTTACGATGTTTGCAGAAAGTAATGGAGATGATTTTTTATCTCTAATTTGTTTTCCTTTTGAAGATAGTTGAGATAAAATCGTTGTCTTTGTTATAGATAAATATTAATTTTTTTAAAGTAAGTTTTCCAAAATTATTATTCGAATTTCACAATTTTTATGTTGTTAGGATATTAAGAAATGAATGCTGATTGAGATGAATGTTTGATATAAAACTTATGGAGTCTTCCTTGTGTCTACGATCTGTGAGCCTTTTACTGATACATTTTTTACCTGCAACTTGGTGTTAATACCAAGTTGTCAGAAAACTATTCTATACTGTCAGAGTATCACATTCTCCGTGCAGGTAAAAAAAATGTATCAGTAAAAGGCTCCCAGATCGTAAACACAAGGAAGACTCAAGGCGAACTCGCTTGAGCAGATGTAAGCCTTTTAAACCTTCAGAAACCATTGACAATCGCCTCCTGCAGTGAAGTCGAACTGCATACGACAGACGGGTTGGCCAAGGGGCTCCCAACGCCGAATGTTTGTCCACCGCAGCGGACGCCCTTGCGCCAGTCCGGAGGGACTGGTTCCGGGGGCTCCGGGCTTACACGCCGGCCCCCTCGCCTCGGGGCTGCACTATCGCCACGTTGCGAAAGGCAGCGAGTAGCCCTTGAATGAACGAGCTCCACCAAGCACCCAGCACAGGTCTCCCACGGGACGGCGTGTTTAGAAAAAGCCGCCACATCTGAGCAGATGTGTCAAGTTGAGCGCCCTTCCCCCCTCCCCTTGCCCCTTTCCGCGACTGCCCCCACCCCGGTCCCATGGCCCCCTGCGGCCGAGGCGAGTTGGCGGCGGCGCTGGTGGAGGTAAAGGGTTCTGGCAGCTGCTTGCGGTGGCAGCGCTGCACCACGCCGCGCCGCGGGCGGAGTCACCGCCTCCCAGAGACGCCCGCCCGTTCCCACGCCGCGCCGCCACGCGCACGGCCCCGCCGAGGAGCGGGAGGATCCAAGGTGCCGAGGGAAATACGGCCCTGAGCGTATGCCAATTTTCAAAGAAAGTATTCCAGAAAACTATGTAACGACACTCCCTTTTTCCGAAAACGAACTGTGCAAAAAACACTTTCGTTATGCAAATTTATACCATTTTGTCGGATAGAAAAATACAAAAATAAAACATCATACACCAACAAAACATTAAGAACAAAATATAAAATTAATATTACATTTAAGGTATTCCGTAGTATATTAAACTATTATTCTTTATTGCATCACTATTATTATAACCATTATTCTTTGAAACTGGTAGATTGTTAAATATTATATAAACTAAATGATATTTCAGTGATACGTACATATTTGACTACTAAACATCCGTACATAGTATGTTAGCGGTATTGTTTTAACTTTTAGTATTTCTGGGATTATATTTTTGATTAATTGCTCGGATTCTCCGTATTAAAGAATTATACGCTTCGAAGTAATGGTCGAAATTGTTAACTACCTTACGTGCCTGGTTGGGGAATAGGAGATGAGAATGTCAGAGGAAGTTTTCTGGCTGAGTTCTAATTCAACTGGAATTTCAACGGCGGAAAAATCGATACGAAAGCAGCACTTTCACAACAGATGAAAGAATCGTAATTGGAAGATACATTTGCCCTTGGTATTTAAAATTCTCCTTATTCTTTCTAGAGAAATGCGAAAACTTTTTTTTTTTTTACAAACAAAGAAAACTATTATTCTGAAATATTTTTTTAATTAAAACATTATGCTCTTATTTTATATATTTCATCCCTACATTATCTTTGCTTTTTTGCACCATTTATTTCACGTAAGTGCCAACTTTGTAATTGGTTAAACGGTGCATTAGAGCCGACGGTGGCTGAAGAAATGCCACTATCAAAGAATATTTTCATAAATGAAAATTGTGAAATCTGAAGTTTTCAGTTATGAAATTTCTCAATGTGAACTTGCGTACCCACTATCTAGGAATGTGTTTACTCCCCTCTCTCCAAAATATGACAATTGCGATAATCCCTTATTTCACAGTTTAATGCGTTTGAAATATCCTCGGAGATTGAAGTCTAAAATCCACTACGCTTAATTGCTTACTGTTCGGTTTTATTATACAGTCAATCATATAGGATTTTGTAGCTTATACCTATTTGTCCTGATTTGTCCTGTCATCTCTTTGCAAAATAGTAATTCAGGATTGAATTCTGAAAAAAAAAACTAATGGGGAGTACACTTCATGATATAACAGGCTTGAAACAGATTACTCCAGGGACGTAATTCATACAGAAAAAAGTAGAATTATTTAATTTTTATCTTGTCTTCAAAGAGCACCATTGTCAACAGGATTGTAAATTTTAATAGTATGTTAGCGGTTTGCTTACGACAAAATGAGTTGTGGTCCCACAAATCAGCCCATACTCTTTTGCATATCTGTCGTATACTTATCAATGTAGACCAAACGTGGTAAATTCGAAGTAGCGTATGATGTTGCATCCATATTGGGTCGGTATGGATTGTTGATGTGCATTCAGCCATTAGAGACTACAAAAAGTAGTAAGCTTTATAAATTAAACGTACATGCTCATTTAAAACATTGCACATGCTCTTTTATTTATTACAAATTTATTAGCTCAATATATAATTTCATAGAAGTTTGAATATGCGTACTTTTTAATTTTAATATCAAAGAAATTATGTGTTTTAATACACATCTATTTCTCTTCTGTTTCTTTGGTTTTAATTGGGAGAACGACACATTTGTGACGAAGAAAAAATTGGCACAGTTCGTCAGAATTCCCAGCTCTGAATTTCCGGGAAAAGCTCCTGCATCCCTGCGCCCAGACCCGTCCGTGTCACTTACCGCGGTCTCCGTCGCCGTCACCGTTCCCCCCCCCCCCTCGCGCGCGCCGCTAAGTAGACCCTGACGACGGCGGCGGCGGCGGCGGCGGCCAGCCGGAAATTCGATAATGGGCTCCGATCCCAGAATAGAGCTCGTGCAGGCGATGCGCTGCGACACGTTATCCGCATTCTTCCGTGAGCCACCCCCGAGGCAGAGTCCGGCTGCACGGAACCTCCTCACCAGCCTACCATTTGATATTGTTATTTTTATCAGGATCGTCTTTCTATTATAAAACTACCTGCAGTTCAGAAGTTAAATGTATATGTTAGCATGATTGTAAAGCTCACTATATCGGGCTTCGTGTCTTTAGCTTTTACTTCATTCTCATTTATTTACGTAATCCGTAAAAGCAAATTTGTTAAATATAGACGTACTATATTTTTACGAGAATAGTCATCTGAATTTCAAGAAGTTATGAAAAACAGTGTTACCTTCGTAATACTAACCATTCTCACTGGTCTCGTATCAGTGATAGTCAATACCGCAGGAACGTTTTACACTTTGAGGGTATTCCAATTTTCATTTACCATTTCATTGGGTGAAATTATTACTGTCTTCTTGTTCGACGTTGTTTTCTTGCTTCTAGTGAAGTGTGTTCGTAAAATTGTGAAGTAACTTTTTTCATATTATCTACATTTACGCGCATTAGTGTAATTTTTTTTCTCGGAAACTTGTAAATGTTTATGTCTCAATATACAAGACTGCTTTCACAATAATTTTATTTTTCTAGCGTTCTTTTAAGAATGCTTTCTCAATCGTAGTCATATGGAAACTCATTGAGACTTTCTGTGGGAGATTAATCAGCTATTTATTTCATCTAATGAAAGAAGATAGAAAGAAAATGCGAAGATCAACGTCCAGTTTGTAAGAAAGAAGTGTAAAAACTAGCAACACCAGATAAGATGGTACCAATGTTCCAATTGAAACAGACTGCTCCAAGACCTTCGAAGTCGGCGTGGCTATACATAGCAACTAGACTTATGACATAATCCTCCCAAAATTATACCTCTGTCATTTTCACAATGTTTCTCATATTGCATGACGATAGCATGGTGGTGTTTCGTTAATAAAAATGGGATGAAAATTCTAGATTGTGAAATTTCCGAACTTCCTTGAATTCCTACCTGATGTTTACGAAAAAATGTATATGAAATTGAGGAGTGTCCTGCGAAAACTGTGTTCTGTCATTGGAACTAGAGTCCTCGTTCACCTACTACTTTTGGAGGAAACATTTTGAACGTCTAAAATAATAGGTAATCAGCAGGGTCTTTTCCCGAAGGTTCAGAGTGCCGATGACTGGAAAGTCGCAGGTTCGATATCCGACGGGGGCTGAAAATTTGCTTCATGTATTTAACAGATGGATTGAGTTCGTTCGTCCACTTTTGTAATAAGGATTTCCGTGGATTTCCTCCCGTATTGCTTCCACACGAATGGAGAAGCAGCACCTTATGCCACGAGCCACGAATCCTTCCTTCTCCACCCTGTTTCCCTATCCCATTCTTACAGCCGATAGATGAGCGAAATCCCCTAATCTATGGCTCATCTAACATTGATGTAGGAAAATCTTCAAAAGTTTGAAATTCAGGTATGCGGCTAGTGGTTGCGAGTGCTAAATAAGTAAAATTCTGTGTTATGTAATTTTCTTTAAAGATTGAAAGTATGAATGACGTTAATTTTTGAAATTTCTACTCAATAACAGTGTAGTAAAATCTCATCGCCGTGTGGAATTTCCCTAACATCGTTCGAGACTACACTATTTCTGCATTACTCTTCCCTTCCGATATCTCAGCAGCATGAGCCTGAGAGCTGATCGATACACTGCTTCAAAAATAGCGTGTGCACATCGCCATTGCGGGTCGAGATAGGATTTACTGCCCGTTGTGAAACCGCTGACAAACATGACTGCATGGTTTCACAATGTTTCTCAGTGCGAAGTAGCTCTCTCGGCAGATACGGCCACTAACTAGCTGAATTAGACTGAATAGGCATAGGCGAGTAATGCATGACCTCAAAGTACGCTCACTCAGCATTGAATAACAGATGAAATGTAATGCCTGCATTATGATTACTGTTTGCTTACGAACGCTACTAGATTCATTGAATATCCAAATGTCTGTCGTTTTGCTTTTGGTAGATAGATGCAATTACAGTACCAATAAATCGTTTGATTACAAAATGCATCTTCAGTGTATTCATAATTCGTTGGAATAATAAAGAATCGTGTTTTATGGCTGTTTGCGTCATGCATATACAAAACCATTTTTGTAAATGAGTGACTAACAGTATATCATCACCGGAGGTGTATACCACCTTTAAGGCGTTACATATCTAAGAGACTCGTAATTGTTTATCTTACCCAATTTGTTACCCTACAGTTACTTTCGTAAGTAGCTCATCTACTCATATTGCGAGAAGATTTACGATGTTCAACACTGTCTCACCTGCCGTTTTCCTTTGACGTGATCAACGAAGCTTACAGGGAAATGCATATCAAATGCTTGAGTTCTTTCTAGCTTCCTGGTGCATGCACGAGCCTAAGAACGCAGATTAGAATAGATTTAGTGCATAGATAGCCGAGGGAATCGTCGGCCTGCTAGTAATTAGCTTCCAGCGCGCAGCGAGCCCCCGATGCGCCGCCTCGTGCTCACGGCTTCTTTCCTTCCTGCTCGCAGGCATGGACGCGCTGGCGTACGACCCGCACAAGTTCGCCATGGACTACCACAACATCGGGTTCCGCGAGTGCGCGGCGGAGGTGGCGCGGTACCTGGTGACGGTGGAGGGCATGGACATCCAGGACCCGCTGCGCCTGCGCCTCATGTCGCACCTGCAGTGCTTCGCGGCGCAGCGCGAGCTGGCGACGAAGCAGGCGACGGCGGCCGCGGCGGCGGCGACGCCCTGGGGCAGCTACGGCGCGCCGGCGCCCGGCGGCCCGCCGCCCCCCCCCGCCGCCCGCGGGCGCCGCAGCCCTTCCACGCGCCGTCGCCCGCCGCGGGCGGCCTGCACCCGCAGGCGACGGCGGCGGCGGGCGACGGCGGCTCGTCGGGGCTGCACCCGCCGCCGCCGCCGGCCTTCGACGTGGCCGCGTCGTCGCAGTGCTCCAACGCCACCCCGCCCTCCACGGCCGTCACCAGCACGGCCACCTCCGCCGCGCAGAGCCGCCTCGCCCAGGGCCAGCCGTCGGCGCTGACGCCGCTCGCGTCGCCCGCCTACCCCGCGGCGCAGTACCACATGAACCTGAACGCCTTCCCGGCCGCGCCCGCGGGCCTCGGCCACCACCTGCAGCAGGGCGGCGCGTACGGCCCCGCGGGCGCGTCCGCCCAGCGCACGCCCTACCGCCCCTGGGGCGCCGAGCTCGCCTACTAGGACCGCCCCTGTGGCGGGAGACTGACGAGATTGTGCTAGTCCAATGATTATTTATTTATATTTATGGACATATGTGAAATGATCGTGCTGTGGAAACGTGCTGGTTCAGGTTTCGGAGAATCAAAATGCTCGCTTACGCCTTGCCAGTGTTGTAGGACCGAAAATGTTCTTGGAAAAGGCTAGCCCTTTCAAATACTCCTATTAGTCTTTGGTGGAAGTTCTTTTAGAACGTGAAAGGCAGGCAGTGATAATCAATTCATACCCGTACTCGGAAATATTTTTTGATTCTCCTCTGTGGGATATGATGGTCTTGTTAATATTATCGATTTTTGTTGACTCACCTTAAACAAGGTGATTTGTTTCAATTATCGGTGACTACACATTCCTATAAGGCAATATCCTTTGATTTAGGAGTCACAGACTGAACCATCATGTTTCATTTCGAAACGTAAGTGCTGCCTTAATTTCTTACTGTGTGCGCATGGTTTTGCGGAAAGCTATTGTAGCTATGAACAATTTTTATCGTGAAACCAACGAATGCCAGTCAAGTTCCGAATCATCTTCCATACCTGTTTGAGGTAAAATGTAGATAGTATTTACCTCCCATGTATTATAAATAGATGTATTTTATTTTGTGTTCCTTACACGTTTTCTCGCACATTATTTTTCCTACCAGGATTCCTATTATTGATGTTTGCTTTTATACCAAAGTTTACGTACTTAACCAAAAAAACAGATGTTTCTTCCAGGTACCTATACGCTATTACCAGTTGTCTTAACATGCTGTACATTTTCTTTCCCAGATGTAATAGGTTATTAGATGTTATTCTCGGACAAACAATCCTACAACGAATTCTTCCTTGAAATGTTGGGACTATTTGCAACCGGATCGTCGGATGAGACATCATGAAAGTTTTACTCTACTGTAATGTCCTCCTCTTCCTGGTCAAAACTGGTTATTGAGATGTTGCATTATCTGAACTTCCGTGTAATACAAAACAAAGAGTATAATTAGGAGCATTTATAAATATAACTTGGCTAGTGAACTTTATAAATGATTTAATTTCACTTCAGTCAACTTATATTTCCATTGTACATTGATGCACTTACGAATACAGTAAACCCTCATTAACACATATTCCAAGGAACCGAAATGATCGGAGTTCGTGTTATAAAAATGCACGTTTTTCGAGTATTCTAAAATGTCCGCATTATCGTAATCCCCAACCGGGATCGAAATTTTGTTCGTGTTACGGCGAAATTCGTATTAAGCGAGTTCGTGCTAACGAGGGTTTATTGTAATTTCAAATACGTTACTCATGCAGTTTACAGTAAAATAAACGAAAAACCGGGCAAGGCATTTACGTATGTTATTTCGATTGTTTATCGCGCGGCCTATAAATGCTGCGGCCGAGACCATTGCGGTAACAGTCGCCAGTCAGCCGCCGTCCCGGACACTTCGCCCGAGACCTCGCCACTGAATATGTCCACCGCAGTCGTGGGCGAAATGTTTGGCAGTTCAAAGCCAATTGGACCACGGCCCATCAGCCCGAAAGAAAACATGAATATTGACTCCGGCCGTGAAAGACTTCAATGCTTTATAAGGCCTTCAATGCCTTATTTCGATTGTGTATAACTTTCACCAATATCAGAGAAATAGATTTTCAAAAGTACTTGAATCTCTTTGTTTGCCATTATGTTAAACCAGTAAGTGAAGTAGAGGACATTGGACCTTCATACGTTACTGATTATCGACCTTTGGCTTAGTCACAGTAATTTAAGAAAACAATCTTAACTATGGTTTCGTGAATAGTAAACTGCTGTTCAATATCCCTGAAGTGTAATTGTGAATCGAGTCAAATAGGGGATATGTCATGCATTTATTTAATTCATTTTTTGTCATTCAGAATGTCTTCATGCATTTGTCTAACTTAGGTTTTGCAATGTTTGGATCTTTGAAAACTTTCGCACGTGAGTGACATTCAAGAAACTCGGGAACTTAAGGAAAGGCATGTCTCTATTTTCAAACGCAATTTTGTTTTTGTCTTTTGATAGTTCTTTACATTATGTCTCATCCGACACTCTGCCAAATGGATTGTACATACCAGACTATTTTTCTACATGATCTCAGATATTTTGGAGTATATTCAACTATGATCTCAAAAATCCTACAAAAAGAATAAAAAGATCGTGTTTAATTTGTCATTTTATTTTTATGAAATGCCCATTACCTTTTCCTTCTAAACGAGCAGACGCTTGGCATCTGTTTAAGATATCACCCATTACAAATAATGTAATTAAGAGAAACTAAATGTGGTCAATGAAGGTAAGTCCCCATGAGAAATTTCAAGATATTGCTGAAGCTACCAATTCCACGGTTTAAGAAATGTTTTAATAGATACGCAATACATTTTGCTTTTGCGCAAACTTCAAATTTTTGAATGCTTACTAGAATATATTTTAATTTAGAACTAGAACACATTTTAATTTACACTTACGCACAAAATATTTACATCAGAATGAAAACATGGATACATGATTTATAACAAAGGGCTACATTCACTTTTCTGTACAATTACGCATGCTGAATATCAAGCCGATACTTTACCTGCTGGTAAAAGATCATAATATTGATCAGACTTTTCTTTTAACAAGGGATCTGAGAATCTCTGAGTGAGCATTGATTACCAGCGACTCGGCCAAACTTGACATTTGGTGTTACTGTACTTACAAGAAATATTGCGTATCTATGGGCGAAAATTTCCTCTCCTGAAGTATCCTTCAATCAGATGATCATTGACTAATTTTTGCAAAAAAATAATAAATTAATATTTCACAATTAAAGTTTAAAATTTTATTTAAATTCTGTTGCAGATACATTACTTGCTTTTGTTCGCGCTGTATTAATTTTTAAAAAAATGTCGTTTAATCTACTGCAGACCTGAACCTTCGTCCGTTTGAAGGCGGTCGGTTTTATTCGCTTCAGAACAATATGCAATATTTCTATGGGAAGAAATTGAGAACTATCATTATTGTCAAATTTGTCTAATGCTTCTTTTGGAAGTACACATTTCTTCAATTTGGCAGCCTTAATAAAACATCACCGAAGTGCAGTACCTCCACATCCTGAAAGAATGTCTTCCGTTGGAAAATAAAAGTAATTATTATTAACTCGGCGTCTCTCTAGTCGAAGATCTGAAGGGCAGGGGGTCACGATGAAGGGACTTTTGAAACATTTTAACTCCTAACGTACTACATCATTCAGAATAAATAGAGGAATGGTGGGGAATTATAATGTGAGGTGTGATAAATCCGTGAGATGGATACGATAGAACATAACTCCGTCAAAAATTGTGAAAAGCCATGTAATATTGCCGACTCAACTTCTAATATCGTCGGAGCAGATGAAAAATGACTCATCTAAAAAATTCTCATTTTGCAGTAAAACGGATTTAATCAGACCGGAAGCCTACTTCGTAAAGTGTTTTACTTTGTATTGTATCTCCGTTGTTTTGTGAACTATTAATTTTGTTCTAGTAAAAATATCAATGATTTTTGGATGTGTCATTTTTCGTGTGCACCGGCGATGTGTGTGCTCAGTGAGTTCTCAGTGACCTGCACCAAACAACGCTAAATGGAGTAACATCAAAATTAAGGGGGGGGTCAATTTTACACATATATAGACATAACCTAACACACTAGATGAACTTAGAGGTGTCATAATAATCTTAAAAAGATCCTTATAACAATGAAACAATACAGTGTATGCTTTGGATTATTTTTCCCAACGGCTTCTCTTAATACTTCTTTCGTACCACTTAAAATAAATTTGGCAGAGCATTTATACGCTATGAAGGTGAGCTTTGGTGGCCTAAGCCGAGAATGAATTTTAGAGAACGATTACCATGGCAACGTCAAGTAAACAAGACAATGTACAAATGACTGTTAACATATTGGCAAAGAATATTTATTATTTTTTTAATACAGAATTGTTTTAACTTATATATTGCTAACATTTATATTAAAAACACAATTTGATATATTCTGAAATATTATACCTGGAACTGATACGTCTTCTGGGCATTGAACACTCGTGCTAGGAGTTTCAACAGAAATTGAAGTAGTCTCAATTCAAACTGAAGGACAACTTCGTTTTGCAAGATCATACTAGCTACTTTGTTTTTATACTCCACCGAATCTTCCAGGTATCCTTCAGTTACCTTTGAACTTGACCACCCACCTTGCAGTTTAATATACATTAAAGTAGCTCCAGCGTCTGCTAATATCGTAGCGGAAGACCATCTAAAACAAATTCTCTCCGCTTTAACAATTGTGCATGTACTGACAACTTCAGAGGCGATAATGTAGAAGAATATCTGCATCTATACGACGAAACCGCATGGTATAAATGAGAACTCTCGAAAAATTCAAACCTAAAATTGGGAGGTGATCATACGAAAAATAGTTGTATAAACCTCGGCCGAAATTGAATGATTTTGGGCTCTGTTAGTTTAATAACCTCAGTTCCGCCTCGGTTGGTAAACACCTCATCCAAGATCATTAATTTTTCGGCCTTGATACATAAATATCTTACTACATACATTATTGTAACACATGGTGCGGTTAAAGAATGTTTCAAATTTTTTAATTATATTACTAAATATATCGAAATTACATTTCTTTCTATTAATTGCCACTTCTGCCGTGAATTACGTGTTTTGCTGTTTCACTCATGTGCTGAATGACTAATGCCAAGTAAGTATTCACTTAAATTCCATCCAATCTCACATGTCTATGGACAATCGAATCTTCCCTTCAGTGAAATTTACGTGCGGTTATAATATAACAGTATAATATTTTTATGAAATAGTTAAATAATTTTACTATGTGCTTTGCATTATCCAATGAGTCTAAACGAACATCAAATGCAGTAATAAATATGAGAGGATTTCCCAATCTATATTTTTTGATCTACTACTGTGTCGTAAATGCAACATGTTGGCATCCAAGAACACGAACTTCGTAAATGAAATGCTACATGAGCATTGAGACCTTACCTACAGATAAAACAAGCAACTGCAATCAATAGTTAAGCAAGTGGTAACTGCAAGAAATAAATGAAAAAAATTGCTTCAATTATTATTAGACAGATATCACACTTCCTTGAAGCCCCCCCCTTCCCCGCTGAACAACAACTACAAAAATGTACGTGCCAGAAACACTTATTGCACCAAGTGTTCTTTCAATTCTAACCCAGCAACAAAATAATGCAAGGAATGTGTTTATTATTTATTATTGAGAATTTTCACGGCCATTGTTTTTGAATGGATTGAAGATTTCACTAGGATCGGTAAGTAATTCATTCTGTATTCATTTTGTGGAAGGATATTTATTTAAGTTTTGGCTATTTTGCTATTTAACAGATCCATTACATTAGAGTTACGAAACCACACAAAGCAGAATAGTATTTTCAATTTTCTGTCCCAACTCTTCTTAAAAACTCCTTAGAATCTTTGCTTTAATGTATTTCTTGATTTCCAATACGTGTTCTGTGTCGGGATCGTTTGTACGGGGATTATAAAACGGTTTTTCGCGTGGGGCATCACTCAATTGAACTTTAGCATGCCAACCGTAACTAGAAGAAGAGAAAGTAACAAATATTATTCGGATTATATTATCTCAACATTGTTAGATCAAAATTACTAGTCACTTCGTAAAATTAGTAGTCTAGTAAATTGCTGCCGAAGAAAACTAGAGAAAATAGTTTCCCAAATAGTAGCACACAATGTGTGCCTCACACTATGCTCAATAACAAGAAGTAAAATACTCTTGTAACATGTATTACAATATGCATGTTATCAAATATTTTACAAAAACAGTATTCAGGAATGCAACACTAACATCCTTTAGGGTTCTCGATTACACTCTACAATAGTTCTTTTCACACCAAGAATATCAAAAAAGTTGTTCTGTAAATCAAGGCGCAAATAGAAAATATTTAATGACGGATGACTTCTTTGGAGCTTTGCCGTCGCATGACGGTGTTTCCTAATTTGAGACACACTGAATTTGAAAAATTAATCGGTTGGCGCTGAAAGAACCCCATTCATATAATTGCATTTTTCAGAAAAAAAATAAACTATTTCATGTCCTGGGAATTTAACGACACCATCTGCGCGCATACAAAATTAGTATATACTGGTGTGTGTGTGTGTATATAAATATATATATATATATAATACACACACACCAGTACCTCGAGACGTACATGCAATGTCATTAAAGTCCTCGTGTTAAATTCTGTGTTTTGAATAATCGTCCTACCCAGCAGACGTCGATAAAAATAGAATCATTGTGACATAAAGTACTACATACCAGTGATTTTCAGTTTCAGGAAATTCAGATCTCTCTTGAGGATCTGTTTTTATTAAATTGTTCATCCACTCATACACAAATGGATGGTTGAAGTCGCACGGATCAATCGATTCGTGATAGGAACCTACTTTAAACGCGAGCGTTGGATCTGAAACATTTTCGATGAATGCACTGAATTCAATATGTTAGAAAGTGGATAATTTATAATCCCAAAACGTACTTCTTTTGATACTTGGTGTAAAATCAGTTTTTTCTTTGAACTTTTTTTTAATATTTAATTCTTTCTTTATAGAATCAGTAAAAAATCTATATTTAATAGGGTTTGAAAAGTAAGTAAAATCCATTGTCAAACTGGTAAAATAAAAGTTAGTTCAAAAATTCTGTAAATAAGTACAGTTCACTTATATGAAAATTACAAGAAATTGCAGGCAGGAATCGTGAACTGCCATAGAAACTCAAGAATGCGATTAGTGTGTTGAAGTAAGAACAATTCATGTCCATTTCCATGACATTCTACTTGATTGGCTTAGCTTCGAAGCGGGTGAACAATATAATGTGAATTGCCAATATCTCATTATTTACATTTACACACGTAGAATATGTGATGTGACGAAATACTGTTGATAATTTCTTACATTTATGCGAAGAGTTACACATTCGTAAAGGTAAATACGCATTTCTGGTTTTTTGTTAACCATGCATTATTTCAGGGATTGTTTTCATCAATCACCAACGAGCGAATCTAAATACGATCTGAAAGCTCGTTTATAATTCGTTTCATATAGAGGTACGAGAGTACAACTCCACATTAATCGGAGGAAATGATGGATTATATTATGTGCATTTGATCTGCATTTCCAAACCGATTTATGAATTACAGAAAGCTAACAGGCGTTTGTGGTTTTACAAAGAGGATGTGATTCGAAAATCCCTCACAAGGGTCAACACCTGAGTCCATGAAGTTCGTTCAAATTATTACCGAAGTTAAAAACCAGTGGAATGAAAAATTAATGACAGGTAAGCAAATAAAATGGTTAACAGTCAAATATATTTTATGCAAATAGATATTGAAATAAATCGAAATACATAAAGGACGGAGCCATACAAGAATACCCATCTTTCCTCAAAGAATTTTACTCTGTAATTGATTATCTACTATTTTCTGACATCAGTTGAAATGAGAAGCATCCACATCGTCGTCATTTACAAAGTCATCAGAATCACACTAACATTTGAAATAAAAAGAGAATATTCTTCCCGAAAATAACTATAGAAATTCATAATATGTTTACTAGAAACAAGTAATATACATAATACTAGTAGCAAAACAAACAGCGTCGTTGAAGGTATTTACAGTCGACTCCGGTTATAGTGAATTCGGATATATTGAACACTCGGCAATAGTGAATTTTAGTCACTGACCCTCTTTCGCTTTCATTACAAATAAGTATAAGAAACCTCGGCTATAGTGAACCTGAACCTCAGCTCTAGTGAACCTAAGAAATACGTCTTGAAATTAATTCCCTTGTGGAAAAGAATATATTGCCTCAGTGCCACAAATTCCAACACTAGACAGCTTGAATTCCAACAGTGAAAGAGGCATTGAAGGGTGTCAAGACTGCATTACGATACTTGGACACAGAGGTAAATATTGAATCAATTATGGAGAGAACACGAATTATGGAGACGGATCTAGAGAAATTACTAATGGAAAAAGTACGAAGCAAACAATTGAAAAGAAATTGATTTTTTAAGGACAAAAAAGATATTGAAATTTTCAGTTCGTGCTATTCGTGCTGTTTTGCTGTATCTCTATGTTAATAAAATTAATCTTTATGGATAAATTCTGTTTAATTTTGACATAATCTGATATATTGAACCTCGGATAGAGTGAACTGTTAGTCCCCAAAAATTCACTTTAACTGGAGTCGAGTGTATTTTCGAGGGTGCTTTATTCTATTCGATAATAAAATAGAAAGTAGACGACATGGAGGGGTCAATTCGTTTTCGAAAGAAAATTTCAAAGAAGAAACAGCTTTTCATTCCATTTCATTTGAACAACAATTTACAGAAACCCGTTTTTGTGTATAAACACAGATCCACATTAAGCCGCGTCGTAATCTTAAGTTCGTTTTTATATTTTGCGACTTTTCTTGGCCCTTGAGTATCAACGACAACTGCGATGGATTCCATTATCATTATTCGGCACGCGTTAAACCGAGCAGCGGTCAGCAGGAGAGAATAAGGGTCTGGAGGAGTGTGAAACGCAACTAGAAGAAGCAGACGGAAAAGACAATGGGTAAGCGGCTCCCGCACTAGCAGCGATACCGGGAACTTCAAACAAGGGCTTCACGCTGGACTGGGCAGAGAACGCCTGCCACGCACACCGAAATGCTCACGACCACACGACCTGTGGGCCGAAACATCGCCAGCTCCCTAGTTGTGCTCGTAGCTGTGTAATTTGATACGAAAAATTACCGTGAAGGTAGTCTTCGTGTAATACACCAAATAGGAACGTTGTTGCTCGTTTCTCCTTTTACAGTACCTCCCCTACAGTTCTTTCCGATACGATATTTTGCATCAACATCGACAACCGAACAAAGTATCGATACGTTGAATCTTTAAGATTCGTTATTATCAAAATCAATTGAATTTTTTGGCAAATAAACTTAAATATGTGGGGGCGTGCGAACAATCATGTACAATTTTATCAAACAAAACGTTTGCAAAGGATGATGTTTTTTATTTCTTTTTGAACAATTTGAAATCATGCTGCATAATCAGATACATTGAACTAAAAAGCATGTACTATGATGCAAAAGCATCATAGTGCATGCTTTTTAGTCGCAAGATCACAGGTCGATTCTTTTTTTGTTTTGTTGTTTTCTAACATTTTTCTCTGTATTTATTTTCCCCAATTTTCTATGAAGTCACTCATCATCTTCAGTTATCTGCATCAACATATTCATCGCATTCGAAGAACCGCTGAGACCCGGCAAGCATGAATGCAATCATGATTGACAAGATGAATTGCAAAGCTTAAGGAGCTATAATCCCTTTACGCCGTAAATCACATACGGTAAATACAATGCGGTAAATCACATACGTTAAATACAATTCGACTGCCTACCAGGCTCGGTTGAATGTGGAAAAGTTTTCTTTTTTATCTAAAGGAAAAATAATGCAATTGCAACATCAAATTTTTAACAATATTTAACGAAGTTCGGTCATCTCATGTTCATTGCAAGCGACTTCCTCTTCTGTATTTCACCGTTTCCTTCCACGGGACATTCACCAATTTTTCGTGCCTCGCGTTAGCACTAAACAACAACCAGCAGAGCAATAAAAACAACAGCTCGGCGTATCTGCCGCTCACGGTACATTCAGCCGCCCGCTCCCCGCCCGCGGAGGCGAGTGTCAAAAGAACCCCTGAAGCTTGAGCGCAGTATATCTTGTTTGCTTGGCCACGCCGCGGCGTCGCGTCGCGCCGCGTCGCGTCGCATCGGCCAGCGGCTGTGAAATCAGCGCATCCGCCCTCGCGGCGTCGCGCCGGCCCGCTCGTCCAGTGGGCCAAAATGGCGCCCAACGTGGGCAGAACAGCATTTACGCTAAACGCGATGCGAGTTCTTTTAAACGATGCATTTCAGCCAATAAACATTTTAAAAGTATAATTATAACAATAAAATAACACGAACATGTACTTTTCTTTAAGTATTCTCGAAGTTTTTGTTTGCTTTCAGAGTTTACTTTCATGGAACGTCGGGATCTCAATTGTGTCAATGTTTGAAATTTAAACACATAATGAAGTACATTACTAAATTTATCATTTCTGTTTCCCGAAAAGGTAGGCAAATCTGCGTCGAAGAAGCAAAAATGTAGTAGAATGTTCAAGACGATCTCGTATAGATTGCAGTGTGAGAAACGTTTCTTTGAGACCATTGGTCTCTAGTTTTTAAGGCCCTAAAACGCTTCGTGATGCAGTTATTTAACGCTACAGATTCAATAATCCGACCGAGTGGTGGGAGTTGCATTTGACATGAATATTTAGAGGCGTTTTTTTTTTTCAAATAAATCCTTCATATTTTTAAAATTAAAGTGCAATTCGTCACGTCTCCGTACAATTCTCTTTCTTTTGAGACCTCATTTACAAAGATTGGTTGTCTGTGACAGCCGATAAAGGTATGTATACTACTGGAATAATCTAGGAGAAGTTCCATAAACAACAGTTTTCGAGTTAAGTGTGTACCACAACTGCGATTTTCTTTAGGTATAAATACGAATGTCGCTACAAAAACAAATACGACTTTCAGAAGGAACATTAATTAGTTCAGTGTTTGAAAAGCACAAAAAACAATATTTTTGTTGTATATACCAACGGTTCTCATAAAAGGCATTTTAAATAATTTAATTTCCACATCTCTTTAGTCTGTGATATGTAAGATGGTTCATCGTAACTTGATTGAGATGATGGTTCTGATATCGATAGAGATTCTGATAGTTCTGACATCCATTTCTACTTCTTAATCTTGCTGTACGCAAGTAGATGATAATCTACACCCTTCAATGCGTTTAGCGCAGATGTGACGTGACATTATGTCGTAGATGTGGATAACAGACTTTTTGCATCTGATGGCATTTACCTGATGACGCGAGTATCAAATATTGCACCTTCCAGGTAGATGGTAAATCTGCACATTGCGATTTAGAACCAAATGGCTTGTTTCCAAATCCTAATGTCCAGCCTAAATCAAAAATATGGGTGAGTGCATCATATAGTGAGTACATAACATACGTTTTAAAAACATTACGGATAATATTTAACATTATTTCAGACGCATTTCACCCTGTTTGGGCCCAGTGTGCAGCGTGGGGGCGTAGGGCACCGCGGGGGCGCAGCAAGGCGTCGACGGCGCGGCGGGAGCGGGGGTGGGAGCGAGGGCGGGTGCGGGGGCGGGGGTGGGCGGTGCGGTGCCGCTCCGCTGGGTGCCAATGGCGCCGCGCGCAGCTTGAAAGAGCCCCATTAGCCGCGCGCCGGGCGCCGTCGCGGGCGAGCGCGTCACCCCGCGCCCCCCCCCCGACACCTCCCACTGCCACCACCTTCCTCCCACCCGCTTCTTCCCACTGCCCCCACCGTTCCCCGTCCCTCCCACTACTGTGGCGCGTCGCTCTTTCTCTTCCCGCCCTAGTCCCCTCCTACTTCCACCCGCTTCCTTCCATTGCCACCCGCTTCTTCCCACCGCCCTAATCTTCTCCTACTCCAACCCCCACCTCCTCGGGAAGCCTTGCTCTGCAACGGACGATTTTTTTTTTTTACCCCCACCCCCAACTACCCCAAGAATTTTGATACGTCTATATCATCACACTTCTCGTTTTGATTCTCGTAATATTTATTGACGATACTGATTAGTACAATATCTATAGGTTTTACATATTTTCGTAGAATACATTGGGGGTGTACTTATTAAATTACCTTATATGATTGTAATCCTCTCGTATTTTTCATAATATCCTGTACTCGCAAAGAAAAGCGGGGGAGAGGACAAATACCTAGGTAGCTACTTCCGATTAAACAATGACAGTCAGGGTGACGTGTAACTAGAAAGTATAATTACTAAGAGAAAGTTCAAACAAAAAGATCTCAAAGTACAATTCATGTAAGAAACAAGAAAGGGGAAAGGAAGTAAAAAGTGAAGACAAAGGTAACACAAGAACTATTCGTTTTTGACGAATTGCAAGCTTTTTCAAATCAATTTTTGTCGTGAAGCAGTTGTGTAAGGTTGTTGTTTATACAAAGCCCTCTTATTGTTTAGAAATGTATTGTCTTACTGATATTTTCTTAGATTGCGCATAACATTGTAAACATTGTGAGGACTCTTTATGACAAACGCGTCGTAATGTTCCATTACTTACAAATGATTTCGGGAATTTGAGAATATTTTTCTAAATAATTATATTCTCCCCCATCCTTTCGTTATATTCGCGATCAGGAAATATATTTTTATGACAATAAAAGCTACTTTAACCCTAGAAAGCATGAGGCGAGTCCAACAGACTCCCTTCCATCTTTCTGTGCTCATAATAGTATTGGAAATTTAATATCTAGCCCACTAGGGCTAGTCCAGGTATTCTTTTAAATATACCTTTTAATTGTTACACCAAAATCTCTCTCAATTTTTTGTATTTTTTATTCACATATTGCGTCCAACACATTTTTAGATCACAACACCCTGACTCATTTGTAGTTTCGTATCTTTCTCGTTACTGATGGGATTTTAAATTGTTACCTGTTTATTAAAAGAATTTGTGGTTATTATAATGATTGCCAGATGTCGGCTTCTGCGTTTTTCTTTGGTTGCTAGTGAGAATTTTGTGTACATTTGTCGCTACTCACGTACATTTGATACGATTGTACAGATCATTCTTGCTTTTATCCAGTGTTGCTTCAATGCGTGATTAATGTGTGGTTTTGTGCGGTTTATTATATGCGTGCGGTAAATAAAGATTTAAAAAATTGAATCGTGAGATTTTATGCCTCTTCTTGAATCAAATAATTTCATTTGTGTAGTAATCAAAATGTTTAGGCTGAGTGATGCTGATATTCAGGAGTGTCTCGATTTAGATGATGAAAATATATCTGATGGATTATTTTCGGAAATTGTATCGAAATGTAACGGGATGGATTATTTTCGGATAGCGATTCGCTCGATCAAAAGTAGAAATAATATCTGCAATATAATAACAGGAGATCTCAACTGTACGGGTAGCTCAAACGTGATCGCAGGACCTCAGTTATTATCACCGCGACTGAAAGTGTGTCGACATCGAGTTGAACGATGAGAAGTTCACTCGGCCATAACCGATGATTATGGAGAGAAACAATTGTCAATCCAATTTTACTTCATGCTTTTTTTCTATGTATTTTTGTGTAATATGTATGTTTATTCATTTATATGTTAGTGTATATGCATTTTAATGTTTAGTATAGTAATATGTATGTTTATTCATTTATATGTTAGTGTATATGCATTTTAATGTTTAGTATAGTAATATGTAGGTTTATTCAAAAAATTTTTTGTTTAATTATTTGTTATTTGTAATTTTTTCACCGGGCATCTCTCCCAATTGTAGAATAAATTTCTATCTATCTATCTATGTGGTAGAGCTCAGGGCCGACGGACCATTATTTTGTGAGGTGTTGAGCGAGAACGAAAATAGAAAAACAATAAATCGTGCATGTGAAGTTTAAGCAATTTCAATCCAATAAGCAAAAAAGATAACTTTATGCTCGTGTTCGTTTCATAAACATTACACATGCATTCTTTCGCGAAATAAATATGCTTCGTTGTAATATATTACAACATGACTTTACTCTTTGTAACCTCGTAGGTTAGCGGATCACGGGTGCACAAACACTAAATCAATATACTGTAACATTGCAAGGCCTGGGAAGGAAACTTGCAAAAGCGAGTGAGATTTTTAAGGACATAACACTTAAGGGAAAACCAAAAGGAGTGATAGTGCGCAAATCATATAAACGATTTACCACGTTAGTTTTTGTTTTGGATATTATTAATAAACTTGTTAGAAAATAGATTAGTAAAAGATAAAATAATACAGATTGTTTATCATTTAATAATACATTCTATAATGAACATTATATACATGTAGATTGATAAAGGGATAACATTTGAAACAGAATTCTCAGGTATGGTCTCCACACACAAAGCGTCTTAAGTGCGGATGGCTCCATTTTCATCATATTCTTTGCGCCGGGTTTCATAAAATTATTACTACCGCGATGTCGTCAATGGTCAATGTACAAGAAATGTGTCACATTAAAAACATTGCAGCAGAGATAATTTGTCACATTGCAGGAGGATCTGTTAGGAAACGCTTATTTTGTAGCCAAAGTTTTATTCTATCACTAAGAATTCTTTCTGGTAAAAAAAACTAGTATTTACTAACAAAAATTGCGATTTTTGAGATGTATAATGAAATAACTTTCAGCGGTGGTTCGTGACTTCAAAACTCGGTTATTGACAAAAGCGGGAGTAATTCACAAAAACATAGGAGAGGCACGGCGGCCCAGTTGTCTACATCAACGAACCGAACCGTCCGCTAGGCACGGTACAGTACGCTCTGCTGGGTAGACTTGAAAACAGCTAATAAGAATTTTCCCAGTACTTAACGTGATGGTTGGTGCATACCACAATTATGCAGGTCATAACGCATTCTTTCTCAAATCTGATTGGCAGTGAGTGCAAGAACATTGTGATACAATGAGTTACTCACGAGCGAAATTATACGAGAAATGAAGTAAATAAGCGTATTACGTATACAGTAGAGTCGCGGTAAATCGAGATTCCGCGCAATCCGAGATGAAAGAAAAGCCTGATGTCAACGTCACACAAACAAGCGGCGATAATCTAGAGTTCTCTCTTGACGGGTTGGAAACACTGTGAGGAAGGTCACATATAACGGTCAGTGCTAGTGAGAGTCTGTCTGTTACATTGTTGTGACGGATTTGCGCTCCTGTATGTATGTATGTACGCACCTGTACTTTTATTAATAGTATCTGCCAGTGGCGGCTGGTGCCCCAACAGACTGGAGATTGCACCTCCATCGAATGACGGAAATGTAATTTCCAAAATTCAAAATGCAAATGTATAATAAAAATGTACACAATTCAAATCAATCAAAACTAAATAAAAGTCTATATTGAAACACTACTTACATAATTTTATTTGTCCGCATAAGGTATATACACTTTTGCTTTGCTTTCTTGCTTGCTTTGCTTTGCTTTGCGCACAGCTTTGATTTCCAGTGGGCACTTAAATTCGACTCCAGCACATTGCAACGAGTACTATTGCTTCGACGCGTTTCACACAAATAAAATTATTTTATTTCGAAAACTGCACTACCCTGGCACATTTGACAATAATGAAAGATCTTCGACACACCTTCGTATTCACAAGAACGTTCGCAAACCGCTGGCCAGCTGTAGCCACACTGGCTTTCGCGAGTCAAGAAGGGACTTCCATCCGGAACGGCCACCTTTACACAAAGAACCCATCAAATGTACGTTTTGAATCATAAAACCTAATATCAAATGAAAACAAATTCTGCAAATATCATAAACAATGCATTGAATAACGTCAATAATTGACTGAACTTGTGTACTTTCAATAACAAGCGAAAATCAAAAAACTACGTTCCAGTGAGTCAGACGAAGACAGAATATGGGTATTCCCCTGAGATTCCCTCCGGCGTCGCGGAACGCTAGACATCGCCACTAGACTGGTTGCTGCACCTAGAGGCCGTATGTTCCCCGTGTTAAATCAAAGAGCCAAAGAGTAAAACAGTAAACCCATTAATGCAGCCAAGAGCGTGGTACAATTCCTGACAAGGCACCAGACACCGGAGAGAGCGCCAGTTGGACGGTCTTTGGTTTCAAAATGATTACATATACGTGGATATTGCAGGAAAATCTTGAATTTTGAATGTTTTAATAGGAAAATGTATAGTCCTAAGATATTATGTGATATTTTTTATTTTCTGGGGGTTGTGCAACCGTGCAACCTAAGCACGAGCCGCCACAGGTGTTTGCACATTAAATTAGATGTTTCGTTATCCATTGTAGATGAAAATTCCTTTATTTACGAATATTTCCCTTTTTTCATGTAATCCGAAGTTTTTGTCAACGAAGTACCATCGCCTCCAATTACCGCGGATTATTGTCACTACTGTACAAAAATTTTTCGAAAACTTACGAGTTGTAGCGCAAAGACTACATCTGCACGAGTTTCCACATCACTTTTCTTGTACTCACGCCGTGGCTGTGGGAACCGCGTCGGGTGCGGCGCATCGCGGGTGACAAAGCCCCGCTTCATCGGCGCATGCGCACCCGTGGGCGAGAGCAGCGCTGCGGGCGCCGCCTCTGGGAATCCCCGCGGCAGGAAGGGCGCCAATTAGCGCGAGTTGAACCGCCTGACCCCCGCGACGCCGCGTCTCGCGACACTTACCGGCTTAATTTGCGTTGTTCACCAACCACACTCTCGCTCCTGCCAGCAATTATCTGCCATGTCTAGATCGGCGGAATCTGCGACCGTCATCGCGATAGGCTTCATAATTGCTACGGCGATCTCTTCCCCGTTGCCGGTTTTGTGCGCTAAATATTGTCCATACATAAATGCATCGGCAATTAAACAAAGTATTATTATAAGCGAAATTGCCTTATTTTGACACATTGAGAAACCTGCTCTGTGAATAGGGATTTTTTCCAAGATACGTTATCTTACTCACTGAATTTTTTAATAATAACGTTCCTGCTTATATTTAGTTCGGGTTTATCAAGATATTTAGGAAGTATACTTTGTTTGTCGTAATAAAATGATAATTGTATTATGCAATTATCATTTGTAACAATCATACAAAAAAAAACATTTATTTTACCTTCACCCTTCTATACGTAGCATTTTTCACCTTTTACAGATAATCTAGTGTGTTCGATTCAGAACTTTTCAGACACAATGATCATGTAAGCCAACTTTGTTTTTCTGAATGCAAACAATTTGGACGATGCAAAACATGTTTGTTGTCCTCTATTTTATTTGTTCAATTGATACGTCAATAAGATACTTTCAGAGAACAATTAATTAGGGGTTGGAGAGAACTACATTAAGCAAAGCGCTCAAGTACCCCACTTAGAATTTCATTCAATAAATAAAAAATATCATTGATAATTTACAACTGTTATGAACGACATCAGAGTTATTGAATATCTCTTTAGATTTCAAGAGAAAAGAGATACCACAAAATTTAAGGTAATAAAGAAACCAGTTGTGCCAAAAATGTATTCGCACTCCTAATTACAACACACCAGCATGTCACAACTAACAACAGATTTTGAATTAGCCATACAATGAGTGTTATTATGTAAATAATACGATCGAATCCATTACTGGCTTGCCCCTAAATGCATGCATTGTTGACTGCTATCATTCATAGAGGAACAAATCTATTAATTTATTAACAGATTTATGTCACAATTAACTTTTTGAAAGGTAAACATTTATTCAGTAATGGTGTGAGTTTTCTGAAATGTGCTCCAAAACACTGAGTGACTATAAATTCCATTGACTACGAATCTGGACGCCAATTCATTCACCAATATAACTCCACCCCTTCTCCCCCACCCACCTCTTCATTGTGCAAGTAAAAGCTCCGGCGGCAGAAAAATCCTTGTTCTTCTTCCCCGGGGCGAAGACGTGCGCGGGAAGTCGGCTACGAGCATCACGGTCCGAAGGCGACACGTCAGTCTGAGCCCACAAAGAAACCGCAGAAAAGCGCGCCAGCCGCCCAGAAATCGGTGGGAAGGCGCTTTTTGCGGCCGCAGTGGCTGCGGACGGGGCGGAGCCGGGTGGGAGGAGTCGGCTGGGGGCGGGGCGGAGCGGGGAGCCGCCACTTGTATGGACAAGCGCGGGGCGACGCACGTGCTATGGGCGGCGCGGGCGTCCGGGCGTGATGGAGGCCACGGCGGCGGCTGCGGGCCATCAAGCTGCCGGAGGACGAGACACGGAAAACGAGGAAGGGTAAAGGGAGCCATATACGAGCAAGCGAGACTTGCGAGCCTGTTTTACACCTGATGTTAATGTATTGACACCGAATTGTTTTCTTTTGTGGGGACAGATTTATAATCGGTTGGCGATAATTTATAACAGATTTATAACTGGTCAGACTTGAGAGCTGGTCATGGTCGTTGACGTGATATTGGTGGTACTATTACAAGGAGGTCGAGGAGACACGGAAGACGAGGAGGCAAACTAGCATGAAGAGAAATGATAAAGGTAGTCATACACGAGCGAGCACGACTTGGAGCCTGCATTACGCCTGTTGTGAATCTATTTCCCCATATTGGTTTCTTTTTGGACGACGGATTTAAAACCTGTGCAAGCCAGGCTTGTGAGGTAGTCTTGGTTGGTCGTACCGTAACAAGGACGTTGATAGACACGGAAACCGAGGAGGCAGACTAGAATGAAAAGGAAAGATAGAGGGAGACATACACGAGCAAGAGCGAATGCAAGTCTTTTTTTGGCCTGTTGTGAATCTATTGCCGCCGCATTGGTTTCTTTTGTGGCGACAGATTCATAACCGGTGGAAGCCAGACTTTAAAGCTGGTCTTGGTCGTGGATATGGTATTGGTCGTACCGTAAGGCAGACTAGAATAATGAGGAAACATAAAGGGAGCCATAAACGAGCAAGCGGGACATGCGAGCCTGTTTTAAACTGGCGAATCCATTGCCATTGATTTCTTTTGTGTCGACAGAATTATAACAGGCGCAAGCCAGGCTTGAGAGCAGGTCTTGGTCGTTCACACGGTGTTGGTCACACCGTAACAAGGAGGTCTAACTTTGTTTTTAACGAACTAAATTTGGATGGGTATGCTTATATTACCTTCGATTCTTAGAAACATTACACAGCCTATTCACTGAAAGTGAATAGTCTGAATTTGCGATCAGAAACACCAATTGGTTCAGAAGTTAGTCTGACAACTAAAAACTTACGCCGTGTCCTCGAAACTTCATGGAGAAAAACATAACACTTGTTAAGACGGAAATCAGTGTTATCGCTTAAATTTTGATGCTGTTATCGCATAGGGTGTTCAGATTACCACAGCCTCGAAATGACGGCCTACTTTTACAATTAAGAAAAATTCGTTTTATATATTTAATTTGTTTTTTGTTATTCTTTTACATTTTTATTTAATTCAGAGGTTGTACTCAGCTCTCAAGAAGGACAGCAAAATTTATGTAAATTTATGACAGTTAAATTTATGTACATATGAAGAATATATGAAGCAAGAACTACAAAACAAAACACCAGAGAGGTGTTAAACGTGACACTATCACTCGAGAGATGGAGAAAATTGAAATTAGAGGAACGAGACAACGAATTCCAGTACAAGAACGTAGTAAAGTTAAAGAGGGGCAACTGGAGAAGGTAGCAACAAAAGCAACAAGAAGAGACCAAGATGATTGTACTATAAAGAACACGAAGTGTAGGACATTGCCGGAGAACCATTTGAGAGCTTTGTCGTATTGTTCTGAGTTTCGTTGTTACCGAATGAGAAAGCGTTACTCTAAAATTTCCAGCAACATAATTCGCTCGATAAAAACCAATTAACAACGGAAATTACCAACTAATTGGAAAAAAATTTCAGAACCGATTTTTCTTCGATATTGAGAATACAATAGAATTAATTGCAACCCAAAACTAAAATGTTATTAGAAAGAATCAGCATATTTTTCAATGAATTATGTTTTAATAGCATTGAAAGTAGTATACCTGAAATTCATGATACGTACCAGCGATTTCATATCGATTTGAAACTATTTGAAATCTACGTATTATTTTAATACAAATGAATGTTCATTATTTGATTTGCAATGCTCATAATTGCCCATACTTGCAATATTTACAGACACACATGCTTTCCAATGCTAGCCGAGAATTCGTAAAAAACAGTATAAGGGGATGCTCAACCTGTTCAACCACAGACAGCACATAAAACAATAGAGCGTTGTTCCGGATGACTGCAAGCGATGCGAGAACAAAGTAAAAACGTAAGAAAAACAAGGCATATTTCATAGCAAAATGCAGTGAGAGAGCGGGTGGGCGGCGGGCGAGGGGGCGGGGCGGCATTAGGGGTGGGAAGTGCGCTCGCGCGGGGGCCGAACACCCAAGGCAGCATCCACGACGGAGCGGCGCGGCGCGGCGCGGGCAGGCGGAAAGCCGAGAAAAGCCAAGCGCAGTTTTTGCCCCGCATCGGGTTTCGAGCCCGAGACGATGGGACGTGCGCGCCGACCGCAGCGCCGCCGCGCCTGGCCGCCCCCCCCCGACCACTCTGTGGGAACCCGTGCCGAGGCCGGAACGTGCTCGCAGCGGGCCGCCGGATGTGACGCGCCTGCCAACACCGTTGCCGCCTCCGCTTCGGCTGGCCGGACTTCCACCTCCATCTTCTGCGCCTCCGTTGCCATCGCCTCCTCTACCTCTGACTCCTCCACCTACGTCGCCAGCTGCAACACCTCTCCCTCTTCCACCTCCGACACCCTCTTACTTCCCCAACCCACCCCGAAACCTCCTTCGAGCCATCCTGATACCCCCTCCTTCGTCTCAGACATCCCAACCTTCTTTGCCTTCAGTTTTGGTACTGCCGTTAATTACCATGTGCTGCCTTCATCTTCTGCCTGAGAGGCAGCCTCCCACACTCTGTCTTCTACGCTTCCACTGCTACTTCCTCCTCAAACCGCGCCGTCTTCACCCTCACTGACCCCCTCGCCAGGTCTTCATCTTCCACTCTCCTGGTGTGCATGACGTCACAGCTCCTAGACACCCTCACCAGCTTCGTCTCTCTTTTGTATTCTTTCTTAATTGTTAACTATGACATTCAATATCGATCTATTAACTTCGATACTTAGTTATTATCATTCACCATTACAGTCAATTATAATCAATTTCCTCATTTATCACCAATTCAATTTCATTTCCTCATTAGCTTCCTCTTCTGCTTTTGCTTCTGGAATTGCCGATACCGCTGCCATTATCATTGTCGCTTTTGCGGATACTCCTTCCCCCCCTACCTTCACATGGGCATTGCCGTCAAACCATCATCCCCATCTACACTCCCATTCGTCAAGGTTCACATTGTTTCCGTTACTTCCGCAACACCGAGATCTCCAGCACATACAACCTATCCCCTAGTCGACTAGTAATGATAATAACAATAATAATAGTAATAATAATATTAATAGTAATAATAATGTCTTTATTTCTGGCGATGCTCAGGCCGTAAGGCCTGCTCTTCCGCCTAACCACTTCAATATTTACATTTACATAATTACAATTGAGGTGTTCGGGCGGAAATAGTGATAACTGACATTTCACGTGACTTACGAAATTGAAACGATCGTATTAGCTAACGGAAATGAACTACACATAACTAAAGCTGGATTCTAAAGCTAACGATATAAAGAGACCCCATGTTTCTTATTTACAAGAAAGGAGTGGTAAGTCAATAACTTTACTTGCGTAAAATGTCAGAAATTCTCCTACACCCGAAGGTCTCAATTGTGAACAAATTTCAAGAACAAGGAGAGGAGATTTTACATTTATCTCTAGGATGTAAGACCCTAGTCTTGATCATTGACTTACTTCTGACAAAAAATCCCCTCTGCCACAGCCTCCGTTATTCACGGACCGTCCACCATCTGATCAGTTTGCTTTCGCTGCCAGGTTTATCGCCAAGACTAGGATTTGTACGTAATTACTAATTACGTAATTGTTTCATTAGTAAAAAATAAACGTTTGCCTGATGTTTATGAATTAGCCTTTTAGAAGAGTTTTGAAACATTTTGCAATATGATTCAAACACTTTCAAAATTATTCGTGGATGTGACATTTTTAAATTTTAGTTCAATTTTAAGTAGTGAAATGGATTTGGTGGTAGATCTGGATTTAACTACACAATGTATTGTGATATTCCAGATTGTCTCCTCTCTTTTTTGATGGCGAGTGTTGCCAGCTCATAGCAATTCTGAGACAAAAGGAGCAATTTCATATTTGAACATTAAAAAGAATGCTTTGTAACTGACAACTTCGTAAATAGTCCATTGACAGAAAGGATTAAGGAACATACTTTCAGCAACCCAAAAATGTTCAGCCTATTTCAGCACAGAAGATTGTTAAATCTTTTTCTATAACTAACTCTGAAACTAACCGTTTCATTTCTGTTTCAGTTTGCCCTTCTATTTACAAAACTTAAACGTTTGCACATTATTTTCTCTATTTTATAATTTTATTCAATTTTAGTCCATATTCCATGTTTGAATACTTTATTCTGTGTAGTTATATATAGATATTTAGGTAGATATTCTTATAAACCAGAGTCGCGGTCATTGCAGAGCTACACAGAGACCTAAAATGCCGACAGTTCTTGAAACAATCGAAACAAGCAGCTCAAACTACCTTCAATGTCTGAAAAAGCGCCCAAGAAAACGCAAACCGTCCCTTTAGCCATTAACATATTAGATAATAGTGAAGAAACCAATGTACAGTATATAATCACATATATTCATTGACTTCTAACCAAAAGTATTAAGTTGTCTTTTTGTTTTAGACGAAAGACGACGACGGTGAAATGTACCACTGGGATACTTCTTTCATCCACATAATTTTTTATTGTCAACTGTCAATTTTATCAAATTTACTAATTATTTCAATACGAAATAGATTGTAAATTTACTTTGTTCAGGATATAAAAAAAATTATGGTCAGTATTTCACGTTTGAACACTTTATATATTGATTGTTAGTTATTCCGGGCGCATCAACTACAATGTCCCGTAAGTGTAGTGCGTGTTTTTGCTCGGCAGGTGGCGCTGGTCTTCCCCTGCTGGATCCGGCGCCGACTTACCGTCGGCTAACAGAGTTTTCTCCAACCAGGTATCTCCCACCAGCGAGGCCCCGCCCCAGCCGGGACAAGTTCTAAGTCCCCGAGCGGTCTTCCGGAATATGTGCTAGTGTAGTGCATGTTAGTGTAAGTGTGTGTGTGTGTGTGTGTGTGTAAGGGGGAGGATAGGACAAGGAAGAGGAAGGAATGATCGCACGCGGGCCATGGCCCGTTTGTTAGGGTACTACTCCGGTATTCGCCTGGTGTTGATCGGAGAAACCACAGAAAACTACCGATCAGAGCAGCCGGCCGCGAGAATTCTCGTCCAGACAGCGTCTGAATTCGACCTAGGTTTCTAGATAGTGTCGAAAATCCTGCCGCTGTCGGGTCTCGAACCCAGGACCTCCCGGTCAGAGGCACTGCAGTGACATCACTGCACTGAGCCACCGTTCCCTCCTTTAGTCTGTATAGCTCCGTACCACTTCTGCGCATGTTATTCCTACGAACGCGAGCCCTGGTCGCTGCCGGCCGCTGCCTTGCCTGCGTGGCAGCGCCGTCGCGTCCGCGCCGTTAGGGCGATCGTGTGGCGGCGCCGCGTCCGCTCCGCCTGCGGGGGCCCCTGCCTGTCGTTCCGCTCCCTGCAGGTAACGCGATTCGCCACGCGCAGGAAGTCCTGCGTCAGGGGTAACAACTTCCACGTGCGTCGTTCATTCACCACAGCACTGGAATGGACGGCTTGTTAAGGAGAAGCACACTGCCTCGAGGCAGCGGCGGTTCGTTTTTCTTCTTCTCCTCCTTCTTTTCACAAACAACACAACAACAACAACAACAACAACAATAATAATAATAATAATAATAATAACAATAATAATAATAATTATTATTATTATTATAAAGCCTGCCCCGTGGCGAAGACGGTTGCGGCTAGTGATGGCAAATTTTACCATAACATCGATACATCAATGTTTCGATATCTCGATAAAGAGTTGTCGATGTCGATGAAAACATCGACGAAAAAACATCGATGTTTTAATTATAGACTAATGAACATGTTCCTATCCATTTTTAATTACTGTACGTAAAAGGGATAATTTTTTTTTGTTTGTTTACCATCATGTTAGTAGAATGTTAATAAAAATTATTATCGAATGTAGAGAATAAAATTAACAATAAAGAACATTGCGTTTCTCTTTTTAACCCTTTAGTCACTTCCATTCATACACCATCGAAGTAAAACCACCTAAAATTTCCTCAGATTGGACAGGCGAAATGTGCAACGTGATTGCAACGTTTTTGCAACAAAATATCGATGAAGAAAACATCTTAAGCAAAATACCGATGTGAATATACCGATGTCATCGTCTGCGCCGAGAAGGTTGCAGGTTCGAGTCCTGTGTAGGCGTATTTGTGATTGTCCCTTCACCCCTTATCATTGTATCATTTAGTAATTCATAATTAAAGACGTAACACCATTGTCTTACCAAGGGATACATCTGAAAAGCTGATCCCCGTAATGACACACGTTAATCTCTCTCCATGATAGAACACGACTGGGCTACGGAAGAGAACGTGTAGCGTGGTCAGTAGTGGCAGATACGATAATGATGATATTAATAATAATAATAATAATAATAATAACAACAACAACAACAACAACAATAATAATAGACGGCCCCGTTACGGAAGCGGTTGGGGCAGCCGTCGTCTACGCTGAGGACGCTGCAGGTTCGATTCCTGTAAAGTCGTGATCGCATTTATGATAGTGCCTTCACCCCTCATCATCCTCCTATCACCTCATAATTCACACTTCAAAGCGTAACGACCTTGACGTACTGAGTGATACAGCTGAAAAGCTAATCCTAAAAGTTGCACAAGTTAATTGTGCAGCGTCCTCAGAAATGGCTGATACAATAATAGTAATAGTAATATAGTAATGGTAATACTGAGTTTGCAGTTTCTACGATGGACGAAAAATATTTTTTTAATAACGCTGGAGATAAAATCCCAACAACCTTAATTAAAAGTGTATGACTACGGCGTTAGTGTAATACCACTAGAATTTAATATTTTTGAGAGTATGTTTAAATCAGCGGGAAATAGAATGATATGGGGTTACTTTGGACAAGAATTTACAGTACGATCATAAAGTAGAACATTTTGAACCTCGAAATCTCGAACTATATTCTACATTTTCTTCTCATTCCAGTTATTCCTCTAACCTTATCTCTCATAAGTCTACATAAATGGGACTTCACTTTACTGTTCTTTCTCCAATTGCGTGACTTAGGTTGCAGATTTTTCTCCAGATTGTTCTAATAAAAACACCTATTCCTACTATGCAAGGACCATTTACTACAGTTTCGTGATGGAGGATACATCTCCTTTACAAAGAGCAATGCCCTGAACTGGATGTATAAACTGGATTCATTCTTGTCATTTGATTGTTAATAGAAAATTCAAACAGGTATTTTTATTCAGAATTTAGATTTTTAATTAAGATGACAAACAGGTACAAAGTAATCCCCGTTCCACTTTCAGTAACTGAGCTTGTCTACGTTTCTTCCGGAGAAAACAAATAGGTAGCAGAATTTAATTTTTCTTTCTACTTCTTTGTTTTTCTCGCCTGGAAAGGCTACTGGTCCGGTAATTGGCCAACCACGTCTCAACCATTACGCGACATTTCTTTTTCTCCCTTCTGGCAAACGGAGCTGTTTGGAGGACACAAAACAATTCCCGAGCATCCGTGAATAAATTCCGTTTCTCCTCCCCTTTCTTTTCGTCATACCTCGTCAATCTTCCGTACTTTCTGACGCCCGCAAAGAAACGTCGATACTGCACCTAAAGGCCGGCTCTGCTTGTGCGCGGCTTTCCCGCCATTTGGAAGTCAGTACTCGGAAGCCTCTGCCTCCCGGGTAGCGGTGACGGGAGATTCTGGGCGAGACGAGATGCATATATTTATTTATTTATTATTTATTTATTTTGTCAAAAACTGTATGTGACGTATGGGGGAGAAAATCATCTGCGCACGCTTTCTTGAATTTCAGAATCCCTTCCCAACAAATTAATTATTAATAGTTGAAAGATGAAATAATAATACTAATAATAATAATAATAATAATAATAATAATAATAATAATAATAATAAATTTAAAAAAGCGAGATATTAACACTTCAAAAACTAGATATTTTCGTTGCAGAATTATAGAAAACTTATTTGTAACGGTAAACGAACGAACAGATTAAATTTTTCTCTATTGCTAACAAATAGAAACTCACCCTAAGCTCTACTACCACTACAAGCAAAAGGAAAGCTCAACAAATCGTGCGATTTTTTTATTAACACAATGAAAATTTACAATCTATTTCAATTCGAAATAATAAGTAAATATGATAATTCAAAAATAAATGATCAATGAAACAATACATTACAGAAAAGTCCCCCATTGGTACTTTCCAGGATCAATATACAAAGACTATAACATAAAAGAGAAAAAATTAGAATAATAAGAACACAAAACGGAGAATTATTTTTGTTTTGTGTATTCAATTCAAATACTAAAGCGGTAAGGAAGTTGCAAAGAGGAGGTTCTATTGAGGCGAGATATTTCTTGGCTATTGTCTAAAAGGTTTGGGATGTTGAATATTGAGGTCTCGATGGAGTCTGCATTAGACATGTACCAAGGTGCTGATGAGATGACTCTTAAAATTTTTGACTGGAATCTTTGAAGAATTGATAAGTTTGTTCTGCTGGCTGTGCCCCAGATTTGGATTCCATATGTCCATACAGGAAGTAGTATGGCTTTATAAATCAGCAATTTATTTTCCAGGGACAGCTTGGAAAAACGTGCGCATAGTGAAGCTACATTTACGTCCAGAAGCAAATCATGGGGCCATCTCAGCATTTGCTCAATGGATCAGGGAAACTAGACAAAAACCCGATAGAGATGTTTTTTGTATGTTTTGATATCTATTTATTTATTTTTATTTATTTATTTATTTATTTATTTATTTATTTAGTCAAAAACTGTAATATAGGGCATATGACAGGTAGACAGAGATGGGATGTCAGCCAATGAATTGTAGAAATAGCTCCACGATGTGGGCGGCAGAAGATGAATAATTTAGACGTGTTCGCGGAGGAGCAATGACCAACAAGAATATAGGGAGAAGGTTAAGCACTTAAACAAGAATGATAAGAAGAGACTCGAAAGATAGATTAAATTCTATTTCATGTTATTGACTTAAATGCTTTTTTGTTAATCGAGCTAAAGGGGACATGCTTTTGCTTCAAGTTAAGTAATATTACTTTTGGGTATCTTCAAAACTGTGTGCTTGCCTCATAAATTTCAATATCAAATTCAATGGAAATCTAAGCGCAGTGTCACTTTTCAACATACAAATAATGAGACTGACGACATAACTAATCTTCGAGATTGCTAATTTGCAGCAAATTTTGTAAAATCTTAACTATTTAAAGAAATATTTAAGATCTAGAAACTTACATTGTTTTACTAAATGTGCGAGAATAAATTAATGTCAATTTTGCTGTTTTACTCTCAATTCCCAAAGTTTGGCACTACCAATACAGTCCTATAAAATAAGACGACTGTATCTAGAGGTGGTAGGCATTACATGGGCACATTTTCTTGTGCCCTGGAATATGTACACCCACTCCTTTGCCAACATTAGTTGAATTAAGAATAAATGACAGCAACGAGCGTTGTTGACAAAAATATGATGATAAAAAATGTTCGCTCCCGTGTAATATAAACTATTTTGCATTGAGAAACGAACTACAAATCTGATATTAAATTCCTTTTGTCAAAATAACCAAACTCTGCACTCCTCTCGCAACTAGCGAAGCGAGGGCTCAAGAAAAAGTGCGTGGACAATACTAGATTCGTTTGACCGAAATCTATGAAAAAGAATGTTGGATTCCAGAAGAAGTAGGATGATAGGAAGTAGTAGACCAATATGTACTACGTTCTCTACACTCAATGTTATACAACAGCACAACTCGAGGAGGCACGTTGTAGTGAACAGATGCGTGTTTCTGGACATGTCAACGGCTTTTGTCACTAGCCCCGTAAGTATAGTGCATGTTTTCATCGCGGGATGTAGCGGTGTTCCTCCTCCACTGGATGCTGGGACTCCGGCGCCGTCTCACACGTCGGGTTGCGGAGGATTTTCCTCTCCAGGTATCTTCGTCAGCGGGGCTCCGGTGCAGCCGGGGTAAGCTAAGTCTCAGCAACGGACTGGTCTTGCGACGCGACGTGTGTCGTAGTGTAATTCATGTAAGTGTATGTGTGTGTAAGTGGAGAGGATAGGGAGAGGAAGAGGAAGGAGAGATCGTGCGCTGTCTGTGACCCGTTTGTTAGAGTTTTGTTGCAGCCGCTAGAATTCCCCTCCAGTTAGTGCTGGAATTCGACTGAGGGTGTAGTTCAAAGTCTAAAATCTGCCACCGCCGGCTCTCGAAACGTAAGACATCTCGGTCAGTCACCATAGCGACAGCGGCAACGCTGGCTCTGAGCTCAACTGAGCCGGTACGTGTAGGGGAGAGGACACAAGCGAGGGGCGGGAATGCCATCAGAAGCAACGGGTGCGAGATCGGAGCAATCCGACGGGGACAGGGTCCGGCGGGGGCGTGGGGGGGGGGGCGTGGGGGGCTCGGTGGGGTGGCGGTAGCGGCGGGAAGCTGCCGTGAACGGTAGCGGCGGCGCGGACGACCGCCTGTCGACGTCACTTCCGCCGGCGGATAGAGCACGCGGCGCGGGGCGGCAGCCAATTCGTCAGACATTGTTGCACGTCCGCCGTTCCCAGCGGCGGCCGGCGGCGCACGGACAAAAGCGCAGCGCGCCGCCACCGCCGCCACCGCCGCCACCGCCGCCACCGCTGCCGGCCGCACAAAAACCGCAGCGGCACGCCCGCGCGCGCGCGAACCCGCGCCCGCCGCCTCCGCACAGTGGCCCCAGTGACGACAAACGCGCACGACGCCGAGTTTTTACTGTGATTTCGTTTCGTACGTTTGAACACAAAAATTGTATATCATATTCAAGTAAATGAACATAAAACGGACGAATGAACAAATGAATGAATCTTTTTTTTTCCTTTCAATATTTAATTTTCAACGTTCAGTTTCACAGTGAAAGATCACTCACAGCACAATTTTCCACTTCATATGCAATCTTAACGACGTTGCAAAAAGACCACACTCTTAGGCTGTCTTCTTTCACGTAAAATGTACCAACTTGAAGAAATTAGATGATCACTTTATGTTCCTGCCTTTATATAATCATTTCGTGTTTGTCAGTTAACATCATTTGGAAATCTCACCTGCAATGACCAGTTCCATGCAGAAATACGTTTTACTCTTAGGCATTATTCTTACTCGCTTAGACGTAACAGGTTTTGGCCATCGATTAAAAAGGTTTGCCCCAGTTGCGCCCACTGCCGCCGCCGCCGCTGGGTCGATAGGCCGCCGCGACCGCGTTGCTCTTCGCACGCGCTGCGCGATGCGACGCGACGCTCCGGAATGAATAGGCAACAGCGCGCCCCGCTTCACTCAGCCCGCCCCGCCCTCCCTCCCGCATCTAGCCAAAAATTCCTGTGGGGGCGTGGGGGGGGCGAAGCTAATTGTCAGGTGGAAAGATTCCCTATGAATCAACTTTTGAGGCGTTGCGTTCTTTTCATGGCTAAGGCTATAGGTGTTCCAAAATAAAAAGCGCAAATAATTTTGTCTAATAAGCCCAATTGGTACTTTGATAAATTTTTTTTTTCGTGTTTCTGGTCAGAATGAAATGCGATCGCGATTATGTGAAAGTGACCTGATCGAATTGTCGACGTCTGCAGTTCAGAATTACAAATCATAAAACATAAATACTCGCCGTTGAACTGTCACTTTACTCTTTACCATAAGGGTTGGCTATTCTGGTATTAGTAGCAGACTGAAACATGGTAGTAGTAGTAGTGTAAGTGTAAGTTCACAAATGGAAATTAATGCCTACAAAAAAAATATAATTTCAAAGCAATGAATGGAAAGATTTCTCGCGTCATGCAAAAAATCTAATTTCACAAAATGCGTTAGAGGCAGGAAAGCTTATGCATTTAATTACACAAATGGTAAATGGAATATATGAATAGAGCAATTACAAACTAAACAATGAATTTTGTTTCGAATAACATGCGTACACACGAGATCACCATCGCAAGATTTTGAGTGAAATAATATATATTAATGAAATGCAAACAAAATTTGTATTTGTCAAGTTCATGATATTGTTTTCTCAACACAAAAGCATATCAGTATAGTAAACGATGAGAATTTGTTAAAATTTACTGCAAGAATTGTTAAAACTTGTAAGATTAATTCCAAAGAAGTAAAATTTGATCAACTTTTAATACATCAGTTGGAGAAGAATGAAAAATTTTCATTAGTCTGTAATTCAAAGTCATATCTAAATATTTTAAAACAATATGGACATGCAAACTATTGGGTTCATTCGGGTCTTTCAATTATTACTCATATTTTACTTACCGTTTGATAATCGAAATTATATAAATGAAAATAATCATACAATAGGAAGCATATATTCAATACTTCAGAATTACGCAACAGTTTAGCCCTAATCGGATGAAATGCAAATGAAATAATCATTTTCAAACCATAAAAGAAATTCTCCATTACACGAAAGGCAATTTTATTTCCAGATCATTACATGTGAACCTATCTAGAGCGCCATGGTAAAATGAAATGCTGTGCATCGATTTGCATCACTGCCAAAATGAGATAGAGAACAAAAATTAGATTACGTCGGCCTAATAGGGTTTCCCACGTCAGTAATATGTTGGGGATGTTTACAGGATATAATTAGTTTACTGACCGATTAACGTGCAAAACACATCGCTGTTGGCGCGAACGTGACGGTGGTGGAATCAGAGCTGCGATTAAAATATAGCAATTTCCACCGGCAGTTCTGGCACCACGTGATAAAACGTTATCACAAGTGTTTTATTTGGAACGTGACACAATTTCAAACACTGATATGCCCGTGCCTGCTTTCTTTGTCAGCGAATTACATTGGATGTAGCTGAGAAACGCTAGTCATTGTCGCTTACAGATGCCTTTTGTTTACAGAGAACTCTACGTTCCTAGGCGACAGAGACAAGTCGAATGTGCAGAAAGATGGCACTTGGATTTGAAATTAACTAGTGAATTTCAAATACTATTTTGGGCAGAGTGAGATGGTATCGGTCTGAACATGAATTTTCCCCAATCTTATGGCATGGCGTACCCATATTCTTTTATGTAAGCATAACAAACGATATAAGCTTAACAACTCAGCTTGTTTCGACCTGAGCACATCATTTTTTCAGAGACTTCCTGAAAGCTAGTAAATGAGACACGGTAAAAATGCTGCATAGGCATAGATACTAACAACGTTTCTAGACAGAATACCATATCTAGAAATATTGATCAAGAGTTTACGGAGCCGGTTCAGAAAATAAGTCACAAGAATGAACCGTGTTAATGAATGAGTCAATATAATCCTTCCTCTTGTATTAGGAATGTATTAAAATATCGTCATGGCCCCTTGCACCGTTTTTGATGGTAACCAATGTTACTTATTGGGGTCATATTGTATAAGTTTGCGCATAATATTCGGCTTCTCTAATTCGCATTCCTTGTATTTTTCTATAGAATTGTTGGATTTGTAGTGATGGATAATTTGAATGGTTGTTTTTTCACTAATGAATCTCATTAATTTGCTAACAAATTCAAGGACCCAAATGCATTCAATAGCGAACAACAACAACAACAACAACAACAACAACAACAATACAATTACATAAAAATAAATTAAGTATTCGGTTTTCCATAAAATTATGTTTTCCTCTTTGTTCGATTTCAATGACAGCAGTGAAAACGCACGACACCCGATGACAATTGACGGAATACTACGTGTATATCACATAAGAAATTTTTTACCCGCCTTAATCAAATCAACGTTTTTTGGGTCGATTTTTAAACAGAGTAATCCTCCCGTACTAAATGTACAACAATTGTGTCTAGTAAATAACATTTCTGGTCCCAGAAAGTTAGTCATCATGCCTCACTGCTGGAGTTAAGAAATACTCACCGCCAGTCGCTGCAAAGGATCGTTATCGACGGCGCATCGGATTGAGAAGAACCTCTTCGACCCTCCCGCGGCGCAGGAGGGCGAGGGCGAAGCGACGGAGGCGCTGCACGGCGCCGCGCTCATTTACAGCATTAAAAAGACATCAGCCTGCAAAAAGCAACGCCACATTGTATCGAACGCCATTCTTGCTTTTAGCTGTTTCTGCTCCCGCATTCTAACGTAATGGTCCCCAACCTTTTTTAACCTGTCATTACAAAAACTACGAAATCATGCATTTTCTGTTTTTTCGGTATCCACAAAACAGAAAAACGAAAAACAAAAGAATAGTGTTGGTCACTCAATTAATGCAAAACTTATGTTTTAAAAGTTCCCAAAATAAGCGAGAAAGCAAATCACTCTGACATTGCCCATGGCATTGTTAACATACTTGCCTTCGTTTTTTAAATACCTGCTTGAAACGAACATTTCTATTCTGAAAATTATTCTGATAACTAGAAAGTTGATTATCATTATTATATCAATAAAATTGTCAAATACTTAAAGCAAATATCAAATTTTACGAGTTAAATCATGTGAATGGGGTTACCGTGAGAAGGTACCTATGCTATGCATTTTGACGATATCTTTAAATGAGTAATGGAAATTGATCCAAAAAGTTGTAAATAAGTCCATATAGTTTTGTTGGCAACGAAAAGTTTTTTTCCGTCAGTGAACTACTTTTTTTAAAAAGAAATCTAATATCCATTCAAAAAACAAGAAAATTGGACTTATATTTCTTTGATTAAATTTCAATACCGTTTTACTTGTTCAGGCTATTCCGCATAAAGATCTCTCTAAAATTTCCTACCAGATACATTGTTCATCAGGAACTTATTAGAAAACAAATGGTGCTAAAACAGCGCGTACTTTCTCGCATTATTACTAACTTTTCTAATTTTCGAAAATTCAGAAATTCCAACGAAAAGGAACCCTGCGCCATTTTTAAGCACTTTAGCCCTTTAAAGGCAAATTATACACATGCAGATGACGTATTGCTATTGCGATGGTGAAAAATTATCTTGGTAAAAAAATGTTGTACCAGTGAAATGTATCAGCTGTGAAATAAGTATTAATTGAAAAGTCCCTAGAAGCTCTGGACATGAGGGTGAGACACTTTGAAAAAGTGCATAATCATTCATGGATATCAAATAATGAGTCACTGGCGACTTACGTGTATCTGCAGATTGAATGGAAGAGGCGAAAGCTACGAGTGTGAAGTGGAACATTTCCACTGTACAGAAAATGAAATGAGACTGAATGGGTAAGCTCACAGCATATAAGAAAAGTTATTTAATTTAAATTTTTAAATCAACAAGAAAAATAATTCAAGTCTATGACAAAATTGTTAAATGAAATTTTTGTGTCTATGGTCACGTAATTCGACTGAATTTTGAACCGCTCTTATCAGCAACACGTGTGGCCACAAAAATGTTCGAGGGTGGCGAAATGCCAAGGGGGGCAGAGTGGGACGGGCTGGAAACGGGGTGTGAATACGCAAGTACGCGATGTGGGGACTCTGTAACTGGGATGCAACCATCAACAAGAACAGAGTTAGCAATGGGGGTGGAAATTACGATGTGTAGACGCGACTGCAATGGTAACGAAATTTTAGCTTCAGGGTCAGGAGCGGGATTCGCAACAGGAAAGCAGCAAGGGGAGTCACAGACTGTGAGCTAGTCTGGTTTAAGCACATGCAAGGGCGCTCCCCTTCTCAGGCCCTTGTGTCGACGAAGGTCCAGAAAGACCCATAAAAGCAAACCCTTTCGCCAACAGAGTGGCGTAAACCTGAGACATCTTTGTGACAGAGACACTTTATGTTGTGATGAATCCCTGAGATATCACCCCTTCCGATTGCGCTGTGGTTTGCACTGTGCTGTGGTTTATATTAATTCTCTGTATCCGAGCATCATCATCTGCCAGGAATGGTTAATGAATGTCGAAGGAATGGTGAAATAGAAGGCAGGAAAACCTCGAGAACCTATTTTGTCTATTCGAGGATCACCATTTTGGATCACCATTTCCACATGGAGTAACCGGAAATCAAACCCCGGGACCAAAGCCGTGGAGACAGCGCTCTGGTCGCTGTGCGTTTGGCCATCCCTTAACCCGTAAATGATCTTGGCTGTGCGGGTGAGGCCGCGTCGAAGGTTGTTGCCCACGTTTTGACCATATTTTCGTCTTTCTCAGGGCTGGTCTGCCCTGAGGAAGACCACGACAAGATGGTCGAAACGTCAGCAACCCAGCCTTGGACGCGGCGTCACCCGGACACCCAAGATCATTTACGTGACTGTGGCCGCGGAAGCCTACGTTTTCTCATCCCTTAACCCAATGAGAGGATGTGGACCTCGGAGACCTGCGTTCTCGACGTAAAGGCTTGTGAAATCGTGCCGACCTCGTGGACAGCCAACCTTCCCTACCTGCCCCTCCCCTTCCTTCCTCCCTCCTCCCTTGACGCATCAAAAGCGCATCAAGGAGAGCGAAGCCTCAGGGCGGGCCGCGCAGGCTCCCGCCCACGGCCGCGGGCCAGGGCAGTGCGGCGCGATCTGCATGCGCACGACCCGAAGAAACAGCGCTCGGGTTTTTGACAAACAGCCAAAGCCAACAGCAAAACGCCGGCCTGGATAGACGAGGTCACTAAGGCTGAAGCGGTCGTAGCTGCCTCCGCTCGAAGTGTCGCGGTTTTCGAATCGTGGCTCGGGTGTGGATGTTTGTGTGTGATTGTGTTGTCCTTACGTGTTCTACCTACGTACAGTTCCCTCTACAGTTAGGGAATCATAGTGGTCGCCATATGGCCAAGTTGTTGAAATGCGACCGTGCAGACCCCCCTGGGGTCGAAATTTTAAGGTGAGGCGACTGGGTCAACAGCCTAAAAAGAACTGCTGACTGAAAGGAATAATCAAGATCAAGATGTCATTGATTGCTAAAAATGTTAATGAAGTTGAATTTCTTTATGATTTTAAGCTACAACACATCTAGCAATAAATTACAAATTCGCTCCTCTTATGTATTAATTGGCCATCTTTTAGAAAAATCAAGAAATAGTAACAATGTATTCTTAATATTACTATATCCCGCAAGAATTCTCTGCAATTATAAATACAGAAAAGTATTGGCCAATTCTTAAGAAGACGCTTAATAGATACTGCATTTTTACAACAATGAAGATTAAAACAAAGGGACTCAAAGGCGGTAGTCACATTATTATTATTATTATTATTATTATTATTATTATTATTATTATTATTATTATTATTATTATTATTATTATTATTATTATCGAGAATATAGGTATTTTCGAAAAAAATGGCTTGCGATATTGTTATCTGTAAGTCGTCAATATGGAATTCTTTGTGTTATGATTATGTTGTATGCTGTGAGAGGAAATACAAGGGGGGACGATGAAACAATTCTTTCAAAAGGGATCAATGCAAGAAAAAGGCTGGGAATCCCAGAGCTAAAGGAGATGGGTAAATGGAACACATGTCGAATACACGTTTTTAATCAAGTCGAAATACTTCAGTAGTAATGTGAGGGAAGTGAGCCAAGATAAGTCGCATCTATATTTCGGCAATAAGCCTTGAAAGTTTGCGAAGGCCGACGTCAAGAAAGTGTTATGTTAACTGCGGAGTCTTAAGGCCTCGACGTTGACATGGAAATGCGCGAGCATAGCCAATCAAATTGACCAAATAATATTTTTTAAAGATAACTTAACTATCTTAACAAGTAAAACTGTACGAATCAACGTCCATTATACGATGCATTCCACAAGTGTTTTATTTACCCATTTGCTTTACCTAATCGCGTTCCGCTAGTTAGCGATGAAATGATTTATTATATAGCAGCAAAATCTTGTGCAAGCTGCACATTTGTGCGGTTGCGTCACGAGCGATGCGCGTTTGAACAGGGGCCTGAAAATCCATTTCGCGAGACCGATAAATCTATAGTACGCTCGCAATATAGAGTTTAGACAAGTGATTCGTGAGTCGTAATGAATATCTTGAAAACACTAAAAAAATAGATAATCCAAAACCTTTTAAAATACTGAACTTACAAGTGTTGTCGGATGTCAATTTGAAAAATATCGAGAGGTTCTTATGGGTACGCCCTGGCGTGAAGGGCACCATTGCTGAAATGAAGGGCACCATTGCTGGAAAACCGATCGCTTCGATCAGTTCAGTGACTAGAGTGGCTGAGAACTGCCGAGAACACTGGATCGATGTTTCCTCCAAAAAATTATGCCCCAAAACTGAGACGTTTTGGTGTTGTTGTTTTTTTGTCGTTTTGATGCAGAAAATTAATCTGAACTGTCGTAAAGATAATACCTACTGCAATGTTATATTTATTTATTCATTTAATAGGCCGTTTGAATTATTAATTTACTTATTACCCAAAAAAATCTCAAAACGCCCAAAAATCTAATTTTTTACAGAGATTCAACAGTTATTTTTGAGAGTGCCCATTAACATAAAAACAACTCACGAATTCGAAAATGTAGCTATTAACATACCTGGAAATGTTGTAAATGTTATCAATGCCGAGGCCAAAACTTAAAAATCGAGGCGAAGCGTAGCGGAGCCGAGATTTTTAATTTGAACGAGGCAGTAATAACACTGACATTTCGTATTATGTTTAGTATTTTATCAGTCACCATAAAATCTCACGATTTATGCAAACATTTACATTAATGCGAGAGTAAGCACATGAATTCTGTTGCTGCGGCACGTTAGTACGATATTGTGGGGTGTTGCTTGCGATATATCTATATAAACAATATTCGTGAACTGTGGTTCGAGAAAGATGGATGCAAATAATTCTCCCTAACCTAAAGAAACAACATTCGGTTAGAAAATTGACGCGTTCACTGCCAGTGGCAACACCTTCACATCGTCAGTAAATACAATTACGGACGTAGTTTCATTTGGTGGAATGTGAGGAAAATGAGGTTAATTTACGTAATATACATTTTTACAATTTTACTATTAATAATATTACAATTAAGAATAATTATTCCCCAATCCAATGTGGATTACTTCTGAATTGTTTGAATCTCATTTGTTTTGTACATCGACATGCTTTTTCTTTAACAAGCATCTGCCTTGCGATCTGCCTATCGATAGTTGTTTACGTTGCTAAGGATGTTAAATCCCGTTGCTAAGGATGTTAAATTTTTTAACATACAGGTAGGTACAAGTGCACTTTTCAAACCTGCAGGGTTACATGTTAATAGGGGTTCAAGACGCATGTGACCAATAAATATTTTAAAATCATTAGAGGACATATACAAGTATAAAATTGTGCGGCCGGGAATGCGTGGAGGGACGTGCGCAACTTCGAAGTGAGTACGTATGTGGATTATGAACCGAGTCCTTTCAACACATTTCGCGCTTGGCTTCCGAGGAATCCCTCCAAGAACAGCAAAGTCCTCCAACCCATTGAATCGTTAATACAATTAAGACATCGGCATAAGCGACGATGGGAATGTTTGAGGACTCTTCACTTAAAAAGGAAATTAAAAGTAATGATAAGTCAAGCGAAAAAAAACATGACAATCTTCGAATTAAAACGAATTCTTTTCTCAATGGTCTTTTCAAGACAGATCAAATTTTATAAAGAGAGACGAAGGGACGTGTGCCACTCTCTAATCAAATGTTCCTGTACCTGTTCTTTGACTCGACAGCCCGGTATGGGCTTTGACTGACCAGCGGTGACCCAGCCTCTCGGCCATGGGTTAAGGGGTTCGTGTGGTTAGCACGAAGACTTTCCCTCACCGTGTATTCTGGTCTTCATAACCTTAGGGTTGGCTTTTTCATCGTCACATAACAATAGATACTAGGACATTTGTAAGGAAAGCGCACAGGTATAATTTGCTTCGTCTGGGAAAGGGACCCGCGGTTGGGCCGTGGAAAGCGAGCACACTAACCAACGAGTCATCGAGGGAGACTCCAAATCATTTTTCTAATCTAAAACCGCAAAACATCATAATGAAGTCCTCTAGTAATAAAGCACGAATTCTATCACATTTTGCCACTATAATCACTCCTTATTCCCCGTGCTTGCAAACAAGCAGTTCCTGGCAGTTCATAGCACAACAAATCTCAACAGCACCGCAACAATCAAAGTCATATCATCTCAATCAATCTATCATCAGCTGAAGTAAACAATTTGATCTTCAAAATCCCAATTAAGAAATCCCCAAGCCATAACCTAATCTCCAACGTTACCATCATAAATCTGACAATAAGGTCTATTGTGTATACTCAACTTCAACCTACAATTGTTCCGCATCGATATTTCACCTCCATTTAAGACCATGCAAACATAGTTCCTACTATCGAACCCAATAAGCCTCCTTATGTCTTGAAAGCTCACTATCGCCCAATATCCCTTCTGCCAATCCTATTTAAGCTAGAAAAAATAATTCACTCCCGACAGCTTACGTTCCTTGTAACCATTAATGCAATTTTTAGATTTCAATTTGGATTCACCCAGAAAAACATTACGTATCATCCCATCGTACGTCGACCCACAGAATATATCACATACTCCTTTCACAAAACTTCAATATTCTGTAGGGATATTCCTTGATCTAGCTCGTACGTTTGACTATAATTGGCACCCAGGACTTGGGTATAAAGTATACTTGTTAGGTATTTCACAATGTTTACACTGCATATTATTCAACGTTCTGAAGCAACTGTACCTTTTCACTTCAGAAAAACAACTCGACCTCCTCACCTTTATCCATGAAAGCAGAAGTAGGGCCACTTCTGTTCAGTACATATCTCTATGAAATAATTCTATCACTTCTATCTGAAATACCCCTACATGCTAATGTTACAGTCCTTTTCACATCTGCCTGTGATAACGAAACCGCGATAGCCAACTTACTTACACTTCTCAGTCATCGAAACTAGTGATGCAGCACCGAAAGCAAAATATCGATTTTACCAAACATCAAAATTCAAAATTAAAACATCAATTTTAATAAAATAACGACCAATAACAGTAGATATTTTTAAATATCAATGTTTTAGAGCTGATTTAGTATTGTGACGTGGGAGTCTCACTACAAATTACAGATAAGAACTCAACTTTACTGAAGTTCATTTACAATATTATGTACATTTACAATATTACAAGCAATCATACATTTAAAAAAATCTATAAACAACTTTGGTAGATTGTCCACGGATCGCATGAGCGATCCCTAACAACTTGCAATTAATCGCTTGACTCACGACCCAAGCCACTAACCTAAGACCTACGCATACAGCATACCACCACGTCACTACTGCCACAAGTAAATTGATATTACACTGCGGCTTCCCAACACACAGATTGGCCCCGAGCATCGCTCGTCAACGTACCACTCTAGGCGTAAGTTTTGTGCATCCACAAGAGGTCTCCCACTCCTCTGAAGTTCCAGCCCCGCGACCCGCGCTCTGCGTTTTACACGCATCCTTACACGTCTACGGCCATAAAGCAATAATTCTCCCCCACTCTACCACCACGAACCAAATGTTACCTAAATTTAGTACAATCTTACAAAGTCCAATTGTGTGAACCTCACCTGACGGCGGCAGAATTTTCCAGACTAGCTCTTCAGCTAGGTCGAATTCAGTCGCTGTCTGGAGGAGAATTCTAGCGGTCGGCTGCTCTGATCTGTAGTTTTCCGTGGTTTCTCCGATCAACACCAGGCGAATGCCGGAGCAGAACCCTACCAAACGGGCCACGGACCGCGCGCGATCTTCCATTCCTCTTCCTTGTCCTAGCCTCTCCCCTTACACACACACTTACACTAACATACACTACACTATTACATATTCCGGGAGACCGGTCGGGAGCTTAGAGCTTGTCCCGGCTGGGGCGGTGCCTCGCTGGTGGGAGAGTCCTGGTTAGGGGGAAACCCCACTAGCCGACGGTAGGTCGGTGCCGGATCTCACCATCCAGCGGTGGGAAGATCACTGCCATCTCCCGAGAAAAAACATGCACTACACGAAAGGGACTAATCACCAAAGCAGTTTACGCGTCCGGAAACACGAAAAAATCAATCAATCAATCAATGTTAACCTCAAATGAAAATTGTTCAATAAATAATGTATGTATTTGTGTTATTCTAAAACTTTCACATGAAAATCCTTAACGCGTTCCAGGAAGTAGATTTTTCCAAAAATTATTTCACCTATCTTTCAAGAATTGATGCTGTCAATATATTTTTAATGAGTGAAATGTATTTTGGGTTGAATTTCATTTATTTATGTAGTACTACATACTATGCAACATACAAGAACATTTGTGAAACGCCCACTATTACAAATCACTCCGTAAACCTACGTTTTGATAGAAACGAATGAAATTGCTTATTGACGTTGTGTCCGTTTAGAACCGGATAAAGCTTCACTGTCCTCAGCCAGCACCGGCATTGTGCGCGGTTGCACTATGCCGCTGGCGGCGCTGCCACCCTTCCGCACATCCACGTCCACCTCCACTTCCACACGTGCGCGCGCCAGCGAGCGCACGCGGGCGGGCGGGCGCGGAGGCGGCCAGGCGGCGCAATCACAGAAGCCGTGCGGCGCGGCGCGACGCGGCGCGGCGCGGCGGCCGGGCGTGACCGACGGGTTATTTCGAGGCGGCTGGGCGCCAACCAGAAGTACTGACGTCACGGGACGGGCGCTAATCACCACGTCATTACGGGCGCGGAGGGCGGTGGAGGCGACTTGGTGCAACGCCGTCAGAGGGACACGCAGTGACGCCTCCACGCCCGACCCAACACACGAGGCCTGTGGAGCACGGCAATCTTCTTGTTAGGACCAAGCCAACGGACAGTGGTGAATTTGCAAATCAACGGGGATGTTACTTCTTACATTGTGGTCGATTGTTCCCCCACGGTTTGACACCAAGATATCTTGATTGATTGATTGATTGATATTCCGGGCGCGTCAACCACTATGGTCATTAGTCCCGTACGTGTAGTGCGTGTTTTTGCTTGGGAGGTGGCGGTGGCTGTATGGTGGCTGTATGGTGAGATTCGCCGACCTACCGTCGGCTAGCTAGGGGTTTTCCTCAACCAGGTATCTCCCACCAACCGGGCACCGCCCCAGCCAGAACAAGCTCTAAGCTCCCGACCGGTCTCCTGGCATGTGATCTGTGGTAGTGTAGTGCATGTTAGTGTAAGTGTGAGTAAGGGGTAAGGATAGCACAAGGAAGAGGTAAGAAAGATCGCGCGCAGTCCGTCGCCCGTTTGGTAGGGTACTGCTCCGAAATTCGCCTGGTGTTGATCGGAGAAACTACGGAAAACTACCGATCAGAGCAGCCGGCTTTAAGAATTCTCCTCCAGACAGCGACTGAATTCGATCTGACAAGCTAGTCTTCTGATGATTATAGTCTTATGATGATACTTTTATTTAGAATATTGGTCGCATTAGAATAAACCACTTATCATAAATCAGAAACCTTCTTGGCAGTTTTTTAAGTAAATAACTACCAAAAATGATCAGCATTTTAATATCAAGACATTCCTTTAATAAAGTTTGAAATATGTCGGTTTTCTAGAAGCTTCATTCTGTGGCCTGTTATATAAATTACATTTATATAATTACTTATTTGCAATTACAGGTTAAAACATTATTAGAAAATAAAACAAATAAAATGATATAAATTTTGTACTCATTTTAATAATTCACAAATTTGTAAAAAATAAAAAAGTCAATTTCTCTTATCAAATATACAATTTTACAAAAAATTTAATTCCTAATCCGTGCCTAAATGTGGCAGACGGAGGCCTTCACTTTTCTAACAAGCTAAGGTCTAATCTAACCAGCAGAGGACTGATCCGACCTTTCAGTAAGAAGACAGGAGAGATCCACATTTTCTACGCATGAATCGTTTTCTACTCCTTTTCGGAACAATGGCACAAGAAAAAATCAATAGAAATTTAAGCTTAAAAATAAAATTTCATTATTTCTTCTTGTACAGAACTTTTTTCTTTGCGAGTAAGATTTTGATGTTTTTCACATTGTAAAGGATTTGGGTACCTTCTGTACAGTTTTCTCTTCTTCTTTCTATAAAGAAGCTTGTGGGGAATATTTATGGGAAATATGACTTTTCATTTAATTTTGTAAAATTACGTGACTATTACGAGTACAATTAATTATTTTGATTAAATACAAAATAATTCAAAGTTAATGAGATATTAAATTTTTTTTGGGGCCTTTTTATAATTTAACGTATTAAATCATTTTAATTAAAAAGCAAATAATTCATACATAATTTGAACGATGAAGTGTGAGAAGTTTCACAAATGTATTTTAACGAATCACTTGTCAGAATCACTGTGAGATTTTTCCAAGATGTTGATGGTTCTAATCTCCAAATTTTACAGCACGTCTTCGAAGTTCCTGGGAAGAAAATCGCATAAAAAACGTGAACTAATGATAATCAGGCAACGGTGAAGCGCTCAAAATTAGAACTTCACTTTCCAATCTAGATTAGGGATGGTGTGGTCTGATCACATTGCTCAATTCATTTTGAAATATGAAATGTCTCTTATGCCAAGGAGTCGTTAATGTTAATGTGCATTACAAAAATGTAGTAGATCAAGTATCAATCAAGCTATTGTGTTGCATGATGTAAGTCCAACATGCAGCTTGAATGTGACGTCATACTCAAAAAGATCGGTAAATGTTCTTGTTTTTTTTTTTAATATGAAAATAATACTCTGTTATTCTAATAGAGGATACAAAAAAACAATTATACAGTTTTCTCAAATGTTCTATGAATTCTATGAACAATGAGTGATTCTTTTTAATATTGAATAACTTACAATTCTATTAATTTTCTATTTCACATGTTAACGTGATGAATAGCAAGAAGTTGATCATTTGACTGTCATCCTTCAACCTCGATCTCTGCAATTTCGCAACCTAGGGGTGGAAAATGATGCTATCGCTGGAAAAATGATTAGGAAAGTGGTGAAGCATGTAGTAACTGGAGCAAGATAGTAAAAAAAGGAAATAGAAAGTCTCTCCTGAATCCCATCAAGCAAAAAGTTTGCCTGCTGTGAAGTCTGCGCAGAATAACAGGATTTTGACAGCTGATACCCTAACTTGAGAACTGCGTATACCCATAACACCACTAATAACTCATTGTAACTTCGAGAAACTATGTATCAAAATCGATATCTTGTACCGGGACCGGGAGAGATGGCTCATGGCGTCAACTGATGTCACTGCAGTTCCTCTTACTGGGAGGTCCTAGGTTTGAGTCCCGATGGTGGCAGGATTTTAGTCTTACATAGTCTGTTCCCTCGAGTGATGTTCAAGAAATTTTATTTGTTATACGACGCTTGTTTCATTAAATTTAATGATCTACTAATTATGTATTCTTCCTTAAAGCATATTTCAGTCGGATTATCTTTTCCTCATGAAGCCATATTTTCCGTCTTGTATCGCTTGAATCTCATGTGCCTCTTGCCGTACTGTCACGACCGTGTTGTTTGCATGTTGTTTTTGTGACTTGTTTCCTCCTGCGCGAACAGCCGTTTTCATCACTCATTAGTTCAATGTCAAGAGATGTCGTTGAATGTTCTTTCGTTCTCGAAAGGTGTGCAATGTATGAAGATGACTGAGAGGTTCTATTGTTTATGAAGTTCTTTATGTCTCCCATTTCATGTATTACTTGCTGTCTGTACCCTGCCTTGTCAGGGTATTTATTAATCACAATCATATGGTCGAGAGGAAGAGAAATGTTTTATATTTAGAATGTACAATGGCGCACCCAACGAGGGGTGGAGTTTTATGAGCCCCTCGTTGGGGGTGGGGGGCTCATAAAAATAGCTTCTACTAATTGTATAATCTAACGAAAGTCATTGAATGTATCAATCGTTTACATTATAAACATTAACTGCATTCAGCATAAATGAATAACTATTTATTGGAAAACATCAAGTCGACTGAACACTACCTGTAGTCCCCTCTTCCTTCCCCCGAAAGAAACATCCTGGGTGCACTTCTGATAACGCATTTCCGCCCTCCCGTGGCCGTTCACTGCCTCCATCCACTCCGGCTGTCGCGTCCGGTGCACTCCCCGCCTGTTCTCAGTCAGCCACATTCCACCCGCCCAGCTCTCCTCTCTCCCTCTTTACACTGCTACACTCCAACGGCCTGTGCATCCCCCTTGCTGCCACCAACGTTGTAAAGAGCAACTGTAAACATATGCATACTCTCGGCGACTTGCAATAACAATTTGGACCTTCAGTTACTCAAACATGTATTACGCTATTAAAATAAGTCAAAATGTATTCAGTATGGTTCTTTTTATTTAGGGAATGTGAAATTCACTTCAATAAATTTACTCACTCTATATAAAATATTCACGAAAAACTGGAAGAGTGCACAGTTAAATTTTGTTTGAAACGGGGATGAGATAGATTGACAAAATCTCATGCAGACAGTAGCTTCTCTATGGTTTTTAAGATCCCATGTACAAAATTTCATTTAATTCTTAATAAAATTGTGCATTTGTATTAATAAACTTACTTCTTTACGTAAGACAAAATAATTAAGCTTTTAGAAGGAAACCTTAATTATGCCCCTCGGAATCGTTCATTTTTCGGTAAAAACCTCAAGGAAATCCGTTTTTGCCTTTCCAGTGATTAATCCCGACAGAGAGAGAAGACAAACATCGTAAGAACAATATTACTGAATTGGTTTCAATACCATCTAAATAAGTATATGAGTGAATAAAAACACGGTTATTTTGAAATCAAATACAGACACTTCAGTTTTATTTATTATATTTTCAATGTGCAACCATTCACTTTCAGAGACAGTGATTCAGAAATTCTCTTAAGTACTTTTAAGGACTTTCGAAGAAATTGATAAAACTACATTTCTTTTATAAACTTTCTTTTTAAAATTTGGGCGATTTAATGTTTGATAATTATGTTTCTTGTCTTTTGTGTGTATGTAAATAATTTTCATTGTTTGTACTATAAATCTGAGTATTCATGTGAACTTTATGCGAGCAGTAAAGTATCAATTCGATAAGAGGTGGTTTGTGCGATGCGCTTTGCTCAAATGACACCTTCAAATGCCTATGAAAAATAATACGTATACACTTATGAATAGTGAGTTCAAACGTTTGCTGATTCTGCCTACTCTGAATAACGAATACACGATACGAAGTAATCTAAAATGACCTGAAATAATTAAGACCACTTTTTGCTTGAAACAAACCTGTCAACCGCCTATTAATTGACAATATTTTAATTACAACTCAAAGAGTGACAGTTTAAGCAATAATATCACTGTTTTAGTCCATATTATTCTTGGTTTATGAATAAATGCCTTCTACATAGTCTGGAATCTAATACTACTTCAAGAAATTTGCACCATGTGTATTAAATATCACGTGTTTTATCCGGATGTTTGTTTCTACTTCAAATCTATTTTAATGACGTGCTACTAAAAATAAAAGTAACTCGAATATGTGACCTACATTACACTGTATGTCGACTTATTATGTTGTATCACTTCAGGGTCGGAGCTGGAACAGTTCGTTGCAGTTGGCGCTAAGCTTATAGAACAAGGAAATGAGATCTAATCTCATGACGAAGCTGTCAAGTGTCATCAAGTTTCATCTTGGCAAGTGTCTCCAACGTAAATGTGTCACAGAGGGTCAGAGAGATTTAGGTTACGAGTACATTACTATACCTTGGTAATGAGAACAATTCGCAAATTTGCTGACTTCAATGAGGAAGAGGAGGGGGCTGAACATTGTAGTTAGTATTTTGAAGAATTACAATTTCTTTTGGTATTCCCCAAACTGGCACATGATTTTTTTCTATAACTCATCTTCAGGTCAGTACAGCCGAAACACACTACGTTTTTTACTACTTACCTTGGCATTGATATGAGTTTACCCAGCCGCTACCATCTGAATTAGTTTTTCTACCAAATGACCAAAATTCATTAAATCCAAAATTCGGGATAGGCTAACCACAATCCTAAAGTTCACAACTGCACATTAAACTACTCACAATCCTAAAGGTCAGACCTACACATTAAAAAGTATTATCAGCAATGCTTCATTTATAAACTTTTAGGACCTGGAACGCGATCCAAATAATGAATTAGAAATAGACATATATTTGTAATATAACGCCCAGATGATCAGTATCACATTTTCTCAAAATTCATGGAGCAGGTAGAATGGGTATGGAAACCAAAGAGAAATGAGCTAACACATCAGTTAAGTACATTGCCGCTACCTAATCTCACGAAATCAGCACCTGAACTGATTCACTGCCAAAGTCGACTCGGAATCGGTCAGAGAAAGAAAGCGGTGTTTTCAATTAGAACCGGAAAATACTTCCAATTTACAGTTATTATAAGATTCTGTTGTCTGTTAAGGTCCTTAGAGATCTTAATTACAGTCAACAATTACATAATAAAAGTGAAATAACAACATGATAGTTGACAATTTCACAGTACAGATGAAATATCACACACAGTTTATAATTTTACAGTTTATCATTGACAGAATGGTTCTTATATGTGATTATCCACCATTTCAATGTCATTCAAACATTCCTTATTTTATATTAACAGATATTAATGTCAGATCCACATTTTAAACATTTTTATAGCAGATTTTGACATAATTATTTTGTAATAATTTTTAATATTCAATTCAGGTGTAAAAACCATTTAAGTTTCATTGAATTCTGGTTTAAAAACAGTTTTGGTTAGAAATAATTATTTATGTGAAGAGAGAAAAATGTATCGAGAGAATATGTAATAATATAGGTTGTATATATTGATTCATATAGTTAATGTATTAAATGTATTTAAATTTTTCTTCTGTAATGTCTGTACCTCTATCCTCTAAATGTTGAGTAACTTTTTTAAGTGTACCTATTATTTTGGTAAATCTCTTAATAATAGCTCTTTCCTCAAAAAAAAAGTATCTCTCATCATTTGTATTAAAGCTTCCAAATAATTTGTAAAATCTTTAGCCACAATTACATCATTGACGCCAAAATATTTTGCTTAACACATTAAGAATTGTTGATAATTTAGGAGAAATTTATCTGGGTTATTTTCAATAGTATATTTAAATGGTGCTATTAGTTGTTCTACTTTTTTACTATTTGTGGTTTCTGGGGTTTTATGTTCTGTATTGTTTCCTGCTTTCTTTTTTTATTGGTTAAGGTTTTTTGATGTTCATTGTTATTATCTATTATTTTATTATTGTGTTTCTTGAGAAGATGAGTCAGAAAGATAGGCTCTTTTCTGTAGAGTAGGAAAATCTATATTGTAAAATATTGTAACTATTTTTTGATTATTACCTTTAGCTATTGTTAATGAATTTTCAATTGTTTTATTCTTAAATGATTTTATTACAGAAAGATCTTCTAATGAATCATGACTCAATGGTTTTGATGGACATTGGTTTGCAATGTGACCGTTATCATTGCAGATGAAGCAAGAGGTGTTATCAGAAGAAAATAATATTCTATATGATGAACCTTCTTAGACTATAAGTGTGGAATTGTGTAGTTTTTCTTGGTGTTCTGGGACAACATAGACATTTCTTCGAAAACTCATATGAGAAACAACTGGTTCAGATATGCCATCTTTAACAAAGGATATTTTAGCATATATTATAATTCATCTATTACTACATTATCTATTATTTCATGGGGAATGATAAGACAAATATTTGCTTTTATTACTCTTTAATGTTAACGGTCAAATAGTCTAACTGCCAGCTTATGATCCTATATTTCGATGATTTGGTGGTTTTATGTGAATGTATCGGCAATAACTTTATTGCCAAAGAATATACATATTCTGTTGTTAGCAATACGAGATATGAATCTTCTGTCATTAGCATTCACAATCGTGGTAACTTTACTAATATATTCTTTAAAAATAGTCCCTTTCATGCTTCTATTATTACTACTTGTTCCTTCGTGGGAAAAAAGTCTGATGAAGTAGCACTAGAATATGATTTCCTTACTTGGTCATGTTGATTTTCGATGTTCTTGTAGGTTATGGCTCCCCTGTGGTCAGAAGAATCCATTGAAAGGTGTTATTAACTGCCTCAGCAGCTATCTCCCAGTAGGTTAATTTTAATAATTAGGTACTGTGAATGTAATAAACACTTCACTATTCAGTAGTAACCTCGCGACACTTTCACTCGTAAATACAAAAGCGACGCGCTCGGACACAACTATACTCAACGGTATTTGGCCGCGAACTGGAATTTAATCTTGTTTACTGTAAATTTGTAGAAATGTTCTATTTGGAACTTCGAGATGTTAATGAAATTAATTATTTTCTGAAATATATAAAGATAAAAAGACCACCATCAAATTATATGAAGATGCAATGTTATCCGATTCATGACAATCTAGCGAGAAAACCAAAATGATTATTCAGTAATTTAAGACCGTTTTCGACTGAACAGATGATCACGAAGGTAGGATAGATGTAACGGTTGTCTCAAAAGAGTAGGGAAGTTTGTTTTGTAACATGTGGTGCATTTAGATTTAATGAGAGACGGACAAGCAGAGAGAAATTGTACAAAAATGACAACTTCTGAATAGATTTGTCACTAACCACCGAGAGTTGGTGAGTGAAAGGTTTTTAAGATTGGTGTATCAAATCAGATGATTATGATGATCATGGGAACCGGAAAGGATAAGCACAGGAAGAGTTGAAGAACTGGTGTCGCTATCAGCTGCTTTCAGTTTCTGGTGAATTTTCCTGTAAATGTGATGTTCAATGTAGAATTCACGTCGACCTAATGCTAAAAGAACATGAATGACAACTGAGCTCACTGTTGTTTAAAGGAATGTAAAAAAACGTACCACAAAAATTACTTGGTTGATAATTTACATGTATAGAGAACAATGTAACGTAGTACTTCGAGTATATATTAATATCTGCACGGATAATAAAATATCTGCACGGATAGTTGAAAAAAAGTGTCAAATTCTGAAAATACCGAGATATCCTATAACACTTAGATTGATTGTCACTTCAGTTTCCCTGACAGTTCCAATTTTTTCATGTAAAACCTGCGTTAAACTTAAATCGATTTTATTAACCCAGAACTGCGCTAATGCTGAAATCGTCATTTTCTTTGTTTCGTTATCAAGTCACTTTAACCACAGTCTGCAAGCATACTGATCCTCCAGCGTCCCTGGTACCTCCTTTCGAACTCCAGCACATCCTTGTGAAATTGTTTGCCTAGTTCTTCGCTCAAAAATCCTAGATTTTCAGGGATATAATCTAGGTGAGAAAATAGGAAATGAATTTTTTTACTCATATTACAACCACGTTCCTCGTATGCTTCAAAAATGTTAGTCACAATGTGTCGGTAATTGAGATCTTTGTTGTTTTTTAAATAATTCTACAGATTTTGAAATAATTCTACAGAAAGATATCCATGCTACTTTCTCCTTTTCATTCACAGAGTTTTTAATTGTTGCATCGGACATCAATTTTTTATATAAGGGCCATTAAATATATCTTCTTTTAATTGTGCTTCAGAGAGTATTGGGAATTTCTCACATATGTACTTGAACTCTCCATTATTCAAAAGCCTTAACGAATTGTTTTATTAAGCCAAGCTTAATGTGGAGAGATGGCAGCAAAACTTTAGAAGAACTCACAAGGTTTTGGAGCACAACATTCCTGCACCGACTTCCAAACGTTGTCGAGGTGGCCAGTCTCTTTTATTCCAGTGATCAACTCGTGCTCAGCTATCCCACAAGCAGAGAAAGCACGGGCATTTGATCAAACCAGATTGTTGACCCAGAAACATCCAAAGAACTTCAATATCGCCACAAACTTGCCAGTTGTGTTCACCATAGTTTACTCGCAATAATTTTAGTTGCAGAGGTGCGTATGATTCTGTGAGGATCACTGAATAGGCAACAGGCACTGAACCAAAAACGTTTCTATTAAGAAGGAGAACACCCATTAAACTTCGCTTGAAAGCATCAATAAATAGTCTCCACACATAGTTTGGAAGTCCCAGGTTTAGAATAATCAGACCATCCCTAGTACATCAGGTCCATGGGGACAGGTACACTGGCTGACCGAACTACTGGATAAACAATTTGTTTTTTATTTTTGGAATTGTACCCTTTATCATTACATGCATAGAAGTCGCAGTAAGTACAATGGTTTGACTGCTCTCTCCCAACCACAGGTATTCCAAAAGATAGCGACAGTCTTTTGCCATTGACCCAATGACGATATCTTCAATGCATACTCTTCATACGTTGTGGCTTGCCAAATGTTTACCTTGGTCTCCACGTTTGAAGCCAAAATAGGCAAGACATAAATCTTTTTACAAAATCTGTAACATTACGCCTTTGCTCAGGCAATGCGTATTTACCACATGTCTAACAATAGTGCTCTGGATCATTTGTACAAGAGCTATGCGACATTGTAAATATACTTTTGTACTGAACTACAAATTCTACACCACAATACAGCTTGAAATTTATTTATTTTCCACATGACTCATGCAATGTGAATGAAACTAAAAGTAGTAATGTAATTTTTCATAAAACTAAGAATGCATGCGCCACCAAGGATTGACTATCTACATAGAATTAATAACAAGGGTGCACGTTGTTTCCCTCCAACTTCCTATGGCGCTCGCACCCCTATCAGACAAAACTCAACTGGTGGCCTCAGTGTTTACTAGAACACATTAAAAGCATTCTAAATAAATTTGATTTTCAAATCCTTACATTATAAAACTACACATGGTAAAGTATTGCCGTTTATATAATTATTCTTTGAACATACGAAAACTACGCTATAAGGAAAATAAAATAGATTTAAACAAATTAAATGGTACGCGATAGGAACTTTCTGGCTGTGAATTTGATTTCAGCATGCTAAAAATACCTCCCCCCCAAAAAAATTAAAACTTCCGAGACAGCAATTTTATCGCCGATCAGTGTAATTTGAAGAAACTTGTGTGTGAAAATGAAATAATGTTGTGTAAATGACTGTCATGTAAATAGTAACAACGTGAAAAATATTTAAAAAAATAAATTTGTGAATTTACAAAAGAAAAATCACAATGGCGTTACTGTCATATTCTTCAGTGCATTTAACACTATCCGCACAAAAAGGTTTAAGAAAAAAATTGCACTAGGTTTTAAGAAAATAACATTCAAACGTTTCTAAAAATTCGGAATTTTAATTAAATTTTTAAATGAAAGTATTACGTTTTTGAGTAACTTTATAAGACATCATTTGAAACATTTGTACTCACAAATGAAATAATGTGAGCAAAACGGAAGTAATGTAAATATTAATGACGTGAGAGATATTTTAAAAGCAATTACATTTATGTAATTTCGAAGAAATAAAAATCAGCAAAATTGCGTTTATGTCATATGTTACAGAAGAAAAGTTATGTCATATGTTAAAGAAAAAATATGAAGCAGTTTTTGAAAAAATATTGTTTTCAAATTTTTTTAATATCGGTCATATTTCACCCAAAATTACCGGAAAACTATTCTTACAAAGAGCAAAATGTGAAAATGGGACAAAATGGGGAACTTTTATTTCACGAATCAATGATGTTGGGATAATGTTGACCGGCATCATTTCATTAAATATCCCTCTTTCACAATGCCGTAGCGGAGGTATTGTGGAGGTGCGAGTACCTGACATCATACCCACATACGGTACCATATCGGAAGTATCAGGGAAATGCGAGTAACCACATGGAATAATGCCCCGTATCATACACAAATAAGGTATTACAGTACCGTTCCGTAGGAACCTTACATAAGTGAGTAACCATCCCTGGAATCATAACCGACATCTCCGAATATCGTGGAGGTGCGAGTAAGTATATAAAGGAGGTGCAGTAAGTATATACAATCATGGACCCGTATGTGGTATCACGGTGCAAACCGTGGAGGTGCGAGTAAGTATATACGGAATCATATTCGGTATCATATCCGTATGTGGTATCACGGTAGAAAACCGTGGAGGTGCGAGTAAGTATATACGATATTCGGTATGATACCCGTATGTGGTATCACGGTAGCAAACCGTGGAGGTGCGAGTAAGTATATACGGAATCATATCGGTATCATATCCGTATGTGGTATCACGGTAGCAAACCGTGGAGGTGCGAGTAAGTATATACGGAATCATATCGGTATATACCGTATGTGGTATCACGGTAGAAACCGTGAGGTGCGAGTAAGTATATACGGAATCATATCGGTATATACCGTATGTGGTATCACGGTAGAAAACCGTGAGGTGTAGTATATACGGAATCATATCCGGTATCATATCCGTATGTGGTATCACGGTACCAAACCGTGGAGGTACGAGTATGTATATACGGAATCATATTCGGTATGATACCCGTATGTGGTATCACGGTAGCAAACCGTGGAGGTGCGAGTAAGTATATACGGAATCATATTCGGTAGAAAACCGTGAAGGTGCGAGTAAGTATATACGGAATCATATTCGGTATCATACCCGTATGTGGTATCACGGTACCAAACCGTGGAGGTACGAGTAAGTATATACGGAATCATATCCAGTATCATATCCGTATGTGGTATCACGGTAGGTGGAGCACATGGAGGTGCGAGTAACGAGAGCGGCGGGGCAGCAGAGGCGGGCGGGGGGGGGAAAAAGGGGGGGGCAAGCAAGGGACGTTACGGGGGGGGTCCGAAGGGCGGCGGACACATGGGTGGCGACGACGTTCACGAGGAGACAGGTGGCTCCTGAGACGAGACTGGTTGATGATGATACATGTGTTGGAGATGGCATGAGATATGAGCGGGAGGAATGTCTGCGGCTCAATTTGGCTGTAATGGTGTTTGAGGTTACGTTTCTGGGTAGAGACTGCCATTTGTTAACACTGAATTTAATATGGTAAGGCTTCGCTTATCAGTCAGAATCGAAATTGGTTTGTTTGATGGCGTGCCTGATCTACGTAGTGGAGACACGGAATTCGGTGTCTTACTTTTACTACCTGCGGCAGTGAGCGTTGTGTGGTGCAGATTTAGACCCGAAGTAAAAGCTTTGAAGTCTTGGTATGGTAATGTTCAAATAGATTGGATTTGGAATGTCAGAGAAAAGTTTCAGCGATTGTGCCATCGCTGGTTACGTGGGTGTTGTCGATCATTACTAGGCAGCGGTGGTAGCAGCGATGTTGCTGAATAATGTAAGTGGCGGTGGTAGTGGTTGCGTTAGCGTTGTGTGCGGAGGCAAGCAGTTGTGTTGACGATTACTCTCAGGGATAATGGGATATCAGCATGGCACTCACAATGATGTCGCGGTCCGCTTCATCGTGAGGCGAGGCGACGGCAGGACGGCGGCGGTGATTCGTTTCAGAAATGGCGGGAGCTACGATGATTACGCCAGCAACCCAAGTTGCGGCGTTATGCTACAAGCGGAGGCGGCGCAGGCAGCAAGAGCGGGTGGGTGGGTGGAGGGAGGGAGAGTCTGATGATGGAGGGTGGGAGGGATAGAGAGTAGGGGGGGGAGGGAGGGAGAATGGGAGTGGAGAGAAGGGTGATTGGAAAGAGTGGGTGGTTGAAGAGAGTGGATGATTGGGGAGGAGGGGGGTGGAGGAGGGAGATGGCGGGGAGGGAGGAGAGTGAGGGGGGATGGTGGGGGGGAGAAAAGGGGAGGAGAGAAATGGGGAGGTGTGGTGGGTGGAAGGAGGGAGAGTGGGAGGATGGAGAACGAGTGGGTGGAGGGGGAGTGGGTGAGTGGAGAGGGTAGCACCGGCGGCGGCGGCGGGGTCGAGCAAAAAAGGCGGTCGTCGCGGTGGCGGCAGCGGGAAGGCGGCAAAAACGCGCCTGCGCTCACTCAGCGCGCCGCTGCCCAGTGCTCATCTCCCCCTTCCCCTTCCCCACCGCCCCCTCCATCGCCCCTTGCCCTCCCTGCCACACCGTGGCCGCTCGCGCCGCCCCGCCGCTTCGGCCCCGCGCCCGGCACGCAGTGGTCTGTGCATGCTCTCCACACGGGCAGAAAGCGCTTCTATTCAGAAGTGGGCGTAGGTCTCGTTTTGGGGATTCGGGAGAGGCGATTCGGAGAATTGAAAGAATTGGGATCGTGAACATGGAAGCTTTGTGCTAGGAAGGTGAAATATTCTTGGAAGGGGAGGGGGGACAAGTGTATTGGCAAAAGTTACTATGTTAAATACTTATAAATCGACTGTTAGTATAAAAAATTCGAATATTTTTTTAAAATTTTTACTTCATAGAAATAATTATATTTATTTATTTTTTGTATTTTTTGCCTAATTTCTAGGTGAGAGAGCATACACCTGCCGTGACTACATCTCTCCTAAAAGTATTAGAACAACGTGATCTCGACTTTTCAGTCGTAAAACCCATGAGTAAGTTCTTTTCCTGAAGTTTATCTTTCGCATACACTTCATTATTAAAGACTATTTTGTTCTAAAGATGGTTAATATCGATGCACGTGGAGAGGGGATAAACATAATATTGCACACTTGAAAAACAGGATCTCTGTGTGAGGAATAACTCGGCCAGATGACAAACTTTTAAATTGAAACTTCAGGAGGTAAACACGTCAGAGTAAGACATTCTGTGGATTATTAACATATATTCCTTTTTTGGGGGTACTTTATATAAAGCCGTAATGACATTTTCAAAATTTTCTCAAAAACAGGTACGACTGTTTTCTTTAATTTTTTTGCTCGTGTAGAGAAAAGGACTTATATATTAATGATATAATTCCGAATTACATTAAAACCTCTGAAATTTTGAAAATTGTAAAAGTTCAAATATTATTCGAAGCTGTCCAACACGTCTAGTATTAAAACCTAAGATTTTTCTCAGAGCAATTTATCCCTCAATTGTTGATCTATATTATGTAATGCACTTTTTAAGAAAAAAAAGAAAAAATCGTTGAGTAATAAGGCTAAGGGAATGAAAGTTTTCGGTATTCCGATCATTCCCACTAGTTCTGAAAGGAAGAAATTCATTTTCTTAATTGGAAGACGTACATGGTTCTAGTTCTGATTTTTACATTTTAATAAACAAGACACGACTTGAAAAACAAGAATTCTTCGTTGAGCAATAAGTATTTAACGGAATAAACATAAAATATCGCATTCACTCGTAATTTTTTTTATTCTTACTAATTATTATTATTATTATTATTATTATTATTATTATTATTATTATTATTTTCAATTCTGGGTACTATTCTTTTCTCTTATAGGTCAACTTACATACATATATGTTTTCCCTCCATATCTGTTTCTGTATTTATATAACTGAATGATTTTCAGAGTCGCAATACATTATGTTATAAGTGCCACCTAATCATTTGAATACTTTCTATTTAGCACTTACTCAACACGTTTCGATACTGCGAGGTTTGGCAACAAAAATGGACGTCCGTGACACGATTTGAGATGGTGCCAAGATCGGATTGTCCTGCGTCGAGGCTCCCGGGAATTCCAGTTTTCCTGGTCCCACCCACGCTGCGGCGCGACTTCGGAGCTGTCTCCTAGGAGAAATAAAGACTGTTCGTGAAATGCAAGACGAATGTCTTGATTCACTCATGTTTTTAGGGAATGGAACGTAAATGGAATTGAGTGCCGTCTGATTACTAAACATATGAGATAAGTATACCACATATGTTCAATAAATTTTCAGTTTTCTGTTACATGAATTGTTATCTCAATGCCTAACTACACTCTTCTAGAATTCAGTGGGAAATATAGTTATTTAAATTATCGTTCTCCATGATGTTGCAGGAAGTATTATTCCTTGAAAGACATGTTGAGGGATAGGAGCTCAAATTAATTCCTGATTTTCCCTTGAAAAAAGTTTTTTTTACACTGGAGCGAATATTCTGTTAACAATTCTTGCCAAAAACGTTCATTTTCTTTCTGTATTCAAAATTCAAGTGAACATGGCTTAGGGTAGGGATCACAGAACTTTGAAAATGTGCACAGAATTAATTTCTCCCCGAAGCACGTCACACACACAGTTTTTAACTGTTTTTGACGTAAAATAAATAAATAAAAAGTATTTTAACACAAATTGTTCATAAATTTGGAAGATGCTCACACATACTTCTTCAGGCCGCCCCCTCAAAGGAGAATTTTTCTCAACCTACTTTCCTAGATATCTACCCTGCAATGCAGGTATGTTGAAGTTTGTTGGTTGTTCAGTCCGTGAAAATAAAATAATGAATAGTTACTGTAAAAATATTATTTCAGAAACACCAAAAGTATTTTTGAGTAATGTACCTATTTGTCATTTATGTGAAAGTGCTGGAATTTTTCGATATAGTGAGCTCTGGGAACAAAACGTGTACATGAATTATGTATCAATTTATTAGATCATTGATTCTCATTTTACCGATGGAACCATGGACATCTGCGAAGACAGACGGAGCTCATTTAAATAATTTGACTACAAGTAACAATTTCTTGGAGCTAAGAATGAAATAAACGAACATATACTTCTATTATACATCTTTCACTATTCAATTATTTATATTTTGTTATATTCTCACGTTTCTCATACTTAAAATAATTATTTAAATTGCAGGCTTCGCGTTTAATGAAAACAAAATTAATTAGAGATTAAAATAACAGTTTCAAAGTTCTCGGAAAGTAAAACTACATATCATTCGTTTCTGACAACAAAATTTGTATATTTGAAAGACTTTATTTCATTGCAACTTTTAAATAGCATGAAATACAAAATACGTGTTCAGTAGCCTGGTGAAAATGAAGGTATTATACAATGATATGTTATGTTTACGTATAAATAAATAAGAATTTTAAGAAGTCAATTTAATTTGTTTACAAACTAGAGGTACTTTACAACTTATTACAAGGGTCAAGAATCAACAAATTATTTTTTTGACATGTTACAAAATGAACGACTCGTATGTATCCAAGAGTGTGTACTACCAGTCAGCATCGACGCCGATGAAGAGATGTAATACTTCCTGTCACTAGTATAATCAACAGAACGCAAATAACTGATCCACACTTCAATTCAGTATAAGTACTGTTTTAGAATCTCTTGTAAATAAATTTATTCGTAATTGAAATTCACTTTTATTTCTAGAAGACAACAAAGTACATATCTATTTTGGAAAATTATCTAAATATCTTTAAATATGCAGGCATTTTTACTATGATATCAAAAAATCTTTGGAGTTCCGTAACTACCCAATCAGTATAAACATTTTACAATACATCTTTTACTTAGAAATACTATATGAAAACTTTTCAACTGTGCATATTTAGTCATCTTATTCATTGTTTCGTAGAAAAATATTGAATAAGACAAATTAAGACTCAATATTGTAATTCGACTAACTTTTTTGTTTTGACATTGTTTACTTTTTTCTTTAATTCCAATTAATGAGTGTCATCTCTTTTCTAGAGAGAGGTAACTCTTCATAAAAGTGAATGGAGACTTCCCTTGAGATAACTTCCCTGACCACTGCCATGTAATCTACAAGGTAAAAAAATAGAAAGCAAATGAAAAGATAATGACAAAAATATATTAATCACAAAATGTGTCTAATTAGCCCTGAAGATAAAAATCTAGCACACGTGCTCACAACCTAAATTCGATCAAGATTGAAATCCTTAAATGTGTCGAGAAAAAATGTCAATCAAGAGCTGGAAACGTCTCATCTTAGCGTGCAACGAAGCGCCCGCTCTGAGCGAGTGGGTGTGACCACATCCGAAAGAAAGAAGCGTGATTCTCACCTACTCATTCGAAATGCGTTGATTAGGAAAGCTCGCGCGCGACGTCCGTGTTTTGTCCGCCGAGGCGTGGCGCAGGGGCCACTGCGTCGCTCGCCGCCGCCGCCGCCGTTCGCACCGGAGGCGTGGGGCGGGCGGCGCTGCCGGTGGCCGTAATCAATTTGCCGCTTGGCGCAGCGCCAGCCGCCGCCGAATCCTTTGACGTGCATTCGAATCGCTCGCGATGCGCTATTGTGGGGCGGACCACCTGCGGGGCTGGCCTGGCCTGGCCTGGCCTGGCCTGACCTGGCCTGGCGCGGCCGCCAGTGGAGGCGGTGGTGGCGCTGTGGGCACGCGTTGGGGGGGCATATGTTTGGGTGGATAGGGCAAATATTTGTGTGTGTGGTGTTGGTGTGTGTGTGTGTGTGTGTGTGTGTGTGTGTGGATTGGTGAGTTGGTTGGTGGGTGGATTGGCTTGAGCGAGTGTGGGTGGTTGGCTCGGTGGTGAAGTGCGAGACGGACGTTGTTAAAAGTCCAGCGGAGGAATAAGGCAGTGAACACAATGCGGAGGCGATGCGCTAACAGGGGTGGTACGGATATACCACGGAAACCGGGAGCGGTAGGTCAGTGCATCAACTGATGTCACTGCAGCGCTTCTGACCGGGAGGTCCTGGGTTCGAGTCCTGACGGCGGCAGGATGTTCGACACTAGCTTTTCAGCTAGGTCGAATTCAGCCGCTGACAGGAAAGAGAATTCTAGCGGCTGGTTGCTCTGGTCGGTAGTTCTCCGTGGTTTCTCCGATCAACACCAGGCGAATTCCGGAGCAGTACCCTACCAAACGGGCCACGGGCCGCGCGCGATCTGTCCTTCCTCTTCCTTGTCCTATCCTCTCCCCTTACACACACAAACTTACACTAACATGCGCTACACTACCACATATTCTGGGAGGCCGGTCGGGAGCTTTGAGCTTGTCCCGGCTGCGGCGGTGCCCCACTGGTGGGATAGTCCTGGTTAGGGGGAAACCCCACTAGCCGATGGTAGGTCGGCGCCGGATTTCGCCATTCAGCGGGGGAAGATCACCGCCATCTCCCGAGGAAAACATGCACTACACTAACGGGACTAATGACCAAAGCAGTTGACGCGCCCGGAAACACGAAAAAATCAATCAATCAATCAATACCACGTAATATCAGGGAATCGATGAGAAAGGCCGTCATAAAGTATAGATGGGATGTTAACTCGAGAGGGGTCGCGTTGGGAGAATTTTGATCCCCAGCTTTATTATTTCACGTAGTTTTAATTGAGAGTATTGTGATTTTCAGTACCTTTCCTCTAATCTTTTATCTGAAAAATCTATTTCTCGTCACATGAGTGCAGGTTGTCTGTCATTTCCCAGAAAGTGTTGTCTTATCGCGGGTGTCCCCGGTGTCGCAAAGCTGCCTCCTACGTTGACGAGCGGAGCCGACCGGTGCATCGCCCTTGCATTTCCTGCTTCACAATCCACAAGTTGACACGACAAACTTCCATGAGGATTACTGAAATCCATGAATTCCTCAAATCAAGAACTGCACGAGTAGGTTTGGATCCTATTCGCCCTTGATCTATTTAGAGCTCAATACTTGCAGGATTGCCGCGAAAGTTGATACCCAAAATAGCGCCATAATGGCATTGTAAACAACAACAACAAGAAGCAGAGGTAGCAAGAATGTACACTAATTAAATTTGAAATTTGGACCGCAAAACATCCCGTGAACGCAAAACTGCAAGAAAACAAACAGTAATCACAATCACAAATTACTTTCATTGTTTATTAGTAGAGATTATAAAATTGTTATTGAAATTTACACATAACATTCACTATGTATTAATGTCTATGTTTTATGTGTAAGAAAAGATCAGCGTTTGTTTGAGGATTTTATAAATTTATATCAATATTAAAAAAACTTCGATAAATGTAATTCGAAGTTGTTCGATTGTAACACTCTCATAAATACCGACGTATACTAGTTCTTTATGTTAGAATACACCTATTCAACGAAACTTTCTCTGAGATCCGTTTTCTCCCAGGCGATCACTTACGTTCGTAGGCAAGATGCGAACTCTCCCGGGTTCCTATTATGCAAGTACTAAATGCAACAACAGTGCAGTGTGGGAAAGGGAGGTAGGCTGTTTCAAGAAACCAGGAAATACATTGAACCTGCGTTGCAGGATATTATTTTATTTTGAGCGACACCTTTTAGATGAGAATTCTAGAATGTTCCTGGGTCAAGTGTAGTATAAAATAATATCTGTGGATCAAAATATTTCAGAGCTCTCAGCCTCTATAACATTGCACTCATTTCCCCATTGTATGGCCCAGGATTCTCTATATCCAACTAGATTGAAGTAACCTATAATTTATTTGATGTTTCACGTTCTAATGTTTGGTTTTAGAAACGCAACACTTTCTTGGTGGAGTAATAAATGTTATATTTCTAGTAAGTTGTTTTTTATCACCAATCACGTGATTAAATTAACAGATTATATTTTTTCTCTGGATGAATGAAACGTTTGTTTCAAATCATGAACATTGGAAGAACTTAATCCACTAAGCGTGTTGTTACTCGTCACATAATTGAACGCAAGTTCAAGTCATTCGACAATTCATGTCAAGACGACATTTCATGTACTTTTGAAAAATAAGGCGCAACAGCCTTAATTTACTATATGAGAAATATCAGGTCAGCTATCACTCATTAAACATTTAAACAATCTGATAATTTCTTAATCTTGTTTGTTTAAGTTATTTTTTTAATTAAAAAAGATGAATTAACAGCAACAAATAATTAGTATTTTTACTATTTATTCTCGTTGTCTGTGACGCTAGTTGTACTCAATATTCGTAGACAAAGCTTTCTTCTCAGGATTTATCAAAATGATCTCTTGGTTTCAAGTCACTACTCTTCTGACGAGAGGCAATAAACTAATTAAACATATCTTTAATTAAGAATAAATAGAAATGAACATTTCAGTGATATCTTGACATTATGTTGCTCTAGAAAGTGACACGTAGGTAAAGCAAGATATGTCATGGGAAAATGTGAACAATGAACGTACGTGCATCATAAAAATATAAAATAAATTATAGGAAAGAAATAAAAAGTTGTTAATAGAATTTGGAAAAACACGATGCACAAGCGTAAACAAAATAAACAACAACACGCTTTTGGAAATACACCTACTTATATATAAGATATAGAAAATTGTTCTCAAACCTTTGAGCCACAGGGATACTGAATCTTTCATTCAACAACACACACAACGTAATTAGCACCTAACAAGCCGTAGGAAACAATATTTCATGAAAAAGTCTCTTTGCTAATTGTAACTCATCTTCAATAAACCGATCACGCACACACAATCTACGACTACTTCGCCACAAAACATCAATAAAACGCAAACTGGTTGACAACAAAAGCGACGAGCGAGAAAGCAATAAACAAGTGAAGTAACTAGTTAAGCCCTTCGTCTTTAGAGCGAGGCAGCGTCTCCGGGTAGGAATGTCCCCATGCGAGTCACGCGCCGTTCATTATGGAGTCGGATACGAAACGGGAAAATTGCCATCCAGGGGAACAGGTGTTTTTCTCAACGACAATCGAGGCGAATCAGCGTGGCGAGGCGTGGTGAGGCGTGGTGAGGCGTGACGTGGCGAGGCCTTGTGAGGCGTGACATGGCGTGGTGTGGCGTGGCGTGGCGAGGCGAGGCGAGGCGAGGCGTGGCGAGGCGAGGTGAGGTGAGGTAAGGTGAGGTGAGGTGAGGCGAGGCGAGGTGAGGGGCGAGGGGGGGGGGGGAGGGAGGTGAGGCGAGGTGAGGTGAGGCGAGGTGAGGTGTGGTGAGGTGTGGTGAGGCGAGGCGAGGCGTGGTCAGGCGTGGTAATGCATGGTGAGGCGCCGTGAGGCGTGGCGTGGTGAGGCGAGGCGTGGTGAGGCGTGGCATGGAGGAGCGCCGTGTTGCCGGCCAGCAGGTTGCAGCTAACCCCAGGGCAGTAGATCAATGGGGGCCCTTAATTTCAATTAATTCCTCAATCCTCTTTCCTTCAATTTCCTCACTCAAACATTTCCCCCTGGATATTTTATTATTATAAATATATTTTAAAAAAATACGTACATCTGTCCTTAATACAATAGGAAATATCAACTTACAAAGGAATTAAAATATTGCCATAAGCGTTAAAAAGGTTAAGAAGCTCAGATATCACCGGTCTCTTGTTTTTTTTCTCTTCGAGTTTATAATTTCGCGTTTCTTCCGCGCGGTAATCGTGAACGCAGACAATACACCACGTTGAGTGGACGTTTAATTAATTACTCCCACGAATTTTTAAACAATGTCTTGGGTGACAACTGTGTTTTTCGCTGAGAAAAAGACAGTTCTTCTAAAGCAAATCACTTTCAAGATCTGCTCTTGATGTTCCACTATTCAACAAAATGTCTTTGTGGGTTTTTTGGTGTCTCTAAGATACCTTGCTCTTGGACGTGACATCACAGCTCGAGCACCGTGGTGTTACCTGCAACCAGATTAATTCTTTAAAAATTGGAACCTGTCTGAGACGAATTTTAAGAAACACAAATTTCATTTTCACTTAACGAAGGTCTCCCATATTCCATTTCTCACATAATCAAGTTCAGAAAGTGTTCATTTCACTTTTAGAGGAATTCACTTTTGTAGATTTGATCCACATTTGTTTCAGTTCCGTAAGAGAAAATTTTACAAAAATGTAATACTTTTACAATAAAAACCAATTATAAAGAAACTGGTATGTATTGCATTTTATTACTGCATGTGAATTACAAATAGAACGGTAATTAAAAGAGTAGATTTTGGTATGGTGAAAATCTTGACAATGTTCATGTGTCTTGTCTTGATCATTCAAAGTATCTTTAATTTGTCACTTGTTGTCAAAGAATTTAACTTTGATTTCAATTTGAATTTATCTTTGCAACGCGGATATAAGGGACTGAAAGTTCTTCTGTGCGAGTTCGGCCTACTAGTCTTCGAGAAAATTAATTATAAAATTCAAAATGTCTTGTCTGACTAGCATTATTGCGCACAAAAATAGTTACCGGAGGAAACTGAAAAATAGATAATTTTTCAGTTTCCTCCGTCCAAAATAAAAGTATCTAAAATTAATACGCATGCTATTATTCCTCTAGTAATGAAAATCAAAATAAAGGTGGTCACAGGTAAAGAAAATAAAATTTGGAGCGATGAACAAAAATATAGCTTGATTTGTCGGAACCAATTTTCAACCCAAACTATGATTTTTTCATTTATCCAACATTTTCCAACAACGAACTCATGTATTTCAACAGAAATTGAAGTAATTAAATATGTTTTTTCAGCACCAATATCAACTCTATATAAACATCCTGTGCTGTTATTTCATCATAGAGCCATTTCAAAAACCTTAATTCCCCTGTTCCATTAATATATCTGTGGAAGGGTTATCTATATATATATTAACAGAAGAAATCTAAATGAGAGCGCAGAAAGTGTTAAGTGATATTCTACAACCCAATTTTTAAAATTCGCACAGACCACTCTTGATACCAAGATATAACAATACTTCGCAAGCAGATACCCATTAAGACAATGGGCTGATTTTCAGCGATAATGACGAAAAACCGACTTTGCTGTGCTCGAGCGTCACTTGGGCACCAGACCGGGTGTCCTCGTTTCTCGCCCCGTCACGCCGCGACGCACCACTACAATGCCTAAGTCAACACCCGTCGCGTTGACACAGCCGGCATCCAGGCATCGGCGCATAACGATGAGGCGGGCGACGATCGTTCCCGCGGCTTAAGTAAATGAAGTGCGCCAAGGACGCTCAATTTCCGGCATTAGCTTTTTCTGAGACCAGCGATCTCAGAACGCAGGCTAGAACGCAGTCGGTGATTATTCGCATCAATGTAACTGTTTGGATTGATTGATTGATTTATTCATGTTTCCGGGTGCGTCAACTGCTCTGGTCATTAGTCCCGTTAGTGTAGTGCATTTTTTTTCTCGGGAGATGGCGGTGATCTTCCCCAGCTGGATGGCGAGATCCGGCGCCGACCTACAGTCCGCTAATGGGGTTTCCCCCTAACCAGGACCAGCGGGGCACCGCCCCAACCGGGACAAGTTCTAAGCTCCCGACCGGTCTCCCGGGATATGTGGTAGTGTAGTGTATGTTCGTGTAAGTGTGTGTGTAAGGGGAGAGGATAGGACAAGGAATGGGAAGGACAGATCGCGCGCGATCCGTGGCCCGTTTGGTAGGGTACGGCATTCGCCTGGTGTTGATCGGAGAAACCACGGAAAACTACCGAACAGAGCAGCCGGCCGCTAGAATTCTCCTCCAGACAGCAACTGAAGTAACTGTATCAAGGGACTCTACTTCACACATTAAGATCGTATTATTCAAGACAATGATGACAATTTTCTAAATTGATAGAACACATAAATGTAAAAAAATAAGCATCTTATAGAGTCATTGCTGGAAAATTTGAGGAAATCGATTATTTTTAGAGCGAACAAAAATGGTTTTACACGCAAGAAAATATTCAAAACTATGTCTTAAAAAATATTCGAAGACTTCTGACGGAAAGATCAGGTTGTTATTTCAAGATTGAGAACGGAACATTCTAAATTAACTCATATTCACCTATTAACTGAAAAAAAATCCTCCTAAATGTAAAGTTCTTCTAAATGTAAAACATATATTAGTTCATTGTCCCCTATACAAAAGCAGTAGGCAAAAACACCAATTAGAAGGCAGACATGGTAACATTTTTAACTTGAAAGATTATCAGAAGAGAATTATTGATTTTGTGAAGGAAATCAATATTTACAACAGCATTTAGATGAACTACTTATTATTCTTATATTACTTGTATTGTATGTATTGTATTGAAGGTATTGTAATAATTGTATTGTATCGTTTGCATTATATTCTCTTACATTTTTGATCATGAATATGGTTATAAATTTCATATTGCAATTTTAAAATGTATTTATCTGTTTAGTCGCTAATGACCTTGATGTCGATGCGACGATAAATAAATAATAAAAAAAATGGTTTTATTTTGAAAAAAAAAAATTCATCAATTCTTTATCATCTCAAAGAAATTTTTCGTGTTTTCATATGATTTCACTGTGCCTTCAACCTAAATTTCAAATGTCAGTGTAATCTGACAATTGAGAAGAGATATCTCGCTGTAAATTCGTATCTCATCAAGCGCAATCTTCATTTCTTAGGTTTATGGATGAAATAGATGGTCATATATCTTTAATTTTCCCTTTATGAATGAAACGGATGGCCGTATAAGGATTATGTTCAACTATAAATATCTACTCAAATTAGGCCTTGGGTTGCCGACGTGAACATTAGACATATTTCTACAATAAAATTCGTAGAACTGTAGATCAAACGAACTTGTTTTGATACAAATGACAATACAAATGTCATGATTGAATATGCTACAGTAAACCCTCATTAACACGGATCCAAGGGACCAAAATAATCGGAGTTCGTGTTATAAAAATCGTGTTATCAGAGTATTATAAATGTCCGTACTACCGTTATCCCTTGCCGGGAAAGACGTTTTGTTCGTGATACGGCGAAATTTGTGTTACGCGAGTTCGTGCTAACGAGGGTTTAGTGTACATATTTTCATTTACTGTTTTTTTTACAGTTTTATTTTACATAGTTGTTATGATATGATTAAAATACGTATTTAATTTTCAATTCGTTGAAATTGAATTGAAAATAGTGGTGATTTTTGTGCTTACTCAAGCTTCAAGGGATACATAGGGATTAGGGAATTACAATTAGCAATTAGGTATAAGGTCAATCACATATTATTTTAATCACGGAAAACCTACTCTCATTAGTTTCTCTGACTCATTCTTGACTTCTTTTTCTTCTCATTCTTATTTGTCGTCTTCTTTTTCGACCTTTTTCTTATAGTCTTCTTTACATATGATGTCCCTTCGTTAAATCTAAGAACTGTTCACATCTCACGATCTTTTTCATACTTCGCTCATATCTATGTCAGTTTCTCAGTTTTGTCAGTATGTAAGCCTCGCCAAACATAACTATTTTTAAAATATTCTTCAAATCCTAGAAACATTCTACGCAACTGAACAGACGGAAAATTCATTTTTTAAATCAAAAAGTATTATTCAGTTCTATTTTCAAATTATCCTGGTACTTGCCCATCACCACATTTTTTGTCAATTTGTTACTGTTGGGAATAAAACAACTCTCCATATTGTTACATAGATCCCTGTATCACCTCTCTTTAAGATTTATCATGCGAGTATTCCCAGAGACGCGATACATCATTATGACTATCATACCGACTATCACAACCTACGTGCTATCGCAATATGACATGTCACAGATAGGGAATGAATGACAGCCAGGATAATGTAGATACTCACCATTAACTCTGAACAAGCAGACACGGACTATTTTAATTGCATAAGTCATTTATCCAGAAAGCAGTATTTTATCAACATATTTATATTTGTGAAGATCTTTTACTTGTGTTACTACATCTAATATGTAAATTATATATGTTAATTGTGTTACTAAATCTAATATGTAAAAATACAGTGCTAAAATGCTGCAAAAATCTATTTTTGTAAAACACTAAAGGTTTTCGTTTAGAAAGGCATTTGAGCTTTCAATTCAACCAAATTTCGTGTTGTTTTCTCTTTAAATGAAAGGCAATGGGCCCTATTCGTGTTATCACTTGCTCATGTTGACAGGTTTTATATTATAAACGCTAAATACGAATACTTAATAGATGAATGCTTATCTGCTGCCACTTGTCATTTCTTCGTTTTGTTGTACGAGGTGAAATCGATCTACCTAACGCAGACGTCTGGCAGCATTTCGACGTCTGGTGTCAACAGGAGCGGAAGTATGTTAATTGACATATGTAGGAAGAGGATTTTTAGTCCCGAAAAATCTTGAAATATGCTTTTAAAAATATGCATTATGACCTAAAAATTCTGGAATATGCACTTTAATATGCAATTAAAATTAATAATATATAATTTCCAGTATATAACTTTCTTGATAAAATTCAGGAGAACCATCCTTGGAATCAAAAGATTTTTATAAGTGTAAACATAATGCATACGAGTATGTATTAACCTTACTTCGCGGGAGAAGTAATTGAAGTAAATATTCACCTTGTTTCATTTCTTTTGCCTGGTTTAAAATATGATATCAAGAACCTACATTGGCACAAGTATTTTATCATCTATAGAAAAGAAGAAGAAAAACTAACGCAAACTGTGACAAGCTCTTTCGAATTAGTGAACGCGCACAAATGAGATTCTATGAAAAGATTAAACGATTTAGAGATAATTCTATTTTAACGAAATATGCAAATTATACGCACATAATTATACGAATATTCACCGACAGGAAAATCGACCAAATATGCACTAACATATTAATCTACATAGTATTAAATTCTAACCAAATGTAAAGAAATTTGACTTAGCTATGCCCTGAAGCAAAGAACAAAAATATGCAATATCATAGAAAACCGCTCCCTAGTCATACGTTAAAAGAACAGGTTTCAGTTTGTCAGAGAAGGGGATCACGACTTCCATCATAGAAAGTTTCTCTGAACTCTTCAATTTCGAAGTTCTGAAATTTTCCATTTATTAATATGCAGTTACGAATAATTCTCAGTTAGCACTGAATAAAAAGGAAACCTAAAATGGAAAAATTGTAAGAAGTTTCAAACTCCGGGAAATGTTTAATAGAAGATTAAATGAAAATAGGATGAGAAGACTATCAAAATTATTTAAAAAGTAAAAAAAAAAACACATTAAAACTGACTCAAATAGTTACTTATAAAGATTTAACAATAAATGAATGTATACAATTAGTTGAGCAATAGGGTGTAAAAAGATAAAATACGGCAGGGGGGAGGTATGAAGATAGAAGAAAGGTGTGAGTAAAGAGTTTTTAGGATAATAAGCTAGAGAATTAAAAATACCATGTTTAAAAATGCGATAGTTTGATTGAAAGAGTAAACAGTGTGTCCGAATAAATGTTACAACTTCTTTGGCAGGCACCTTTTCTGATCCAAAGACATTTCGTGTATCTGCCAAACATCAGAGCAAGATGAGATGCCTGGCACTCAGGGACAAATGACATGTGTATAACGCAGTTACAAGTCTTCCTTTAATATGGAATGTTGAATATAGTATTAGTAGTAACCTCCGTGTGGTCTACAACTCCACACTGCTTCTCTTCATCAGAGGGACAAGTCCCCCAGATGGGCACCTTTGCCTCATTGGGCTTTTATCCGCACCCCCTACCGACGCGTTAACGCCGACGGGCTGATGGCCGGATACAGCCGGAACCCAGTTTACCTTCTCGGCAACCTTCCCATACAATGCCTGGGTAGGGGCCGCCCTGCTAGCTCAGAGCTCCAAGCTATCCAGGCTAGTACTGGAGTTTCGACAATGCACCACTCACATGCGTCGGAAACAAGTTCCCTCGTCTTTGCCCAGAGTATCGGGCCACTGCCACGACGAATCCGAGAGCCCAACTGGGGGCCACCTGAACTAAGATCCAGGCGACTCGGAGCCCCCATCCCGTCTCCCCAATGCTTACCGCCAACTCACAACGTGGGTAACCTGACGGGAGGTAACTAGTTTCCCGCCGGACTTTAAAGTGGGTTCCAGAGTATTCCGAAAAGCATCCTTCGCCCAATCTTGCTCCGAGGTCTCCTAGACTTGGCGTGAGGTGCCTGTTAGCCAGTGTCTACAAGGGATGGTCGAAGATCCGGAAATGTAGCTGGTACAGGCAAGTACCCGCGAATTCCAAGCAATTTGGTTTGTTTTCAGGATCTGTTTTGTGGAGTATTAAATCCAAACAAGAAATGACAAATATCATCTAATTAAGTTTTTAACTGAGTTGTACTTCCAAGTTTAAACGTAATTGTATGCATTTGAAGAGTTTAGTATTGATTTTTTTATCTGTTTTGCATAATGTTTTTTTCAGGGATTAGCAAACTGAAGAGTACAAACGTAAGGTAATGAGCAGTACTAGAATTTGTTCGTAATTACATTGTTTGTTTATTAGTTACAATCGGCTTTTGTTATATGTTTACTAATCGGGCTTTTTGAAGTGATTTGAACATATTTGATTACTCTTATTTGTACACACTTCCAAGTATAGTATGTATTTTCTCATATTTCAGGAAAACTTGTATTTCATACCGTAGTCTTTTAGAATCATTCTTGGAAGAATATTTTTAAATTTTAGTGGAATTAAAAGTGGTACGTAGGTATTCTGTTAGGTGAATGTCCTAGTGGGAGAAACGAGTAAGGTTACAATATTGGTCCCATAAAGAATGGCCACGAAGGCAGTGGATTGTAGGCTCGATAAACATAATCCAAAAAACTCTTGTTTACAAGTCCGATATACTGTTACTCCCGCTTCATATCAAACTTGGGCTTACGAAGCAAACCATTAACGCTCTAAACAATGAAGGTAAATTCTTTCAGTACCTGTGGCATCAATTCCCTGACATCAGTAATGCTAAAATCAAAGAGGTTATCTTCACAGGTCCAGATATTAGAAAACTTCTATTTGATGTTAATTTTGAAGATGGTATGTGTGCTGCAGAACAACCTGCATGGAAATCATTCCAGGATGTGATAAAAACTTTCTTAGCAACAGAAAAGATTCAGTTAAACACAAGACAAATAAATGGTGGATAGAATGCTCGTTTATTTCCAAGATATAGGCTAAAAATGAGCTTCAAAGTGCACATGTTACATTCACATTTCACTGGAATATTTCTCTGAGAATCTAGGAATGCTGTGCGAAGAGCAAGGAGAATGATTCCATGAGGAGCTAAATGAATTTGAACGCAAATACCAAGGGAAATGGAGCAGACAGATGCTGGGAGATTACTGTTTGTTACTAAAGAGAAGATACAAGTACATCTTGCACGCGAAAAGCAAGACAAAAACGTTTCTTAATCTAAGTTATAATATTGAAACCGAAGTCTTTCCATTCTTAATACAATATAAGGCTTTCGGTCCAGTATGGCTATGTTTTTTTTCAAATCTATACGCGCAAAATATTGCATATTCATTATTCATAAATATATATTATAGTCGTGTTTAAATGAGTAAAAATAATAAGAAAGAAGCATTACTTACATATGATAATAAATTAATTGTAATCTTGTTTGTGCGCCTGTCTCACATTTCTCGTATTTTCATTTTGATTTTGCAAAAAACCTGATATGATAGAGAAAAACTGACTTCAATTCCGATATCAGCATGCGAGAAATATAAAAGATCACTACTTAAACGTTATGCTATTATTAGAAAGTTTAAATTCGCAGGTTATTGTTATTTTAACAAAAGCACTGTTCTCGAATACTGCAATAACACAGTATTGAATTGAATAGGATAGTAGACGTATACACAGTACAACATTTCTTAACTCACCAAGAATGTGATACCAAAACAGTGGTTATTACTTACAATAATAACCTTCTTCCCAGCTTCTATGTATTACCTAATGGACACTTTTATTATCTCGTATACGGTGTAATATAGAGTAGTATAGAAGATGCTGGGATAAGTAGTACACAGAAATTTATGTAATACTGTGCAAAATCGATTTCGAGAATGCTACGGAAATACGCGTTTGGGGATCCCCTGATACCGAAAAAGTGTTTTTTTTAAACGTCCGTCCGTCCGTCCGTCTGTCAGTCTTCCTGTCCATCCCGTCCGTCGGACTTTTTCCAAATTGCAGAAACCCCTGCTCATCTGGCTCTAGTTGAAGCATTGGAATTTTGAAAAAGTCTTTAAACTTTGGGGGTACTTAAAATGAAGCCCCTGCGACATTTTCAAAATTTTCTCAAGTCGTTGATTCGAAAGACGTAACACGACAAATCTGTGGAGAACTGTACTGCGCATGCGCCGGCATCAAATGACGGGATTTCGATTGACGGGTCCCGACATTCTCCCTGTTTTGTCGTCTACGACAAATGTGTTCGTAACTTACACTTTACGTAGTTTTCGCCGCCACCTCTTAACACGAATTCAACACTAACACACAATAAGCATGGAAATAATGAAAATACAATATCCATAGTACCAATATAATAAGGTAGGAACTTAATGGCTATTTTGTTAAGTTAATTCGAATATGTCAGAAATAAACTTACGTATTTGTTAAAGATTTGGAGGTTATGTATATACTGAGGCTCATTTGATTTCATATTGGGATCTATCATACGTTTTACTATCTTGTAATGGTTATAAAGGCAAAAGTGGACTCAGAGATACACAGATGTTCAATAAAAGCTTTTAGATCCTGTTAGAGGTATTCAGTGCCATTAGTTCCTAGTTTTAACGTATGTTTTCGATTGTACGACATGCAAAAACTTATTTTTCTGAAGAATGATTCTGATTCCTATTGACAATATGTTTGCGTACCACGACAATGGATTTCCCGTCTTGCAAAAACTCTCTAATGCTGAAAAGGACTCCGATCAACACCAGGCGAATGCCGGAGCAGTACCCTAACAAACGGGCCACGGACTGCGCGCGATCTGTCCTTCCTCTTCCTTGTCCTATCCTCTCCCCTTACACACACACTTACACTAACATGCACTACACTACCACATATACCGGGAGACCGGTCGGGAGCTTAGAGCTTGTCCCGGCTGAGGTGGTGCCCCGCTGGTGGGAAAGTCCTGGTTAGGGGGAAACCCCACTAGCCAACGGTAGGTCGGCGCCGGATCTCGCCATTCAGCGGGGAAAGATCACCGCCATCTCCCGAGAAAAAAACATGCACTACACTAACGGGACTAATGAACAGAGCAGTTGACGCTCCCGGAAACACGAAAAAACCAAACCAAACCTGAAAAGGATTGCGCTTCGCATTCGCAAGTGTCACCAACTGACCACGCGCCTCGTTCTCCCCCCACACCCTTTGCGTCGCGTCTTTAGCAAAGCGGTCGCTCGCGGACGCGTTCCCGCGCGGCATCTGCAGCGCGGTGCGGCGACGCCGCCCGACCGGCTTTTGTCTCGCAGGGATTAGCGGCGGGTCAGCGCTCCTTCGCCCCCGCCCTTCGCCCGCGGGCGTCGGCCCCCCTCCCCCCGCCGAGGGCTATTGTGACGCCCTTCCGCGTCAACAAGCTCGCCCAACAGACGCATGGCTTCCGTTCTCGCAAGACAACAGAATTTGTGAATGTTTGCGGTGGCTTTTCGGCGTCAATACGTGCGGTGGCAGACGCCCCTTTCCCTGTGGCGTCGCTCGGTGAGTGGTGGCGTTCGAGTGCCGCGCTGCTGTCCGTGGCAGTGAAGTTATGGCGACAATGAGGGTGACTGGCGATAATGCTAATGACGCCGGTGGGGAGGGGTGGTTCAATGGCCGTTCAACGCGTCTGAACATGAGGCCGGGCGTGCAGGTGACTGACGAGGACGGTTGGGAGAGGAGGATTTAGTTACAGTTAACAATTTACGAATCATCGATTTAAAAGTTAGCGTGTGTACTGTGATTCCAGGTCAACTATACGAACGGCAGTTTCATTTGGATTTATTGCAATACTAACCATGTAAATCGAGATCTGTATCATTCGCAAAATCGAATTGTGCCTCTATAAAAATTCTTGGTAGCTTATGCGAGAGCATGCTGTCAATGGTTGAGAGTGTTCAATTGTTGACCAGACGAATCTCGTAGGCAAGTAAGATAGTGAACACTTGGAATTGGTAGTCACAGAATAATCGTTGGGGCTCAATAAAAGACCACTGTTTACCACCGAGGATGTCAGGAACGCCTCTCCGGAACGGTTGATGAGAACAGCTGTCAGGCTAGGCTGACAGGAGCGGATGACATCACGTATGGCAGGAACTACTGTGGGGAACTGTTGTCCGACAAAGCTTCCAGGAACATCAACCAACTTACTGGAATAGCTAACGAGAAAGCTAGCTAAACGGTTATCCGAAACTACTGAACAGGAGAATTGCCGAGGACGACTGACGAGAATGCATACTGGCTCGTTAACCGGATGGCTTCATACGTCTGACAGTCTGGGTCGACTGTCAGCAATGGCGGGGTGGAGACGACTGCCACGATGGCCGAGCGTTTGGCGTTCAGTGTGAGCTGCGGGGCGGCGTTTGTGATGACAAATTTTAGCAAACCATCGATATATAGATACTTCGATACATCACCAAAAGGTTTTCGATGTTGAAAACATCGACAAAAACACCTGTGTTTTAAATATGATTCAACGTTTCCAAACAAAATGTCCTGGTTCTGTGTTATATAACACGTCAATATTTAATTAGGATGACATTCTGCCTTAAATTTGAATGCCATCTTCATTTCCTAATCAATATTCTATGCAGGCAAGGTTCAAACTGCCGTTTAACAATATTACCACGTATAAAATAATAAAAAAGGTAACAACACTGGGAAAAGGTTACGAACACGAAACGGTGTCGGTCCGCCTGGGGATCGACAACAGCGACAGTTGTAAATGGGCGTTGGTTGCGAGCAATCCCCGAAATAATAATAATAATAATAATAATAATAATAATAATAATAATAAATAGAAACTGACAATTTTATTTACATCATGACCAATTTTTTTTGGAAATATCGATGTTTCTGGCCAAATATATAGATCGGGAGAAAACGAAAGCAATAGAATGTTGTAGTATCGAAATTGTTGTTGTTGTTTTTTGGCCTTCGCTAGGCGGGGGAGGGCAACGCGGGGCGCTGGTGAGGAATGCTGGGCTGAGGCAGCACGAGACGCGAGGGCAGCGCGCAGCGGCTCCAAAAAACGCGACCGCCGCGCCTCGTGCGTGACTAGCTCCGTCGGGATCCCGCCGGGTAATTTGCTTGCGGTCGAGATTTTTATCTCCTGCTCCGAGGTGTATCGCAGAAATATAAGTAGCAATTAGCCACTAATGGAAAGAGTGGAGTATTATATCCAGCAGGCGCTACTGTTGTGGTCTCCTCGAGTCGTGAATACTCGCGAGGTCTTTTTGCTGAGGATTAGGCGGCTTGGTACACCCTTTGTCCTGCTGATGGCTACGAGAGGCCAGGTGAATGGGAGGGTTTTTCTGGTACTTTCTGGTTGAGATGGATTGTTGAAGTTTTTAATGCGACAAATTAGTTGGCGAGGGATGTTAGTTTGAATAGATATGAAGATGAACAAAACGAAAATACCAGTTTATTAATACACGACGAAAACATAGTTGTGGGAGTTCATTCCGAAATTTTCTTGCTGCAACGTTAAGAAATGGTTGGAATGTCCGTTGCTGTACGCGTACAGACAATACTATGGAACATTTATTCCATGTCTCTAATGGACTGCGCAATGAATTTTAATATTCTTTCTTTCTTCTTGTAAATTGCGATTTGATCATTTAAGCACTGGATTTTAGCATTTTTGTTCACTTATTTCACGAATTCTTTTGAATAGGCGAGTTCATTTTCAAAGATTTTTTAATATATCTATAAATACTTAAATTTCAGGTTTACTTTCATCAATTTCAAGACCATGTATCACCTTCTAATTTCATTTGCAATTTAGAGAAGTTTCATTCACAAATGTCAATTTGCTATTGTATTGTATTTTCGTATTTTAGCTCATCGTCATCTTTTTAAAATATTTTTAAATTATTTTTTTTTAAGTCCATAAACTGCATATTTTTAAGAATATTAAATTTTCATCATTATATAATTTGATGTTTATTCTAATTTATTTCTGAATGTATGTAGAGTGTGATACGTTATCAAATTGTAGATATTTTTAAAAAAAAATTTTTTAAAATAAATTGAAGTATTTAAATACTATGAATAAACGTAGGTCCCTTGTAAGTCATCAGCGCCAAAGAATGACATGGACATCAAGAAGTTAATAGGCTACGTTCACTTGGCTAGGTCCCTCAATAGGCTAGGTCCCTTGTAAGTCATCAGCGCCAAAGAATGACATGGACATCAAGAAGTTAATAGGCCACGTTCACTTGGCTAGGTCCCTCAATAGGCTAGGTCCCTTGTAAGTCATCAGTACCAAAGAATGACATGGACATCAAGAAGTTAATAGGCTACGTTCACTTCTAGCATTGCATTGCACACCCACAGAGACGCATTTGGGTGGGCTGACTTTCGCTGTATCCTGTAGCTCCGGGAGCTTGAGAGGGCTGTTGGGGCTCTGAGGCGTAGAAAGTACACGAGTCCGGCTGCTCCGGCCTCATTAAACGAAATCGCCAGGGTCGAGGCAGGCCTCTCACACGGCCAGCCGATATCGAATGCGTGTAGCGAACGGGCTCGTAATAAAATACAGGTGTACCTGTCGTTGTAAAGGAAATTGTGTGCGTTTCGATCTCGAGCGTTGGACGCTCGTTGCATTCAGATGAGCTCTTTCCATCTCGCGAGACCCCCACCGGCGCCGTTTTCCGCTTTTAATTGCATTTAGCGGCGGTAACCGGCGAAATAATAAGAGGCTCCATACCGTACTACGAGCATTAAATTGTAGATCAATCTCAGAGTTCACAAAAAGAAAACTTGAAAGGATCTCTTGAGTGATTTTTAGGTTTACGAGGTACGCTGAGGTCAGAATTGAATTTTGTTGTGTTTCTTCTTTGACGGTTGCGGTACCAAAGTACAAGTTCAAAACCTTTTCCAATTTTCTTTCGCCCATCTTGTTCCCTGATATCTTGGCTTGGTACACGATGTTATTGTCTGTAAGCCAGAGTAGTGCTGCAATAATGAAGTTGAAGCTCTTGAAACCTTAATAAAAGTAATAAAATACACAAGATATGTTGAAATTATTAAAATGAAAAGCATATTCATAAATACCGGACTAAATTAATGGAAGATGTCCACACATTCTTTTGACAAGTAATTATTCGTGCATAAATCTCGAAATACTTATTTTAGGATTACTTTTACTACGTTATTAATGAAGTTTATTAATAAAATACTCCACGTGCTTTAGTACCAGGCTTATTTTCAAATTTCTTTTTAAGTCTTCATTTTTATGCCAGAAAATTGAGATAAAAGTCATAAGTAACACTTATATTTCTCCATGTGGTAACCTCGGCACTAGTGCTCGTTTCTAAATTTGGAATAATTTCAGGACAAATCGGAATTGTCGAAGATTTTACCATTCACACACTCACTCGTCTGACACACTTTCTATTGCATCATGTTTTCCTATCATTTTTAGCAAGCATTCACCCTCAATGGGACGGAATCATGAATAGGTCAAGTCTTGCAGTAACGAAGAACAATCTACAGATAATACGATTTTTTGTCGAAAAATCTCCACATTCCGCCTCGGCAATACAATTCTTTCTCCTTACTTCGTAGGCAGTACGTTGTAGGCGAAAAAGTAAAAGGTATTGATATATCCTTCTATGTAGAAATTGATTAGTGTTATACAATAGCCTTCAGATGCAGGCATTCATGAATGAGTCTCATAAAGTAGATAGATTTGTAAGGAAAATTTAACTTCATCTTAAAGAGTTGCATCACCATAAAAGTGGGTCTTCTTTAAAGTTTTTGAAGGTAATGATAACGAATAATTAATGGAACTGTGAATTATAATGATTCATTTATGACTTCTAAAGTTTTAAGATGCGATGTAATACACATTTTGATCATTTTTATCTACATATATAAATTATCATACAGTAAGCATAATATAATTCATAACGTAAGAAAAAATCAAAGATATGTCGGACACTAAAATTATTTAATAAAAGTAGTCGTCTTGAACTATTTGAATAGAATTAAATCTTCAGACCCATTTTTGATTATGAACAACGAATTCGATTTCGACTCTCATTACTATGTATTTTGTTTAAAAAAAATCAACAACAAGAAATTTAAGACCAAATAATACATCAATCTCCAAAAATCACGTAGAGTTACGTTCACCTAAAAAATCAAAATGTTGAATGTGTAAATCTCTACATCTTTTGAATATCTATTAATAAACTGTACTTTACTAATTGAAAAATTTGCATTATATTAATAATATGTAATAAAACGATTATGAAATGAAGAATATTCATATTTTGCGAAGTATAACACGAGCGAGAGAGAAGCGAGCCCACGCCTTCCCGGTGGCAATGATTTAGCGCAAGTATTATCGACCTCATTCTTTCATTCACGCCTTTTCAAAGCATTGTTTGCTTTATCACCCCCTCACATTTTTTTCTATAGTATACGGCATGCAGTAATCATTAGACGAAAACTGCATAGAATGTAAAGTTATGTAGTGACTCGATTTCTAACAATCGAAGACGCTTCCGCTTCGTGTCGATGAGTTTCTATTCTTCTTTGTGGTCCAGTGGTTAGAAAATGTTGAGTGTTGTTAAGATCTGACCTAAACATTTCACCAGGGAGTAATGGGGATAATATCCTCTGGCGCGATTGAGTGATGTTGAGAATTGTCACAGTTACAATTTCTTGAGTTTTCTAAGCAATGGCGTTGCTACATTCGCGGAGGCCACGGTGCAGAAAGTCGAAATGGGGCACCAGCTGCGATTACTAAACGTGAAATTAAGTGTTTTAAAGGAAATTTTTATAAAAGTGTGACTGGCGAAAAGTATGGAGAGAGTGCAATGGGGTTTGATCTGTTTTAATATTTGTCGGTATCTGTCTGCGGGGTTCCTTGTCAGTGGCCCCGGTGCGGTTCAATGTTTCACCAGCGTACCTGCATCCCTGATTCTAAGGATGAAGGATGGTTACAAAAGGAAAGGAGCGAATTTGTAATTTACTATTATATTTTTTGTTGATTTAAGCCAGAAAAGATTTACTTTTCAAATTTGTTAAGTCTGTGTTTAATCAATAGTGTTTTGATCATGATTGTACCAATCAGTCGCCGGTTTATATTCGGCTATTCACCTCCAATCGAACCATTGATCATCATTGACCCATTTCAAAGTTTCATGGACCCCCAGGGGGTCGATCCCGATTCCATTGGGAACAACTGGTTTACCACAATTTGAATGCAAACGAGCAATATGCGAATCAAGTTAGAATCCAATTTATTAAAAAGTGGTCGCAATAAAGTATCAAAATGTAAGTACTTATCAGCTTAATATCTGATACAGTGGCCAGAGGTAGCTTCAGTGCATTAATTTGATTTTTGCCGTAAGGGAAGAGCTTCGACACTTTAAACAATTGGAATGAAACTGTATCGTAATGAATACCATTATACTACGAGCTGTAGCCACCTAATAATAGAATTATGTAATAGGAATACAGACAAATTTAAAATAGCTTTACAATAATCAGAATTAGCAGCCCTAGATATTAATATTATTGTTTGTCCTATATAGAAAGTTAATTATAAAGTTATGTCCAGTTTTAGTGGAAATACTGAATTCAGTCATTTTGCTTTTCCAAATTTGTTGTTGTTGTTGTTATTATTATTATTATTATTATTATTATTATTATTATTATTATTATTATTATTACTATTCAGATGAATAAATTAGTACAAATTAATTGTTACCATTACGAAGAAAGAAAATTCAATATTACTTTATCTACGTTATCAAGTATGGCAAATGAACAAAGTAATTTCAATTATAGAAAATGTAAATTATCTTCTGCATATCTACATCAGCACATAAAATGTGGAGAGTTTAAAAGACTTTTGGTCTTCTTCTAAATTACTCCTTCCGTCATTCAGTTTGTTGTAAAAGACATGACTGGAATCCTAAATGCGACAAACAAATGTTGTTGTTTTTTCAAGGAAATGTATAGTTTCTTGAACCGAGCAAATATAAGTAGTTTACCCTGTTACAAAACTACCAGAAAATGGACATTTTGTTAATGAATGAAATCTACAATTTTGTACTTTCAATTTAAGTCTCTCAATTCATTCCACAGTAGGGGAAAATTGTTTTTCTGCAGAATTTCTGAAAATCAATTACTAGAGTTATTTATTGCTAACTTTATCAGAAAGCTGACATGAAAGACAAGAAGGGATTGATGAGCTTTGCATTTGTAACTTTTGAAATTCACATAAATAAATTTAGTTCATGAAGTCCCGCACAACTATATACTTCTTTTTATCACAATCCAGTCATTGAATATAGCATTCCGAGCGGGAAAACAGGGAGCGACAATAACTTGGACAAGAATTTAAGAAATGGATGCAATTTAATAGGAATGAAATAAGTATTAGAGAAACAGGCCAATACTAAGATAGAAGCTGACACGATGAGATACATGAACCTTGAGATAAGTATGGTTTCAATAAATTAAATTCGATTAATTCCCAGAATTACAACACTGATGTCCAAGATTGAATGATAAAATTGAATCTAAAGGGATCTCGTATTATTGATAATGTCAACACATTTTGAGAAAAGAATATAAACGTGTAGCATTGTTTAAATTTATCTCCGAGTAGAAAGAAACCAAGAGTGAAATCCCCATCTTGAAGAGCAAAATCGAAAACACGACCTTGGGCGAAAGTGCAAGGAACCGCTAGACAAACCAACACAACCAGCAGCAGGATGGGTCCCTCGGGAGCGACCGGAAGCAGACGGCAGAGCATCCCCGTAGCCGGAAGGCGCGCGCCCGCCACCGCGCAACCGTTAGGTGCTTCGCTTTCAACAGGAAGCGGTCCAGCACCCTCTCCCTTGCATCCCTCCCACTTGCAGTTTCATCTTCCTTCCTGCTCCTCCCTGCCTAACGGGAGCGGGCGCGCACCCCGCGATCGCTTTTGTGCCCGAAATTCAATCATAAAGCTCCCTCTCCCCCGTCCGTTTCCCTTTCACGCTCACCCCGGAGGAAGGTGCAAGACGGGGCGTTTTTTCCACGGGCGGCGGATGCAGGCGAACGCTGCCAGCCCCCTTGCGAGGGCACTCACCCTGGACGTCGCCGCTCCATTCACCCTCCGCCCGATGGGATGGGGTGGGGTGGCGAGCGCGGGCAGCTACCCCTGGCGGCGGCGGCGGCGGCGCAACGGGATCGCCTCCTACGTCACGCGGCGCGCGCCAGCTGATTGTGACGTCACGGGCCGCGCCGAGGCGACCCCCCCGCGCCACGCTCCGTCTTGAGGAACGGCCTCCGAGGAAGAGGGGCGGGGCGGCCCGTTTAACAGAGCGTGCCAGCTGTCGCTCGCCCGAGGGGGGCGGGGCCGAGACGGCCGCCGCTGGCTCGCGTGACGCTTTCGCCCACGCGACTCGCTTACGAATAATCCGGTTTGCGAAGCGGCGCGGATTGCCTTTGATGGGCTAAATACTCTCGATTTTATACAAGGCATCTTTCTATTTTTTTAAATGTAGTCTGAACGTCGAATTTGGGGTCTACAATAATTCATAACAATTTCAAGTGCACTTTCCGAATGACGAACGACTCCTCATTTGATGCTTTAGGATTTTTGAGCTGTGCTGCTACAGGAAGACACTGAAACTGAAGCGCCTACGTTTTTCGAACCTGTCTAACACCTTCAGTATTTAAGCTAGAGATTACTTTTCTAAGCAATATATTTTTCAGTATTAGACCTTTAAATCCTTCCACTTGCTCTGTTTTCGAAATATGTGTATTATTATTATTTTGGGGAAATATTTTGAAATGGCAATGTGAACAAAGCCCATTTCGATTGCTGGGAATACAAAGGAACATTTTTTCCTGACATACTTTCCTCGAGTGGAGCAATGTTTGCTTACAACGTTATAAGCCTGACTATCATTAAAATCTGTCAACTTTCGAAAATTGCGTCTCTCCGAAAATTGGTAATTCGAATATCCGGCGCTTCTTTTGTTCAAAAGTTAGTTTGATGCAATTGGCAATATTATAATACGGTTATTTCGTATCCGTTGCAGATGAAACAAATTATGTACTGTTGCAACTATTTTGAAAATAACCCTATTATTAGTTTTCGTGTGACAGCACGGTTGAGTTCTATCAGACCGTCCTAAGGGAATGAAAACGCCGCATCTCGACAGTTTGGGAAGATATAAGATTTAATTGTACGTTTTCATATCTTTCTGCAGATTCGTAATCCTTATCGATGAGAGCTCCTTTTGAAGTAATCGAAGCAAGCTTATAAAAATTATTCTTACTTGTTTTTATAATGTCCTACAAATACCTTTACAAATGTGATTGAAACATATTTTTGTTTGTTTTGTAGATGGCCAAGAATCATTGCTGTCGTAATAATTAACTCGCACGTCATACCTTATGATAAGTATGGAGCTTTACAAGTGATTGGTGATAGGTGTTAAATTGGACTGAAATTAGAGTATTATAATATTGCGTAAGTAAGTGAATGAACAGTGCTCAGAAAAGCAGTTTACTGCGTGCGAGAGCTGTCAAAGAGTCTCGAAAATCGGAATGTTTTAGGAAAGACTGGAGTCGCCGAGAATGCATCCTTTTACGGTAATTGGTAGTTTTTGAGATTTGCGAAATGCTTTTTGGGAGATATTATATTATTTCTAGAATAATTTAAGAAAAAACTTTAAAATGTTTAAATGAACAATAATGAAATAAAACTAAATGTATAATTTTCTTCATCGATCATTCTGCATGTCAATACTACTATATTGTAAATTGTGTTTTCATTTCAAATATTAATAAGTCTTATAATAATTCATTATTGCTTACCACAATTATTACAAAATTATATAAAAATATCCACAATTAAAGCTTTTCTTTTATATAATCTATGGCCACAATGAGACTGCACAATTTAGAAAATGCTTACGCATCAGAGTCATCGTTTTTCTCTGATAAGAAAACCATTTGTACAGAAATAGAAATATACGAATTTTAAGCTTTTAAATGTAATAGAGAATTCAATATTAACTCTTTTCTAAATACAATGTAAAATGAACTTACATCACTCCCTATTTTCTTGCAGCAAATTTATATACTTACAATATAAGTATTTGCACAACTTTGCAGTTCCCACATTATTCATGAATGCATTTTCTATTCGTGATACGATTGCAGTTTGATGGTCTTATTAAAATGGCATTCAGCTAGAGAGCTCATTCACGTATTTTATTCACGCAGATTTTCCCATTGTATCGTTTTGCTCCATCCATCTTATTTATCCCGGACCACAAAAAGCCGCGAAAATCATACCCGCCAACACTGATGCAGTGGACTCAAACATTTTTAGCTAATACGTTTCGTGTGGTCTTGAATATTCATGGATCATTACCTATGCTCAATCTTCGCCACAAACTGCTTGGATTATGTGTTCACAACAGTAAATTGGAGCGCTGTGGTAAATTTATGAAGGTGAATGCGAATGTCACCGAAATATCCCTCTATAATCAGATCAAAGAGATGAAAAGAATAATAAAAATGCTCCGAAACCACACGCTGGCAAAAAGAACCAGAAATACAACGATCGATTTCAATACATTAACGCCTGATCTGCGCTTCTCATTCATCTGTAATCAAACACATCCTGCGTGTTTGGAGAACTACTTGAAAACCTTAACCTTAGCTATGTCAAGTTAGTCATACTCATGGTCTTGAAGGATTTTCACTGGTAAAATTGACTGTGCTCTATAGAAAGAAACCGACGAAACTTGCGACAAGAATCTGCACTGATATTCTTTATGCTTTACTTAGATCAGCGAATTTGAATTTTCCCTGACGATCCATGGTGAACTCATGAGCAGGTTTCTCTTACACATCTGAATAAGCTTCGTTTTTCCCAAATTCCAGCAATTTAATCCTGTTAATTTGAAATTGCAGTTGTGATTAACAGAACAGCATCGCAATAGATTTTCACTGTTATCTGCAACTCACTCCACTGCATCTCCAACATCCATTATGCATGGTCATTGATTACCAGTCTTCCCTGGGAGATGAACTAGGGTCCAAAAAGGACCATTTCAGGTTTTCTGATTAAATTTATTTCCTTCAATCCCAAGGGTTCGGAATTTGCTGTAATTTTATTGTCAAAATCATTTTAATTTCTTATCAATGGAGATGAAAATAAATATTAAGATTTTATTTTGACAATCAGTCAGTTAGGCAGGCAGTCAGAAGGACATACGGACGGCGCCGGGAGAGGTGGCTCAGGACATCAATTGATGTTACTGCAGTGCTTCTGACTGGGAGGTACTAGGTTGAAGTCCCGACGGTGGCAGGGTTGTCGACATGAGCTGCATAGCTCGGTCGAGTTCAATGTCTGAAGGAGAATTCTAGCAGCCGGCTTCTCTGAACGGTAGTTTTCCGTTGTTTCTCCGATCAACACTAGGCGATTGCAGGACCTTAACAAACGGGCCACGGATCGCGGGCGATCGTTCCTTTCTCATTCTTGTCGCATCCTCATCCCTTACTTACACACACACTTACACGAACTACGCATGCCGGGAGACCGGCCAGGAGCTTTAGAGGTTGTCCCGACTAGGGCGGTGCCCAACCGTCGCGAATACCAGCTTGAGGAAAACATCGCTAGTCGACGGTGGGTCGACGCCGGATCTCTCCAGCGGGGAAAGATCACGGCCACCTCCAAAAGAAAAACACACACTACATTTACGGGACTAATGATCTTAGCAGTTGACGCGCCCGGAATCATCAATTCGACAGACGGACAAGCAGGTAGTTAAGCGGACGGACAGACTTGTAGATGACCGGACGGTGAACGTACAGACGTATAGATTTTCCGCAGCAATAACTTTCTACGTTCCACGTAAGACGTATGCGACAAAGTAAAACTGATTAACTAATAGATTCATTTCACACCTAATGAATTGTTGTTCCTTTTAAGTGAGTTCAGTCAGTGGTGATCACAACACTACTGTGAAGTATCGAAGGAGGGGTAAACATTTCCCGAAGATAATAAACACACCCTCCAGTTGCAGCTCCTCATTACAGAAGTCAAGCAGACGGAACACTCAGGCTTACGCGAGGTCTGCAACGAATCCAGTGAGCGTCTACCTCTTGTACCTCAACACACGTTGCGCTGGCGGCAGCATCATTCAGAGGAGCGCGGGTGGCGCGATTCCATTGGAGGCTCTTGGTGTGGGGCGGACGCGTGGTGTTCCTGGGAGGCGGAGGGGCTCGCCCCGCGCCCCCCCCCCCTCAGCGGAACGAGGGCGGCGGATCAGCGGAGGGCGCGAGATGACGGGGGCCGAAGAAAAAAAAACTGGTAGTTTTTTTAATTTTTTAAAACATTATTTACATAGACGGTGGATACATAGCTTAGTTTAAAATAACTCTACATGTGTTTGATGGCTTAATAGCTAACTTAAATTAAAACTTCAAACTAATTCAAGGTCGAGGTTACCCTTGGGGCTCCTCTAGTCGGGATCTAATTCGGAAATTTTTTTCAGGAAAATGTGGAATGGAAATTTATTTTGAATTCGGGTTCCATATGATGGATTTTTGCCGTTTGCGATAGTGAAGGGATTTGGGATATGTTTATAGCTTAGGTGAATTTTGAACTTTTTTTGGTTTTTGCTGCATTTAACCAGATTGGGCAGGCGTATAGATGCAAGGGTCTTATTATTGTTTTGTGTATTTGTAATGCTAAATTGTATGATAATGGGCTTGATCTATGTATTAACGGCTTTAACTGTATTAATTTGATTCTGGCTTGAGTGATTTTGACACCCACATGCTGCTTCCAATTGAGTTTTGTGTCCATGTTCAGTCCTAAGTATCTGATTGGGTTATTGAGAGGGATCCAGTTGGTGAATGTATTGTTTAACATTAATGGTCGCGGAGGTGAGTGTGGAAGGAGTGTGAAGATCTTGGCGGCCGTTTTGGTTGGATTGAGTTGGATTTTATGTTTTGAACCCCAGCTGTTCATTAGGTTAAGTACAATTGAACTTTGTTGCTGCAATCAGTACGTGAAAGACCGGAGTTATAAAAGGCTGTATCATTAGCAAATTGTGCCATGTGGATATCGTTTAGCTTGGAACTGTCTGCAACATATAAATTAAATAAAGTAGGTGATCCTTGTGGCAGTCCTACTAAGATTGGTCTTGGGTTGGAATTGTAGGTGTTTACATGAACTGAAAATGTTCTGTTACTGATGAAACTTTGAATGATGGACTGAATATAATGCGGTGTGCCTATTTTTTTATTTTGTATATGAGATCTTACCTGGTCGTTATTATACGTGCACATTTTCTTGAGCCACCTATCTTCCCTTTACTAACAGTAGTTCGGAAAATATTTGTGGGGAACCGAAGAAGAAAAACACCTAGAAGCTATAATAAGTCCACGTTTTCTTGAGCCACGTGCCCTTCCTTTACTAACAGTAGTTGAATTAAGAAATGATGATGATGATGTTGATGATGATATGAGCCCATTGAATCCCTAAAAGAGCATTGATATCCTCTCAGAACACAGGGGTGGTTCTGCTTATCTCGTTAGGTGAACCAGTCCTAACGAGATTAATTAAGAAATAGCAGCGGGAGATAGTTGTGGGGGAACGAACAAGAAAAACACCTATGTAGTTATTATATGTGCACGTTTTCTTGAACCACCTACCCTTCCTTTACTAACAGTTGCTGAATTAAGAAACAACAGCCGGAAATCGTTGAGGGGGAATGAAGAAGAAAAATACCTAGTTATTATACGCGCACGTTTTCTGGAGCCATGGAATATCTACCCCTATTCCATTACTAACATTAGTTGAATTAAGAATAAATGATGGCCACAAACGTTGTAGATAAAATATGATAACCCGGAATGTTTGTTTCCGTGAAACACAAGTAGAACTGGAGTTGAACTCCCAGAACTGTAGTTGCCCTAATTGCTTTGAGCTGCGCACGTCTATGTTAATTACTACTTGCGCATTGTAGTGCCTTTAGTAGCGAATTTCATGTTAAAAATGTTTATTTGTGTTATGCCAATTCATATTCAAGGGAAATTTTAAAGAAAGTATAGTGACCTAGCTCAGCCATCTTCGGACCGAGAAAGAAGTAGACGAAAAAGTATCCATAAAAATACTTCATTTTCATGATCCGTTACAAAGTTGGGTTTTATTTTCGTCAATCAGATGAATAAGGAAGTCTTGAAATCCCCCAAAATAGTTTTCTCCCTACAATTATTCCAGAATTTTCTGGAAGAATTCTACCAAGTAGTGCAAATCGATATATCTTGTCGAAATAGAACGAGCTTTTAATCATCTCTGTATGTGCTTTAAAACTCACAGAAACGCATTGAAGATGATCCCCCACCCCCGAAAAAAATCCTTTTCCCCCAGAAGAATTCTCTTAGAATGCCGTAGAATGATACGAAAAAAAGATGGACAGAGATGCATTGAAACGCAAATGGACAGAGATGCATTGAACCTCAATCTAACCATAAATACACGGACGGACACATGGACATACGAACACATGGATAACGGACACATGGACATACGCAGGTTACCTGCTTACTACACGCAGGATTGAAGCTGCCCATATATCAGCGAGTCCGGCTGGCGAGCCTAGCTGTACACATCGTCAGAAGGAATAACAGCACATGAAGCGGCAGCGACATACTGCCATGGGCGGACGGAGCCAGTCTTGCGATCTGCAGTCTCTGATGTACGGGATAGTCCCCTCTGTTGTAGGGGGGATTTTTACCTAATTGCACAAACCAAGAACGTAACCCAAGTAAGGTACGTTAGCAGTCATATTTGTTTGCTGTTAATAGTGAAGCAAAGAGAAAAATAGTCCTTCATTTAATGTTAATTAAACTTTTGTACAAATTAAGGGCCACGACGAACAAACTTCACACATTTCTTTCAGAATTAGTGCATACCATATTATTTAGAACCGTCACGTTGAACTTGATTAAAATAGTAAAGTAAGTGAATTATTTAATCGATTTTCTTTCAGCGCATATTGTTATGAAGAACCCATTAACAAACGTGTGCTACAATAGAGCTGATTGCAAATATATGTAGGAGCTAATAAAAGTTTAGGGCACGGTCGTAAATAAAATTCATGTCTTTTAGAGCAGTCGAGATCTTTATATCTTAATTAAATCTTATACTATCTTATATATCTCAAATTTTAGAGGTGACGCGGTGTGATTTCCTGGAAGTTTCAGAAATGACGACACTGCTCAAATATTTATACCATTTAAATTCTGAAAACTCAAATTCTGTATCATCATAACTACCACAGGCTTCGGCTACATGATTATAAAGACAATCGGTGATAAGATATGCGAATACGAATTTCATCTTTTTCTATTGAACCATGAATTAAGATAAAAAAATGTATATTAAATTTTATTTTGCTCACGCCGTCATTAATATAAAAATGATTTTAATCATCATTTATATATTAATATAATAATATAAGATTTAAAATAGAAGTTACACGAAAAACTTCCATAAATTTCCAATAGTCATCTCCGAAACAAAAATGTTACGTGAGGTAGCTACAACTAATTAGGAAACGAACCAGAAGATGATGTAATAAGGGTATTGAAGATTATTCGGTGGAAGTGAGAATTGTGACGAAAATACAGTCGGTGTCGGTCACGGAGTCGGTGTCGGACAGGGTGACGGTGACGGACACGGTGATGGTGATGCTGACGATGATGGACACGTGATGGTGACTGTGACGAACAGACAGAATTGGCAGAAAACAGTGACGGTGACTAGGATGGTGCGTATGTTTGGCGGTAGCGGTTAGGAAGGCAGCTGATGCAACGGAAACGCTGACAGTTATCGAGATAGCAGCTGGGGCGATAGCATATGCCACGGCATTCCCCGCGTGGGCGGTGCGCGACACGTCAAGGGCAGCCGAGCGCACAGGCAGGCGGGCCAAAGGCCCAGGGGGAGGGCGGGGAGGAACAGACAAGGATAGTTAGGATGGGTAAGATGACATGTGGCTGAGAGGGGGAATGGAGTGAGATTGGGGGTGAACGGGATGGCAGGCGGAAATAATGGAATGATTTGGAATGAAATGAGATGGGATGAGAACAAATGGGAAAGGAAGGGGGGATGAGGGGGGGATGGTGGAATGGAGGATGGATGGGAGGAGAGGAGGGGGGAGGGGAAGAAATACGAGACTCACTACTCGCACCTACCTAACCTGTATCATGGGTTGAGACGGTATGGAACGAATGTGGTGGGGCCGGACGGCGTGGGTGGGGCCGGACGGGGCATGGGGAATGTGGTGCGTCGGGTGGGGCTGGGCCGAAGTTAGGTGCGGGGATTCAGTGAGGCGTGGGAGGGGAGGAGGGTGGGTGAGGCGTGCGGCTGCCTCTCCCGACGCAGCGGAGCAAGGCGTCACGCAGAGCAGAGCAGAGCGGGGCGGCGGTGGCGGCGGCGTGGTGGCGCAGCGCGGGTGGAGGCGGAGCAGGTGGCGCGCCTCGCGCCTTCCCACGCGGCAGCAGCGTCTTCCATATTCAGCGCTTCGACAGCGCCTCCCAGGTGGAACAGTCGCTGGCGTGGGGAATGACGTCACAACCCGAGGGACTCCGTCTGAGGGTGCATCCAGAGGGGTGAGACTAGAATTTTAACCGCCTCTCGCCTTCGTGAAAAAATACCCTCGTATTAGGAGCAAAACTTCATTGAGAAACAAATGAAAGAATCGGTAGTCCTATCTTAAGGCAGAAGTTACACCCAATTGCAGTTTAAATAAATTTATCTATCTATTTAAAAGAATATTTTTTTAATTACATGGAAATTCATTGTCTTAACATCTTGATTATTTACTTTAATGTAATATTTTGATTTCTGTACGATTAATGCATTTTAACGTTTTTTTTAAAATTCATATATTAAAGCATCCATTTTGATATGCTATAGTAATTCTCACATTTATTTCTACACCTGTAACATTGTGTGTCTTGTTCTACCTACAAACAGAGCCTCTGCAATGAAGTACTACATTAAATTTTTCAGAGAATTTTTCAGACTTGGGTTTAGTAACGATATTTCGAATATATACACTTACCATTTTTTATTGAATTATCATAATTAAGTAGTGCTTGTATTAACTGTCGTTAACTACATATGTCGGTAAAGATATTTTCGATACTGGAAGGTAAATCATTCATTTTCCTCCACTAACACTTTCTTGGAGTAAGCCTGCTAAAAAATACCTTTGAGAACTTGGTTCTTGTCAAACCCATTCTAAATTGTATTGAAGGACACGCTGAGACTTTCAAAAAATGTTTGCAAATGACGATTGAATAATTCTTTCTGTACTGTAGCCTACTATTTATATTGTCCTGTACATTCCCAAGACTTGATTTTTCTAGTCGTCACACATTCCTTCTTTATTAAGAATATTCTCTCTCTGTGTGTGGCTACGTGTGTGCGTGTGCGCGTAAGATTTACTCGAATGGTATTTTTAATGCAGGGTTTTACGTCAGCACCACTACGTCTTCCTGTTCTTTTCGAGTTTTAAAACCAGATTTGAAACACAACATCAGAAAATCGTCAACGGCTGTAAATGTTCTCATTAGTACAGCCAGTCACATGTGAGAAGAGTGAGTTCAGATATGTGCATGAGAGCCTTTAGTGTCTGCAAGATTTGTGATATAGTATGTTCTCACTCTCGTTCAGTGGGAAGACTCTGAATTTTGGAACAACCGTAATTTCCGCTTTTTCTCCTTTCTGTTTGCCTTGATGGCAGAATGTTCTGCGAAGTTGTATATAAATTTATTAATCGTCACTATTTTTTTTTCTATTTGAACTATTTTCCCTTATATTTTTTAGATTCATTTAAAAATAACTTGATCGCAGATTTTCGTCTATTGCTATGTCTCTCTTCTCAACTAACTTTAAGTAAAATTTATTTTAAAGAATTCACTAATAATCTAGTGAATTCTAATGATCTTATTAATCTGCGTATTTTCTGGCAGAAGTTCATAAAGCATTAAAAAAACCTCCGCAGTGAATATTTACTTAAACTAGATGGTTATATAGTAATCCGACTGTATAGTGTCATTATCTTTAAGAAGAACCAAAGAAAGCTCTTGTAAATGACGTGTCAAAACGTCATTGCGCTGTTGATTTTATGAAGTCATACAGACGACCGCAGCAGCGATCTTTTTCCGTGGAGATTCTAAACAGCCACTAATATTGTGTGGGAATGTGTTTTGTTCAGGTCATTGCACATTTTTTGACATGTTCTAAATCAATTGAGGAACACCAAAGGCAGTATCGCCGAAGACAGTCTCGCTGTCATCAATACATACGGAGAACTTCACACGGAGTGTGTGTACAATCTGACAATCAAAATGGTTTTCTTCAGAACAATACCTGACATACAAATGACGTTTTCAAACAATGACACCGGGACTTAGTGATTTTCAGTGAAGAAAGCCATCAATAGTCCCAAACACACGGGATAAATTATTCACATAATAACTATAACGTGTGACACTGAACAAACATTGAATCAGGGGTCCACTGAGAAGTGTGTTTCACTACTCATTGTCAATCTAATCAGAATTTCGCGGGATCCACTTGCACCGAAAACAGTGAATCATTCCCATTTCTCCTGCCCCCCCCATTTTCCCTTACCATCACCCTTCTCCACACCGGTTACGCCTTCCACCGTTCCTCCCACCCGCGCCCGACATCAAACGGCCAGCCGGCCTGTGGGAGCGGGCGGCGGCGGCGGCGGCGGAGGCGGCGAGAGCGCGCGTTACGGTCGCTCGCCGAAGTAAACACGGAGTTAATGGCGAACGCCTAACGAGTGCCCTCCTGCGTTGCCCGCCTTCCGCTCGCTCGCCCGCGACCCCCCCGCCCTCGCCACACAGTGGGTCCGCGCGGGCAAAAAACGGAGATCACCAATCACATCGGCAATGCTCATTTCTTTTATTAGTGCAAAGTTTTGGGTCAGCAATTCGCCCAGTCATATGGTACGAAATATATCACAAATACTAATATCTTATTTTCCATACAGTCTATTATGATGACACAATTTAATAACCTGTTGGTTGATGAATGGATAGTTTGTGATTCCGGGCGTGACAACGTCTAAGGTCATTAATTCCGTAAGTGTAGTTCATGTTTTCCCTTTTGGGGGTGGCGATGATCTTCCCCCACTGGATGGCGAGATCCGGCGTCGACCTACCGTCAGCTAGCGGGGTTTCCCCAACCAGGAAACTCCCACCAGCGGAATACCACCCTAGCCGGGACATGCTCTAAACTCCTGACCGATGTGTGGTAGTGTAGTGTATGTTAGTGTAACTGTGTGTGTAAGGGGTGAGGATATGACAAGGAAGAGGGTCAAAAGATCGCGCGCTGTCCTTGGCATGTTTGTTAAGGTACTGCTCCAGCATTTGACTGGTGTTGATCGGAGAAACCAGGGAAAACTACCGATCAGAGCATCCGGCCACTAGAGTTCTCCTCCAGACAGCGACTGAATTCGACCTAGCTCACAAGCTAGTCGAAAATCGAAAATCCTGCCACCGTCGGGACTCGAACTTAGGACTTCGCGGTCAGTTGCACTGCAGTTGGTGCCCGTGAACAACCTTTCCCGGTAATAACCTTTTGAACAATATTACATATTATGGACTGCTGATGGAACTCACCAACGTACTATAAGAAGCTACATAGTGTTCTGTCTCTTCTCTTCACTTGTGCGGTGCGAAATGTGTAGTCCCCATACTCCCTCATATATTGCTTCCGTGCGGCTTGTCTAGTTCGTACCTAAAGTATTCAAATACATTTTTGATTAATTGCGAAAAATCTCAGGTGCCAAAAACTACCTTACAACGATTTCATATGCCAGGTTGATTACAGCCGGGAAGCGATGGGAAGTACTTTATTTTTGCAATTACTACTTAACATAACTCACACCATTATGATTTAGCGGCCATCGAAATCTACGAGTACAATCTGACTTGGAGATAAAATAATGCGATATTTTGATTTAGCTTTACTTTTCGTTCATTCTTGTACACTGTGGCCTCCGCCCTCACCCTCCTTCCGTGCCGCCGCCGCTCCCGAGCCCGGGTGCGCGTCATCGGACTAAGCAAACGGTGCAGGCCGCCAGAGCAAACAATACGCATCTCTGGGGGAAAGAGAAATGTCGGCTTCTTTTTTGCGGATTAGTAGCAACCGAGGCTCAAGTGTCAAGGTTCTTCAATCGTCTCAAGGTAGGTGGTCGAGAGATGCAAACCTGGCCCCGAGTGGAGGCTGGAAATCGCTTGCTAATATTTGGTTACAAGCGGAATGGAATTGCATGCCCAGATTCTTGGAAATGGGTTTGTTGCAACATTATTCTCATTGCATTCGCTTATGGTTTCACGAAAACGTATGATAAACATGAGCCAATGAGAGATGAGTTCAATGTACTAAAGGCAAGGAATGGAATTGCAAACGAGCTACTTGGAAGAATTATGTATATTTTCTTCTGTAGAACATTTGATATTTTTGCACATAAAGAAATTAATCACGTACAGAAAAGCATCCAGGTGTGTTTTATGTATGTGTGTGCGCGCGCGTGGGAGGGGGAGGCTCATTGGGCTTCACTCTATGATACATACAAAATATAGCTTTTACTAATTTTCTATATTAACAAAAGTACTTCAGCGCATCAATTGTCAACGTTATAAACATTAAATCTATGTAAAAAAAATTATATTCAGAATAAATGAAAAGTTATTTATGAAAAAACATCACGTCCTCTGGATACTATACTCGTAGCCCTCCCTACACACACACACACACTCACACACTCACACACTCACACACTCACACACTCACACACTCACACACTCACTCACTCACTCACTCACTCACTCACTCACTCACTCACTCACTCACTCACTCACTCACTCACACGCGCGAGCGCACAGAAAAAATTTGGGTGCTCTTCTGATCACATACAACATAATTTTACAGTTACGTCGAAAGAAAGAATTTATCCTTGAAAATAATTATTGAAAAAAAATTGAAATAAAAGTATTCCGTACTCACAATGTTTCTTTCAATTACTACCTTCCAGCTTTATACTCCTTGCCATTTTTTTCATTAATGTCTTTATCAAGAAGTTATGGAATGTAATAAAAAAGGAGATAATTTTTTTATGTATTTGAGGCTACATTTCCAACTTACAATTTCTAACAGAATGGAGGTTGGCAGAGGGGAAAAAAATGTTCCAAAATACTCTCCCAGAACGTTTCAGTTTCTCACCGTGTTTCCTGTTCAGTGGAGATCGAGGCACCCTTACTGCGGTTAAGCGGCCGGAACAACATGCCAACCAAATCATCTTCAAAAGCCGCACCACTTGAAATTGTGAAGGTCAAACTCATCATCATCATCATCATTATCACAATTATACATACAGCAATTTTAGGATCTAGTGCTGGCCTACGTGCCAATTATATATTAAGAATATGTGAATATTCTCACCTACGTATAAGTGTATGAATAATTAAGTGAAATTTAAAAGAAAGCCCTATCAATTTTGTTCAAAATCTCATAAATGGATTTATGCGTAAGTATGTGCATTACCTAACAAACAATGAATTATCCTGATTATCACATTTGCATACACGTTTTCCTACCAAATTAAATAGTAGTATATCCTGTAGGAGTAAATATAAAAAACTTTGATAACTTTAAGAGTATATGAAACATCTTTCAGCGTTCTTTCTTGAGACTTCAATTTCTGGTTTCAATTTGTTGAAGAAATGATCTATTTAGTTATTTAAGTAACCTTATACACAACGTTATTTGTAATAATTGCATATAAAATTAAGAACACTTGAAATAAATTTATTTTTGTTTTTCATTATTCTTATAAAAAATAGTAGTATAGGAAAATAGTTCGAAGAAAAGCCCTGGCAGATACAGAAGAAAACACACAGCCTACATTAGCAGGCCAAATAGAATACGCTACGAGATTAGATAACCAATCGCAGTTCTCCAGAAAAATAGTAGTATAAAATTGTGATAAAATGTTTCGTCTTTCAACTAGACTAGAAGAGGGAAATGCATCACCTTCTGCAACTCTCTCATTTAAAATTATTATTTGAATAACATTCTGATGAAAACGCAATAATTTCCGTTTTAATTTAATAATTATTTCTTCAATGTTATATATTAAGATGATATCAATGTATTTTTCGAGTTTAGGTTCCATGATCATCAGATTTTCTATACAACGATCACTATCATAACAAACACTGTTTTCTTGTTGTCATATCGGAAATTGAAAAGTGTACGAGCTTTATTTCTGTTCTAGTTGCAATTCCGAAGCGATTGTCTTATTAAGAGGTTCTAAACATCAGCTGTGAATATCTGCGAAAAATTAACGAAATCAAGCTCGTAACCTGCATTTGTTTAGGAATTAAGTTTTTTGGTACATTTTCTTAAAATAAATAGAACGAACGTTGTAAAATATCATGTCAATAACAGTTCATAAACACATTTTACCAGTTCGTAAACACCTTTACATGAAAAATTTCCATTAAAAGATTCTCGCCTTATTTATGTCATTAACTCGTTATCTTCCAACAGACGTTTCAAACAGTTCATATTTTCTCCATTAATATCAATTTGTTTCAGAAACTTGATTGATTGATGATGCCGGACAACGAATGAGAAGGAAAGATCGCGCGCTGCCCGGGGCTCACTTATTAGGGTACTGCTCCGACATTCGTATGGAATTGATCAGAGGAACCACGAAAAACTATTGATTAGAGCAGTCGGGCACTAGTATTATCCTCCAGACAGCGACTGAATTCGACCTAGCTATCTATACTGTGATTTATTCAGAGCTGCCTCTGGCAGGTCATCAGCTGTTACGGTGCCATCTAGTCGAGAGCTTACATGTCACTACAGTGACATCCTATGGCGCCATTCAACCTTCCGATTGGATGACACCGCAACAGCTGATTTACGTCAGACGCAGCTTCGAATAAATCCAGCTATAGCTAGTGTTGAAAATCTTGCCACCGTCGGAACTCGAGCTTTGGACCTCCCGGTTACAGACACCAATGACATTAGTTGATGCCCTGCGCCGCTTCTCTGGGTGTACTGCAGAAACGTACTAGCCCAGAATTAATAAAAAAAAACGAGTCGACTTCAAACAATTACGAAGACCTCCCTGCCTACAAGCGAACCCTAGTGCTTTACAGTCTGGCAACAATACTTCAACTGCGTGGGCGTCTACCCTTGCCGGCACTCGTTACACGACGACATTTATTGCAAATGAGGACGATGAGTCACGACGTCACGTCGCCGGCCCCATTAAAACCATCGTCGCCGCCGCCGTCGCGGTCGTCGCTTCACGAATTCCCGCCCGGAAATTGCAGGTCGGCGCTGCGGTCGATCACCTGAGCGCGAGGGACCGGGGCAAAGGGTGGCCGGCGCGGGGGCGGCCGCGGGCGGCTACGGCTTACGGCGGGGCGCGCGAAGGGGCGGGGCCCCGGCACGCGGCGGCGGCGGCGGCGGCGGCGGCGGTGCGGCGGCGGGGCCGTGTGAGACAGCGGGACCGCCGCGGTTCCCACGCGGGTCGCGCCAGCTGCTCGCTGCCTGCGCCGCGGCGAGCGCCCTCCTCGCCGCCACTGTGCGGGGCTCTCCCGCGCAGCCAGCCCTCCCGTATGACGCCGACGAGGAGGAGGAGCAGGCGTCGCGACGCTGCTGATAGCCGTGCGCGATACGCGGACGCGACGCGGTGCGGTGCGGTGCAGGCAGCTGCGACGCACCTCGCGCGGGAACCGCTCCCCGACGCGACGCCCGGTGCGAAGGAGGAGAAGTGCACGCTCGAACACGCGCCCCCGCCGGAGGAGGAAGCGCGGGAGCCGAGTTAATGGCCGAGGGCGCTGGTGGGTGAAGTAACACGAGGCGGGAAGTGGGGAGTTTTAGAAGATGAAGAGTCCTTCCTATTTCTGTCTACACTATCCCAAATCGAAAATAGTAAATATTTGTACTCTGTTGAAGTGGAGGGTAACTGCAAGAACACACATTTACAGGAGATTTTATCGTTTTCATGTATGGTATTAATGTGTTGGAAAAACCTAGTGATTAACCTTTTCATTTCATATTTTTATTTTAGTGTAAACGGATTTCGCCTAAATATATACGTACCATTAATATTTCTAGTTATTAATTGAAACTTCTTCTATGTAACAAATCTGAGGTAGTAAATCAGTAGTGAACCTATGAACTTCTCATACAATAACTTTTAACCTTCAGGTTCCAACAGAAATAGACGGTTGAACGACTATCAAAGACATTTCGTAAATTTGAAATGAAATGGTATGAAATGACACAGAATTATAATTTTTTTCTGTTCTTACAATTCAATCCAAAATGATTGCTGTTCATACAGAGCACAAAGCACAACGCGGCAAGATAAAAATAGTATATTTCTGCGACACAGACTCCGAGGTCCCTGCAGCAGTTTTGGTTCGTCTCTCAGATGCCGTGACCTCTCGCTCGCATGCTAGGTCCCAACGCAGCCGGTGCTCAACAATTGACGAGGGCTTGGGCCGGCAGGGGCACCGCATCACCTGCGAGGAGCAGCAGCTGATGTAACGAGGGGGACCGGTCGCAAACGATTTCATGGACGCCGCTGTGGGACTGTGGGAAGGCTTCCAAAAAGCTAACAAAGTTAATTGCGCCGAAATGCAATGCAGTCATTCCAGAAACTTGGAGAATAGAGAATAAACACGCATGTTCCTTTACAGTGGTGTGCTTAAATGAAAAAGCACATTTTGCTTATTGTCCATGCGACTGCAGCATTTTGTGTTGCTCGGAACACGATGTGGTAATGGCGTTTCCTGTTCTCTTTTGTGTACACAGACATTTTAGCAAAAATGATATCCAGTTACACGTTACCAGTAGTGTAATGAATGTTATCGTCTGCCATCCACTAACAATAATCGAATATTACAACCGCCTATTTTCAAATTTATATTAACTCAAACAGCAGTCAAGTCGATTCAAGTGGGATCATACATTTAGTTTCTATTTTTTCACTGAAGTATACGAATGTGGACCAAGCGTCAGTTCTATCATAAGAAAAATATAGAACTTAACCTCATTCCAATTTCGAACCTACAGGAGTCTTATAATTTGGGACAGCATTACAAATTCAGTAGAAATCACTTAAGCTGATGAAAACTGTGATTACCCAAGAGCATGGAAACCTCCAATGCCGAACAGTTCATTTCCGTGACACTACTCTTTTTTTACTATTTCAATTTCTTAATATTTGAATTTTGAAGAATTGAATTTTTTTAAAGCTCACAGAGAAAATTCTAAAATATTTATATTCAATTTTCTGTAGGTTGTGTATATTTCCTTCACTCTCAGTTTTTAATATTATTTTAAAATAAAAGGATGACAAAGCTGGTGAAAAACAGCGAGTGTTACGATAGAGCATTTTCTTGTTCCATTCTGGAGTCTTTCCTTCCTTATCATAGTAACAAATATTCGTTTTAAGCAATTAATTTTTGTGAATTCATCTCCGTTCAAATTTATAGAAATATTTGCTAATGTACCTATTAATGCAATTGAGAATTGTACGTTAAATATTACTCGACCCTAGGTAATTATAGTCCTAACAAACAATAGCAAATTATTTTACTTTCTTTTTCACTGCTTTCTTTCTCTTCACATAATTTATTCTTGTAAAAGCAAATTTTGGGCCTTTCACAATACACGTGTAGCGGAAAAAATAATTCAGGAAAATACAGAAATATATAAAAAATATGTTTATTACATCATTCATTATCATCAACATTTTAATATATTACTGCATTTTCACATCCCTAATATTTTGTAAAATACATGGGGCGTCCATGAGGCAAACAAAACCTAACGATATTAAATAGTAAAATAACAATATCACAGTGGCGGCTGCTGCCCCAACAAACTAGAGGTTGCTCCTCCATTCAATGACGGAAATGTAATTTCCAAAATTCAAAATATGAATATATAATAAAAATGTACGCAATTCAATCAATTCAAACTAAGTTAAATAACATTCTATATTGAAACTTACACAATATAATGCGTCCGATCCGCGTAAGGTGTATTTATATATTTCGAAAACTTCACTACCCTGGTATATTTGGCAATAACGAAAGACGCGTTCGACACACGTTCATATTCACAAGAACGATCGCAAGCCGCTGGCCAACTGCAGCCATACTGGCTTCCGCGAGACACAGGTACTTCCATCCAGAACGGCCACCTTTACACAAAGAAATCATCAAATGTACGTTTTGAATCAACAAACCTAATCTAAAATGAAAAAAATTCTAAATATAAACAATGCATTGAAAATCGTCAATAATCGCTGAAGTGGTGTACTTTCAATAACAAACGAAAATCATAAAACTACGTTGCAGTGAGTGAGACGAAGACAGAATATGGGTATTCCCCTGAGATTCCCTCCGTCGCCGCTCAGCACTAGACAGCGCCACTAGCTGGTTGTCCAACAAAAAGGCCGTATGTTCTCCGTGTTAAAGCGAAGGGCCAAAGAGTAAAGTAAACTCATTAATACAGCCAAGAGCGTGGTGCAATTCCTGGCAAGACACCAGACGCCGGAGAGAGCGCCAGTTGGACACTCTTTGGTTTCAAAATGATTTCATATACATCGATATTGCTGTAATATCATAAAGAATGAATGTTTTATAAGGGGAAAAATGTATATTCCTAAGATATAATGAGATTTTTTCGATTTTCTGAGGGTTGTGCAACCATGCAACCTAAGCATGAGCCAACACTGTAATATCGCATATTAATATCTCGCACTGTAATATCTCGTTTAATTCAACATTACTTTTTAAGCAACAGCATGAAACAATAACTCAAAAAATATTGGAATTAATATTTAGTAATATCATGTTATTAAATTTCTAAACAAAATGTTCACGGTAACGTGAAGCAAGTAAATTCAACTCAATAATACAGAAATTAATTTTAAAATATAAATATTCTTACAAGTACATTACAACACTGTTGTTGAAATTTCTTACAAATTAAAACAATTTAAAACTTAAATACTTAAACATTTAAAAATCATTTATATTTTATGTGATACCCAAAAATATTCGCAATCATATTCGCAACATGTACAAGTATGTCAGAATATACCAGTGTTACAGAATTGCGATTCACTGTGTTTTCTCCAGTGCTTTTAAATGGAAAAATCCCTCTGGAGACATTTTCTTTCATTCGAGATTTGAGTATTTAGAATATATAAAACATTTTACGCAAAAGAAGCTTTACTGTTGATTTCTTCTGTACATGTATGCAGACAATTAAGCCTAATAAAAATAATCGAAATCAATTTTGAAAAAATCGATGAATTGATTTAACAAATTTGGAAATAGTAGCCGTCATTCATTGTACACTTTCAAACAAAATATTCAGTTAACCTCCTGTGTTTCCCAGATGAATACACATAATGCAATTTCCGAAGAGATATACTGTAGCGTCATAGACTTGACTCCCTGCTCCTGAGCTGCAAGGTATGGGGATGAGGGAACCAAATATAGGCTCCCGAACAAAGGCCACCCCTCACGGAAATCCCAGACGCCGGGCCCAAAATGCGGCGTCGGTGGCACTCGCTTCAAGACGAGTGCGTGGGGGGCACATGACGTAGGAGGTCATGTGGCTCGGGCCTATATTAAGGTGGGTCGCAGGACCATTCGGGGGTAACGATTCTGGTTTTCCTCGCGGCAAACACCGCAAAACTTGCCCGGCCAAGTCTGGCGGGGAAGTGCTGAAGGCACGAATAGATGTTCGAGGTTCGGACACGGTGAAGTATGCCTTATACTTCAGGGCAGATGGTCTGCCGAGGCACACGAGCTGCCCAGTTGCGAATCGGCCGAGTTAGCTACTCGCAGGCGCGGCCGCAAGGTGCGTGTTGGGAGAGGGGGGCTGCGGCAGGTAGCTCCGACAAACGTCTTAGAGTGAGGTTTTAGTTCCTGTACATAATTTATTGTAAATAAATTGTAAATACCCACTCGTGTCTGTTTCTTTGTGGTGTAGATCCCTTCCCACGACGTTACAATACGAACAGAATACAGACGCATTATCAATCGGCAAAGGTAAGTTGTGAGAATTTGCAGGATTCCCTAATAAATCAATAAACATTCAAAAATAATTTGTGCTTCAATATTTCTTATTATTTAACAAATAATAATACTTAACTCCAGTTAAGCTCTTATTTTTGATTTTCAATGGACTTCAATGTGAATCAATAACTACATTAGAATTTTTAAAAAAATGACACTAGGAAATAGACACAAAAATGACACATTTAGGAGAATGGAGAGGGCAAGACGTGGCGCAGAAGTAGTTCCCTGGAACTTCTTGCAACTTTTGCGTGCTAACTGATCCAGCGTCAATTCGTTGTGCTAGTTATATTCACTAGTTCAGTCCATCTATATTTATTTTGTTAGAATGACGTTGACTTAAGAGTTGTAAGTGTTGGTCTTATTGGCTTTAAGTTTGGTTCTTGTATTGTATAACTGTTATTTTTAATATTCTATCTACATTAGGATTACACTTAATTTACACCTACTAGTTGTAACTGTTATCCACCGAAATGACAAAAATATGTTCTGAGTGTCACATTATCTTCGATTAAAGAAATATAATAAAAGCACATACAAAAACTTTAAACTCACTTTTTAAAACTGTAGTTTTGGGGTTACGATTTCATTCGAATTCACATTCTAATCCTTACATCCAACCAAGCCCTTGTTCTTGGTTTTCCCTTCAGTTAAATATTTGCTATATTTATTATAGACATAGAACATGAGGAAGTAATAATAAGAAAATGATTGCATCGAAAACGAAATAAGGAATATCTGTAAATTCTCATATTATGGTTAAATATCTTGATCAGAAAAACCAATACTGACATTTTATAAAATCGCAGTGTGGGCAGATAAGATACACTCAAACCAGTGAACAGTATAGTATACAGTTTAATAATCATACTGTATAGAACAAATAATACTGTCACAAACAAATGTTGAAATATATTTCCATTCTATCGTGCAATGGATTAAAAGTATTACACTACAAAGTGAAAACAAAAATTATTTTGTAAATAGGAATAGTTTAATTACACTACACACGTAACACATTGAAAAACAATTCATGGATGTCGTTCTTTTGCTGTGATATTGCAGTAAAAAACATTTGTAATAGGGTGGTGGTCATTAAAATAAACTGATTCAAATTGTTATTTAAATAAAATATTTCTTTAAACCAGTTATTTATATCAACTAAACTATTTACTTTCTTGTGTACTTCTTATACACGGAGAATATAAGAAATGTTTCGATGACGAGATTTGACGGAATTATTAATTTTTAGGATCCCTGATATAAAAATTCTATTCAATACTATTCTTGGTTATTAGTAAAGAACTGTTGTACTGTTACGTACGCACTGTACTGTGTTATTTCAGTATTGGTGAAGATTGTTTTTGATAAAATATTTAATTTATTGTAGTGTCCTAAGAGAGTTTTTGTTTTCTTGATCTTGAGCAGAGTGTGTGCTACTTTTTTTGAAAACTATTTCGTGTGGTTTTGGTCCCTAGTAATTAACAATTAAAACAAAAAAGAAATAGAAACTTGTAAAAATTTAAACTTCATTTCAATTCAAGTACACCTTGAATTACATTAATTACATTTTCAAGCTTGAGATTTATTTTTAAAAACAAGTTATTTCCCAATATTACATCCGTAAAACATTTAATTTAGCCACCGTATTTATTTGAAAAGACCACACAAATGTTCTTTTTTGGAATATTAATATTTAGATACAGGTTGATTTAATAGTTCAATGCAATTGCAGGCACAAATGCATCATAAGATCTCTTATGAAGTTTTTCAAAGTACCAAATATTTTTGAATGTAAATATTATTTAACTCATGTCTAAACGAAGGATTGTTGGACTAAAATCTATTTAAAAATGGAAAATGTGTTATACAATTTCTTCAGTAGACAGAATAAATTAATATGAAATAATATTCACATATATTTTGCTTTACTTCAAAGTGTTATATTATTTACCTTCAACATTAATTTAACTATAACAATAGCTACTGAAAGATACAAAGATAAAAGTTGATATATAAATTTTAAAACATCAATGACTTTGTTACTCATGCTTTATGAAAGTATAAAATTAACTTTTCACTCATGACTGGCGCCTTTTTAATGTTGACCTAAGAGCGAATTAATAATATCTATTAATCTTTTGATAGAGTGGAGACAGGGTAATAGGAAAATTTTATATAACACAGTTTTCAACTTCCGTGTAAATTTTTTGACCAAACTCTTTCGAATATTATCCTCATTTCAGTTTTAGTCTTTTAATGAACGAATAGGCATTTTAGACAGTAAAATAAGCGTTTTAGGCACAACAGTTTTTGTTACTAGATATCGTATAGCCGTGAAATGTGTTCATATTAATTCATTGCGAGTGTCTGCGTCAGGAGAATAAAATAAATGTTTGAAAATACGTAGTTTACGTATGTCAAGTCTAAAACAAAATATACCACTTCCAAGTATCTTTGGTTAACTATCTTATTAAATAACGCATCAATTATTCTACGTAATACTTAACTGCATTTATTTTGAATTATTATTTATAGACACGGGCAAGAATGCAAACGGCGGATAAAGGCAACAGATTTGCCTGCGGACAAAGCGGTGGGCAGACTAATGGATATCAGCAATCAAGACACGCGAGGTGAAGCGATGCAGCGATAAGTGGAAGTTGTCGAAATTGCATTATACACTAAAATAATATATTTGTATGAATGCTGGTCGCTTTCTGAAGCTTATGTCATTAAAAGCGGAAGCGAGTTCTTGTTTTCAAGATTTTACAATTTTGGTGATGGAAATCGTTTATCTACAAAGTATTCAGTACATATTGATACAGTACCTTCAGATTTACAATTGAAGTTATTTGACCACAGATGAAATAACTTGATTAGGTAGCCATTGTTTAGATCTATCAAAATGAAAAGAGAATGGAGAATTTGGGACAAATTGTACCACCGCGTCGAGAAGCTTTTCACATTTAACCCAGCAAACACACAGTTAAGAATTTTGAAACAAAGATTCAGTTTGCACAAAGATATTTAAAAAAAATCCATTCCAACCTAGCATCTCTAATTGGAAAACGCAGCATTTACAATTTAATTGTCAATGTTCATCTCACTCGATGGGTCAATTAATTGTCAATGTTAATCTGGCTTTAGGGTATCATTATATATGAATATATACATAGCAATTCGTACTATTTTATATACAGATTTATATGTCTTCAAAAATAAACACATCAAGTTACAAGAAAATATTATTAAGTCGATAAAACAGAATATTGAAAATATTCGTTTTCACGGTTGACCAATGACTTATTTGAGTAAAATATCTGATAAGATGTCTTAACATTAATTGCGTAAGTTCAGTGAATCGGGAAATGCTCAATGACAATTAAATACAATTTAAGTGAGAGTAAAAATGAAAAGACTTATCTAAAATAATATTGCTTAGATTCGGTAAGAACAGATTCGGTACAGTTATCACAATCTTGATCATAAAAGACTTTCATATCCTACTCTTTTTCCAATTCCTTCACAGGAATTGCAATCATTAGAGCACAATGTCTAGAACAATATGGAGAGCATTTTCCGAGAGAAAAGCATTTTCCCCAAAAACGAAATGTCCAGTGGAGGTTTTATTTTTTGAAGGGAGCTTTCGCACGCGTGACTCGATGACACTTGTTATTGCCAATACACAGATCTCGTCCCCACTTCACGAAGTCCTCTCCAGCATCAACAGTTGCACACGAATCGTATTCACCATTGTGGCGCATTTAACTGCTCCACAAGGCGGAAAGGCGCTTGAATATCGTCTAATTCACGCCGCTTTTTTAGGCGCCGAGCTCCCGCGCGGTGGCCTGAAGCGAGCGTAATTAATAGTGCGACCCCGGGGGAGGGGAGGGAGATTTCACTTTTTAGCCGCGGCGAGCGCCCCTGCTCCCTGTGCGAGGGGTCGTCCCGGAAGGGGAGCGCGCTCCAGGCCGCCGCCGCCGCGAGGGGGAGGGGATGGCGGTGGAGCTGGGAGGGGGCGCTGGAGCCCTTGGTAGCGGACGGTGGTCGCGAACAGGTAACGCGGTGGAAGTGCAGATACGTGTTATAGAAAGCACATACACCGTAGGTGAGTGTCACAGGAAGATCGGTTGATGTTGTGGAAGAAGATACCGAGGTTGATTCTGGAAGACTGTAATGGTGACGATGTTGATTAACCCCTAATTGAGGGGATTGTTTGAGAAATCATGGCTGAATGTGATGAAAATATAGGCTTTCTTTTAAAATACTCTACTTGGAGTAAATATTCAGCAAAAATTAATTTCAAATATGAATGAAATGAAAATAATTAAAAAGCAATTATAAAAGTTGTCGATATCAGTTTGCATGAAAATGTGGACAAAGAGAGGAAGGGGAAATGTGGGTGGAGGCCGATAGTGCCATAGCTGATAGCAGTAGAGTTTGAGTTGCTGCTTACGAATATTGTGGCATGTCTGGGCGGTGGATATGTTTATTCAGGTAAAGGCGTCCTTCAACTACTGAGGTCGTTAAGATGCATGTGTGATATGAGTGCAAGGATGAGTGATGGGGAAATGGTGTAACGAGAGGCTGGTAAACACGAGATCCTGGAGAAAACGTTTTCCTGAGAGGTCGCGTCATCCACCACAAACTCTACATGGATTGGCTAGAGATCGAACCCACATCCCACCGGTGGAAGCAACAGGGTCTGGGAAACTTACCCCAGACCCTTACTTCATTGGGGCCCCGAATTTTTTTTTCATTAAAAAGAAATGAAAAATATATTTATCTCTAATCCTAATTTAAGGCTACAATTTATTTCTGATGCATGGAGAAATAAATTCTCTTTATGAATTGGAGAAGGATGATTTTTTTGTTTAAGTAAGGGACTGCCTTGGATCAAGTGCCTAGGCCCCAGGTTTTCTCTGGGCGCCCCTGGGAAGCAGTATACTCTAGCCATAGCCACGAGACGTCCCCCCTCCGCTTCAGAGAGGTGGACGTGGCAACGGAGTCGGGAAGACCAACGGCCCGGTTCCGTCGTCCGCTTGGCAGGGGGGGGGGGAGATAGGCGGCGGCAGGCAGAGATTGCGGGGCGGCAGGTCGTGCACGCGACCGGCAGGCGCCAGGCCTCGCTGCTCCTGCCGGCTGCAGCCCGCAACGCCCTTCTACCTGCCGGGCGGCCTCCGGGGATTCCCCGGGAGGGGAATCTCCGCGGAGACTTCAAAGAAATCTCCCCTGCGCCAGCCAAGAAACACCCTTGGGCGGCCTCGAACTTGTTATTGATATGCGCTCTCCCTTTTTTTTTGCTGATTGGAAGGCAAACGTGATCAGAGACGAGTGCCGAAGCTAGTTTCTCTGACGGCAAAGGAAAGCGGGATGCATAAGGGTGGCATAATAAATATTATTACGGGCAGGTAAAGGGTCAGCAGAGGGAAGTGGAGAAAGTCATTGATAAAAAATACAAGACTTTTTCTTTAAATAACACATTTTATTTTTCTCCTTAGGTATCACATATAATATTATACTTTTACTTATAAACATGTCTATTTTGTTATATAAATCTTTATATTTTACATCTTTCACGCCTTGTAAGTTATCAGTCATTTGTTGAGCATGTTAAAAATGTATTTATTTATTCACATATAAGTTATCCTATAATTTAATGTAGCTTTGCTACTTCTTATAAAATTTCTTCTCTAATTACTTTTGATTATTACTAAAATTCAGATCTAAGAATTACTAAATTAGGCACATATTGACAAATGAAATTATGATAAATAGAAATATTTTTTAATAAAATAAATAATTTAAAGTGTTTTAGAATATTGCAATAAACTACACTAAGATAAATATTGAAAAATCTATAATTTTTAATTGAATAAATATCGTTTCCGATGAAAGTGAATAACAGATATTGTAGGAAATTAATGAAGCTGACAAAAAACTACCAAAGCAATTCTAAGTGTACTTCTTCACAGCCAAATGGAATAATCTCCATATTATCGAAGGTTAAAAACTGAGCATTCCAGTTTCATCATTTCAGTATTTCAGCTAGCATTTCGACTGAAACGAAGTGATGTACATGAAATCGGCATAGTTGATTTCGTTCATCAAACAGTACTCAAGAGTGTTACTCGTACAATTGAAATTCACATCAGCAAATGCATGACTAGAGGTAGAAATTCAATGCAGTTTTAATTGACATCAGACATTTCGTAGAAAGTGAAACGTCAACCCAAATCCGGAGTGGTGAAGGCCAGTTCAAAGGCCAAGGATCGAGCGTCAAAATTCCTGCCGTCGAGCAGCCGAGAGGTCGGGCGCGTGCGCGCGCGCAAGCGGCGACGCGAGCCATGGCGGCGCTGGGACACTTGAGGTAGATAAGGCACGTGGCGGGCAGGCGGCGCAGCTCAAGCGCGGCTCAAGCGCGGCTCAAGCGCGGTGCAAGCGCACCTCAGGCGCACACCTTGCGCTCGGCCGCCTCGTTCAGGCGGTTCTGGAGGTCCTCCAGATCCATCACGTCGTCCAGCGGAGACGGCGCGGCCTTGAGCGCGGCCTTGTCGTCCCGCTCGGACGGCAGGGGCGGGCGCGGGGGTGCGGCCGCGGGCGAGGTTCCCACGCAGGGGCTGCCCGCGGGCAGGACCCGGGACGCGCGATGCCGCCTGGCGGGCATGGCCAGCGACCGCAGCACCTGCCACACACAAGAGCGCACAGCTGTTACCCTTTCGCCCAGCACTGCGCGATCGATACACCGCTGCCGCGCCGGCAACGGTCGTGGGCTTTGGATGGGTTATGGAGCATCCCCACTCTTTGGAACATTTCGCTTTTTTAACATTGCATCGACGCATGAAACGATCTAACGGAAATGCTTGTTAAATGGGCATTGACATTACGAACTCTCATGCGTATTTAAAAGCGAATTGTTTCAAATGTCCTGGCAGGCAAACACAGGAAACATCGGATCAACTGAGGTCAGAAAACAATGGACTGTAAAGCATGAGATAATGAAAGCAACAGAACGATATTGATAAACAGAAGAATTTATGCTTAAGATACAGTATCTAACAGAGCAGGTGCTCGTTCGTTCGTGAGTGGGTGGGTGGTGGTAGGAGTGACAGGTGTCCGGGAGAGTACAGGTGCACCAACTCACCTTGAGACACGTTTTGCCGGTGCGCAGGACGATGCGTCGAACGGGCGAGGGCGTCATCGCGGCGACGGCTCCAGAGGGCGTGGACGGCGAGCGGCGCGGCGCAGCGCAGCGACGTACGCGGGCGAACAGCGCGGGCCGGGCGTGCAAGCGAGCGAGCAAAGCTGGGCGGAGCGGCGGGCGTCCAGGGAGCGAGTGCTGCGGGGCACCCCGTGCGCACCCCCCTTATATAGCCCGCGCGCAGGGGGTGGCCAGGGGCGCGGGTGGGCTAGTGGGACGGGGGCGCGGCGCTGGCCGCCTGCGTTGACAGCTGGCGCGGGGTCCGCCCCGCTCCAGCGCGCGTGTGGGAAACTGGGGCGGGCACGCGTTCTCACACGCCCGCGCCCCTTCCCCCCGGGCGACGCGGCGCGGCGGACGGTCAGCCACTTGCCACGCCCCCCTCCCCCGGGTGCGGGGTGGGTGGAGGAGTCAGCAACGGAGCGGGACGAGACGCAATGACTCGGGATGAGGCAGGAAGAGGCGCGACTGAAATTGCGGAAGTGGTGATGTCACTGGAGAAGAACTTTTGGACTTCAACTCGAGGGAGTAAGGCCACTGATGCGGAGGGAAACTAGAGAATAACGCAGGCGGAAGTACAAGCTGACAATTCAAGTTAAATTCTATGGCGGTGGCGAACGCCCTTAAAGATTCGGTTTGGGATGGGCGCAGAAATGAATCAGTAAGTAATGAGAAGATGCAGAAATATGTGAAGAGAAAGCTTAAGTAGTCGGTGATAAAAGCTGCAAAAATGTGTTCTGTAAAAATATATAGGAGTGAGAGCAAGAAAATATGAAGCGCAACTACTAAAATTAAATTATACGAAATTAAATAGAAATTCGAGGTATACATCGTATAGCGATAAAGAGAGCATATTGGAGCGAAGATGAAACATCAGAAGAGAGGGAACCGTACATAATAGAAAACTATGATTTAAAGCGAGAGTAAACTATCAAATTCAAGAAAAAATGATGAAAGGAGCTGTGTGGAGATACTTTGAGAGGAAGTGCAGCAGGTGATTGTAGGGAGAGGTGAATCGAGGACAGGTTATGCTAGCGTGTCGCAGTGGGGTGACTCGTGATGCGAGACATGCGTAACGGTCAGAAACGAGAAATGCGAGACAGATGCACCTTCTAACAATGAGGGGAATAATGCAGAGTCAATGTCACAAAAATAAAAGAATAAAAAAGGGAATAACCCGGTGATAAACGGGAAGATATTAGTCGACTCAAAAAGTGTTCTTTTTCAGCTCATTGCAGAATGCTCAACACCATCCTATACAATAGTTATCTTAATCATTGGAGAATCGACCAATATCGTATTTTTCAAGGGAGTCGAGAAAACAATTGGAAGAAAACGGAAAGGTAGGGGAAGAGATAAATTTATCCCAAGAACTTAAAAGAGAATGCTACTTGGAAGGAGAAAAGTTAGCATAACAGGAAATGTAAATTTTTAACAGAAAGCGATAACGAATAGCGAGAAATATAGAGAAAACAGTGCAATAGGGAACGAAGCAGATGAAAGTACAATAAAAATCGAAAGAATGGTAAAAGGAAAACAAACTCGAGTCAAATTGCAGATATTTTGTAATAAACGTTCAATTCAAATTCATCATTAAAATAAGGTAAATGTGTAAATATACTGTGTCTCAGTGGCGAATCCTGATCATTATTTTAAGTACACCGCACTTTATGAACGCTACCTCTTGCGTTGTCTTTTATTTTGAGCGTTTTCGAAATCCCAATACTATGAAATTCCGTCCTTAATAATTGTTCTATAAGACAATTACACAAACCACTAACTTCTGGATCATAAACATACTCCATTTTCACAAAAACGTGAGAGAAGCACAACTTACGAACGACTAGAGAAGAACTTTCTTTCTAGGGTTTTTATCCAGCCGACAGCCGGTTACCCTTTACGTCCCGATGGGACGCATATTCGACCATACACTAGACACAACACACTTGCGGGCTCCTCTGATCTGGGTTATTTCTTCGCATCTGTTTTAAAGCTTTCAAATTCTCCAACGTTTTACAGTATTATCAAACTTATGAAATATTTATTATAGTATACTTCGAGTTATTAGGTATACACGGTGTATCGGAGAAGTCGCCACTGCTGTGTCTGCAAGTTCATAAGGACGCTAAATGTAAAAAAACTTAATTCATTCTAACGGAACATTATAAGACTAGAGCTATTATTTTGCTACTTTGCGATGAACTCTCCATTATTACCCATAATTATTATATCTCGCTCTGGGGAAGATCTTTTTTCTCTTTTCCCCCCTATTTTGAAGAAAAGCTCTTCCTCGTTTCCCGCTTTACCCTTTATCAACCTTCGAACAACAGGTGTAATTTGAAACTTCCCATGCGCACGCATGGAATGTCAGGCGTTCGGTTGTGTCGCAGGGAGACCCTTAAATGCCGGCGAGTGGCGGCGCGCGCGGCGGCGGAAGTGGCGGAGAGATGAGCGGCGGCGAGGCCGTCGCCTGCCACTTGCCGCCGCGTGCTCGCCGCCAGGCTGGGCGGGGCGGCACGGGACGGGACGGGACGGCTCTGCGACGCGTGCCGCGCCACGCGCCTACAGCCCATAAGAACTCACTCGCCGCCGCCGCCAAGAGCCTCGACCCTGGCCGAGACGCCTCGCCTCTCAATCTCTTCTGCTTCCACGCCCTCTTGTCCGCTCAGCTCCTTTCCTTCTTTTCTTCCTCATCTCTTTCCTCATCCTCGTCCTGTCTTTCTTTCTTTCTTTGTCTTTCTTTTCTTCCTTCCTCTGTTCTTCATCCTCGGGTAACTTTTCTCCCACGAGATAACTAGCCTAGTCCACTACCGCCGCAGCCAACCTCGACCCTGACAAATATCCAACACCTCTTTACCTCTTCTTCCTCCACTCCCCCACTCCTCCGCTCAGCTCCTTTCCTCCTGCTCTTCGTCATCCCTCTCCTCATCCTCGCGTCGTCCTGTCTTTCTTTCTTTCTTTCGTTCTCTCTTTCTTTTCTTCCTTCCTCAGCTCTCCTCGGGTAACTTTCCTCGCACGAGATAACTGGCCTTGTCCGCTACCGCCGCAGCTAACCTCGACCCTGACCGACATCCAACATCTCTTCTTCTCTTTTTCTTCCGCTCCCTTATAACCTATCCCATCAACCCATCCTCCGTTCTCGCTCAACTTCTCTCATTTCTTCCCCTCTCTTCCTTGCTTTCCTCCCCCCGTTACTTTCCCTCCTTTCTTCGTCCTCACATAACTCCTCGCGCTAGATAACCGGCCTTGCCCGCCGCCAGCGTCCACCCTGACCGAGAGGCTTCCCCTTTCCTCAACTTTTGCTCTTCTTCCGCTATCTCCTATCCTTTCAGTTCCCCTTTTGTCCCTCGATTCGTCTCCTCTCCTCGCCGCCCTTGCTTGCCGCCCTTCCCCTCCTCAGCCCATCTCATACTCAGGCTCTCCTCCTCGCGAGATAACCGGCCTTGCCCGCCGGCGCATGCGCGCTGTCGTAAAGGCGAGGCGAGGCGAGGCGACGCCAGGGCGGCAACCGTATGCGCTTACCGCAGCGTTGGCGTAGGTGCACCCAGGCGATGCACCTGCGCGGCGAATGCACGTGTGCAGGATGTAGGCTGCTTGTAAGTGCGGAAAGACGCCGCTTCGCTTCCGCTCCGGGTCACAAGGCCTCTGCTTTGTGCGCAGTTGGAAGGGACTAAGCTCTCACAAATGTTTGATTGTTATCGTGTAATAATGAACATATTCTGTTTTCCTTGAAACTACCAGAAACACAATTTGTATTTGGAGTTTTATTATAATTCCAAACGCAAAAATGCAAAGCATACGGCATTTGATTTTCTTCCCTCGCAAACTAGTGTTAATCAGTGTTAAAAAATAATAGGTACACGTACTAAGTGAGAATTATTGTTGACCTAAATTTGTCAGCATCTCTCTGGTAGCTTTGAAGATTTTTTTAATCTGAAAAACTATGTTGACTTCATATCACATTGTTTCACTTGACACGCAAAAAAATCAGTCTTAAAGGAGACTAGATATGAAGATATGGACTTGTCAAGTTCGTGTATTATGTTCGTAGGTCACAACGGTCACAACGGTTCGTAGGGTATTTCAAAGAAACAACAACAAAACAATTTAAAATATTCCCAGCGCATGGCCACCGGTGCTACGAACCTAATTGACAGTGTGTAGGCTATGTAATGTGGTCCGATAATCCATCCTCTAGGAAGCTGAAATCCAGAACTGAAGGTTTATTGCTCTAATCCCGACGCTGGTATTATTTTTTAGTATGCGCATATTGGAGGTAAAGCCTCCAAAATTCACGCCATTGGTTTATCTCTGCTTCTCGTTTTCTACCATCAAGTAAAAGAAATAAATGGTGAAAAATTATATCCTTATTACAAAAGATGGAAGGATCAACGTCGCGAATGTGGCATCAAAATTTGTTCAACTTTCCACAATTTATCGCCAAAAATTTTTGGAATAATTTTACAATACGCAAAATTTTCAAACAATTTCACACTAGTAGGAGAGTTTTTTGAAGAGTGTGTGTGCCAACGAAATGAGTTTTTTGTTGACACTCGAAAACTCGTGACAAATACAAATTTATTTTTGCTGTCAAATATAAATGCTGTAAAATTGTCTGTTTTTGTTGCTTCTTCAATTCTTAGCACTGCAGTAGTGTTACAAAAATCGTTCTAAACACTGAATCTTGTATTTCCAGTACATTTCGTATTTGTCGTAAATTAGATCAAAAATATATTTCTGCATTCTATTGATATTGTACAAATGTGACTATGATAAATGAACATTCTGTGCTATTTTATTTATACAAAATGATTTTGAATAATGTCTACGTAAAAAATATCGTTGTCTTATAAATATATTAAAAAAACGAAATAAAGATTAAACGATCAACAGGTGAAAAAAAATAAAAGGCTTTCCCGAATAATATAATTAATACTGATACAAAAAACAAACAAAATATGCCGCCAACAGAATCTGAATAACAAACGTTCAAGCTCGAGTAGAATAGCCACGACTGTGCTAACAGACAACTTGTCACAGCATGCTCAGCCACATCAGTTTTTCAGCCAGTCATTCGTCCACATTTTAATACGTTTTTCTTCATAACGCGTAAATTTCAAAACAGTGTTACTAGTTGTTTCTTCGCGTTCGAAAACAACCTTAACGACGCATACACCAGACGTCCAAGGAGGAGCATTACTCTTTTATCTACTAGCAAAGACCTGGTAATCGTGTTTTGGAAGCTAAAGATGTAGTGTACGATAATATCGTCCACGAACGATATCAAGTTTATGCCTTTTATGATCATGGGATATTGAGAAATGATAAACAAGCATATTTGTCCAAGAGGTAGGAATCTGATACACTGCTTACTCTTCTTCATGAAAACCGTGACTTCAGTTGTTACTGAACTGAAATGGTAGGATGAACTTCACCTGGCACCCCTCCTTGCAGCCCAGTCTTGCCCTCATATGACCTCCGTTCCTCAGCCCATCAAAACGAAAAATTATGAAGAAGAGCGTTTTCCTCTAAAGAAGAGGTTGAAGACTTCGTGCACAAGAGGCAATACACCCATGCACAAAACTTTTGGGATGACAAGATATTGAAACTACCAACAAGATAGCAAACTGTGTGAATAATGGTCAAAGTTAGGTAGAAAAGGATTCCTTTTGTGTGCGTGTTTCTTTATCTTCAACAATTCATTAGTGTTATCCAAAAAGTCTTGTTTATCATCCCATGCATATGGAAAACTTCAATTCAAGTTTAGCAGTTAACTAATGACTTATAGCAGCAAAAATGCTGCTGAACAAATGAACAAAAAATCAAAACGTAAAATAACACACAGACTGTTCAAGAACAACAAATAAAATACTCTAGTTAACACTACAATAAATTACAAAAGTCGTCAGGGACGTTTTTACCGTTTAACTCACTGCTTTTTCATTTCTTTAAGATTCTGTTTCTTGCCAGAAAATATGAGGTGAACATTTTCGGAAATACTCAACAGCGATTTATTCTCAATGTTTGTGAATATTTTTGAAAAATATTAAAACAAAATAAAAACAAAATATACAAATATACGAGAGTATCTTCAGCTTTCCCATAACAATATCCAACAACTAATGCAAGTGCAATTCGCATACATTGGGTGAACATTGATTATTATATTGCAGTTTATGCGACATTTGAATATGATTTGAAAGCACTAGTTTATAAAGGATAGCACATTTTACAAAAAAGGAATACGTCATAAGTAGGGAACGGATTTTATTGTAATAAAAAAAGGAATATATATATATATATATTGCGACGCCCCCACCTACCTGTGCTGTAATTGCCGGCTAGCTCAGGTGACGGGTAGAGCCTGAAATTTAGGTTGTGGACGGACGTGGCTACGTGACAGAGGTCAATTGAAAGAAAGTTTAAAGACAAAAATGTAAATTTAATGAGAAATTAAAAAATGATAAATTGACATTATTATCTGAGCTCAGTTTTTTTTTAAACCCTTGTTTTTTTGTTTTTTTTTATGCAATCTTAAAACTAATACGATCAAATTACTTAAAACAAATAAAGCAAAAAAAAAGAGATGCGCTAACAAATAAAAAGAAAAAAAGGGGGCCAATGCGCGGCCTGCACCTTCTGAATGTTGACAACAGTCCAGGTAAGCCTGAAGGGCGTAATGAATGTTTGTTTTGTCTGTCGGAGCTCGACAGATTATTAGAATCACCGCTGCGCAGGAGGACGCGCTGGGTGAACGGCCTCCAAACAGGCAACACAGCTGGGCTCCTTTCTTCTGACGGCACGCCCTTTAGGGGTGGAGGGTGGTTTCCCTCTCGCAGCCTGCTCCCATTCAAGAGAGTAGAGTTAACTACGACATCAGCTGGGACGTCGGCGGTAGCGGTGACGACAGATCGGTGACGACAGATCGTAATTTCGTAATCGCGTAACTTGCGATACACGGCGCGGGCGTAAACGAGCAGAGAAACAAATAACATTACTAGATAAAGTTCTTTTTTTCTCAATCTAATGACACGCGGTGCGATAATACCACAAATCGCACTCTAATCATGCTACTCGCGCTATCCTAGCGCCTACACAACTCGGATGACCTCCGCGTCCACACCCGTACAACATGAGCGTCCCCGCCTCTGTGTCCGCACGACTTGGGCGTCCCCGCGCCTCTCTGTCCAAAGACCTCCCCGCTTCTCTCTGCCCTCAGCGCGTCTCAGCGCCCACGAACCTTTTTCCCCAATTTCCATGAATGTTCTAGAAGTTTCTACAGAAATTTTGGAAGACGTGTTGTTACTGGCCGAAAGTTACTACGCCGAAAATAATATTGCTCCAATCAGATTACGCGTCTTGTCGGTTATTTTGCTGGAATTTTCCAGAACGCCCTTCTCGCACACTTCCTGTAAACAAACACGGAGCGGTCGCCGCGCCGCCCGCGTGGAGCCTGGTCGTGGTCCCTGAGGGGTTTTCGGAGGCGTTATCTAAACACTACACCCCTTGCTCGGCGACGCTAAGGAGCGGCGTAGATGGCCGTGCGAAGTGATTTAGGTCGCACCGGTTGGGCACGCACGCTTCTGAACAGTAATAACAAAAATAAATGTATTTATTTTTAATCCAATATTCGGTTACGTCACATTTGCCCTCCCTTCGGATAGAGATAAAATCGGAGTTTTGAAGAATTTTACTTTTGAAAAATTAAGCGTTTTATCTCGTTGAAAAAACATAAAAAAAACGTTACCGAATATTAGATTCATAACTGGTGAATAATTAAAGAAAAAAAATGAATCAAAACAACATTCAATATTCAAGAAAAAATTTGCGCAACCCTTTACTTAAATAAAAGCAAAAGAACTATTAACTACTATTTAATCAGAATAAAATAATTAAATCAAAATTCTTCCAATTTTTCTCAGCGACACGAAGACCGCAAACTGTGCCGGAGCCCAAGGTACCGAAGAATTATGTCAGAGATTGTCAATCAGTGGTTTAAATAAAATCTACAGAATAGTTTAACCTTTAAATGGTCGCAAATTATAAAATTGTACTTCTGCGGGGAGCCCATCCAAGTCTTTTAAGAGGCATACATTTGGGCACGGAATCGTTTCAATAACAAATGGTCCAGTAAATAGAGGAAAAATTTATGGAATAATCCAGCAGGCTGATCACTAACTCTAGGGGTCCTGATAGTACTTTGTCACCTACGTGAAAGTGGTAGGGTTCTTTACGAGGGCTTCCTCTTCCTGGCATTCTTAGTGATATTATCTAATATAATCCTGCAACGGGTTTCGTAATTAGGACCTGCTGTCCTGCCAATCGGGCCAACAAAGGAAAGAATGTTTAGGTTTTCTTCGAAATGCGCCTCATACGGCGTCATACCAATAGAATCATGTTCTATAATATTAATCCAGTCATTAATGTTACTAATTAGTAGAGGCCATTCTTTATGATTTTGAGGGATGTAAGCTCGGAATAAACGTGAGATTTCTCTCTGACCCTCTCACTCGGTTAGATTGAGGATGTCTGATGGAGGAAAAAATACAGAGACTCCTTCATTTTCTAGTGTTTGTTTCCAAAACGTTCCGTAAATTGGGAGGCATGATCGCTTAAAATTTTCTGGTAAGACCCTGCAGTCTGAAAGAAATCCCGGATCAATCGTTTTAAACAATTTTGTGCAGTAGGTCTCGTTATCGGATAGAGCTGTGTAAATTTAGAAAAGGAATCAATGATTACGAGGATGTGTTTGTAACCGTACCTCGCAGTGTAACGGTCCGTACAGATCAAGGCAGGCCAATTCATTTGGGGCTGATGCGATAACGTGTTGCATCGGGCCTTCATAATGCCTATTGGGATATTTAGTCTTCTGACAGGTGACACATTTCGAGACCGTGGCTCTAGTTTGTCTCGCCATGCCTCTCAGTATGCGAAAGTTAGAAGTACTTTAGGATCTTATTTCCACCGAAATGCCCGTGCTTTTGGTGAACATGGGTAATTAATTTGTCAGTAATTCGTAGGTATCCAAATACGATACTCATCTGGCTGTTTTTGGTTCGGAACATAACAAAATTACTAGAAAGTTTAACTAAGCCAGGATTTTGATTTAACTTTTCGAAAAGTGGGTCATTTTGATCTAAGAATTCTGCAAAATAGTTTTGCTTTGCCAATAACGGCATCTTGTTCCTGTAACCTTGAAGATTCCTAGGCTGCATTTCCGGAATAGGGGTCACATTTAAATTAATGGCATTAATAAAATACACTGTTTCATTCTGAACTTTCTGATTTGATGCGTAGGGTAACCGACTTAAAAAATCTGCAATAGGATTATTAATTCCTGGACAATGCCGGATTTCAAAGTCGAATTGTTGTAGCCAGAGCACCCACCGTAACAATCTGGCGTTGGTGCAGTGGCAGCGTTTTAAGAAAATTAACGCTTTATGGTCCGTGATAATATAAAATTTCCTACCAGCCAGGTACCCAAGCATTTTCTGTAAAGCCCATACAATTGATAAAGCCTCTTTCTGTAATTGAGTATTGCAATTCACTAGACCTCAATACCCTGCTAGCGACCGCAACAATTTTAGACCTGGATCATCTTTATCAGGCTGTGATAAAACACATCCAATGCCTACGTTGGAGCTGTCAGTCTGTAAATAAAATGGCTGGGAAAAGTCCGTGGTTTACTGTAATGGCCTGGCGAAAAGCTACCTTAATTTTTTGAATGTCCGTTCATGCTCATCTGTCCAGTGCCATTTCGTTCCTTTCTCAATAGATTTACGAGAGGTGCCGTAAGAATCCCGTAACCTGGAATAAATCTAGATTGATAGACGCACATGCCTAAAAATCCTTTTAATTGCTTGGCATTTTGTGGGCGTGAAATCTGGTCTATGGCATTGACCTTCTCTGGGTCAATTCGTACACCCTCTGTGCTAACGCGGTAACCCAAAAATGAAATTTCTGACGTGTAATTGTGATTTATTAAGATTCAATTTCATGTGGTGTACTGACAAACATTCCAATAACTGTTCTAAATGACCGAGATGTTCTGAAATTTTGTGATGAAATTACAATATCGTCGATATAAGGGGTGACGAATTGTTTGATTTCGTCGCCTAATTTCTCATCGAGACAACGAATAAAGGCTGCTCACTGTTTTCAGACCAAAAGGCATTCTTTTCCAGACGTACGTCAACCCGTTGTACAAAAATCCCGTGAATTTTCTGTCGTCTGGGTGAATTGAAATTTGCCAATACGAGCTTGAAAAATCTAAAGCCGAAAAAATCTTTGTTTTATTAAATTTCCATAAAATTTCATCAGTGTTCTGAGGTGCCTCGTTTTCTGGGATAGTAACCTCGTTGATCCGTCGAGCATCTAAACAAATCCTTACCCCCCCGTCTTTTTTCTTTACCACTACAATAGGGTTCAAATAAGCTGTTACAGATCTTTCAATTATACCCTCGCTACATAGTTTTAACAGTTTGATCTACTTCCCTCATTGACTGTGGAATGGGATAATTTTTCATTTTAAAGGTGAATCATCGGTGACCCGAATTCGAAAGCAAAAGTCTTTAATAGGACGTACAGGACGATCAAAACATTTACATATTTGAGAAGCATTCTTTGCAGCTGGACCGTTCGTGGTCAGAAAAGTCATTATGCGGCACACGGCTTATGACCCCACTCACGTCATCCCCATACTCCAGGACGCGCATGAAATGCCGATTTCTATTTTGTCATCACCGTCGTCCTTGATTACAATTTCCTATTCTCACCGAAGCTCACAAGATTCCTAGAAAAATCCACTACTCCATTATTTTCCCGTAAAAATCAACCCTCAAGTATTACGTCGTAATTCAGATCCTCTATGATCAAACATGGCACATCAAATAAAATTTCCCTGATTTTTAAAGAAAGCAAAGCCTGCATAGTAATTGGTTTACTTTTTCTTTCCTACTCCAATAACAAACATTTAATAGTGGGCAGAGTTGGTATTGGAATGCGCTCTGCTTAATAGTTTTGAGTAGAACTTCCTAGAAATTGCACTGATTTCACTGCCAGTGTCTATCAAAGCTTGAACACTAAGATTTTCAATAAGAAACTCCACAACCGGACATTTTCTCGCTCGTTCTCTGACAGGTTCATTCAAGTCGTCGTTTAGGTCAAAAAGGCATAATTGACTGACACAGTATTGAATATTGGTATCTCTGAGATAATTCGTTTGGAACCCAGATACCCAGAAAGCCCAAACGGTTCTAGTTTGACGGACTCGGTCTTATGGAATCCTGATGTCCATTCCTACTAGTTGTGTTATTATTACGGTCATTTGAGTTTGGTGGCGGACGGGAGTTGTTCCCCATTCCTCTGACCCTGATCATCACGGCGCCCTGACTGCCTGTTCCGATTATCTTCCTCGGGCGAAAACCTGTGATTTCGGTCCCAATTCTCTTCATAAGGGTTTGACCGCGTTCTATCAAATTGCGCCAGCAATTCTTGAAAATGATCAAGATTGTCAATCGTACACTGTTAATAAGGTTTTGCACGTAAGTAGGAAAGTGTGCGGTTAGGAGCCAGATAATCTTTTATCATCTGTCGTCGGATCACATAGTTTAATAGCCGAAATTTTTTCCATGGCGTAATCTAAATATGATTGGTTTCTTCGCTTATCCCATCTACTCGAGAATTTTTCTCTCGAACTCGTAACGTCGCTGCTCTCCCAGTAACGTGAAAGAAAACGAGTTCGGAATTCCTCGTAAGTCTGCGGAAAAGGTGTTAACGCAGTGAGCCAGTGTGCGGCGTTACCCGTAAAAGTTCCTGCATAAATCTTGGTTTTAAGTGAGGCGGTACCGCCTTTGTCAAATTCATATAATTTTCGGCACGATCCAAAAACTTTCGGATTTTCGTCCGATTTCCAGAAAAGCAAAGATTCTGAGGAGGAGCCACGAAATTTTAATCCAGAACCAGCAGACGCGTTCGTAATTGGATGATTTTCCATTTCTTTTGTACTTCTTCCTTTACCAGATTAATCACATTTTATCTATTTCTTCTTTAGTTTAGTTTCCCTTTCCTGAAACTTTCTCCACTACTATCACCTATCTTTCAATTTTTCTACCCTTTCGTGAATTTGACTAACTTCAGAGTGAAGTTTTGTTTCCAACCGAGTGAATTTGCTGTTCATTTCTGGCCAACCCCGGCAATGTTTCCATTTACTGACTCACAACACGCCTCTATTTTATTGTCGCATGCTCGTAATTTCTGGTGAATTTCAGACTGTAGGTTTTAAATTTTCTTTCGTTTCGGTCCTTGAATTCCCAATTCTTGACCTAGCTTCTCAACGGTGTTCTCAATTTCTCCGCACCTACCTCGAGTTGATTTTTCAGTGATCCGATTTCATGGTCGAACTTCTTCCAATTTTACAAGTTTTGCGGATTGGTTATCTAAACAGTTATCTAATCTATCAAATCTTTCCTGACACTTTTTCTCGTGTTCTGAAAATCGCAAATTAATTTTCTCGTCCATTTCCATACTTCCGAAATCTGGTTCTTTAATTCGATTTTTAAATTTTCATAATTCTCTGCTTGTTTCGTTAGACCTCGCATGAGATCACTTAAGGTGATTTCATGCGCAGACTGGTCCCCTGAGCTGTCATCACCTCCCACGTCTACACCGATTGTCCAGCATTTTGAATAACTTATGCGATTTCACAGTTTTTCTTGAAACGCGCACACGAATTTTCCACAACACAAGACAAAAAATAGTAACACTCACAAACAGAATACAAATCCAACTGATATCATTAACAGTCCACAAATAATTAACCTCGTAGCAACGTCCTTCCATCCATTTCTTGCTTAATATTATAAAAATTCAAATTTAATTTGTCGTGCAGCAATACACAGTAATTCAAAAGTAAAATATTTATTTTAAGACAAATTAAATTTGAGGCGTTTTACTGGGGTATCAAAGATACTAATTCGAGCCCCACTTGGGAAAGCATTTGCGACGCCCCCACCTACCTGTGCTGTAATTGCGGCTAGCTCAGGTGACGGGTAGAGCCTGAAATTTAGGTTGTGGACGACGTGGCTACTGACAGAGGTCAATTGAAAGAAAGTTTAAAGACAAAAATGTAAATTTAATGAGAAATTAAAAATGATAAATTGACATTATTATCTGAGCTCAGTTTTTTAAACCCTTGTTTTTTTTTTATGCAATCTAAAACTAATACGATCAAATTACTTAAAACAAATAAAGCAAAAAAAGAGATGCGCTAACAAATAAAAAGAAAAAGGGGCCAATGCGCGGCCTGCACCTTCTGAATGTGACAACAGTCCAGGTAAGCCTGAAGGGCGTAATGAATGTTTGTTTTGTCTGTCGGAGCTCGACAGATTATTAGAATCACGCTGCGGCAGGAGGACGCGCTGGGGTGAACGGCCTCCAAACAGGCAACACAGCTGGGCTCCTTTCTTCTGGACGGCACGCCCTTTAGGGGTGGAGGGTGGATTCCTCTCGCAGCCTGCTCCCATTCAAGAGTAGAGTTAACCACGACATCAGCTGGGACGTCGGCGGTAGCGGTGACGACAGATCGGTGACGACAGATCGTAATTTTCGTAATCGCGTAACTTGCGATACACGGCGCGGGCGTAAACGAGCAGAGAAACAAATAACATTACTAGATAAAGTTCTTTTTTTTCTCAATCTAATGATACGCGGTGCGATAATACCACAAATCGCACTCTAATCATGCTACTTCGCGCTATCCTAGCGCCTACACAACTCGGATGACCTCCGCGTCCCACACCGTACAACATGAGCGTCCCCGCCTCTGTGTCCGCACGACTTGGCGTCCCGCGCCCTCTGTCCAAAGACCTCCCGCTTCTCTCTGCCCTCAGCGTCTCAGCGCCCACGAACCTTTCCCCAATTTCCATGAATGTTCTTGAAGTTTTTCCAGAAATTTTGGAAGACGGGTTTTTACTGGCCGAAAGTTACTACGCCGAAAATAATATTGCTCAATCAGATTACGCGTCTTGTCGGTAATTTTGATGGAATTTTCCAGAACGCCTCTCTCGCACACTTCCTGTAAACAAACACGGAGCGGTCGCCGCGCCCGCCGCGTGGAGCCTGGTCGGTGGTCCCTGAGGGGTTTTCGGAGGCGTTATCTAAACACTACACCCCCCCCTTGCTCGGCGACGCTAAGGAGCGGCGTAGATGGCCGTGCGAAGTGATTTAGGTCGCACCCGGTTGGGGCGCGCACGCTTCTGAACAGTAAAAACAAAAATAAATGTATTTATTTTTAATCCAATATTCGTTAGTCAAATATATATATATATATATATATATATATATATATATATATACACACTTATTTTTTCTAAAATATGAAAGAAAAAATAGGAAATATGTGAAATAAAAATTCTTTATAATGTTTAAAATGCCATTCTCCAAGCGTTTTCCGAGTAGAGTACGTTGCCGATCTGATCTTAACATGGATTCAGAGGGCTAAAAAGTTCTACATGTACAGAAGCAATTATTTCCTAGGTTCATCCGAAATATATAATATATTCGTATTACACACAATGTTGTTTACGAGGAGTCGTCGCTTAAGTAAATAGTACCGTGTAGTAGCCTGCGGTAGAAAGGGAGCATACGCCCCCCCCCCCAACTGGAGAAAAGGGATAAGACAATGATCTGAATTTTTTTATGGAGTTACGCATGGGGTCTATGAAACACGAGTAAGCATGTACTTGAAGTTTCTTCTGCTTCACATATTACATCCGCTCATCCTTGATCCCGACTACGCGATTTCCAAGAAGTAGATTGGGCCGGGGGGTAGGTACGTTTGACTTAATTAATAGTGATGGCCCGGCGTTAATACAAGCGAATTGCGTGGTTTTATAAGTATTTCAGTAACAAAGTTTTCTAGTAACATATTTCGAACGTCGCATATGAAGTGTTCAATTTCGACCTATAAGTTTCTTAAAATGTAACAAATATGTAGCAATAAATAAAATATGTAAAAATATGTAATTATACCAAAATATTTAAAAATATGTAAAATAAAAATGGTTCCCATTCGTTCAGAATGTCGTGTTAAGTCTAAAAACTATACGTGAATGCAGGTATCTTGTCCCGGTAAAAATATGTATTTTCATTAAAATCCGTTCTCTAGTCATAAGTATTAGCAACAATCGATCTTGCAGGTTGTCTACGTCAAATAATAACAGGCCTGAGTAAGGCTTTAAACTGCAGTAACAAATCCATTTCAAAACCGTGAACATTGAAGTGAGTAAGTACACTGAAAAACTCGTAAGCCAATGTTAAGAATTTTATACTCAATTTCAATTGCGCTTTTATCTTTATTTACCATAATTATTCATGGTCATCAATTGCGATGCTGTATGGATTGTGAATGTTCCTTATGTTGCCAAAATGACATATGACTAAATTACTTGGCGTATCACGTAGTGTACAAAATTGCAACAGCGACTGCTCAATGTTCATATTTTAAATGCTAACAAAGACTTCAACTCCGAATAGTTTGACAATTTCCTGCAGTGGGATGGGGTACAAAAAGTGGGGTATTGTCAAATATAAAACAAAGTTTCAATAATAATTTTTGTACCTTATTTTCATTCCATTTATGTATTAAATGTATTTCTATTTCTGTTCTATTTATTATTATTATTATTATTATTATTATTATATAATTATATTATTACAATATTATAATTATATTATTATAATATTATAATTGTATTATTATTATTATTATTATTATTATTTATGTTTTTACATTCCTGGTTTACAGGAAGACCTGGTTCTCGAATAACAAGGGGCTTTTTGCCAAGTGTGTTATTTGCTATTTATTAAAAAATCTGAAAGTAGAAAGTTCCGGACAATGCGGGAAGTATTTAGGATAACAGACTTCGGCATTAATTTTAAAAGCCTTGAGGGATATAAAGTTTTTGAAGGTTGTCTTTGACGTGTTTCTCTTTTAGGCCATTACTGGAGATAATTATTGGGAGAATGAATACTTGGTCCTGTTTCTACCGATCTTTCGTTTGATAGGCGGGATCGCTGTACGTCTTAATTTTTACGACAATGCTTTTTGCATGTTCCTGGACGAAGGGACTGTAGCACCAATGAGAAAAGTAGTTTTTGTTTATTATTACAAGAATTTATTTATTCGTTTTATCGTTATAAGAGAATATGTCAAATGTATGGTGAATGGATGGGATGTGTGGACGCTATTAACATCTAGGCCTAGATGAAAGAAAAAGTAAGAGAGGAGGGAGAAAATGAAAAAACTAGTAATGAAATTTCAATTTTATGAAGTAAAGTTATATGGTAATGACTAATTTAAAGATGGTAGCCCATAGGAAGATTAAAAACCTCCAATGAAAAAGGGACGAGGTAAAGGCGTAATAAAAATAGTAATTTAAATTGAAATAAGATGGCGTAATATGTTTAAAGAAAAAAAATGGCAAATAAATTTGTAAATACTAGATATAAGTAATATTCAAGATAATGGAAGAAGGGAAAGTATAGCGAAGTGGCGTGGGTGCAAGAACACGCAAATTTAGTGCATCAAGAACCCGAGTGCATCAAGAGCCCGTATGTAGCAAGCCGTATTGGAGAAAATTTTGGTCGTGTACCCAAATGCATTAGATATTTGACGCTTTAGGAGGGGGGAAGTTGTGATAAGTCAGAAAATTCCTGTTTTATTTGAACACAAAAAATAGCATCAAGACGTGTAAATAGCACGTAAATTAATGCATTTAGTATGCTTATAGTCAAAGAATACACGTTGTCAGGGCGACCTGTAAACAAGAAGTTCCGTGGTCGAAAGCATGGCGTTCTTCGTTAATAGGAAGAGAAGCAGAGCTCCGTGGCAGTTTGTAGAGAATGCATGGAGGAGGCGGTGCCAGCCATAGTTTTGTAGAAATTTAGTAATACTAGCGTACCCATGCGAGAAGTCTCGCATGGTAAACTCCATCCTCTTTTCTATCCTTACATTTCCATATTAAGAGGGAAAGTTTTAACAAAACGTATTTATTTGTTTAAAAAATTATAATATAACTTTCAATGTACTTATTTATAATATCAAATAAAAATAACAAACAATAAAATAGATGTTTGAAACAAATTTGGAATAAAGGATTATTCAGTTCTTGACAGATTTTCCTTGAGCAATTCACAGCCTTTTCCTCACCCAACAATTCCTTAAAAACATCTAAAGTAATTAAACAACCTTGCTTTACAGTTAGCTTTTCGCTTCATTTGACAGTCTCAAAAATATTTGAAAAGGTTTTTACTCTTAAAAAAGCTTCCTAAAGTTGTCCATGCAAAAATAAAGAATCGCGCAAGCACAATCCTACTCTTTGGAGTATTATTTAACTTTATTACCGAACTGAGAGGTACATCCGTACTACTCAATCGCCTAGAATATCAAGTAATTAGTTCAATTTCACATACAGTTTGCAGATTCTGCACGTCACTGAACGCGTGGACTAGTATCGAAAGCGCCGGACCAGCAAAATGTAAAAGATCTCGGCGGTGCGAAGAATATATTACATTTCTACATTTAAAGGCCCCAGAACGCTTTGTTTAAGAGTTATTTAACAGATTTTAATAATGCTGTCCGAGTGTTGCCGATTGCATTTGACGTGAATATTTCCATGTTTTTTCCAACAATTCTTTAATATTTTAAAGTCAAAGTGCAATTTTTTATGTCTCTGTCAAGTTCTCTTTCTTTGGAGACCTCATTTATAAAAAATTAGATGCATGTGAGATTCACAAAACTCATCTGTACTACTGAACTAATATAGGAGGGGAATTTATATAATATAAACAATAAAGCATAAGGATAAGTAGCATCATCTGGACTATCGTACGCTGTGTTAACTATATTTCCACTTTTGGTATCTAAGAAAGATTTAATATAAACCCCATCTAACATTAATGAAACTATGCAGTCTGATTCCTGCAATGTTTTGAATTTATCCTTACTACACTTCAAAATATTCTCATCTGCTTGCTCTTACTGTTCGTAGTTGTGGAAAGACAACATATCCCGATTTCCTAAAAAAATTGTGTTCATGAGGGGTAATAGAAAACACAATACTGCAGTAAATAGACAAATCAACACTGTATCTGTAACATTGTTGTTCAGTGATTAATAAATCGATGTTTAGTGGGAATTCTTATTTGGTGTTGTTTACGTTCTTATAGAAAGAAGAAATAAAAGAGGTCATCTTCGTCAGCATATTAATAGACATAGAAAAATATATGACGTAGAAAAATTATATGTTGACGAAGATGACCTCTTTTATTTCTTCTCGATCTGTTTAATAATAAATGTAACTTGCTTTCACATATCATCTAAATATTTTACTAACCTACTCGAAATAGTATTTACAACACTGAATGTTCTGCAAAAATTTTCCTCCTAGTTTTCTTGCAAATGTTTCTTGTCCAAGATAGGCCAATAAATTAACTTGTTGAAAATTACTTATCACTCTAGGAATGAAATATTTCCCAACTTTTTTTAATGCAATATCATGACTGAGCACGCTGACTTGAAAATTTGACCGAATTTATTTATTCTCTTAATTGTAAACTATCGTCCATTCTTGGCCAGTATTGTTTCTTTCTTCCTTGTGACTTAGAATGTCAATGATGATGCAAATAAATATCGCCAATCTGCGCAAAACACGTTGTAATAAGCAGAAAGCGTAAATATTCGATGGAGGAATCTAAGCTTTGTAAGTGTATCGTCACAACGTTGGCCACAAGCACCAAGGGCTAAAACACAGGTGGCATTGGTAGTATCGATAAGCGCCGAACCGGCAAGAAATTTAATAGAATGTTCAAAAATATCTCATCCTGTAGATTTCGACGTGGTGAACGTTTTTTTAGGCCTGTGACCTCAAAATTTTAGTTTTTAAGGCTATGCAACGCTTCATTAAGGAGTTATTTAACTATATAGATCTTGACAATCCTATCGAACGTCGCGGGTTGCATTTAATATGAATATTTAGATACGTTTTCTCAATAAATACTTCACATTTTTAAAGCCAAAATGCAATTCGTCGCGTCTCCGTAAAATTGTCTTTCTGTAGATATCTCATTTATAAAGATTTGTTGTCTGTGAGAGCCACAAAAGGTATGTATAATATACTACTGAAATAATATAGGAGAGGATGTCAGTCTCTTGCGACACCGGCCAGAACGGAGTCATTTTACAAAAACGGTACGAGTATCATCAGTTAATATTGAAGGTTTAGTGTTTTCAATTATAGCGAAGTGGTAGACGTAATTAGTTTTGATATGCTGAAGAATTGCATAGATTAATAATTTAAAGATGTCATGTTAATTTGTGTTGTAAATTGTAAATAAAATCTAAATAGGCTTTGTATGCTAAATTGAACTTACGATAGGATAGATTTGTAAACGGGGATGGTATTCAATAATTCGTGGCAGTCGCGAGTAGGTGCCCCCCTGAGGCACAGCACAGGGAAAGTCGTGATCGGGGAATAATTTATTTGCAGTTTTTATTTCTTATGAATCCACCAAATAACTTATAATACTCCGGGGACATTTTGCAGGACATCAACAAGAACATCTAATGGACAGTATTGTAACCGCTTGTCATCGGCTACACTCATGACAAAAGAAATATTGAAGTGACAATACCCGACATCTTGCCCTACAAATAGTTCCTAGAGTAGCGAAGAGATGGCGTTACCTAGAAACAAATTTGAACGTACTTTCGCCCTAGCCAATCAGAACTTTTGTAGGAATGCGAATGTGGCATGAGGCTTGACTCGGACGAGATTGTCTTTCTTTCCGGATCGAGACGCTGAAGTGATTAGATGGGTACTATTCCACCACACAACCGACGAGGGACACGTGGAAAATACCAGAAATGAAGCTTTATTAAAAGGTAATTGTCTAAGTATTTTTCATGGGATTAATCACTGTGATACGTCAAGATTACGTAAAATTCGATAGGAATATTAAACAAGTAATGCAACGAATGTAAGAATAACAGTGGTAGTGGACTAAAATGAATTTATAAAACCACGTTGCTACATTCTCGTTGCTGGAATATAGAAGAGATTTTTGTAACATAGGACGTGTTTCTGTTTCTTTGTTACAGCTTTTTCAGTTTTAGTTTTGAGCAGTTACTTATTCTACTTTTATTCTATTTCATTTTTATTTATGGATTTCATTTCGAAAATTCTATTGGAGAATTTTGATAATTCCGAAAAGCATAGTTTATTCAACAGCTGGCTCAACTTTCACTAAAACAAAGTTATAATTTGGAGTTTTGGACTCGCATTCTAACGCGACCATCACCTTCGTGTAAGCTGTGGTTTAACTGGGCTGTACAACGAGGAGAAGGCGTACGGAAATACTCCGATTCCATCGCGGTAGGCAGCGCACAAACCGTCGCAGGACAACGACGACCTTGGGGCGTGAACGTCGCTCGACAGCCGTCTACTCAGCGCGGGACCAGCTTGCACAGAAAAGCAGAAAGAATATTTACTAAATTGCAGCTTGGAAAACTTTCAAGATAGAATTATGATTGCACAAATTAAAACGTTGTAATATGAGCTTCCCTCAGTAACAGACATTGATCGGACAAGTTTTACTAAATATTAGTCTTGATAACCAGTAAATTTATTTTTGCAGTCGTAAGAGAAATCAGATCTAAATAATTTTTATGTTTATTGATAAAAGTCGTCCTTGTGTATAATTCTTTATCTAAATTCATACATAATTGACTTGATGTTATTTGAAATCATTTAAGAGGAATTGTCTAAAAAAGGTTTTGAACATGAATGAAATAAATATTTTTTATTTAAATTATAGAATTTTGCACTGCGAGGTCACGCAGAAGCTGAATATTAAGTGTAAATATTGAGTGTAGTATTATTTAAGATTGAAAAGGTATTAGTGAATTTTGGTATATTGTTTGTTTTTTTTTTAAATTGAATCAAAAGGAAAAGTAATCACGTAGGAGAATATGTGAACGTGAGTGTACGAAGGATCATATTGGAAAGAATATATGTTACTTGTTCTTTAAAACTATGAAATTGTGTTTGTTAAATGAATATTAGTTAGCAAAGACGAACCCACCACCGATAGGGAATTATCCATAATTTGAGGTATTCCCAGATTTGTGTGACGGTGTAATCACACGTCACGAAACAAGTAAATAACATATTTACTTCTGTAATTCGGCGTACTACGAAATAGTTAGGTAGATACGTGACGGTTACAGTATCAAGACCGAAGGTGTGGATTTAACTTTGAGAAATAAACGTGGCGCGCAATTATAGTAAGCTATGAAATTTAATTCTTCACCGTACGGAATTACAATTCTTGTGTGCAGGAAAAATAAGATTAGATCGTTTATAAGAACATTTATACAGCGTAAAAATTGTAATAAATGTTGTTATATTATAAAAAAGGTTGATAATTTGTAGTTATTTGTCCTCTATTCAAATCACCAGTTTCAATCAACAGAATTCCAGTAATCGTAATTCTGCGTAGAAATGCACGTCCACATACGACAGGTAAGAAGTTAGCATGCTGTCTGCCAAAACCCACAAGCAAAAATAGAAATAGATCAAGATAATAACATTTCAGTACCGAGCAAATTTATGAGCATAGCAGGGTAAACAAATGATGACACATTTGTAGATCAATATTATGTGAATTGCCATAACGTGCTTAAGCAGGAAAGTAATAATATTAATAAAATTAGAGAGATTCATAATTTCGTGATAATTCACAAATTAGTACGAGAGATTTATTAGTATTATTTGTTATATATCAGTAGCGAGTATTTCACAAATGACTTGCCCAACGTGGGACAACAAAAATAAACAAGTAGCAGAATGTTTAATTATTCCGCGCAACAGATTTGCAAAGGGAGAGAGGCTGAGAGCACACCCAGGTATTAATATTGCCATTATTTATTGGGATTCTGTATATTTTCAGTTTTCTTTTTCTGAGCCTTTCTTAAAATTATATTGTCAGTTTTGATTTCACAGGATCGCTCTTTCATTTAAAGAAATTTAATCGCATTTCATTTAAAGAAATTTAAATGACATGCCTTATTATCTAACCGGAATATCTCTATTTGTCAACACATGCCCATTGTCAATCACAGAAAGTCTAATATTTAGTAGTTTTCACTGATAACTGACTTAATACATATGAATAAAATGTTAACATCAAGAGTTGATAACATCTGTAATACGAAGTTCTATTTTGAAGTGTAGAATGGAATAATTCGAGTTCGTTTAATATAATAAATACAAATCATATTTTCTTTTAGAGAACATTTGACACCAATTTTTGCGACAATATACTATATGATTTTGGTGTTTATTTCAGTGTTTTAAGAATGACAAATTTCGAGCAATATGGAGACAACGAACAACAAATTTGCAAAGAATTAGAATTTCCGATGTTTTAACCGATTTACCGTTATTAAAACGATGTCCTCTCAACTAATGTTGAGGAATGTGTTCAAAATTATATATTTTAAATAAAGAACTCGTTTTTGCGCAAATTATCTGGAGGAGTATTCCTTAGCATGACAGATTTACTAATCACAGTGTGCGCAGTATTTTGCAGTGTTGATTACGCGTCTTTTTTTACAGCAGCTGTTGAATATCGAGCTATTCGTGTAATTTCTCTGGATGTCGTGAACTTTGAGGGCAAAATATTCAATATAAGAAACACGAAATAATGTTGGCTACTTCTTTAAGCATGAAATCAACGAAGGAAAAACCGAACAATAAAGAAAATTCTCATCCCAAAGATGTGGCTTTGGTATTTGAATATTCATAAATGAATTCGCAAATAATGTAACAAAAAATTTCTCACGACATTGAGACCATCTTACCTGTTGAAATAACTCCATTACACTCCTACTACAACTTTCAGTTAATTTAGTTTTATATAAGTGCACGTTTTGTGACCAAAGTACGCATATGGAAGAAGAATGTAGACATACACAGTAACGAATCAATCTCTTTCTCCATTTAATTCATCACATTCCACATTAATACAGAAAACAAACAGGATCAATTAGTCTATGTAGTACGTTGCCCACGGTGTAGTCTAGATACGAGTATGTGGTACGTTTCAATGTCGACCTCTTAATTCAAGAATAGATTCGACGTAACTTAGAAAACCTACGTACTCATACCTGAATGAGGTACCTCCTGAAGTATTTCTTTTATTCAGTACACATTACCATTTCTCGCATTACATTTTAAGTTAGGACGGAAAAAAACTCTCATACGAAGTTCGCAACCCGCTAAGACCATACTCTTCAACTCTTAAGAGTAATTTGACGATTGTGTCGCACCAGGGGAATACGAACCGCCATGAACAGCCGAATAACCAATCGAGAAGAAACACGGCGGCTGCGCGGCGGCCGCTGTGTCCCACGAGAGGCGCGGAGCTGCGAACGGAGCGGCGTGAGAACGCTCCCCCCCCGGGCCACGCCCCCGGGCCGCTGCCACCCTCGCCGACGCGGGGCCCGAGTGGCCACTCGTAATACGTAACTCATATTGACCTCGGAGAACAGAAACAATTTAACTCGCGAGCTCCGCGGCGGTGAAGAGCTGCGAAGGGGAGGGCGAGGGCGAGGGCGCCGCCCCTGGACGTGGGAAAGGCCGGCGAGCGGCGAGTCCCACAAGGCTCGGCGCTCGGCACCCGGGGGGGGCGCCAACGATAAGTAAGCGACGCAAGTGCGCGTGCCACTGGCGGCGGAGGCTGTGGCGGAGGCGGCGGTGGCGACGGTGGGCGGCGGCTTTCCGCTCTGCTCTGTGGTGGCATTGGACGGCGTAGCTTTGGTTGGTTCATTGATTCTGAGTGATTCCGCTTCAACCAATAGGATCATTAGTCCCGTAAGTGTTGTCCATGTTTTTTCTCGGGAGGTGGCGGTGATCTTCCCCCGCTGGATGACGAGATCCGTCACCGACCTTCTGACTAGCGGAGTTTTCCTCAACCAGGTATCTTCCTCATCAGGGTACCGCCCCAGCCGGGACAAGCTCTAAGCTCCCTACCGGTCTCCCGGCATGCGTGGCAGTGCAGTGCATGTTAGTGTAAGTGTCGCAGCGTTGGGGGCAGTGTCGGAATAGGACGGAGCACGAACATTAGTGCGAGCATATTGGGGAAGACGGCAGGAGAGGCGGGGAAGTGGAGGTGTGGTGCGAGCGGGACGGCGCGGGGCAGAGGCGGAGCGGGGTGCGGGACGAGGCGTGGATCTGGGAGCGCGGGGAGGGGGCGGCGGTGTCAGCGGCTTCTGATGCAGCTCTGTGGTGGCTCTGGGATGCCGCAGCTCTTGGTTGCGGCAACACAATATCTGCTTGAGGAGCGGGAGGGTCAATGCGGTGATGGAAGTTGAGAAGATACGATGGACAAGGGGAGAAGGGAAATGCATCGGTAAATGAATGATCATGAGAAATGTATGCAATTAATTAAGAATGAAAAAGGGCACAAAATGTACTACTATTTCGGAGAGTGAGGCTTGAGAAATGGAGAAGCCTTGAAGAATGAATAATGAAACAAATACTTAAGTCAAAGAAACTTTTCTTTCGTGAAAGTGGATCAATAAGAAGTCATAAATATTTAGAAAAGAAAGAAAGAACCTTTCAATGTTCAAGAGGAACGAAGGAACAAATGAAATGAAAAAAAAAGAGTGAAGAGCAAGAGTGAATTTCACAAGGTAGTCAGGGACGATTCCAAGTACGGTGGAGACCGACTAGTGAACAGGCAACACAAGAACAAAAAATGGAAGGAAACGAAAAAAATGGAAGAAAGAATGTAAAAGGAATCAGAATAGGTGAATAAGGAAGGAGTTCGTGAATGATTATTGACATTGACATCGTTGATAACAAGATGGAGTGCTTAGTGAGTTCCGTCCACAGAATAAGCTTAAAAATATGGCGGGTACCATGGAATCAGGTGGTGATGGTGGTGGTGGGAGGGGGTTGCGGCCGCGATGACTACAGAGGCAACGAGGGGCGGAGAGGGAGCCGGGCGCCGACATGCAGCGAGGGGAGCTCGATGTGATTGTCGAGTGGAAGGGAGGGTAATCCGGGGCACATGGTGCGCGGCGGGAGGGCGGTTATGTTACTGTGAGATTTGCTGCGATTTAGCCACGAAGTTAAGCCACGGAGAACGTTTTTCGACATTTAACTATTCAGTTGTTAAAGTTGTGTTATATAATTTTGCACACTAAATAGTTGCTTCCAGGGGGAAAGGGGGAAATCCTTATTTTTAGAGATTCGTTGTGATAATATGTTTATAATATATTCTTTCTGTTTTGTGAACAGGATGTCTAATACTGAAGAGTTATCGGGTTCTTTGTTCAATTCTTAGCATGTTCTAGTAATTAATGTCACGTATTAAATAATCCACTTACAATCGCGGAGCCAACATCCCTGGCATCAGCTCTGCGTGGAATCAAATTTTGTGGGCACGAGTCACGTGTTCATGAATCCGAGTTCGAAATTGTTTAGAATTTATTTTTGTGGTGTGGGAAGTAAAAGGAAATCACTGCTTGGTTGATAACTAATAATGCCAGAGTAATCCCAGACGAAATGTTGAGAACTTCAATGATAATAAATATAATAAAAATATATTAAATTTGATAATATTCCAGTTTTCCCACCACGAGAAACATTTAGTTCTTCAGGGAACTCTCAATTTGTCGCTGCTTTCCGGTCCTTCAACACTTAAAGATTTTCTGAATCAATGAGGGATGAACGGCCCATCGCCACCCCAGGTATGAGAATGAGGACGAGATAAAGAAGGAAGGATTATGAGCAGTACATTGCCCTTATTCTAGAGCGCTGCTCGCCGAGAAGTGATCAAGGAAGCTTCTGATCTGATCAGCCGGTCTGCGAATTCGATTCTGGCAGCCGCCACACCCTTGCTGATGTCACGCCTCCACACACATCGAGTTCATTTCCGGCACCTCGCTGGAGTCAAACCCGCGACCTCCTAAATCATTGATACGCTTTATGAGATCGCTAATAACCATGTTCCTAACCCATCTGAAGTAAAATCAAATATAATAATAATAATAATAATAATAATAATAATAAAAATAATAATAATAATCCCATTTACAGGTAAATATGCTAAGAAAATATTCTTTTGTGTTATTTACAAGCAAGGAATGGATTTATATGAACTAAAAATGTATGAAATATGTAAATCTATAAGTAGTTATTTTTATCAAAATATGGAGTTAAATGTGAACTTAATGTGATAAAAATTTATTAACGTTAATTTATTATTTTATAAACCTTCATTTTTAAATTCTGAAAGGTGACGTCTAATTTTACACAGGCTAATTGTGCTACCTTTGACATTTTACACTGGCATAATAGAGATGTTATTTGAACTGAGCAAACACATAGTATTCTGACTCGATTGTACCTGACAATGAGGAGCCGTATAAGTTGAATTCTGTGTCTAAGTCTGTGACGTCGTGCGATTCCCAGGTGGCAGCCTCAGAGAGAAGTAGAAGGGATAGTGTGTATTTTAACTGTAGTAACGGTAGTATGTAACTTAACTCTCTAATTTTCAAAAAAGTTCTAATGTTTAAGGAATTTCTGAAAAATTTTTAAGCTCTTTTTATTGAGATGCATTTTTAATATTTAATGAAATTCCACTGTTTTGCTTATGATGCTATATGGACTTATTTTACAAGAAATATGGAAAATACATGAACTTTTATTCAAAAATGTACCAAAATCCAAAATATGAAAAAATATGGAAAATAAAAGTAGCATTTTTCAACTCAATGCATTATAAAACATAAAGATAATGCAAATTAGAATCGATTTAGATTATTTAGTAAATATGTTTTTTGCATAGAAATACTTTCTCTGTTTATAAGAAACCATCGACACAAAATACCGTAAACTAGCTACTGTTGGTTGGGAATTACTCCACAGGTGTGCATCAAATTCTCGTAATTAAGGGAAAAAAACTGATGATGACGTGCGGCATACCGAAATTTTTCCCCCTCTCAGTATCACTCAACAATTACTCCTATTTTAAAAAAGTGCATTACATACTTTAAAGCTCTACAATTGAAAGGGAATGCAGAAAACATCCAAGCCACAAGTATCAATATGACCTAAAATGGCTTGGAAAGCTGTGCGATATCTTAAATGTTTTGAGCAGCACGCCTAAAATTAGATATGTGTGGGACATCGCTGTAGAAAAGGTGGAAAAGTTCTACATATTCACTACCTGGAAAATAGAAAATCCCCAAAATATTGTTTCGTGTCATTCAGTATATATTCTTTAAGACATATTAAAGGAGGTAGGATTACAAATTCCGGAACAATACAATCACTATTCACACGAACACAGAGTTGAATGGTTTTTGAAAATTTAATTGAAATGTTTCATATTTACCAATATCTGTACACGTATGTTGTAGGGAACTAAGACAAGAATAAACTTATCTTCGCCTTCACTTAAGAACGTAATGCAAATATAGAATCCTAGTCTTTCACGGCCAGAGTCAATATGAGTGAAAGTTTCCGGGCTGGTAGGCCGTGGTCCAGTTGGCATTGAAAAGCCAAACGTTTCGTCCACGTCTGCGGTGGACATCTTCAGTGGCGGCAGCGTCGTCGGGGTAGTCTCCGGGTCGGCGGCTGGCTAGCGACTGACGTCAGTCTGAAGATGTCCACCGCAGACGTGGACGAAACGTTTGGCTCTTCAATGCCAACTGGACCACGGCCCATCAGCCCGGAAACTTTCACTCGTGATGCAAATAATTGTAATCATTGATTTTTTGTGGAAGCACACATGTGTCAGACGTGCAACATATTGCATTGGGTTCGCCACAGAAAACAAATCCGCCATTATCTAATGCTGGAGTTACAATTCATTCTAAGCACAATAAATTGTTAACATTTGAGATAAAATTTTAGTATCGCTGAATATTTTTCGGTCCCGAAGCATCCGATAGGTTTTGGTAGTTCCTTTAGTTCTTCCATTGCTGCCTGGCTTCCAGAAAAGTGGCGTCTATTCCGTTTAAACACTTATGAACTCTACCTGCATTATGTATTCAAAATTTCATCATAATATTGTTGCTAATATTAGAGACTTCTTAGCGGGTCACACCTCCTTCAACTTAGTGAGTCAAACCTCCATATCACGCTTCATTACTTTATGTTTTGAAAATATTAGTTGAAGATTATATAATAATGCGTTGTTTCGAACATTATACTAGTATATATTTGCAGTTCTCTGTCCTTGATATTTCATTTCTGTATTTCATCTCATACACAAATGTACTATTGTTACCCTTCCAGAGAAAACCAAAACACACCTTTCGCACTTACACTAACATCCACTACACTACCACATATTCCGGGAGACCGGTCGGGAGCTTAAAGCTTGTCCCGACTGGGGCGATGCCCCGCTGGTGGGAGAGTCCTGGTTAGGGGGAAACCGCACTAGCCGACGGTAGGTCGGTGTCGGATCTCGCCATCCAGCGGGGGAAGATCACGGCCATCTCCCGAGAAAAAAAACATGCACTACACTAACGGGACTAATGACCGAAGCAGTTGACGCGCCAGGAAACACGAAAAAATCAATCAATCAATCAATCAATACCTTTTGGCACCAAACACCAAAAAGATTTTAACTTCTTTTGTATGACAATCAAACCTCCTCTGTTTCCTCTGCTTCAGAAAGAGTTGTAGAATATAGTTTTGCAGATAGGTGCGGAAAAAAGTTGGTAGTTACAAATATCTAGAAGTTCTAACTAAAATCGAGAGATATGCTGTCCTAAGAAATAAGGTCTTGAACGTTGTCGCAAACGCGACCATTTTATACTTCACATTAGATTCACGAATCACAGTAAAAAGAGCTTAGGACAAACTAAACCCCCAAACAATTTCAGTTTGCTTACTCCTTTCAATGCATACAAACTGTGTCCTTCAGAGCTAGCGCTGCTGGACACGTCCAATTTTACATTATGGCGTAGATAGTGTCCCATAAAAACATGATAAGAATTGCATTATATCCAAAGAGAGAGACTAAGTGATCATTAGAGCTGGGGTCACGGTTACTGGGCGCTCATGAAACGATATGATGGATTTCATAAGGTTTCTGAACATCGGAGAAAACGCCTAGTTCTAAACCTATTAAAAAGGCGCAAAAAGTGAAGTATGGCAAAATATCAAACGTTTTTTCAGTGGAACATTCATAACCTCTACTGTGACTGCAAAACAACAAATAAATTATTTGACAGTGAGTACTTTCAAGAAGAACGGTTTCGAATCAGCACTGAAAAAAAATCAGTTAACTGTCATTTTCATTAGGAAAACGTCTATATATAATGCGTGCTATTCGCTTAAAAACTCTATCCAGTTTTGGGGCTCACTTTCACATTTCTATTTGCTCATTAATTAAATATCTACTAATATCTTCCTTATTAAATAACACTGCTATCAACTATTGTCAACTGTCTCTGCTGTCAACTCACCATACTGAATACGCGTGAAATGTTTAGAGACGGTCATTACATCTAATGTGAAAGATATACTCAAGGATATTGATACGTCAGAGTCACCCAGTCACCAGAAGAAACTCCCTTAACTTCATTATGCAATAAAAACATCCTGACTCAATCTTCCTAAATTTTACCGTCGAAACCAAAAAAAAAAAAAAAAAAAAAATGAAATATGTAAAATTATCGAAACACAAATCCTTCAGTGTGTCTTACAAATCTATTTTACGTATATTAAAGACATCTAAAACCTTAGGCGTTTTCAAGTACCTATCTCTCTAATACTCCAGTTCATCACGAAAGCATTACTATTAGTGAATGTCTTTAATAATGTTAATTAATATAATAATTACTGTAAACTGAATACAATTTTATTTAACCCAATACTCTTATAAGCTAATTCAATTATTATTGTATGTTAATGCGGTTTATTACTGTGAGTTTATATAATGATTCTCGTACATTATTGTAAGATAATGTAATAATTACTATAATAAACCGTGCTGTTCTTTACTAACTGTTATTATGTTTACTAACGCTGTTAAATTATTATTTAATTAGCTGAACCTCAGCGCATACATCGCATTAAACAGAACTGTAAGAACTAAAAGTTGAATCGAAAAGTACTTTATATAAACTACGCGGAAAACCTAAGATCCCAAAAATATTGTTTCATATCGTCTTTATTATCCAAAACTGATGAAATGAGGGAGGTTAATAGTTCTGGAACAACACGATCACTGTTCTTTGTGTGTACAGAGTTAAACGTTTCTGACAATGAAAAGTGTATTTACCCAGGACTGTACAAAAATGTAGTAGTGTGCTATTATAGGATATCCCGCAATACACCTTAAATGAAGAACGTTATACATCACTTATAATTATAATCACTGAAAAGTTTTTGTAAAGGGAGACATGTGAAAGTCGATTGCTGGACATTGCGTTACTCACTAACCTTTACATTTAAAAATAGTCAATCTCCGAACTTAAAACACTCGCTATCTCCGCCACGCCGCCAACTATAACCTCATGATGCAAGGATATCCTTGTACTGAATTGCAATTATTTTGTAGTTGTTCTTGAATATGTAATGAACAAATGACGGCATATACGAGTTTATTCTATTAATTTTACGATTTTATTATAATTTAGAGTTAATGCTACAAAACTAGTGAATAATATCTATCAATAACACATCTTTAAATAAGGCTCACAACTTTTCCTTTAAAAGCAAAAATCATGAAATTTGATTTAGTAGCAAGGTCAAATTGAAGGGCTGAGTGGTTAATCCCTTAAAATGAAAAATTAGTTACTGACACAATTATCCAAAAAGAACTATATTGTCACATTGTTAGTTTGACCTGTATAATCCTCTGTTAAGTTAAGAATGAAGACTAATTTTCTCTTCACAAGTCTTTCTAATCACGACTATGTGACTTTAACTTAATTTTTCTCCGTTTTCTTAAAATTTGATCTAGACCGCCTGGGCTTTCTGTGAAGCGATCCCGGTTGCGATACCTAGTCATGACAAAAATAGAGCTGTAGCTTTCCATTACAATCGTCTCAACTTCTAACAGTTGTGTAACGAGAGAAAAATTCATGTAGGCTAAATGTGCAGTGACGGTGAAAGGAATACGTCATGCTCGCCACATCTGTCCCTTAAGCCTAGGCGTGGATATTCAATAAAAACTGTGTCCAGGCATGGGAACACCACTAGCTGGAAAAAGTAGGATTAATCCGACACTAATATCTCAAATTCTTGCTGGCAGACGACAGAGACAGACAGAACGACGACAGAGACAGACCGACAGACGACAGAGACAGACAGACAGACATGCAGACAGTCATGCATACTGTGACGGGCCAATTGTTGGCTTCAATAAAGTATAATTGTCAAGGTAGTGTAATATAATCAAAGAATAAACAGATTGGGTATCGATAGGCGATTGGCCAAACACAACGGGGAGAAAAAATGAGCAGCGCGAGGTATGAACTGCCAAGAGAGATGCTCGAAAACTTGGGTAGTGGCAGGAGGTACTATGGGGACGCTCTCGTGCCGCAGACACGTTGACTTGTAAAAAAGGAAGTATTTGAATGTGTAAGAAAGAGAGGTTTCGTGTAAAATTGTATTATTTTCTTTTGTGACGTGAACGTTGCCTTGGAATGGACTTGGAATGTGGAGATACGTAGATAAAGATAGGTGAGGAACACAAAAAGGGAAGTGGAATATCCGAACTAAAATTTTGTTTTTGATGTGCAAGAAGACCAAGATTTGTAATAGCAATAATAATATAAATTAATCTTAAATAGAGAAATCATGGCCATGAGTTATAGGGAATGCCAAGGAGTGCATTAAAATATGAATGGTGAAATTTGTTTTTCTTTTCTAAATGTTTTGTTGTCTTGAGGCATTTAATTTCGTGTTTGTGTTTTTTTCCTATTGATAGCCAGCAGAGGGCAAATTACAAAACATTTCCTGATGGAGGAGTATTTCTTTTAGCAGAAGGATAATAATTTTCACGAGCATAAATAATCCTTTATGTAAGATTTCGGCGCTGAGATTTCGTACGAACAAATAATTTGTTGTTACTGTGAACAGAGTGGTATTTTAATTATTATTATTATTATTATTATTATTATTATTATTATTATTATTAATAGCATTGAATTTTTTAAATAGTAAATAAAAGCCACTCCACCCGTTTCAGTTGGCGTTCCTAACGTGGGGCGAAGAAAGAACAGTATAAAAGCATAAAGATCATTAATTAATAAATAATAATTATACTCAATAACCACTCAGTTTTTGATACGACAGACATGCATACAGTCGAGAGACAGAAGAGTATGACTTAATAATACTAACAACACCTACTACCACCACCACTAATAATAATAATAATAATAATAATAATAATAATAATAATAACAACACTACTAATAATAATACTGATATTACTACTTATAATACTACCACTACTACTACTACTACTAATTATTATTATTATTATTATTATTATTATTATTATTATTATTGTTACTATTAATAAAAGGAAAAGGAAAAGATAAACCCAAAGCAACCAGTGAGTACAGAGTAGCCGCGCAAGAAGGCCCGCCAGAGGCCGCGTGCACAGGCCTGCACAGGCGCCGCGCCGCCGGCCGCGCGTCGGGCCCGCGATTAATGATCGCCCGACGCGCAGCGACGCGACGCCGAGAAAACAATTTATGGCTCGGAGCGATTCGTATCCATTAACCCGCGCCTCTCAAGTGCGGCAATGTATTATGATTACTGATGTATGAAGCATCATTACAATCTAATGCCGGCGAAATTTCGAATAATGGTTTCATACTGCAGAGAATGCACTCCCGCTGGACATTAATGTGCAATTAACTAGTACATTCTGGAGGCTTTTGTTTCCCCAGATTAAATTCAAACGCCGCGTTCGTTTTGACGCATAAACTGAATATTCAATAACGCATATTAAGAGTAACTTACGAAACGTGCTCCTAATTTGTTCGGGCGTATGTCACAAGACGCTGATATGCTTTCATTATTCTTGTTCACCTTGGTAACCATCATGTAATATCTCAAACCATCTCGAAAGTTACAGTACATTTAAGAGAAATAAAACGTTTATAATTTTGATCCAAATTCCTATTTTTTTTGTTTAAAAAGTTAATCATCCCATAGTTACAATTTAAAAGTGTTACATTAAAAATTTAATTTAACACGTCTAGATTTCTGTCACATTACATAGATATTAAATTAGAATCAAACCATAATTCCGGGCAGGGCTTTCATTAAATGTGGAATAATCAATGTGTAATTAAAATTAATTAAAATATGATTAGAGTATTTATTACGATCATTACCTTTGCTGAACCAATGCGCATTTCATGTCAGGACGTCGAACCAAATGACTAAGTATTCAAAACAAATTGTATTCGTGCACAAAATTATACTTTAAACCTATTATTATATTAAAGAATATTTTATAAAATGTGTACATTAACAATGCGACGACTTTATTCAAAGAGTGTATCGTAGTCACAAGTGTATTATATTTTAAATGCCACTCATAATTTGTTTTATTGAATTCTCAACTGTAATATGTCCCGATGCTATGTTGTTATTGAACAAGTAACGACTTTCATAACCAGCTTGTTGATTTTACCTTACGTTGCTATGCTTTAGCGTGGGTTAGGAGTCATAACGTTATGATAACCCACGTTTCTCGGTTCCATAATTTATAATGAAACGTACGTGCGTGTAATTACAAATGAATGTCCATTTGTGAAGTAAATATACATTTCAATTACTTCGGATTTATATTATTTAAATTCAAAATTATTCACTCACGAATGTAAAAATGAACATTATGTACGAAACCGTGCAAATGCACTCCTCGAATAACTACCTAAACTCCTTTCGTTGTTGATCTTTACAGTTCTCATGTACATAGCTACATCAACTATTAACAAAAACAGTTTATTCCAACAGCATCAAGTCGTCGGTATTATATTGTATAGATATCCATTTTCTCATTTAATTCTAAGAGGAGCGCAACACAGAGCATTTACACTACAATGACGTCTGATTTAACATCAGTGTGTAGTGTAAGGATGTTTGCGAGTGAAATTTCCTTGCCCCCACCGTGGAACTTCCGTTCTTTCCTCCACTTCACGATTTTTTTAAAATTTGTTGCGTCTACTATTTGACGCGCCTCTTGCTACGCGCTCCTGCGTCACTACCCAGCGGACAGAATTGGGAAGGAATAAGGATAGGGGTAGAGTTTATCACACTTCACAGTGGTTCGACTAGCCCTTGTGAAGCAGCCAAACCTGTTCATGTGTTTTTTTCTTACTATCATTTCACTACCCAAGTATCGACTCCCAACATGCTGTATTCGCCCCTTCTGCAATGTCAGTGGGGGGAAATTCGCTCGAGGAAGCCGTTGAAAACAAAATTCGTTGCTATCACATCCATTATTTCAAATTAAGTTTGTTTCAAACTGAATACTAAGTATTCAATCATTTAATGAAATACGGATGGAGAACTGATCGTAGTATGGAGTATTGATAAAATAATGTTTGTCATTCGTGGATTACAGAGGTTTTTCTCACTCGTGGCTTTTTGCTCACAGACCCGCTAGGTTACGACCATATAAGACTGATACGATGTCTGGCCGATTTAGACCGATATCATAAATGACTTATCATTATTGACATAAAATAAAAAATTCAGCAGTTCATCTCCCATGAATTCATATTCATTGTTGAAAACAAATTACTCTTACGACTAGTTATGAGCATTCCGTACTTTGTAAATCAGTGTTTTAAAAGTGTTTTAATCCTAGCTTCTAACGGCCCCTAGCAGTGAATTACAGTAATATACGCTCGATATTGTGAGCAAGTGAAGATTCTACTATTGCTAAGATTTGAGATTAAATTTCAAAGAAAATTTAAAAAAATAGTCACTTTAATTTCATCGTGGAATATTATTTATTTCTCTATTCCTTCAATTTAATTTTGGACTGATTTTGAGTTACTTCTCATATTTCACCACCCATTCTGCGGAGGCACGGTCTCCAGAAGAGCTAAAACTCCAAAATATGTAATAGAATGTTCAAAAATATCTCAATTAGTAGAATACTGTTTCAAAAACAATATCGGGTCTCACCAGCTTCCCAATACTCCCGTCCCTGCTGGGACACAAAAACCTAGTTGTGGGAAAGAAATAAAATATCGTTTCCGAGTTATGCATGATTGTAGTTTGTGTTGCAGTAATCTGTTCCCTACGTCATAATCTGTCAACTTCTATTTTTATCTTAAAACCTGTTTAATGCAGGTCTCGATAATTCTCAATCCAGCAGTATTACGCTGACAGGATTTCGTGTCGATTGTTTCTGATAAATTGTAGTGTATTATACAGAGAAGACAATTATTTCTTATAAACAATATTGGTTTAGTGGTGGGTGACCTTTACATAATTGAAATGATTGAAGGCGTTGTAATTGTCAACAATACTATTTATTTCAATAAGAGCAGCTTTCTCTCTCAAAATTGTATATGTATATTTCATTCATTTTCTTGCTTAAATTTAAAAAATTACTACCTTTCATTTCTTAAGATGTTTTTTTAAAATTATGTAACTCTGTTAATTCTAATTTTATATTTTTCTTGTATCAGAAAACTGATGATGATGGCTAAGCCATCGAAAGCTGCTCTTACTGAAATAAATAGTATTGTTGACAATGACAATGCCTTGAATCATTTCAATTATAAACAATAACTCAACATTAGATTTCAACAATTTAATATTCCAGATAATTGCTCAAATGAAAACACGTTTTGCAAATTAAGTAATGAACAACTGCTCTACATATGTGCAGGAACATTCATGACTCTTACGTCAGTTACACATTTCTTTCTCTCCGCCTAACTCTGTACAATGAAGGCAACTGCGGTGACAAATGGAAGGGTGGACCCGAGTGCCACGCCTGTCGCACATCAACTGTTTTAAATCGACGTGACTACCGGCGCCGAGAAGAGGCATTGGATCTGTCACAAGCGAATAAATGGTTTCACCGACAGTTGACGAATGCTCGCGCGGACCGGAGAGGTTCCTGGAAATGCGCATTTTTTTCCCTTCTCGCGATGAAGTCATCTCAAATGTCAAGTGCGGGAGAGGGACGGCGCAAAAGTGAAGTTCCCACGACACACATTGTAAATTCTCAGTTCGCTTTGGAGTGCAATGGTTAATTCGTCACAGCCGCAGATGAAAATGAATGGCAAAACATATGCCATTCATTGGCGAGCGCCCGGACAGAGGAACTTGTCACCACTCGACATGAGTGCTTCGGTGCTGCCCCCTACCGCACCTCCACTCCACTTCCAGAGATACGCGCTCGGGCGCGACGGCAAAAGGGCGCGTTCTACACTGTCGGAACACAAGTGCACTCCTCTATTCCTTCGCAGCTACAGACTGTGTAATATCTGCATCGTGATGAAGCGAAGTAAAAATTAATTTCTTTTATTGAATAATAAAAGGCAACTTCAACTGACAGTTATTTGACATTCCGTAGCTGTTTAGCATACCATTTCCGTACATGTGTTGGTGTGTAAAAAAAGTCGTATATCCTTTCATACCACAAAGAAAGAGGTAATTTGCATCAAGAAATTAAACATCCGCTCTGTAAAGTAAGCTAGTATATTTAAAATGTTCTAAAAAACGAAGAGTGCATTTCTTATAAATTTTATAAATTGTAATTAGATTTGGCAAGTTTCCTTTTTATTATTGCAATGATTTCAAGATTTTTGACAATAGGAGTCATGTAACTGTAGTTCTGCAGGTGTTTTAGAAGATTTTCATTTTTTCTTTTCTTGGCCTATTTTAGCTTGCGGTGCATATTTTATCTCATTTAATATTTTCTTTCCTTTATCTCCTCGCCCCGATCTCAATCAAGCTGGACACATACCTTCAAGCCCGGACAACACGAACACACTGTCGCCTTTTGTCATCTGCAAGCATAGGCACGATGCGAGGTTAGTAGTGTAGAATTTTGACTCAAGGGCCAGGAAGAGTTAATGACTTTACTGGCAAGAGAGATAATATTAGTGAAGGCTCTTTAATTTGTTTCATTGACACCGATAGACTTTCTTAGCAGAAAGAGGAATTCCATCCTACCTTTGAGTATGGCCTCCGATCCCTTTCGAGGACAGAGCTCTGTGCCCATGACGACAGTCCTTTCGAGTGCTGGCGATTACGCAAGTAAAACATTATTAGCTATTTTACTGATGCCGTTCCAGGATTAAACAAGAGTCCAAAATAGTATTTTGTAGGGAAAGCGTCGGGAGGGAAACAACCTCGCAGTCATTATATTGAAATTTAGCGAGCCACTAACAATTTTCTCTAGCGAAACTGAAAGATAATGTTTGATGATCGAAGTGTAAAAAAAAGGTGGTCAAGTGTAATCAAGACAACAAAGAAAATATGGCATCCTTTGCAAGTAGTTGTGTAAATTTTAGATATGAGTAAAAATTTAAATCATTTTAACTACTATGCATTTTTACGGTTTCTTTTAAATGGTTGTTTTTAATGCTTACATGCCTTTTGCATCCCTTTTGTATCCAGAATAAATGCATTTTACATATCCATTTTGGTAAACGATTTATCTTCCCTATCTCTATAATAATAATAATAATAATAATAATAATAATAATAATAATAATAATAATACTTAAATTGAAGCAAACATACGAAGTCTCCTCATGATATTGAATGTATACTACAACTACATTTTATGGCTATTTTTACCAACAAAAAATAGAAACAAATAAAAAATCTAACACATACTATTTCTCAATTTAGATAATTATTGGAATTAATTCATGTTTAAATATATGGAGATAGAGGATGCAAATCTACAGAGGAAAAAAAAAAATAACAATGATTTTCCCTTGACACGAAGTCAATTTAAAATATGGAAGATAATTTGAATATAAAAATAACAATTGGTCACTGAAATAATAATTAAACAGCAGTTAATAGTAATTAGTTCATAACTATGTAATTATATTTTGATATTATATGAAAATAATAATTTTATTTTTTTAAATTTACAGACCAATGTTCGTTTTCTAATAGTTCTCAAACGATCAAATTTATTAGTATTAATAAACGAATCAGATCATATCTATTTTTTTAAACCATTCCCGAGTCATGTGACCAATGTTATCCAATTCATAACTTGCAAGATGGTTCAAGGGCTCTCATTTCCTTCCACTATTTCTTCGTGAGCAATTTTAAGAAATTTATGGGAAAATTCATAACTTTACTTATGAGGACCAATGAAATATTGATTAACTCAATACTTCTTTGAACCCTTGTTGAAACTCGTTAATCACCAGTTACAACCTATTCACGCAGTCACGTACCGGCCACAAAATTCGTCACCATCCCGGTCACCGGATTTCAGGGGACCTCCGCATAAATCCAACCCAATCGGAACCTGGCACGCCTAACGACAATTATCGATTAGTCGAACGGGGGCAGCAAGCCAACTCGAGCAGCAAAGCCCGCGTGAACAGCGGCGAGCACGGCGGGGGCGGCGGCGGCATCGTCGTCCACCCTCTGGGCGACGGTCAGCGGGCCGAGCGAGGGCGCGCACGGAGCGCCCACAAAAGGAAGGTTAGTTCGCCCCTCCCCCACGCGGCGCGCGCGGAGCGGGGCACGGGGCGGCGCCGGGTGCGTGGCGACCGCTGATAAGGCGAAACTCGCTCGACCATCGCCCGCGCCCGCGCCCGCGCCCTGACCTAGGAGCGGTCCGAGGGCGGCCGGTGCTAATAGGGAGGACGGGCGAGGCGGCACACGCGCGCGGTGGCGGGCAGGACAGGGGGGGAGAGGCCGGCGAAAGGGGGGGGGGCAAGCTGCGGGGCGGCCCCCCCGGGCCCGCGGAAAAGCCCCGGGCAGCCAGGCGGCGCGGAGAGGCGCTGCCGGCGGAAGGAAGGTCTTGGGCTCGTTTAGCCTGATTTACTCTGAGAAGCCCCGGCTATGATTTTCTGTTCAGGTGCTCCACATGCTGTTGCAAGCTAATATCGTTCGCTGCTTTACACAATCATACAGAATAATTAAGAAAGAATTTACCCTTAATGACATTCAAATTTCCAAATTTAATTCACGGGTTCAAGCTAAACAATTGCAATGGTGGGCAACGTTTATATTGATAGTATAAGTGAAAGATATAACTTTTCGAGAGGGGAACCGATCGAAATTTCCTTCAGGAGCCAATGAAACAAATTCGTCTTCAGTTTTTACTCCTTTAAAAGGAAAAATGATATATTCGTATTACTTTGGTGATACTATTGAGTTAACGTCACACATGAATTTGGGCAGATTATTATAAAACAATTAGAAAACAATTTTATTCGTGTTTCAATTGGTCCTATGTTGTTGACTAAATCAAGGCAGACTTGTGACAACTATCACCCGCACAGAAAAATATTGTTAGCGTTATTTTTAACATTTTTGGCAAAATGACTGTTTTATAAAATTATTTTGCAATAATTACATGAAAGATATTATTAATGTATTATATGAAATTTCACGAACGTCGTAAGTTTTGAGCGAAAATAAATATTGTTGGTCATACAGTTACATTATTTTTAGTTTACAGATATATTTAAACAATGTTATAATTTACGTAAGTTATACAGTTACAATATCTTCAAAATTGATTAATTCAAGAGGCATTTAGACTTTATTGTATCACGAGGTTAGTTCCCTTCTCCACCACGCTGCTTGGCAAGGGATACGTGGCGGCTGCTGATAACGCGAAAACGCCCTTAAAATCCATTTCTGTTGAATTCCGTCAATTTTTAACGAATTAAAAAGTGTACTTAACAACGATTCCAATATGTGCTGTTCCAAAACGATGCAACTAGAGCTGGATAATACAATTCGTTTAAAATCATATTACAATTTGTAATATAAAACGAGTATTCGCTTTAAATAGTAAATTTTAGAGTTACATATTAATGCAATTCCAAAGGCAAAAAGTTTTTTCCAAATATAAACGAATTTTAACCCTCTATTCAGTTCGTTTTTTATGAATATATGTGATTATTAGAGAAGAAAAGAAACTCCATTATGTGATCAATCTCAAATTCTGTTCATCCCTGGGTCAATCTCTCCTCAATCAGATAACAGTGTATCATTTCAAAGGATGCAGGAGCACGGCTGCAATACATCCGAACAGCTTTTCAACATTATTTCTCCCGAACGCACACCGCCGAGACTAATTCCCCCTCGGCGACTCGCTGGAACGAAAATCGAATTGACAGCTCCTGGCAGAGATGACGTGTCCCGCCGAGAGCGGCGCACCGCCTGTCTGAAGGCGAGCGATCATTCTTTCCCTCGCCATCCCCGCCCCATCTTCCCAACCACTCATTCTCCTGCCACTGGCGGCTCCGTCCCCGCTGCCGCTGCCTCCACCCGGGCCGCCCTACCATGGCCGCCACCACCTCCACTCCTGCCATCCCAGCCCCCCCCCCTCGGCCACTGGGTTCTCCATCCATCCGTTCCTCCCAACGTCGCCTGTACCCTCGCCCGTGCCCCGCCCCCGCGGCGGCGGCGGCGTCTGCCGCGTGCCCGGCCACGCGCCGGGGGTTTAACCAGGCCTGGAAACGCAATTTTCATTAATGCTCCGGCGGCGGCGGAGGCGGCGGCGGCGCGCTGTCCGTGACGCACGCGCCACGCGACCTGCCTTGTTTGCCGGCCACCGCCGGAGCCCCGCCCCCTCCGCCGCGCTTCCTCGCGCTTCGCCTCGGATTGGGGAGCGCACTTCCCCCCCCCCTCTCTCTCTCTCTCGCTCCGTTTCTGCAGCTTCTGCCTTTGCTTCACGGACGGCTACGGGATCGGCGGTGACTACTTTCAACTAGGGACGGAAAGATTTTACATCGTTTTGTGCATTTCTGATGCTTTAATTAATGACGTATTTATAAATACTTGACTATCCTGGAGACGCCACGTCCTAGGCATAGTTGCCAATGTTTCGTCCGTCATACTGCAACCATCGAAATGCAATTCAATGAAGTATCCTGATACTAAAAAATTAGAATATCAGATATGGAAATGTGTGTAAATATCAGAGTGACTCGCTTTAATAAAGTTTGTTCAGAGTATTTCAGTTTTTTCGTGTGTTCTGCACCCACTACGCACATTTGTGCTCGATTTATATTTTCTCGGCCAGAAACAGGTTACTTCACTATGTGATCATCACATTGACCCTACGTGTGCCGAACAGTTTATTAGGAAAAGAAGAACACAAAAAACGATTTGAAATAGTTTAAGATGATGACCAACAATCGAAGAGCCGTATTATATTGAGATTTTTCTTCTCAAATAACTTGAAAATCATCTGTTGCAATTTGCTGATTTATTCATACCTCCAAAACAAATTCCGTACACCTGAACGAATGTTTCTATCCATATTTTCTTTCTTTGTGCACAATATTGTGTTTTAACAGCAACTTCAGTCCAGTTTTCTCCGCACGGCAACTAACTTCACACAAACGCACGAAAGTAAAAGGCGCTATTTCCAATAAGTTCAACGGCTTACATTTGAACAAAACCCGCGCTTATTTCAGCCCGTCATTTCTTGCTTTCGTTCAACGATTTCGTGGCATCTTGAGAAAATAAGTGTGTTGTAAGAGACAGGACGCATATAAATAATACGAAGAGTAAAACAAGAAAACCCTGAATTCGTAGATAGAGGCAATACCAGGAAAAGTTGTAATTATTATACGAAAATGGGACTGGTGAACAGTTATTTTCATTAATGGGTGCACAACTGTCAACATCGGGCGGGATGGCGACCGAAGTTCAGAAACAGCAATGTGCCTTGCCGGGTACGCGAATAACCTCCAAGCGAGCTGCCCGCCCCATCCTGTCCGTTGTTCGGTCGGATAGGGTCGGGGAAATGGGTAGAGCATTTTAATTCCGTTAACTGCCTTGGTACTACTAAACCAGAAGAGAAAAATATTTGACAAGTGGCTTTCTCGCACACATCGGCAGAATGACCTTTGTTCAGACAGAGCGATAAGATCAGTCTTCAATTTGCACGTCAAGGAAGAGCTACTTGAACTAGGCAATAAATGGTCTTTGTATTTATAAGATACGTGAGATAATTTTCCAAAACATAACAAGTGACATGTGAAATTTCTAAAACTTTTTCATAAGAAGTGGAATTTCCCAATAATTTAAAGATAATGGGTCGTTTTACAGTACGATGTATTTTAAAAGAAAATATGATTTGAAACATTTGTTCAATAGAACCTATGTATTAATAACCGTAATTTATTCCTACCAACTTTACGCAATAGTAATCAGTAAATGATAGCTTGTATCTTACGACTACAATGTTTTTCAAGATGAAAAAATAACAAAATGGAAATCAGGAAGCCTAAAATATTTAATGCACGTTAGTAATAAATTATTTTAGCTCCAACCATTTTCTGAAAGAACTATTTTAATTTTAAATGCAGCATTGTTAGCAAAATAGTGATGAAAAATAATACGTTCATTTTGGTGGAACATAATGGCTTAGAAGTTTCAGAGGACCCAAATTCAGGTAATAATAGGAAGTCGCGGTGATATTGAAGTATGAAAGATAACACTCTCCCTTCAATAGTTCAAATTCTGTGTGCATTGAAGAGCCGGAGATGCATGCTCTTTATATTTACTCTGTGATAAGATACCAGTTTTTTAAATTATTTCCGCAGTAAATTCATCATAGAAGAAGAAGAGAAGTAAAAATGTCAAAGCAAACCTACGGTAAAAGCGAAAGAAAAATGACACTGTCCCTCCCAGACGGTTAACTAATAATTAAGAGAAAAGAAACTTCAAATTAAACAAGGGAAAATTGGAAAAGATTTCATTGGTTAAATGTTTGATACAAAGCATCTATTATACAAAACTATAATTTAAGATACAAGATTAGTTTTCAAATTAATGACCAAATTACCTTTATCAATCAATGTGATACGTACAAGAATAGAAACGTTATGATTTCTAATTCTTAGAACATCGCCCGGAAGATACATTTAGAGAAATTTAAAATAATTTTAATTCAACACAAAACGTGTTTTTATAAACATATTTGAAAATTTTGTTTTTACTTTTTGTCTTTAATCGAAAGGACGGACATTGAAGTAGAATGAAATCGAATCCATTGCTACTTAAGGAAGTTTGATTTGATTATTTGCAGTTACTCAAAAGTTACAATATTAATACGAAAATTTTTTGTAACAGGGTTTTTCGCTACTGTAATTTTAATATTCAATGATAATTATCATTGGTTATAGTCATGCTTTCTCCTGATCACTGCATTTTATATTTGTATTCAACATTCCGTAATTCGGTATAAAATTATTCTTTCAAATTTTTAGCCCATTCATTTGTAATTTCTGTTATTTTAATTGAATATATTTTAATGAATTGCAAGTCACCAAATAATGAGTCCTATTCATTATATTTTGGGGAACAGACCCCCTTTGGCTAGTCAGTTATTACGAGCTGATACAAAAAAGGGTCATTTTTAAGTCTCGCCTGCAGCGCCTCTGACCGGGAGACCTCTGCAGCGCCTCTGACCTAGGTTCGAGTCCTGATGGCGGCAGGATTTTCGACACAGGCTTTTCAGCTAGGTCGAATTCAGTCGCTGTCTGGAGGAGAATTATAGCGGCCGGCTGCTCTGATCGGTAGTTTTCCGTGGTTTCTCCGATGAACACCAGGCGAATGCCGGAGCAGTACCCTACCAAACGGGCCACGTACCGCGCGCGATCTGCCCTTCCCCTTCCTTGTCCTATCCTCTCCCCTTACACACTCACTTACACTAACATGCACTACACTACCACATATTCCGGGAGACCAGTAGCGAGTTTAGAGCTTGTCCCGGCTGGGGCGGTGTCCCGCTGGTGGGAGAGTCCTGGTTAGGGGGAAACCCCACTAGCCGACGGTATGTCGGTGCCGGATCTCGCCATCCAGCTAGGGGAAAATCACCGCCATCCCCCGAGAAAAAACATGCACTACACTAACGGGACTAATTACCGAAGCAGTTGACTCGCCCGGAAACACGGAAAAATCAATCAATCAATTTAAGTCTCTCGTATTATAATATTACATCGCCTCCTATATTATTTCACCTTTTGCGGTTCTCAGACGCAAGCAATCTTTATAAACGAGGTCTTTAAAGAAAGAGAATTTCACGGAGACGTAATTTCACGGAGACAAGTAGATGGTGGGGTTTAACATGCGACAATCCTCGCATGGATATGCTAGTTATAAATAACAGTTGAAATTTAAAAGATACGCTTTGTATAACGAATTTTAAATTTTAAAGCAACCGAAAGAAAATGTAAGCTTTATTGTTAACACATTAGTATGTCAAAAATCAATTCAAAGAGTTATCATTTAGTATATTAGATCAAGATTCCTAGTGTTAGCCATAATATAAAAAGTTTCCTTCGACGAAAATATTCTTCATAATTGTATAAATAATATCCTATCAATTTTCTAAAATTCTATTAATAGTATCTCACTCCATACGATGTTAATTCTACTGTATGAATGTTTTACTATTCAACTAAGTGAACAGTTTGTAAATAAATGTAAATACAATACTTGTGCTTAGAGATATCCGCAACATAGATAAGGCATCTGATATTTTCTATTTCCCTTCTTCATTTTTATTTCATTCTTTTATCTTTTTTCTGATTAGTTTTCTCTTTCTTAGTTTTTTCGGTTATCTGCGAGCGCCGCAGCAGCCAGAGTGCCTCGCCTGTAACATAGCTGCGGCGCCGAAATCGCCGCCTAATAAATGGAAATGGGATGCGTGCGTCCTATATTCGCGAGCGTAATGGGACGCCATAAAGACGCGTGTTGTTGCATGTTTTATTGCCGTTTATGCAAGTACCGCAATATGGCAGAAAGTAGTATTCGTGCTTGTGATCAGGCGGACGGTGTCGGCTGTACGAAGGTGCAGCAGTTGCCGGGGCAGATTGACATAGGTTGAGCGAAATACTTGTATATGAAATACGTATTTTAAAAACATTTTGCATTTGAAAAACTATTTTTGACTTTTTTGAACTTATACTTTGATGTATTTAAAAAAGAAATAATAAAAAAACTTTAATAAAAATAAAATTCGTGGATCTTATTTTTGCTTTCATTCCCAAGTTCGTGGAACAATTAAATCGGAAATGCCTGAAATTTTTTAGATAACTTTCGTTGATTTTTAATGACATCAATAATACATATTTATGGTCAATATTGTTCAGAAATGTGTATAAATGTTAAATTATTGTAATTGAAAATTACAATGTATTGTTGCAAAAAAAGATATAATACAATTTTATTTACTGTAATTTTAACATTTAAAGTATTTTAAATACGTATGTATTTAGAATATCAAAACCTCCACTACTGTTTAGTACGAGCACTTGACTCGCACGTCAGACATTTTACACAAAGCAATCACTCGAAGAAATTCGTCAACTGACAAACACAAAATTTAAAACGTATTTCTCTCGCAAACATTTGAAGGTCATTTACAAAAGAAATAAGTAGATTGCAGACAAATTTAATTTAATTATCACTATATTATGTTCCTTCGTTAACAACAAAAAAACACAGAAGAACTACACAGAACAGTTTTACGTTCAACCTCCGTTCAACTGCAGCTAAGAGTCATGTGGCATTGAGGGTACTGAAAGATCGAGTCAAGGGAAACGATTCTAAAGCCAGGGAACTGATTCGTATCGAAACTAGAAGATATAAGCCCGCCTCAAATTAAAAATATATTGAAGAGCATTGAATGTAAATTATGCATTATTCATAACTTTTATTTCATTAGAAATCAGTACAAAAAATAGCATTTAACACAATGTAATTGTTGTTTTGTAATTTGGTATTTTAGTAAAAGTTAGCATTTAATTGGTTTACATGAACAATGGAATTGCTGTTTTAATGAAAAGTAGAAAATTATCATCTACTTTGCATATAACATATTTTTTATTATGAAATAAAAAGGAAAACAATCATGTAAGTTAATAGATTAAAACTTCAGTATGGGCATTGGATTGTAATTTCAAAAACTTTGCGATACAAAAAAACCTACAAAATTTGGGACCTATCCCTTCCCATAACGAGTCGACAACAGACTCAATAATGTTTTTTATATTAATCGCGTAGGCCGAAGGCCGGGGCCTTGTCACCCAACTTGGATACGCGTAGCAAAGTGACAGTGTCCCTTCGAAGTGTGAGGTTACAAAACGGCGCCATTCTGCGGGCTGTGATGTCGTTCGCCGTGTCCTCGCGGAAGTGGGCCATTCTGTCTCGTTCGTTACAGTACGTAAGGGTCCAACATTTATTTAGAAATTCAATGCGAAGTATTGATATGTTTTTGATGGAGATAAAACAGAATGAATTAATTTTTAATACTTTCCTAGGTTCTCAAAACGGAGAAGTTTACCTAACGAATTATTTATTGAAACGTTCTGAGTTGCATTTTTGATACAATAAGAAAAGGTTAATAATTGAAAAGGTTAGGTCTGTAAATAAAAATCATTTAAATGATTAATTCTAGCTTACTATTTCGTGATTTAAACAGGGTGAATGTAATAATTTTGGCCTCTCTAGAATATCTTTGATTTTATTCATGGAATTGAATCGCGTAGAAATTAAGTTAGTTTAACAACTTTTATTTTAACGTGTTGATAACTTAATAATAAAAAGTTGATTAAATGGCTGATAGTTTTTCCTCTGATGTACATCTGTCAATTAGTCCACGATTGCATTATTTAAATCCTTTCTTTAATTGCTAATCAATTTATAGACACTCGATTCCAAAATAATTCTAAATTTATCTGAAACAATACATTCATGCTTCAATTCCTGTTTGATGTTTTGAATATTTAAAAAAAAAAATTATTGCTTGGGCCTGTGGGTCTTAGTAGCCGTATACGTCTGATATCATGGTTGATTTTTATAGAGCAGGTTTACATGATTATTTTTATTGTGGTTATTTCATTTCATTTTCATTACAACATATAAAAGGGCTAATCGTGTCTGGTATCCAATAGGAGAGTCAACAAATTACCTGGTCAATTTTCTTTTCAAACGTTTCGGATGAGGTTTCTGTTTTCCGTATTTAAAATGGGTAGCTGACGGTATTCGAGGAATTTTGTTATAGAATTTTGCGGATAGAAGGGAGAAATGTATATTGATGGGGGTGATACAGAGTTCCCGATAGAGTTGGAAGGTTTGGGATACACCATGGTTCTTTCGTGATTATTCTTAGGTACGTATTTTGGAACGTTTGGATTTTGTGAATATTGGTTTTGGATGCTGCGGCTCAAACCGGAGAGGCAAAGCGTATTATTGGCCATATCATTGTTTAGAATGTATGTGTGGAATTGAAGTTGTTGTAATTGAAGATGAATGGATGTGTATAATTTAAGTTGGGATGATTTCTTAAGTAAGGGATAAATAACTGGTGTTTTCATCTGGTGGTTAGTGCAATTCTGTGCATATGGGATATTTGCTGTCCATGTGAGTCGTCTGTCGAATAATACTCCTAGGTATTCTGCCGTAGCGTTCGCGGGAATCCATGCTATTGGTTTTGATAGGTGAGTGTGGGTGGGTCGAGGAGTCTTCGAAGAGTGAATATTTCCTTGACTCTTGCTTGCGTTTATCTGAATATGCCCCTTCTATACCTAACTGAAAAAAAAACGGCGAAATGATTTTGAAAATCCTCTATTGCTGTTTCTATCTCTGGCTTTGTGGGGCAGATTGCTGTGCAGTCGGCAAAGGTGGCATTGGATGTTGATGGTGCGGTGGGTATGTTTGTTTGCATCATAAAATCCTAAGCTATTAGTATTTAATTCACTCTTTGAAGAGTGTTTCTTCATCGTACAGATAAGCAGTGTAGTCTCGTCCATTAATTACGAAATATTAGTCTTAATTCTTGTAGTATATTCTTTCTTTCTTTCTTTCTTTCTTTTACGTCAAAAACAGTTAAAGGCTATGTGACGTGCTACAGGGTGAAGTGTATTTTGTGCACCTTTTCTTTATTCTGGGATCCCTAACCCAAACAATATATAAGTTGAATTCTGAATCTAGGAAGAAACGTACGTGTTTGACAAGAATTGTAAACAAAATATTCCCTCCGTTGTAATAAAAACTTGTAGAAATTTGATCGTGATACCTTCTTAAATGTCCAATATGAATTCTATATAAATTCTGTAAAAATATAAATAAATTCAGTAAAAATAACTTTGAATGGCTCTGTTAATTTAAGAATAAAAGAAATATTACGTCTAGGCAATTTTAACTACCTCGGAGACCATATTTCCCTTTGATATTTTCGAAGTGAGTGCTGCGCGCCTCTTGGCGTCTGGGAAGGAGCGAGGCGGCGCCGCAGGTGAGCGCGGCCGGAGCGCCACGTTGCGGCCAAAAGCGCAGCCGGGCGGCGCAGCCTCGCGCGTGCAATTGTCTGGCGACGGCGCTGGCCGAGAGGCGAGGGCTGGCGAGGGTGCGCGTGAAAGAGGAGAGGAGAACGAGAGAGGGGGCGGAAAGAGAGGGTTAAAAGCGGGTTAGTGGTGAGGAAGGAGGGAGCATGGACGTCGGCGAAGAGCGGCACCGTGGAAGGGAAGGGAGTGGGGGAAAGGGGGAAGGGTCGGGGGGGAGGGGGCCTGAGGGGGAGGAGCGGGGCGGGAAGCGCGAAACGGAGAGTGTCTTGGAGCGGGGGGGGGGGGGGGGGGGCCCCCCCCCGGGCCGCGCGGGCGGACGCGGAGGTGCGGCCGAGGCCTTATTTCCCCAGCGAGCGCCCGCGGCTGCCCGGAGGGGTGTGGGCGGGAACGGCGGCGCCGCCGGTGGGTGGCGGAGGTGGTGACGGCGGACGTGAGGGCAGTCACAAAGGCATTAAAGGCGCGGTCGGCTGGCGCTACGGACGCTGAAGGGACGAGACAGTAAGCGGCTTAGTGAAGACGGTGATTGAAGTGAAGTATTGAATGATGGTGATGCTTGAAGCGACTGAAAGAGGTGGAAAAAGACCAGGTGAGTAGTTGCTAAAATTTGCGACAGAAAATATTAGAGGAAAATAAATTATTAAGATTCTTTCAGCAAATACAATGCATCGTGACAATAACTAATGATACCAGAAGGAATTGCGATCGCAAGTTAAGGTCGATAGTAGTAGATCGATAATATCGATTGATCGTAGACAAGAGTAAAAGTAGTATTTGGTTAATGAAAAGAAGATTCATACATCTTAATTTAAGGATTAACAGTATTATATTACGAGCAATTGTAAATTCAAGTTATTAGCATTTGTTACTGAGAACTAAAAGGGGTTATGGCAATATTATTCACGAACAGGGCAGATGTAAAGGAATTGTGGAGACATCTGTACCGCCGAAACGAAAGGCAGATACGAGAAAGCTTGTGCCACTTGCAGACACACGGCACAAAATATGAGACGGGGACCGCCACAAGGATGGTAGTGGCGGGCCCCGAATGGCAGGGGGGAAGACGAGCGCGCAAGAATCAACAGGGCGGGCGGAGACGGGGGCAGCGGATCAGCGCGCGAGATCGAAGCGCGGTGGTTAATTGCGTCCGGCGGCGGGGGGTTCGCTCTGGGCCAGGGGGCGGCGAAAAAGGCGACTTGATGACACTGGCAACGGTTGTCGCAGCCCACGAGGAGGACGGGGCTAATGGAAACGGGGACCCGTGGTGGTGGCAGGTGAAGACACGGTGGTGGTGACGGGGCAGATCGAGAAGCGAGGCCGGAGGTGGCGAGGCTGGAAAGGAAATATTACCAGGCGTGAGATGGACGCAAATATAGCGGGAGTGGTGGGTTATGGTGGCGGAGGGCCGTGAGGATGAAGCAGTAAGGGCGAAGGGCGGCGGGGACAGCAGTGTAACGAAGTGGAAAGCTGAAGTGAGCGGACGGGAGGTGGAGTCGGAGTTCTAAAAGAGCGAAGGGATGAGATGGAGAGGCGAGGGGTAATGAGGACTGCCTTGTAGTAATGCGGGAGGACTGGCGGTGGGGAGGGGGGGGAGTGCTGAAGAGGGCGGGGAATGAGGGCGTGGGGGGGGGGGGCGGGGTCGCTAATTGCGGCTGGCGGCGCGCGCGGTGCGGCAGCCGAGGCGCGAGGCCCCGACCGCGCCCCGCCCAGGCGGCGGCGGCGGCGGCGGCGACAGGCGAGCGCCGGCGTTGAAGGGGAACGCCGTGGCCGCAGGATCAATGCCGGGCCTCGGGCGGCGACGCGGGCGACGGAGCGCGTCGGCACACCGCCTTTAAAACGAAACGAATTCCCTCGCCCGGCACCCCCTCTGCGGCGACCCGCCGTCACTCCGTCCCCACCAAGCCCCGCCACGTCCCGCCGCCGACGTCGCCGCCGCCGCACCGTCATCGTCGCGCCCGATGCCTCTGCCCTTGCTAGCCGCATCGCCGTCTCCAGGACTCGCCAGCAAATTAACTTTGCGATCCAAGGTTAGTTGGTAGTGATTCCGGACTCATCAAATACTGTGGTTATTATTCCCGTACGTGTAGTGCGTGTTTTTGCTCGGGAGGGGGCGGTGGTCTTCCCCACTGTATGGCGAGATCCGGCGCCGACATACCGTCCGCTAAGAGGGTTTCCCCAACCAGGTATGTCCCAGCTGCAGGGCACCGCCACAGCCAGTTCACGTTCTAAGATCCGGACCGGTCTCCCGGCATGTGTGGTAGTTTAGTGCATCATAGTGTGAGTGTAAGGGGCGAGGATAGGACAAGGAAGAGGAAGGAATGTTCGCGTGCGGTCCGTGGCCCGCCTCCGTTGGTTAGGGTACTGCTGCGGCATTCGCCTAGTGTTGTCGAAGAAACCATGGAAAACTACCGATCAGAGCCGCCGGCCGCTAGAATTCTCTTCCAGATAGCGACCAAATTCGACCTAGCTGATAAGCCACAGTCGGGACTCGAACCTAGGACCTCTCGATCAGGAAAGGAGAATGAAGGAAAGATATTTGATATCCTTGACGAGTGCATGTACAGTACTTTCGGGCATGCAGCCATGCAATACCTCTCACATTGGTCTCTTCTTATAGCGGCACCACTGCAGTGACATCAGTTGATGCACTGAGCCACCTCATCCGGTCTTTGCGATCCAAATTCCCACTTCCGCTGCTACAGCTTTGCGATGCTATTTTTTCAGATGACACCTGCGTATCGGGCTTTCTCTATTTCTAGTCTTCGTTTTTTATCGATTTCTACCTCCCACTATCAAAATCACGGACTTTGTCATCGCTTTAATGTAGCTGCTCGCCCGTCTTCTTGAATTGTGCATTTTCTCTTACATCTCACTGTCTTTCTTATGAAATTTGTACCACTTGATTTGAGTAAATATGCAGGAATATCATCAAAATTTCTTGTGCGCGAGTGTTTTATTGGTGTTCCATTGTTTCTGTTACTATTTCTTATATCTGGCTGGTCCATTTCTTGTCTCTGTGTTACTGTCTTTCGTTTACATGGCACCTGCGCTTCCGTTCTCTGTTCAAAAAAGAAGTACTGAAGTACTGTACGGTAACTGTTACATCGAAGTGATTTCAATTGTCTGCTAAGGCTCTTTCTCTTCATTCGTTTTCTTGCCAGTGGTCAAATACTCTTAAGGTACATTATCACAATTTTATTCTCTCTGAATTCGAGAATATAATTGGTATCACAATTCCCCATTTTCCATTTCTACAATTTCATATCCCGCCTACGGCAAACTTTCCTCGCACATTGACGATATCGGCCTTTCTTTCTTCTTCAATATCGCATGATGCCCCTTTGCATATACAATTCAACGAGCACGCCAGCTCAATACCTGCTGACATCGGTCCGGTTGCTGTATTCGTCTTTGCAACATTCTCCAAACTCTCCATCCCTATCATTGACTCCTCTTTTCTTGTAAACCCTACTTTTTAAACTTGCATTTTTTACCTTCAATCTGTGACTGGTCAAACCAAGGAAAGTTAACTGGTGCAGTGGGAAAATTGTTATATGTCTGAGAATTTACTGATAATTTTAGCTATGTGTTTTCCAAATTGCATTAATTAAATAATTAATAATAATATTTTTTGTTAAAATGAAAATCGAATTACATAAAAAATTAGTAAATATTTATACGGTCTAACACTAATGTTAATATCTATTAAACTGCATGAACATTTCAATTCATAATGTACTTCATTTTTTTTTAAACATTCGATCTCGGTATTATATTTGTAATTGTTCTCGACGTTGCTGCAACAGTGTCTATCTGTCTTCTCAGTATTTCACTTCCTATTTTCCATTCTCCTCGCGTCTGTCATTCGGTTTAATATTCTCATCTCTTCCGATATTCTATGTCTCGGACGTCTCACTTTTGACATCGCCTGTGCCCCCTTGGGCTCTTTTCAAATGTTTTCCCTTCATTCCGCATCCCGCCTGCCTTTGCAGGACAGCCAGGAGTCACTTCATGGCTACGCAGTCACCATTACTTCCACCGTCTCTGCTCCTCATCCTTCCTCCCAACCAGATCGTCCCCTGCCACTGTTCTCCATTAGGGACGCGTACAGCGTAATCCAAGCCCTCCAATCTCACCGTCTCCCATTTCGTCGCTATTCCAAGCTGAACTTTCTTTCTCGAAACATTTCTTTTTGTCCACAACTACCGTTGTCGCAATTACCTCATTGTCCCAAAGCTGTCGCCGACGCGCGGGTAACCCTTCACTGCTGTTACTACCTGTACTATTATCACTCGTCTTTATTGACATGTTTTCTCACCATTACCACCACCGTCATATCCACTGACATCCAAGTGAATCATCTCGTGGCTATAAATTGGGTCATCACCTCTACTGCCTTTTCCATTGCCTCACCTCTCCACTGTTCTCGAACCTACCTTCTATTATTTTATACCACTGCTACACCTCTCTCAAGCTGTGCATCACCAGACCAGTGTGAACCATCACCTGAACCACAGGCTTTTTGCATCAGCACGCCCTTAATCGACCTCAACCTTGCCTGATACTCCGAACTGTACTCCTCGTACCTCACTTGCACTTCGGCTCCATCGTCCCTCTTTCTCACTCCACTGCCACCGCCATCTTTTTTCAACTCTGTTTCCGAATTCCACCACTATCGCCAATAGCATTACTTCCTCCACTACCACCGCCGCCGATCCATCCACCACTGCCGGCCTATTCCCGCCGTTTCCCTTCCATTTCCATCCGCCTCGCTTTTGCCAGCGCTGCCGTCGCGTCACGGCGGCTATTGACGGCGGCGGCGGCGCGAGAGCCGCGCAACCTGATACGAAACGCGAGCAGCGATATATCCGCGAGCTTTGCGCTCCCCACTGCGACGCGTCTTTTTGCCTCTCCATCTCCCTCCCTTCTCCTTTTTTTATTTGGCTGCGACCGCTCCTCGTAGCTGCGGGTTTGCTTTGGAATCCGCCAGGGGGAGCGCGTCGCCTAGCCGTGCTCTCGCTGAGGCTTCGTGGAGGAAATATTGTTTCCGATGGAAAACATTGCGTTCGCCCGCACGTCAGAATTTATTACGAAAGAGGTTTCTTCTTGAGAGTACAATCAAAGTGTTTTGGTTTCGAGATCAATTTACGAAAGGTTGTAAATGGATTGTATCATAGAGTATTCTGTTATTTCAATTCCAATAATATCTTACTCCATTTAATAAAAATACACACGAGACCATTTTAACTCAAAATCAACAGTAGATCTGTTGAATTTACTCTAATAGATGAGAGTAGAGAAACATGTATTCGTGTGAAGACTTTTTAACTCACAAAAATTTTTACCAAAATGATTATTTATTCTCAGATTAAAATTGTTTATCGTAGATTTAAAAATCAAAAAATGCTCGTGTATTTGTGTCGTGTGTGGGCGCCCTACTAGCCCTCTATGATTAGACATAGGCGAATTTGCTAATAAAAGATGGTGGTGCCGGGCTGACAGCCGGGTCTTTAAGGCTGAACGGCCGTGGCTACCTAGGCTTGAAGGGCCGCGGGTTCGAATCTCGGTGCGGACATGGATGTTTGTGTGTGTCCGTATGCGTGTTTCGCTACCGTTATCCCAAAGTTAACACCAATGTTAAATTACAGTTGTACATTAAATTACAGCGACCTTGAAGAATGAATGAAACAAAAGATGGAAGTTTGTAGCAAATTTTATGAGGTTAGATGATGGCTTTGTATCGATTATAAGAATTTATCGACCCAATACTCCGTTAATTTGCCACGAAATTACTCCCTAGCCCTACATAAAACCGATTGAAGACGAACACGTCACCTCGCGCGTGACTAACTCGACGAAAGCCCTTATACGTAGGCCCTTAAAACCCAATTTTTGGACCCCTGGGCCAGAGATGTTTTTAAGTAAAAGGTGCGAAACATCTGCGAATACTATTACACTTTTAGGAACAAACCCCCGCCGGCTCAAAACCCCACAACTGAACTATCTCTGGAGGCGTATTGAACACAAAAATCAACATTACCAAAGTAAAAATTGTTCTTAGCCATAAAATAAATAAATGGCTCCGTGATTCGTTAAGTTTGTTAGTAACATATTTTAAGAAATTGTTTGTTCTTACTTTGTGACAAATATATTTACAATATATTTTTCAAAACATTTAAAATGTAAAAGAATTACTTATGAATCGCAAGTTTAAGCTGTTGGAAAGACTGTTTCAAGGAGTATTATTGTTTTATTGTTATTTACCTAAATGATTACACATGTAAAATGTAAACGTCTACTTTTATTGTTTGATCCACCGCCAAAGGTAACTTTGGAAAACTTTCAAATATCTTGAAGAAAAACTGATTTAAACAAGTCTCATCAGTGCAACAAAAACTGTAAACACAATTTCGTCGACTATTCTTACTAAATGAACGAAATAAAATAGATTACTTAAATTTTAACACATTTGTTATAAAAATGTCCATTCAAAACCTTTTAATACCTCTGCTATCCTGAATTTATAACTTTTGATTATTGTCGTGAAACTTCTTATATTTCATTAAACTAGACAATGTTGAATTTTATCCTCCAAACCTTCTTTACCAACCTTTCATACGACTTCAATAGAAAACCACTACTATACAATTATTTTAAGATTGTGACATTGTTGGTACATTTCTTTGAATAGCGATAATAACTTCAATAAATATCGATATTTACTGAACCAAATAAGTTTTATGTGTAGATATAAAGATGAAAAAGTTTATTGTTTTCATTAATTTTGCGACAACCTTTTTTTCATACAAAAGCAAAATTCTTGCGGAATGATGTTGCACTTTTCGCAATAAGATACTCTGTTATTCTACATAAATATTGAAACAGTGTTTGATTAACATGTGCATTATATGTACAATAAAATTATCGTTAAACTACGTATCATTTTTCACATAATCATACATTGTCATTCAATATCTGTATAACGTATACTTGTAGTATAGGAGCAGTGACACAAGGGTTGCGTATCAATTGAAAGTTAATTTGTTTTTTCCTAGACTTCAAAGTGGCAATTTGGATTAAAAAAAGTACTTAAAAGCAGGAACATATTACATACGGAACACACAGCTATAACTCGAAAAATGAAATTGAAAATTCGATGTTGCAATAGTGAATCAGCACATTGGATAATTAGGATTCTACATTGCCTTCCCCTTCACCGATTCGTCGGAGAATGAAGAGGGGTGACTCTCTCAAAGATAATGGAAGGGAAACGGTTATAACGGGTAGGTGGCCTTTAAAAGGGGAAACATGTTCTAAAACGTCGAAACGCGTCACAAGATTATCCATCGTTCCCCGTCCATTTCGGACACGCCATTATAATTTTACTGTGTTCGTTTTCATTGTTCGTGTCCCTTCTTTCGCTCTGCACTCTTACTCAGTGCCCGCCTTTATGCGTGAGGGGGCGGCGAAGGTGGTGGCGGGGCGGAGCGTGCGGGCGGCACGTGGCGACCCAAGGAGGCGGCCATTGACAAACGACGGGCGCACCGCCCGCCACGTGCGCGGTGCCCCATTCGGCTTTGCATAAGAAACTGTTGCCCGCCGACCCCTCCCGGCCGCCCGCATCCCTCCTTCCACCACAACCTACGTGGGGACCTGGCCAGTGGCGCCAACATTGATGTCTTGGCACCAAGAGTGGAACCTAGACACTCTAAAGATCCACAATGTCAAAGGAGGGCGAAACCTCAGGTAATGATATACGGTCAGTCGACATTGGCCACTATTTTTGCAAATAACTAAGCTTTTCAGGCTAAGAAATAGTAGAGCCATGCTACATAACAGTTCAAGAAACATGTATTCAAATTGTTCAGACCACTTACCCTATTTTTAAGACATTCTACGAAACAAAATCTCTAACTGGATCTAACTGCATGTTATAGTATATATTTTCACATTGCATTGTTTTTACGAATACGTAACTAGTACGTTAAACCTAATAATAATGCATTGAATGTAGAAATATAATATTCAAGCTATAAATATGACTGGGATGCTCGTATGTGAATTGTTCGTAGGTTAAATAAACTTTTGAGAAAACAAGGTTACAAATTGCAAGAAGAGTATTTAATACAGCTGCGTCTGTGTGCTTAATAGTCGAGAGGTCTTCAATGTTTCTCTTGGGAACATTTGTAAGGTAGCCGTTGGCAGCAGTGGGTGCACCGCTGAGTGCATCGAGGTCCTATGCGTTAACGGCCCAGGCGGAAGGCAACGCGTTAACGCAGCTCCGATGACACACCCTCACTCGTAATTCAAGACAGGCGTTCGTTATCTCGCTCGTGTTTCACGGCCTGCTTTTTCAATGCCATTACTGCTCGGTCAATCAGGGTGGCATTGTGCCCATTAGTCGAGATGAGGATTTGAAACCATTTGCGTGATTCACTGCACACAAGAACAAATTCATTCCATTATTTAAGAGGAAAATGTTAAAATTGTGCAAGATAAGAATTAATTACACGAAATCATTTCCATCGACGTAGTCATTCACAATTATAAGATAGTATGTTCGAAATACGCAGTGAGTAATTGGTAATGATACTTTCACTAGATGCGAAAGTTTATGTTTAATGACCGAGGATAAATTTATTATATAATAATTATAATAATGATTATTATTATTATTATTATTATTATTATTATTATTATTATTAAATGTTAGTGCATTTGATTTTTTTCGGAAGCATTTTGAAATTACTTTCTTTATTTTCTCGTTGAATTTAAAGTACGCTTGCCGCACTTACGCCACTTGGCTATTGGCTATTGATAGCTGCACTGGCTTCTACACTAAGAGGAAGTGACGAGGACGGGCAATAAAAGCGAGCAGTGAATTGAAGTCCGCTTGACCTCACTCTCCAACCTCAATTCAATTTCAATTCAACGATGCCTTATTTTACTTGGCTACTCTCAGACCATCAGGCCTGCTCTTCCGTCTGATCACACAAATTTCGCCAAACACTCCTTTCACCAAGCGGAGAAAGATGGTATCTCTTGAGCGAGGAAACAGGCGATTTGAATTTAGTTCAGAGGTTTATTTTAGACTTGAGGATCTTTTACATGCAGTAAATCTACAATAGGTGCAGTCAGATTTACTTCTCCTCCGAGGGAAGGCGAACGAAGGATTTTTTCGCCCATAAAAATCTACGGTTTGGGTAAAACATCCCGGTACGCTATCCATAATACCACCGAACCTCACTTGCAATGAACTGTTCAGGTTTCAGTGAGAGTACAAGAGCAAGACTGGACGTACACTTTCTTTACTCTATTCTGTTACTTCCATCCCTCCAGATTTAAAGTTATTTTACTCTTGGTGACATCACTTTAGCAATGAAAACAATGTGGAATTGCACTTAAATGGCATTTAAAAATATAAAGAATTTTAATGTAGAAAAACAGGTAGCGGTAGCTCAGTGCATCAACTGATGTCACTGCAGCGCTTCTGACCGGGAGGTCCTAGGTTCGAGTCCTGACGGGGCAGGATTTTCGACACTAGCTCTTCAGCTAGGTCGAATTCAGTCGCTGTCTGGAGGAGAATCCTAGCGGCCGGCTGCTCTGATCGGTAGTTTTACGTAGTTTCTCCGATCAACACCATGCGAATGCCGGAACAGTACGAAGGACGGACCGCGCGCGATCTGTCCTTCCTCTTCCTTGTCCCATCCTCCCTTACACACACCTTACACTAACATGCACTACACTACCATATATTCCGGGAGACCGGTCGGAAGCTTAGAGCTTGTCCCGGCTGGGGCGGTGCCCCGCTGGTGGGAGAGTCCTGGTTAGGGGGAAACCCCACTAGCCGACGGTAGGTCGGCGCCGGATCTCGCCATCCAGCGGGGGAAGATCACCGCCATCTCCCGAGAAAAACATGCACTACACTAATGGGACCAATGACGGAAGCAGTTGACGCGTCCGGAAACACGAAAAAATCAATCAATCAATCATTAATGTGGAAAAGAATAAATTATAATGTTCTTGATAATATAAATTTAAAAATTATGGCCAATATCAATAAAATTTACAGAAACTCTTTTAGAATTTGTCCTTAGATACACCAATAAATTGCCCGTCTAATTGTCAAAAGCACTGCAAGGGCATCAATTGCCGCAGTAAAAAGAACTTCACGAATAACTTTTATGAATCGTTCATGAAGTGGCATTGCAATAAAAGAATTGATTTTTCTGAATTAAAATATAATCTTATAAAAATATATATTTTTCTCTACAGATTTTGTCACGTTCTTCATTGTAAATTGAGTGACACATAAGCGAACACAACATAGTAAATAATATAACATTAAATTTTAATAAAATTGCTGGTTTCAAACGAGACCTTATTACAGTTCTTATCTCATATACTACGCTATATCTTATCTTCTACAGTTCTTCCAAAAAATTAAAAATAACAAAATTACGAAATATTTGTTCAATACAAAATTACGAACTTCACAACATTCGAAGTATTCGCATAATTTTGTGCTATGTCCATAAACAGATATAAAAATATTCTTTATATTTTATTAAAGATAATTTATTTCCTGATATTCATCATCATCTCTTCAGGGTTTAGGAAAGACTCCTATTCCGTTTCCAGCATGGCATCTCAATCGTGGACGGCCGACATCCCTTTTACCATGAGGTCGGTAGTGATATATTTGTTTGGGATGCGGTCACCATTCATTCTGTGTAGATGTTGGGGACCATCAGGTCCTGTAATCTTGTGCTTTATTCTCACATTAATTTCAACCATTTCCTGATTAACCATTAAATAATTTCAACCATTTCCTGATATTGAGTTACTCGATTGAAAGAGGAACTTAAAACATTCATCACTGTATGACTTCATTTTTGCCAGCATAAAGGTCAGATTTCTTAAATTTTCTGGTTTAATAATTTATATTTCTTCTTCAGAAAATGCACTTGCCGTTGTGTTAGAATAACTATTACAGAATTGATGTTCATATTTGTTAGCAATAATGTTTGGGTGTTTGACAATTCTTGAGCTAGTATCTAACGCAATTTCTCTATGTAACTTGTTAAGAAGAAACCGAAATGAAATTTCAGTGTAGTGTGAAATGATCTTATAACTGCACTTTCTGGTCTTATAACTGAAAATTGTGTTGCTGCGATTTCTCTGATGATTATTTTATACACAAATACACAATCAGTCCTTCATCAAGTAGTGTCCTTACCTACAACCACACACGGCGTAATCAAATAACTGACCAGCACGACGAAGTGTCCCAACAAGCTCTGGAGGCAGGTGCAAACCATGATCAACCTTCGTCTCTGCGTGGTTCACACGCGACCCGCGCCGACCATCTGGCGATCAAGTCGGCCACCCTGCAGCACGCCACGCATTAACTGACACCAGAAAACAACGCGAGAGTTACATCGCCTCCGGAGGGCGGGGCGACGCTGTCGAAAATGGCAGCTTATGAATCACTTAGCTACGTTTACCATTCCCACGGCGGCGGCAGAGGGAGCGGGGGAGGAATCAGCTGCGGGAATCAAATTTAACCAGCCCCCACTCCTCCCGCGCGGCGCTCCCCTCTTCCTCCCCCGCCGCGTTAAACCACAATTAAAAGCCCCGGGCGGAAAGGTGCACGGCGGCGGCCGCGGACTGTGGGAAACCACCCCCGAGCGGGTTTCACACGCCAGGGCACGTGCTCGTGCCAGCGCCCCATTGACCTAGTGGACCGCGCGCGTAAGGATCGTTTTCGCGCGGACCGCGCATTGATCCGGGCGGGACGCGCCGAGCGATTCTCGCCCTTACGCGCGCGACACGTTGGGTTCTCGCGCGAGGGTCGCGGCACGTGGCTCCCGGGCACGCGACCATTGTGTATCAACAGAGGGTGTCCTCAGCTCCGCTGCCCGATCGCTATTGATCTTTCTGGTCATTTGTTGCCGAGGATTCGGCCTCGACCCAGCGTCTCCATTATCGACGCAGAGCCGATTTTGTTTGTGACGAGGACATGTTCCTGCAAGTTGTTGTCAATGCTTTCTTTTCCTTCCCGTAGAAAGCATTATGAAGTATGAAATGCTATCTAAAATAATGTAGACGAACTTATCCCTTTCAAAAAAGCATAAAAATGTAAAACCTGTAAAACTTGAGCCCTAAAGTGCGATTTCTCACCATAGTGACGTCACTGTAGCGACATGTAAGCTCCCGATTGAATGAAACCGCCAACAGCTGATACCTGCCAGAGGCACAGTTAGAAATATCGCAGAGTTAAATTTATTACATTTAATATAATATAATTAAATATATGATGTATATTTAAGATGTATATTTGACATCAAATATTAATCAAAATTTTCCATCATGCTGAAATTTTCATAAGGCTTAAGATGTGAAAAAATTAGAATCAACTATTTTTCAAAACAATAAATATCAGCGCTGAAGCTTCGGGAATATTATAAACCAATAAGGTTTGAAAATGTACACTGGGACAACCAGTCAAACGTTATCTGAACAGCTTATTGCTAGGTCTTGAAAAATTTCGTTTAATTCCCTGCCTATGAAGCCGTAGAAAAATTTTTACAGAAAAAAAATTTACGCTTACTTAAAATGAAGATGTGGTACTTTAATTTTTATTATTTATTTATTAAATATTACATAAAGTCTTCATTACAGTTTTTATAATATCCAGATATTCAAAATGTATTCATCAACATCATTCATCAACAATGCAGTATAAATAATTACAAGTGTTAAAGAATGACACAATCTTTCTACAAGTACAAATTCGTACCAGTTTCCTTATTTTTCAATCTGGTTTATCATTTCCTTTAAACCCATTGTCTTCTCAGCTGCCATCTTTTGGCGCATAAAAGTTATTTTTTCACGTTTTCACAATTTTTCGAATCCTTAATAGTAGAATTGGAATTTGACTTCAAGCATATTATACAAGGGTAAAATCTATTCCTATATGTAGTACTTTATTATTTTAAAAAATGGTTTCTAAGAAAACATCGTTTGAGCGCATCTGAAGACGAAGGTCATTATCACATTTTGAAGGTCATTATTACAGAAAACTTAAGTTTTCGAGAACCTTCATTACGAATCATTTGAAGCTCTTCTACTACCAAATGCAATAATGAATACAAGTAGCCGGTAATATGAGTGTTAACGATTACATGAAAGATATTTCAAAAAAATAACAGTTGTGTAATTTTTTAAAACATAACAAAAGAAGGCATCAAAATTGCTTACACAGTGCATTTAGCACAATTCATATAAAAAATTGAAAGACAATATTTGGAGCCGTTTTAGAGAAATTGGCGCTTGAGAGTTTCTGAAAATGCTCAATTTTGAGCTCATTTTTTCAGAAAATATTTGAATATTTGAGAAACTTATAAAACATCATATTAAGCTCTTCTATTCAAATATGCAATAACATGTCCAATTCGTAATGTAACGACGTGTTAGAGATATCAAAAAATTGACATGTAAGTAATTTTTGAAAAGAATAAAGCAAATGGCGCTTATGTCATATTTTATAATACATTTACTACTAACACTACTAAAAGGTTTTAAAAAATCGAGCCGGTTTTTAAAAAAATTCTTACGAAGTATCTTCTTAAGGGCGAGAAAGTAAAAATCATACATCGGAGATTACATAGGCTGAAACTATCCCTTAGCTAAGGTATCATATTTAATCACAACACGTCTTCATGCTCTAGGAAAAATAAGTCTTTATTACATTACATCAATTGAAACTTCTAAAAACGGTCTTTCAATACGCAATACCGGAGACAACACAAATTGATTCAAACGCATACAAATGTATTAGGTAAACTATTTTTATTGTCAAAATTAAGAAATATTAAAAAATGAGAATATACGAATACAGGCATTTCAAGTTAAAAAGCTAAACACTCAAGTAAGATTCTTACTTTAGGAAATATTCTTGGAGTACCATCATTTATTCATTAAACCCTTTTTAATGAACGTTCGCAATTTAAGGTAGTGTTCTGTTTCCCAAAAGTATGGGCGTGGGTTGTAAAGAGGTTTCGTTTTGGATGGGCAAACCAGTGGTTTTGAATACCAGCCGTATCTGAAGAATGAGAAAATGAACTGTTTCATGACTCTCAGGGTCCCTACTGAATCCGAATCTGATATAACAAACCAGTTAGAACCTTGCTTTTATTTGATGTGTCCAACATTAACTAAATGGCAATCATACATACATATTAAATTACTAATGTTATAATGGTATATATTACACGAAGGATTAATTTACTCACAAAAAGTTTACTTACTCAGTGTTAACAGTCATTGGACGGTTGTATTTCTCTTGTGGAGTGTGTTTGACCATCCTTTTCAACCAAACATCTACGAAAGGATCATTCAAATCGTTATGATCTATTGCTTCATGGTAGGAGGCTATTTTGAATCTGACAGGTTCATCTGATTTGGAAAGAGATTATCACGTAAAGAAAAATGTCAAATATAAGTTAATTAATGTAAAAATATGATGCATTGATACTTACATGTCACGGGTGGCATGAACTCTAAAGGCAGTATATTCGTTTTATTGTCCCTTATATTTTTCTCCTTATAAAAACGTTGGACGTTGGGATTTGCTATGAAATTTATGGTATCCATCTCATCAGGTGGATAAAATAAAGCTACGATACAAAAAAGTGTATATATTAATCAAAAATTTAAAATGGTGTAAATTTATCTTACATGTTATTTTCTCTTCTCAATCAGGGAAACAAATGCGTGAGATTTTTTGGAAACAATACAACATACCAACTGGGCCATCGAAAATAAAGTAAAATATAATTAGAATTTTAACATTTATATTTTAATATTTTAGAAATATATATTCACTGTATTTTCTTTAAAGGAGGAACGAATGCAACGTCATTGTTATTCTCAAAACAGAAAGCTCTACGAAACGTTTCTCTGGTCTCATTCACTTTTTCTTTCAATGTCGACAGGACATGTCGCAGGTACTGTGCTGTTAACTCAGCGAGGGAAAAGGTCAATTGAATTTACGTGATGAAGTTTATGTACTACGTTTAATATAAGACTGCGTCGAGTTGTTTAACATTTTTTGAGAGTTTAAGGAACGAAATGAATTTGTTTTGGTTAAATTCGATAAATATTAAGTATTTTTCTTAGAAACAATGATTTAATACAGAATAACGAGGGTAATTTAGTACATTCTGAAAGATCTAATATTATGCTGCTATATGAAATGCTACCGTAGAACGTCAACAATTCGAATTAATTAATAACGGACCCTATCAGGATTAGCATATTGAAACTCTCTCCGTTTCTGTCAAATTATTTATGCAACCGGTTTCCGAATTTATATCATTTTTGGGCGCCAGGAAAAGGTTGCGATTTTAAATTTCCCGGAAACATATCTAAAGGGAAATAATTATCCTACTAGCTCTGCCGGTTGAGTTCTTAGGAAAATAATCGTCGCCGGTACTTACTTTCTTCCTAGCAAATTATCATTCGATCCGTTCTCCATACGGAAGAAGCGAGGAATCTGAAATTTGTTTCTGGAAAGAAATTATTAAACTGTGGATTGCACAAGATACTAAAGAAATGATAATCAGCTTTTATTTTTCAGAATAAGAACGTTATAAGTTTATTCATCGATTAATCCTTTTTAACATAAAATGTCACCTTGATCATGACCGATCGTAAAAATTGTATATAGCGCTATTATTCTTACTATTTTAGTTATCCATGCGCTCTTGGACGATGAGGCGAGGAAGAATCCACCGCTCCGACCAATCTTCTCTCTTGTATCTTGTTCTCGGTCCGCTGCGGGGTCAATGTCCTCTTCAACTTACTAATTGTTTCACTTACTTCCCTATTCTTTGCCACGGATGGGCACTAACTCCAAGACTGTCACGTTTTACTTAATCCACCATAGACTGCTGGCCAGCTAAAAAGCCGAACTAACGGGACAACTTTTGAAAAATGCCACTGTCGGATGAGAACATACATTTATACTCGATTTAGGGTAGTTTCGTTTCGTTTTATGTTGGCAAAAGTTGTTGCCAACCGTCACACAAATAACCTGTATATTTTACCTTCAAGCGGTAGGGACATTTTTTAAAATTTAAGTTTGCAATGAAACAATGACTACTTCCGTAGATTCCGCCAACATTCAAAGCCATCCAAGTGAAGTTGTGTTAGTTTACGAGTGTTGCTAAAGATTTGTATTTTGCGTTTTGGTGCTCTTCGTTCTTTGCGTTTTATCGTTCAATTTATTTATTTAGTAGTACTAGGCGTTTTCGAGTTTTATTTATTATTTTCCAGTTGTTTTCATTAGTAATAATACTAAAGTTAATAGAAATAGTTATAGTAGTTCATTATTTGTTGTTGTTGTTAAGTGTCCTTTAGTATTTTTGTTTTAAATTAATTATATTATATTTATTATTATTTTTTCTGAATTCATTTTAATTATAACTGGAAAATAATGGATAGCCCAACAACATCAGGGTCTACACTTAATATTGAACCTTTGAAGATAACACGTATTCAAAGACTGTCTCTGGTAACAATGGATAAGTTATTGAAGCCTTACTTACACTAATGATGATTTTCATTATTTTTTAAACTTACTTTTAAAAGCTAATGAATAATTGAACAGATAAATTAAATGGATGCATTTGCATTGATATTGACATAACTGGACTGTCAGAACAATTCATTAGATCACTTAAAAACTACCATGTATATCACGTTAATTAACTTCAATAATTGTGGTATTTATTTGCGTTCAATAAAACTCATTACTACCACTTCAAAACGTGAAGGAACTGTTGACACACATCTCAAAAGCATTAATAACATAGAAGTATGACCGCAGATAACTTTTGAGGTTGTATTTTTCATTTGCACTTGACACTTTTTAACACTTCTTAAGCTCGCAATAGTTGATAATGATAATTCTTAATTAACTTAATAATTATTCACAGAGTTAATATTCGTTTATAGATGAACATCTCTTTTTAATTCTACCGAAAAACGAAACATGTATTATTGAACAGTGGACAAGACTCGAGACCGCGCGAGGATTGTGAATGACAACAAACAAAACAAAAGCGAGAGACTTGATCAGAGTTATAGTTTCATAAGTTGGCTATTCCGACAGGAAATCTTTCAAGCTGCCATATTGCGAATTTAGTGCGGCCTAATACACGGCCTGGAGTCTACAAGAAAGTCTATTTTTTCTAATTAATACCTCCAACTTTTAACGCGATAAAATATAAAGTTCATCCCCTAAACTACAAGATATATCTCGAGCCTCTCTTCCCTGCTCTCACGTCTGTATTTTCTTCAAGTCCGATTTGAGCACTGCCAGATTATTCAAAAGTTCCAAATAGAATTACGCACACAAAATATGTCATCACTGCTCAATTATTTCCCGCAAAATTCCAAGTCCCGCATCTATCATTTACAATAATCTCTGCAGCACGATGTATACAGTACGCGGTCTAAAGCTCATCTCCAATATTACAAAAAGTTCAACCCTCGATACCTTTCATACATTCATGTCTCTTGTTTTTTTCCTTCTACGTCATACCCCATTCCATTTACCACCAATCCTACATGCCATATATCACAATCTTCTGACCGTTACTTGCCGCGCTATGTTTATTTACTTCCGCTTCCCTGGTTGCTAAGGAACGCCCTGCCTGCATGCCTATACCCTCAACATTTACACTTTTTAAGATGAATTTAATAAATTTTTGTGCCCAATTCCCCTCAAAATATTGTGTGACAGTAGTTTGTCACAATATTGTTCGGATTTTCGTAATAGACTAATGAAAAGGACAGTGGAGTCCACTATAAAACCTCTAGCTAAAATCGTCAACAATTCAGTCTGATGGTTACAGAAATGGAACGGATGAATAAAATCGTGAATATAGTAAATGTTATACGTTTATTATCACAGAAAAAGACTATATTTTATGTTCAGTACTGAGTGTATCGTTTGTCTAATTTAATGTACTGTGGTTTATCTAAACATCCAATAAAACCTAATATTTTCAATGAAGTACAATAATAAAAATTCCGTAGTTACAATCATACCGTATTTTAGCTTCCTAGGGGAATTCGTTTAGAGAAATTCCTCTTAGCTCTGTTTTACCTACAACTTTCCAATATTGCCAATAATAGTTTTATTTAAACAGTAAAAATACAAAATACCATATTGGCAGCTAATTTTGTACCTATGTATTAAATAATTTTCTGCAATTAAGTTTTAATAAAACTATAAAGTTAAGTAGATCCCTGAAGATTTAAAGCTTAAACAAATATGTACAGAAATGTAGTATTCCCTTCATACATTTTTTTCGCCCGAATGGAATCTGGATTATCGACAGCCCGCATTTTTGATGTCCGTATAATTGACGCTTTACTGTACTTACAATAAAGAGGTTGAAAATGTAATAGAGTACATGGAAATATTGAGATAATGCCTATTACAGTAAATGTTTAAAACCTGAAAATTTAACTCAAACTTAAGGCACTTAAACTCGAACAAAAAGGATATATTCATCAATAATACGATTTACTCCCATATTTTTCGAAGTTTCGCAATTGAATTGCTTATGAATGATTTATTTTTAAAATTTCTTAATTATCAATGTACGTGTGTGAATGTATCTACAATACGTGGTTTCCCATAACTCTCTACAAGGACAGTGCAACAGCAAATCCCCACAAAAGTGCAGCTGTGCTGCCAGCTACAGTCCCTAAGGGTTCCCATCCCAAGCCAATTGATTTCAAACGAACCTCGGATATTTGCGCCATCTCATCTAGTATGTTCCATCTTCATAAGTCTTCTGCGCCGTTAATCTAAATAAAGACTCCTGAATTTGTTTTATCGGAAGATGAGAGATAAATCAAGTCGGTCCGAGCGACTGCACTAGCAATCTCTCGGAGTGCGGCGTTCTCCCAGGAGACCAAAATGGCGGCGCGGCGGTGGGAGCGATGATGGGGCACCAGGGGAGAGTAGCATAGGCAGTGGCCCGGAGAGCGGCTACCGACTGCCCTATTCGCGCCGTCTTCGTCATCTTCCTCAAAGTACTGGTACTCTGAACAGAAAAATAAAGAAACAATGTGACATCGACATTAGAAATTGTTTTTTCTACTCCCATTGTATAATGCTGTCATTTGATACCTGCAACCCGTTGCACAATGATACTCATTATGATACAGATTTCATTATAATACAGGTTCTTGACCAATCACAGAGAAGCTTACAAAGTAAGTATTGACATGTAACTAATCATTGAGAATCGTTCTAGTAAATGTTTCGTTCGCTTCTGTGCATTAAAATTGAATTTAATATCATATTGTGTTTATCAGTTTTAATTTCTTTTATTATCAGTAATTTTTACGTGGAATATTATTTAAAATAAATTGGATCATAATTTCACTTTGATCCTATTTGACTAGCGCAGCAGTAGTGGCAGAGGGAACATTTGACTGACGTTAAGATCAGAACGCAAGTTATTGTGTGTTATATGTTGCTGCCGCGTGTTTGTCCTTTTAAACTGGCCAATTCTTTAGTTTGAAATGTCTAGTGAATCAGAGGATGAGTAGGCACCTCCAGAAATATGAGAAATAGCGAAAATGGTGACCTGGGAATTATTGCTGCAACTTTTGTACTCCCTCGCAGGAGGTCTGGTAAACCAAAGCCACCTGCGGCAGGTAGGGTAGCTGTCCGCTAGGTGGCCTTGGCTGAATCCTGCATGTCAACTGCCACGAAACAATTCAGTGTAATAGTTCCTACAAGTCGTAGAAAAAGTACCATATGAAACTCGATGTAATGGGTATTAATACACTCGTGTGAAGTTTACAGTACTCGCTCGTACCTCGCTCGTTTGTAATATCACACACGTGCATTAATACCCATCATTACATCATCATTTCATAATGTACTATTATGCGTTTATTGTTAAATAAAAATTACACTTTTTAAGAACAATTTCGGATATTACGGGATGCTAGCGGGACCCGGCTGACGTGGTTCTGCCCTTCATCTTCCTGTTTCTCCTTCTCTCTCCGCCCCTCTCTTGATGTATCATGACGTCAGCTGTGTCATAAGCGGGGACGCGAAGCACTGAGTATGACTCAATTCACTGGTTATGCTCAGTATGAAATTAGGTGGAATGACTCTTTATTTATTTATTTATTTATTTATTTATTTATTTATTTATTTATTTATTTATTTATTTATTTATTTATTTATTTATTTATTTATTTATTTATTTATTTATTTATTTATTTATTTATTTATTTATTTATTTTTTTATTTATTTATTTTTTATTTATTTATTATTTATATATATATTTATTTATTTATTTAACGTCAAAAATAGTTAAAAACTGTGTGTGACGTGCTATGGGGAGAAGTGAATTCTGTGCACGTTTTCAAAATTCTCTGAACCCTACCCTAAGTCATATCCTACTTGAATTTTGAATATAGAAAGAAAGTGAACGTTTTTTGCAAGGATTGTTAACAAAATGTTCGCTCCGATGTGATAAAATCTATTTTCAAGGGTTAATTAGCTATAAATATGAGCTCTTATCCCTCATCATGTCCTTCGCCAAGGGGATAATACTTTCTGCCGCGACATGGAGAACGATAATTTGAATAACTACATTTCCCACTGAATTCTGAATGACGTGCACAGATAATGAAGTAACAATTATTTCCAGAAGCAAAACAAGGGGCCCTCTCAGTATTTGCTCAAAGGATTAGGGAAACTGGACGAAAAACCTAATCGAGATGGGGGTCTTTGATCCAGAGGCTGCAGTACAATACTTGTTACAGATTGTTAAGAATTATACAGTCCAAACGGCAATTAATACATTAAATATCACTGTTAAAATTAATGTTACTTTCCTTATGATGCTCAGTATAGTCTCTAATTGTATAGAAACAGTTATGCAGCAGAAACGATTTCACTTGGGATTTAAACTTTTCTATCGAATTTAACCGTTTAATGTCATGTGGCAAAGTGTTGTAAAATAATGTACATGTATGGAAAGTGCATTTTTGTAGTGAACTGTTGATACTGTCACCTGATGAATATGATTACTACATCGAGTGTTATAGTTATAGACATCGGCGTTTACTGAAAATATATTCCCGCCCTTAAGCAAGTAATTTTTGACAAAAAACAATGATTCGTAAATCAACAGACGAGGTAATGATAAAATTCCTCGATTAATAAAGAGAGGCTTACAAGAATCGCGTGGGTGGGATTTGGTTATTATTCCTAGAATTCGTTTTTTTAATCTAAAAGTCTGGGAGCTATAAGATGTATTTCTCCAGAATATTATGCCATAACTCTGGTGGAAATGAAGGAATTGCATATTTGTATTTTTCTGTCAAAATCGAACGTCACTGTTTTTGGATTTTCCTGAGTTTCTGGGTATCTGACGAACTCATAGACACTTCTCACATGAACAGAAGCTGCTTAGTTTTCTTTCAATTTCTGCGCTCAGTGGAAATTTGTAATATATACTAGTGGCCTGAAGCAGCAAAAACTCTGCTGAACCAAACCACACAAAATGGTTTTCTAAAACGTAGGATGCACACTGCACAAGAATAACAAACGAAATACTGTCGTTTCATACTAAAATAAATGAGAAAATTCCACAAAACCGTCTTTAGGAGCACAATACCATAGTGTAGCAGCGGCGGCTGGTGCCCCAACAGACAGGAGGTTGCACCTCCATCAAAGGACGCAAATAATTTCCAAAATTCAAAATACGAATATGTAATAAAAATGTAAGCAACTCAAATCAAAACTAAGTGAAATAAAAATATATATTGAAACACTACGTACATAATTGTATGCGTCGTGTCCACGTAAAGGCGGCTCCATACATTGGGTATTCGCCGAGCAGCGAGCTAGAGCTCGGCCAACCCCAGCAGCTGACGTGTTCGGCGAATGTCCGCTCTCCTTGATGTGTCCAAAAGACCGACACGCGGTGGGTAGGGCTAACCCTGAACGTTTGTCACTCGGCAATTAGAAAACAACTCATCCACCCAATCGGGATTCGGGGAGCGGTTGCTCGGTGTTCGCCGAATAACTAATATGTGGAGACGCCTTAAGGCTTCCCGCGCAAGTGGTTCTGGCTTTGGTTTCCACTGGGCACTCAAGTTCGACTCCATTCCATTGCAACAAGCACTATTACTTCAACACGTTTCACACAAATAAAATTATTTTATTTCGAAAACTTCACTACCCTCGTATATTTGGCAATAATGAAAGATCTTCGACACAATCGTATTCTCAAGAACGTTCGCAAACCGCTGGCCAGCTGCAGCCACACTGACTTCCGCGAGACACTAAGGGACTTCCATCCAGAACGGCCAGCTTTATACCAAGAACTTACCAAATGTAAGTATTGAATCGAATCAACAAACCTAATATCGAATGAAAACAAATTCTCCAAATATCATAAATAATGCATTGAATATCGTCAATAGTTGACTGAACTTGCTTACTTTCAATAACAAGCGAAAATAATAAAACTACGTTGCAGTGAATCAGACGAAGACAGAATATGAGTATTCCCCTGAGATTCCCTCCATCGCCGCGCTGCGCTAGACAGTGCCACTCGCTGGTTGCCCATCCAAAAGGCTATATGGTGTCTGGCAAGGCACTAGACACCGGAAAGAGCGCCGTTTGGACGCTCTTTGGTTTCAAAATGATTTCATATACCTAGATTTTGCTGCAATATCTTGAATATTGAATGTCATTAAAAGGAAAATGTGTAATCCCAAGATATTATGAGATTTTTTCCATTTTCTGGGGGTTGTGCAACCGTGCAACCTCAGCGGGAACCGCCACATTAGTGTAGTGTATACGGATACACAGTACAACACTTCTTTACAAACCAACAATATCGAAAACGTTGCTGTGCCTCAACACAACACGTGATAACTTTTAATAGTGGGCAGAATCTTCCTTGAAACCTTGCTGTCGCATGTCGTCAGTTATGTCGTATGCAATGATGCACTGAGTATATGAATTTCGCTGCAGTTTAAGTGTAGGCGAAATAATATTATCAAATATTGGCATTTTCAATCAAAATTGAAGCCGTTTCGTTGTTTTGGGATTTTTCTCAAGTTCCTGGGTATCTGATAAAACTTTAGGCACTTTTCACTTGGCCGGAGGCTGCACAGTTCTCTTTCAATTTCTGTGCGCAATTGGCAATTAGTAACACAGGAATGTAGGTGTGTCATATTTTACCACAATCATCACTGGTTCTTTATGTCATTCACGAAAGACACATGGATATTCAATGTGTCTTTGCAGTTATTCAAGGGGCATACATATAATCAACGGAAAAAAATGTACCGTTTTCACGATCGCAACTACACAACACTTTGTTTACCTCGCAAATCTTGTGTCACATCGCAGGAAGAATCACTAGCTTTTGGTGCATCACATACATTTATGACCCGCTTTATAAGTATTTGATTCAAGTTTTCAATCAAAGTGACTTCAAAAGCTGCCATTAAAAACATAACTGAATTTGGAATTATTTGGAATACACGACTCACGGTATAAAGCACATAAAGCATTTTAAGTGTGATCACTGAACCCGTTTTCTTTTGTAATTCCCGTTTTATTTTATATTTATTGAAGTGTCAATAAGTTCTCATTTTAATGAACAATTTTCAAATGGAAAATGCAAACATTTCTTGGACACAAGAGATAAGATAACGATATTCATACATTTGTTTAGATTCCAGCACCAAAAGAGGTATAGGTAGATGTGATAGAATTGATTCTATCACATCACACACAAGCACGGTTTTTTTAAACATTTTGAGACACCAAAAATTTATAAATAATTTCCATAGGAATAAAGTTCATACAAAAATGTCTCCCGGAACACTCGTCGTACAGAAAGAAAAATGCCGAAAAGCTTAATTGCTTGAGAGAAACAACACTTTAACTGAAAATGATTAATTTTAGGTTTTCTTATAACAATTATGTTTAAAAGTTAATTATCTTTCATGTTTCTAATCCGAATTATCAAGAAGTTCTTCAATTTTATTTCATTACCCTATGAAATCGCAAGAATATTTTCTAAGTGGTCGGAAGCGGCCTTCATTCGCGCCAAGTTCATTCAGGCAGCATATTAAATCAGCTTAATTATATCTGTAATTTTAAAAAATCATTTGACCCATCACTTCTTTTAAATCATCAAATTATTTATAAAAAAAATATCTTATTAAACCCAATAAAGACGAAAATCCCGTGGTCCCATGCAGTTTTGCCCTCTTTGCTGAATCATCACGACTTGTGGGACCATAACGCCCTCCCCCCCCACACACACACACACCGGCACCACCATCGCCTGCGCCGACTGGGTTTTATGCGGTCGCATAGACGCAGTGCCGCACCGCGGCCGTTTTCTGGGCCACTACGCATTTTCATAAGACGGAGTGCCCAGGTCGGGCGCAGCTGGCCAGAGCACGAAGATGTATGCGCTGCCTCGCTCGCTGCGACCGGCGAGCCTCGCCTCGCCTCGCTGCGTTGCACTTCTCGCTGGTGGCTGCCGCACCCCGCACCACCATTCTCTCTCCGACACAGGCGATAGACACTTGTCACACTAAATCTTTGGTTATGTCTAGGCCAAGTATTAAACGTGCACAGGACGGACGATACCGATATCGTTGATCGTATGACCCTAGGAATCGAGTCCTGATGGATAAAGAATGTTCTAGCTAGCTGGATTGAATTCAGCCAATGTCTAGAAGAGATTGATTGATTAGCGCTTCCAGGCACGTCAACTACTATGGTCATTAGTCCCGTAAGTGTAATGCGTGTTTTTTGCTCGGGAGGTGGCGGTGGTCTTTTCCCGCTGAATGGCCAGATCAGGCGCCGATCTACCGTCGGCTAGTGGGGTTTTCCCCAAGCAGGTATCTCACACCAGCGGGGCACCGTCCCAGCCGAAACAAGTTCTAAGACCCCGATCGGTCTCCCATGTGTGGTAGTGTAGTGCTTGTAAGTGTGTGTGTAAGCGGTTAGGACATAGGACAAGGAAGAGGAAGGAAAGATCGCGCGCGGTCCGTGGCCCGTTTGGTAGGGTACTGCTCCGGCATTCGCCTGGTGTTGATCGGAGAAACCACGGAAAACTACCGATCAGAGCAGCCGGCCGCTAGAATACTCCTCCAAGCAGCGGCTAAATTCGACCTAGCTGAAAAGCTAGTGTCGAAAATCCTGCCGCCATCAGGACTCAAACCTAGGACCTCCCGGTCAGAGGGGCTGCAGTGACATCAGTTGATGCACTGAGCTATCGCTCCCGATCGTCCAAACAAAATATACAATTTTTTCGTTACATATTTTTACATATTTTGTACTATATTATCTATTTCGCTACTTTAACAAAATATTTTTTTGTTCTATTTTATTTCTGCGTGCTACTGAGCACACTACTCGACGTACGATACGTGAAGACGCGGTCGGATATTCTCAGAGTGCGGCGTGACTGCTTCAGTTATCTCAGTGGCAGGAAGGGCGCGTCTGCGATAGATCATTTTTACATTTAGGTGTGAAAAGTATCATTGATGCCACGTTTCACGACCTTTAATCAGAATTTTCACGAAACTTTGGCAATCGTCGTGTAACACTTCGATGAGAATATTCCATGCTGCGGCTGGTCGTAGATATCGCCAGTTTTTACTACGATGGTTTCTATTGCTTCTAGTCCGGCTGCTAAACTACATTCCTGGATTGTAAAGGTTTTACTGTCGAGGAAAGTTGTATGATGAAAGTGAACATAAACTCGTGCTTTCCAATTGAATTTTAAAACGTATTTTTTTCAAAATCTGAATAGGATATTTTTATAGACGTAAGTTCGAATATGTAAAGTGTTTTATATTTTTATTTTATATATATATAATATATATATATATATATATATATTTGCTTTCTTTAATATTTTCCGGTCTCTAGTCATGATGTTATTAGTATTTATGACAGCGAAGTCTACAAACCAGATCATCTTGGTTATATTATTCCACATGGTCATATTCGGACCATTGTGATGGACGGTTTTATCCGTGAGAATGCTGCGGCCTCAATATGCAAGTAATTTGTAGGCTCATTTTCTAAGACCTTTTGTGGTTGGTATTGATAGTATGGTGTATTATCCCAAAGGAGTCCATACATCTTGGCAAGTTTGGCGTGGATAATTCGCCCCACGTTGTCATTCCTCAATTTATTTTAAATGGGTGCTAACATACTACAGCCTGCTAATTAGTGCTGGATTGTTTAGGACCTTGGCAACATATTCAGCAATCATCGTTTACCACTCCTGCATCTTTTACTATGTATTTTAGATAGTTTTCTGTTGCTATTACTTGATCCTGTATTGCTAAAATAAGCCCTCAACTCTCTGGGTATAAGTATTATTATTATTATTATTATTATTATTATTATTATTATTATTCGTTTATGCGCAAATATTAGGACTCAGAAAGATATCGCGCAAATACATGATCAAAGTAAGGTAACATTCGCATACATCTTGGCATACATGGTTAGATAACATTGGCATAAAATTTACTAAACATTAAGCACATTAACAAAAAATCTCTGTTTCTACAAATAATAACTGAATAACACAATTTCAATTGTTTAGTTTCAAAACCTCACATTTTCCCCCAATGAACCTCCTGATTAATGAGGAGGTTCTGATAATAACCAACCTCTGGAGGCCGCTGATAATACTCTCCTTCAAGCTTATGTCGTACAACGATCTTCTGAGAGTTTTTGGTACGACGCCAGTAGCCGATAGTTCAAACGGAACACTTCTGAAACACCTTATTTTTCTTTTAAAGCAAATGTTCTTTTACATCAAAACATCTCTTTCAATTTGTCTAATTTATCCTGATTTGTTGTCATATTGCTAGTATTGACGACTACAAAATCAATTAATCAAACTTTCTTAGCAGATTTGTTTATAATAATAATAATAATAGATTTAATAATTTAATATAAATTCAGTGATTAGGCGGAAGTACAAGACCTGTGGCCTGAGCTACGTCATTAATAAAGAGATTATTGCTATTATTGTTATTATTATTGTTATTATTATTGTTATTATTGTTGTTATTATTATTATTATTATTATTATTATTATTATTATTATTATTATTATAGCATATGTATGTATTTATTTGTCGTTTTGGGTCGGTAGTCCGACTTCGCCGGCCAGCTACCGGTGTTCCCCTTGCCGGGGCCTAGTTAAATTCCTGTGCTTGGGTGTAAGCGACATGAGGCGAACATGACGTATTCTCTTCACCAATTCGCAACATCCGCTTGCTTGAGCTTTTCTTCGTCATATAGCTATAGAAACTGGGACGATTTGAAAGGAAAGCTACATCTATATTCTTGCCTCGACCGGAAATCGATCCCGGGAACCACAGCACGGGAAGCTAGTATGCTGCCCATCAGCCATCCCAGACGACATTATAGCATATGTAATAATTATTATTATTCCAATGTCATGCAGCAGGGAGGATGCCGTGCGGCCCCGTTGGCTCGGAACGCCCAGTTTTCTTGAAGCCCATTGCCCTGGAAGGCCCGCAGCAGGGGTGTCTGTGCCACGAGGCGACGCGTGCACGCAGCGAGCGCCGTGGGGCCGATAAATAAAGAAACCTGCGATGCATAGCAACGCGTTGTTTGTTTGTCTGTCGCGGCGATTTTCGTAGTGAGAATACTGCGAGAAAAGGGACATCCCCGAAATTTTATGCATGAATGGCACAGTGTTTGGGGAAGCGGTTGCACGTGATATACTGTGTTGAAAAGAGCCCCCGGGGTAGAGAACGTTTTGAAAACGTCATGACGCACGGCTTCGACACTCGAAACGATAATGGCGCTGGGGGTGGGGTGAGTGGTCAGGAGTCAAGTGACATTGTGGAAAGTTGGTCTCTTACCGAAGTGCGAATCGGCTTGCTATATTGCTCGCCAGATGGGGCAAAGGGAGATGCAATTATTGCGAGATGTTGAGAAGAATATATTTCATAACACCCCACTGAAAATCATCAAAAGTAAAGAATTGTGTCTGGAATAAATAATACAATCACATAACGTTTGACTCATAGTAAACTAAACTGATATTTTAGATACGTTTTGATGTGATTAGAAAAGTATTAATATTTTAAATATAAATATTATTCCCACAAGGACGAAACAGGAATTTAACAATTAACGAACGCAACCATTGAAAGACCGCAAGAGTTCAATATACCTAACTTCTTCACGATTATTGACTCAATACCATCTCAAGAATCATACATTCTTATAATCTTATGGTCAACTTACGCTGGTATTGTGTTAATACGTTGAGGCGTTTTTAGTTCACTATGATTTTGATGTTACGTTTTGAATGGCATCTTACACTTATCTTTTACGTGCGCTCATAATTGAATATTATTTATTCTATTTCGAGAAATTAATTTGTTCCATTTCCAAACGATTTCCTCAATCTATCCTTAATAAATTGATTGTCACAAATATAGTCATGAACAACGAACATTGAACGATTTTGTTTTAAATAAATAATTTTCTGTATTTCGAGTTCTAATTTCCACAATTTAGTTCATTGGTGTGGTATAGTTGGAATTGCAAATATTTGATAAAAAGTAGTTGAAATTTCCAACTTTTTATTTATTGTGTTAGCAGCTTTTGACTGTTTAGATTAAATGAAATTTCTGGATTCCAGATAAAAGATCTGATGACGAAGGCTAAGTCGTTGAAAAATGTTAATGTGATGCGTAAAAATGTTCGTAGTGAAAACATATTTTATTCAAATATTAGTTGTTGATATTGGTGAATACGTTTAAAATTACAAACTAAAAATTATGTTTCTCAAGACAAATTCCGTTCCCCAAAAATATATATTTCAGACTAGCTGCATGAATTGCAGAATTCCAATTGAAATTGTCTTCTTGTTTACAATACACAGCTTTTTTCCGGGGCACCAAAAAACGCCCTCAAAAATGTATAATAACATCTATCCAATTTTGAATCATACGTTCAATGCGCATGCTGTCCGGAACACCGTTCTATCCAGATGCAGAGAGAACATTTTGGCGAAATCGCAAGCTCACTCTGTTTCACTTCATAATCAAAATTGTATTTTTATTTAAGAGAGGTACATGAAAATGAACAATACGAATAATATCTTCACAAGTTGACATTCAGACATGTCTGTTATAAGTCAAAATTCAAAATTTCGAGGTCAAGGAATAATCGTCCACCAATATTTGCACTAGATATTGTAAGAACTGTAAGTCTTTCTGAAAACTTATCAAAGTCCTGCGTCCTGATGTCAGAGCTCCTGAAACCGGACTTTCTAAATTCCTCACTGTGCGACTCCTAGCTTTCCGTATTTATCCGAAAGCAAAAATTAAAAGCCCATCCGGTGGCTGAGATCGCTAAGGCAGTAGTGTCGTTGCGATCTCGGATCGAAGGAGCGCGTGTTCGAGTCCCGCCTCGGGCACGGTTGTATTTGTCTTCGTCCCTTATCATCATCATATTGTGACATACCAATATGTCACTGAATATTGTACAATATTTATTATAAATGGCGTCAATTAAAGGGGATAAATTATGTGAATATGCTACCATAGCAACGGTAAGCGAGATAAAGATGGCCCAAAAGCGCGCGAAGACATAAGGTTGGAACGGTCATGACAAACGTTTAATTTTATATTAGGTAAATTTATACAATACTAAAACTGTTTTAAATTGTTTAATAAATTTCCATGTTTTTGTGAAATGAATATATGATTTTTCATTGAGCCAATTCTAGCAATGAAGTAGCAAGATAGGAAGATATTTGCTGTTCAGGTTCCTCGACTCAGGTAGTTTGTTTTAAATATATTCAGTTTATTTCAATATGGTTTCATCGTCACAGTTATCATAACAACTACAATAGTGGCTGCTAGTGACCTAGATGTTGATCCGACCTAAAATAAAAAAAAGAAAAAAAAAAGAAAAAAAAAAAGAAAACGCGTTCACAGAAACTCCATGTTAATGTATGCACGGCGCGGCGTGGCAGTGCGGTGCAGTGCACGCGTGTGGGTCCAGATGCGAGGCGGCGGCTGCAGGCTTCGAGAGCAGATGCGCGTGGACACAATGCGTGGCGGCTCCACGCAACGCGACGCGCCTTTTCCTCATTAGCCGCGCGGGCGTCGCCCGGAAATAAAGCGGAAGAGCGTCCGGCGACCGCAAAAACAAAAGAGGCGTGGTCGCCGCCACGCGACGGCCGCCGCCGCTGATGCTGCCGTCGCGTTGCCGTTGTTTTTTCTACGCCTCGCAAGTTCCTACAGGAGGTGGTCATTTGTTTCGTTTTGGGATTAAGCGCGCGCCGCTGCTACTTAGCTTACGCGGAAAAGGAGGGGGGGGTAGTACTTTCAACAGACTCTATTAACTAACCAGGGAGGACCGGTAGTGCAGTGATTCATCGAATACTTCGTGTTTCCGGGCGCGTCATCTCCTATGGTCATCAGTTCTGTAACTGAAGTGCATGTTTTTATCACGAGAGGTGACGGTGTTCTTCCCCCGCTGGGTTGTGAGATCCGGCGTTGACCTATACGTCGCCATGCAGGTTTTCTTTATCCAGGTATCTTCCATCAGCGGGGCCCCGCCCCAGCCGGGTCAATCTCTCATCTCCTGGCATGTATGGTAGTGTGGTGTTCGTAAGTGTATGTTTTAGTAAGGGAAGGGATAGAGCAAGGAAGACGAAGGAAACATCACGCTTAGTCCGTGAGTCGTTTGTTACGGCATTGCTCCGGCATTCACCTAGTAGAATCACGGAAACCACAGATCAGAACAGTCTGCCGCTAGAATTCTCCACCAGATAAAGGTTTAATTCAACCTAGCTGTCTAGCGAGTGTCCAAAATCCTGCCACCGTCGGGACTCGAACCCTAGGGCCTCCCGGTCAGGGACAGACACACATCATTCGATGCCCTGAACCTCCTAAGCAGGTTGCAGTGGTCAGACCGCTCACGTTCCATCTCAGGGTATTGAGGTTCAAAATTTGCGGCTACGGTTCGCATCGGGTTTCCTCTGAGTTCCCCCGTTTCCCGTGCTTCGTATCACCTATTCATTTAACATTTCATATCAAGTCTGCGCAATCTCAAGCAGAGTTTTATTACGAATTAGCTAAACAAAGTGAGGCGACCCACGCGACGATGGCCAGGCCTGTGCTGTTCCATATCTGGGTACCGGGAACTCGGTCAATCCTTGTAGAATTTGTGGTGGATAAAGCGGGCATATGATTTCCTGGGATTCTTTTCTTACACCCTACTCCCCATTCCAATGTTGCTCTATCATTATCGTTATCACCCATACAATAAAATAATCTCGGATACAGTTTCAAAGGAAAAATATTGAGGAAGTTAATAAAGTCTATTTTAACTATAATAATTTTTGTTGAAAACTAACTTGACACAATAAGAAGCAGGCGTTTGAGGCTGCGAGGTAAGATTGTAGGAGAGATGAACAGTGGCGGATCCAGAGAGAAGGGTAAGGTATAAAAAATTACGAAATATCCTATTTCCAATAAAAATGTATGAAAGAGAAGGAAATATTTCAGTGTGCTATGCATTCCCAATAGTTTAAATTTGAAGCTTAAAAAATATTACTTCAAAAATAATGTTGGTGGTACTGTGTCCGAACTACCCCTCTATCTAATAGTTATATATATACGCACACACACACACACGCCGTTCAATACAATTGTCTACAGACAAATATCCCGAAGTTTGCTGTGACATTTTTTCAAAATAGTTTACCAAATATTTGACAATAGTTAACTTTGCCACTATCACATATATTATCATATGTTGCAATTTTAATACTTAAAACACGCTTAATATAGTTTATTATATATCTGTACACTCACCACCAATCATGAGTGTCGTGCACAAAAGCGCACTTTTAATTTACTCTGTACGTTTACTGCTCACTAGCTCCCAACCTCCGAACTGTTCCGAGTCTGTCAAGAAACCGCTCGGGAAATCGGCAACCTGAGCCCTTGGCTGGCCCTTCCTTACAGTAGGACGGGGGAGTGAGTCCTGCAACGAAAGCATGCTGTGTGGATGCCGCTGAGTGCCAGCGGTTTCTTCGGCGTTGCTGCCTTTTAAGAGGACTGATGCGCCGACTAGCGAGCAATTTAATAAACATCTCAACAGAACGGATAATACAGAATTTTGAAAAATGTATGTCACTGAAAAAGAATGTGGCCTATTGTTATTTTTAATATAATATATCTTGTCAGATTTGTTCTCGTAATTTTCTGGGGCTACCGCCGGTGGCCTCGGTAGTCCACAGTATACGCCACTGATGTTACAACAATTTTATCTCTAGCCAGAAACGAGGAAATTGTAATCTAACCTTGTTTACTTGAGTTGTACATCCAATCGCCGACTTTTCAGATGAACAAATTTCTCCATCAAGCATTGAAGTTACTAGTTTCACGGTTAAGTTGCTTGTCTACAAGTATTTGACAGCATTGTGAGGGCGCGCGATCGCTCGGTTGCCGTTGAATTCTTGGCTGTCCGGGATTAGCCGCGTCATGGTCGATGGAGCTGACGTTTCGGCCATCTTGCTGTGGCCTTCTTCAGAGCTATACTGCTGATGAAGGCCACAGCAAGATGGCCGAAACGTCAGCTCCATCGACCATGACGCGGATAATCCCGGACAGCCAAGAATTCAACGACTCCAGCCGCGGAAGCCTACGGCTCGATTGCCTTTGAATTTCTATGAGTTGCTTTCATCCACTTCATTGTTGAAAATGACGTTCAGCTTCTGAAGAAGTAATTGGAGTAGTGAGAAGAATTCGAAGAAGTTTGCAGATTTGGAAAAAACTCTTCCGACATTTCATTTTGCAGCATTACTTGAAATATTGATACCGCTCCTATTGCAGTTTTAAATTCGCTTCTCTTGTACCTTCCTTGAAACAGTGTTCTATACTGAATTTGACGTCCCTTTGAAAATGGTTGCACCTTCTAAATGATTTTAAAGCACCGTCTTTGGTACTAACAAAATAATCCTAACCCTAAAAAAATCCTAGGGTTTTCCGATTGTTCCACTTCCGTCGTGCCCTCGCAACGGAAGCTCAAATGCAAAATTTGGCAGTTTATTAGACTGTCCAGAGTAAGTCTGTTCTTACGCACTTCATCGTGGTCGTTTTTTTTTACAGAGGAGACGATAATTGTCGTCAAGCTGAGTCATGACATTCACGCGTCACAGTAAAGCCAGTTCAACACTACTGCTTTTATGTAGATGCCTTTTGATTCAAATGGTTCATGTCATTATAACCGGTCTTTGTTCACACATTTTCCTCCTAGTTAAATAATACGCAAGGAAAACAAAACAGTGCACTTTTTCCTTACACCCACGTAGCAACTTGTATGTCGAATAAATACTAACATTGAATCGTTGACAAAACTCTCGTTTTGCTGATTCCATAGTTGTTTGAATTTACAGAACAGGTTCATCCGGAACAATGTTCTTAATTGAAATAGCTGAACAGCAGGATGCATGGACACAGACCTGAAGCACTATTCAAACCCGAGATGAAAAACACACTTCTAGACTGATTTTAAGTCGTCCCTCAACATCCACATCAGATGCAAAACTGACGTTTCGGAGTATCGAATCGGGGGCACTATTTTACTGACAGCGCGACGGATACTTTGAATCGGAGTTGGGTGACGCGATAGCTTGATAGTGCTGCGCCAAGCGGAGTTCACTGCGTAAGTGTGAACATGATCCGGTGAAAGCATTCAATGAAATCCCAGAAGCGAAATCACGTGGTACCCAATAGTCCTTATGGAACGAGGTGTGAGCGAGGTGTTGTTTCAAAAACGCCCCCAGGTTCGACAAAGTAATACTGATATGGAAATTATAAAAAGAGGAGCAGAAAAAAAACCTAACGCTATTAATGAGATTGCAATAACGTAGTGAATATTCTATTTTGTTCAGTGTTTTGGGTGTTGCGTGAACCGGTGAACCTTATAAAGAACCCCCGTGCTGTATCCCCTTCCCGATCCGCCGTCGCCATGTACATCGCCTTGTCCAGATGTTCCCTCAATGATCACCGCCAGCGTCACAGAGCACGACTCTTCGTTCGGCGCTCTCTGTGAGCAAGCGTACGAACTTGTACGCCGACGGGTTGAGCCAATACACCCCGTAGACGGAATGGTTGAGCGATGCAGATAAAGTAGTGCTCTCTATACTTCGACTTAAACATAGCTGCACTTCAAGGTTACGAGCTGGAAGGCAAGGGCAATACTGTCATCCAATCAGGAGCTTCATTAGGACTTAAAGTTGGTTGGCTGGTGATTCCGGACGCGTCAACAGTTTAGGTCATTAGTCCCGTAAGTGTAGAGCATGCTTTTTCCCTGGGGAAACGGCGGTGATCTTCCCCCGCTGGATGGCGAGATCCGGCGCCGATCTACCGTCGGCTAGGTTTCCCCCAAACCAGGACTCGTCCACCAGCAGGGCTCCGCCCCAGCCGGGACAAGCTCTAAGCTCCCGACCGGTCTCTCTCAATATGTGGTAGTCTCGTGCATGTTAGAGTAAGAGTGTGTGTAAGGGGAGAGCATATGACAAGAAGAGGAAGGAAAGATCGCGCGCGGTCCGTTTGTTAGGGTACTGCTCCGGTATTCGCGTGGTGTTGATCGGAAAAACTAAGGAAAACTACCGATCAGAGCAGTCGGCCGCTAAAATTCTTCTCCGGACAGCGACTGAATTCGACTTATCTGAAAAGCTAGTGTCAAAAATTCTGCCGCCATCAAGACTCGAACTTACGTCAACAGTTTAGATCATTAGTCCCGTAAGTGTAGTGCATGCTTTTTTCCCTGGGGAAATGGCGGTGATCTTCCCCCGCTGGATGGCGAGATCCGGCGCAGACCTACCGTCGGCTACGTTTCCCCCAAACCAGGACTCGTCCACCAGCAGGGCACCGCTCCAGGCTCCACTCCAAGCTCTAAGCTCCCGACCGGTCTCCCTCAATATGTGGTAGACTCGTGCATGTTAGAGTAAGTGTGTGTGTGTAAGGGGCGAGCATAGGACAAGAAGAGGAAGGAAAGATCGCGCGCGGTCCGTTTGTTAGGGTAATGCTCCGGTATTCGCGTGGTTTTGATCGGAAAAACTAAGGAAAACTACCGATCAGAGTAGCCGGCCGCTAAAATTCTCCTCCGGACAGCGACTGAATTCGACTTAGCTGAAAAGCTAGTGTCAAAAATTCTGCCGCCATCAGGACTCGAACTACGACCTCCCGGTCAGAAGCGCTGAAGTGACATCAGTTGATGCACTGAGCTACCGCTCCCGGTGTTAGGACTTTAAGTTTTGGTTTGCAGGTCCCAATTGGATGGCAATGTTCCCCCTCTCCTTCCAGCTCGTGACCTTGAAGTGCAGTTATGTGGTGCGCTGGGAGTGGAAACCCTCACCTCAGATGAACGTCCTATTGACGTCATAAGAGCAGTTATTTGAAGAATAGAATCGAATTTGTAATTGAGTTACGAATAGACTCATGTTCTGATAAAATGCTCGCAAGTTTGAAGATTTATAGAAATTATGCAAACACTATAACATCAGTTGCTATAAATTTACCATTACAACAAGTGCATGGCTTCGACATTCTCATGTGAACCGTTAAACACCGTGATTGCACACCCGTTATCCTAGCCAGAAATACACGCCGCATTGGGAGGTCGGTTTTGGTGTTGCTCCACCCACGTTGCAGGTTCATACGATCAGTGCGGCTCGTCCACCAATTTTCGCTTCGATTTCAATAATTAATTCGCGCATCTCATAAATGCAGGCGGGAATGTCAGTTGGTGGGGACCAGACAGACCCGAACAGCTCGTGCAGGGAATAGCAGGGAGAGGAAAGGGAGCGAGCAGGAGCAGGAAGAGCGTGACGAAAAGCAAGAATATGACTGAATACGGTGGACGAGAATAAGTAGAAAAAAGGCTACTGAAGGTGATTCGGAGCTGCAGGGGAGGGGGAGGCTGGTAGGGCGAGTCGAGCCAGAAGGGGCGTGTCAGGTTGGTTAGGTGAATGGGACAAGGAGCTGCAAGGATATGGCTGATGTATGAAGGACGAGTTACGGCGAAACACATGCGACGAGAGGGAAGCGGGATGCTTGGGAAGGTACAGCGAGTGGGCGAGGAACAGCGAGGAGAGAGATGGTTGGTTGATTGGTGATCCCGGTCGCGTCAACGGCGCATGTCATTAGTACCGTAAGTGTAGTGCATGTTTTCCTCGAGAGATGGCGGTGATCTCCTCCGCTGGATGGCGAGATCCTGCGCTGACCTACCGTCGGCTAGCGGGGTTTCCCACTAACCAGGATTCTCCCACCAGTGGGGCACCGCCCCAGCCGGGACAAGCTCTAAGCTCCCGACTGGTCTCCTGGTATATGTGGTAGTGCAGTGCATGTTAGTGTAAGTATGTCTATGTAAGGGGAGAGGATAGGACAGGACAAGGAAGAAGAAGGAAAGATCGCGCGCGGTTCGTGGCCCGTTTGTTAGGCATTCGCCTCAGGAGAGAGAATGGAGAGGGCACAAGGAGTGAGTAAGAGCGAGATGGGCGACTAGTAGCAGAGTAAACAGTCTGGTCTGGAAGAACAGGTCGGGGCAAGAAGACAGCGAATGCAAGTGGGGCAAATCAGGCAAAGTGGGTCGAAACGGACGGAAGGGGGCGTGGCCGGGGGGGCGAGAGGACAGGCCGCAGCTAGGCGAGGCTGGGGGCTGGCAGAGTCGAGTCAGCGGAGGTGGGCGCTTTAGTGGACCGCGATATGATTGCGGAGGCGGCGGCGGGTGCGGGGGCGGGCGCGTCGATGTGCAAGCCAATGAAGTCATATTGCATTCGCATGTGGAATGAGGCGCATAAATGGCACCGCGCGGCGAGAGACGGAGCCGCCGCCGCGCAATCACAGCCTCCTGCGCGCGCCGATGCGGTCAGAGCCGCGTCGAGGCCCTGGCGACCAACCCGAGCAAAAGAACGCTCTGCGTTGCAACAATACCGTTGCCAAAGACTTTGGAAAAGAGATAAACTAGACTGGTCGAGAGCCCGGAATAACGTGAGGCCCAAGAATGCTTTGAAATGCACTGCACGAATATTGTCGAGCAAAGACTTTGGAAAAGAATAACTAGACTCGAGAGCCCGGAATAATGACCAGATGCTTGAATGCATGCACAATATGTTTAAAGCAAATACTTTGGAACAGAAATAAACTAAACTCTCTGAGAGCGGAGTAATTTGAAGATAGAACTTGCGTATCTTGTGCACATCGTCGTGACTGTGATAGGAGCATATTAGTTCATTAGAATATTGTTCGAAGTTCAAATTTAGAGTTTAATTCTTAAGAAAATATATTACGAGGGCATCATTTTCGCAAGACTGTCTTGCCATTGGATCAGTAATTAATTGTAAATGTTTATGACTGAAAGGTCATTTTATTAAACAAATTTAAAAGTCAAATGAACTGTTTGGGGTTTACGTGCGAAAATGTTATCTCTATTGTTGACGTTAAAGAAAAATGACAACATACAAAGGAAATGTATTACAATATTAACCATATACAGATTTTCATTCTTCTATTTTTATTTCTGCTTCACACACCCAAAACAAATATAATGATGAAAATGAGCGCAAGTGCAGTGTCAAATTTGAAACTCGCTTGCAAATCATCCACTACAACGACACTCATGTCCCTCAATTTATCCTGTGTCCTGAACTGTCCGTCCACGGAAAAGTGTGTGTGTGTGTGTGTGTGTGTGTGTGTGTGTGTGTGTGTGTGTGTGTTGGGGGGGGGATCGATTATCGCAAACGGAATCCCCCATTCCTTCATCTTGAAAATTCATATATGTATTGTGTGAAATTTCACTCAAATTTCCTGAACATCCGTTTTTACGATAATGTTTCAGAACAGTGATCTGAAAACATTACAACATTATACGAACCTCGATAACAGGATGGCTTCACTATATCGAAATTCTTTCACTTTCGTTCATTTTGTAGACACACACACTTGTTAATTTATTCTATAAGCCATTTTATGAAACAAGAACCTCGATAATACGGATATTTCTCTGTTTTTCCTTAATTTTAACATTAGTTTCCTTTCTTTGAACAGTTTCTCTTTTTCCTTCAACTCTTTTTCCCATCTTTCTCTTTCCGCTGGAGTTTGGTCATTACTGGTTGGGCGTCGTTTTCTTGTGGTGTGCGTGCATTGTAGGATGTTTCTGGTGTTCTTGATTTCATCAAAGAACCAACCTTACTCAGTATCAATCTTACCGGGGATCCACGAGAGAGGATTCCTTATTAGGTGTGATATATTTCCTTTAAACTGTGAACAAGACAACTTTTCATAGTATACTCTCAAATCCGTGAGCCAGAACATCAACGTGAAAGAGGGGTGAACCAGGGATGAGCGAAATAACACTTGAGCACAGATTTGTCCAGGCACAGCCTCTACGCCGTGCCCAACGCAACACGCGTGCTCCTCCTCTAATCCTCAGTGAAGCCGGACCTGTTAATGGAACGCTGGCCGGGTGTCAATCGCGCACACATACTCCAGGCCGCCTCTCAAGAACGTGACTAATTTCAATACGCCCGACGGCCGAGCGGTCAGTGTTTGCCCAGCAGCACGCGCCTTCTTACGGCAGATTAATTGTAAACACGCGGAAGAAAAGGCCGGCTGGCGCGGCGGGCACGTTCGGTACACGAGCACTCGAAGCAGGCCGGCCGAGGGGGCGGGGGCGTGAGGGGGCGGGGAAGGGTCAAGCGGCGCGAGTCGACCGCGGCCGCCACGCTCACGCCCCGTTTTTTCAGATGGACAGTGGAAAGGCCGCGCGGGCGGACCGCGGTCAGTGCGGGGCCCGCCACAATGGCCAATTACCGCACTGCCCGCCCCCGGCCCGCCCAGGCCATCTGCCCCGCTCTCGGCCGCCCGCGCCCGCGCTTCACGACCGGCCCCGTAAAGATGTCAGCGCCCGCGTGTCGGCTTTCGACGACGCGCGCTCGCGCTCTCGAGGGCGCCGCGCCGCGCGGCTTTGCCAGCCCACACCGCTGACGCCAGCCAGCGCCCTGCCCGGCGCCGCGGACGGCGGGGGAAGCGCGCGAATTGGCTGGACAAAAATCCTCTGCTTGGTCGGTTGGTTAGTTAGTGATTCCGGGTCAACAACTAGGTCATTAGTCCCATAAGTGTAATACATGTTTCTCTCTCGGGAGATGGCGGTGATCTTTCCCTGCTGGATGGCGAGATCCGGCGCCGACCTACTGTCGGATAGTGAGGTTTCCTCCTAACCAGAACTCTGCTACCAGCGGGGCACCGCCCCAGCCGGGACAAACTCTAACCGGTCTCCCGGAGTATGTGGTAGTGTACTGCATGTTAGTGGGTGTGTGTGTGTAAGGGGAGAGGATATGACAAGAAAGAGGAAGGAAAGATTGCGCGCGGTCCGTTACCCGTTTGTTAGAGTACTGCTTCGGCATTCGCCTGGAGTTGATCGGAGAAACCACGGAAAACTATCGATCAGAACAGCCGGCCGCTAGAATTCTCCTCCAGACAGCGACCTAGCTGAAAAGCTAGTGTCGAAAATCCTGCGGCCGTCAGGACTCGAACCTAAACTTCCCCGTCAGAGACGCTGCATTGACATATGTTGATGCTCTGAGCTACCGCTCCCGGTCCCTCTGATCTGGAAAGCATATTCCGGATCATTAAGTGTTCCAAAATACATATGGAAAAAAATTGCTTTTCCTCTTTTCATTCACTGTTATGTTTTTCCAATTTTTGGTTTATTTTTCACGGCTTTGGGCCTCACTGATATGTGCACAGAAGATCAGGTGGTAGCGAGCCACTTCAGCTTCTCTTCATATTGAGATTTGCGACTTGCCTTCAACCATCGTATCTGAAGAAATATGTAACCATGCAACAAATGTTGGTTTCTCAGTAAATCACAACTCATTGGATGTTATGTAAAAATTAGATATTTGTTATGAATTTTAAATTTTATACCACTCATTAGAAGATCAAGGTTTAGAAGATCAAGATTAGCTGATCAAGGTTTGAAACTGTCAGAAAATTACGTTCCATTTTATCTCAATATCTATAGATGAAGTTTGGAGCCTAATTTTTTATTATTCGTTATTATGATTCTCACCATTTACACACTAGCATTTTCGGTCACACCCAGGATCAAAGGTGAGATGGGGGATGCAGGTATGATTTCAATGTTGATGAAGTTATGGTTGGTTGATGGATGTTTCCGGGCCCTGCAACTGCCATGGTAATTAGTCCGGTTAGTCTAGTGAATGTTTTATATCAGGAAGCGGCGGTGTCGCTCCTCTAATGGATGGTGGATCCAGCGCCGACCTTCACATACCCTCGCGGTGGATTTCTTCCATGGAGCAAGGTGGAATGTGACGCAGGGAAAACGGAAGGACCCCGACAAGACGTGCTGAGAAGCTGGTTTGTTCATCACAAATTCCATTTGCATCGACCGCGATTTGAACTCAGTACTCATAGGTGGAAGGTGAGCTGTCACCGGGAGCGGTGGCTCAGTGCATCAATGGATGTCACTGCAGCGCCTCTGGCCAGACAGTCCTAGGTTCGACAGGATTGTCGACACCTACTTTTCAGCTAGGTCGTATTCAGTCGCTGTCTGGAGGAGAATTCTACCGGCCAGCTGCTCTGATCGGCAGTTTTTCGTGGTTTGTCCGACCAACACCAGGTGAATGCCGGAGCAGTTCCCTAACATATAGGCCACGGACAGTGCGCGATCTTTTCTAACATGCACTACACTACCACACATGCCGGGAGACCGGTCGGGGACTTAGAACTTGTTCCGACTGAGGCGGTGCCCCGCTGATGGGAGACACCTGATTGAGGGAAAATCCCACTAGTCGACGGTAGGCCGGCGCCGGATCTGGCCATCCAGCGGGGGAAGACCACCGTCACCTCCGGAGCAAAAACACACCCTACACTTACGGGGCTAATGACCATAGTAGTTGACGCGCCAGGAATCACTAACAATCAATCAATCATGTGGGCTGTCTGACTACTAATCAACGGGTCGACTCTCGATTTTTGATTAGCTACTTCGACATCAGCGCCCACTGCGACGGCTTCGCCTCCCCGTCAGCGGCCACCGCCGCCGCCGCCGCCGCCGCCGCCGCCGCCGCCGCCGCAGCGTTTGTAAGGCCCGTGCTGCGTCGTAAAGATGCCACGGCTGAATATGCTAGGTTTCGCCGTATTATTAGTTATTATGCGATCGCGGATATACGCGTGAGCACAGTTTACGGCCCGTAGTCGTGATCAGCAGCCCTCGGCGCATAAACTTGTCGGACAGTGTCATGTTTGCAAACTATTGAATCTATCTGACACGAGGACTCACACAATACGCTGGTGTCAAGCTGAGTTCGAAGTGCTGCTTTATAGCGGCTATCGGGGGCGTGTGTCTCTTTTAATTTTCGGGAAAGCTCTGCTTTAAATCTAAATATTGGACGGCGGGTCGTGTATTGTGATATCTCTTTTCACGCTCTTTAATGTAAGTACAAATAAACCGTTTTTCAAGCTGATGATAGAAGCCCGTTGGGGTTAATAAAGAAAGATGTGTTAAATGAAAGGCATTAGATGTGCTATTATTTAATGTTTGCTTTCTTCTCTGTATTCTTCCGGTAGACAAACCGAAACTATTTGCTCCCAATTCCATTATAAATAACACATGAAAATAAAATAATATCAGAATTGTACTGTCTTACACAAAACTGATTCGAGACATACAAGATTCTCATTAAACAACTGTCACGTAACAATAATTCCAAGGTTCTGTTAAAATAATAATTTTAATTGCAATTGAAATGAACATATGACATACCATTAGGTATTTGTTAATGTATGCCCACATTCCATTTACGCATTTTTAGCGTATTCTGTTGTCATTGAATAGGAAAAGCAGATTATTTTTTAAAGAAAAGTTTATGTATTATATAGGAAACCAGACATCGTTAACTTTTGAGGATCTGTTGGAATCACAATCCATTAGTCAAGATAGAATTTCAGGATGAAAGACAAATTAATCTTTTCCCCTCCGATGTTTTGCATTAGTTTAATTACAATTCCTTAAGGAAATGAAATTTCAATCTCAAATTATTCTATCCCTTATTTTTTTGTCTTTTTGCGATAATTTTATCGTATTACTACAAAATCAGCGGTAATTAATTCAGTGGATTAACTAGAATATTGATCTTCACTCACAATTTTTAAATAACTGGGGATAGAAGACACGATTCGCTTCATTTTTTTCCAAGGACATCAAACAAAAGCCAACACGGAATAACAATAATTAATTTGCCGTAAATTAATGATTGATGATTGATTTCTTATTAGTAATTCCTGGCGCGTCAACTACTGAGGTCATTAGTCTCATAAGTGTACTACATGTTTTTTTTTCATTGGGAGGTGGCGGTGATCTTCCTACGCTGGATGGCGAGAACCGGCGCAGACCTACCGTCGACTAGCGGTATTTTCCTCAACAAGGTATCTCCCACCAGCGGGACAACGACCCAGCCGGGACAAGCTCTAAGCCCCCGACCTCTCTCCCGGCATGTGTGGTAGTGTGGTGCATGTTAGTGTAAGTGTGTGCGTAAGAGGAGAGGATAGAACAAGGAAGAGGAAGGAAAGATCGCGCGCGGTCCGTGGCCCGTTTGGTAGGGTACTGCTCCGGCATTCGCCTGGTGTTGATCGGAGAAACCACGGAAAACTACCGATCAGAGCAGCCAGTCGCTAGAATTCTTTTCCAAGCAGCGACTGAATTCGACCTAGCTAACAAGCTAGTGTCGATAATCCTGCCGCTGTCGGGACTCGAACCTAGGATCTCCCGGTCAGAGGTACTGCAGTGACATCAGTTGATGCACTGAGCCACCTCTCCCGGTCATAAATTAATCACCAGCACAGATCAGTAGAACTAATAATTTAGAATAAAGTTAGATTAAATTTAAGATTATTCAGAGTTATTGTATTTGTAAATGAACGCAGCAAAATCATACCCTGATCTACAACAGGTCTTAGCCCAACAAGGATTTTACAGGTGAAGAACTGGAGAAATTTAATGCTTTTCTTACACTAAATAAATCAGGTTAAATACTTTCACATTACTTAATTTTAAATTTAAAACTTAAAAACTAACATAAAGGAATAAAATTATTATATTTTTATATACGTGTGGCATAAAAATTAAGTTGTGAGGAAGTAAAAATTATTCAAATTAAGTTTGTGTAAAGATATGAAATACCAGAAAGAACGTTAAATATCTCCATTTTTAAATTTAATTTTCTTTAAAAATACTTCTATTTTCCAACTTATGATATTCTAATTGAACTTTGGTTTATTGAGATGTCATTGACACCTAATTTAGTCGAGGCCATGAAATATGATTGTATTGTATGTTTTCCTATATCTTCGTCTACATGCGTACGTGACGATATAACACGGCTGAACACAGAAGAAGCTCATGAGACAAAGTCCGCGATGTCTTGAACAGTTTCACATGAGATGCAGATACATTGCTGCCTTACATAATTAAGATCGACGTTATCTTATAAATGACGTCAACAGCAATCTCATCAGACATCCGCTACCAGTCGAATTATGAGAGCACCCTTTTTGGAGATTTTGGCGAAGAACTACGCATAATAATAAACGTCCGCAAGTGACACCCATAACATTATATATATATATATATATATATATATATATATATATAAAAATTCTGATTTATAGAACTTACTGCCTTTTAAAGCGGAAAACATTTAAAGTATAAGAAAGAAACAAGATAAGCATCATACGATAATGAAATAATATTATTATATTTTATAAAGCAATATAATATGGCTGGTTGGTTCGAATCAATGTCTACAACGTAAATTCTTGTTTCAGATTTCTTTTGTGTGAGTTACTCTAGTTACTTTCATGTTATCACAAATGATTTCAAGAACCAAATAGTTAAACGCGTAAAAATGATTAAACAATTTCACTTCTTCTCTTCCCATTGTTCTAGTTCCACAAATAACAGTCAAAATCCGAATCGCTCGCTTGTACCCAATGTCGGTGGGTTAGGAATACAGTCTTTCTGAGTTCCAATTGTAATTTACGTAACTAGTGCAGACAGCGAATCTAGCTTACGAATGAAAATACGGAGGAGGTGACAATAGGAGCAAAATCCATCTTTTTGACATGAGTCCGCCAAAGACACTTTCTTATGAGTTGGGTACATTATTTTTTTAGGATAAATTCATGGAAACTTACAAGTATACACTCGTGGGATTATTCTCAAATATGCAAGGCGGCTGCCATATTGATTAATGTCGCCCCATTGTTTTAATTGCTTTGCAGATCCCAGTTGCTTTATATCTGGGCACCACTTCTTTCAAAGTCCCCCTTCAAAGTGTATTTTGCTGCACGCGTACTGTAAAGAACTTGTAACACTTTTCCATCAATTGAGAGAGAAGGGAAATGTAGTTTACATGCATAACACATTATGTTATTGGCAGTGGCGGCTGCTCCTTAAAGACTCTAGGGCGGCGCTTTTCCTAGAAATATCAACCTCTGGAAAGGTTGCAGAAAGTATTAAACTTGCAATAAATCGACTCGTTTAATTTGAGCATATACCATCAGCACAATTTTGAGGACGAGTTTTAGTACCCTCTTAAGCGAAATATTAATGTTTTTGAAATGGGTTGTTTCGTGGACCACCGCGAGCATAGACTATAGACATAGACTTAATAGTCACTACAATAGAGGCTATTGTTAATTTTTGATAAGCAGATGCTGGCGCTTACAAACCGAGTTGGCTTGTGCAATGGCACGTAGACCAAGTGATCTGCAACAAAGTGTGCGCAGCCTTGCCAATTTGAAAGCTCGGGGTAGGGCAGTCTTGTTGGACGAATCGTGGTGCATACCATTTTCTTCCGAACAAAACAAGGTTATTACAGAATGTTATTATATTTATTATGTTACTTTAATGTATTGCAAATTATGCATTGATTAAAATTAAGAATGTTATGTTATGAGACATTCATATTTATGCTTCATCTTTGCTTGTATCATTCTCTTAAAGTGTACAAGAAAAGCTGTAGTATGATATAAGAGTCAGAATGTGTTACATTTCTACATTTATTTCACACAACATTTAAACACTTGTAATTTTAAGAATAGGTTCATGTTGATCTCTGTGGTGATACATGTGTTTGTCATTTGTAGTTTATTTTCTAGTTTAAATGTCTTTGTGGTGTTGACACGGAGACTGAACAGTGTTCTGAAGAGACAGTCACTTGCTTCATTTTTTGTCCTCAAGGTGAGATGTACTTTAAGGGTCATTTAACAGAAAAATAACCTGCAATGAATGATGCACTTAAAAAAATTAAGAATTCAATTTGTGTTTTTAATGCTTAAGCATCAGTTTGATAGTTCAATACGGAATGTGATAATATTGATTAAACATTACACTGTCATGTCATTCTTTACTTTTTGAAGTCTAATTAGTGCTAATGTTCAATTCTTGCTTTAGTCATAAGAAAACTAGTAAATGGATAAAATGATTGTCTCCAGAACAAAACAAAGTTTTGTTTATATTTGAGGAAACTTGTTGTTTTTTCTTGGGTTATTTTTTTTAATATTGTACAATGTTTGTTCTTTTTGTTATGGGTGTTTATGGAATGGCATTCTGTATCTTGGTAAATGCTCAAGGAAACGTCCAATTATAAAGGTTCTGTGACTACGACTTTGTGTTGTTGTTGTTTTTTTTACAAAATCTTCAAAATGGAGAGCCCCGAATCCATGAACATTTCATAGTCGACCTGAGTATAAGGTCACATTAGGACCATCTAAAAAGTTTTTTCTGTGGTATTCCTTGGAATTTCAAAAAGGCAGTGATGTGTGACACACGATCTGGGCCGAATTTGATAAATAGCCCTTCAAGTTCCCGGACCTAAGATGTCAAATCGGAAGTCAATTCTCCATATTGATTGGACACATAGATCTTGGAAAATAATGTAGAGATGTTTCAGATAGAGGAGTGAGTGTCGTTATACGGTTCTACAAAAATTTGAGTAAATTGAGAGATGTGCAAGATTAAAAGGCATTACTAAAATTAACTTGGCGGATGTATCAGGAAATATATTTTTTACTATCGTATCCGTGCGAGAATTCTCGCATGTTAAATTCTACCCTCTTCCCTATATTTTCTTTGCCATATTAAGAGGGACAGTTGCTCATGGAACATGTTTATGTTTTTTTTAAAAATTGAAAAGGTTACTTCCAATTACAGAATTTAAAATAAAAATAAAGAACAATGAAATTGATGTTTGAAACAAATTTTGAATAGAGGTGTATTAAGTATTACAGACATGTTCTTGGAACAATTCACAACATATCCTTAAAAACAATATTTGAATTACACAATCTTCCTTGACAGCATTTCGTTTTCTTTGATAGTCACAAAAATATTACAAAACCTTTTTACTCTCGAAAAGCTACTTTAAGTTCTCCATGCGAAAATATACTCGTAGGATTGGGGAAGCTTAACCCTACGTTTTGGAATCTAATTTAACTTTATTACCGCACTGAATGGTACACCCGTGCAAATTAATCGCCTAGAATATCAAGTAATTAGTTTCATTTCACATACAGTTGCAGATTCTGCACGTCTCTGAACAGGTGGGATAGTACCGAGAAGCGTCGGACCAGCACAATGTAATTGAATGTCCAAGAAGCTATCGTCCTATAGATTACGTTGCGAGGAACTTTTCTTTCTAGCCTTCGGCTTCAAATTTCCAGATTTTAAGGCCATAGTGCGCTTTGTTATTCGACTAAATATATTTTAATAATGTTTCCCAAGTGCTGCGTGATGCGTTTGACATGAATTTTTACATTCATTTTTTCAGCAAATTCTTCATATTTTCAAAGTCAAAGTGCAAATAGTCAAGTCTCCGAGAAGTTCTCTTTCTTTAGAGACCGCATTCATGAAGATCGGTTGCGTGTTCGCAAAACGCATATATACTACTGAAATAATATATAGAATTTTATGTAATATAAACAATAAAACAAAAGATGAAGTAGCAGCATCTGGACTATGATATGCTATACCAATTATATTTCCACCTACTTTCAATGATTAATAAATCGACCTGTTTAAGAAGCAATTTAACATGTTTGCATGTAACATTTTTCAACAAGCATTTCAAAAAAGGCAACAAAAATGAAATACAAAATTATCGGCCCATTTCTCTTCTATCAGTTTTTTCAAAAATATTAGAGACACTTTTTTACGTACGAATGGAAACCTTTCTCACTAAACACGACGCGCTTTCAGATTGCCAACATGGATTTAGAAAATCAAAATCAACGGAAATAGATATATTTTCTTTTCTTAAAGATGTCGCCTCAGCATTGGATCAAAACGAGGCACCTATTGGATTATTTTTAGATCTCTCAAAAGCTTTTGACGTCATTGATCATGACATTTTACTTTCCAAATTACCTTCATATGGAATCCGTGGTATTGCTCTAGATTGGTTATGTTCGTACCTTAAACAACGATCTCAGAGAGTTGAAATACCTTACTGGAATGATGGAACATTACGTACGCACCTTTCCGACTCTTTGCCCGTTGCATGTGGAGTTCCTCAAGGATCGATTTTAGGCCCTATTCTGTTCCTACTTTACGTAAACGATATGCCCTCGACGATTCGAAACGGAAGAACGGTTCTCTTTGCGGATGATACTACATCCTTTGCAATAAAGAAACAGTAAATAGTAGTTCAAAGTGGTTCCGAAATAACAAATAAATAGTAAACGAAAAGAAAACGGTTTTAATGCAGTTTTCCATTTCAAATAAACAATTCTGTGCTCCATTGAAAATGAACAGTGTACCATTGACTGATGTTAAGGCAACACAATTTTTAGGTCTCTCAATTCAGTCAAACCTTAAATGGAACGTCCATTTAAATGAATTGAATACAAAATTAAGTTCATTATGCTACGCGTTCAGAATTCTTGCAAATTCAGTCAGCCTTCATACTGCTCGTTGTGTATACTTCGCGAATGTTCATTCCCGCCTGAGATATGGCATAATATTCTGGGGAAATACATCTTATAGCTCCCAGACTTTTAGATTACAAAAACGAATTGTACGAATAATAAACAAATCCCACCCACGTGATTCATGTAAGCCTCTCTTCATTAATCTAGGAATTCTACCATTACCGTGTCTTTTTATTTATGAATCAGTGGTTTTTGTAAAAAATGACTTGCTCAAGGGCGGGAATATTTTTTTCAGAAAATGCCGAAGTCTATTACTATAACACTCGACGTAGAAATCATATTCATCAGGTGACAGTATCAACAGCTCATTACAAAAAATTCACATACAATACATGTACATTATTTTACAACACTTTGCCCGATGACATTAAACGATTAAATTCGATAGAAAAGTTTAAATCCCAAGTGAAATCGTTTCTGCTGCATAACTGTTTCTATACAATTAGAGACTATACTGAGCATCACAAGAAAAGTAACATTAATTTTAACAATGATACATAATGCATTATTTACCATTTGGACTGTATAAATGAGTATAAACAACATGTAACAACTCTTGTACTACAGCTTCCGGGTCAACGACCCCCATCTCGATCAGGTTTTTCGTCCAGTTTCCCTGATCCATTGAGCAAATGCTGAGATGGCCCCTTGTTTTGCTTCTGGACATAAATGTAACTTCATTTTCTGTGCACCTCTTCTAGAATTCAGTAGGAAATACAATTATTCAAATCGTTTCCATGTTGTCGCGGCAGGAAGTAATAAGAGCCAAAATTTATTGTTTATTTATCTTTGAAAATAGATTTTATTACATGGGAGTTTTTTTTCTCCCTTTCAAAAATTCAAAATTTAAGTAGTATATGACTTAGTGTAGGGATCACAGAATTTTGAAAACGTGCACACAATTCACTTTTCCCCATAGCACGTCATACGCAGTTTTAACTGTTTTTTGACGTAAAATAAAATAAATAAAAAAATAAATAAAACATATATATATTTTCAAAAGAGCATGTACTAAATGTACTTCGAAAATAGCCCTGCTACTTTTCTTGCAAATGCTTTAACTTGTCCAAGATACAAATTAATTTGTTGAAATTAAGAATCACTCTAGAGAAAGTATTATTTCCCAGCTTTTTCAATGCAATATCATGGCTAGGGAACGGAATTTATTGTAATAAAAAATGCAAAATATGTCAAATAAAAGTTCATTGTTGTGTTTAAAATTGTTCTCTACAAGCATTTTCCTACCATAGAATGTCGCCGATCAGTTAGTAAGGATTTGGAGTGGCTGAAAGTAGGTTATGTCTCTACTGAAGTAATTGTACACTAGCCTTCACCACATATAAGACTTTTATTCGAAATATAAAATACGTTCATAGTATATATTACAATATTTACGAAGAGCCGGTGTATATGTGAATGCGAGTGATGGATCCCAGGAGAGGTGGTTAAAGGGTATACTTTTATACTATTATAAGGGTATTACTAAAGGGTATATCCCACCCTCCAAACTGAACAATGTGGTAAGACAATTTTCTGTAAAAAATATTTGTTAGTTTTTCGATCAAGTAACGAATTTGCAGTTTGAAACATGAGCAAGCACATGGTTGAAATTACTTTTGTTCATAAAAGTCCGCTCATCCTTGTCTCGCAAGTACGCAGTAAGCGGAGGGAGGAGGGGTAAGTTTGACAATTCATGGCGTAGATATGGTGGTAATAGAAGCGCAAGAGCATTACATTTGATTTGTAAGGAAGATGATTCCGTAACAAATACTGCAAACGCGCATCTGAAATGTTCCGTTTTGACGTATAAATGTATTGAAATGTAGCGAAATATGTAAAAAATGTGTCGTAATAGGTAAATATGTAAAAATATGTACTTATACAGAATATGTAAAAACATTTAAAATAAAAACAGTTCTAATTCATTCAAAATATCTTGTAAACTTTAGAAAATGTAATTGAATGCGGGCATCTAGTTCCTGTAAAAACATGTAATTACATGAAAATCCGTTCCCTAATCATGACTGAACTCGCTGACTTGAAAATTTCCCCGAATCACTGCTGATAAAGAAAATACCGGCACAGGTAAAACAGAATCCAATCCTAATAACACACAGTCACCACTCTTCCCTTTACACTATCGTGAATTCTTTGCCAAAATTGTTTCTTTTTTCTTTTTGACGAAGAACATCAAAAGATGTCTTTCCGTCCGAGTTTGATTTACTTTTTAAGCTCTTTGATAGTGCCCTGCTCAAATTTTCTTGAGTCTTCTGCTTTATCTTTTATATTCACACGCAGAAAACTCTAGCAGTTTCCTGGAGATGGTTCCTTTCTTGTCAGTTGTCCTGTTGTACACTTTCGTGACTTATCATTATAGCATAACAACTTGCAGCGAATGTCCCTTTTATCAAAGTGAAATGCACCACCTTCAAAGAAATGAGATCGGATAAACAAGTTAAAACAATTATTTCTCATAAATGACTTATGTTGTCTTTAAAAGCAGCCACACGAGAAAAAATAAACAATATTGTGTAAGAAATATAGGTATTTTTTTAATTCATTATAGGTAATTTCATTTTTAATTCATGTTTAAAAAAATCTTCTCTTGAACTGCCCTGTCCATGAATGTATATCAACTTTAATTAGCAGAGTTTGAAATTTGAGTGTTGAGCGATAAAAAAATAAAATGAGCGTTTAGTGATTAGTAGACATGATATGATAACATACGAAGTGCTTGAGTACTGTAAGTTATATCAAAACTTCTCACAGAACCCAGAATGTCAATACTTACATTCGATAAATAAATAGTTGCACTATACACATAAAAAGCAATCTTCGTCGGTATCAATCAACCATTAATAATTCTAATTTTTGCTCCGAGAGTATTCAGGTTTATTTGCATAATCGTGAATTAATGATTATGCAAATAAACCTCATCGGTTGGCGCAAATCACGGTGTACACGGAAAGCATACTTATGAGTTGGAAAAATCTAAGCTTTCTAAGCGCGACGCTACAAAGATCGCCTCCAGCGCCGAGTAATATAGTTGATATTGAATAATATTGATAAACACCGGACCGGCAAAATGTAATGCAATGTCCAAAACTATCTTATCCCGTATAGTGGGTGTGAAAAACATATTTTATAGGGACATTTTGCCTCATATTTGCAAGTTTTATGGCCCTAAAACGCTTCGTTTAGGAGTTATTGAACTACGTAGATTAAAGAATTCGTCCGCGTGATGCGGGTTGCATTTGATATGATTATTTAGATGCGATTTTTTCAACAAATCCTTCGCATTTCTAAAGATAAAATGCAATTTGTCACGTCTACATGAAATTATCTTGTTTTAGGGATCTCACTTTTGAAGACTGGTTGCGAGTGAGAGCCGCAAAAGGTATGTATACCACTAAAATAATATAGGAGACATTTTCATTTTCTTGCAATTAGAAACAATGACGGTATTATTTATAGGCTTTTATTTGACATACTCAAAACTATAACATTATTTTATATTTCTAACCAAGTTACGAACGTTTGGGGATGTAAACAACTTGCATATGCTTATATGGTTTTGGGGGCTGATGCTTAAGTACAAATCTACACGTTACAGATCTAGTTACACAAACTTATGTAAGAGCTGTATAAAGTATGACACGTTTAACATAGATTGATAAAACTGAAAATGTACATAATTTCAGAGAGAATACGTGTTTACAGTAATTTGGAGTATGCAACTCCCATTTCTCCAATGCAAATGAGGTAAAAAGAATAAAGAATCTCAAAATTTTCACGTAAGTAGTAACTTATCTAACATTCAATGGAAAATATTTTTTATACAACGTAGGGAGTATAAATCACGCTGAGAAAACGGATAAAAAACAATTTGTTACAAGAGATTTAATTTAAAAAAATGATTTTATACGTGTAACTTCCATTATTTCAAAAAATAGAATTTATAAGCTGCTATTGAACCACGTCGGAAAATAGCTTCAGAATATTCTGTGCCCGGCTTCAAACTTCACCACGACCGGCCGCCTGAACAGAAAACAGCATCTGCGTCAAGCGCGAGCATCGCAGCGCCATGACGCGGCGACAGCAACCCTCGCGTCCCGCGGCAGCAGGTGCCGCGGCGCGGCTCGGTGCGGGCGAACAGACGACGCGCGCGCGCGCCAGGCGGAAGCGACGCGGCGCGGCGCGGGCAGCCGGCGCGGCCGCGGAAAACGCTGACGCGCCTCCCGTCACGCGTCATTGGCACGGCCGCCCGCCCGCGCGCGCCCGCAACGGAGACAAATGGCTTCCTCCTGCCCGCCCACCCGGCGGGGAGCGGCCCACAGCCCGCCCGGCCGCGCGCCCGCCCGCGCCACAATCACGCTTGATTGAATTAGAGCTGATAGATCTGCAGCCGCCACCGCTGCCAGCGCGTCCCCGCCTCCCTCTCCCTCTCTTCCCCCCGTGCTAATTGAGCGACCAGTTGTCGTCCTCGATATTAGATTAGCAGGTTGGACGCGAGTTCGATTGAGTCACCGTTCGATTACATATGAATTCGTTCCGCCGACATCCATCTTCGATCGAGCCGCTCAATCACGCGGCGCGGCGGCGTCCCGAAAGACACGCGCCCCGCCCCGCCGCGCCCCGCTGGCACGCACAATGCACGCGCGTCGCTTATTCAGCCACGAAGCGCGGCCGCACGCGGTTGCGCAAACGACAGCCCACCGGCCGCGTCGAGAGCCTCTTCTTCGCGGGACGAGACAAAAAGCGCGTCCGTAAGCCCATGCCAATCCAGCAGCTGAGTACGAAGGGGTGGAAAGAGTAGCTGTAGGAGGGGGACGATCGTCCAAAACGACACACTTCTAGGTGGCTATTCCGCAAAACGTTTGGAAACGTTCCGCAAAATGTTTCAGGGCGCGTCAACTGGTAAGGTCATTAGTTCGTTAAGTGTAGTGCACGTTGTCGCGGGAGATGGTGGAGATCTAACCCCGCTGGATGGCGAGATCCAGCACCGACTACATGTCGGTTAGGGGGTTTCCACGACCAGATATCTCCCATCAGAGGGGTACTGCTCCAACCGGGACAAGCTCTAAGTTCTCCACCGGTCTCCTGGCACGCGTGGTAGTGTAGTGTGTGTGTGTGTGTGTGTGTAAGATGTGAGGATAGGACAAGGAAGAGGGAAGAAAGATCGCGCGTGGTTCGCAGCCCTTTTGTTAGGGTGTTGCTCGGGTATTTGCCTGGTGTTGACCAGAGAAACCACGGAAAAGTAGCGATCAGAGCAGCCGACCGCTAGAATTTTTTCTCCAGACAGCGACTGAACTCGTCCTAGCTTTTAGCTGCGTCGAAAATCCTTCTATCATCCGGAGACCAACCCTAGGACCTCCCGGCCAGAGGCAGTGCAGGGGCAAAATGATGCACTGAGTCACCTAAGCCGGTCAAAAAGTTCGGACACAAGATTCATAATATTCCACTGACGCTGACAAACCTTCACCTTCAATATTGCACAACATAATTTACAAAAACTAACACTTTGTTTCTACTTTTATTACATTTTTACGACTATTTTTGTAGTACATCATACAAACATTTTGTTCAACTGCTACAAGCCTCAGTACACGCTACCACCGAAACACGCCACCAGCGGCACCACTAATACTACAACCTGCTTCACGACTCCTTCCCCGCCGCCATCACTACTGCCTCTTCCAACTGATCAGCATAATTCTCCACCGCGCCATCGCACAGCCCCAGCACTTTTTCTCCGGGCGGGCGGGCGGCAGCCGCAGCAAGCGCCAAGAGCGAGCGGCTTAAGCTTTAGAAACGCCGCCAATATCCCGGAGAAGGCGCTCGGCGAAGAGGTTCGCGTCGCCCGCGCGAGCCGCAATCCTCTCCTTATTGTGCGCGCATAAAGATACCCCGCGGCGGCGTCGCGTGCGCCGAAGGGGGCGTGGCGAGCCCAGGCCCAGGCCGCGTGGCGGGCGCGCTCGACGCCCGGGCCTCACGGAGGGTTTTGCGTTTTAAAGTCGCCTTCCAGACGGTTGAAATGCTAAGCGGGCGGAAGGACGCGGGGTTGCCAGATCCCTACTGGGAAAGTCCGCCACCTGAGGGATAAATGTACACCCAATTCTGCCAAATGACGGAGTGATAAAAAAAAGGCCAGCAGTGAAAAAAGCTGACTGTTACTGGCGGTGGTTATTTCAAAATAGCTGCTTAATTACAAGATGTTTAAATTAAATACTCTTGTGTATAAAGCCTACATATTAGAAGCACTCAATAGTTGAACAATTTTGAGAAAAATGTTGGCTCGATTGCAGGCCTGTTTAATTAAAAATAAAATAAGTGGACTTTGACATCTCTTCATAACAAACAGCACATTTGCAAATGTTCAAAACTAAAACTCTTGTGGGTGGGGCATATGTTTCAGAAGCCATCAATATTTGTACAATTTTTAGGGAAAGGTGGGTACTGTTGATGATTTAAGCAAAACAACAACAACATCGCATTATTCAAAATCCTCCCAAGAAATGAGGGATTCCGCCCATTGAGCGGAATGATAAAAATGACGGAAAATGCATTTTCTTTCCTTAAGTCAACGCTGGTTTTTTTTTCGCCCAATTGGAGGAATTCCGCCCGATATGGCAGAACCAAAAATAGAAATGATGGATGCTGCCCATTAGTCAGAAATCCCGAAATGCATTTTCTTCCGTCAAGTCAACGTTGTTGTTTTTTGTTGTTTTTCTCGCCCAATTGGCGGGATTCCGCCCGATATGGCATCCCTGGATGGCCGGCGCAGCGCGGCGGTGCGCCAGGGCACGCGCCGAGAGGCAACGGGGCAAGGGGAAGTCGATGGGATGACGTCCCGTGGCGACGGGCACTGCCCGCCGAGGCACCTGCAACCGCTGTTGTGGCTCGGGTTGGGGAATCGGAGGATGAAGTTGGGTGTTGAGAGAGGGAGGTAGGGAAGGCCACAGGAGACTATTCAAATGGGGCGCCTCTCGCTCACTCGTGTTCGTTTTCAAGGATTCGTTCTCGAGCCATCTGCGCGGCTCGGAAAGCGATCGCGTCTGCGGGCGAACGAGTGTGCTCGACTTCGCAGACTCGCTGACACCAAATGAAAATGTTTGAGTCATATTTGTGTCCATCTGTCACATCTAGGTTTGTTCGTTAGAGAATCTAAGAGTACAGAATCGGCTGATTTGGCTTCCAGAGTTCATCGCGTTACTTGCAGTGCCTGTTTCCATGGAAATAAACGTTACGTTCTTCGCCTTCTCACATCTCATGTTGGATTTTCTTCCCGTACGTTCCTTATGCTCGCACTCTTTTGTGGTACAGTGATTAACTCTTGAGTTCGAACACATCTCAATTCTGTAATACTCTAGACCAATTGAGAAGATTCAGAGCCTGCTTAGTATGCATTGAATGTTCTAAGGTATTAACACGTTTTGTTTTGTAACGTCAACATGGACACGATGGACAATAACTACATTCGAAGTTTTTCAGGTTGGGCTGCAAGTATTATGTTATTTTCAAGCACGTTGGTATTACTGTACGTATTGACTCCTCTATACATTAGAGGAAAGCTCTAATCATTCAGTCAGTAAATATGGAGAGAGAGAGCTGTGTTGCGTTATTCGTCACGTAACTGCCTCCTTCTCTCGGTACAGGAAAGAAGCCATAACACCACCACGCATGTATCATGTGTGCTGATGGTGCTCCGTGGTCACGCAAAGTATGACACCATAGACCATGCCATTTAAGACTACTATTATCACTTATATTTTCGTATGAGTAATATAAACCTGCTGGTTTATATTACCCATGGGTGCCTTACTTTGATAAAGGTGTGGGGAGGAAAGGAGCCATTACTTGAATTGATTTAAAGAATGATTGTCTTTTACTTCTTCGCGTGAGTGAATGTCTTGTATTAAATTCACCTTGTATATTTAAATATCGTTTCGTACTTCCAACCAACTTCCAGGGAGGACAAGTGTCTTTATTGTAACGTAATGGATTACCGCTGTCAGTTGCCTTTTCCTAGCAACGGGGTATAGTAATAGAAGACCCTAAATAAATATACATAATGCTTTGCGAGATCATGGAGACGTCCACGGAAATGAGTTTTATGCAAAGGTCTGCTTGTTACGCTAGGAATTGAAGCAGTTACAATTTCTACACATTTAAGAAGTTGTAACTTGTGAACTGTAAGACAGAAATCTTGAAATTCTATTGTTATTTATTTTGTTGTTGAGAAAGTCATTGACGAGTAGTCGATGATGATGTATCTATGACGCTCTGGCAACTGCGACGTGACAATAGCTCCCACACACACATCGCTATTTTTCACGGATTTTATTCTATGGACACTAAATTTTAATAAAATCGTGAAATTAATGGAGTGAAGGCTATGTCATTTGTTCTTTATGTAATTTTCACGACCAACTACCATACAATTACAATACAATACGAGGATATCCTTGCATCATTTTACTTTCACAAAACTAAAAACAAATAAAAAGGTAAACTTACCTAATCATTCGGGTCGTATATTCTAGTGATTTATAATTTAATGCCATATCATGACCGTGACCACATACTCTTGGATAATGTATTATTCCTTTTTCCTGCAAGAACTTAATTACTTCCTCCTTGGTTTTGTAATTTTCAGCGAATCTGAGAAAATTCATTCCGGCTCTCTTGATAATTACAACTATTCAAACATCCATATTTTGGCATAATGTGTTAAAATTATGATTATGTTATAATCTACACAGACTTAAAGTAGTTTACGTGGACCGCGAAGGCCAAAGACTGGAGCCTCATCGCCTACTTCAAAATGTGAAGCGAAGTGTTAACGGAGATGTATAGTGAGGTTAGGTTAGGTAGTACTATCGTGTGTAAATATAAATTTACGATTGGCAAAGTGGAATTGGAAACTACACACCTAATCTTTAGGAAGCCGTAGAAATTTCCCACCAGCATTATGATCCCCATTTATCACATTATGATGTATTCCCAGACACCGAATGTTTTCTTATGTGCACGGATAAAGCTCAAAGTATGGTTCGAAGATGTTCCTTCTTCGAACTGTATGGTGCTAAAATGTTCACATTTCATCTTCTCGTACAGTACGTCTCTTAAAACCAACACGCGGAGAGTACACAGTGATCGTAAAGCCGAGAAACATGATGACACCCAATATTACACATTTCGACATGCTGGTTTCCGAGTAACACAAAATTGGAAATTACATGCCTCACGATTTAACCCGCGAACTCGCGTATAGTTAGTTAAAATAACAATATTCGCTCACTAGTAGAATGTCTGTCGTTTGAAAACAATTGCGCAATAATCAATTACAAACGTAATTAGTTTTGCGGCAAGCAACGTGGAAACTATCATCTTTTCTTACGTCAAATTCTGGGCCCGAGAACGGCGGTACCGGACGGATGAACTCAAACTTCGGGGCGGAGCACCATGGGTCAGACATGCCTCAAAGCTGGCCAAAAGTGCAAAAACTCAAACTACACCCATGAAGCTCAGATTTCGCCTATCGTGAGACTAATGTCCACCCTTTACATAAACATAAAAAGAAATTCAATGCACCGTTCAAAGCCTTCGGCACTGAGCTGAAAAGTGGGGTTCAGTTTCCTTCTGTTTCGGTCATGACGAATGTGAAACAGAAAGCCCACATTAGTACTACCAATACTCAGCCACTTTACAAGATATCGTCCTACTTAATATCTCAATTTTTAGAGGGAGGTTTTCTTATTTTCTAGTAGAGAATACTTCCATTTTTGTGAATAAATTTTTAAGTTGTTATTATTATAAATATAAATTTCCGTTTTAGATCGTACAACAATGATATCGTAATTTTCTTCTAGGCTTTTAGCTGTTACTTTCGCTTACTTCCAGTCAGAGACAAAATGTCATAAGAAGAAAAAAGTGTGGGGAAAATGACCCTGTTAAAAGATTGCAGCTGTTTACAGAGTTTTGTGAGATACACGCATTTAATTTTTTTCCGCCTACCTTGCACTGCTTGCACTCGGTACTACGCATTTCGTCTTTCTCATAAAAGTCACGTCCTGGCCTATGTTGAAAGAGTTAATACCATTTTTAAGTCTTCTAAGACCATTTGTATTACAAAACAAACATTGCTTCTTTTTAGGTGAGTTACTGCAAAATGCTGAAAAATGAGGTATGTGAAATGCTGTCGAAAGCTCCCGGTGGTCGCGACACCAAATACCGCAAGTAATTAGTCGTCTTTGTCAATTTATTGATACTGAGAAAATATAAAGCTATGATCGGATTCTGAATTTCTGAGCTATTTACAAGAAGGCCAAACTCAATGTTTGTAATAAAGCGTTTGCCAGGTGGGACAAATGCAACAGAAAAAGTGATTCTTGGTTTATACTCCTATAACATGCACTCACGAACCACAAGTTCAGCACTTGTACTTACTGTTAATATTACTACCCGTATGTTATAAAATAATACTCTAAGCATTTGTTTATTTGATGAAAAATATTGTCCAGTTATTTGATATTTTATATTATAATTAATATTATCTCCTATTAAAAACACACTTCCTCGGCTCTGGTAAGGACCCTAACATATGACATTATGTTACATTAGCGACCTGCAAAAACGTCTGGCGCGATCGATTAAAATTCTATGCAACTTCGCGCCCAAGTCGGCATGGGTTAGCATCCTCCGTTCTCAACAAAATTTTGTATATGCATGTTTTATGGTAATTCAAACAAAACTGGAGGGTGAGCGTTGAAAAATTTTGAAGTCGGAAAATTAGGGACATTCTAGTGGCCACTAACCTTAGTTTTGGGAGCCGCAAAAAGTCGAAGCAAGCCACATTGAGAAGAGATATTTATAAAATCGTTTATAAAATGAAGACACATTTTTTTATTTTATAACAAATGAAGACACTTTTTTTTTCTTTGAAAGAAACGTCACTTCGTTTGAGTCTTTTTAGTCCTTCGTCCTCTTGTAGCTCTATTGCTCCAACTGTATAGCTACTGTATCCTTTGTTATTCGTGATGAAATAGGACAACCATCGCCCATAAAATCAACAGCAAAAGGTTTTTTCAGAAATAAAAATGGTTTAAGTGATCTCAAATCATTAAATCTACCATTGATTTCTTCAACAAGGCCAGACATTTTACTCAAGTAATCTTTAATTTCCACCTGAACGTCAAAAAGGCTTTCAGTAATTTTCTTTAAAAAATTGAAGTGAGCAAATGTTTTAGTCGGAAGGTCTTTCCCAAGAAGCTTTAACTTGCTATGAAAGCTAAATACAATCTGGGCCAAATCAGCAATTTCCTCTTCCTAGTTAAGATACATATGTTTAGTGTTTGTAAATGCTGGACCACTAGGGTGTCCCTTATTTTCCGACTTCGAAAAATTTGAACGCTCACTCTCCAATTTTGTTCGAATGACCTTAAATCATGCCTATACAAAATTTTGTTGAAATCGGAGCGTTCTAACCCATGCCGACGTGAGCGCGAACTCACATGACGGACAAGTTCAAACCTACCCCGCACCCCGAGGCTAACAGTACTAGAATTTTAATCTACCGCATCACATCTGTTTGCAGATCGCTAATCTAACAAAATGTCTTATGTCAGGGTCATAGGTAGTGCTGAGGAACGTATGTTTTCAATAGGAGATACTATTAATTATTAATGTAAAACACCAAATAACTGGACACAATTTACCACCAAATAAACAAGTATTTGAAGTCTTAGTTGATAACATACGGGAAGTAAAATTAATAGTTAGTGCAAGTGCTAAACTTGTGGTTCGCAAGCGCATGATATTTTGGGAGAAAGCAAGAATTCCGACAAGAGCTAATCAGCATTGTTCGCAAAAGACTTATATTTGCTAACTACCTTGTATTCGGAGTGGAGAAAATTACAACAAAAAAACAAACAAAAAACTGCTAACCAGTGTGAAGCTATTTTTAAGCATCGTGAAGACGAGTTTAGAAATAATTTGAACAATCTATTTGATATTGCATATCTGCATACTTTTCAAATGATTACATTGAAAGACAGGAAGTTTTTACTTCGGCCAAGAGAGCCAGGACGTAAAAGCTATCTTACACGAGTAGACCAAAATATTGGGGATGAAGCAGAAAAGGCGAGACAAATAGCATTACAAGAAGAGAAAAGGAAAGATAAACAACCGTGTGAAGCGTCTACATCTTCTGCTCTATCTCCTTCATCGTCTGAAGATTTCGATAACGAACTTCTAAGTTCAGATGAAATCGACGTAGGTGAATTTTAGAGAGTACATCAGTACAGAAAGTTGGACGGTGTGTCACAAAAAATTCCATTACCTCTAAACTAATGGTTTATATAGATATCAGCTGGTAAGAGATTCTGTATACATCCTTCAGCAGAGGCACTTGACCACAATACCCTTAAGAAATCTCTATTAATAAATCTATTCTTCGAATCAGACACAAGAGAAGAGAACGTTAAGAAACAATTAAATCGACTTTTAATAGTAATTTATCTGAAATTCTTACTGTTCATTGGGATGGTAAACTGTTCCCTGCATTAGTGAGAGACCAGTAAAAAAAATATTTTTGTCATTGTTTGAAAAACAAACAGAAGAATAGATCAATATGGCGTTTATGTTATCGGATTGGGTGCATTTGGTACTTCCCCAGAGCATAAAAAATTTAAAGAATAAATTTGAATTTTGTTTTCGTAATTTTTTTAAAATTGCAAATATTTCACGCTCTATGTCAAGAATGCTACAAAAATTTTCAAAAATGCCTACATGAGTTTAATGAAAGAACTATTATTGGGCAACAAATTTCATTTGAAGGAAAAATCTGTCTTCAATTTTGTAATTGCAGGAAGATACCGAAAAAAATTCAAACTTTTGCAGTTTTCAAAAATTTAGATTTAACCGTGAAAATAGGACCTATGCCACCTAAATAAGTGTCTTTTTTTTACAAGAAATTTAAAGAAACAAATTGGAGCCGATTTTTGAGAAAATTTTGAAAATGTCCGGGGGGCTTCATGTAAAGTACCCCAAAATTTTAAAGAATGTTTTTCAAAATTTGAAAGCTTCTACTAGATCCAGATCGGTAGGGATTTTGGAAATTTGGAAAAGATGGTACGCATGGTTTAGGCGCTAGTAGTGCTCACAGACGGACGGACTGACAGACGTTTAAAAACAAAATACTTTTTCGGTATCAGGGGACTCCAAAAGGTGTATTTCTGTTGAAGTCTGGAAATCGATTTTCCGCAGCATTAAATAACTTTCTCTATTCTACGTCAATTACTCCGTATATACGTATGTATACGAGAAACTATGGGTGCTACAGAATGGCACGGACTTTCTCTTGCTACATTCTCTGGCCAGGTGCCATCTATCGTCGCCCTAAGTACATTTTTTAAAAATATATTTTCTCAACAATTCGGATTCCTATTAATACAACCAAGATATTACTTCAAGAATATTAGAGAAGAGTAAAACCTCGTCCTAAATAGAAATTTGCGTTGAAAAATTTGGAGCTGTTTTTAAGAAAATAGTGATTAAGAATTACTGTAAATGCGAAGTTTTCAGGAATTTATTTTTTCGAATAACATCAATTGAAATGAATAACGTAATTTGAAGCACTTTCACAAATGCAATAATGTATAAAAATCGATGGAAATGTGCATATTAACGGCGTGAGAGATATTAAGAAAAAATTGTGTTATTTTTAAAAAAAAAACCAAAAAAAATTGCTTAAATTTGAAGAAAATATTTGACGGCGTTTTTTCAGAAAATCGCGTTTGAGCGTTTCTTGGAATGCGGAAATTTGAGCAAATTTCACAGAAAATTGTTGAGTTTTCGAGAAACTTTATTTGAAATTATTTAAAGCGCATCTACTCATAATGACAATACTTAAAGAAATCGCATCTAACGCAAATATTACAGACGTGGGAGACAGCTCAAAAAATTAGGTTTTTTAATTTTTGGAAAAAACAACAACAACAAAAGAATCAAACTGTATTGCGTTTGTCATCGTATAGGATTCGTTTGACACTAATCCTACCAAAAATTTAAAGAAAAAATTTGGAGCAGTTGAGAAAATCTGTTTTTTGTAATTTTTTAAAATATTAAATATTGCACGCATTATTGCAGGAAAACTTCTAAAATTTACAAAAAAAATCTAGATGACTTTAATGAAAGAAGTATTTATGGACAACATATTTCATTTGAAGGAAAAATCTCGGTCTTAAATTTTATAGTTGTAGGAAGACACCGAATAAAATTAAAACTTTTCCAATTTCCGAAAATTCAGAGTTAACCGTGAAAATAAGACCTACGACATCTTTAGAAGTGTATTGTATTATATTCTATTCTTACAGGAAATTTAAAGAAAAAAATTGGAGGCGTTTTTGAGAAAATTTCGAAAATGTCAGGGAGGCTTCATATAAAATATCCCGAAATTTTAAAGAATGTTTTTCAAAATTTCAAAGCTTTATCTAGAGCCAGATGGACAGGGGTTTCTTCAATTTGGAAAAGATCGTACGTGTGGTTTAGGCGCTAGTAGTGTTCACAGACGGACGGACGTTTGGCTTTCAATAGGTTTCTCGGCAACAAAGACCCACAAAACAGGGATTCTGGCTATACCGCGAGTTAGAGGATTTCCCCCCTTAATATAGCAACTGGATTCGTTGTAAGGGCCCGACAATGAATTTTTTGTGTGCCGAAAATCCGCCGTTTTTTCGTCTAGCATTACAAGTATCTGCCTCGTTTAATTTGTAAAAAAGAAGTTTAAAAAATGTTTCATGTCGTCGGGGGCCCTAGGCAATTTTCTAGTACTGCCTATTGGTTAATCCACCACTGGTACTTAACAGGCATTTTCCCGGTATTGACAACAGTGAACAGAAAACTACCGATCAGAGCAGCCGTCATTAGAATTCTTTCCGAGTCTGGTTGAATTTAATCGAACTAAAGTCGGAAATCTCCACCGATGTGATTCAAACGCTTGAGGCAACGCAAAAAAATTGGATTTAGGGGTAGCGATGGTCACCTTACTGCCCCCTTCAACGTCTATGCAAAAAACTGTTCACGTGCTCCTCGTAAACAAAATGGTATTACTTACGTACTTAATTTATACTTTTAAAACTTACATCCTTTAGTAAAAACTAGTGTCCAATTACTTCTGTAAAGGTAAAACGTTTTTCAACAACTCCGAATCCATTTTAAGTTCTGATCTGGGACATTTTATGTTCGAAAATTTGAAAATGCTATAGGGGTAATTTTAAACAGTAATGTGAATTTTATTTGAACTATTTTATATTTTTCCTTACAATTTTTGAAAAGGTATGTACATATTTTGTTTTGTATTATAATAAATTCCATTCCCTAATTATTACTAATAATCTCAGATTATGAAATTTTTCTGTGAAATTTATGTGTGAAAAGAATGGTCACAATTTCAATATTATATATATTTTATATCTGATGAGCAGCACCAATATTCATGACAACTTCAATTGAAGCATGAATCTTAAAGTTCAATTTTTCCCAACATAAAAGAGGAAGGCCTTCAAGTAAAACTTTACCAAATGCAATAATTTGCAACTGGATCCAACCAGATCCAAAAATTTGATGATCAGTCACAAAATTCGAAAAACATGAAAACAAAATTAAATCATCTCTGTAAGTCCTTTCTAACAAGTCTCATCTCAAACAACATTATTATTAAAAATGCAATATTCCTATTCTTGTAAAGTGTTTCACAGAATTTCATGGAAAAAGTTATAGGATATATTTTAAAGTTTCTTAGATTTTTTTGATAATGTTTGTATTTCTTTCAAAATAAAAATTCAGAAGGCACTAGATATATTTTCATTTCTTTGATAATAAACTTACATTGTAGGAATAAGAGTCACTTCAATACTATTATGTTCCCAAAGTTGTACAAATGCAACATTATTTTTTCAGGTGTCTGATACTAAATAAAAATTGGAAACCACTCAAAGATGTTTAGTAATACTAAATTGACACAAAAACAAACTAATTTGATAAATATTTCTATGTCCAGGAACAATGTGTAAAACCCTTAAGTATTAAAAAATAATTGATTCTGAAAAAAGTTCAATGATGAAAAGTCTCTCTGAAATTATTTTCTTTTCTTTAGTGAAAATGCTAAATATGAAACATTCAATGAATGCTTCTGTACTTTCATTGTGAAACCTTACTTTTTTTGAAGTAGCTAATAAATCTTTGTATAAATAGAGAATTTCATAATGCATCAATAGAATTTTCCACCATAATTTCAACACCTAGAACAAGAAATTAGAATTTACAAATCAACATCTTTGATTCACCCATCAGAGATGAAACTAAGTTTAAGCCAACATTTCCTTTGTATACTCATTTCTCATCAGTTTTATTCATTCACATTAGTAAATATTAAATGTATATCAAATTTTGAAATTCTGAAACAAATAGGTACCGACTAACTTAACGTAAAATATTAATCTTGAATTCCTGAATAATTTTTTCCTTCCTCATATTCATGCAAATCTGATTTTCAGGAGCAGCTTGGTTTCTTGCAAACGTTTGACCATTTGTTTATGCATGTTACTAATGCAAGTTTGGGGCAAAAAAAACAAACAAGCATTCACCAGAATCATCTACACATTTGTACAAAACAAACATTTTATTTTCCTTATATTTCATCAACACATTCACCAAAAAAATTATAAAATTAATGATAAATGTTAATGACAGAAATAAGATCTGTATCCACTCATGATATTTTCCAATGAATACAAGTGCACTATTTCACTGCCACTCTATTATATCAATAGTATTAAGGATGCAATACTTTAAAATTAAAGCTATTATTTTCATTAATTTACCATGAATGCAAATGACTTTCCCTCTAAACAACATAAAAATCAGTGGCAGACATCATTTACTCCCTTTGAACACATTCAAACCAACAAATGGTTTTATTTATTGTGATGAGTATGTGTTGAAAGTTTCATCACTTGGAAAAGTGGTTGTACGCAGCACCCAAAACTTAGTAAAAGAACAGACATGGATAAAAATACATTTAATGTGGAAGGTTAACTATGCCAGGAAAGTATCTCTGCTCCAAGCCAAGTCAGGGCCTCCTATTAAAAATTGCATTTATGTTGGTAACAACCAGATCTCTGGGAAACAAATGAAGGAGACAACACTTCCAGCATCTCATGATTGTGGTGAGTATGCTATTTACATTTTCTTTGTTAGAAGCTGCAGCTCAAGGTACCAACATAATTTCTGTTGCTAGCACTCTCACCAGCAAGGTGCTACTGCGAAGAGACTTTCCTAGCACACTTAACATTCAACCCAAAATCCCAAATGATAAATGTGGTAGCAAATCCATCATATCCATTGAACACCTGCATAAACTAAATATTTTAGCGTTTAAAGCATTTATTTTCAAATAAATTCACAGAGCAACAAATACCAGTTCTGACTAATTGAAATTCAAAACAATGAAACACATAACAAAACACGACAGAACATGTACAACTTGCAACAATGAAAAATATGAAAATGGTTTTGCTTTGATCTAAGCAGAGGAAATCAGGGCAAAGTCATTGCCAAGGTTGAGTAGTCAGTCCCAATTTATTTTCATAACTGTCAAGTGAACTTGTCATTGGTATTATGAATGAAGCTTTAGATAACTTCATAACCAAAGGAGCCTGATTAAGATTCACCACTGCTAGCAATGCCTGCAACAGCAAGTTCATAGGTATGAAATGTGAAATCCTAATTGGTTTGTGTATTCCTAATATTTCTGACAAACAAAAAACAAAAAAAATAAAAAATAATGATATAAATATTTAAATCACTATGGCAGACATGACTAGACATCAGAAGTTTAGGCACTAAAAAACATCTTTTAGGCACCAAAAAAGGCACTGAAAATGACAAGAATAAGGAGAAAAAAGGCACTGTTATAAGTTATGTATACAATAACATGAAAAATTATTTGTAATTTTTGTCCATATTATTTTGTAAATTTAAAGGCACAAAACAAGTACGTATATTTCAATGTAAATCTAAATTTACAGATTTACAACTCTTCTTAATTTTATTCTCGATAGTTTGCATTGCAAAGTACTACCAGTAAGTTTTCAAGGATCACAATTTCAAATTTGCAACGATAGTGAGACAAAATCAGTTTGAATGCAGAGGAGGATCTCTCAACATCCACAGATGTGACTAGCATATATTTTTGAAATTCAACATTAGCAACACTGAAAGCTTCTGAGAATTTACAATTATTTCCACTTAAAATTTCGATGCCCTCGGTGTATTGTCAATCGAGCATGTTCTCAGAACATGGCTGGTATTTATGAAATAGAGAATCGGAGAAAAATCTGTTGGTACACTTTTAGGAATTCTCTCGTATTTTAAAATACAAAGAAATGCATTGAAATTTTTGAAATGAATAGTCATGTTGGATCATGGTTGATTTTCTGATACCTTAGCATTATACATAAAAATAATAAATAAAAGGCAGAAAAGTTCCATAATTCTAAAAAGGTATTTATGCAAAAAAGGCATTTATGTTAAAAAAGGCAAAAATAAGCTTTAAAAATCTTTGTCATATGTCATCATTTACCATGATCCATGCACATATATTATCAGCCTTTAAATAAGTTTGCTAGAATAAAATAGGCATTTCCCTAAACATCCGATGTCTACTTATGACAATTTTGTGCATTTGAGACAAAACTGTCACTATGTAAACAGGGCAGGGTCTGCACTAAGTAGACACATTCTTCTGTTGGTGAGAAGCCTAAAATTAACAGATGGTATAGCAGAGCACTGAGTAGAGAGGAATAGGCAACTAGAAAAATTCTCATCAGGGGAATTGGCCCATTAGAGAAATAGCACCATACATGGAAAAAAATAAAATTTTGGAGTTCAAGAAGAATACAAAACTTCATATTAACCTATTAATCAGAGGCAAAAATGCCAGTTAAATAATGAAATTAAAATCACTGTATATGAGTGTACACAATAATTTTACGTAAGATAATATAAATACAATATTTTTTATAAACTGAATGCAATTTTAACTAATTTTTTACCCCAATGGTTGGTATGGTTAAAAAATACATTAATAATTTTTGTATGAATTTTTATTTAAAACTTTAATCTCATTGAATAGTGATGAAATCTCCCCAAAAAGACCAGACTACACAGTAAATTTTGTTGACAGGACTGATTTTGTTTCTCTCTTTCCCAAACAGAGAATTGAGAAAAAGACTATGATTTTGCCATAGCCACTTATAATTTTTGTACTAACAAAGCATGCACGAAGACAGTCTTTCTGAATGTATGTTTTCAAAATAAAAGCATTACCTTATTGTAAGAGCAACACATTTTCACTCACAAGATTTTATTTTTTCTTCGACAACTGCTTTGTGATAAAACACAAAGGGGAAAAAAATAACAAATTCAAACAGATCTTACCTTTGATTGAAGAATTTTGAGAGGACTCAAACTGTGCCCTCTGTTTGTTCACTTCAGTAACAAGGGAAGTTATAAATGGATGTGAAAATTTATTCTCAGTTGACTCAAAAAAATCTTGCAGTTCATGAGGTCTTCCACCACGTTTCTCATATTCAAAAGCTTGTAGAACCATATCAAATCTATCCAAATCCTTCACAAATTTAGCTTCAGGAGTGTTTTGATCTTCATATTCCTAATTGGAAAGAATTTTTTAAAATTTAATTCCCACAAAGCATAACAATGATATAAAAATAAAAGAGAGATAAATTAAGAAGACATTCAAGCAACTGCTTTATAATAAAATTCACACATTTAATTCACATTTCATATTAATGCTTCATGGCAAATTTTTGGGATAAAACACTTACTTAAACAGTAATTTCAACCAGCAATACCAGCAAATTTTGTTACTATATTGTTGCTTTTTTTGTATTAACAGATATTTAATCAGCAACTCACTTCCGAATATTTGTTTTTATTAACAATTCAGCAAATCAAAATATTTTGACTCACTGAATCATTTGTAATATTAAAATATACTATATACATGCAAGTGTCATCATTACTACATATTTATATTTGTTTTGTTTGCAAACATTACAATACTTATGTTATAATTATCTATTAAACAACTAATGTCAGATTAAAAATAATAAAAACAAACTACAACAATCTGTAAGAAAATTAATGGATCAGAAGACAATACTTTAAACTTGGGTGTATTTTAGTAATTAAATCATATCATCTGAATTCATATTTTGGTCAACTACTAATATTCATTTTATTGTCTCTATTTTCTCTAATTAAATAAAGAATTTATTTGGTTCACTAAGATAATGCAGATGCTACATTAAAGAAGGAAGTAACTTAAGATTTTATATAGATAATTGTAATGTATCAAAATGTTTTTAGAACATGAATACTACTACCCATTCAAGATGCAGATAAAGAGCTTAACAGATCGAAAGATTGGGATAACACATATAACAAACCATCATGCATTAGAGAATTAAAACTAAAAATATCCAGAGAATGCTTTATATTTTGAAAGAAATAATCTTGAAGCTCCCACTTACAATTGAATTTTGCTACTATGTTCACTAGGCTCTACTCAATAAATAACGGTTGCAACATTATCCTCTGATCTTGTTGCATAAAATTTAAAATCAATCAATTTAGATTTTTCATACGTCAATACAAGTCTTTTTACATAAAACTAATTTCATGGAACATTCTAGCAAGAGTAACTATAGAATAATTGGAAATTAAATTACTAATTACAGCAGTATTTTTCTCAAATTATCCATGTTAATTTAAAAGGAACATACCTAACTAGAAAGGAAAATAACTGTCAATAAATACTTCCCTCACAAGGATCACAGTTTTCCACCTTGTGACCAAATTTTTGGAATTGTCAGAACAATAATTAAAATGTTAAACTGTTATTAAAATACAGCAACATCATATATAATTTTGATAACTGATGGCTCTTATTTCAGAAAGTACGCAATATTAAAAGAACAAAAATATGAAGAGAGAGATTTTAAAACTGTATGAGCTTCACTAACATAGCTAGAGTTGGGCTGCTAATATGACCCAACTTTCACACTGAATTTAGTTCTTTACTAAAACCTTTACACCCTATATAATCAGTTATTATGTTTTAGTCAGTAGAGATTGATTATTTTACTCACTGCAGACACAATCCTACATTGACAGGAAGTGCAGCCATTGTCGTTGTTTTATGTTATCAAATGTCTTTTTAACTAGCAACGCCTATCTTTTATTTTCCTTTTAAGCCAGGTCACGAGGATGACAAATAAATGTAGTTAATGCCGGTCTTCAGTATTTTATGTGAAATAATATTTTTGCACAGTGTATATTTCATGATCTTGGCAATCACCTTAACAATGCTTTCCGGTTAGAACACAAAATGTACATACAAAATGAACTGATTCATAATAAGTACTTCAGATCTGAAATAACTATGTCTATTTATCTCCTTGACTTGATTTCTAATACTATCAGCTACCTTTTAAAATTCTCTAGATAAATACCAATATTTTTATGGCTCAAACAAATGAATCATTTTGATTCTTTCATGGTTACTGCTTGCTTTTAATGAAGAATCAAGAATAAACATAGCTTTTTCACAACGAGATTTGTTCAAAGAATTGCCACCCAAAGTTTTACAGGATCTGAACCCTGGTCTCCTGTTTTACAACTATTTACTAGAGCAGCTCCCTTCTTGTTTCAGTTGGCATGACAATTCTTTAAACAAATTTAATTATTAAAATTCATTGGTTGCTCAGTAAAAAGATCATGGATGCGGAACATGCTTCTGATGTAATTGACACTCCAATAATGTGACAGTGATGACAATTAAATAAATATATTCATGCATTAATTTTTAACTGTTGCTCGGGAGCAAACTTTTATTTGTGTGGGAGTCAGTTAAATATGGCCCAAAATACCAGTTGTCCAACTGGCTCATAAAAAAATCAACAATTGTTCTTTTTAACTTTAACAGGAAGGGGAGAGGAACGTATCCAAGAAGGTACCAAATATTTAAGACAAAAGGCAAAGTCTTTCTGTGGCCCCATTCTGAACAAGGCAGAGTAATTCATGCCCAAAGTGAAAACACAAAGCATGGTTCACATTCATCACTGTTGTATTCTCGACTGTTCAATAAAGCATTGATTTGTAATATGCCCAATGTTTGAAACATCCTTATTGCTGTATTTACATGAGAAAGGATGTTTATCTATGTCATTCACACATATAAACCAACATAACCACTCTTAATTAAAAAAATCTGAATCTCATATGTATAGCATGTTTTTGAAAATGCAATACAAATTGAAAGAAAAAATAAAAGGAAAAAGAAATGTTTCCCTTAATCAAACAGTATTTGCATCTCTTGTTAAAGTGGAAAATATTATGTGATCACTTTCCAAAATAAACGCTTCAATTGTCAATGTTCTCTTGAAAATAAATTTCAATGATCAAAATATTTTTGTGCAACATCCACAAAGCATTTAAGGCTGTACCTTAAAGAGCATATACAACTCTTCTCCTGGTGAACCCACCAATTGAGTTAACTTTTGCATTGCCTCATCTTCAAGTCTGTGCTTTTCAGCAGGATCTATGCCACTGTTCGGAGTCAAATCCCCAACAATACATTCTGCAAGATCATGAGCTAATGACAGTTTGATACACCTGTATTAAAGTTTCATATTTAGAAAATGTATATGATATATAATGTTAATAAATGCACACTACAGCATACATACTTGGTTTTATCTAAAGGGTCTGAGTCACTAATGAGAAAAGCCATAATACTCATTCTATACATGTGACCAGCTACACATTCCGGGTCTTCAACGTTCCGTTCAACCCATCCTGTCCTCTTGAGATGCTGAATGTAAATTTAATATAATCAGTAAAATCAAAAGTATTAAAAAAAAAAAAAAAAGGTTGATTTTTATTTCTTAAAGCACCTTCAATCGGCTGACTAATTCTAAAAATTCAATAATTTGGGACGAATTGGTAGCCATAACTAGGGAACCAGATCCTAAAATACAGATATTTTCACTCGACTAAAATTTATTTCCACCATGAGTTTAACCACGTTGCACAACTTGATTGCACTTGCTCTAGGTCTGCTTTAGGTAGGCAAAATATATTGCCAACTTTTGCCACACAATTGCGAAACGCTGGACAACTACTTTGCCAGTGTCGCCAATGTGCAATGGATATTATGAATCTATATATGCTTTATTTTGTCACAAACTTCAACATATGAGTTTCAATAAAAGTTTAAAATTTATAAAATCAAGTCTAATAAACGAATACAATACAATATATTTTTTTTTTCATTACGGATATGATTTATTTTGCAAGAAGTTGCTGACCTGTCTCTGTCATGGTGTCATTTGTTTTGGCTGTCACTTGTTTGGTGTTTTGGTTCTTGCGTGAAGTGGTGTAAGGTTAGGTTACTTTAACTTAGAAAATAATTACATATTATATTCGAATGAATTCTTGTATATTCGTTTCATTCAAATTATTTGTTCTTAAGTTTAAAGTGTTTCTGTTATAGCGTGATTGCTGCGATTAAATTGTGTTATAAAATTGGGGTAGTGTCAAACATCTGTGAAAAGATAAAAAGATAATAGGGCTATTTAAATTTCTTGAAAATGAGTGATGATAAGACCCCTACCAACCAAGAATTCAAGCTTGAACCAGATTCTGAATTACGTTTTGAAGTTGAGAGCAAGAATGAAAAAGTAACATTAGAGGTAACACAATGCTGTAACATAAGAATTGTGTAAACATTGCTTCAAATACAATTTTATTATATACAAGAGTTTTATGTGGGGTTTTATTTTACAGCTCAAAAGTGGAGTTGCAGAAGTGTTTGGTACAGAATTGGTGAAAGGAAAATTGTACACCTTTACTACAGGAGCAAAAATTGCTGTTTTTACTTGGAGAGGGTGTGTAGTAGAGTTAAAAGGCAAAGTGGATGTGAGTTATGTAGCCAAGGAAACTCCACAGGTAGGACACATAAGTTTTATGTTTTTTCAATGTGGGGATGCCTTCCTATGTATTTTGTATAATTTTTTTTTGCTGTAGGTAATGTACCTGAATGCACATGCATGTTTGGAAAAGCTGAGGGAGAAAGCAGGTGAAGAGAACAGTAGGGGGCCTATTACAATGGTAGTTGGACCAACAGATGTAGGAAAATCGACTCTTTGTCGCCTTCTCTTGAATTATGCTGTTCGTATGGGGAGACGCCCAGTTTTTGTTGATTTAGATGTAGGTCAGGGTCAGATATCCATACCAGGAACAATAGGTAAATCTGTAATTACAAGTTTGAATTTTATCTGTAATTTCAAATTTATGGAATCAAATAATCTTGTAAAAGAAAGGCTTGGATTGAGATAAAAAGAAAATTTTCCCACTCTGTGAACATTTCAATTTCAGGAGCACTTCTTGTTGAAAGACCAGCATCTGTGGAAGAAGGATTCTCTCAGCAAGCACCATTGGTATACCATTTTGGACACAAAGCTCCCAATGGAAATCTTACTTTGTACAATATTTTGGTTACACGTTTGGCAGAAGAAGTTCAAGAAAGAATGCAAGCGAATCGAAGAGGTAGAGATATTTAGATTATAATCATAAATATTATTTCTAAAAGTTATTATACACACATCCCTCTTTCGAAAGAACTACTCAATCAATCTCAGCAAATAAAGTGTTGTTTGAAAGCTGGAAATCTGCCATGTATGCATGTATAGTTTATATTTCTGTGTATGATTTATAAACATTAGTAATATGAAAAAATATTTTTTTGAAATGTTGACATCACACACAACCTGGTGGAAAGGTGAGTAGTGTCAAGGTCAGGCAAGGCAGCACAAGGTGAGGATGGTGGCAAGGAGCAAGGTGGGTGTGGGCAGTTCGACATTAACGCAGAGGAGGATACACTACAGACAAAATGCTTTCTTTTTCCTGTCTGAATAGATAAAAATGACAAGACCAAACAAGACAAATCCAGACTAGAAAAAGGATTTGACTTTAAACTTCCTGTGCGATTTCATTCCACTAATTTCCTTTAATTTTGTAAGTTCCTCTGAAAATATTGTTTATGGAAAACACTTGTATATCTGCTGCTATACTAGACAGAAAGTTGCAAAAGATAAAAAAGGACCAGTCTTGTTACATGCTTTGCAGTTCATGGCTCCCACATAAGTAATGAGCCTAATGAAATATGCATTTGTGAGTTGTGCCACAAAAAGTAATGTCGATATCGTTCAGAAATGTTTAAGAAGAATGAAGAATCTCTGAGTGAATACAGCAAGATATAAATACAATAAATACCATCTAGATGAAATTTTCTTTTTTTTAATATAAGAATTATTTTGAAATTTGTAAGGGCAGATGCAGTATTTAAATGGAGTTATATTCTTGTTTATTGGAAATGATTACCACACTTCTTAGATGAAACAATGTGTATTCATGGTGTGCATGAATGTATCTTGTAAATAAAATTTAATTTTACATTCAGGTACAATAAATTTTACCTTGTGGATATTAGGTTTGCCGGTCTTAGCTACCTAATCACTTGAGTGTTTGAAATGTTTTAATATACAAAGTTTCTTATAATTTTTTTGGTAATAATAACATGTGTCTTGATCTTCATCTGTGATTAACGTCATGGATATTTGTGGCAGTTTCAGTTGCCACTATTGCTGCCATGTTTTGTGATAGATTCACAATTTCCTCTTATTGTAGATGAACATTTCCCCTAATTTATTTGTTCATTCTAGTGAGCATGTGCCATTTTTGTCTGAATGAGCTTGACATTAACATTTTTCTGCAGATTTTTTGAAAAAATTTTATTCTTCATCATGACTTCAGACTGCACTTGTTGTTATTAATGGTTTTGTCAAAGTTCTTCAGAGATGATGGGACAGTATCCATCTTTGTGTTTCAAGTTTGTTTTTGTGTCTTACGGTACAACTTCTGGAAGTAATTTCGTTGTTAATTATTTTTGTTGGTTTTAACAAGGCTCGCATGCTAAACTTTATCCATTTAATTTGGCACGTTGATGCAATCTCCTCAAAATTGTATTCATCTATTTAGTCATTCTGTTTTATGGTGTTATTAAATTTGCAGTATGTTTGTAAAAGAAATTATTTTACTTTAAGTTCAAGACAACTTCACAGAAATTTTTAAAATTTGTAAATAAACCATCATATGACATGCGAAGTCAGCTTAGTCAAAACAAATACTAGATTGATTTTAATCTATACTCTGTATTACTCTTCTTCTCATAGTACATGACACAGTTTTTAACTGTTTTTAATGTTAAATAAATAAATACTCCTGTTATGTAATTTTCTCTAATGACAAATGAATTTTGCTGTATGATTAAAGAAAAAGATGGGAAATTTCTTGTCAGTAATTGTAAATGAATTTGAGTACTACCAAAAATTGTTGTATTTAAAGAGAAAATGTAGCAAGTATAATGTAGTCAAAATCTGCTTTGTTTGTTTTTAATTGTATTTTCATTGTTACAGCAAATGCATCTGGAGTTATGATTAACACCTGTGGTTGGGTAAAAGGAGATGGGTACAAACATCTTACTCATGTTGCACAGGCATTTGAAGTGGATGTGATTATAGTATTGGACCAGGAACGTTTGTACAATGAACTTGTCCGTGATATGCCGGCATTTGTTAAAGTAGTTTTTTTACCCAAGAATGGTGGTGTAAGTTTTCAAGTCATTGAGTTATGAATTATTTTTTCCATGTACATATTATGTATTCCCTTTTTTTTTTGGTGAATAGGTTGTTGAAAGGAGTTCTGGTGCCAGAGCAGAAGCTCGTGATGCAAGAGTGAGGGAATACTTTTATGGCATGCGTTCTCCATTATATCCACATTCTTTTGATGTGAGATTTAATGAAACCAAAATTTATAAAATTGGGGCTCCATCATTACCTGATTCCTGTATGCCTCTAGGCATGAAAGCAGAAGATAATCATACAAAACTTGTAGCAGTGAGTGCTGGTAAGAAGCGAGAAATTTTTTGTATTGTGCTGTAAACGAAAACAATATCAGTGGAATTAACAGTTAATCATTCACCTGTATACTTTTGTTTAAATCCATTCGAGTTATAAGAAGTTTGATTTGGAACTTATTTGGTGCTTAAAACATTTTGGATTATTTTTACCCCAAAATGATGAGAAATAGTTTAATGAGGTCAGCTCCATTTAATGGTGTTACAAACATTATAGCATCCTTTATAAAAAATAGAGATGTTTTAACAGCGTAAGGAAACTCATCCAATCTATTACAATCGATACAAGACTTTTTCATATTAATTGTAACAGTTCCGAAATATTATAATACTGCAACTTCCACCCAACTGATTCTTCGCCTTCCTCTTGAAACAAACTAAACAAAATAATGCCTAAGAGTCTATCTTGAATTTTTGAAAATTTAAAATTTGGAATGAAATTCCACTTCTGAATACAGTATTGTCAACTTACAAAAATGTTTAAAGAAACTAAAAAGAATATTTTGGGGAGGCTAAGTTTAAAAACCTGAGACCTCGACAAGCTGGGCTAACTGCAATATAAGCTAGAAGTCTCCTGGAATGGATATGCACCATTTTTATAAGCATACTTTAATCTGCTTGAGCAAAACCTTTCCAGAAAAACTTGGGAGTCTTTTTTGAGAAAATTTTGAAAATGTCCTGAGATTCAGTGAAGCATTAAAATTAATTTCAAATTTGCAGGTTCTTAAGCGGAGTCAGATCAATCAGGGATTTTTAGTTAGGACAAAATCGTGGAAATGGTACAGGTGCAAATTTTGTGCAAAGGTATAGTCGTCTACAAAGATGGTCAGAGATCTCTAAAAGTCTACAATGGACAAAGTCTACTTGCACAAAAACGTTTATGAAAATATTCCAAACCATTTCAGAAATGCAGGTGTGACTTAGGTGTCCTCAAAATCTCATATCAAGTAATTCGTTTAAATAGTGATATATAACCCTTTTTGAGCCATCAGACCAACCTGCAAATTCCGTTCTCTCATTTAGATAAAAACATTATGAAATATACTTCTTGCCCTGCATGTAAATGTGAATTACTTTCACATTTGATGTTGTATATGGAATTTTAATTATTTTTTTCTTTGAGATTTTCTTGTTAACTCGTTCGTATTCAGACTATTTATTTGAATTACTGTATGTGTACTTCAGGAACAAACTTGCTGCATCATGTTCTTGCTGTTAGTTTTGCTGCTTCCACTGAAGATGATGTTATTCGGAGTAATGTTGCAGGATTTATCTGTGTGTAAGTAGTTTCAACAGAAAAAAATTGAATTGTAATATGTAACATAACATATAATACATCTCTCTGATTTTTCAGTACCAATGTCGACATGGAGAGACAAACGATGACAGTTCTGTGCCCACAACCTCGGCCTCTGCCCAAGACATTACTCCTCCTCTCTGATATTCAATTTATGGACAGTCACTGACAATAGTGTACCACTTGTGTGTATGTTTGTGTGTGTGTGTATTATGCGTTTGTAAAAAATTTGGAAAATCAGTGTACAAAATGCAGGAATTTGTAGTTTTATATTTCTTAATTTTTTTGTTTCACAATTTCTGGAGGTTCTCTAAAGACTTCCTTTCCCTTCTGTTATATAATTTCTTTACCTTGAAACCTAATATAAATAAAGATTAAATTGGTTCATAAAATTATTTGCAAAGAGGAGAAACTATTAGGAGATCACTTAGAGAAAGATAAAAGAATTAGAAGGCAAAAAATAATATTATATATATGCTGCAATTACCAATGAGTTTCAAGGGTTTAATAAAAATGGAACTTACTCATATTTTAGTGAAGACATTAGTTAACAATTAGGTTTTGTTAGAGCTTGATGGACAGAAAGAAAAAAGGAGAAGTGTGACACAAATAGTACCTCCAAATAAAAAACTTCTGCCTGACATCACATAGGGCAGGCAGCAAGTTGAAGCTGATGAAGGCAGAAAGTGAATTTTGATTCAGTGTAACAAATTAGATTAGCAACAAGAGCTTGTTTAAGGTAAAATACACACACACTAATGGATTGTTGTCCTACTCCCAATTTTACAGACTACAGTGAAACCTGTCTTAGTGGCCACTAATGGTTCCAGGAAAAATTGGCCGTTAACAAGGGTGGCTGCTTAATCGAGGTTGGGACATTATAGGAAGTGCAAATCAGATGTAATTGTGTTCATTGTTGTGAACTAAAATGTTTTTGGTGAAAAAATTTTAGTTACTTTAAACTACAAATTACAACTTTTACAACAAACCATACTTTAAATCTAAAATATAGACTAATCTGTTCACATATGGATTTTCTTAATTCTTCAAAGAAAAAAAAAAGTACTTTAGATTGGTTTGTTTAGCCAGATTACATATATTTTTAGCTGCACAATTTGAAACTTCCTACAAGTATGCCCTTTTCTATAGTTTTATTAACTTACATCCTTATGTTTGAGTTGGGCTGTTCCGTGAAGGACTTCCTATGACAACTTTCAGATTGAAGTTGGGCATGCGGCTTGCTCCGTGATGTGTTAACAGTTCCCACAGAGAGGAAGCAAATTTCACTGCTGCAGAAGGAGTGAAGCAAAAGCATTATTATTCCATCGAGACATTTATTAAAATTGCGTTTTTAACCTGGAAATGGACTCACCCAGCTAGTTAAATACCGATTAAGTAATCTGACGCTGTAGAGATACTGAATCAACTGTATCTCCATAATTCTTCCTGTTCTTATACTATTACAGTTCAAAATAGCGACTGGTGATGAATTTATTGAAGTCAATCTACAAAATGACGCTGGTTGCGGGCTCAGGTGAATGCATAAAAGATTACATGTCTCTCATGGGAAAATTAATTTATTCCACAAAAAAATGGCCATTAATGGAGATGATCACTTAATTGAAGGTTGGACCAGGTTTCACTGTATTCTTTGCTGGGTAGATGATGGTTTCGCTGAAATTAGTGTACAAGTGCAAAATCAACCTTGGAAATGTCTAGGAAAATCAAAGAAAATAACAAGTAAAAGGCAACACAAATTATTTTACTTTCATTATATTAAGGAAAGGAGAAACAAAATTGGCATTTCACTTAAATTTTGATGCCATGATGCAAAAACAAATGTGCTAATGGGATCTCGTCTTCTTTTTCATGATTCAATGCATCACCTCCAATTAGAATAAAAGTACTGATTTTGATACATTGCTAGGATTATTATGTCATTTATAGCCAGACAATTTTTGTTAAAAATATATTTTTTATATTAGTGACACAAACCAGTTTTGAATCAATTACGATGTTTTGTAACATTTTTTAGAAAAATTGCAATGCAGTGAAAACCTATGTTAAAAAACTGCCATGGATAAGAGAAATAATTTTTTCACTCTGCAACTGCAGACAGTTCTGAAAATAAAAGGTATTTTACTAAATTAATTTTAGTCATTGAGAGAAACAGGACTGAAAATTGCATTAAATTATTTTGTAAGACAATTACAACTGCAGGACAACAAATATTTGAAAGATTTGAACAAAAATGTACAATTTGATAGAAATTTATCATCAGGGAACATTGAAAAAAAGAAAATCACACTATAGGTTGCTTACATTCTTTCTATTGAACCTGAATTAATGACAGGTTATTACTGGAGAGAAAAGTTCGTCAAAATATTTACAAGATATGAAATAAAAATGATAAGAATAGGTTACAAATGTGTAAAAGTATTAATAATAAGTAACGTAAAAAAAAAATTATAATTTGCATTTACAAACATAATAAATTTTCACTATTTGAAATTGCAGTAATAAAATATGTAGTAAACCCATTTTAAAAATAAACACTGCTGGTCCCCCGGAATTCAATGTTTTTAAGATTATATTTTGAACTTTGTGAGCAATGATACCTATCGTACAAATGTGGGAACTCATTGGTTGGCAAACAATCACTGTTGCATTGTCTTTGCTACACATTTGAGACAACGAACATCTCGTTAATTCAGATTGAAAATCAAAATGAGCTGATATTTTACACACCTAAAGATATTATTATTAGGGCTCAGGGCAGTTGTCATAGCATACATGCATGTATATGCAATGCAAGCATCTGAACCGTGTTTTCAAATTGGTCACCTTGCATCTTGAGTGCATAATATTGAATTTGTATGAGAGAGAGAAAAAAAATGAAAACTACTTTGGAAAATTTATTAAATGTTTTTCCCTAAATAAATTTCAGTAAAATTAGTATAATAATAAAAAGCTTCACAAAAAATGTAAAATACAAGCAATAAATGTAACGAAAAATATAGATTTTGTTTTAGGATTAATCTGATTTGCCAAGATCACAATTTTGATAACTGAACATAGAAAGACAAAAAATATGTATTTACATAAAAATCCAGACTCTAGTTATATCATGAATGATAAGATATGATACAATACCTGAAAAACAATGGAAGTTGGGAAATAATTCATTAAAAAAAAATAAAGATTTCCAAGAAGAGTATTCTCATAATGTTAAATGTACTTATAGAAATTTACATTTCAGTGAACATTTTCAACACTTTTGTCATATGACTAACAAAATGTATTGCAATCTAATCACTTAAAATTCACCAAAGTAATTTTACCAAAGTGCTTTGTTAAGTTATTTCAACTTTCTGCACTTCAAAATATTGAAAAATTTGTGCTTGAAAATTAGATTTTTGCAGTGAATTGCAAAATTCAAAAAGTTTCACAAAATATATCAACCATCTTAACATCCAATCTACATTTAATACAATTCAGAGAAAGTTTAGATATTTGTTTCACTTTCAATTGTGAACTTCCTGTAAATGTTGATTTTTCTTTCCTAGCTTATTACAACAATTCTCACAAATTAGTTGTAATATATCTACACAACCTTTGTTTTGTGTTTTTTCATATTGTATATTTTCTTTTTATGTTATTTAGCATTAAATATTTGACAAAAAATCACTAGATATTCATTTATTAACAGATTTCATTTATTTAAATTTTCACACAAAAATTGTATATGAAACTATTTACAAAAGGCCATACCAAAGTTCTATGATTAATAACTTATTCTGTGCTGTGACAGTTTCTGAAGCTCTCTCCATGGTAACATCTTTGGAAGCCATTTCTCTAAACAAAATACTAATTGTCAAAAACAACACATTTAATTTATAATAATTAATATAATATATTAATATATAATTAATATAGTAATATCACAATTATTGCATTAATATATAAATTAATTAATATTGCAATAAAATTTATTTTCTGGTGGGGAGTGAAAGGGCCACATAAGTAACTGAAGAGCTAGCTGGAAGAATTCTTAATATGTTTCACATTATTTTTCCACAGAAGATCTCTAAAGATATATTTGTGGTATTTCTTTCTGCCAAATAGTTCTCATATTTCCAATGTGATTTAACACTAGTCTATCCAGAGGCTTTGTTTTGACTCCACTTTTTTAATAGCTTGCCATTATTTTGTTTACAAATGAAAGAATTTGCTATTTTGTGACTTCAAATTTTCCTTTATTTGTCTGTATTAAAAGTTAAAGCTAAAAGAAAAGTTTCCCGAAAAATAATCACATTTACCTAGAATTCCCCATTTGGCCTGTTTGACTCTGGGTCTTAGCCCAATGCCCCGTAGTTTATGCCTTTTGTAATCTAATGATGTTAATTTAGGTATGTGACCTCTAGAACTTAAAACACCCTATTCCTGTATTTCTGGACTTACTAAACATCTTATCTTAAACAAACTGGGTTTGCTTTTTGGCCTTGCTTCAAGCAGTGTCATTATGAAAAAAGCAGTGGAAGACATGTTTCTACTCCTCATGCAGTCAGGTGTGAGAAAATATGTGAAAAAGAAACTGGTAGCTGAGAAGAAAATGATGTAGCAAAAGAAACCAGTATTCAATGCAACATAATACTTCTAAGTAAAAGACATGGATCAAAATGTACTTCCAGTATGAAGTGTGCAGGAAAGATCAGAAGTAATAATTTTATATTCCACCTTAAAAATGAAGAACCAGTCATTCTTGTTGCAATTGATTCAATAGAGTGAAAAGAAAGTGCTCCAGGTGATATCTAAAAACATTATTTGGAAATTGACAGGGCCAGCAGGATACACATTCAGAAGATGGTGCAAACAGTGATGGTTCTTAACAGACTTTTTAAAATTTTGTGTAATATTGTTGATTGTACAGAAAATGAACCATGCAGAGTTCTGGGCAATGATCAATGGTCTCTTTCATGAAAAAGATCTTGAAGCAATTTCAGTGTCACTTTACACCTAGTGTGTAAGTTATGCAAAGAATTTTGAATTCTGATGTTCATAAATCATGGTCAGGAACATGGGGTTTTAAATTTTGGGTTTAATTAAACAAAAATAGCATGACAGTTAGTTGGCAAAGTTGTTTTAACAGCTGATGTCTGGAATTGATTTATTGACAATAGCCAACAAGCAGAAAGAATACATTACAGTTTATGAGTGACTCTTTCCCAATAAGAAAGATATAAATTCACCCAGTTTACGGTATTGAACCCAGATGAATACATCAAATTTTGGTTTGTGGAAATTGTACAATCAAAATACATTGAAAATGCTTTCTGTTCTTTAGGAAAAGATTAGCAAAAGCCCAACAGCTGAAGGGGGACATTTTATGCAGTTTAATGACTTAAGTAACCTTTCCTATGAAAAGGAAGAAACATGTGTGATAATTATTTTATTTGAGTATATCTTTATAAATCTCTGAAAGAAATATGCACATGTTTAGAAGGAACTTTAAATAAACAAAGATGAGAAATTGAGAGAGATTTGAAATCACTAAAGAAAATTCTTTTTCAGTGCACAAGTATTGAAATATGAAGATTTGACAAAAGAAGCAAAAATACTTCTTAAAACCTTGCATCCGTATGATGTAATTACAGACAATGTGAATAAAACAATGAAGCCAACTACAACATTACAGAATACTGCGTTGACATTGAGCAAATTGCTCACAGATATTCCTCAAAATCTACTTCAAGAAGATGACGTGTTCAAGTAGTCTTTAATAACTGGGACCTTGCAGCTATAAATCCCTGGACTGTTTATTAGATGTGACCAGCAGCAATATGAAAAGAAGTGAATATAAACAAAAACTATAGGAGCACAGAACTAAGAAATGAGCATTTGAAAAGTGGGAAGGTAGAATCAGTTTCAAAATGCATTGATCAATTACCAAGAGCAAGTACATGCTGGGGTTGACAAATTAAAATCTGTAAAGGAAATATGTCTAGCAAAATATATGAGATCTGCAAGAAAATAGTTTATGGAAAATGCATGGTAAATGAAATGTATTTTTACATTGTATTTGAAAGAATCAGTTCAAATCTAAGTTAATGATTCATACTAATATTCAGAAGCACAACGAAAATTTTTCTGGGTTGTAGCTCTGTATAGGGTCTAGTTGACTTAATATTTACTTTTAAAGAATTTTTCATATATGTTTACTCTAAAGCTCCAGGGAATCTTAGAATGGAATTCTTAAAATAAGAAGGTGATATTATAACTGAATATCTCATAACACATTTTAATAAAATTCATTGCAATATCCCACAGGAATAGATGTCATTTTCAGTTCCATATACCAGAAAAATGACCTTTGTGAAAACTATAGAGGCATTAGTGTCATTCCAACAATAGGTAGACTGTTCACTAGCATTCTAAAAGAAAAAGTGCAAAAGGTCAATGAGGTGAAAAAACATTCAATGAAGAATAAAGTGGTTTAAGACGCGGGTGGTCTTGCAGAGAAAACACACTACATACACCAATAAAAAAGAAAAACAGAATACATAATACCAATACACATGATATTTACTGACCACGAAAAGGGTCAGTAGTCCCAGATGTAAAGTATAGACAGCAATGAGAAGACTAAACGTACTAGAAATTGGATTTAGTTTTGGTTCTAAAAATGTACCAGAATACTTAAGTGTGCTTCAAATTTACTGCATTTAAATTATATTTATAGATTGAATTATAGTTACTTATAATGTATATAATTCTGAGAGTAAATGACTTGTTACTATAGGAAATCAGTTAAAAATGGGAACGAGTCTTTAGCTGGGGGAAGGGGGGGGGGGGGCAATTGAACAAATCCTTTTCCTGTGTGGGTGCACTACTGTTTGTATTATAAGAATATTATTGTTAATACTTCAATGTTATTGTTACTTTAATCACAATAAATATCCCTTTATAAAATATACTATAGAAATACAAAGGTTTTGTTCCACTTAAAAAAACCATCAACCCTATTAGTGTAATGCTTCTGGATAAGGAATTACCCTTTAGATCTACATCACACTTACAAGACAGAAGAACAATGTAAGTTTAAAGATTATGGCATAGGGAAATGTCCAAAATTCTACAAAAACATGTGATGTTGCATCATATTTAACCATCATGACTTGGAAACAATGTGTTAAGCCCTTAAAACTGGGTTTTGTGTCCAAGGGACTCCTTCTACAAAATGAAATCTTTCTGAACTTTCTATTACATTTTTTAGACATGTAGCTTTTCTGGTTTCCCCCACAGTATAGTATAACTGGTCAGTAAAAAACAAAATCTAGGTAAAATAAAGTTGAAGGAATAGAGACAGCAATAATCTACAATAAAATTAAGGTGACTATTTTCTGTGCAATTTAATCTTATTGCTTAGCAATACTTGAATGTTTATTTAGGGAGAGACCCATGCCTATAATGCTATAAATCACTGTTCAGAGGCTGACCATTTGAAGATGGATTCCAGTTTGAAACTATTTTAATTTTTTTATTAAACATTTTAAAACAATGATATACTATTACAGATTGTTAGTACTTATTTAATGTACTACCACTGAATTAATTATTTATAAAATTGAGTTCCTCTCACTTCTATATCCAGAGGTGAAATTGCAAGAAATATCCCAAATGCTAAAAAATCGTGTAGTAATAGTTCATTTCGAAATGAAGTAATTATCCTTCGAAGTGTTCTACTGATGTAGAAAAAAATTTCTATTGACCATACTCAACAAACGTTGAAGATGAAACAACTCTGTAGGGCAGTCTAGGGGATAACAGAAAGCCAGGCTTTCTAGAGTTGAGATTTATTTTGAGAAATTTTACTAACTTCCTCCCAGTGTGTTCCTTCTTCCAGCTAACCATTCAATTATTTCATTTACTTCCGAGTACATCTGGCATTGGCTCCTTATTGAACTTTCCCTCTATTTGAAATTTATTTCATAGTCTGAGAGCTTGCAAAGATTAACGAAATGAATAAAATAATCAAAAATATAAAAGCTCCAAGAACTGCAATGGGAGAAAAACAGAGAAGGAAGGAATTTTAAGAAATTCACTTACTTCAAATATGGAACAATAGTGAACAAAGATCTTGACTTGTATGAAAATATAAACGCAATAAAACTCAAGACATAAAACACTAGACATAAAGTTACTACAATTTTGAAACAATAAACAAAAAATTATTCTAAATAACTTGAAAAATTGAAAGCAAATTTTTAAAACTGTATAATACATTTTTATATACAATACTTCAATTTCTTCCAGTAGTTTACACTCTTGGGTACACTAATATTTTTTAATGTGGTCGTGGGCGATCTTCTACAACAATGGTATGACAGAGAATATCATATCCTGTTCTATTATGTCTCAGAAAGAACAAAGCAAAAAGAGCAGGAATTAGGACTGCTAGAACAAGATTTTTCACAAAAGATCGAGCAAAAGCCCAAGTCCAACCAAGGTCAGTAGCAGGATAAACCAAAACTGTATCAGGAGGCCGACCTTCAACAGCTGTGACTCTTTCACACAGGACGACACGAATGCCCATAATTAGTTTCCCAGGAGTTGCACCTCCTACTTGACCTCCTTGACCTCTACGAATCCAAAATGCCTGGGGAGAAAAACATTCAATTTCTTAACACACGGCTAATTTTTTAATATCCAGGTACACTATGTCTAAGCTAGAAGGTAGAAAATTACTTACTTCAAATATGGAAACAACAACTCGATGAATGCCTTCTAAAACAACTATTTCAGCAGTCATTTCAACTGCTTTTTTGTAATTAATACTACCAGTACGGCTAAGCAAGTCCAAATCGTATTTGTCTAAATCGCTGCAAAAAAGACAATGTTGCAGAATCATATTCCATGAAATTATTATTTGCTCAGCAATAAGGGCTCCACCATTCAAATGAAACTTAAAATGTTCTTCATTACATTACTTACATGATATTAAAAACATCTACAGCAATAAATGTGACAGCTAATTTCACAAAAAATAATATTAGGAAATCCAAAAATTCAGCAACAAATCTCTTCCAGATAGGAGGAATCTGGTACTCAACTCCTGGAAATGTTTATTGTCATCCATAATTTTCTTCGATATTATTATTTGACAATTAGTTTAACAGGAAAACAAAACTCACCATTGTTTACAGGCTGTTGTGGTGCCTGTCCATGAGCTTGTCGGTTTCTAAGGGCTTCCCCTCCAGGTGCTGTAAAGCCAAATTGATTTGCAGGTTGAGGAAACTGGAAAGTATTTCTATTGCCAGCAACATTATTTGGAGCACTTTGGCCAGGTGGAGCAGGAAAACACTGATTAGTCATTAGAAGATATGGAAATGACACTGCGAAGCAATGCCACACATACACAGTTTGCATCCATTTTTCCAATGCATCAAAATATTCTGCAGAGGTCTTGTATTGGGAAGATGAACTTCCAGGATCTTGATTTAATTTATTGCCAGTATCCATTTCTTCCTCCATAGTGTTGACACTGTTTCTAAATAGTATCTACAACTGTGATCCAAAAATGCAATTCGTCTTGATCAATGCGACCTGTCATACACAACAGTTTTAAAACCAATAAAAGTAAGCAATACTATGACGTTGGCTGCAATAAGTCATCGGGAAATTCTGCCGTAAACTATCAAGGTCCTGTCAGACTTCACAGACAATTTTTTCTTCGAGAAATAATCTCAACATTGAATCAACAAAAGTCTGAAATTTGCAAAAATTAGCTTTCAATTTCACAATGTAAACGTAAATAAACGGACAACTGACATACGAATTTCACGTCCTTTCTCTTCTGCGGCCTGTTACGCTACATGACACTTCACAGATTTACGACTCCGAATAAGAATTTCGTCGAACAGTTCGAACCATGATTATGTTTAATAACGTTATTACAATTAAGAAAGATAAAAACGTCAATATTGGATAATTTCAAACTCCTTTTTGTAACATGTCCAGTGTTTGTATAATATTCTTTGGAGAAATTTTAACTCCGAATAAACAAGGTAAGGTACGATAGGTACGATGGTAATATTTAAGCATTACGATTGGATAGCGGTAGATACCGGGTAAATTGAAAGTTAAAAACTCATTATCGCAGTAAAGAAATTAGAAATTGTCGAAATCATTACATTCAACCACTGGCGGCTCGTAAAAAAATGGTCTGGGAATGCAAACGAGACTATCTCGGATTCCGGGAATGTCCCATCTCAATCTATTTCTTTTGTCATTTTAATCAATTTATCTAGAGCAATTGTCACACTAAAATCATTACATTCCAAATTAATATTAATAATAATTACATATTATAGCTCCCAGACTTTTAGATTACAAAAACGAATTGTACGAATAATGACCAAATCCCATCCACTTGATTCTTGTAAGCCTCTCTTCATTAATCTAGGAATTTTACCATTACCTTGTCTGATGATTTACGAATCAGTGGTTTTTGTCAAAAATGACTTGCTCAAAGGCGGGAATATATTGTCAGAAAATGCCGAAGTCTATTACTATAACACTCGACGTAGAAATCATATTCATCAGGTGACGTATCAACAGCTCATTACAAAAAATTCACATACAAAACATGTACATTATTTTATCCACTTTGGTTAGGTAAAGTCAAACATTACGACATTAGGTTCAGTGTCGTAATGAAGCTCTTACCGCACCCAGTGCGGTAAAGTACTTCATTACGACACTCGTTTTGTAATGGGTTATTCCGCGACTAGCTTGATTCCTACTATTAAAAATAACAACAATTGTTCAAAGAATTTTTATTGACATAACTTTTTAACAGAATAAGAGTTCAAATTATAATAATAGCTATGCTTATTTGTTGTAAACATTAATTACAAATTTGCTGCAATTTGATACCGTAATTCCCGATGATGTTGAAGCTGTACAATTCATATTTGCATTTGAAATATTTGTAGATTCCACATTCGAAATATTTTCCCCCATAATTTTCATAGCTATCTCTTTTTTATTTTGCACTGATGTTTCGACATAACCTTCAGCAACAGAATTTGACTTCCATCCACCGTGCCTCTTTAACACATTCATGTCAGCACCTGCATCGGCGAGTAAAGAAGCAGATGATCGACGAAAGCAATGTCCTGTAAAAGTTTCAGAATTCTTCAAACCAAGATACATTGCTATTTTTTTTGGAATGTTTCCAAAAGTATTTATCCCAACTGGTTGCGAAGAACATTTTCCATTCTTGTAGGAGAGAAAGAAACGATCGTGCTTGACATTTTCCGGCCGAAGGCGAAAATATTGACGAAAAGTCTCCAAACAGTTGAATTCTTTGACACTTCCTTGAGTAATAACAAATTGTCTTGAAATTAATGTCTTGGTGTTTGGTATATTAATTATAATATACGTATTCTTATCCTCTATATCACTTAATTCTAAATTTTTCAATTCCTCTCTACGGCAAGCTCCAAAAACGCCAACTATTAATGTCACCTTCATCATTAAATAAATTTCATTATCTGCCTCTATTAAAAATTTATGTATGTCATCTTTCGAAAATATTTTAGATTTCTTGCTCATGTATCCTTCGCTCTTTCTTTTTAAGAAAGCTATCAATTATGTGAACTTACTTATGTCCACATTATCATTAAGTAATATTGTACTCTTTAACATGGAATAATGTGACCATAGACTTGAGGGTTTCTCTTTTTTAGACTTACCAGAGAAGTACGCCATCATAACTTTTTCCGAAATGGTTTTAATATGTTTGGTTGCACTCCAGTCTCTAAATAAAGTGTATTCACGCTCATATTTTTCGTGATTTCTCTGGTAATAGCGTGTCTAGAGCAGCATTTGCTGTTATTTCGATGTCAGAATCACAGCTGCTGTCACTCATATTGGAAAAAAATACTCTTACACCGTGGAAAGAATACACAAAGCTTGAGGTTGACACCAAATGTGTTTCAATTGTTATCATTGTTAGAAACAGTGTCGCCACTTCTAGAAAATAAATCGTTAGTACTAAACGAACGCGTAGGACGATCTTTTAGATTAAATCTAACTAATTTTTACAAAGTGGATAAAACGTTGTACGATATACGTGTCGTAACATCTTATTACAATACTCGATTGGTTACCAAACTCGGCCTAACGGCCTCGTTTGGCAATCTTCCAATCTCGTATTGTAATAAGATGCTTTACGACACTTATATCGTAAATAACTATTACAACACTTTGCCAGATGATATTAAACGATTAAATTCAATAGAAAAGTTTAAATCCAAAGTGAAATTGTTTCTGTTGCATAACCGTTTCTATACAATTAGAGACTACACTGAGCATCACAAGAAAAGTAACATTAATTTTAACAATGATACATAATGCATTATTTACCATTTGGACTGTATAAATGTGTATAAACAACCTGTAACAAGTATTGTACTGCAGCCTCCGGGTCAATGACCCCCATTTCGATTAGGTTTTTCGTCCAGTTTCTCTGATCCATTGAGCAAATGCTGAGATGGCCCCTTGTTTTGCTTCTGGACATAAATGTAACTTCATTATCTGTGCACGTCTTCTAAAATTCATTGGGAAATATAGTTATTCAAATTATCGTTTCCATGTTGTTGCGACAGGAAGTATTATTCGTTGACGAAGGTCACCATGGATAAGAGCCCAAAATTTATTCCTTATTTATCCTTAAAAGAGAGCTTTTCTTTTTTTTAATTTTCAAAATTCATGTAGTATATGACTTAGTGTAGGGATCACAGAATTTTGAAAATGTGCACAGATTTCACTTCTCCCCATAGCAGGTCATACGCAGTTTCAACTGTTTTTTGACGTAAAATAAATAAATAAATTCCACAGCATTATTTGCATAAATGAAGGCGCGGACGTGATTTCAAGATATTCAAATTCTAAAAAAGTGCCCTTTTTATCAAATTTATGGAGAAAAGTTCCGAACTGTAAATGGCCCTCTTCTGAAATACTTTCTGGATCCGCCCGTTCCAGAATGACATTTGTAATTTAGTATGGCCGTTACACAACAATTCGGTGTCATCTATAAGTCTCTTTACAATTTTTCTATTTTTATCGACTTACTTATTACGTAGCTGTGTTGCGAGTTTGTGCTGTTCTGCCAATAAATCAGAAATTGGATTCAATTTTACCTCAGGTGTTTTAAGATTCACTGAATTACATATGTGATCTTTTGAAATTTCCCTTTTTTGTGTAGCTTTCGATAATTAAACAATAAAAGAAGTGTCGAACAATAACGGTCAGCTTTAACTTCACTACATGTTAGCCATTTGTGTGAATCATACCACGAAAGATAGAATTTTCTTGTTTTTTTCTCTGCAGTAATATGTACAACCGTACTCAACATATTAATAGGAGTAGGTCGACGAGGAGTAGGGCGGGAATATATTTTCAGAAAATGCCGAAGTCTATTACTATAACACTCGACGTAGAAATCATATTCATCAGGTGACAGTATCAACAGCTCATTACAAAAAAATCACATACAATACATGTACATTATTTTACAACACTTTGCCAGATGATATTAAGCGATTAAATTCAATAGAAAAGTTTAAATCCCCAAGTGAAATCGTTTTGCTGCATAACTGTTTCTATACAATTAGAGACTATACTGAGCATCACAAGAAAAGTAATATTAATTTTAACAATGATACATAATGCATTATTTACCATTTGGACTGTATAAATGAGTATAAACAACCTGTAACAACTATTGTACTACAGCTTCCGGGTCAATGACCCCATCTCGATCAGGTTTTTCGTCCAGTTTCCCTGATCCATTGAGCAAATGCTGAGATGGCCCCTTGTTTTGCTTCTGGACATAAATGTAACTTCATTTTCTGTGCACGTCTTCTAGAATTCAGTGGGAAATACAATTATTTAAATTTTCGTTTCCATGTTGTCGCGGCAGGAAGTAATAAGAGCCAAAATTTATTGCTTATTTATCCTTGAAAATAGATTTTATTACTTGGGAGTTTTTTTGTTTCTTTTTCTCCCTTTCAAAATCCAAAATTTATTGCTTATTTATCCTTGAAAATAGATTTTATTATATGGGAGTTTTTGTTGTTTTTTTCTCCCTTTCAAAATTCAAAATTTAAGTAGTATATGACTTAGTGTAGGGATCACAGAATTTTGAAAATGTGCACCAATTCACTTTTCCCCATAGCACGTCAACGCATTTTAAAAAAAAAAAAAAAAAAAGACCATAGTCCTAAATTTGTTTTTCCAACATCGTTTAGACAAGAAAATGGTGTACGTAGTTTATTTACTGAATGTCATAATATTAACGTAAAATCAGATTTAAATATCGAAAAATGCAAGTAATGCTAATAATCCCCAGCATACCAATTTAAAATTAAAAAATAAATACTTCCTAAATAATAATCACTTTCTCCATTTGTTATCTAGCCAGGAAAACAGTAAACACACGCGCTACTCGCTTTCATGTGACTGGAAATCAAACTCTTCCATGCGGACAAGCAGCTAGAGAATTCGTTGGCCTAATCTGTTTTAAATAGGAACCCCATCAGGACCGCCCGGCATGGCACAGGACATCAGGACCGCAGGCGCGGCAAGGCGCCGCTCAGCCGGCTTGCGAGTCACCCAAAGACCATAGATTCATCCATGCAAGGACGGCCGGGCACGGGGCACGACTTGTTACTTTCTCGCTACCGCTTAGGCCTCATTCACAATGCAAACTTAAACGTAACATAATGCTGTAAACGTAGTCTTAAAATGTACACGTAAAAACAAGCATTCACAATGACGAACGTATGCTGGAACGTAAGTTTCGCCTGAACCAATCAGCATTCAACGTACTGAAACTTGATCGATTTGTTTCTAGCATTGTGGGAACATCTTTCCACCATAGTTTCTAGCTTTTTCTTCGACATTCCTATCGATTTGTCTTACATGCGAGTAGCTTTTGTAGTAGTGCTCGCATTTCCTTCGTGTTATAAACGATTCTTTTGAACGAAATTCACGAGTAATTCGTCGAACATAATTAGTTTATTCGCCATGTCAAGTTAAAGTCGCAATAAAAATTGCCCAAATTCTTACTCTGAATTCACTACACGCATCAAAACCGTTCGCAAATGGTGACAAAAGTTTCTGTACCCACGTACAGAAAGTAATTAGTGATGCTACAGAATGGTACAGGCTTTCTCGTAGTAGAGTTTTCAAATTTCCTTGGTAAGGACTAGTTTTACGGTCTTGCCTCATCCTCTTACCAACTGCCATCTATCGCCGCCCTTTATACATTTTTGAAAATTTCTCAATTTTTTGATTTCCTAAAGGATAATTTCCAATTTCCAATTTTACATTAAAGAAGAGTAAAACGTCGTCTTATGTGGCAATTTTCATTGATAAATTTGGAGCAATTTGTAAGAAAATGGCGTGTAAGCGTTGCTGTAAATGCGAAATTTGAAGCTCTTTTTCAAGGGAATCTATTGTTTCTGAAAAACTTCATTTGAAATCATTTGAAGAACTTCCACTCACAAATGCAATAATGTATACAAATTGACGGAAATGTGCACATTAACGACGTGAGAGATATTTAAAAAAAAACATTTGTGTAGTTTTTGAAAAAACAAAAGAATTCACCAAAATTATGTTTACGACATATTAAACCGTGCAAGTAGCACTATTCGTTGGGAAAGTTTGAAGAAAACATTTGGAGCCGTTTTTGAGAAAGTGGGATTTGAGTGTTACTCAAAATGCGGAAATGTGAGTTCATTTTCACTGAAAACTATTGAGTTTTCGAGAAATTTTATATCATATTATTTAAAGCACATGTACTCATAAATAGTAAGAAGTGAATAAATATAGGTGCTAAATTCAGAAAAGAAAATCCTCTAACACGTGGGGTAGCCAGAATCCATATTTTATGGTCCTCGTTACCGTAAAATCGAATGACGGCCAAACGTCTCTCTATCCGTTCGTCTGTGAACAATGCTAGCGTCTAACCCGTACAGCGGATTTTCTCTAAAATTAATATTTCCCGATCTGGCTGATGTCGCGGCCCCTTGAATTTGAAATCGATATTTTAATTTTCGGGAGTACTTTACATGAAGCCATTGGGAAATTTTCCACACTTTCAAAAAAATTGCTCCAATGTTTTTGATTAAATTTTGTTATTAGATAGTGTGAAGGACGTGTTTAAAAGAATGGAGCAGATCCCATGTTTGCTAAAAACTCTGATTTTTTGAAAATTGCAAAAATTCAATCTTTTTCCGGAGTCTTTCTACAACTAAAATATTAAAGATAGAAAATTTTCTCTTATTGAAATCTATTCCTTAATGATAGGTTTTGAAATAAGGTCATGTAAAATTTTTCAAGAAAGTAAGTGCTTTTCGCGTTATTTTGCACGAAAATACGGACGAGAAAGAACATGCTGTTTTAACACCACTTGTTCCAGTAGCGTTGGAGAGTTTGATTCTTTCGATGGAGGAATTGATGATATTTAAATGATCTTGGCTCTCCAGGTGACGCCGCGTCGAAGGCTGTGTTGCCGACATTTCGACCATCTTGTCGTGGTGTTCCTCAGGGCTGTTCACAGACGTAGACAGTCTTGTCTATGGATTATTTTAGCTACTTGATTGTGCCTCCCTAGATGTGTTGGCAAGAACTGGGCATACGGCAATCACATGGTCGATGGTCACATATGGTTGATTACACATTCTACAGACATCAGATTTTATACTGCTCTTCAGTATGTGTTTATCACAATTGAATGTTTTTATTACCCAATCTTGAATTGCTTTTATAAATCCTTCAATTTCAGAAAATAAAAATCCCATTTTTAACCACAGGAGAGGAGACTATCAACTAATGGGTTATTTAAGAGATTAGGAAAATTTTCACGAAGGGTCTTGTTCTTCCAATCTGTCTGCATGTTACTTATCTGGGAAACAATTTATGTGTTGGTTTCAGTCTTCTGGGGATGCTATCCCACAACTGACATATTCCCGAGCCGAATAGTTTGCATCCACCTCAACTGCATACTTCAGTAATACATTATCCCAGGCGTGAAAGTACATTTGCATTTTCTTTTCTTATGACCTGCAAATATTGAAGATATTAAGGAGGCCTCTACCTCCTTGGTTTCTAGGGGAGATAAAGCATTTTACCAGCGTCCTTGGGATGATGTATTTTGAATTTTGTGAGGATGGTTCGAGTAAGCGTATCCAGTTCTCGAAGGTTTGTGTCTGAATATTTCAGAATACCAAAGAAATATGTCAATACTGGGACAGCATAGGTGTTAATGGCATTTATTAGATTACTTGAGTACACTTTTGTGTTCAGTAACTTTGTGCTTATTGATTTGTACCTTTCCTTGAATATCGACTTCATATTTGTGTGGTTCACTCGTCTATTTTGTTGGATACCAAGGTATTTAGTGTTGTGGTACAAAAGCAAGTTTTATCAGATATCAGATATTTGCTCTGGCCTTTCAGCTCATATCCAACTCCCATGCTTTCCAGCAAGGAGGAAAGGGGATTCATAGCAAGGCAGAACCAGTAAGGGCTGAGACTATCGCCTTGGAATACACCTCTGCGGATTTTCAGTGTCTTAGTGACAATTCTTTTACTACTTGAGGACATATGTATTGTTGTTTGCCAGTGATTGATTACGTTCATAAGAAATCTTACGATTGCATGATGAACACGATATAGCTTTAGAACATAGATCAGCCAGTCATGCGGGACCATGTCAAATGCCTTCTTGTAGTCGATGAAACAAGTATACAGATCTCGTTTTTTGTTGGATGCCTGATACATGATGACACTGTCGATTACAAGCTGTTCTTTGCACCCAATGAACCCTTGCAACAGCCTTTCTGGTACTTTGAAAGAATATTGTTTTGTTCACAATGTTGTTCTATCACTGTTTTTAAACAACTAGTGATGATTTTATATAGCCCGTTGAGGCATGTGATGGGTCGGAATTGTCCGGGATCTGTGGCATTGTTAGATTTCGGCTTCATAAAAGTGATCCCCTCGCACAGGGCCGTCGGTAGTTCTTCAGGGTGTTCCAGAAAATGATTAATTAGTCAGAATTATTTCATGTATACAGGTGAATCTTTTAAACCAGAAGTTATGAAGTCCATCTGGTCCAAGGCATTTCCAATTTTTGAGTTTGTTAATAGCTGTCTTTAGAACATCCATTGATATATTGGAAACTTCCATTTCCCTGGTGTTGCTTGATACGCCTGACACTTCTGTCAGCCATATTGCGTGGGTCTGGAAATGACTTTCTGTTGACCATATCGTGGTCCAGTGATCTTCCACAGTTGATTTCTCCGGTAACTTTCCTGAATGGACTTCTCTTTTCAGATTCTCATAGAACCTCTTCTGGTTTTTAATAAACTGCTGATTGTCTTTTTTCATTTTCAAGCTTCTGGTGTAGCGTCGTATTCTTTGCGAATAGACACTGAGTTGTTGTTTGAGGGTATCTATTACTTCAAATATATTTTGGTTTTCGTTGTATTGCGCATGTTTGCAGTATTTCCTCCTGATTCTCGATACTTTCCTTCTGATGCGCGTCTTTTTGCTTCCTTTCTGGAAGGCTTCGATAATGGCAATGTCAGATCTGAGTTGTTTTATTCTTCCCTCCAGCCGTCTCTTCCAAGGTGGTGTGTAGTCTTTTCGATGGCTATATGGCTGTTGGGATTCTAGGATTTCCCCCCCACTTAACTTCACAATTGCTAGCGATGTGCAGTAGATAATTGAGTCTAGTTGCTCATAGGTCGTAATTTGTCTGACTTCATTGACAAGTATTTCTTCATTTGCTAACTTAGTTAAGGTTGCCATTTTTTTTGAATTGTGTTGCCTAGATATTTTAGGTCTAAAATGAGGAGCAAATCCCCAGTATCTGACTTTTTCATGCTCATTGTTGTTTAAGTTGGTTAACTAAGTTGGTTATAGTCCTATCTGATTTCTGTGTCACTAAGTTGGGTTCCAGATCTTGCATTGGTGGTTCAGAGGTTGCTCTAGCTGATTCTGGAGTTTCTGAAATCTCATGCTGTTGTATTTCTGACTGAACTTCAGCCTCAACTTCCCGTATTCGACTGTGCGAGACATATTTTTCTGACCTATAGATTAATGCTTTTCGGTCGGCTATGTTTTGTTCCGTAAGATGGGAGAGATGTGGGAATTGTTGCAAAAAGTTTCTGTAAAGTTCCTGCCGGTAACCTACACAATTTGTTCCGCAACGGGTAAAACGGAGATAAATTCTGACTATTGTTTCATTCATGTCAGCTGTCCATTGTATCCTCCGTCGTGGCAGGCCTGCTTGAGTGGTCCCGAGTATTGTCCGGGAAGCACTGTCGGCAGGTGCAGCTAGTTGTTCTTGATTGCTGCGTTCATTGGCTGTAGTGCTTTCGGGTAACCCGGTGTGCAGCCACCTATTCAGTAACACACCACCAGTGGCTTGCATGCTGCCACGGTCAGCACTGGCTCCAACCGCGCCCTGACGGTCCCCAGGCAGCGACTCATTTTCCGAGGCTCTATGACTAGAATTTTGCATCTCCATTTTCTATGGGTTTGGTTGGTGATGGGGCTGCCACCTCTAAGCCTCCAACCTTGCTTTCCTATGTACTACCCCGTAGGGAGAGCCCAACTGTAGCCTTGCTTACTCAGGCTTTGGAAGCCGCTGTTGACCCTCAGAGTGGTTCTTCCACCGCCTTCCTAGGTCCAGATCCAGTTGAGCGATCAGTACCATCCTGATAGGCCTTTTCTGGAATTACCTTCTAGTAGCCCCTTCAGAACCTCCATCTCTCATCAGTTCGGCAGGCCACTCCGCCGAAGGGGATGGTTACCACAACCTTGGAGTGGGTATCCGCCTTAACAGGGCTCCCCGCGAGAAGTGTGAGAGTGGAGTTGGGTGCGAGAGGTTTTTGTCTGACACATCGCACCCCTTGAGCCCCTTATTATTATTATTATTATTATTATTATTATTATTATTATTATTATTATTATCATCATCATCATCACCATCATCATTATCACAATTTAACTTGTTTCCACTCGTGCATCTCGGTTACCGTGAACAAGAGATACACGTTTCAACTGTCATAATCAGCAATGGATCAACCATCAATGTTCAGAAACTTCCTCACGATGTCCAGTATGACAATCTTTTGCATCTGGATGTATAACCCCTTCTTCAGTTGCAGTTCAGCTAGGGATTAATGTAGGAACTTAGGAATTTCACCAGTGGCGCCTAGAATTATTGGTACAATCGTCACCATTTCCACGTTGCTCCACATTGCCTTTATCTCATTTGCCAGAGGTTGATATTTTAGAATTTTTTCACTTCTTTTCTTTGGGATGTTGTGAGCTAGCGGGACTGCGACATCAATCAGATACACCTTTTTATTTTTCTTGTCATGCCATACAATGTCCGGTTTATTACTTGATACAGACCTATCTGTTATTATGGACCTGTTCCAGTACTTTTGTGATTATTTGTGTCAATGACTGGTTCGGGTGTGTACTTATAGTATGGTGTTATTATTATTGTTGTTATTATTATTATTATTATTGTTGTTAGAGGTAATGATATACGAGTAATGAAACTCAAGAGGTAGATAACGCAAACATTATTTAATATAATAACCAGTGAATCACACACGTGTGTTACACGATGCATACAGTACTGAATAACCGTTAAGACTAAGACTATATAAAGCAAAGAGCTTCCTGCTCATACAAATTGGCAGTACTGAGCAACTACTGCTTGAACCAAAAGACTCGTACACAGTTCACAAATATGAAAATCCTAACACTTCCCCTCGAGTTGAGGTTCACATAAGTTGTATTTGCTCTAAACCAGCATCTTTCATACAAAGTTCATGTTTGACCCTACTTAAACACTTTGTCATAAAGTCAGCAATTTGTTTATAGGTCGATATATGTTTCAACGTAAATGCTTTCCTCTCTAACATATCACGAACAAAGTGATGCCGTAAGTCAATATGTTTAATCCTGCTGTGATACATAAAATTAGTTGCTAAATTGATGGCACTCTGATTGTCACAAAAAATAACTAAACTTGACAAGTTTTCAAAACCTAACTCTTGTAGGAACTTCTGCAAGTATTCAGCTTCTCTGGCACAGTCTGACAAGGCCATATACTCGGCCTCCGTTGTACTTAAAGCAACAGTCCTTTGCTTATGTGATTCCCAAGATATGGGGCAACCACCCAGCAAGAACACATAGCCGGTGTAAGATCTTCTGTCCATCTGGCAGCCTCCCCAGTCTGCATCGACAAACCCAACGACCGGTTCAGTGTCATCTTGATAAATGAGTCCAACATCAATCGTGCCCTTCAAGTAGCGTAGCACTCGCTTCGCTGCCTTCCAATGCTCATGCCCATAGAAATTGTTGAACTGCCCCAGATAATATGCTGCAAAGGATATGTCTGGGCGAGTTGTAGTCGACAACCAGGTAAGCGCACCCACCAGTTCACGATATGGTAAGCTCAGCTCTTCCTTGCTTGGGTTTTCGTTTTTGATCAGCTTGCTGCCGGGATCCAAAGGAGTGACTACTGGATTGCAGTTACTCATACCAAAACGTTGAAGACGTTCTTCCACGTACCCTCGCTGGTGCATAGCGAATAGGCCCTCATCTTGAATAAGCTCAATTCCCAGAAAGTATTTCGCTGGTCCAAGGTCCTTGACTTCAAAATTTCTGCTCAAGACCTTTCCAAGCTCGGAGATTGTCCTCTGATTGCGGGATGCGACCAAGATATCATCGACATAGACAGCTATTAAAGTTACGTCTTCCCCTGAACCCATCCGGAACAAACAAGGATCCGATGCAGTTGGCTCAGCACCGAAGTCCTTCAGGGTCTCACTCAGCTTCATGTACCAGCTTCTCCCTGCCTGCTTCAAGCCGTATAAAGACTTCTTAAGCAAACATACTTTTTCACCAGATTCAAGTTCACTGAGCATGCCTTTTGCCTTCTTCTTCAAGATGTTGTCATCGCCAGATGTCACAATGCTCTGAAGTATCTTCCTGAAGTCATTAGGCGTCCTCATGTATATTTCTTCCTCGAGCTCACCATTCAAATATGCAGTAGTGACATCGAACTGTCTAACTTTCATCCCAAATTTTGCTGCAAGACACACCATCAGTCTAATCGAACCCATCCGAGCAACAGGTGCGAAAGTGTCTGAGTAATGAATACCGTACACTTGGGAAAAACCTTGAGCAACTAGTCTGGCCTTTCTCCTTTCCAGGGTTCCATCAGGGTTTAATTTATCGCGCAACACCATGCGACATCCGATGACCTTGGCATCACCAGGTGGATCCACCAAAACCCAAGTGTCGTTCCTCAAGACGGATTTAATCTCGGTTACAATCGCTTCATGCCACTCACTTGAGTTGGGTCCTTTCACCGCCTTCTCGAAAGGGATCTCGGAGAGAAAAGTTTGCTGCTCACCTTCTCCTCCTTCTGGAATAGCCGCAATCTTCGTCTGGAACAACTTCCGAGGTCTTCCCCTGCGACCCGTCCTCAGGATTTTCGGTCGACCAACTTGATGTGTGGCTTGGTGTGGTACTTGAGTACTCCAGGGGTCACAATGATTGGCGCTACATCAAAACCGTAAAAAGGCTCATCTGGAGAGTTCAGCCGAAGCTCATCCAATTCATGAGGTATAGGTTGTTCAGTGTTGACAGTTTCTGGTTCTTCGTGCACAGGATCTGGCTGGACATCAGTGCTCGGAGAAATCCAGTGAAGCTCAACAAATGTCTCTCCTGGATCGACAACCTCACTCACAGATTGCCAAAATTTTTTTCTTGAATCTTCAGAGAATCCCTCGTTTTCTAGGAACTTCACATCACGGCTGACTAAAACCTTGTTCTTGTCTGGTGAGTACACTCTGAAGCCTTTAGATACTTCAACGTAGCCCAAAAAAATTCCCTCTCTGCCTCGTTGGTCGAACTTGCCTCTGCCGGGTTCCCGGTCCAAGAAGTAGACCTTACTTCCAAAGATCTTCATCTGCGATACGTCTGGTGCTGATCCAGTTAGCAGCTCATGAGGAGTTTTTCCATTTAGACTCTTTGATGAAAGACGATTACGCAGGTAATTTGCAGTGTTGACTGCTTCCGCCCAAAACTTATGTGGCAAGTTTGCCTGAAACAGGAGACATCTAGCTGTGTCCAACAATGTCCTGTTCATCCGTTCGGCCTTCCCGTTTTGCTCAGGATTGTACGGCACAGTGAGTCGACGAGTAATTCCGCGTTTCTTCAGAAAGTTGTCAAAATCGCCACTCAAATACTCTCGGCCGTTGTCAGATTGGAGTGTTTCTTCCTTTTTTTCCTTGGATGTATTCCACTGTTGCCTCGTAGACCTCTGCCTTGGACTTAGAAACTTTATCTCACACCAGTGAGAGTAGTCGTCTATGAACTCTACGTAGTACCTTGCACCGGACAGTGACGGAGTTGGCATCAGCCCACACACATCCGTGTGAATGAGCTCTAAGAGTCCCTTCTCTCGTTCTGATTTCTTTGGAAATTGCGACCTGGACATCTTCCCCTTCAAGCATACATCACAGTTTATTTTCTTTGCAGGTTTCTTGACTTCAACACCTATGATTCTCTGATTCTTCACAGCCTCCAGGATATCAGGGATGTTTGCGTGACCGAGTCTCCGATGCAGAAGGTCCAAATCAATGGACTGGGACGATGAGGCCATACCAGCCTCCTCTTCGTGCTCACGTATGAAGTACAAATCGCCCATCCTGTCAGCATACAATACGATCTGGCCGTCCGTGTCCAGTACCGCTGCGCCTTTCTTGGTGAAGGTTACCTCGAGGTCACGATCTGTCATTTTTGCCACAGACAGTAAATTCGTCCTGAGATCCGGAACATGTGACACGTTCGAGAGCGATACCTTCTTCTCGTCACCAAATACTTTGTTGAGAATTGCACGGAGCCCTTTCCTACGATTTTCGTAGACGTGCTGTTTGCCAAGTTCAAAGATCCCGTCCTCGACTCATCAATGTCGACAAAATTATCTGAATCTCCGCACAAGTGCGCGATGGCGCCACTGTCCAGACACCACTTACGGGATATCGAGCTGGACGACTCGTGGTCGACTGCCTCCACTGATTGTAAACACAGATCTTGTGTGAATTGCGCAGATTGATGATTGTCCTGCTTCTGCGCTTCCTTCTTCATAAATCTGCACTGCGACTTGCGATGTCCTAGTTGGTGGCACTTAAAGCAGCGAAACTCCGAGGCACCATCTCAGAGTCTTCGCCCTTGCCTGACTTTGCATCCGGTTTGTTCTTCTTTTTGTTTCTTCCGCCACTGTTTACAAACAAGGCATCCGCCGTCTCAGCTTGGCGGTAGGTTTTTCGGGCATCACTCTCTTCGATTATTTTTGTTCGAAGAGCGTCTGGACTGGGCAACGTGTCCCTTGTTTCTATTGCGCACCTGAAATTTTCGAATCGGGATGGCAAACTATATAGCAACATTACAGTCAGCAACTCTCGATTGATCTGGATATCCATATCCTCTAGTTTGTCCACGGTATCGAAAAAATCGTTTAAGTGGTCGCGCACGTCGCCATTGTCCGACATCCTGTGAAGAGTCAACCTTTTCAACAATGTGGCTTGCGTGCCGGGCCTTTAGATTGGTAAATGTCTTTCAATTTATTCCAAGTGTCACGTGCCGTAACACACGACTTGATCTGCTTAATTTCGTTCGACGACATGGACAAAATTATCTGTGAACGAGCCTTCTGGTCATTCCTGTCCCACTCTCTTATCGCCGCCGCGTTCGCATCATTATTTTCCACTCGGTCCGGTTTCATTAAATTCCCGCCGGCATATTCCCACAGATCATTCGTGACCAGTATTGCCTGCATTTGCACGGCCCACGTGTCGTAGTTAGCCTTATTGAGTAACTCAACCCTCGACGCAGCTGCCACGTTCATCTTGAGAGGTTAACTTGTACACACGTTGTCACAGTTCAATACGACCTGATTAATACGTTGCCGGGTTCGCGATCACGTACCTGGGCCCATAACCTGTTAGAGGTAATGATATACGAGTAATGAAACTCAAGAGGTAGATAACGCAAACATTATTTAATATAATAACCAGTGAATCACACACGTGTGTTACACGATGCATACAGTACTGAATAACCGTTAAGACTAAGACTATATAAAGCAAAGAGCTTCCTGCTCATACAAATTGGCAGTACTGAGCAACTACTGCTTGAACCAAAAGACTCGTACACAGTTCACAAATATGAAATTCCTAACAATTATTATTATTATTATCATCATTATTATTATTATTATTATTATCATTATTATCATTATTATTATTATTATTATTATTATTATTATTATTATTATTATTATTATTATTATTATTATTATTATTATTATTATTATTATTATTATTATTATTATTATTATTATGGTTAAATGACTGGCAAATTAAAATGAATTGCCGGAAGTGCCAACTGAAAATGTTTTCATAAAAAATAATACTTATCCTCTTATAAATAGTAAAGGTTTTAAATAGCTCTCTAATTCTTCCTCAGTTAAGAATTCAGTAGCTCTTCAATTACATCACTTTCTTAACACAGGAAAAATCATCTTCAAATGGATGCTAATCAAACAAATATTAAAATTCTTAAATAAGTCAATTATTTAAATTCAAAAAATTCTCCTTTAAGTATTGAAACACAATTAACAATTTTTAAATATATTTTTCACTTATGACTACCAAATCTGGGGTGGTAAAACTTTTCTCCAATAATTAGAATCTACATAAAATAAATTTCCTTATAAAATAGTATATTAAAAACACTATGGTAGAGGAAGGTGAGGATCTTTGAACTGATTTTTTAACATTAAAAATGCATTCATGAATACTTAATAATTGGATTTGTCCATTTTATAGGAAAATTCCACATATAAGAAAATCAGCTGTTGGAAGTGTGTCCATGAATGAATAGTTGGATGAATGTTGTTCTATGATTGGACCTCCAGAATGGGGAGGTATAAGCCATGTATGTTCAGTTTAATAATAACGTAAAACGTTGAACTGTTGCAAAACTTTCCTATGGAAGAAGTTTGTTTATAATATAAAATCATGCAAAGCCTACATTTTTACATGAAAAGACCTTCCACATTAGAATTACAAATTAGTACTGAAAGTTTTAATCTAAATACCACTATTGCAATCCCTTGTTTAACAATAGATCAAGGAATGTTAAAATACATCTTCAATGTCAGCATGTAAGCAAATGATGTATAAATCTCCTAAGATTATTTGGAGACAAAATGTAATTTTATTCCAAAGCTTTAGTTAAGAAACGTTCAAGTGGAGTTTAACAATAGATCAAGGAATGTTAAAATACATCTTCAATGTCAGCATGTAAGCAAATGATGTATAAATCTCCTAAGATTATTTGGAGACAAAATGTAATTTTATTCCAAAGCTTTAGTTAAGAAACGTTCAAGTGGAGCTTCCTTGTCATTTGACATTATCAAAGTACTGTTTTGATTTGCTTTCAAATTGGTCTCAGAACTGTCCTAAATCGTCCACACAGAGTGACTTTTTTTCTATTTCTTACAACAAGCCAGCCGCCCAAACACAGCTGCCCATCTTCAAGCAGTCACTTCAAAAATACTTTCATTAATAATAATAATAATAATAATAATAATAATAATAATAATAATATATTTGTCACATAAATACAGCATAAGCCATGTATGACAAGTCAGGACATTATATGATCATACAAAAATAAATATTAAAACAATACAGGTATAAAATTGAATTCTGTTTTCATGATAAATACAAATATTTTGTGCTGGATCTATCCTTTATATCCATCAATCAGCTGGGGCTTCAAGTCATGCAGCAGAATATGCAACAAAAAAAAAAAAAAAAAAATTATTTTTATTAGTTTATATTGATGTTGATATGTGTTTATGGTGTAGGTATTCCTTTGTACTGTAGAATGTATGGTTTAACAGGAAAGCTTTCAATTTATTTTTGAATGTGTGTATTGAGTTTAATTTTAAATTCACTGGAGTTTGTTATATAGTGTGATGCCTTCAAAAAGGGTACTTTTTTGAAAGAGTGAAGTTTCACAGTGTGGGACATGCAGATTCTTGTTTTGTCTAGTATTATAGTTATGAACATCAGTATTTAAATTTAGAGTTATTGAATAAGGTTATGATTCCGTATTTTAGATGCGAGTGGACATTTGCAAAATACACTGTTCAGTAGTGTATCCAAATTTGAATTTGACTTAAGGATGTAGATGGCATAGCATGACTTGTAAGCTTGTTGTTTAGATCTGTGATGTGGAGTTCCATTTTAAATTGTCTTGAATTGTCAATCCAAGGAAAGTTGTTTTTGGGCTATTTTACAGGCATGTGTTTTATCATCAATTGTGTTAGAGGCTTTTCTTTAGAGTGGATTCAAAGTTTAGGAGACAGTTTTACTGGTGTTTATGATGAGTTTGTTTTCCTGGAACCATTTTATTAGTGCTTCTAGAACTGTTTGTGCTTCTTTCTGTAGAGTTTGTTGGGTATTTGCTTTAATGATAATGTTAGTGTCATCTGCAAATAGGACCATTTTGCTCTTTTGTAGAGTCAAGGGCATGTCGTTGATGTACAAGAGAAATAGTATAGGGCCCAGGATTGATCCTTGTGGGACTCCATAATTTATCATTCTAGGTTGGGAAAAATGGCTTGAAATCATTTTATCTCTAACATGCTTGATTGTGACTACTTGACAACGATTTGAAAGGTAAGATTTTACCCATTGATGTGCAATGCCTCTAATTCCCAAAGTTTCAAGTTTGAATAACAGTATGTCATGATCAATAATGTCAAATGCTTTTGATAAATCTAGAAATAAACCGATGGGAATTTCTTTCTGATCTAGAGCAAGAAGTATGTTATTTAGAAAGGTGAAGATAGCAGTGTCTGTTGATCTACCATTTCTGAATCCATGTTGAGCCTCTGTCAATATGTTATTTGAATTGAGGAAATGTTTGAGTCTATCATTAAAAAGTTTTTCTAGAATTTTTGAGAATCCAGATAGTAAGGATATTGGTCTGTAATTCATGAGATCGTGGGTGTTGCCTTTTTGAATAGTGGCTTAACTTTTGCTTTTTGAGAATTTCTGGAAGCTACCTGTCATTAAGGAGTGATTACAAATGTGTGTGAGTGGTTCTAGTATATATGTTGCTGAATGTTTAATGAGTATGTCAGGATATTATCCAGTCCTGTAGAGAATTTGTTTTTCATTTTATTTATGATTTTCTGTATTTCTGCAGGTGATGTTTCAGAGATATATATGGACTTTGCATTTGGTGATGTGGGTATATTCGACTGCATATTTATATTATTTACAGAATTGCAGTGTATTAACTTTTCTCCAATTTCTGAGAAATGTCTATTCAAAGTGTTTGCTACTTGCTGTGGGTTGCGCAGAACATTGTTCTTGTAGTTAAGTTCAATGTTTTTGGTGTTTCTGTTTTCTGTTTTAGAGTATTTTTACAATGTTCCACATTGCTTTTGTTTTGTTTCGTGCTTTGGCAATGTGTCGATCATTCATTAACAGTTTGGCCTGTTTAATTACTTTCTTTAAGATACTTTTGTATGTTTTGTAATAAGCAATGAAATCGGAACTACATTCGTGATGAAGGATGGTTTCATGCATGTTTCGTTTCCTTTCACATGATGTTTTGATTCCTTTAGTTATCCATGATTTGTGGTTTTTGCTTATTTTCTTCAGTGTTTGTGGGAAAACAGTGTTGAAATAACTTTGGAATATGTTTATGAATAAGTTGAATTTGGTATTTGTGTCTGTTGCTTTGTACACCTCCTCCCAGTTTTCTGAACTTATTAGGGAGTTGAATTTGTCAAGGTTTTCCTGAGAGAAGTTTCGAGTTTCTCTATAAAGTGTTTCCTTAATAACTTTAGTGTCCAATTCGAGTTTGAGAATTTGTGCTGTGTGGTCACTAAAGCCTGTGTTATATGTAACAACTGAATAGCTGCAATCATTTGTGTCTATTATTATTTGATCAATGGCAGTACTGCTTTTTTTAGATATTCTGGTGGGTTGATTTATAATAGTTTTTAAGTTGAAAGATTTAAGTAAATTTTTGAATAGTTCCTCATCATTTGATTTTGACAAACAGTTTATGTTGAAATCACCGCATAGTATAATTTTATAATTTCTGCGTCTTTTAAGTTTAACAAGAACAATTTCAAGATTTTTTGGAAAACATTTGTGTTTCCAGTGGGGCTGTGGTACATACATAAAATCCATATTCTTTGATTTGGTAAATCTATGATAGATATTTCAAAGTCTTTATCTTTTAAGAGATAGGAGTATTCCGTGATTGATACATAATGAATGTTATTTTTAAGAAATATGCAAGTACCGCCGTAAGCGTGATGTGATTTGCCTATTTGCCTACATGAGCCTTCATTATTTTCAGGTTGAATATTTTCTTCTCATTAGACCCTGACTTCTACTTAAATGGATTTTTGTAGAGAAAAAAAGAAACGAAAAGAATGAAATAATCATTTAATATAAAATTGGTCAAACCTCCCCATAGATTTGGGTCAAACTTTGATGCTGCATGTATCGTTATTAATCTAAAAATTTGAAATATGTTGAACAAAAGTATTCTTAAAATGTTACAAAAACTAAATACTGTACAATATATACTGTAACACCAATCTTGTATCCTGTATATGGTAACACAACACTGAAACAACACAGTGTATTCTGTTCAATAACTATTTTGAATATTTTGAATTTCACTTATCAGAACTGTAACAGAGTTAATCCAAAAATAAACTTAGCATCTTGTCACTGATGCTCAAAGCTCAGGTTAGGCACAATCTCCCAAATTAATAAAATTATATGTGAATCTAAGATACAATTTAAGTTCTATTCACTCAGTTTAAAAAGGTGCCTTCAAATATAGAAAACATTGTGATGTAAAGACATTCACCAGTGAAAGACATTAAAATTTTATTTCCACAATATTTTCCAGACTACAAGCAATTAGAGCAAAAGGAATTTAATTGTGAGAGGATAAGTTCAAATTTCTTGTTTTATTTTCCACTTATACAAAATGTCCTAAATATTATCCACATATGTAAGAACAAATTACATAATTCCTGAACTTGGATTGGAAACACAATTGAATTAGAGTAAACCCTCGTTAACACAAGTTCCAAGACTGCAATAATCGTAGTTTATGTCATAAAAATTTGTGTTATCTAAGTGTTATACGAGTATATGTCCATATTATCGTAATCCTTGCTGGGACTGAAGTTTTGTTCGTGTTATGGCAAAATTCATGTTAAGCGAGTTTGCGCTAATGAGAGTTTATTGTAGTTTGATTGATTAAATAAGAAGATTAAAAAGTAATCTAATTCACATTTTGGAAAATAAGTAAACTAGTAATATATATAAATAACTGACATGAAGAAAAAGATACAGCAAATATATAATTATTCAAAAGTATTGAATTTTAATGGTATGAAGAACTATCTGCACATATTTCCATCATGTAAATCTTCAACATGTAAGAAGTGTGAGGATTTCTTCACCCAATAGTGTTCCTGCAGAGCATGTCCACTATAGGAAAAATAAATTCTACTTGCTTGTTTGCTACTTCAAATGGTTCCTATTATGAAAGCAAAAATATCTGGTTTCAAATAATGAAATCAAAGAATATTGCTAACTTTGAGTCATAATTTCACAATACTACTGATGGGATAAGGATTCAGGAACTCATAAAACATGTGTGGATATAGGTATTTTGAGTCTGGAAAATCTGGGTTTCAGGTATAACAATGATTTAAAAGCATTACTTTTAAAATTCATAATATATTCCATTTGTTCACTGAAGAAAAAATAAAAATAATACTGAAATCCTGTTCAAGAACTAATTAATTTCTAAAATTGAAATGAATTAAAAACACTTCCTCAAAAAACTAGCATAAATGTATTGATATCACAGAATAATCACACAGAAATTGGCACATCCAAATACTGTGTTGTTTTCTGAATTAGCACATACAAATCACAGGCACTGTGCTTCCTAAGAAATGTTTCAAATTTCTACTTGTTTTATCATCTTATTTGTTACAATGAATCAAACAACACAATTTATTTTATACCCTGTCTTAACATTGGAGCTGGTTTTATGCATAGGCTTGTTAGGCACATGCCAAGTGGTGAGTTATAAAGTATATAAACAATTAAGTATAATTTTTTCACTGATTTTATACGAGAAGGGTCTACATTTGGAAGTTAAATGGACCCAGGGTGCTTGGCACTACAGCCAGGCCTGTTTGACAGCCTTTCATAAATTTACAATTCATACATTTACAATAAAGTCATTAAAAATTGTACAGTGATGAAATAGTAAGAATCACTCACACAGACATGCACACAGAGAAGACCAAGGGGTTTGTTGTAACCCTGAAAATTTCAAAAGGGGCCCCATAACTCTATGTAATAAAACATTTTATTTACATAAATATGATCAATTCCTGTTTTTCCTCCTTTTTAAGCTGACAATTTGGGAAACTGATATTATAATGCAATGTTTGTGAAAAGTGCTCTCCAAACCATCTAACAACACTGTAAATAATTCAACACCAAACCAATTTCATTTATTGATTGTCATTAAAGTTATATCATTCTTCTTGTATTAAATTTTGTTTATTTATTAGTAAACTCTGTCATTTGTAAATAAAAGTGTTTCATGAAAAAGGGTGTCTAGAGGGGGCCAGAATAGCTCGTAAATGTAGTTTACGCCCTCCTTGTTTTAGGCAACATCCAACTATGATCACTCAGTGGTCAAAACATATTGTACTAATTTGAAACTTAAATTCATAGTTCATAAGCCAACATGATGCTTGCAAGTTCTGTAATGTCATAATTTTTAATGCATCTTTTGATGAATGTAAATGAAATATCTATCATTGTTAGGGCTAGGATAGTTATGTAATAACAACTTTTTCCTATTACATTTAAATGTATGCTTATGGCAAAATGTCCACCAAACAATGTTTCTATGGTGAGAAATGCAATATTTATGGTGCATATTTTTACATATTTTGGAACTCTTTATAATTTTTTTTTTTTTAAAAAAAAAAAATTAATTATTAATTACTTTATAAATGTAGTAACTACTTTTTACCAGTTATAAGGTTAATAATAATAATAATAATAATAATAATAATAATAATAATAATAATATTAATAATAAATAAGAACTTGATTTATATTAGAACACACTTCAACTGCATTTCCATAGTCATCACAGTGCTGACACAAAATGACATGCCACTTGCCACAAATGTAAATTTAATAAAAAGTCTCTTCCTAGAGCTTAAATCTGCATCAGAGAAAATTTCAAATGTTCTCATTGAAACATTTAACTATGTACTAGAAAAGAATCTGGATTACCATACATTAGAACATATTTCCAATATCATGTCTACTAAAATGGAAAGCAAATTGTCAGACATTGATGAAACGTTGTTGCTGGAAGAAATAGCAAACTTTAAGTAAGCATCGATAACATCTGTGGTAGCTGAAAGTTGTTTTCCTACTACAAATGAATTTTAATTGTTTCTGTTTCGAAACCTTAAAATGATGATTGTTATACAGTGAAATGGAGAAAGTTAACTGACCTTCCACAACAGTTCCAGTCCATAATTCACATGAGTTTTGTTATAATTTGCAGTGTTTTTGTAGACTATATGTTACTTAGCTCTTCAGTGATAAATATAATGGATGGAAAGAATGAATTATGATAATTTCATCATTTTTATGAGGTTATTTAATGTATCAATTATTAAAAATTACATACATTTTAAAAAAACATTTATATACCCACTTTTGTTCCACTTTAATAACCAATTTGAATAAAATATTTCTTTTTGAGTTAAAGAATGTACACTAAAACTGGTTTTCTTCTTTAACATTATATCTATTATATACGTACATGTGTAAATTTTCTTCGATCCGATAAAAATGAACGATTCTACAAACAGCTAAGTGTGTGTGAAGTTAATATTTTATTAATACATCAGAAAAATGCGACAACACTGCTAAAAAGTCTTTGTACAATGGCTTCACAATGAAAAACCATTCCGGGCGGTGACGACTCAGCGCAAAAGACTTTCCGCACGCCTGAAAGGCCAGCAAAAGTCAACACGATATGCGTTGGTAGAAATGTGCGACGAAATTAGTATATTATGCAACTTGTTTATAATGTTAAGCTTTATTGCATAAATACATGTTTTGAAATTGAGCGACGTTAGGAGCGATTATAAACGAATTGCGTACATTCCTAGTTTGTGTAACAGTATTGTATATTTATAAGGTAATCGATGTTAATTTTTGGAAACAACTTTATTATGGCGTCACGCGAATTTGGCAATTGAGCGAAAAATCGGGGGTCGGCTGTGATGTTTACCGCGCCACCCCACTATTCGCTCTCTGCAATTGGCTATATGTGTGATGATGTAATCATTCGTGCCATAAACGTCACAATTTATACCATAAAATTTCATTTTATGAACGATTTCTTGCGAAGAAAAAGGTCGCTTATAATGCTGGTATACAAAATATGTGTGTTATAAATTATAATACTCTCTGGAGAAATGCGGAAAGAGGCCGTTGAGGCTGCATCCACACACTATTAGAAATAGAGTCACTCTCAAAACTATTTGGACACCCCTAATTTCAAGAACTTTCGTCCAAATGTTTTACAAATAATTAAAACGACTTCCTAAAAAAGTACATAGCTCTACGAAGTAAAATGACCTTTTGATCATCAGTTATTCAAATCAGTGTTTCAAAACTATTCGGATAAAGCGCTACTGAACTGAAATATCAGTCCTTTAAATATAGAAAGAAACCGTTGAAATAAATGGACGTCGAACACTGAAGGTCATCCATGAGCCAGCGACAGTTTGCTATCGTCACCGAAGAGCTTGGATCGTGGAAACCACTGCAAAGGTAGTATAACATGAGTCGCAGAAGGAGAAACAGTACTTTCGAACAACGTCGCTGGTTGTATTTCACCAATGAAAGGTAAGAGCTGCCGAAAAATTGTCAAAGTAATGATGAAAACATTATAAGGTTCAATAAGGAAAAAAAAATCGAGCTACACCCTCAAGGGGGGGGGGGGCGCTCAAACAAGTTTTCTAATAGAGAAAAAACTGGATTCTAAGGAAGGTGAAAGGGATATCTCGGGTGTCCGAATAGTTTTGGGAGTGACTGTAAGTAATTCGATGTCTCAAAACGCTTTTATGTGCCGCAAGTCGAGGGTAAATACCGCGAAGTTTGCTAAGAGATCAGCTGCAAGTATTATTTGTGGTTTAATTGAATCATCTTGTGTAGTTTTAACCCTTGAAATCCATGTTTTGTCACCGAGGGAGTAAATTTCTGTATAACGATTGCCTAAGAGAAAAACATTATTGCACTGAATTTAAATCTTTATTTAACGTAAAGTTATTAACTATATGTTATTAATATAAAGTTATTAACTATAATTAAACTATATGCAACGTATGAGGGAGAAGTACAATCTGTGCAAGTTTTCTTGAGCTCCGGAATTTACTCTTTTACTAGTTGAATTATGAATAAATGGTGAATGATGAAAAATTAATAAAATTCACATTTAATAAAGTGATTCATAAACAAGAAACATGAATTATAAAAATAATGAATTAATTCAATTCTTTTAAAATAACACTTTAAGTTTCTTTTTTAAGATTTTTATTTTATTTGTTATGCACTGGTTCCATAAAAATAAGGATAATTTCCAACATAAGATTTCTTCTAGTTCATTTCAAATAAAAATATAAAAAGTGGTCGTTTATCCCTTTTACTGCTCAATCTTATAACCTGACACAATTCTGCAGGTCTGCCTAGCCTTTACCAAAGGCTGCGAGTGCCTGAAAGTGTTAAAAAATGCAACTTGTGACCAAGACTTCAAGGAAACTCGCTTGCCGACTGGCCCGAGTGAGAACGCACCCTAAGAGGCGAATAAACTTTTTCAAGTGCATGGGGGTCGATAGATCTGGTTTCGTTTTTCCAGATTTCTCGTAACGCATTTTTCAGAGTACCGAGCGAGTTGCGAACCTAACACTGTCCCTTCTCTATGCCTATCCTCTCTGCCCTCCCTAACCGTACCACAGAGTATAACACCACATTATGTGTTTATTATGTTACAGGTTTCGTGTGATGTGGAGATGAATGATAGTTTCGTCGGTAGTATGGAACAATGTGGTTGCAGAGATGGAAGTTCGTAATGTAATATTGGATACATAAGACGAGTTTACATTACTGCTAATAAAAGTTTCATTAATTTGGAATAAATTGTGTGTCGTATATCCAATTATATAATGTTTATAACAAGTTGGTAGAAGACCGAGCAGTATTTATACAAAAAAAGGTCATTTTGAGCGCAAAGAAATGTTAACACACATTAACTACAATTTATGGAGTCGTAACGTACTGAAAAGCTCAAAACATCAATCGAAGCACATCTTCGACTACGTTATAAAAATATTTAGTGTTGGGGAGTAAATGAGTAAAAGTAATTCAATTACTTGTAATGATTACGTTTTCAGTAATTTTAACATGTAATCGTTGCTTTTAGCAGAATGTACTTTTTACTCGTAATTTACTCCTTGATATAAAATTATAATCTTTACTTTGTGGTAATCGTTACATCGCATGTAATCATTAATATTTATTTAAATATGCCTCTTTAGTTCTTTTCGCTCGCAAATTACCTCGATCGTTGCCCACCCCTGATGTAGAAGAATTTCCGTGGCTCCATTCCAGCGCGCCGAACGAAGATTAGTTCATTTATGAACGATACACCTCTACTTCAACTTGTAATTGTAATTTTACTAATTACATGCTGAAAATGTAATTTGTAATTGTAAGTGAATGCAATATTTGACAAATCACTGTAATTGAGTCCACTTCCTTTTTTTACGTACTTTTCCCATCATTAGAAATATTACACACCGCTTTCAGCGTATTATATTTATATCATTATAATAATAATCACAATAATAGAAATCAATACCACTTAATCATTCATTGATTAAGAATATAGGAATATTCAATTTCAGGAAATAATTAATTAGTAAGATTTGTGCTCTAGTATTCACAGCTTTTTCATTTCAGCTTAATTGATTTTTGCTCTCAGTACATATTTAATAGAAATGTCCTGTATCGATTTGTATTTAAAATTGCTCCTTACATTCTGTAATGCAATTAATTTCTTGACCTACGAAGCGGCTAGTTTCTTGCCTGAAGTGACAAATCTTATTTTATTATAATAACTTCTTCTTATAAATTGTGACAGTCTAAAGAGTAACTAACAAAGCAAATATTTTTAGGTCTTAAAATACTATAAATCAGCCTTTCATTCGAAGTGTGAAGTTTGGTGGAAACAGTATGTAACAAAAAATATTATTATAGAGAGTATGATAAATGAGTTTCTTTGACTGTCATCTTTCTACCTGGCGTTTCTGGGGATTGTGAAGGGTCATTGGCCCTTTGCATATTTTTTTCTATGGATAGTGGAAATATTAGCACCAGTATACGCACAAGACCGATCTATAGCATGACTGAGAGGATGCAACAAAACCTAGTTCTCTTATTCCACTTCACAAATTTTCGCAACTTTTTTGTAATTTTGCGTTCGCCGTTACGACACGTCCTCTTAACATTTCGGGAGTTTTAGGGGTTTCCCTTGAAGGACCTGGACCTTCTTTAGATAATGATAATAAAGCTGAACAGAAGTTGTCGACTAACTTTTGACTGGCTTATGTTTCGCACCAACCAAGTTTTAATGCTTAGAACGCTGTCATCAGTGCTCTCTGCAAACTTTTGCCTTCAATTATTTAGTGCTGGGGGCAAAGTTACCGTTCAAGAAAAGTTGCGCGGTTAATAGTGAAGCACCAAATGGAGTTCCAGTCTATTGTTCATAAATTACCTCATTAAAGGAAAATTCTATGTTCGATAGAGTACATCTTACCACAATAACTATTTCCTGTATAGGAACTGAAAGTTGGTCAATTTGAAATGATCAGTGAGTGGGGAATATTTGGAAACATGGACACAACATCCAAGGATAAAATTTCATGATTTGGAGGACCATTTAAGTTAAAAAGTTCTTGGACTAGTTCAAGACTGTTCTTTATTACAGAGAAATCTGTGAGTTTTAATAAATCCATATTATTTGCGGACCATGGACGGGGTGTTATGGAGACCCGGCGATCACTGTTATGACGACGTGTTGCAACGTAAACGTAATAAAATTAATGACAGTCTTTGTAACCACGAATAACTTCGCTTATTAGTACAACGTATGGCTGTCTAATGTGCGAGTAAATCTTTCGATAATTCCGTTAGAAGATGGGTGATAAGCAGTGGTGCTTTTCTTTCGAATTCCGAACTGTTTGCAGGGTTTCAAAACAGCTCTGATTTCAATTGTCGTCCTTGGTCAGATGTTCTAATGCGTGGCAACCCGAAGCGGGATGTACGGGTATCCGCCGTTTACATAGACATTGTCGATCCTTTACCTATGTGGAAATCCTTGACGAAGGACATCATGGATAAGAGCCCAAAATGTATTGCTTATTTATCCTTGAAAATAGATTTTATTACATGAGAGCTTTTTTTAAATTCAAAATTCATGTAGTATATGACTTAGTGTAGGGATCACAGAATTTTGAAAATATGCACAGAATTCACTTCTTCCCATAGCACGTCATACGCAGTTTTAACTGTTTTTTGACGTAAAATAAATAAAAATAAATAGCGCCACCTGAAGGCGAAAATTGCCTAGCTTGAAGTACCTTCCAAAAATTTGATGATCGACTAATTTTTGTACATAAAATAATAAATTAATATTACATAATTGAAGTTTAAAATTTTATTTAAATTCACTTGAAGATACATTTCTTGCATTAGATCCCGCTGTATTAGTTGTGTAACAAAATCTCCTCCCTCTATTAAATACGTTAATAGCCCGTTTGCTAGCTAACTTTTCGTAATTCTGAAGATTTATGGGGTCGTAGATTTGTGATGGGCCCTGTACAGGGTTCAAAACGTAATACTTGTGCAACGCGCGCGTGGGTCAGCGTCTAACTACCATAAATCACAACACGTCATTGAAAGGGTTTTATCGATAAACACGATTGTGTTCATCTTGATTTATTCTATCATGACTAACTGATTCGCTCGTTCTTAAAACACCAACAATGAACACATAACCAAAAAAATACCCTTCAATGGCATACATAAAAAATTCACTTGACATAAAAACAAAGAAAAAACATTACTCTGCAACTTTACAAAAACAATCTCATTCACACCGAATGCGTATTCTGCCATACCAACTTATTGACTTTTAATTTGTACCAATTTAACATGACTTGATCTTGGACCGAAATGCGTTTTCGCAGCAACCAAAATAAATCAATCGTGTCACTTCCCTGTCTGCTGGTTCGGCGTCGCGGCACGCAGAGCAGGTCACGTTTGTCGCCAGCCACCAATTTGCACGTCCTCAGTGCGAAATTACCGCAAAGCTCCAGCCACCATATCAGGGATCATTTCACAGCGCGAAGCTTACACAATTCGGGAAAAGCGCTAAATATTCTGCGTAAACGCAACACAAAGTTCCCGCTGAATGTTTAAAATCACGGCGCGTAGATGCACTGTGTGCTTTTACAAAACAAAACTTCGCTTGCACTTCCCTTCAATATTCAGACGAAATCGCGTAAAATTCGTGTTATTAAACACGATACAAAATGTCCGCCTACTACTTCTTCAGGCCGCGATCACAAAAAAAAGTATTATCCCGCATTGCCACTATTTACTAATTATGCGCCACTATTTGCCAATACAAGTGCACGTTTTTTTATAAAGTTCGTGAGCCATTAAGATAAAAATAAACTGTTTTTCAAACTATAAATTCCGAGCAATCATAAAAATGCAGCGTCTAACACGGCCTCCCGTTCACACATTGCTCGAAACTTTCTCTACTTGGGCATTGTTGTTCTCAGTTTATATGTTTTTTCCGCCAACAAAAGCAGATCACCCGCTTAATGCGCCGAATATCATAACGAAAAGTATTTCTTCTTTTCATTTATTAACGTTTACCTGCCTTATCATTGCCTCTATATTGTGTCCGAAATTTCTCTGATAATTGTCATAGTGTCTTCTTCGCCTCTCAGCGCTTTATTTTTAATAAAATATTACAATTCGCCGCTCGTCGTCTCATCATGCCGTCACGACAATGTGTCTCTTGTTTCATGTCTTTTCTAAATAACAATTTTAACACTTAATTTTGATTTCGCTTCCTACGCGTCCTCCAAAATTGTGACTACTCTCAAAAATTTCTATAATTTTTGCTGTTCTGTTCTGCCAAATCTTAACCTGATCTCTTTAGGCGTTCTCTTACTATGTATGAAAAACACTATTCGTAATTTGCTTCTTCTCGGCAACAATGGCGTCTACATGCTCTTTTTTATTAAACTGAGATGCACGATTACTAAAATTCTCGAATTAAGCAAACCCGTGGTCCGATTTTGTTGATTGTTGTTTCAAATGATTCCTAAACTTGTGCTTTATCAAATCTTCACATTCACGTTCACACTTCCCATTACTCCACGCATTCATTTAATTTAGAAAAAAATGTTCTTGCGCGGTGCTGCCGTCATTTGCCTCTTCGGGTATAATTTATTTCATTTGTAGGGATTTTTTTTCATTTAAAGGAAATACTTATTTGGTTGATGATTATCAATCATTACAGTTGAAATATTTCCGCTTAACCTATTTTATGCTTGAACCATCAGCCATCGAGGATGAGTCAAAAGTCTCAAACCACCTCGCAATATTTCTACAGTAAAAAGAGAACCCGAAGTTATTTATGGCGATAAAAAAAAGCAAGCTCGGCAAGCCCAACAAGCGACAGCAAATCCTTTTATGGTCATATTATGAAAATAGGTATTATATTAATTAGTTGGAAATCAATGAAGCAAAAAATTAATGCTTTATCGAGCATGGAATCAAAACTAATAGGATTATGTGACGCATTATGTGAAGGCAAAGGGGTTGTATTACTTATAGAAGAAATAAGTTTTAAAAATATCATGGAAAAACCAGTTAAATATCTTGCTGATAATAAGTCTAATGGATCGAACAGGAAATTTTAAAATAACAGCTAATAACACTAGCAAACACGATTTTTACCTCCAGGAAGATAAGAGTGCGCAACATATTAAATTTTATATGTATATTACGAACATCACAATAAAAACGCGAAATCACGTCAAAGTTTTTAAATAGGCCGTATCTTTATACCGTAATATACCGTATTTTGCTATTAATGCAAATCATTTAAATTACACCTGTAAGATATGTAGAATCAATACGCATAAAATCTATTTAAAAAAAAATTTATTCAGTTCACGTATGCCAATTTCACGAGAAAGCAACAAAATTTAATTAAAATGAGAAATTGACAAAATCAGGCTTTCGTGTTTTTTCACCTTTTGTATTCGACGATTGCAGTGTTTATTCTTGCGTCTGATAGTCGCTCTCAATTACGAGTAGGTCTTTGTGGTCTTAGTGAAAGAAGTTTGACTTTCACGCTAAAAAGCTTCCTCGAATTCAACATTTATCAGTAGTTCAAAGGATTGAGTGTATTCGATTTTCAATGTGCAGCGAGATATTGCACGGCTATTGGGAAAAGTTTAATTTCATCGCCTTACAGTTCCTTGTTTCTATTTTCTAAATTAATTTTTTGTCACATTACTTCAGAAAAACATCCCTTGACATTGCAATATTTAAGCTAAAGATTTTTTAAAATTCAAATTTCATAAGATTAAGGGAGATTAAAAAACATAGTCTTCTATATTGGATTTTATAAACGTGCAAATTTATTGTAGTAGAATCGCATGTGAAACTTTTATTTTAAAAAAATGAACACAGCATGCGAGGGGAAGTCAATAAGTATATGCACTTGCAATTTATAACTGATTACATCGGTACAAAATTTAATCGTGAGAATTAAGACGTGCGTTGTAATTATAAACATCAGTGAAAATGAAAATATGTTCCCACCGTTAAGTAAGTTCACTTTTGACAAAAACAACAGACTCATTAATATTATGGACAGCCCAGATCACAGACTCCTTAATAGACATGGCAATGATAATATTCCAAGCTTCACGAAGAGAGGCTTGCAAGAATCATTTGCTTATTAGTCGAATTATTTTTGCAATCTAACACTCTGGGTACTAAGAAGGATGAGCTTCTCCGGAGTATTATGTCATATCTCAGGCGAGAATGTATTACATTTGAAAAATACAACGAGCTGCGTGAAAACGGAATTTGAAAGAATTCTGAATGCGTAATATAATGTACTTAATTTAGTGTTCAATTCATTTATATGGACATTCCATTTGAGGTTTGACTGAATTGAGAGACCCAGGAACATTGTTACTTTAACGTCGTCCACTGTTAATTTTCAATGGTGCATACAATTGCCTGGTTGAAATTAAAAAAATGCGTTGAAACAGTTTTTACTTAATTTACTATCAATTTGTAATTAGCTTCTCGAAAGACGCTACGTCCACTGCAGTGTTGAAAACACTCCCTCCGTATTCGATATAAATGCGACACATACAGTATCATAAATGGGAAGGTGCATTTTGTCGATGTTAATACGCATTATAAAAATATGAAATATAAATGAGCCTGTTCTCTTGGAAAACGAACCTCTTGGGGATCGGCGCCAACGGTTTTGCATTGCGACGCAATTGGAATGTCTTCCTGTCTTCTTTGAAAAGGAACATGGGACATTCTTTTCCTTTCCAAACTAAATAACTCATCATAAAATTAAATCTAAAACAAGGAACACTGCGGTCAGAATCTGAAAACTGTGGCGGTTAGTGATAACTACAAAATATGTAACGAATTAATGGGAGTAAGAATGAAAGAGTGAAGAATGATTGAACAGATAAATAAATATCGTATTCTGCTAAATGAAACCACAATGAAAGAAAGCATGGTGTGCTAAGTCGCAGAAGAGAAGTTTTTTATGAGTTTTCAAGCTCTAAGGAAATTTATCCTGTCTGGGAAATAGATTTTTCGAACGCTTTCGGATAACTTGATCTACCATTTGGTGAAAAGATGGTGCGATTGCTGACGGTTCTTTTCATTCCAAAGCCTATTGAAATAGTGGCTACCTTGCTATGAGAATGCCTGAAATTGGTGATTCGTTATATCCACGTGCCTTCGTTCAATATATTGTTTATGTAGTGTTGTGTGGAATTGCTTTGTCTCGGTCTCTGCTCTATCGACAACATTCGCGATGGCCGCCGAGTGTGTGATGCTTAGGAACACCGGACGTCACCAATTACACGTGGGATTCAACAAAAATAAAACAAATGAATATGTTACAATCATTTATGAGCGTTTACAGCGAAGATAGTTCGGTCTAAACAACCGTAAATAACAGTGCTTTCTATTCATCTCACATTCAAAACAGGATGTGATCACTGCAGGGGATAGAAAAAAGAATTTTTTTGAAGTGGTCAAGGAGCACCACTTATAAACATTTTATCCATTTGAAAATTGTCAACAATGAGCTAACAAATGTCAACTCGTTGTTTCATGAACATCATACCAGTATCCTTTAGTGACATTCAAATTAGCTTAAAAATCTAACGAATTATATGAACGCGAAACTTCAACGCTACATATAAGAAGCAAAAAATAGCTAGAGGTGAGATAAATCCCAAATGTTTTCGACTTCTAATACTAATTTGAATCTTAGAAGTTCTCAACTTCTTTGAATCTCGGAATATTCCTTATTATAGTATTAATAATAAAATTTGTGAAATTTCTACAAGATAGAATCATGCTAAATGGAACAAATAAGAAGTAATTGTTGGATTCCCGAAAACGTTAAATCAGATATCATTCTTAAATTACGTTTGTATTTTTAAAGTAATCAATAAAACAGAAAGTTATATTACACCAAAGTATGTTAAACCAATGAATTAATATATACAACCAATGCATTATATGAAACCAGTAAAAGTACAAAACATCTACACTCTTACGAACAGAACAGACAAAATAAAGCTTTTTTTAAAAAGACGATTCGAAGGATTCAAAAGAAAATTCTTGAAAAATCAACTTTTCGAATCGAATGGAATCGTTTTCAGGATAGGAGGATTCAAATGTCCCACCTCTAGTATTTATCTAATAGTCTGGGGAACTAGTCATCCTTCCCACCTCCAGCCTTCACATACATCAAAAAACACTTTTTGCACTTGAGCCTATCTCCACTGTCCGATCAATGTTCTCTCTGTCCCAGCTGCCGCGTCCGCTCGTTCACAGCGCGCTGACGGGCCGGCGCCATCGCACGCGGAGTGGCATCGTGGGCGGCGCCGAGCGGGTGGCGGGGGTGCGGGCGGGGGCGGGCGTCGACGCGTGGGCGGCTGCGGCGAGGGGGCTGCCGCCGCCGCCGCCGCCGCCGAGCGCTACAGGCGCAGGCCCGCGCCGCCGCCGCGCGCGGGCTCGCTCGTCAGCCGGCAGCTGAGCACGGCCGTGCGGTAGGAGGAGCGCTGCACGCCCAGGCAGCACACGCGGCTCCCGCTCGACCCCTCCGACACCTGCGAAGAAGCACGCGCAAATAAGGCTCCATGCGCACCGGAGCATGTACATATTACTGTAACCTCACATGATAGGGACAATCATGATATAAGAGACTGGATTTTATCTACCAAACAAATAAGCACTAACAATATATATATATATATACACACACATTTATACATACATATATGTATATATGTATTATATATATATATATATTTATTATAAGTAATAGGTAAATAGAAGGGCAATAATGTAAGATTGTAAAAGCAGGAGGTAAATTACAAGAAGAAATTAATTTATATTTTTTAAAATAACGAAAAGAAAACGGTTTTAATGCAGTTTTCCATTTCAAATAAACAATTCTGTGCTCCATTGAAAATGAAAAAAAAAATGAATTGAACACAAATTAAGTTCATTATGCTACGCGTTCAGAATTCTTGCAAATTCAGTCAGCCTTCATACTGCTCGTTGTGTATACTTCGCGAATGTTCATTCCCGCCTGAGATATGGCATTATATTCTGGGGAAATACATCTTATAGCTCCCAGACTTTTAGATTACAAAAACGAATTGTACGAATAATAACCAAATCCCACCCACACGATTCATGTAAGCCTCTCTTCATTTATCTAGGAATTCTACCATTACCGTGTCTTTTTATTTACGAATCAGTGGTTTTGTAAAAAATGACTTGCTCAAGGGCGGGAATATATTTTCAGAAAATTCCGAAGTCTATTACTATAACACTCGACGTAGAAATCATATTCATTAGGTGACAGTATCAACAGCAAATTCACATACAATACATGTACATTATTTTACAACACTTTGCCAGATGACATTAAACGAAATAGACAAATATATTTAAAATACATTATTTCTGCTGCATAACTGTTTCTATACAATTAGAGACTATACTGAGCATCACAAGAAAAGTAACATTAATTTTAACAATGATACATAATGCATTATTTACCATTTGGACTGTATAAATGAGTATAAACAACCTGTAACAACTATTGTACTACAGCTTCCGGGTCAATGACCCCCATCTCGATCAGGTTTTTCGTCCAGTTTCCCTGATCCATTGAGCGAATGCTGAGATGGCTCCTTGTTTTGCTTCTGGACATAAATGTAACTTCATTTTCTGTGCACGTCTTCTAGAATTCAGTGGGAAATACAATTATTCAAATTATCGTTTCCATGTTGTCGCGGCAGGAAGTAATAAGAGCCAAAATTTAATTTATTGCTTTGAAAATAGATTTTTACATGAGTTTTTTTGTTTTTTAATTTTTTCCCCATAGCACGTCATACGCAGTTTTTAACTGTTTTTTTGACGTAAAATAAATAAATAAATAAATAAATATTATTTCACTTAGAACTTCAATTTTACCTACAGCAAGTAACATACCGGAATGTCGTAAATGAGCATTTGAAGAAGCGCAAGGGCTCAGGATGTGTGACAAGTCCATGGACATGCGGGGAAGGCGGAGGAAATATCTAGGGATCTTGCGGCAAAATGCGGAGAACGTGCGGGAAGCCAGGTGAGGTCTGAGTAATGTTTAAGCCCTATTCTACAACATGATCACCTTCTATTTTTTTTGTTGGATATTTAGCTCTCCCCACCCTTTAGCAGGTTAGGTCGGATCTCAAGATAATATCGAATTCTGTGTAATATTAAATATACAACTTGTTATTGTGTGAAACTTAATAACATTAGTAAATATTTGGCTGTCCGGGAGACGCCGCGTCCTAGGCACAGGTGCCAACGTTTCGGCCACCATTCTTCCTCAGGGCAAAACGCGGCATTTCTCGGACAGAAAAGTATTTACTGACTACAGCCGCGGAAGCCTATGCTCTTAATAACACGGGTTCAAGCCTTTGTTTGTTAATAAATGTTCGAGAATATTAAGTTTAATTACGCACCGTACCTACAATGCTGTAAGCACAATTCACTGGGGGTGGTCGGCCGTTCGAAGTTGGTATTTGTCGCGGCTGTGAAGCACGTTTAAAGAGCGCGCCTAAAAAGCAGCGCTCAGCGGCGGTCAGGGAAGGCAGCGGAGGCGGCGGAGCGACAAGACGCCGCCCAATCCCGAAAAGCGAGCTGGTCGGAGAGCCAGCTTCGCAGCAGCGAGTCTCCAGCGCCGCCCGCTTAAAGAGCGAGCGCCGCCAGCCGAGAAGCACGAGTAATTGGCTAGAGAGTTGAGCAGAGAGCGTTAGTGACCGTGCGCCCAGTGAATTCGACGAGGAGATTGTACAGTGGATTTCTGATTACGACATTGCTTGTTTCTTGGTACATCTCCCGGACTTTTGGTTTCTAGATTTTGGATTGTGACTCGGTACGCTCTTTGGACTTTGGAATTGTTACCTTTGTACTTTCGGCAAGTGATTACAATAAATGTTTGTGTATGTAAAGCGTGCAATTATTCTGAACATAACAATTGGCGACGAGGATAAAACTTTTTGCAAAGTTGGTTACGTGTTGTCGCCGGTAACGGAAGGCGACGAAGAAAGTGAAGTGCAACAATCTGGTATTTACTACGAGTAGAAGATGGCGAGCGCACCAGCTCAACCGGAGTTGGCGCAAGTGCTGCAGTTTATTCAACAGCAGCAGCAACAGTTTATGCAGCAGATGTTAGAAATGCAGGCCAAGCAGCATTTAGCGCAACTAGAAACGCTGAAGGCGGTGAGTCAGAACCAAGGCAAGCAACTGCCTGCGCCTTTTGACCCTTTCAAGCCACAATTAGAGAATTGGAGTGATTACGCGGAAAGGCTAGAACAACATTGGATTTTTTGTGGGGTCGAGAGTGAAGAGAATAAGAGGACAGCGTTTCTTAGTTATGGCGGTAGTGAGATTTGCACTGTTAAAGAAGTTATGTACCGGCACGAGATTAATAAACTCAAGTGGTCAGAAATTAAAATTATGTTAGACAAGCATTATGAGAGGAAACCACATGTGGTCGCGACCAGGTATGCGTTCTTTCAGTGCAGAAAGAGGGAAAAAGATACGCATGCCGAATGGATAACAGAACTGAACGGGCTAGCTAAGAACTGTGAATTTAGGTGTCAATCTGAGAGTTGTAAACAATCTTACGCAGAAACTTTAATCAGGGATGTAGTAATTCTGCATACACCCGAGGACGGCATCAGAATGCAAGCACTTAACAGTAGTGACCCGTCGCTGCAGGAAATCCGCAGATTAGCGACGACTTTTGAGGTTACAACTCAGGCTGCAAGGCAGATCGCGGCCGATAATCAGGTTATGCAAGCAGGCTCAGGGGAACAGCGCCGCCGCGATAACAGCAGGAGTGAGAGTAAAACCTTGGAGCGCAAGATAAAGCGGCCGCGGCGCCATCGATCGGTGGACACCTCCAGCTCGAGCGAGCGGAGTGACGTCAGAAGGGCACCGCGTTATCAGCAGCGGTTAGATAACCAGAGCAGTGCGCGTAGTAGCATGAATAGTGGCAGCAACTACAGGGCCGATAAGGACGTCACACCAGAGGTGGCAGTGCAGGTTTAGGCAAGCACAGTGCTTCAAGTGCGATAAAGTGGGCCACATAAAGGAAGTGTGTTGGCAGGTTAAGTTAGAAAGGCGGGAAAGAAGAAGATTAGTAGAGCAAGAGGAAATGGATATCAACGCAGTGAACCAAGTGCTAAATAACAAGGGACAAAATAGGCTGATCCTAGATTTAGAATTGGAAAAAAATAAAGTGAAATTTTTGGTGGACTCAGGCGCAACGGTTACTTTAGTAAATCTTGACACTTATAAAAAATTAGGTTCCCCCCAGGTGAAAAAAGTAGGGAAGCCAGTTTTCGGTTTTGGTAGAGATCCGATTAAAGTAATGGGAAAAGTGAAAATTCCAGTAGTGTATAAGAGCAGAAAAGCAGTTTTGGAAGTAATTGTAGTGGACAGATATGACGTAATGAACGTTCTGGGCCTAGACAGTTTCGAGAAAATTGGTTTAGGAGTCGTGGATAATGTGTTCACCCTGCAACAGGAAAAACTGTCAACATTGGTAGATGTACTGAAAGATGAATTTTCTGAGGTGTTTCAGCCCGGATTAGGAAAATGCAAAAAATTTGAGGCAGAACTTAAGTTAAAAGAAAATATTAAGCCTAGATTTTTTAAGGCACGGCCGGTGCCGTGGGCCATTAAGGAAAAAGTGGAAGCTGAGTTGAGAAGGTTAGAGGAACAGGAAATAATTACAAAAGTGACAACAAGCAGTTGGGCTACGCCGTTAGTGGTGGTGTCAAAAAGCAATGGGGATGTGCGTTTATGTGGTGACTTTAAAAGCACGGTGAACGACCAACTAGAAATTGAACAATATCCGATCCCCAAGCCAGAAGATTTATTTTTCAAATTGGCAGGTGGTCAGCAGTTCACTAAAATAGACTTAAAATATGCATACTTGCAAATTCCCCTCAATGAGGAAGCAAAGAAAGTATTAGTGATTAACACTCCGTTAGGGCTATTTAGATATAATAGATTGCCTTTCGGAATTGCTTCAGCAGCGGCCATTTTCCAGAGAGTTCTAGAACAGATAACGTCACAAGTGAGTGGATTCATTAACTACCTGGACGATATCATCGTAACAGGCAAAAGCAGGGAAGAACATATTAGGAACTTAAAAGAATTGTTAGCACTTTGGCAGAGTGGGTTTCAAAGTGAATTTCAAGAAATGTGAATTTTTCAAGCAACAGGTAACATTCCTAGGCCATGAAGTAACGGAATCCGGTATTAAGCCAACGGAGCACCACGTGGAAGCCATAAAAAACCTCCCTGCTCCCAAGAATGTGAAGGAGCTTCAAGCTTTGGTAGGAAAGATAAACTATTACAACAAGTTTATTAAGAACTTTTCTTCGATTACAGCCCCTTTGAATGCATTAAAAAAGAAGGGCGTTAAATTTGTGTGGTCACCAGAATGTGAGGTGGCACTGGGTAAATTGAAGAAAGCTATTGTTGAAGCGACACAGCTTAACCATTATATCCCGGGTAGGGTGACCACGATTGCGACTGACGCATCAGATTATGGAGTAGGGGCAGTATTATCACAAAAGGATGAAGCGGGTGTAGAGCGCCCCATCGCTTTCGCGTCCAAGTCATTAAACAAGCATCAAAAAAATTACTCCCAGATAGAAAAAGAGGCTTTAGCAGTAATTTTTGGGGTTAGAAAGTTCAATGAGTACGTTTATGGGTCCAAGTTTCATATTATCACGGACCATAAGCCGTTGGTACAGTTGTTTCATATGGGTAAGAAGTTGCCGGAAAGTATGGCAAAAAAGCTGCAAAGGTGGGCTTTGTTTTTGACTGACTACCATTATCAAATTCATTATAGGCCCACAACCCAGCACGCCAACGCGGATGCGCTGTCTAGATTACCAGTGGGTCCAGACGTGGAGTTTGATGAATCGGAAGAAGCATGCCAGCAAGTCGATCTAGAAGACTTGGGGGTGCTACAGGATTTCCCCATCACAGCCGCAACGATTGCATCAGCTACGGACCAGGATAAGGAGTTGCGGGTGGTTAGAGAATATGTAAGGAAAGGTTGGCCGAGGAGTTGCGAAAGAGTAGCACTGCGTGGTATAATAAAAGGGACGATTTATCAGTTAAGTCAGGAGTTTTATTACTAGCTAGTGAGCAAGGAGCAAAGGTGGTGATACCGAGAGTCCTGAGGAAGCAGGTACTGGAATTGTTACACCAAGGACATTGGGGGATTGTGAGTACAAAACAGTTAGCTAGGCGCCACTGCTATTGGCGAGGAATGAACTCTGACATAGAAGAATTGGTTAGGAGTTGCAACGCGTGCCAAATGAATCAGTCCGCCCCGCGGCAGGATTGGCACTCGTGGCCGACACCTGAGGCGCCTTGGGAGAGAGTGCACGTCGATTTTGCCGGTCCTTTTTGGGGGAAAATGTGGCTAGTGGTAGTTGATGCTTGTCCAATTTCCCATTCATAGTGGAGATGGGAGTCACCACGGCCGCGGCGACGATAGATGCCTTGAGAAGATCTTCGTGACAGAGGGACTGCGCAATCATTGGTGTCCGACAACGGACCCCAGTCCACATCAGAAGATATTTTCGATTCTGTAGGTCCAACGGCATCAAGCACATATGTGCACCGCCTTCCACCTCAGTCTAATGGGGAGGTGGAGCGGTGCGTTCGCACCTTTAAAACGGCAATGCGAAAGGCGAGGGACGCCGGAGCTGAGAGGAGCAGGGCGCTGATGCGGGTGCTGGCAACATATAGGACGCTACCTGGACCTGAAGGGAAGAGCCCGGCAGAGATTCTGCATGGCCGGCAGCATAGGTCACTGCTGTCATTGCTAGTACCAGGTAACAGTCACAAGGAAGAGGAGTTGCAGCCGAAATTCCAGGTAGGCAGCAAAGTTTATTGTACCTCGTTTAAAAAGGAACCTGCCTGGTGCCTGGAGTAGTAATAGGAACCCGAGGGAGTAAAGTATATGAAATTTTGACATATAGCAAAACGGTGGTGAGACACCAGGGACAATTGCGCCCCAGGTACACGCTGGAGCCGGTAGACACATTAGGAAGAGGCTCGGAAAGAAATATAGGAGAGAGAGCTATGAGAGAACTGATTCATGACGCCCCATTACAGGAGCAGCCCACAGAGCCGCCGCCGCCCACGCCGGAACTTCCGGCGGTAGCACCAAGGAGGTCCACAAGACGCCGCGTACGTTTTGCACCGTACACGACGCTTTCAAGAGGGGAGGTGTCGCGGCTGTGAAGCACGTTTAAAGAGCGCGCCTAAAAAGCAGCGCTCAGCGGCGGTCAGGGAAGGCAGCGGAGGCGGCGGAGCGACAAGACGCCGCCCAATCCCGAAAAGCGAGCTGGTCGGAGAGCCAGCTTCGCAGCAGCGAGTCTCCAGCGCCGCCCGCTTTAAGAGCGAGCGCCGCCAGCCGAGAAGCACGAGTAATTGGCTAGAGAGTTGAGCAGAGAGCGTTAGTGACCGTGCGCCCAGTGAATTCGACGAGGAGATTGTACAGTGGATTTCTGATTACGACATTGCTTGTTTCTTGGTACATCTCCCGGACTTTTGGTTTCTAGATTTTGGATTGTGACTCGGTACGCTCTTTGGACTTTGGAATTGTAACCTTTGTACTTTCGGCAAGTGATTACAATAAATGTTTGTGTATGTAAAGCGTGCAATTATTCTGAACATAACAGTATTAATTACGAATTTATTTTTAGTTTTAAAATAATGATTTATAAAGTGCGGAATGTTTGCACCAGTGATATTTACGTTGGTAGATAATACCCCAATGGAATCAACAAATTAAGATTACGCAGGAGGTAATACATTTAGTCCCTAGGCCTCTAGAAAATACTCGAGAGTCAGACTGCATCTACTGAGGTAGATCGTAGGACGTAGCTGGAGAGATGCAAAAGAAACGGCAGTGACGGTTACAGTGTGTTCCAAGGCTCTGGACGATAAAAAAAATGTTTACATGACCACGTCCCGCATCTACCTGCATAGTCGGAAGGAGCGTTCAGACTTCAATCGCCGAACTTCAGCCTCCTCATCGGCCCTCACAAATGTTATCTCACTGTCCTTTCACCTGCCGAATACTCAGGTCATGGCATGTACTATGTAACAGGGGCAATTGGTGTCCCAACACACTGGAGGTTGCAGCTCCATTGAATGACGGAAATGAAATTTCCAAAATTCAGAACATTAATATATAATAAAACGTAAGACAGTCATGTAAGTTAATTAAAACTACGTATGATAAAAGTATATATTGAAACATTACTTACAGAATTTTATGTGAAGAATATTGCCTCTCGCTACGTGGTTCTGGCTTTGGTTTCCAGTGTGCACTCGAGTTTTGTGTCAGTAATGCATTGACACAATTGACGGTAATGTAATAAAAACCCTAGGTTTCGTAAATACGGTGATCGCAGTTTGAAACAAGCGCTATTGTTTAAACACGTTTTACACAAATAAAATTATTTTATTTCGAAAATTTCACTACACTACTGTATATTACAACATTGAAAGATCTTCCACACACTTTCATATTCACAACCCTCGCAGACTGCTGCCAAGCCCGCGAAGATGCACACACCATGAGAGACAAAAAGGAACTTCCTTTCAGAACGACCGACTTTACACAAAAAGCTCATCAAACGTATATTTTGAATCAACAAACTTGAAAGGAAACTAAATTCTCCAAACATCATAAATAATGCATTCAATACCGTAAAAAATTGACTGAACTTGTGTACTCTCAATATCACGCGAAATTCTTAAAATGACGTTGCAGCTAGTGTCAGACGATGGCAGAAAATTGGGATTCCTTTCGGGCGCCATTCTGCGCTCGGCCCCAGTCCCCTCACCCATGGAAGAAGTCTGGTTGCTGAAGGCCATATGTTGAAACATAGGGCCAAAAATTAAACAGAAAACGTAGCAGTAATAGAGTAAATGCTGTAATATAGCCAACAGCGTAACATGGTGCTCTCCTGGAGGTGTTCATTAGGCACTCTTTGGTTTCAAAACGATTTCATATAAATCGATATTGCTGCATAATCTTAAATATTGAATGCCATTAAAAGGAAAACGTATATTCCTAATATATTATATGACCCTTTTCTATTATTTGGAAGTTGTATAACCATGCAACCTAAGCACGGGCCACCATTTCTATATAATCTCTTACTGTAACACTCTTCTCATTTCATTTCATTTTAACGCCTTCCTAGTCTGTTAATGTGCGATGATATCAGATATTTTACAGCAATTTTGTGTTTTACCCTAGCGCATGGCTTCGCGTTTTATATCAGCCACAACGCAGTTACGAGGCCATATCTGGACAGTGTAAGGGTAATATTCTCCACTTCATAAACGCTCCAAAAGGATAAAAAGAGGCCGCCGGTCTTTGCAGGGTTTGCTGAAAAGTAGCCTATGTACTTAACCACTTTTTAAAAGTAATGTTCTTTACAATTAAAGACAATGAAGATTCATGGATCATAAGACACTGAGTTGAATTAAGAACATAGTTGGTTTGCAGGGGCCCAGGCATATTATGCTTCATTAATTTCGAAATTAAAGAAGGAATAATATTTGTGTTTGAAACAGAGTTGAAATGGGCATTATCTTACGTATGGTGTAATATCTCTTTGACGCAAGTGATAGAATATCAATAACACACATCATACACACATTTTCGGACAATATAATTTTACTTAGCAGAAGACAATTTCTTCGCTTTTCCTTGTCCAATTTCAAACATCACTGAAAGTTTACCTGCACGAGAGACGCTAAATTGGCCACAATTTTAAAATATTATTATGAGGGCTTGCACATTTCACAGAGGGGTTATTACTCCTAAACAGCCAACAGGCAAAGTGTTGCGAAGCGATTTTATATCCAATTGACAAACAAAATTTACGAGGGTGGTAGATAATGGTGATAGATTTTATGAGCGCAAACAAACATATCCATTTCATTGCAGATTTATGAAAATGAAGTTTGCTCATGCGTATTAATCAGTATAATTTAAGGCAATTGGAAAATTCCATACATTTCAGGTAGATTCTTATCTACAAAAATATATCTGCGATGATCACAAATACATGTATATTTTGCATGTATTCAAATTTAGTTTGTTGTGAAGTAAATGTTTTCTCAATAGTTAAATGTGTTCCTACTTTCATACTTGGAATTCAATAAACATTTAATTTACGAATGGACGCAATATTGTAATGCGATAATACAAGCATTATTTAATCTGAAGAATAATTCGTTTGAAAAATAGTTATACCACCCGACAATTAAATCTTCTTTGTTAATACTATACTCATATTTTTACTTTGTCACATTTTGCTATGAAATAAGTAAAAATGAAATGCATTTAGATATTTCAAAATCGAGTAGTTATTACTTTCTCCGTTTACGTAGCAACAACAATTTTCTTCGTGAGCAAAATAAGAAAATTCCTAAGAGACACACTAATTTAGGTCAAGGGAGCGTGTAGCTCAGAGTATCAACTGATGTCACTGCAGCGCCTCTGACCGGGAGGTCCTACGTTCCAGTCCTGACGACGGCAGGATTTTCGACACTAGCTTTTCAGGTAGGTCGAATTCAGTCGCTGTCTGGAGGAGAATTCTAGCGGCCGGCTGCTCTGATCAGTAGTTTTCCGTGGTTTGTCCGATCAACACCAGGCGAATGCCAGAATCCTTCCTCTTCCTTGTCCTATCCTCTCCCCTTACACACACACACACTTACACTAACATACACTACACTACCACATATTCCGAGAGCCGGCGGGAGCTTAGAGCTTGTCCTGGCTGGGGCGGTGCCCCGCTGGTGGGAGAGTCCTGGTTAGGGGGAAACCCCACTAGCCGACGGTAGGTCGGCGCCGGATCTCGACATCCAGCAAAGGAAGATCACCGCCATCTCCCGAAAAAAACATGCACTACACTAACGAGACTAATGACCGAAGCAGTTGACGCGCCCGGAAACACGAAAAATCAATCAATCAAACACAAGCAACAGTGTGCATGCGAGTGAAAGTGATAGTGACGCGGCATTGGCCTTTTAGACCTGAATGTGAGTGCTGCGACGCGACAGGTACGCTCAGAGTAAGCGTGGTGAATGTGATAGTGAGAAATCGCAATTGTAGATAGATGTAATCGAGGTGTAAGACGCAAAAGTAAATAGTATACAGAAATTAGAACTATTATCCATCACTATCAATATCAGTCAGTCTCCTTTCTTAAGATTATACTAACATTTTAACGCAAATTGTAGAACACTGGAATTTTCACAAAATGGATGTTGTATGATTTTCGTATCATAAAGTATTTTTAAAATTCTCGATTGATTACACAGGCACGCAAAAAAAAGTTGTCAGACCCAAAGTCCGGACAAATATTTCTCCTTGGATTTCAACGCGGTTAATCTGAATCTGAACCCAGAATTGCGCCATCACCCTCCACTTTTTAAACGCAAAAACATCCTGATATTGTATTTTTGTTTGTTTTAAAGGGATGTTGTCAGACCCAAAGACCCGACACATATTTCTCTACGTATTTCGCCATTCTGGCTTCAGATTCAGATTTAACGCGTCGACATACATCGAAAAACATGTGTCAACTCTTTAGGTCTGACAATAACACCCTAAAAAAACAACAACAGAAAAAACAAAAATTTCACGGTGGTTGTTCGCGATTTAAAAAATGGAGTGGTGTAATTCTGGCATTAGATTCATATTGAGTCTGACAACTTTTTTTTGTGTGCCTGTTTTATCAAAAGGCTTGACGGCCTTGTTTGAAAATTATCAAATCTAGTGTCACAAGAAGTACGAAATTTACCGGGTAAATAAATATTTTATTGTTTACAACATTTCAGATTTTGAAATATTTGTCAAAAGTTAACATGTTCAAGCGACTAAACCGGGAGAGGTGGCTCAGGGCTTCAACTCATGTCACTACAGTGTCCTGAGGTTCGAGTCCCGAGGGTGGCAGGATCTTCGATACTAGCCAGATAGCTAGGTCGAGGTCTGTCGCTGTTTGGAGTAGAATTCGGCCGGCTGCTCTGACCGGTAGTTTTCCGTGTTTTTTCCGATTAATAGTAGGTGAATGTCGGAGCAGTACCCGAACGGGCCACGGACCTCGTGCGACCTTTCTTTCCCATTTCTTGTCCTATCTTACCCCTTACACACACACACACACACACACACGTACATTCACTACTTTACTACACATGTCGGGAGAACGTTCGGGAGCTTAGAGCTTGTCCCTGATGAAGTGGTGCCCCGCTGGTGGTTGGGTAAACCCTGCAAGTCGTTGTGTAGGTCGCAGCCGGATCGCACCATACAGTGATACCATCAACACATACCGAGATGAAACATGCACTAAACTTACAGGATTAATACACAGTAATTGACGTGTATGGAAACACGAAATAATCCTCAATCAATGTAATTCATACCTAGGAAATGCTTTAGTAAAGCTAGTGGAGCTACAAATGAACATACTTTCTTGCATTATTTGTAACAAATACGCAATATTATAATAATACTTGTGTGTAAATGTAAAAGGGTTTTCTACCTGCAATTTCTTCTACGTAGTAGAGAGAAATTTATGTTATGCTGCGCGAAAACAACAAATTTTTGATAGAAAAACTTATTTATTACAGGGCTCAGGTAAAGAAAAAGTGAATAAATTTAGTTGCTAAATTTAGAAAACAAATCTGTCTGTCTGTCTCTCCGTCCGTCCGTTCGTCTATCTGTGCGACATCTAGCGTCTGTGAACAACGCTAGCGGCTAAACCATTCTGCCGATTTTCTGTAAATTTGATATTCCCCAATCGATCTGGCTGAATCGAACCTTTGAATTTGAAATCGATATTTTAAATTTTGGGGTGTACTTTACATGAAGACACTGGGACATTTTCAAAAAAATAGCTCCATCGTTTTTGATTAAATTTTGTCGTTGAATAGTGTGAAGGACATTTAAGAGAATGGTGCAGGTCTCATGCTCGTTGAAAATCCTAAGTTTTCGAAAATTGCAAAAGTTCAAACTTTTTTCGGCGTCTTTCTACAACTACAATTATGAAGATAGAGCTTTTTTCCTTCATGAAATCTGTTCCTTAAAGATAGATTTTGAAATAAGTTCAAGTACAATTTTTGGAAAATTTGAGTACTTTTCGCGTAATTTTGCGTGAAAGTACGGCCGAGAAAGTACGCGCTGTTTTAGCCACACTAGTTTTTCTACATTTGGATTCGAATTAAGGTTCTTAGGTTTAGCACGGAATTCTCGTTATACCCCCCTTCAGCATCAGACTCACAGACCAGACTGACAAAAATATGTTTTGCCTTAAACCAGTTTTTTTTATATCAACGACCCACAAAATGTGGATTCTGACTTCAAAACTTATTAGAGGAAGTAATGTGCTACAAATAGAAGGAAACTTTATTCACTTTTTCGATATCAGGGATCCACAATACAAGTTCTTGTGTCAAATAAATCACCCCTTTTTGATTCAGCTTTACAATACTCTCTCTTCATTACGTGAGAATGTAATAGGCGATAAAGTAAACACATAACATTTATGAAAATTCTCATAAATTTGAGGATCAACATGTTTCTGAGTAGTCTGATTATGTACTATCTGATGATTTGAAGAATATGATGGCGCGGTTGAATCATGTTAATTACATTATTAAAAAAGTATATTTATCAATATGATTTAACTTTGATCATTACCAGTCAATATTTAAAAGTTTATCGTTGCTGTACATTTATAGAGATATTTACGTGTTTCCAGTACAAAAGAGACATTATGCAGGTTCTCTGTACATTGTATACGAGTTATTTTAAAACAACAAAAACTGCATGTTTGCCAACCTGTATGAAGCAAAGCTCCATTTTATATTCATGAAATTATAGATGATATTCTAAAATTGAAAAAATAATGTAAAAAAAGGGAAGTGAGCATTAGTAGCAGCAATGGTAAGTCAAAATGTCAAACGAGCGTCAGTGTGTCACGACGGAAATGAGGCGAATTAAAAACAATAGGACTCGACAGGGCTTAGAGGCTTCAGTAAGTAATTGGTGGAGCTCAGCAGCGCTCGTCCCACCGGAAGGCGCGTGGGCGGCGAGCGCAGCCGTGCGGGCGCGCGGGGCAACTACAGGACCAGGCGCGCAGCGGGCAGCGGCCGGCCTCGGCGCGCGGCGGGGCGGGGTGCGGAGGGCGCGCGGCTGCGCAAATACGACGGGTCGCGCTCGCGTGGCGAGATGGCACGGTGCGTCGCCCAAGGGACGTTTCAACTCGAAAATCCACTTGATTTTGGTTGGTAGGTTAGTGATTCCGGGCGTGTCAACAGCTCAGGTCATTGGTCTCGTAAGTGTAGTGCATGTTTTTTGTTGGGAGATGGCGGTGATCTACCCCCGCTGGATGGCGAGATCCGGCGCCGACCTACCGTCGGCTAGTGGGGTTTCCCCCTAACCAGGACTCTCCCACCAGCGGGGCACCGCCCCCGTCGTGACAAGCTTTAAGCTCCCGACCGGTCTCCCGGAATATGTGGTAGTGTAGTGGATGTTAAAGTGTGTGTGTGTGTGTGTGTAAGGGGAGAGAATGGGACAAGGAAGAGGAAGGAAAGATCGCGTTCGGTCGTGACCCGTTTGTTGGGGTACTGCTCCGGCATTCGCTTGGTGTTAATCGGAGAAACCACGGAAAACTACCAATCAGAGCAGCTGGTCGCTACAATTCTCCTCCGGACAGCGACTGAATTCGACCTAGCTGGAAAGCTAGTGTCGAAAATCCTGCCGTCGTCAGGACTCGAACCTAGGACCTCCCGGTAAGAGGCGCTGCAGTGAACCACCGCTCCCGGTATACATCACTTGACAAAAAAGCCCCCCTTCTAATGCGTTGGGGGAATAGTGACTCTCGAAGTGCGTGGTCTCGGTACTCGGTATAAAGAGGCGGGCATCGATAGGGAAGACAATAGAATTGAATAAAAAACGCGTAACATATTACGTAATGTTCGCAAGCATTGTGATGTCTTACAATAAATGTTACAAATATCTAGGAAATGTGGGGGAGACGAAAATGTGCGACAATAATATTGAGGGTCACAGAAAAAGTGTTACCCACTTCTACAGCATGTAAGAGATTCATACCTTTTTGACAATATATCTGTGGTGGGAAATTTAATTTAGGGAAGTTACACATTTTATTTGCCCCTGGTTGGTAGACATTTCATCGTGTTCTAGTATTTAGCGGTACGCGTTCTAAAACAAAGAGATTTCGGATATCCCGTACACCGGCGCGAAGTGGTGTCACCTGACAGAGACAAATATCATTTGTATAACTTAGTTATTTAAAATCCACCCCCACATTGTTTTAAAGAAGAGATGATAATCATGAATCTTTAACATGCTAAGCTGGTAACACTTTTCTGGGACTCTCAATAATATTGTAGCTCACATAGAAGGAAATTGCACCAATAGTAGTTAATGACAGATTCATGATACACATCTGTGTAAAAAACATTGAAGAGAATGAATTCTTCTTCATTTTAAAAATGTAAACACGAGTTCCAGTTTGTTTTAAATAGAAGCCACAACATATTTTATACAAAAAAGAGATTAATCAAAATTCAAATCGCGGACAGCGTTGCAACCAAAAAACAACTTTTCATCACAAATGCAATAAAAATGGTTGTAGTTCTGAATTCTTTCAATAACCAAGGATGAAATTTTGTAGGTATAAAGTACAAGTATCTAGGAGTACTTTGGTTTTTGAAAATTAAAAAAAGACAATGACATATTTTCACAATCGATTTTTAAAATTGTTTACCCATTTATGCCCTCTATGACCTTTCAGTGACATTGAAAAAATGTTGTTGTGCAATTCTTCTGTTGCTTGACATCAGTAGATAGTGTTTACAAAATATTAGACGAAACTTTATATTAGTTTTAGTTAGGAATTTTTTAATGCACCAAACACGAAAAATTTATGAAAATCGTTAAAAAATTTAATTAGTTTTTGATGGAAAATAACGTTCCAAAAAATCCAAAAAACGTTTTTTGCTTTTTATCATCCTGAATCCGAAAATATAATTATTTTCATGATTTCCGAACCTTCGATATTTTTTTGGCCGTTTTGACAAAGAATGTTCCGTATCGCAAAAATTATGTAGATGGAGTAAAGTTGGAGTGAACATTTCTTCCTTAATAGTCGAGCGATTTCATAATTTGTAACGAATATCTATCTTTTTCAGGAGTAAGAATACTGATATACATTAATTTCTACAACGACTACATTAGTAAAGAACATTGCTTTTTATTAAATTACCGGTTGCGTTAACGAGTATGGTAGCACATACACTATTTTGTATTTCAGAAAATGGATTACTTTGAGGTAAACCACAATTTTCATTGTAGAGAGAACATGATGGACGACTACTGCAATTATTTGCAGAGTGATATCCCCCATTCTGTTGAAGTTAAGGTTTTCCAACTTTTGTAAGAAAGAAAGGTTTTCATGGGCCGAAGTTCTACAAGTCCGTGGAAAACTTGCCCGGATTGCTTAATGGAAGCAGAATTCTAATTGATGGGGAGGGGGAATGAATAAATTCAATTTAACTGCAGAGTATCGTAATGAGGTAACGAATGAGAACCTTTAAAATGCAATTCATAGATTAAAGGACGTTCAAGAACTATTAATTTCATAGTCAGGAAACATGGACTTGAGTAGAGAAGTGTTGAATGAAGAAATTAATGTACGAATACGTTGTAATTAAATCATAAAAATGCAGATTAAAATATTTTGTAGGAAACACATCCACATGCTGTTTTTAGCGCTATATTAACAAGTCAATTTAAGTAGTTTGTTTATTATTTGCTAAAGAATTTATTTTCAAAGAAATTTGCGCGTCGGTACTGGTATATATCCAACTTCCATCCTAACTAGTACGTCACAATTCAAAGTGAAATGTCTCTCTGACTTTCAAAGTGAATCAAATAAACTGCAAATACTTCGGTTCCTAAATCAAACCTTCTGCCCGTGGATAGGCGCCAAAGGCAGAACCGCTAGTCATTTTCTGGAACACGATCTCGTTAGCTTTATCAAACAGGCACTCAACGTATGCAACGTGCAATTTCACTAAAGCACCTGGAAACTAATGGCTGCGTCTGTCAACAACAGCAAAGCTGGTGATCCAACAAATAATTTAAAACGCAAGTACAAATTCAATATTGGAAACAAAGCCTTTCAATTATTCAAACATTATTTTGCTGTGAATTTCATAATAAATTGCTTACGAAATTGAATATAGTTAGCGCTCAAGGTTTTGGTTTTTGTTGTTTTCGGTTAGGTGTGTTCTAGCGGAGACTGGGTTATGCGCTGAGCGATGTTCATTTGTCTGTCACTGCAGTGATATAGTTCAGGGTAGTGAACTTAACAATTACAGTGCTTTCTTATGAAAGTGAATCGGAAATTATGCGCTGTATAGACTCAAGGTGGTTTAGAGTGAATGGGAGGGCCGAATGCCTGAGCCTTGCCGTGACTTAGATCCGGGCGAGCGAAGCACCTGTCTATGAAAGTAACGTCACGAGGATATAGCGATTTATCTTGCCAAATTTCTTTGGAGACAAGACTGTAACAGAATATATAGAGATCATTTTCGGTCCATGATAGAAGATATAAGGATGTTGTACCCTGGACATGAATAAATAATTCAATTTAAGATTTAATATCATTGTGTCGAATATTTATTAACTCCCTAACCATTCCTGTTTCATATATCTTACGCTTAGGTTGGCAGTATAATTACAACTAGCGGTGGGGATGACGTCAGTGAACAAATGCACATCGCCACTCCGCTCATAACCAAGTTTGCGCTAGAATATCTAGTTAATTTACACTCATTTTAAACAAATTTTTGGAGACACTAATTTGATCATGAAATAACAATTTTTAGTACAAATCATTACATCATACCTGTTTGCGTGAATGACGTTTTCTGACGGATTTATCACGTGTCGTTTGAATACCATATTCACTACTTTCATGTGCTTACAACAAATTATACAATACCAGTACGTCACATTTCACAATCAAATATAGTCCTCTAGCTCTACTAACCCTAGGACGCGAATAAGGTGCGATTATCCTACCAGTATGTAGTGATATGAGGATATTCAAGAAAATTGCCTTGCAGATAAAAGTGTGTTTTTTTTACATTTAACCAAATTCAATGAATTTTCGGGAAATGACAAAGTTCTATTCTTCTCGTGTTAAATATCGTCACTAGATTAATAGTCGATACAACTTATTTGCAATCATTGGTATCCACACAAACAAACAAACAAACACATGTACTAACGTGACCTCGGATATACCAAAACAGCTGAAACCATAAAGTTTGAATTAATATAAACTTTTTTCACTTCTTAATCTCCAAACAAACTATTTTCAGTTATTAATCAATTTATAATTGTTTTAGAAAAATTAGTGTATGCAACTTTTTTTTCTCCAATGACATGTCTCTGAGTTGACGGCTTTTGACTCGGGATGGAAAACAGACTTTCTCACACATGACATTGCACGTGTGACCTTTGCCTTTGATCCTTAGGCAACTCGTCACACACTAGTGTTTGGCGGGTCACATTCTAAAGCAGTCAAAGCTGTTTTCATGCCATCAAAACACCAACGAATGAGAGTTGCCTACGAGAGCACATGTATAACTTCGATGAATGAAATTTACCATATATTCATAAGAAAATAATATCAGTTTACATCCCCTTGTCACACTTTAGAAATTTGTGACATTTATTCTGAGACAAACTGAAGGTAGGCTAATGGATACGTACGCTACAAAATCCACAGTTCATAATTCAATGTTCATTTAAAGAACTGGAACACACATTGTGTGGTATTATTACGATATTAACTCAAAGGTCACATGTCCTGCGGATAATATAAGGCCTAGAGTGGGACACATTGAGTAAACAGAGAAGGTTACATGTTCATTATCAGTGAAAACTGAACTACAACAGAGTACATATCCGGAAGGATAAGCGGGAATTCGGGTGAATTCATGTAAGTGCGATCCAAGAAAAATAATTGATTTAATCAAACCAGGACCAGGGTAATGTTAGAAAGGAATTGGGTGTGTCAATGCAAGTAACCCAATGTCATATCTTAGTCGCACGAATCAAAACGCCTTGGCTATATAAAAATGTGGAAAGTTGAACAATACAGTCAAGAAGGTTATCTCTCGTACTCGATACATTGGAGCGAAGGACTTCTTGGCATTGTGGACGCGAGCCCATGTTAGAATATTGACCAGAAGGACATGTCGCAGACGGTGGATCTGTCTCCAAGCGACGTCGGGCTGAGGTCTCTGTACAGGTGAGCCCGTGTAATTGGGACATTAACCCAAAGTCCCCATTCTCCCACTCGACGGGGGCGTGTCGAAAGGGAACGCTGGAGAGGATGCTTGTGGAGGTCATACCTCGCAGTCGACGGGATCCGGCGTGGCGGCGGCGGCGGCGGTGGCCGGCGCGGGGGCGGGCGGCGGGCGCCGCAACGAGCACACGGGGCGGCCCACGCTCTCCCCGTCGGCGCTGTGCAGGCGGCGCGGGCAGCGCACGGAGGCGGCGCGGGGCCGAGGGCGGCGGGGCGGAGGGCGGGCGCGGGCGACGGCGGCGTGGGCGACCCCGCCCCCGCCCCGCCGCCCCCAGCGCCGCCAGCGCCGCGCGCCGCGTGCCCGGAGTGCTGGCGCCCTCGCGAAGCGCCGCCATCGACATGGTGCTCACGCTGCTCCGCGCGCCCTGGCACGACGACAGGTACTGCTTGAGCGAGGCGCGGAAGTGCGGGTGCGACAGGCCGTACACGATGGGGTTGTACACCACGCTCGCCTGCGCACACCACACCAATGGATTATGAGTAATGAACGAGAGAGAGAGAGGGAGAGAAAAGAGAGAGAGGGAGAGAGAGAGGGAGAGAGAGGGAGAGAGAGGGAGAGAGAGAGGGAGAGAGAGAGGGAGAGAGGGAGAGAGAGGGAGGAGAGAGAGAGAGAGAGAGAGAGAGGAGAGAGAGGGAGAGAGAGAGGAGAGAGAGGGAGAGAGAGGAGAGAGAGAGGGAGAGAGAGGAGAGAGAGGGAGAGAAGGAGAGAGAGGAGAGAGAGGGAGAGAGAGGAGAGAGAGGGAGAGAGAGGAGAGAGAGGGAGAGAGAGGAGAGAGAGGAGAGAGAGGAGAGGAGAGGAGAGAGAGGAGAGAGAGGGGAGAGAGAGGAGAGAGAGGGAGAGAGAGGGAGAGAGAGGGAGAGAGAGGGAGAGAGAGGAGAGAGAGAGGAGAGAGAGAGGGAGAGAGAGAGGAGGAGAGAGAGAGGAGAGGGAGAGGAGAGAGAGAGGAGAGAGAGAGGGAGAGAGAGAGGAGAGAGAGAGGAGAGAGAGAGGAGAGAGAGAGAGGAGAGAGAGGGGAGAGAGAGAGAGGAGAGAGAGGGAGAGAGAGGGAGAGAGAGGGAGAGAGAGGGAGAAAGAGGAAGAGAGAGAGGGAGAGAGGGGAGAGTGATGGAGAGAGAGGGAGAGAGAGGAGAGAGAGAGGAGAGAGAGGGAGAAAGAGGAAGAGAGAGAGGGAGAGAGAGGGAGAGAGAGGGAGAGAGAGGGAGAGAGAGGAGAGAGAGGGAGAGAGAGAGGAGAGAGGGAGAGAGGAGAGGAGAGAGAGAGAGAGAGAGAGAGAGAGAGAGAGAGAGAGAGAGAGAGAGAGAGAGAGAGAGAGAGATGTAATTAATAGAACAATACATTCATTCGCGTGCACACTAGATGCTCACAGAATGTTTTAAAGTATCTTCGTGTACCAAGCAATACATTTGTTCGTTATCATTACTGAATAAAAATACATATTTATTGGAAGAGAGAATTCGTAGACACTTGCTTTAACTGATCTGAAATATTTTATATTCTTAAATTGGCATGTTTCTGCTACAGAAATATATCACAAAAAAGTACTTTCTCTCTTCTGCTAGAGCATAATAACAATTTTCCATGAATAATTTTAAATTTATTACACAAGAACAATGAAATTCTCATACAATGAACAACACATCAATTCCAATCCCTTTGGTGACTACGACTCGTTTTAAATAAAAACAAATAGTATGTACACGTGTCACAGAATCAGTGTTAGGGATTACAGATGAACTGAAAATTTATATTTCCTATAATGACGCGTTGAATATATGATTTTTGCCTCTGATTTTTAGTTAACTTCACATGCCGTACTTTTATGACATTGATTTTATTAAGATATATTGTTTTGGTGTGTGGCTTTGGTATAAATTTATTTTGTGTTATTCAGATTATATGTTTAATTTTTTCTTTGTATACCTTCGGTTTTTGTTGATTTTCTTCTTGTTTAGATGAGACTTATCGTACTCCTTCTAGTCACGTTCTGAGACGGACAAATTTCGTGAACCTGACGAATAGTGGTATAGCAGAAGTTTCTACAAATTAGATGCAGATATCATATGTGTAACTTAATTATATGAAATTACCAACCACTTGGCAAAAACTGATTATCTTCAAACCCTATATATGTAACAGAAATTTGTAACATATATTTTAAGACATCTATTTATGACCCTCTTTTCTGTAATTAATGATGTAAAATAGTTAATATTAAGTACTTTTATAGTATTAATTTATTTACTATTTCGAGGCTTCAACATCTTGCTTGGAAATTCCAAAGTTTCTAGTAATCTAAAATTATGTAAACGGAACGCGAGATGCTGCCCAGAGATGTATGATTTATCAGAGATCTGAACGAGGTCCAGGCACGAAGACTGCCACAGCAAATCGTTAAATGAAATATGTGGTGCACCCGCAGAGTAGTTTCCTCTCTGCTTAAAACTAATTACCACTACGCATTTAAATTATCTCTCAAGAGCACTGAGATATTGCATCTGTTAACGTAAAAATAGTAGATTTTTCTCACAAAAACAAATATAATAAAATCTGATTTTCATACGATTCGATTTTTGACTACTTTTTTTTTTATAAAAAAACGCATTCATTCAGAAAAAAAACATATACAGGAGAAGACGAAACTAAAACTACTTTTCTAGTTGTTCAGAGACAAAAATGTTCTATAAATATTAGGAGAGTTCTTCCTCCGTTAGACACATTCACGTGATTAAGTTAAACAGTTGGTACTCCACAGAGCACACGATTGAGAAACGTGAATCAGCCAGATTCGAAAAATCAGCGAGCCACTGCCGCTTAATTTGAAAAACGGAGTCGTACATATCCCTACCTGATCAGTCAACTTTTTAGGATGCAATGTGCTTTTCACTGGAAAATGTCGCGAATTTACTGCAAAGAGGAATACGCAGATATGAATTATGTTTACGTTTTTTGGTCAGCACTGCGGAAAGAATTGTTCTTGATCATAATAACATAGACAATTTTCTTTGTGTCAAAAAAAAGCATGACACCTACAAAAGGTTGCGAGAAACAGGTTCATTACCTCTGACCTCCGAACCTGTCTTGTTCATGATTCAGAAGAAGGAAATGACCTTGTGAGAGAAGCCAAAGAAAATCCATCAACCAGTGTACGAAGAGTTTCTGCTCGGTTGGATGTTGCAAAGGGTACAGTAAGGAAATTTCTTCACAACGAACGTATTGTGATCGATTATCTTGGGATTGTGTAAAAACTCTCGCAAAAGTTTACAAAGAAACATATGGGGGAGCAACAAAACAAGTTCAGGTGGACGCCAGAATTAAAATATAAAGAAGAGAATGAGACTAGGAAGTGACCGGCTGACGAAAACAGTAGAAAAAATGATTAGGTTTACTTTCTGACACGTGAGAAATTTCCGTAATAAATAATATAAAAATAGAAAACAAGGGGTACATAACGTAATACGTGAATGAAGTAGTAGCCAATGGGAAGGAACGTGAATATGAGAAAATTTAAGGGGATGCACTGCCAATAAGCAAGAAGATAACGAATTAGGACGCTATCGGTCCGGAAGAAGACAATTGAAAGGCGGGAATTATCACCTGTGAAAACAGAAGGTGCTTAGCCGTGGTGGAGGACGGATGCAGAATTTCGTGTTGTATAAGAATTCTTAGTAATGATAATTAACTGTGAGAAAAGGAATCGGGAAATGTAAAGCACGTACGCGATTTGTTAATGGGACGATGGATTTTTAAGAGACGGTAATTTCATGTTTTATTAAAAATCAGACTGGAAGTGGAAATCAGAAGAGTACGAACTACAAGAGGGCGTGGACTGATGAATCTGGAAAATGATTATTACCTGTTGTCGGCCAAGCATGCTGAGGAGACCCAAGAGAAGTGTATAAGCTTTTAAAATAATTTATGTAAGAAGTCCAAGTCGTGTCATGGATCTAAGAACATATTATAGGAGAGAATAAAAAAGAAGCATGGCCAAAAAGAGGAGACGGGGCAGTGAGAATGTATTTGTAAATATTGCAAGAATATTATGATTTTTCATGTTAAGGTACTGTGATGTTTGTATTGTTTATTTGTAGCGACCACAGGATTGGGGATTTTAATTAAAATAGATGAAAGAAAATAATGATTTTCGAAAAAATGAACAAGTTCTCTTCATTTTTCAGTAAGTCATTTTCATAATAGAAATTCGCTACATCAATTTTCATGAGTCTCCTCATTATATATATATATGTCCCTTATTTTACGACTTCGAAATTTTTTAATGCTCACCCTCCAAATTTGTTTGAATGACCTTAAAACATGCCTATACAAAATTTTATTGAGATCGGAGGATTCTAATCGGTGCCGTCTTGAGCGAGAATTTGCAAGATGGACAAGTTCAAACATACCACCCATCGCTGAGTAAACCCGAGGCTATCAGTATAAGAATGGCAAATTATCAGTATAAGATTGAAAAATCGAGGGAGTCACACCTGTTTGCAAGTCACTAATCTAACATAATGTCATATGTTAGTGTCATAGGCAATGTCGAGAATCTTCTATTATAGAAGATAATATCAATTATTAATATAAAGCGCCACATAGTAACTAAACACAATTTACTACCAAATAAACGAGTGTTTGAAGTTTTATTTTATAACATACGGCAAGTAAAGTGAACGAACACATGGTGCAAGAGCAAAACTTGTGGCTCGTGAGTGCATGAAATTTTGGAAGAAAGGAAGAATTCCGATAAGAGCTAATCCGCATTGTTCGTAAAAATGACTAACTTTTATTCGGAGTGGAGAAAATTACAAAAAAACAACAAACAAACAATTATGAAGCATTTTTTAAGCATCCTGAAGAAGAGTTTGGAAATAATTTGAACAATCTGTTTAATATTGCACACCTTACAAATGATTGCGTTGGAAGAAGACAGGATGTTTTTACTTCGACCGAGAGAGTCAGGACATAAAAGCTATCTTGCACGAGTGGTCCAAAATCTCGGGGACAAAGAAGAAGAGGCGAAACGAAGAGCCTTTCAGAGCTTCTTGTAGAAGAGAATAGAAAAGATAAACAACCGTGTGAAGTGTCTATATGTTATGCTGTACCTCCTTCATCGTCTGTAGATTCAGATAACGAACTTTTAAGTTCAGATGAAATCGAACGTTATTGAATTTTCGAGAGTACACCAATACAGAATGCTGCAAGGTGTGGCACCAAAAATGTCATTACCTCTAAAATAATCCTTCCATAATGGCACTTGACCACAATACCTGAAGAACTTCAATTAATAAATATTATATTCTTGGAATCAGACACAAGTAAACAAGAGAACGTGAAGAAACAATTACGTCGGCTTTTATGAGGAATTTATCTGAAATTCTTACTGTTCATTGGGGTGGTAAACTGTTATCTGCATTAAATATTAGGGGCCCAAAAGAAGAAAAACTTCGAATTGTTACGTTTGGAGACAGTAAGCAGCTCATCGGGTTTCCAAATTGCGGAATTCGTATGGTAAAGAGCACACTAACGTTGTTTGGAATGTGTTAATGCACTGGGATATTGAAGACAATGTACACATTCTTTGCTGTGTCATAAATGCATCAAACACTTGACGTTTTAAAGGAGCATGCGTCTTTCTTGAAGAAAATTCGGACAGAGAATTGTTATTTCCGTGTCGTCTTCATATATACGAATGTGTGTAATGTAAAATACGTGATGTAATCCTTAAAAAATGTATTTCTGTTGATTGAAAATGTTTATGTCAAACCATGGCTTCAGTGCAGTGCAGCTGTAAAAGCTCCTTATCAAGATATCTAATTTTTAAAAGTTTTAAAATCACAGGAAAAAATCGATTCCACAATTTTAAAAGCAACTCTAAAAAATTAGACACCGTATTTTCCGTATCACTCTTTTATGTGAGAGACATACAAATCAAAATTAAAATGGTAGCAAATTTAACAAGAGAGAATCTGCACATACAAGTGTGAAATATTTCTTTTTGTGGAATTGGTGGAGAATAAATGCCAAGCGCAATTGTATCTCTATGACTATTATTTAATAATAAATTCGTTAATATAAAATACATCTTCTGATTCAATTTAATAATTTCATTGAAAAGAATAGCTGAAATTGTGTCAACCAAAAGTAGATATCTGTTCTCTTGCCTGAAGATGGTCACTAGTTTTATTCAAGAATGGCCTTCGACCTGGAAAAGCAACTTTTCATATTTAGATGCTCAAATGTTACTTATAAAGTTGAAAGTTGTGAATGACTGTTCTGAATGGGCTGTTAAATTAATGCAAGAGATTCTATACACTTCCGAGTGTAGATGAGGAGCGAAAGCAATTTGTGTTGTGTTGTTCAACATCATCCACTGTACCCATATTGCAAGAGAGAAACACTGTAAAAAGTACCCACAAGAAAAGTAAAGACCATAATGCAGTCTAAAGAGTGAAAATGAATTAAATAGAAATATAAAATTACATATGAAACACGTATAAGTAGCTTTCCACTGACATAACACAACAATAATTATCCCTAACATTCAAATTTCGCGCTCAAGTCGGCATCGGCCTATTGAGAAGAAATTTTATTTTTCAGTACATTTGATCCAATGGACAATATTTAGAGAGCGAGCTCAACAGAATTAGCAAAAAGTTTTTTTTGCAATATAAGGAACACCCTTATATATAGATATATAATATAAGGGACACCCATATATATATATATATATATATATATATATATATATATATATATATATATATATACACACACACTTATATCCAGTCTGTGGATGTCCCTCGTCGAGTGAACACCGTCCCTGAGCGCTCCGAGCTTAGACCCACGTATGATTACGTAGGCTTCCGCGGTCGGAGTATGTCTCTTGGCTATCCGGGACAAGCCGCGTCGATCTGCTCGTAGCTGACGTTTCGGCCAACACATTGTGGCCTTCTTCAGAGCGTACTGCCACTCTCCCCACGCCTCCACCTGCCCCCCCCCTTTCCCGCTACAGCTCGGTTCTTCCTTCGCCAATCCCATACCATCTGCCGGCTTCCTATTGACCGATACGTTGACCAATCCTGGTCACCCCCTTCCCTTCCTTATAAGGCGGTCACTCTAGACATTTGACCGCTGACGTGTTCGGAGTTCTGGGCGTGCGACATCAGTTCCCGGCGGAGCTACAACGGCGCATGAGAGAGCGCTGGGGCCGTCAGCTCCGCGCATCCTGCGAAAGACCGGCGTAGCGGCGAACAGCGGCGTGCACAGGACCTTCCACAGAAGGAAGAGCCCAAAGCACGTCGCCTTCACCTTCCGCGCACTTCCCCCGCACACGTTCTCTGAGCTGTGCGACGCGGGGGAGCAGATAGTGCGTGGGAGGCCGTCGCCGCTCCCTGATGCCAGAAACCGCATGGGAGGCGCGGAAACGCGCTCCGCCGGGCCTGGGCCGCCCGGATCCCAAAACTTCGCGGCGCCACGGACGTCTGAGCAAAGTCGGCGCAGTGGCGAATAAAAAATGTACAGTGTATATAGTGACAGTGTTAGTGAAGTGCAGTGTGGTATGAATGTGCGAGTGAATGGGTTTGTAAATATAGTATAAAAATGACTGAGTGAGTGAATGAACAAAATAGAAAAAACAGAAGAAACAATGAACAATCTTAAGAACTCCATTATTTAATTATCTCAACATTTTTTATATTAAAACAAATAGCCCAAAGAGGCCATATATAGTTTTAAGTAAGATTAAGTTAAATTTAGTTTTAATTAGTATTTCTAAGATATCGCCCTCCCGTAGCTCCAGAAACCAAACGGTTGGAGCATTTTTGTATACCCAGTACTTGAATAAATTCCCGCCTTGCCAGGGCAACTGGCGAGGGGAAAAAGAAAAAAAAGCCATTTGATAGCAGTACTCTCTGAGGAAGGCCACAATATGTTGGCCGAAACGTCAGCTACGAGCAGATCGACGCGGCTTGTCCTGGGTAGCCAAGAGACATACGTAGGCCCAGGTAGTTTTCCCGCAGGTGGTCAAAGGCTCCGTGTACTACACCGGCGGTGTCGTCGCAGCGCAAGTATAGATAAGTGTTGCACACTTCTTATTTATTTGTTTCTTTGCTTTATTCTTTTTTATATACTTATTTGCATATTCTATTTAGCCTATTGCATATTCTAATTTTGTCTGATTTCTTTATAATTGGCGTGTGTCAATTCATTTCTTTACTTTCCACTTTCCTATCAGCATGTCAAGGAGTAATAGATCCAACTCTAGCACGGCCAGTGTCAATGTAGAGTTGAACACGGCATTGCAAGAGGTGGTGAAGTGTCCTGCTTTCCTCGAGTCCTTAGCGTCCGTTCTCACCGGAATGGTCGCTACGAAGTTAGAGGAGACTATGCGCTTCAACACAGATTTGATTAACGATCTGCATGGGGAACTTGCAGAACGTGACCGCGCAATAAAAGATTTTTAGGCAGAGCTGGAAGCGAAAACCGATCAGCTGGAAATGTATACGCGGCGGAACTCCCTACGAATCTTCGGGATAAAGGAAAATGACAGAGAAGACCCAGACCAGCTGGCGATTGGCGTGGAAAAAAAGATAAGGGTTGAAATAGATCGCAATGATATAGATAGCTGCCACAGAGTAGGACCAAGGATCCCTGGGAAATCTCGTCCACTGATTGCGAAATTTGTTAGTTACAGGAGGCGCCGGGAGGTCTTCCACGCAAAGAGATCGTTGAAAGGTTCTGGCGTGACCATTCGATAAGACCTAACAAAAGCCCGCCTGGACCTCCTGAATGAAGCTATTAATCACTTTGGCCTGAGGAACGTGTGGGCCGAAGACGGAAGTATCATCATAAAAACAGATAGTGGCCGCGTCCGCGTGCAAAGGCCAAGCTGCAAGCTGTAGCCGCTTAGCGCAGGAGAGCCCTCCCCTACAAACCCACCCCCTCTAACCACAGCCAAACGCACTCTTGGTATTTCCAAGACAATTTCCTTCCTTTCACTATTTATAGTCTTTAACACCCCCTTTCTCAAGGCACTAACAGGTAACAAGAATTCAAACCTACCTCATCCTTCTGTACAAGAACTAGATACACAACCGTTACTAGACGCCGATAGTCCCTATAATAATATTTTAACGCCCCATTGGCGATCATTTTTTGTAGGCCACATAAATGCACAGTCCCACTATTGCCATATCGATGAAGTTAGAGAGCTAGTTTCACTACACCCTTTCATGCACTCCTTGTTAGCGAAACGTGGTTGAAGGCGTCCCTTAACACGTCTCTTGTTTCGCTTCCTGGTTACCGTTTTCTGAGAACCGACAGGAATCCAAGTGTCACATCACGAGGTGGAGGAGTCGGTATCTATATTCTTGGCGATGATCTTGCTTATAAATATATCGTATCTTCAACAGACAAAGTCAATCGTGTAATGAATACCTCTTCATCGAAGTCTCGATCTTTGGCAAAAAATGCGCATTATCGGTAGTTTACTGCCCTCCAAAAACAGGAAATATTGAGGTCATGGGCAATGTAATTGCATCTTGCGTACGCAAATATGAAAACATAATATTGATTGGCGATTTCAATTGCAATCTTCTGACACCATTACCACTTGCCGAGAATTTCAAGCGTTTCTTTTGCGAAATGAATCTTATGATTCTGCCGCTAAATCCTACTCATCACACTGCCCACTGCACAACGTTTTTCACAAATTCAAAGCTTCAACTAGAGGCAGATCGACTCGAGATTCTTCAATTTGGAAAATATCGTGCCGTTGGTTTAGGCGCTAGTAGTGTTTTAGTACACACTTTTTCGGTATCAGGGAACCCCAAAACGCGTATTTTCGTTGAAATCTCGAAATCCATTTTCCGCAGCATTACTTAACGTTCTCTGTACTACTTATATTACTCCCGCAAACACGTGTGTATACAAAAAAGTAATAAGGAAATGCAATTAATTTATTACTTCAATTACATATATAGAATTTATAGAATCAAGAATGAAAATTAACTCTTACCAACAAAATCACAATTAAATAATGAAATATTTGTGATAGCAGAATTAACTCACACAAGAATTAATGCAATATTCATCAAGTATCAAATTAATATTGATTCTTTCCACCAAACCAGGAGAGATGGCTCAGGACATCAACTTCAGTGTCTGTGATCGGGAGGTTTTAAGTTTGAGTACGGGCGGTAGCAGGATTTTCGACCCTAGCTTGTGAGTTAGTTCTCATTTAGTACGTGTCTGGAGAAAAATTCTAGCGACCGGCTGCTCTGATCAGTAGTTTTCCGTAGTTTCTACGATCAACACCTGGCGAATGCCGGAGCAGTAGCTTACCAAACGGGCCACAGGCCGCGCACGATCTTTCCTTTTTCTTCGTTGCATATTCTCACCCCTTACACACACTAACATTAACATGCACTACACTATCATACAGCGGGAGCTTGCAGCTTGTCTCGGCTGGATCGGCGCTTCGTTGGTGGAAGATACTAGGTTTAGAGAAAATTTCTTCAATGAACGGTACGTAGGAGCCTGATCTCGCCATCCAGCGGGGAAAGATTAGCGCCACCTCCCGAGGAATAACATGCTCTACACTTAAGGAACTAATGACCTTAGCAGTTGACGAGCCCGGAATCTCTAATCAATAATCTCATCTTCCAACAAAATGTGTCACATTTAAGAACACGTAATATTAGTGATAGTGATAGCCAAATTAACTCACACAAGAAAGAATGCAATATTCGTAAAGTACCAAAAGAATATTAATTCTTCCCTACAAAATATGACAAATTTAGGAATATGTACCTTGTAGTACCAGAATTAACACACCCAAGAATTAATACTATGATCATAAAGTAACAAATGAATGTCAATAAAGAAAGGGGATTTGTGAATAAACAACAATTTTCATCACTAAAGTAAGCCAAGCAAATGGTGCACTCCTTTAAAGTGAATCACTACTTCTCGTGATTGAAATAATATATACAAATTGAAGAATAGATCACAACAATACTTTGATGATAATGTTCTGTTAACACAAGTCGGCAAATGCTTATAGCGACTATTCCACTTGTGAAATTAAAACCAATTGTGTTTAAATACACACACACAAAATGTCCCAATCAGGGCGGTGTAACTCAACACATTTATAGGTTTTTCTATCCGATTTTCCTTACCGTCTTTCCGTAATGGCCAACGATAAGCTGCGATTCATCTGTCTTAGGGGGCGGTATGTTTCGATCGCTGAGCTGATGTGCAATAAACCGCGTATGCACTATACAATAACCTCTTGGAGTTAAACTTCCTTTCAGTTATTTTCAATATTTTGTGCATTTTGGAACTCTGTTGGACGTACTTTCATTCGTGGAATAGGCCTATTAACACTAGAGCGCCCGGAGGCCTCATTTGGACTTCTGGTGATCTTTATGTCCTTGTAACTTTTTTTAAAGACAGTATATTGTAATTTTGTGACTTTCAATCATTTTCAGTGTGTTAAAAATTGAAACGTGTAAAAAATATATTTCATAAAAAAGTATCGAATTTACCTAGAACGACCGGGAAGCGTCGTTTCGACTCCATGTGCATTGTCCCCAACCTCAGGCTTTTGTTTAATATATTTCAACGTTGAATTTTTTTAAATGTCTCTCCTAGTATTTGGGATACCTTCTGAAGAAATATACGAGCATTCTTTCTTTGTTGTTTTTTCCTAGCCCTCGTGTTCAATACATGCAAATTCATGAGATGGTAGAATGAAAAAATATTTCTTCAAATAATTCAAAGTAGAGGAGCCACAGACTGGCACAGACTTTGTCGTAGTAAAGTTTTCTAATTTCCTTGGTGTGGACTGGCTTTACGGTGTTGCCCGCTGCAATCTTGCGATTAAACTTTACTGTAAATGGAAAATTTGAAGCTGTTTTTCGCAGGAATTTATTTCGTTTTCAAAAAAATTCATTTAAAGATATTTGAAGCACTTCCACTCGCAAACGCAATAATGGATCAAAATTCATGGAAATGTGCAAATATACAGTGTGAGACATATTTAAAAAAATACATTTGTGCAATTTTTTAAAAAATGGAAGAATGTACCAAACTGAATTTTGTGTCGTCTTAAACAGCGTAATTTTCACTATCCGTACACAAAATTTAAAGAAAAAAATTGGAGTCATTTTAGAGAAAATGGTGTTTGAGCGTTTCTGAACATGCGAAAATTTTGAACTAATTTTTACAGAAAACTGTTGAGTTTTTGAGAAACCTTGTATGACATTATTTAAAGCACATGTACTCATAATTACAATAACGTGAAGAAATTTCCTCTAATGCAAATATCACCAACGTGAGAGACAAACTAAAAAAATATTTTTTTGTAATTTTTGGAAAAACAACAACAAAAGAATAGAGCTATCTGGAGTTTCTGTTATCGGATAAGGATTGTTTGGCACTAACACAGTCAAAAATTTAAAGGAAAAATTTGGAGTCGTTTTTGAGAAAATCACGTTTTTGTAATTTTTTAAAATTGCAAATATTTCACGATTTATGGCACGAAAACTACTAAAATTTTCAAACAAATGTACATGACCTTAATGAAAGAACTATTTATAAGCTACACATTTTATATGAATGAAAAATCTCTATCTTAAATTTTATAGTTGCAGGAAGATGCCTAAAAATTAACTCAAACTTTTGCAGTTTTCGAAAATTTGGAGTTAACCGTGAAAATGGGACCTATCCTTCTTTACAAATGTATTTTACTCTATTCTTTCAAGAAATTTAAAGAAAAAATTTTGAGCGGTTTTTGAGAAAATTTTGAAAATGTTATGAGGCTTCATGTAAATTCCCCCAAATTTTAAAGAATGTTTTTCAAAATCTCAAAGCTTCAACCAGAGACAGATCGACAAGGGATTCAATTTGGAAAATACCGTACGAATGGTCTAGGCGCTAGTAGTGTTCAGAGACGGACGGACAGACAGACGTTTTGTTTTTAATTGTTTTTTCGGCATCAAGGACCCACAACTGAAGCAGCTGAATTTATGCACTTCCTTGTTTTCAACGCCCAGCAATGAATTTTTTTCCGTGGAAAATTCGCCGTGTTTTCGTGCAGCATTACGTATATAACATACGTACTCTAATACTCTAACGTACTCTATATAACATATATTACTCTATAAATATACGGGAGAGTAAGTACACGAGAAAGTAACTAGAGGTGCTACAGAATGGCACTGACTTTCTCGTAGTATAGTTTTCTAATTTCCTTGGTGCGGTCTGGCTTTAAGATTTTGCTCCATTCTCTGGCCAGGGTCCATCTAAGAAAAAGTTTTTGATATTACCTCAACTTTTTGATTTCCCAGCAGTACAACCGAAATATTACTTTAATAATATTAAAGAAAAGGAAAAAGTTGTCCTAAATAGAAATTTTCATTGAAAAATTTGAAGCGGTTTAAAAAAAAAAGGGGGATTAAACATGACTATAAATGCGAAATTTCCAGCCTTCATTCACAAGAATCTATTGAGTTTTCGAAAAACTTCATTTGAAATCATTTGAAGCATTTTAACTCACAATTTTAATAATGCATGCATATCGGTGAAAATGTCCATGTTAACGGATTGAGAGTTAAATTTTTTTTTTGTAATTTTTGAAAAAACAAATGAATATACCAAAATGAATGTCGTATTTACGTCACATTAAACAGCGCACATAGCACATGTATTAGAAAAAATTGAAGAAAAAATTTAGAGCCACTTTTGAGAAAATGGCATTTCAGCGTTTCTGAAAATGCGGAATTTTCAGCTCATTTGTTCAGAAAACGGTTGAGTTTTCGAGAACTTTATTTGACATGATTTAAAGCGCATGTACTCATAAATATAATAATGTGAATAAATTGCTTTTAGTGTAAATATTACCGACGTGAGAGACAAGTCAAAAAATTTCATATTTAAAATTTTTGAAAAAACAGAAGAATAGAGCAATATGGGGTTTATGTCATGGTATAGGGGTTTGTTTGGCACTAACAATAGAAAAAAATTAAAGAAAAAATTTGGAGCCTTTTAGAGAAAATCTCGTTTTTGTAATTTTTTAAAATTGCAAATATTGCACGCACTATTGCACGAAAACTACTAACATTTCCGAAACAATATACATGACCTTCTTGACAGAACTATTTACGCACAACACATTTCATTTGAAGGAAACATCCCTGTCTTCAATTTTGTAGTTGTAGGAAGATGCCGAAAAAAATGCAAAATGGGAATTTTCGAAAATTTCCGGAGTTAAATTTCCGGAAAATTTCCGGAGTTAACGGTCAAAATTGGACTTTTATGCCACGTTTATAAATGTATTTTACTCTCATCTAACAAGACATTTAGAGGAAAAATTTGGAGCTGTTTTTGAGAAACTTTTGAAACTATCCGGGGGGATTCATGACGGACGCTTCGTATTGGTTTTTCGGCATCAAGAACCGGGCAACACCTCGTGTTAGAGGACTTATCTCTCTTAATTTAGCAACTGGTTTTATGCACTTTTTTTTGCCACCATCGCCCGGCAATGAATTTTTTTCTCCGAAAATCCACCGTTTTTTCGCGCAGCATTACAAAACCTTCTCTATACTACGTATATTACTCTGTATATACGTACGTATACGAGATAGTAAAAATGCACCCAATTTACACAATTCATCTGCTTTTTTTATTTTTGAGTTAATTTTTTCTTTTTGAAAAATGTATTAATTTATTTTATAAATAATAAACAATTTACATTTTCTGGAGTGTTTCTATGCTTCTGCAATGGAAATTGTGGCCTAGAAAACTCTTTTCTAAATCAGCTTTTGAGTGTTTATTGCGGCACAGACTCTCAGAATAATCAAGCAGTTAATTAGACAAAAAATGCTTAAAATTGTCCTAAGAGATTATTTTCAAAGTTTCGACGTTTGCTCCCAGGATACCCAGTATGTATAGTAATAAAAATATTCAAAGGCGCTGAGTGTTAAAACTCCACTTCATCTCCTTTACTGTCGATTCTGATGATGAGGAATCGAACTTTTTCCCATCACTTTCATTACTCACCTCAATACTTTACAGTTACCTAATTTTTCTAAAAGTTCGACTTACCCGATTCTTTCATAAGAGCATCGGCAATGATAAGACATTGCCCAAAGGCAATATGATTGAGCTGGAGAATGTGCTAAGTAGTCTATCTTTCTTCAATAAAGACTCTTTTCAAAGGAATATTAAGGAAATAAGGATATTTAAGCCCCTTTGAATTCTCTCGAGGCATCTTTCCCGAGTGTGAGAGGGAGTCTCCTATGTGGCCATGCTTCCTTTTAGTGGTCTTTATGTAAAATCGTAGAAGAACTTTTCGTTATACCAAATTGGAGTCTCTCTGCATCGCGCCCAAAGTAAACTCGTTTTGCTCGTTCAAAATTGCGCTCTCTTGCAAACGGAACTTACAGTTGGAAACTACCGCCTGGGGCGACAGCAGGACGAGCGTGCTGCGGAAACGTCGTACAAAGCGGCGTTCGTGACCGGATTGCTTGCATTCAGTTTGAAAAGCAGGTTGTCGTTTTGGTTCTGCTTTGCTCGTGATAGTTCGGAAAGAGTAAGAACACGGTAAATGCTCTTTATTATTTCAGTTAAATAATGTGAAACGACTGAGTTACACACTTTAAGTGATAAATTAAGTCATATCCTAGATAGTAAATGATTTCTAAAGTTTTATATATATATATATATATATATATATATATATATATATAATTAAGTAATATTCACAAAAATTGCAATGAAACATCACATAGGATAAAAGTCAATAAAAAAAAACTTATGTACTATCTAAAAATACGGATAATATTTTGCTGTTCAGACCTAGAATTCATCAAATTTCGTTGATAAGGCTGTGGAATAAATTGAGCAATATTTAATATTTTAATATAAATTATGATTTTTATGTACATAAAATAAGGGATTATTTATACAAATCGTGTAATAATTCTTCACACTCCTCTGGATGTTTATATTTTGTATCGTTTTTCAAAGCTGTCTTAAATTTTTAGAGTATTTATTATCCTTGAACAATCAACATTAAACAAGAAAAAAAATACGCATTTAGATTTAATTGATTGAGTCTAAGGGCGCTTCAACGGCTAAGGTCATTTGCGCCCTACACATTTAGATTCGTTACTAAGCTGAACACGTAAGAAATCTGCTTTAAGTTCTACTTTTCTTATGATTTTTCCTCTCGGTCAGATCTTGGAGTGTTTTGTACACAAAACTCTTTCCAATAACGCGAAAAATTCAATGTCGGTGGCTCAAACAAGCAGCGATTTCAGATTCAATATTGGAGGCATAAATCGGTAAACCATGCTCATGAAACATCATCTCTAGATTATGGAAATTACCGGAGTTGTTGGATTTTTAAATATGCATATGTTAGTGAATGGTAATCGCGAATCATAGTGAAAATATTAAGTTAATATTTTACCAAAGTGAAAATTATTAAGAAAATGAAAAAACATATCTCAATAGTATTAAAAAAGTAATAAGAGTCAAAAATATACTCCTGGGTTGGGCTAGATTAATTATTATTGATTGGGTGGACAGATTGAATGAGTTTTGCCGCCACTGAAATGAATAATTGTGTGTGGGGGGTGCAAATGCAACACAAAACATCACTCATTTCAAGTGAATTGGGACAACATCCTCTCAAATACTTCAATTATAATTGATTTCAAGGTGTCACTTAGAAGGGATTGCAAAAAACCTTAATGCACTATAGATCGGTAAATTAAATATTCAAGGATATTTTCGGTAGTGTTTTAAATTGATTAATATTTTTTGAAAACTTTACAATTAAATTTGTATACTTACGATTTCATTTGTGTGTTTAAGATTTAATTATTAGAACATATAAGGCAGTTATTCATCCTCTTAGAAGACGGATAACTCCATCAACCAATATCGCATTATTTCACTATTGTTTTAAATGATTTATGTTACGGTTGAAAATTCCTATGAATAACTTCTAGCGTAAACCTATTATTTGGAAAGAGATACAAACAGCCTGTACTCATGAAAAAAGCGTGTCAATTCGTATGTTTCTAATTCACAACTGACTCAGATGTAGCTAGGTAGATATTATTCACTCAAAATTTTGATCGGATTGAAACTGTACTTTCGTATCTTCAGCTAAATACCTTCTGATTTTTAGCATACATTACCCATTTTGTGGTGTGTAGAGCGGTAAATAACTTACTATTTACCACTGCACATTACAAAAGGGGTAATGTGGGACGTCTCGATATTGTTGGTATGCGTTTCTTTCCTGTCTCAAAATATACGCTCTCGATGTTGACGAAATAAAAGACGTCGAATGTATTAGACGAAAAGTCAACTGACGCAAATACAGCTCCTCTCTGACAACCCAGGTTCAATTGAAAAAATCTGAATTAATATAGAGATGTCTATAATTGTTGTTCGATAGGTTTTATTGCTTTAATCAATTTCAAACTCTTAGATAAGCAATTGTGATATACCAGTAAAGTACTAACTGAATTTGGTAGAGAAAGTTATGTGTAGAGCCCGGAAGTTCGGCAAAGTGCCTTTTTGTTATTCTTGTTGTTTCATGACTTTTGACAATAGGAATGACTTGATCGTACTTCTGGAGTTGTTTTAGTAGATTTTCATTTTGCTTTTTTTTTTGCATATTTTAGCTTCTGATGCCTATTTTTACCATTTTAAGTTATTTTTACCTTTTTATGCATTTTACATCATTATTTTGATTCTTTTTCTTGGCACCAATCTCGATCAAGCTGAATATATACTCGCAAGATTGGACAATACGAAGACACGGTCGTATTTTGTCTTTCTGGGGAAGCAGAGGTTGAGTAAAAATCTAAATAAAAAAGGGAAGATGACATCAGTCAAGATTTTAAATTTTTTTCATCGATGCCGACAGACATGAGGAACCCCATCCTACTATTGAGTGCGGCCTCCTACACCTTCTGAGGACAGCGTTCTGTGTACGACAAACCGTTCTTAGTGCTGGCAACTACACAAGTGCGCAGCAGGTAATATATAATTCCGTTTTCAGCTATGACATTTCAAGACTCAAAAGTGTGTCCACAATATAATTTTGAAGACAGAGCGTCGGGAATAAAACAAATTCGTAGCGATCATACCTTACGGCCATGTGGAATCGATATTACCAAGAAAAAATTGTTTCCTTACACGTTAAGTACTAACGTAAATTTTAGAGTTAGAATAAAAATGTTAATCATTTTCAATATATTATTTTTTACAATAATTCCTTTTATATGTAATTTTCATTATTGAACCTTTCTGCACCCTCCTTGATGTAGAATAAATGCCTTTTTAATGTCTATGTTAATAAAAATTAATTCCTTTTTGCTTGCCCATTTTAGATAAAATAAATACCTAAACTTCGGGGCTCTAGTTATGAGAATGATAGTCAATAATACTGCAGCAACAGTTTTCGCTTAGTGGTAGTAGACGTGTAAACATGTTTAGTAGTTCACCCCTGGCAGTAGCTCAACTATTGGGAGTTTTCTAGTTTGGCTCTACATGATGCTTCCAAAAATACCAGCCTCTGTTGATTCCTATATTCGCAACAAGATAAAATACAAGTCGCGGTTGTATTTACTTGTGTCGTTTCCCGGCTCAGCGAATATGAGCCATGATTAAGACGAGAACTGCCGGAGAATTTAAATTTACCGGCAACTTAACCCGAATTCTTTTAGACGCTACAAATGTGTCATGACTGGCAGTGAATGTTTTTCTTTTTGAAAATCTACCTTCCTGCCGGGTTTAAATCGCAAACTTGAGTTTTGAATCCAGCGTGTTAATTCACACGGTAGTGGGACCAGTCAATCGTCTATGTTAATTACAGCAATGGTTATTTACAATCGTTGATCACTAGGAAACGGACTTTATTGTAATAGAAAAAGCAAAATATGTGCATATATATGTACTTATTTTTTCAAAAATATGTAAGAAAAAATAGGAAATATGTGAAATAAATATTCGTTATAAAGTTTACAAGTCCATTCTTCAAGCGTTTTCCGAGCAGAGTACGTTGAAGTTTTACATCGACAGAAGAAATTATTCGCTAGTTTCATCCGAAACATAATACTTTCGTATTACATTCAATGTTGTTTACGAGGACCCGGAGCTCAAGTGAATAGTACCATGTAGCCTGTGATAGAAGGGGGGGTAAAGGGAGCATACTCCCACCCCCAACTCCGGAAAAGGGATAAGACAATGATCAGAATGTTTTATCGAGTTACGCATGGGGTCTATGAAATACAAGTAAGCACGTGGTTGAAGTTCCTTCTGCTTCACATACTACATCCGCTCATCGTTGATCCCGACTACGCTGTTTACAAGAAGCAGATGGGGGCGGGGGGGAGATAAGTTTGACAATTAATAGCAATTGTCCGGCGTTAATACAAGCGCATTGCGTATTATACAAGCGCATTGCGTAAGTATTTCAGTAACAAAGTTTTCAAGTAACATATATTTCGAACATCACAAGTGAAATGTTCATTTTCGACCTATAAATATATTAAAATGTACCAAAATATGTAGCTATAGATAAAATATGTAAAAATATGTAAAATAAAATTGGTTCCAATTAGTTCAGAATGTCGTGTTAAGTGTAAAATATATTACTGAATGCAGGTGTCTTGTCCCTGTAAAAATATGTATTTACATGAAAATCCGTTCCCTATTGATCACTAAACCCGTTTGCTAAGCTACTGAGTTTATATATTCGTCGAAAGAAAGCGCCGCCCATACATGCCGGGGCGCGGGAGGTACCTTTGCGAAGAAGGCGGGCAGCGTGGCCACCCAGGGTGTGATGAGGCGCAGGTCCCCGAACTGGCCGATGAGCGTGACGACGGCGTAGGGCGTCCACGACACCAGGAAGAGCGCCACCAGCATGATGATGATCTCGGCCGTGCGCAGCATGGAGCGCGGGGTGGTGGCGGGCGCCGCCCCCGCCCCCGCCGCCGCCCCTGCCGCCCCCAGCGTCCGCAGTGAGCTGCCTCCTGCGCACGCGCACACGCCACAGCGCAGCTCAGAGCGGCTTGTAATAATAATAATAATAATAATAATAATAATAATAATAATAATAATAATAATAATAATTCTCCGGGAGGCAGATGACAATTACACAGCTCTCAGCTTGAAACACGATATGGAAATCAGACAACCATCCTTTGACGTGGAGATTGAACTATGGAAACAGAAGGCGCTTCATGGGAGATATCCTGCAGAGATAGCCAATTCAAATGTAGACGTTATATCGTACAAGTGGCTCACCATCGGATATCTGTTCCCTGAGACGGAGGGTTTCATGGTTGCAATCCAAGACCAAGTTATTGCAACAAAGAATTACCTCAAATAGATCGTCAATGACACGGAGGTGCCCTGCGATAACTGTCGTGCCTGTGGTCAATCTCATGAGACGATACAACATATCATAGCAAGTTGTAGCATACTGGCTCCCACAGAATATAAGCAAAGACATGATATGGTCGGCCGAATTATCCACGTCCAGCTTGTGAAATCTATGGGTTAGCACTAACACATAACATACCATGCTACAAGTATATCCCACAAAAGTCATAGAAAATGTTAACTGTACGTTATACCGGGACAGAAGTATATTGACAGATCGAACAGTCCACCACAATAGACCTGACATGACATTTTGGATAAAAACAAGAAGAAAGTATAGTTTATTGATATAGGAGTCGTAGAAACAAGCAATACAGAAATACAGGGAGCTGGCACATATCGTAAAGGAGCAATGGAACGTCCGGGAGATCGAGACCATCCCAATAGTTCTCTCAGCAACAGGAATCATCCCGAAGACCTTGAAGTGTTCACTTGAGCGGTTATCCATTAAGAGGAACGTCATTATCAATCGACAAAAATCTGTGATTCTGAGTACTTGCTCTTTAGTGAGGAAATTTCTGGGAAATAATGAGGGGTTCTGAATTCATTGTTTATAATTTATTTTGATATGTGTATAGTTTTTAGCATATATATGAATTCATTGTTTATAACTTATTTTGATATTATAAAGTTTATTTTAGATCTCTTATTCATCTTATTATTTTGTTATATTGTTCATGAAATAATTGATGGTTGTCATGCTTTGATAAAACAATGTCTGTATGGCAGCTTTATGTACCAGGAAAACTGTGAATAAAGAGAGAATAACAATAATTTCGCAAATTCTTCCTTCAGAAAACGACGGTTGTGCATGAAGCAATTTGTGCCAAGGACAAGACTTTTACTCCATTGAACCTCAGTGAAGCGGACTCTGAGAGTCTGTGTTTCACCAAAGAAGATAGGCTGAGTGAATGGGCCCAGAAGCGTTTACTTGGCAGGTTTCCTGCTGAGCTCAAAGGGAACGCTGTGAACATTGCATCGTCAGTCTCCTAGCTAACAACATCTGGCCTCTTTGCTGAGACAGAAGGCTTCGTTATTTTTATTGGGGACGAAGTAACCTCCACTCGCAATTACCAAAGATATATGACTGGGGATATGAGTGTAGAGGACCGCTGCAGACTTTGCAATCAACCCGGTGAAACCCTCCAACACATAATGGGCGGGTGCTCTGCATTGGCACAAACAGAATATCTGAGTCGGCACAATGACATTGCTGCGGTTGTCCATCAGGCCCTGGCTGCAAAGTCAGAGATGGTAGAGAAAGAGGTCACTTACTACAAGTTCAAGCGGAATTCAGTTCTGGAGACGAAACGGTGGAAGCCCTTGTGGAATGTTGCAGTCACCACTGATCGCAGGGTCAAAGCCAACAGTCCTGACGTAATATGGGTGGACAAATTTTCACGGACAGGGATTATAGTCGACATAGCTATCCCCCTAGAGCGAAATATATCTGCTTCCATTGCCGAGAAGAAGTGAAAATATAAGGCCTTGGCTATTGAACTGAGCGACATGTGGCGGTTAGTATGTGTTGAAGTAGTTCCTGTGGTTATCTCTGCAAATGGACTGGTCTCTTAAGAACTAACTTCATCGTCTGCAAGGCTTGGCCTTAACAACTGGCACATTCATACAATGCAAAAGGTTGTTCTCATGAGTACCGCACACATCGTGAGGAAGTTTTATTGATATAACATCACCTGACATCACCGTCGAAACCTGACCGTCCGAGTTTGCAAGCGAAGCAGGCACCTTGGTTCTCTAAAGGTCCCGGTTTCGGTTGCACGGCACCTCGCTAGGCGAGAGTCTTACAAATAAAATATAATAATAATAATAGTAATAATAATAAAAATGTTGCCAGACCGGATAGCCGAGATTGCTAAGGCAGAAGTGTCTTGGCGATCTCGGACGGAAGGATCGCAGGTTCGAGTTCCGCCTCAGGCATGGGTGTGTATGTCAGTTTGTGTGTGCCGTCCATTCATCCGTCATTATCATCACCATTCCATCTTTCATACCCCCAGGACTAACAACCCTGGGGTATAAAAATCGGATTCAGCCTAATACTGATCCCCCCTGATTAATTTAATGCAAGACTTGCAACGTGATAAATGATACTGAGCTCGTGCAAGTGCATGTATGCGTGGTCCAAGATGGCCGATTCGCAAACAAATAATAATAATAATAATAATAATAATAATAATAATAATAATAATAATAAAAACAATAATAATAATGTTACGTACCAATATAAATCTAGCTTACTGCATTGTATATGCCATTGTATCCAGGGATCTCTTGCAGCACAATTATTTAGCATTGATTTAATCATGTACAACGGTGTGTTTAAAAGTTGGAATTGGAATCGTTCGAAACGGCAGTCATTCGACGGGCCCCGAGCATGAAATCCTCTTCTCTCCGCTTCTCTCGTGTGTGGTCGGCTGCGTGCATGCAGACGCTTCGTCAGCTCCTTCATCATTCGCCACGTGGCTTAGCTGGCACGTGCGATCGTGAGTACTGCGTGTGTGCACGGTGTTCATTTCCTCTCCACTAGCGCCAGCCATCAGCCACACAGACCAAATTGACGCTAGCGGCCCTCTGTGTCGTCAAAGGACATCGCTACGGTCCACCATTTTATTTATATTCATTCAAAATCTCGCAAGAACGAACACTTCTGTCCAGCAAACATCTCTCTCCCTCGAGTTATATAGACCGGGAGCGGTAGCTCAGTGCATCAACTGATGCCACTGCAGCGTCTCTGACCGGGAGGTCCTAGGTTCGAGTCCTGACGGCGGCAGGATTTTCGACACTAGCTTTTCAGCTAAGTCGAATTCAGTCGTTGTCTGGAGGAGAATTCTAGCGGCCGGCTGCTCTGATCGGTAGTTTTCCGTGGTTTCTCCGATCAACACCAGGCGAATGCCGGAGCAGTACCCTAGCAAACGGGCCACGAACCGCGCGCGATCTGTCTTTCCTCTTCCTTGTCCTATGCTCTCCCCTTACACGCTCACACTAACATATAATACACTACCACATATTCCGGGAGATCGGTCGGGAGCTTAGAGCTTGTCCCGGCTGGGGCGGTGCCCCGCTGGTGGGAGAGCCCTGGTTTGCTGTAACCCACAGTAGCCGACGGTAGGTCGGCGCCGGATCTCGTCATCCAGCGGGGGAAGATCACCGCCATCTCCCGCGAAAAAAACATACACTACACTAACGGGACTAATGACCAAAGCAGTTGACGCGTCCGGAAACACGAAAAAATCAATCAATCGGGTTATATAGGTCTTTGCTACGGTACCTACGCGGGTGCCCACATCAGACATCGCCGCAGGGATCGAGTGCGCCATCATGCCCCTGTCCAAGGAGGAGGCGGACGAAATCCGTAGAGAGACAGCTCGCATTCTAACACGGGCGAAGCTACCGCGTAGCAACATCTCTCGGCAAGAACGCCTTGCTCTGCGCACCTTACGCCAGCGCGATGACATCGTCATCCCACCTGCGGACAAAGGCAACGCTACCGTGGTTATGGAGACGGAAGCATATAACAACAAAGTGGCCGCCCTACATGACGACGAGGCCTACTCCGCGCTCCAGCACAATCCTCTCCGGAAACTGTGAGGAGAAGTCGCCGCCCGCGTCAACAACTCCACCGTTATTCAAGCCGATATCAAACCGAGATTAGAGATGGGCAACAGCTCCATGCCACGGCTGTACGGGCTTCCTAAAATTCACAAGACCGATATACCTCTACGACCAATTGTGAGCGCCGTAAACTCTCCCACACAGCTCTTCAAATCCCACATATCCATCCAGGCTGTATTTTTGAACTTGACACTGACGCAATACACTGAATGGGGACCTCTGCAATTCAATAGGACCACAAAACAATTTCGACACATTTTGTTTTAGGATTAGCTACATTTTCTCACCTATTGCACAAAAGTAAATCATGTTGACCACGGTGCATGCGTGATGAGAAGGCGAGTGAGGACAGGTGTACCGGCTTAACGACCGTTTACCTCTGTTTCTGTGTACGGTAGGTTACGTTTCTAAAACTGATGTTTATTAAGCTAAGTAAACTTAAGTGTTAAGTAAACTTAACACATTAATTTACTTAGTTTAACACTTTTTAATTAAGACGTATTCGGTTGTTTATTCATTGCCACCATGCACGTCCAAGGGCCTGATAAAAGTGTGGACGGGACTGGGGTCAGGTGACAGAGGGACAGGCCTAAAACAATATTCCATTTTTCTTACAACAAAATTTTAGGCGCAAGACACATTTTATGTGTTTTTGGAGTTTTTAAAATTATGTGCATTTTCTCTCCCGTGCAACAATTACAAAATTCTTTTCAATTGTACTATCTGGCCTCTGTACCAATTTAGTGCTATAAGACTTTGCATGATCATATCCACACAGATATATCAAAAAAATATATTGTAACCGCCCATACGTAGGTTCCATTGATTTTTGAGAAGCACTCGAGAACGTCAAGACACGACAGATGCAATTATAGTGTTACCGAATTGCAAGAGATTGCGCCAGCAGTAAATGGTATTCTTTGCGAGAATTTATTAAGGTTTCTGAACGCACTCGCGTAGAATAGCACCAGAACCAATCAGAAATCACCCTTGAAAATATCAGCACTAGCGCAAAGCACCGCTACGAAAAGCTCTCTCTTTTGCTGCCGACCGCCGATCGGTCGCACCGAAACTGTTCGTGTTGGACAGAGAGGAGAATTCGCCGTATTTCGACGATAAGAAGCTTGAAAACGGTAATTCGTCTCATCATGTTGCAATAACGGTACCATGTATGATAGAATTGAGAATTTTAAATCATGAACATTGTGATAAATTCACGTGAACGCATTACGTAGAAATATACTATTTTTCTATCAACGAGGAAGAGAGCATGTACTATAGGAAATGTTTCTTTCTATTTCCAGCTTTTTTTGGTCTTTCGTCTTGGCTTACCACATAAGAAATTCATTACGTGGATATATATATATATATATATATATATATATATATATATATATATATATATATATATTGTGACGTACCGGTAGGCCGGCTTGTTCTCAGTAAATTTATTTGTAAGGGACAGGTGTTCTTTCTCGTGAATGGGCTCGGGGTTATTAATCAAACACCACTGTTCCGTGAACAAAATAAACTGAACTATTTATTAATTCTATACAAATCACTAATGATACAATATTTATGGTGGTCTCTACCCTTTTCTTTTACATAACCCAGAATCACTGTTAGTCTCTCGATCTTATCGATCGAAGAAATATTTACCGTTACTTCTTCCTATACGAGCGTCGGCGGCTTCGGGACTCTCGGGTTGCCTCGCGCTCCTTCGCTGCTTGCCGGGGTCGCTTCACTTGGGACCAGCCGAGGGGAGGCGCTGCGCTTCCGAAGTACGTTCTCCTTTCCAATTCTCCGATCCACTCGACGTCTTTTGATCTGTGTTACTCCAAATAGCAGCTATCACTTTGGCAATATGTCCGATCGACTATTGATTGTTATCACGCACAAATTGTCCGTCAATTAATCTTTCTGCACTCGTTCGTTCGCGATACTAGTTTGCTTTTCGATCGCGGAGCAGCCCCAAATACGTCCTTCCTCGGCGGCCGAGCCGACACTGACTCCTCGCGGCCTCGTTCCCACGGTCGGCCAACCGACGACACCTCGCCGCCCGTAACCGTTTTTCTTGGCTAGCGAGTGCCCTCTTGCAACCGTTCTGCCGTGTTCGTGCTTGATGTCTCGCCGTTTCTTTGGGTGGAAACGCGGTGCGTTTCATTACCCCCTCCCCCCTTTTTTGTGGATTTTTCTCCGGAAAAATTCAATGACTTAATGGTCTGTTCTTGTCCATTGCCTTCTCTTGTTGGGCAAGGTCTTAAATTGTAAAAATTATAATGTCCCACCACTTCTCTGTTATCGTTGACTAGTTTAGCCACGTTTGGGTTTTTATCTGTTCCCTCATATAATGGAAAAAATTTTGCGTATAACCTTAGTTTAGGGTTAGAAACTTTGGGGACACGCAACAATATTGTCTGCTCCTCGTGAAATTCATATGTTTTCTTCTTTGACTTTGCCTTCCTGTGCTGGGCTTCCAGTACTTCTATCTGGTCAACCTGTTGTTTCAGTCTTTCTTCTATCCCCTCCTCCGATAACACGCCCGTACATATTTCTAATTCCTCTTCCATTCCCATGTCTATCTCGATTCTCTGGCTTCCTAGTTCTCTCACCGTGGTCAAGATCAATAATCGCGCGTCGTTCGGATAAAAAATCTGTCCCTATAATCATCGGATACAACAACTTCTTTACTACTAGAGCTACCACTTCGTACTTCTGATCGCCAATTTCAGCATTAAACATTATTTGTTTCGTGATATGGCTTGACTTCTTCTGAGTGGCTCCTATCACGTACGCCCTATTCATGGGCAAGCACATTACTTGCGTTCCTTTCGCAATCAACTCAATATAAAATTCCTCTGATATAACTGTTGTAGTACATCCAGTATCAACCAGTGCTTCCGTTACCACCCCTTCGCATTCTACTTTGATCGTGGGACATTTTCTCATGCGAACTTTCGAACTTTTTTTCTGCCACGGTTGTGATTCATAGGACACCGACTGAATCGTATTGATAGGGACCACATTCAGCTCTTCTTCCTTGTGTCCGTCATGGGTCGCCTGTCATCACGGACTCTATCTGTTTAAAGATGTTCCTGTCCTCCACTTGACCAGGCCGTGTTGATTGATTGGGCGCACCTCGGTTCTTTCCCTCTCTTCTTCTCGACGGTTTGGGTTTGTCCACCCAATCCGGTCTTTGGTTACTCGGTTCCGATTGCCACGGCTTCCTGTCTCGTGTCGCGTCCACTGGTTGCCTGCCCCACCACCATTCCCTTGTCTATTGACTGGTTCCGTTCTTAACGCGTTTACGTTTCCTTCCTCTTATTCTTCGGGCATTGGCAAATGTTAAGTCATATCCTCCTAAGGCGTTCATAAAGCTCTCTAAATTGGTATGGTTCGAACTTCTCAAATTATTTTGGATCGACACGGGAAACTGACGTGTCAATAAACACATAATTTCTTGATCATTCATTGGAGGACGTAGTGTCCTACAATCTCCAACACGTTGCGTCGCATATTCCCGCAGAGTTCCCATCGACTTAGTATAATAACCATTCATTAGATTTAACTTCACATTCATTTGAATCTCATCGTTCCAATACCGCTCATAGAACCGGTCTTGAAATTCCTTCAGCGTCTCCGGAAATACATCAAATGTGTCGGCCCACGTCCGGGCGTTCCCCTCAACATCAAATACAAAACTGACCTTGCATCTTTCCGATGTGTTGATCACGGTTAGGTGTCGTTCCGCTGCCCGCATGAATGCGCATGGGTTTTCTCGACCATCTCCCGAAAACTTCAATGATTTTGGAGGCGTAAAAGTGGGTATTCCGCCCGCAATGATCGGCGTCGTCTGGCATTCTTTGATTAGCTCCACGTCAGATTGCAGGGATGATACTCTTTCTTCGCACATTCGTATATCCCCCTTGATTTCTTCTTTAATTAATTGCTGCATCATTTTGGTGTCTTCTTCCTTTTGCACCTCGTTCGTGACTTGATCCTGGATGTTCGCCCTCTTGCTCTCCGCCATCTGGATTTCATTCCGAATCTGGTTTTGTACCTCCTTGCTTTGTGCGGTAATTTTCTCAAGTTGTTGATGTAGGTCGGTTTTCAAATCCCCGCCCAATTTGTCAATCTGGGATTCTATCTTCTGATCCTGCTCTACAAATTTACTGGCGATGGATTGGTTTTGAATCTCGACCCTTTCCGCTATCTTCTTCATTTTCTGCTGGGTTTCCTCGATTTGCTTGTTAAGAGGTCCTATTTGTTTTTTAATTTCCTCCATTAACTTTCCGTTCTGTTCTTCTGCCGATTTCTCAATTCGTTTAATCGCCTCCTTCTGTTCTTCTGCGAATTTCTCAATTCGTTCTTCAATCGCCATAAACTGCTTTTCGGATCTTTTCTCTTGTTCCTCGATTGCTTTTCTTTTGGTTGGTTTTACTTCTTCATCGAAACAATCGCCCGACGTGTCATCTAATTTACTTCCAACTCCAGGATTCCTACTATCCAGGAACGTACTTCCGCCGATTCCTTCATCCGAGTCTTCTACACGCTCTATCTTCTCATTCCGTTCCAACATCGCCTTTGAGCCTCCATTTTGCTGTCGCAATCTAATTTCTTGTCTTCAGCTGCTTCGTATCGTTCACTCATTTTTCTCAATCGCTTTTACTGCTTCCGCGCTTGTAATGCCGCCCTCACCTCGTCTACGCTCGCAATACTACTGCAACTGTTCCCTGATTTAATTAGTCTAATTCCCAAGTAATTGTATTGAAACAATGACCTATCAGTGATTCTAGGCATTAGCTGAATACACTGTTCGTTTTAAATTTTGCATGAAAACCACAATTGTATAGTCTACTATGACCAACCCAATTTTCACTATACAGTTACCACATATGACATACAAATAACACTTCTGAAAATTCCTGAAACATTGGCATACACAACTTCAATTCAAATTCACAACAATAATCCACAGTCTCATTTCACACCTCCTACAGCTTCCTCAATAATGACACAAAAATATACTGTATGCAGTTTTCAAACATTACCCCAACATTTCAACAAATCAATATTAATTCCCTTCACTATTAATTACTTTCCATACACTGCTAATAAACAATGCCCCTCTACACCTGGGCTATTCTACTTTTAGATGATTGTGACAGTTATCTTACAAGATTCATGCCCATATGCTCAAAATAATTAGCATATACAATTTACACCAAATGACATTAACTTCTCTTGTATTCATTACACTTTCCTACAAATTCTACTAATTTCCTTGCTTTATCCAATATTGAGAAACAATTCACTTAACTATGGTATGTTATCATGTACACAAATAATTATTCTAACAAACACAATATTTATACACACTGTTTTCTCTTTACACATACATAATAGGTACTCTGCATACTGTTTTCTGGATTGACTGACACATATTTAACTAAATAACATTTACATTCACAATTACCATTGCCTGTCAATATTTCTATAATTGCTTTATATTTCCTCAACAGTATTTACCTTTACATACATGACAATAATAAATTTCTACTACTTTTTCAGTAAGCAACTGCACATGCACACTGTTTTATTTCAATATTTCCTGTTCAAACTGTTGTGTTTCTTAAAATTATTACACAAGTTTGTTAATTCAAGAGTCATTAGTTTTATTCCCCTTGTTAAATTAATCCCCCTGAGCCACATTTCTTAAATACACGAGTCCATACTGTTCAGGGCCAAGTGTGACGTACCGGGTAGGCGGCTTGTTCTCAGTAAATTTATTTGTAAGGGACAGGTGTTCTTTCTCGTGAATGGGCTCGGGGTTATTAATCAAACACCACTGTTCCGTGAACAAAATAAACTGAACTATTTATTAATTCTATACAAATCACTAATGATACAATATTTATGGTGGTCTCTACCCTTTTCTTTTACATAACCCAGAATCACTGTTAGTCTCTCGATCTTATCGATCGAAGAAATATTTACCGTTACTTCTTCCTATACGAGCGTCGGCGGCTTCGGGGACTCTCGGGTTGCCTCGCGCTCCTTCGCTGCTTGCCGGGGTCGCTTCACTTGGGACCAGCCGAGGGGAGGCGCTGCGCTTCCGAGGTACGTTCTCCTTTCAATTCTCCGATCCACTCGACGTCTTTTGATCTGTGTTACTCCAAATAGCAGCTATCACTTTGGCAATATGTCCGATCGACTATTGATTGTTATCACGCACAAATTGTCCGTCAATTAATCTTTCTGCACTCGTTCGTTCGCGATACTAGTTTGCTTTTCGATCGCGGAGCAGCCCCAAATACGTCCTTCCTCGCCGGCGGCCAGCCAGACACTGACTCCTCGCGGCCTCGTTCCCACGGTCGGCCAACCGACGACACCTCGCCGCCCGTAACCGTTTTTCTTGGCTAGCGAGTGCCCTCTTGCAACCGTTCTGCCGTGTTCGTGCTTGATGTCTCGCCGTTTCTTTGGGTGGAAACGCGGTGCGTTTCAATATATATATATATATATATGTTATATAACAACAAATTTATTATTTGAATTATTATTATCTGAACCACACAAGAGGGTTGGAACCGCTATAGTTCTATAGAATTTAAGAACAGTGTCTTTTCTTACTTTCTTTTGCAGATATTGCTTCATTGTACCAAGTAGCTGCAGGAATTTAGAGAGTTTTTGTTCTAGGTTTTTAGAATGATCATAGGTTATATTGTATCCCAGATAATTAAAATTTGAGAGTAGTTCAATTATATGATTATTTATTTCAATCTTTGCTCGAAGCGGAAAGACTCTTTGAAACCCATGACTTTCGTTTTGAACCAGGATAATTTTAAATTAAAATATTTAGCAATGTTAAAAAGACTAAAGAGGGCTCTTTATAGATTTTCTTCAGACTCTGCTAGGAATACCTGGTCATCTGCAAATAGTAATGCAATAAAGGCAATTTTTCCAGTAAAATTTGTTTTCAATTAGCTTTCTCATCACCTAATCAAGTCGTCGAAATATAAATTAAAAAGAATGGATGTCATGTGATATAATATTACATACATGCTACAAATGGCTATTACTGTTGGGGAATTCCTCTTCTCAGCAACACCTCCCACAAGTTTTTCGAATAACAGTGTTGAATGATTTTTCTAAATCTACAAATGCTAAGAACGTGGGAACATTATACTCTCCATGCTTTTCTATTATCTGTGAGACTGTAAATATCCACTGAATACAAGACCTGCCTTTCCTAAACCCATTTTGCTCCTCTAATAAGAGCACCTCTGAAATAGGTGCTAGCCTCTGATTTATATTTTTGGTGTGTATTTTGTATTCGGAATTCAAAAGGCTTATCCCTCTGTAATTAGAGCAGTTCTTCCTATCACCATTTTCATGTAAGGGGATGATCACAGCAGTCCTTCATTCTTCTGGGATGTAACCATATACCCAGCAAGTATTAAGAAAGTCCAGCAGCTCTAGGGAAAATCTTTCAGATGCATATTTGAAGAGTTCATTGTTGATGTTGTCTGACCCAGGTGCTCTTCTATTCTTAATGTGTTTAAGAACCAGCTTCAACTCATCTATTGTTATCGGGTCAACTATTTCTTCCTTGAAAGCTACTTCCCCTTCTTGCTGGTCCTCACTTGTCCATAGATTTGCAAGATAATGAAGCCACTTGTTATTCGGAATCAAATTAAGTTTTATATTGTCTTTCTCATTCTTATTAAGTTGTTTTAATATTTTGTAGGCTTGTTTCTGTCTTCCACGCAGATCATGTTCCATATCACTGAGAAATGTTTCCCACCTCTGGCTATTCATAAGCCGCACTTTGTTCTTAACTATTGCTGATGATCATTTATATTCTTGTTTATCGGGAAGAGATCGAGAGGAAAGATATTATAGATAGGCATTCTTCTTTTCCTTATGAGATCTGCCAAGTCTTCATTCCATATTCTTAGGCCACGGTAATTTCTTCTCTTCTTCCTTCTTCCCAAAGCCTCTTCTTCTGCTTGCAAAATGACACTTTCAGATTATTCCACTTCACATTGATGTTTTGACTTGCAGGCATTTCACGTAAGTGTTGACTCATTCTTTGTTGTTAAAGATATCTTATAATATCTTCCTGCAACAAATTCACTCTAAATATTACTTCTATGTTTTTGTTTTGTTTATAGGAGAGTAACGATATTTGTATGAAAAAGTATTTTGGATATCAATAAGAAAATATCCACATCGTAGCCTCTGTAAATCCTCACATCTTGTACTAAAGAGCCCGTTTTCCTAACGACTAGCACGTAATCAATACTTGATTGTCTTCCCCGTGCACTCCAAGAGGTGTTTGTGGATTTCTTTATGGCGAAAGAATGTGTTAGTGATCTTCAGTGAATTTAATGATGCAAATTCTCTAAGTGTTTGCCCATTTCTTTTACAGGTTTCTTCTCCATTTGTACCCACTATTTCGCTTATTGGGGCATTTCTAACTCTTGCATTCAAATCCCCGGTAACAATCAGGTAATCATTTCTGGGACTTTGTCAACAGCATCTTGAAGTTCTTCATAAAACCAGTCAACAACTTCTTTTATTTCTTATAGCAACCAAGAACAACCAACTTATAGCAACCAACCTTCAATATCAACCAATAATAGGTGACCTCTTTTCATTTTCCATCTCAATTTTATCATTCTTTCATTTATAAATGTATATACATCTATTTTATTTTTTAGTTTCTTTTTAATCATTATTCCTATACCAGCAGATGCTCTCTTCTCACGCTATACGCCACAGTAAATTAAAATATATTCTTTAAATTCTGTCAAACCTTGTAACTTCTTCGTTTCAGGTATTATTGCAATGCCTACTTGAGCGCACTGTAATTCCATTTCTAACAAGGTTTCTTTTCCACATAACCCTCTTACATTCCATACAGCTACCTTCATTAATTCCAAACTCTTGTCCTTTTTCATAGCTTTGGTTGTCTTAATCATAGTAGTTCGGCATTTTCCCTGGGGAGATTCAGTAATTTAGTATATTCCTGGCTGCGTTAGAGCGCAGCGCAAGTTAAGCTCGATGGTGGGGCTGCCACCTCAGTCTTCGGGTGTGTTGGGCAATATTTCGGGTTGCCTCCCCGAGGCAGACCGCCTTCACGGGGCTAAGAGCTCTGCCTACGCTACGAAAGAGCAAAGGACGGGATTACTTAGGATACGTACCAGGGGCCTCGGAGCTACTCAGTCCACCCGTTGGATCCTGGGGGCAAGGGAAGGGTTGTATGACACGAAAGGAATAATTCGGGTAAGGAGTTAGTCGCTCTTAGGACAGGGGGGTTTACCCATGGTGCTATTCTACTAAAACCCCCGGACACCACACAGGGACCCTTTGACGTGTTATAAATGTTGGCGATCCAATTCGTAAGCGTAAAGGGATGTAAGAGAAGTATTTCTCTTAAAATTCTTCCATGGACTCTTCCCGGGGAAATATTTTTGTTTGGCGATTCTTCGTCATAGGACGAGTGATTGAAAATTAGGGCATATAATATCAACAAACAAGTACTGTCTGTAAAACGGAGTAAAAATAATCAAGAAGTATTTATTTTTGTGCAACAAAAATTATAAATACAAAATTCGACTGAACACGTGAGTTTACCGGTAAATGTCATAATTGCATCTGTTTGAAACAGAGGAACTTCGAAAAAGAAGTCTTGGAATAGGTAAGGTGAATCGGATAACTCAACTCAGAAATTACCATTACCAGGAGAGGTTGCGTTGGCGTGTAAATAACTGATGCTACTGAGCAAAGCTCCTCTACTTGCAGTGAGAGCTGGGAATGCAAGTCGGCTTAGTCTGTGTGCGGTATTACCATTAGCTGAGCAACAAACACTGAATTATTTTGATGCGATTTGCAGTCGATGTTGGCTTATTTACACGCTCTTACAACAGGTAGGGTTAATACCAATAATAATAATAATAATAATAATAATAATAATAATAATAATAATAAAATATAGCAATAATAACAAAACGGGCAACAATACAGCCACAACACAAATCTGGAGCTATAAACAAAGATTACGAAAAGAACACTACAGAGCAAGCGAAACAGAGAGTAACTAAATTGGAAGAAAATAATGAAATTCCATTACATGTTTTAAATTGTCTCCAAATAGAGAATGTATTCACCTTTGAATGTAAACATTGCAAATAGAACAAAATATTAAAATAGTAAAGATTATTTATTTCTTGCCACTAAATGATATGAAAAAATAAATTACACATTTCTCAACGTAATGGATTAAAGTATATTCACGAATAAAGTTTGTTAAAATGTATGGAACTCTCAGAGGGAAAATATTCTTCAATTATTTCACAAAAGGTTACTTGTTGATGAAAAGGAATTTCTGTGTTGAAGTTCTTAACTGTTATTGGTAGCAGGTCTTCACCAAATCAGCAGGTTTGATATATATCATACGATTTATTTTCTGAAGATGTTTATAACAGTACTCCATTGTGAGTAAAGGTTTCCGGGCTGGTAGGCCGTGGTCCAGTTGGCATTGAAGAACCATTGGTTCTGGACCACAGCCTACCAGCCAGGAAACCTTTACTCATATTGACTCCGGTCGTGAAACCTACGATGTTAAGTACTCCATTGCTTCGCAATTTACAGGCGATAAATGAAATAAAACATTACACTGTAGCAAAAACACATTACAACCGAGGGAACAAACTATCAAATTTCAATTAAGTTATTGAAAACTAAGTTTGCTACGTGCACACGTTTGGAATACTTTCATTGGCCCGAATTGGTTAAAAATTTGAAATAAGGGTAATAAAGTAAAATGCATATTTTGATTAGTATAACTCAATGGCCACACAAAAATTAAAGAGAAATAATGAAAATTTCATTAGTTTGAAAAGGGCTTTAGCCGCATTCCGTGAACAATGGTACAAGATCTAGTGTTCTATCAACTTATTGAATTGAATGTAACATCGTGCCGCGGCGGTATAGACGGTCGAGTTACACATAGAGTAGATACAGTCTCATCTCGTCAGCTTGCACGGTGACGGGTTCGATACCAACACAAAGGATGAATATTTAGTCTTTGTCATTTGGGTATTGTGCTGCAAAAGGTCTTTGAGCTCACAGATCCTACATCTGAGGAGCCCGCAAGGGTGTGAATGTTCAGTTTCCAACTAGATATACACTCTAATGGGGTGGTAAAACTGAGTAGGACTGGATTGATTGACTGATTTTTCGTGTTTCCGGGTGAATCAACAGCTTTGGTCATTATTCCCGTAAGTGTAGTGCATGATTTTCTCGGCAGATGGCGGTGATCTTCCCCCGCTGGATGGCGAGATCCGGCGCCGAGCTACCGTCGGCTAGTGGGGTTTCCCCCTAACCAGGACCTTCCCACCAGCGAGGCACCGCCCCAGCCGGGACAAGCTCTAAGTCCCCGACCGGTCTCCTGGAATGTGTGGTAGTGTAGTGCATGCTAGTGTAAGAGTGTGTGTGTAATGGGAGAGGATATGGCAAGGAAGAGGAAGGAAAGATCGCGCGCGGTCCGTGGCCCGTTTGTTAGGGTACTGCTCTGGCATTCGCCTAGTGTTGATCGGAGAAACCACGGAAAACTACCGATCAGAGCAGCCGGTCGCTAGAATTCTCCTCCAGACAGCGAGTGAATTCGACCTAGCTGAAAAGCTAGTGTCGAAAATCCTGCCGCCGTCAGAACTCGAGGTTGGAGGACTCGCCGTCAGGACCTCCCGGTCAGAAGCGCTGCAGTGCCATCAGTTGATGCACTGAGCTACTGCTCCCGGTTGTACGACTGGAAATAGACCTAACAAAAAAATGCAATATTGGTTGAGTTACAACTGTTTAACGGAAATCAATGACTCTCGTGGTCCCACGACGCCGATAGCAGGAACATCGTTTTGCTCCTTTTAATTTATCGGGTCACACTTGTCTCCTGTCACTACACTTCTTGTTTTCCCGAAGTTAGACGTTACTTCCTTTTTACAATGGTGATCGAATAAACAGATTCGGTACATTTCCGAATCAAATGTCGCGTCTTGTCGATAGTCACGAGGAAAAAGAAATGTTTTGGGAGAGCACGTAAATAATTTGAGGGACTCGGCGGTGCAGGGGTCTGGAGCAGCGTGCCAACGCGAAGGGCACCGGGTTTGAATCTCGCGTGAGGCATTGTCTGGTTGTGGCATGGTTGGCTTCCCATAACGTATCGCATAACGTTCCCATAACGTATCGCATTTCAATCATCATTCTTTCCGTTATTAGTTATACTTCTCATCGTTGACCTCACATGATCACCCTTCATTCTTCATACAATGGAAGGCAAAGGTAAAGCACTATTGTGAGCATCTGCTGTGGAAAGTAGCATGCATAAAAGTGTAAGCCTTTGCACGCAGAAATGATTATGACACAGATAAATTCACATGATGGTTCATGCTACTCGAGTAAAAGATAATAAAATACCTCTAGCGTTAAAATGCAGGCTTTTGGATGGAATGAAGATTCGAAGAGGAACGGATTATTCGATAGATTACAAAAAATATTTTTGTACTATTAGCAAAACGAATACAACCTTGCCACTCAACGTCGAATCGCAGCGAGCATTTGTTAAATTTATTGACAAAAATGTATTGAAATTTATTGAGTCGAAGTTAACGAAAATTTTAAGATTTAGTTACAAATGTATTCAGCTCATAGAACACAGCAAAATCATTTAAAAATTAATTTTGTGACTTGTATTGCCTACTTTGTACAATTCTAGCGTGTGTATACTGCGTTGGAAGTCTTTCTGAATAAAATCCATTTATATTTTAAGTGCAAGATTTATTAAGGACGTTAATAAATCCTAGTTTACGATGTTTAAGACGTTACGGGAAGCTGTTGCGAAAATTACTTAACAGGAAATTAAATTAAAATGCAATTTTTGAACTGATCTACGTTCTACGAGTAATTTTACTTTCTCGCTTACTAGACAGACATGTAATAAAGAAAACGAATTTATAATGCTGCAGGCAAAGTAGCGATTTTGCCACAGAAAAACACTCGTTTTATAGGAGTCTTGATAGCAAAAAACTGAATAATTCTTGCTCCTGTTGTTATAAATTACTTCCTTTAAAACGTCATGTAGTCAGAATTCACGTTTTGTGGGTCCTTGATTCCTAAAAGATAATTTACGGTATAACGTGAGTGCGTCTGTTCGCCCATTCATCTGTGAACTACGCTAGCGGATAAACCGTAGGTAGCATTATCACTCAAATTGATATTCCTCGATCGATGTGGCTGCTGTTTTGCTGTCCTTGAAACCTAAAATTTGTTTTAGGTCAAAACGCTTGTCTCTCTGACTGAACACCAATGCCGCCTAAACTGTTCATAATATTTTATAAAATATTGTTATTATGCTATAGAATTTTCGGCACTCAAATTTTTTCAGTGAATTTGAATCGGAAATTTAATTTTTGAGGGTACTTCACAAGTAGCCTCAAAAAGTGTCCTGTCATTTTAAGACTCAACGAAATTTTCAATATTTTCTCACAAAATGGCTTCAAATTTTCTTTTTAACTTTTTCTTTGATAAAGGAAAGTACAATTATAAATATGAATCAAGAACGATTTTCGTTCAACTTTGAAGGTTAACGCTCCTTCCTACAATTACAATACTCAAGACAAACTTTATACTTTCTCGCTATCGCTTACACAGTAGAGAGAAAGTTATGTAATGCTGCGGGAAAAGGGGAGAATTTTCTTCAGAAAACTCTTGTTGCCGGGTCCTGGTAACGAAAAAGTGGATAAATCCAGTTGCTAAATTTAGGGGGAAAATCTTCCAGGACGTAATGTAGCCAGAATCCATGTTTTGCGGATCTTGATACCGAAAAATAGATTGACGGCAAAACGACTGTTCGTCCGTCTGTCCGTGAACAACACTAGTGGCTAAAACGTTTACCTGATTTTTCGAAAGTTGAATTCCCCAATCATGTTGGCTGATGTTGCGATCCCTTCACTTTGAAACCGATATTTTAATTTTACTACTTTACATGCAGCCCATGGGAGATTTTCCAAATTTACAAAAAAATAGCTCCAATATTTTTAAATAAACCTTGATTAAACTGAATATTGAGAAGGACGTTTAAGAGTATGGTACAGGTATCATGCTCTTTGAAAATTCTCATTTTTCGAAAGTTACAAAAGTTCAAAATATTTTCATCATCTTTCCACAACTAAAATTATGAAGATAAATATTTTTTCTTAATGAAATGTGTTCATCAAAAGCAGATCTTCAAATAATGTTTTGTTCAATTTTGCGAAAACATAAAATGTAAACTTTGTATTGGCAATTTTTATTTTCTTTAAACCATTTTTTCTTAAAAACAGCACAAAATGTTTTGAATAAATTTGGACATCACATAACTTAGAGGACGCTTAAGAAAATGGTGCAAGTTACATGTTTGTTAAAATGCCTGATTTTTTCGAAAATTAAAAAAAAAATAAAAAATTTCGGTTTTGTTATATTTTCAAAAATAATATTTTAGAAATTATTTAAAACCTATTTGAAATATATTGTGACGTCGTGGGAACATAACAGTAATCACAGACACGAACTTAAGATATTTACAGATTTATTTATAAGTATTTACAAATAAATAGTTTGATCAGTTATGTACAGCTCTGATATACGATCCTTAAATGGTGCAAATCTGTCACACTCGTGGCCCTCGCCACTCCTCAGCGACCTTACGCGCACAGCGTAGAGCCCCGGCGACCGCAGTCACCCGTGGAAAAAACGTTCCACAGCGACGTCCCAACATATGGGTTGTCCTACGAGCATAGCTCGTCTCCGCACCGCCCTGGGCGCAAGTTTTGTGCGTTCGCACGAGGTTTTCACTCAGCCCAAAACCCACCCCCGCGCTTTGCGCTCTCGCTTATGTACCTTCCAGACCACGTGACACGCAACGTCATCTCGCTTTCGCGCGGCACTTCATGCCACGTGTCTGTCGCGCTGCCACGCATTTTGGGCATCCCTTCCCATGGATTTGTAGAAGTTCCCAAAATACCTCGGGGTGCCTCCGCCCCTAGCTACCGCCTATTCACTTGTACTTCTCCTTTCTACAACCAGCATTCTCTGCCTGCCCTAATTCTGCGACAAGGTGCCTGCAAGGCGCCGGTCTTCCTGCTTGTTAATACAATATGTTACATACTTCTCCATATCCTATTTTGAATTTTTTATGCATGAGGTATCCACAATAAAAAAATCGTCATGGAACGAGATTTGTGAATCTGGATAGAAGTATAGAATTTACCTGGCCATTGGGTCTACACTTTACCGAACCTTCTAGCTTAACATATTTTACATACATTATAATTTATATAAACCAAATCAAAATAATCTCAATAACTAATCTATATACAAAAAAACATACTAAATTTACCTAACCTACTTCACATACATAATTTAGTTCTACATCCTGCCCTACTATATGCACTTCTATACATATCCTAAATTACAAAAATCATCTGAAATATAACACTACCTGCTACCATTAAGTACAAAATATTCCCAATCAACTGATGTAATAACTTTTCCGGATACACCCTGAACCTACAATATCTTCTTCATAATTGCACATACATAAAAACACACAGAATACACAAACAACACACTTTCAACAAATTGATACATATTGTGACATACCCATATGTCACATTAAAATTAACGAACATTTATTTGTAGACAATATGGTGGAACATGCATTAAGAGTTTTCTGGATGCCGAAAGTAGAAAATTTGGGATTGGGCGAAGAAGTTCAAAAGACGATCAAAAGGTCAGCTACACCAAAATATAACGAACGTATGGATTGGCTGGGTGAGAGAAGGACGGTCAAATGTTATGAAAAAAATGAAGGTAGTTTTAATACGAAGTCTTCGAGGGATGAATCATGCAGAAAGATTTCATTCTGCTCTGAAACGCGCTACTGAACTGATCGTATGTTCGTGAGAGGGAACGAGTACAATCGAGATAGAATTGGGTTAACAGTGAAATTTTAAGGACAGTGAAAGATATTGCAGATATTTTGATGTGGAAGCAATATTGGTGTATAAATTGGAACTTTGGACTACGGCAAGATCGCAAGATATTTCGACTGAGAATCTACGAGGGACATCAAAGAAGAAAAGATAAGTTAACCGCGGTATAAACTCTAAATTGAAAGATATCTTGATCAAAGGCCTAAAAATTGTAAATTATCTAAATTGTTTGCCAAAAATAAAAAATAAACTTTGTTAAATTTTGTTCTTTAGAAAAGAAAGTGATCTTTCATTTAGTCAATTCAAACAGTAATGAACTAGGAATAGAATCATTCTATTTCAGATTCCCAGCTGCGCTGTATAGTCGGCGGATCCTATAATCCTTTATAGAGGTAATAAGGATTATAATTATATCGTGACCCATTGACCCAGCAAGCCGGACGCTAAGATCTTTAGCAGATATAGATGTAGAGAGAGAGGAATATTTTGGTATATCTCAATATATACAATGATATTTCTCTTTTCTTGATTCTATACAATACAATCAAGCGATTCGGTTCTGTGTAGCCCTCCGCATTCTCAGTTCAGTTCAGGTTCCAGCGCATCAATAAAACATTCTGCTTAAAGCATCAGCATTTACATGATCTTTACCCTTTTTGTGAATAATTTCTAAATTATATGCTTGGATCGTTAACGACCAAAGCATCATTCTAGGATTCTTACTCGAACAATTATTTGACCATACTAGTGGATTGAGGTCTGTTTCCACTTTAATTTTTGCGTTCCCATCTAAATAATACTTTAACTTCCGCAATGTCCAGATTATAGCAGTACATTTAAGCTCGGCTGTACATCGTAATAATTCAGTATCTGTGAATTTTCGACTTAAGTGTAACACCCGTTTTTCTTCTCCCCTGTCGTTATACTGTGTCAAAATGATGCCAATACCTCTTTTTGACGCATCACACTGCACGATAAAGTCCTTATTAAAATTGGGCGCGTGAAGGACAGGTTCTGACATAGCGCGTTCCTCAACTTTCAAATGCCACCACGCACACTGGCGTCCACTTCACCTTGCCCTGCCGTTCGTGACCTCGCAATAAGTCTGTTAATGTCGCTGACATATTCGCATAATTGGGAATAAATTTCCTGTAGTAACCCGTAAAAATTGCTAGCCTTCAGAGAATAACAGATTGGAATTCAGCGGAATTTCTGTCAATTAGTCTCACTGTTGATACATAATTAAGCTGAAAAGCAATTATATTTTTCAAATTTGTGTTGATATTTGCTTGAGAATATTTACATTTCGCACCAAATGTTCCACGATTTGTATTAATTTTACAAAACAATATGACTAAAATGTTTTAATTTGGAGAGAAATTATGGTATAAGTAGTATTTCATAAACATTACTAAAGTCGAGGAAGTAAGTGCTGTTTTAGCACCATTAGTTTCATAATGAAATCTGTACGTCAAAATCAGATACACAAATAATGACATTTTTTTTGAAAATATGAGTAGCCCAGCCCTTTAGCATAGGCAAAAAATTTGGGGATTGGAAACACTTTTGCTGGCTGAAGTAATATATTTCTTAACAGTTGCAAATAATGTGAGAAAGTAAATGCTAATGTACTTTTAGTTATCTCTTCAAGGTTTATTGTATTTAACATTTGTAACTAAATATTTATCTTGCAATACAAGCTTCATTAGGTTAGGGAATAACTCGGACTTTAAAGTCGATCATGTATTGCATTCAATTCATAAGAAACGAAGATTTGTCTGTAACTGTGAAATATTATTGATGTGGGCAGAATTACACAGATTTTATAAAGTGATCTGATTAAAAAATATAGTACAATGAAACTGAAGTCCAAAATATACTAGAAAGAAGAAGAAATAAAATGAAACCACCAAATATTCCGAATAACTTCAGCGGTTTGGTTGAAATTACTATAATGAAAAGAAATTTTTGAGTAATATTCCTCAAAAAACAAGTAACAAAGTAGTTTGTGGTTCCCCATTGAAAACATTTGCCAGCCTCCAGCGACTGACAGAGGAACAAAGCACGATATGTAAGCTTAAACGAAATATATTGACAAATTAATAAAAATTGATAATCGCCTGTCACAAATTTTCATCCGAGTGTGCTAGTCAGCTGACAAGGCAGACTAATCAATTCCTGCTCATTGTGAATTATGGGGGATTTGGATTGGAGGGGAGGCCCCAAAGGTAGGAAGAGGTTTTGAGGCACTGAAAAGAGGATGGGAACGTGCCCAAATCTCCAGGAAGCTCCAATTTCAGAGAACAAAGTTTACCGAAGACGTATATTGAAGCGTCACGTTGGCTGCCCTGCGAATTGTGGGTGGCGGAAAGATCTTGTTAGAACCTTGTGACCGATGGATGAGTCGGGCTGCTACTACTGGCCAAGGGTAGTGCCATGTGGAAGAGTTGCAATCCTCCTCTTACAGTCAGCGGGAGAGGCGGCGAGACAGAACCGGCGGATGTAGAAACGCCGAATCGCGTATGACCGATGGGTGCATACCTTGCGCGAACTTAGCACAAGCTGGTGTGTGTCGTGCTTGCACGGGTGACGAGTCAGTGACATGAGTGGCGCGATAAAAGCGTTCACTTGCGAGGCTTCTCTCAGATCTCGGATCTCATTAAGGGCAAGGGACTCATACCTTCTTGCAGAAATACTGAAGTACGTGATAGGGTGATGATGAGGGGTGAAAGGACGAATGAGGTGATAGGATGATGATGAATAGAGGTGATCGGCTTTTTGTACCATCCCAGCTTTATGACTGAGAGAAACCACGAAAACCCCGGTCAGGATGGCCGGCCCGGAGCTTAGTGCTTGTCCCGGCTGGGGAGGTGCCCCGCTGGTGGGAGAGTCCTGGTCCTGGAGGGGAAAACCCCACTAGCCGACGGTAGGTCGGCGCCGGATCCACCATCCAGCGGGGGTATATCACCGCCATCTCCCGCGAAAAAAAGTATGCACTACACTAACGGGAGTAATGACCAAAGCAGTTGACGCGCCCGGAAACACGAAGAAATCAGTCTCTCAATCAATGGCCAGCCCGGGGATCGATTCCGGACCTTCCGACTGTGAAGTCAGCGCGCTACTGCACGAACCTCTCGCCCTCCAGTGTATAGTTCGTGCAATTTCTCTTCAACCACGACGTCAGAATACGAATGCAATTAAAATACCCAATTAAAAGTGATAAGGAATACTGTTGAGCATCTAGCTTTGGACTGAAATTATTTTCTCCAAAGACATTTCGACATAAATAATTGGAACAAATATGCGAGCGACACTTGAATGAAAAGTGTTTCTTGTAAGAACTGCACAAACGCATATTGATACGAATAATTTTTGTAGTCACATAAAAAGAAAATAATGTTCAACATTTGAAAATGTAAACAATAGTTTAAGTATTTCAAGCTCAAATATTACTTTACCGTTGGCGATTTGACAGCAGGCCCTATTATTTAATGAGGCAAGGACATGTAGAAAGCAACATACCTTCAAAGTAAATCTAATTATCACTGAAACATAAGCAGGCCCTCATTGTTTTCATCAGAACACGCTTGGTATCACTTTCGATACTTTGTAGACACCCTCGACAACAAAATTTTTATTTCCAGTACAAGTAATATCTCCAACAGCATCGGTAAAGATGAAAACATTGCAGAATAACGAGGAAATACATGAGTTTACACAAAAAAGGGACTAAAATGAATTATAGGTTAACAACGCTCGAATGGGATTACGATCTGCAATGAATAAACATTTACATGGTTTAAAGTAGTTATGAGTAAACAATTGCAATACGTGGAAAGGTATCCATAGTGGTGTGAGCAATTGAGGACCTTGGTGCAATACCTGCGTTTATGCAAAACTGCTTTTGTGAGAAATGAAAATGAATATTTAAAACGGTATAACTAAAAAAATATTTAATAATAATACTAATACTAATACTAATACTAATACAAATAATAATAATAATAATAATAATAATAATAATAATAATGTTGTTTAGAAATAGAATCGTTTTTTTATCTTCTTCTTAAGAATTTCTTTACAAAGAAAACGATTTTGAACATAAATATTTCCATCAATGCTGCTCTTCTTTGGAATGATTTTCGGCTTTCCTGTGTTTGCATTTGCTCATATTTTCGGATGAAAATTTGAAATATCCAATGTAAAATTCTATTGAAATATGAAACAAAAATTAAGACATATCCCTGGTCATTTTGTGATTGTGATTCACATTCACAATTCATTACAGATGTTCAGAATTAAGAACCTGTGAAAATCAGTCTGCATTTTCATGTGCAAACCGAGAAGTATGAAATATATAACATTTACCTTCTTCAAAGATTTTACACCTGGCTTGTGAGTAATTGAGGGTTTTAATACCGAGTGTTCCGACTACTAACATACTTATTGGGCTCCTTATCGCTAATGCATAAGAACAAAATTCTTTACGTTTATGTCTCTGCACCTTTAGGGGACTACAGACACTCGCCCCGACTGAGACAACTCCAAGTGCACCCACTGTAGTACCTACCAGTCCCCGAATTCGGCGCAGCGATGTGGCTCGTGAGCTCTTATTCCTCAATTCACATATAGTTGAACAATCTTAGCTCGGTAGCCCATCCCACTTAGTTCTTTATTAGAGAAGGAATCCAGGTTAAACTTAGCGTTAAATCTGAGGCACCAATATTATGCCAGTTCACATCTCGTGTTAGGGAGGAATGATGGAAAGCACATGAAGTTCAAGAATAATATAGGAAAATATATCCATCTTAGAAATTCACACCATTCCATGAAATAATACGTATCCAACGTACATTACTTAACGATTGGAAGAGCCTGCCATACAACACAAACGAAACATTCGAGATGGGTCCAAACCCAGGAGTCTTCGAGCTGAGATCGATGTGCTCGCCAGCATGTGCCACTTCAGCAATCTCAGCTGCCCAGATCGTCTGCAAGAGTATAAAACTGGCATCTTTTTGCACTTGACATTACTTTAAATATATTTTTTAGTGCTGCAGACCTGTCTCTAATGAAATGACTGATCATAAGTACAACAAAAGGTGAAGCATTATCTTCCTTCAGGATAGATATACCGAATTGAAACTTCAATATTTTCTATTCTTTTTATCATAATACCAAGAATCCGACGTTACTATCACGATTGTTCGAAGTGCGACGCTGATTCAACTACGTACTGGTCAGCTGTTGGTCCGGAATTCCTTCGTTGCAACGACAGTGTTGCGCGCTTGAATTGTAGTGACGCATCCTGTCATATAGACAGCGGATACAGAACTAATACTTGTATCATGATACCCCAAATCAGGAATCAAACAGTAAGGAAAGATTATATAAGCAAAAAAATGCTTATAGAATTAAATGTATGGTGTTGTTATTGCATCCAACACAATTATAATATGCCAGAGACGATGCGACGAACAATGAATAAACCACATAATCATATCATGTCTCAGATACACTAAGAGTAAAAAATGTGACGTGCGTAAGTGATGACAGAGGAATATATTTAAAACAATTTTAATTAGCGTAAAGTATAGCAATAGTCTGAGAATGAAGAATTGCAATGTGTGAAAAGTCGCAGTTACAGAAAAATAAACCTGTACAATAAGAGAAAGAGCGTGCGGTTGACAAGTACAAACCATTACAATGTGACCCATGCATTTATTAAACAATTGGAATATAATGAAATGTTTAAGTCGAACTTTAAAAAAAAAGGTTTGAGTAAAAGCAAGTAAAGATCTTGGCTGTCCAGGTGCGCCGCGTCAAGGTTGTGTTGCCTTTCCGCGTGGGTTAGAGCTGTTGTCGCACAACAGCCCTGAGGAAGACCACGACAAGATGGTCGAAACGTCGGCAACACAGCCTTCAACGCGGCGTCACCTGGACAGCCAATATCATTTACATGACTCTGGCCGCGGAAGCCTACGACTTCACTAAACAACAGCAATACTGCGAAAAGCTAATTGAACAAAGCATGGAGAAAAGTAAAGCAAAGGCAGGGGCACACGCGGACCGGAGAGGCAGACCACTCCGTGCTCTGGCTCATTCGAGATCCGCCTAGCGAGGTAACGATAGAAGGCATTGCGGCGATGGAGGCGGCCGGGTGGTCTGCCGGGTTCATGCCGAGATATCGCGACTCTTTACGAGACAGCTCGGCGCAGGTCACGAGCTTCGCTGCGCCACGAGCTACCTGACGCAGCCCACGTTCATTTAATGAGCAGGAGGAGCACGTGGGCTTTGTTGGAGGCCTCGAACCTACACACCAGCGACGTGGAGTCCTTTACTACAGGGTTTGGTGAACCACAGTACAGAATCACGTGACTGTAACTAGTGGAGTCAGCTTCCAACAAGAGAAACTGAACGCTGCGTTCTGACGTGAAACGTTTTTAGAACGGATTCAGGGAGGGGTCCTTTGATAAAACAGCACGTAACGAAAGTATTTTACTGTATTATCGCTTATATCTTCGCTACCGTGTACTTTCTACGGGCCTTGTTTGGTAGATGAAAGAATCACTTACTAGATTTTGCATTTGTCACGTCTGCATATGTCTTCGTTGGTACCGGGCGAGGTGATTGAGTGCATCAACTGATGTCACTACAATGCCACTGACCGGGATGTCCTAGGCTCGACTCCCGACGGAGGCAGGATTTTCGACATTAGCTTGTCTGCTAGGTCGAATTGAGTCGCTGTCCGGAGGAGAATTCTAGAGGCCGTCTCAGATCGGTAGTTTTCCGTGTTTTCTCTGGTCAACACCAGGCAAATGACGAAGCAGTACCCTAACAAACGGGCCACGGACCGTGCGCGACCTTTCCTTCCTCTTCCTTGTCCTATCCTTACCCCTTACACTAACATGCACTACACTACCACACATGCCGGGAGACCCTTTGGAGGCTTAGAGCTTGTCCCGGCTGGGCGGTGCCCAGATAGTGAGAGATACATGGTTGGGGAAAACCACGCTAGTCGACGATAGGCCGGCGCCGGATCTCGCCATCTAGCGGCGGAATATCACCGCCACCACTCGATAAAAACATGCACTACATTTACGGGACTAATGACTTCAGTAGTTGACGCGACTGTTCACACTAACAATTGTTTGCAATTAATTGCAATCAATCAATCTTCGTTGGAGCTCCACGCATGATGTAATAGGAGATAAATTTAATATCGAATGCGCCCATCAAGGAGACGTAGCTCGTTTGCCAATATGAGAAGTGTTGATAATAATTTTCAATAGAAACAAATGAAAGTTGTTGATTTTGTATTAAATGAGTTGTATGTGAATAAAATATGTTAGTGATGTTACGACTGTAGTTATTTTAAATAGTGTAACGAATAGAAAGATAATAGACTATAATAAATCAATTCAACAAGGAGGAGAAATAGGAGTTATAATGCTTATAGGAGGAATTATAATGTTTAAAAGAGGGTTTTTATTAGAAATTAACGATTCTTCGGGTATGGTACCTCCGCATTACAAACTTAAGTTCTAGAAATGATATGAGAATACCCTGGCAAGCATGAAGGGGAATGACAATACACGACAATTCCCTTTTCTCTTGAAAATACATCAGAAGGACAGTTCTAATTGTGATTACAAGTTAGCAGAATAAATACTTTTAATAATGTTCGAAGAGGGTTGACACTTCAAATGAAAATGAAGGATGGCTGGAGTCTTGAGTAAATATAAATTAATATTTGGTGAATAAGTTAAATTGCCTTCAAAGCGAAGCAGAGGTATTTAAACCTTCCCTAATTATTCAAACGGTATCCAAGCAAATTACGTCGGAATATACAGCCGTCTCCAATGTCTATACTACGACTGCAAGCGAAATGAAACTTCTTTTGTTAGTACCAGTAAGGAGTCGTTTAAACCATAAAACTGTATTTAATGAAAATTTGTATTAACAGTATTCCTTGTTTTTTGCAACCACACTATCTAATGATATTACTTTTGTAGCTTTGCGTAAAGAAAAGAAACAATTACGCAATAAAGTATGTGTCATGTACGGAGAAGGCGTAGCGAAATTTAGCCTTGCGCGCCGAATTCAGAAGTAGCTCGGTGTGTATTCGTCGACACAGGTAGATGAGGTAATGTTTGATTCAACTCAACCGTACTTGGTGTAAGACCATCACTAGGTGTAAAATACAGTAGCGAACAAATTAATACGAACACGCGCAGTTCTTCAGAACATTTTATTTTCACACTGGAAAAAAAAACAGTAAACGTAAATGGTATGAATCATCTAACTAATATTTTAATGAATTGATTAGGTTTCATCATTCACCACCAACAATGAAGATGTAGATAACACAACAATGAGTCGATTAAATTTCGCAACAAGACAGCGTACCAAAAAATGAAAATATCATGACAAATCTCTCTGTTCGGATTAAATTGTTCGCTACTGTAGGTTCAACATCTATGATTTTTAATGAATGAAGAAAATGTACATTGTCTTTCATAATTTCTATACCTATAAGAAACAATAAATAGAAGAAGAAATAAAAGAGGTATTGAGATATACCAAAATTTTCCTCTCTCTCTACATCTATATCTGCTAAAGATCTTAGCGTCCGGCTTGCTGGGTCAATGGGTCACGATATATTATAATCTTTATTACCTCTGTAATGGATTATAGGATCCGCCGACAATAAGCGCAGCTGGGAATCTGAAATAGAATGATTCTATTCCTAGTTCATTTCTGTTTGGATTGACTAAATGAAAAATCACTTTCTTTTCTAAAGAACAAATTGCCGTAGAACAAATTCCAATAGAGTTTATACCGCGGTTAACTTATCTTTTCTTCTTTGATGTCCCTCGTAGACTTCTCAGTCGAAATATCTTGCGATCTTGCCGTAGTCCAAAGTTCCAATTTATACACCAATATTGCTTCCACATCAAAATATCTGCAATACCATTCACTGTCCTTAAAATTTCACTGATAACCCATTTCTATCTCGATTGTACTCGTTCCCTCTCACGAACATACGATCAGTTCAGTAGCGCGTCTCAGAGCAGAATGAAGTCTTCCTGCATGATTCATCCCTCGAAGACTTCGTATTAAACTACCTTCATTTTTTTCCATAACATTTGACCGTCCTTCTCTCACCCAGCCAATCCATACGTTTGTTATATTTTGGTGTAGCTGACCATTGATCGTCTAAACTTAGCCCAATCCCAAATTTTCTACTTTCGGCATCCAAACCTCTTCATGCATTTAGAAAAAACAAAACACTACATTGTTTACTCACGGTCGTTGCTAAGCTCTAGCTCTCGTGATATTTCGTAATGCATGTTCCACCATATTGTCTACAAATAAATGTTAGTTTATTTTAACGTGACATATCGGTATGTCACAGCTTCCCCTCTCCAAGCGTCATTTGGTTTGCTACAATCTAACTAAATGACAAGACTAAAATTGAACACTTTCTTCTTGCTTCTTCACACTAAACGACATTAACACTTTACACTTTGCACTGCACTAGGTCTTGTTACTTGCTGCCTTAAAACTATTTACATTTTCCTTTCGGAATGTGCCAACAATAACCATTTCATCAGGTATTCTAATAGCCGTATCTGCCTAATATTTGCTCCACATTAACTTCATTGAATACACATAACAAAACAATAACAAAAGAAAAACTATTACACCTAATATTTACAACTATTTACCAATCTCTGTCATGACCAGAATATTTAATCATGCGTGTCGTCCCTCATATACGGCTTCATGTTCCTGTAGTTATATGTTCCCATTTGCCTTCCATTTTCATCATTCAAAATCGCGGCATTCTTGCTTAATACTTTACAAATTCGGTACGGTCCTTTATACAACGGGAAAAATTTATAAAATAGCTTCTTATCCACTGACGACACTTGAGGTACTCTAATTAACATTTCATCACCCTCCTTATACTCGCCTCGAAAGCATTGCTTCTGTTTTAGCTTTCTTTTGGCTGCTGCCTCCCTCAAATTGTCATAAATTATTCGCGTATCTCTCACATCATCTGGGTGTAGTCCAATTTGCCAGTACGACGCAGTAAAATCCAGTCCCGTAAATATCCGAGCTCCTTTTACCTTCCACATCATTTCATCTAATTTCGGCGGTTTTTCCTGACGAGCGATGGTCTTGCTATTGAGTTTCCTAGCATCAACACAAAATCTGATCTTATTGTCTTTCTTACGAACTATCACTATTGGGCTTACATACGGTGTCATCGATTTTTTTATTATACCATCCTCAAGCATCGTGTTTATTTGTTTACGTACTTCGCTTTTATATACATGGGGGATCGGATATTGTTTCAGATTAAAAGGTTCCTCATCCATCAATTCAATTTTAAATTGATATCCCTTTACCGGCTCCCTTGAACTTCCAAAAATTTCTCTATATTCATTGACTAACATTTCAATAGCTTCACTAGCATCTATTCCGTTTTCGTCGACCGCGCCTTCTGCTGCCGTGTGGATCTGGTCCCTGGTCTCTTCAATTTGTTCTGCAATATCGCAAATACATCTCTTCGCCCTCCTGGTCTTTGATCCTAAACAATGTTGTTGCCTTTGTCACCTCGTAACAATACACTCCTGTTACCTATGTCGACCTTGGCGTCACACATTTTAGGCCATCAATCCCAAAATAATTGGACGAATCAAATTCTTCACTACAATTGCCGGAAACTGAATTGTGATCCCTTGAACTTCCACATCCACCCAAATTTGCTGACTTCTCGTTTCGATGCGCCTTCCATTAGCTGTCCGAATATCCAAACTCCTGGTGGGTAGCTCATCAATTTTATTTCCCTTTTCTTTAACTGCTCATACAATTTTTCCGACACTGCACAAACATTAGCACCTGTGTCAATTAAAATGTCTACAGGTATATTCCGAAATATCCCTTCAAAATTAAACACGTGCTATTCTCCGCCCGTTCGTCCGTATCTTCCTTAATAAATCTTCCGCCGATACTTCAATGCTATTCAACTCCTTAAGAACCATCACGCCTCATTATCATCGTTCAAGTATCCCGCCCATTTACTTCGAACACTGGGAGTTTTCCTATTCAATCGCATTAATTTCTACATGTTCCGCTTATTGTCCTCTTTGAACCTCCGCGGATACCCGTTTTCGGTCTTTTATTTTCCATTTTAGTACTATTTCCCTGTCATCCTTTCTTTCTGAGCTATAATTTCTTGGCGGTTGTAATTATTCATTGTTTTTCCGTTCCATTGTTATTCTCGTTCCTGCTTTCATTATATTGATACCGTTACTACAATCATAATCACTATTCAATGTCTGGTCGAATCGACTTAAACGTTCGACCAGATCCTCAGAATCAATAGGCAAGGAGTTCCACAATAAATTTTGGATATTTACAGGCAACTGACGAATAATAATTCTAATTAGTTCATTGCTGTCCATTCTGTCTTCGCATGCCTTGAATGCTGCTATTTTACGTGTTGCGAAGTCACACATATTCTCGGCTCCACCCTTCTTATACCTTTCACTCATTAATTTGTATTTTAGATCGAACTTGTGGCTTTCGTTCCAATATCTTTTTAAGAATTTATCCTTCCATTCCTTATAATTAGTCGGTTCCGGTACTAAAGAGGTCAACCAATGATGTGCTTTGGACGACATGGCTTGTTCTACTATATGTAATTTCAATCTTTCAGGGATATTATTTATCTTAAAATAATTTCTCTAATTTTGAAATAAACGACCACGGTTGTTCTTTCACATCACCATGAAATTTTAGGTGGCTTGGTATTACAAGCGCTGATGCATGCATTGGTATATTTTCCCTGTGAACGCATCATGAATTCGTTTTCTAACTGTTCAATCTTGTCCTTAATGTCCGACATATATTTCCCAGATTCAGATTCTTGCACCATTTTAATGTTTCTAAGTCCCTCCTGTATTCGTTTTTCTAATTTACAATCCGAATTAACTAATTTTTAATTTTGTCGCCAGATTCTTTTAATTCCTCTGCATTTGGTCGACTTGATTATTAAAAGACTCAATTTTACAATGAATAATGTTGAATTCAGCCGATGTATCCGCCCGTAATTGCACTATTTCCTTGTGTATTTCCTGACGAAAATTCTTCAATTCTAATGACATTTCCGATGTCATTCCTTCCAATTTAGCGCTATTTTTTTCAAATTCAATATTCATATCTGAAGTGATCCCCTCTAATTTATTATTCATATCTGCTAACATCTTAAGAATTAAATTATTAGGGTCCATATTTTCTAACGGTGCAGCCATTATTTCCTTTTCTGTGGTTCAATCCCAATAATTCACGCGAAATTTCTCCTCGAGTTAGTATTAGCAGACGCCATATCATCTACATTAACATTCTCCATACGCAATTTTCTGCTCCTAGTATCCATTTTGAATTTAATACAAATTAAAATCTCTGTTAAATTATTTAAAAACACACCAATGAAATGGTCTTGGCCCTTTCTTATAATTAACAATTAATTTCAAATGTCAATCCATAAATTTCAGATTCCCTTTGGATCACTATATTATAATTTATAAGACTAATTTTATCCGTGTCACCAATTGTTATAAATTATAACAAATTATGCATCACGTTGAGGCGCCATTTTGAGATATACGAAAATTTTCCTCTCTCTACATCTATATCTGCTAAAGATCTTAGCTGGGAATCTGAAATAGAATGATTCTATTCCTAGTTCATTTCTGTTTGGATTGACTAAATGAAAAATCACTTTCTTTTCTAAAGAACAAAATTCAACAAAGTTTATTTCTATGCTTTTAGCAAACAATTTAGATAATTTACAATTTTTAGGCCTTTGATCAAGATATCTTTCAATTTAGAGTTTATACCGCGGTTAACTTATCTTTTCTTCTTTGATGTCCCTCGTAGACTTCTCAGTCGAAATATCTTGCGATCTTGCCGTAGTCCAAAGTTCCAATTTATACACCAATATTGCTTCCACATCAAAATATCTGCAATACCATTCACTGTCCTTAAAATTTCACTGATAACCCATTTCTATCTCGATTGTACTCGTTCCCTCTCACGAACATACGATCAGTTCAGTAGCGCGTCTCAGAGCAGAATGAAGTCTTCCTGCATGATTCATCCCTCGAAGACTTCGTATTAAACTACCTTCATTTTTTTCCATAACATTTGACCGTCCTTCTCTCACCCAGCCAATCCATACGTTTGTTATATTTTGGTGTAGCTGACCTATTGATCGTCTAAACTTCTTAGCCCAATCCCAAATTTTCTACTTTCGGCATCCAAACCTCTTCATGCATTTAGAAAAAACAAAACACTACATTGTTTACTCACGGTCGTTGCTAAGCTCTAGCTCTCGTGATATTTCGTAATGCATGTTCCACCATATTGTCTACAAATAAATGTTAGTTTATTTTAACGTGACATATCGGTATGTCACAGTATGTTGATATGTATGATATGTTGTAGATAATATGTTGACAAAGATGACCTCTTTTATTTCTTCTTATAAGAACGTCAACAACACCAAATCAGAATTCCCACAACAATAAATAGTACAATTTCAGAAGTTTCAAATTGGTTTTGTAATAACAAATTGATAGTTAACGAAGGGAAAACTGTCTCAATGCAATTTTGCGTTTCAAATGGGCAATCGTATGCTCCAATGAAAATGAACAATATGCAATTAGCTGATGTTAAGGTAACAAAATATCTAGGTCTCTCAATTCAATCAAACCTCAAATGGAATGTACATAAAACAGAATTAAACACTAAATTAAGCTCATTATGTTATGCATTCAGAATTATTTATAATTCTGTCGTGTATTTTCCAAATGTAGATTCGCGCCTGAGATATGACAGAATATTCTGAAGAAGTGCCCCACCCTTTAGTGCCCAAACATTTAGATTGCAAAAGAAAATTATCCGAATAATGAAAAAATGCCATCCACGTGATCCCTGCAAGCCTCTTTTCATCGAGCTTGGAATTTTACCATTGCCTTGTCTATTTATTTATGAATCTGTAGTATTTGTCAAAACTGACTTACTTAACTGTGGGAACATATTTTCATGTAATACTGATATTTATAGTTACAACACTCGAAATAGAAATCATGTTCATCAAATGTCAGTATCAACCGCTCACTACAAGAAATCCACATACAATACATGTACCGTACGTTACTTTACAACGAATTGCCAGATGAAATTAAACAATTCAAAATTGGTACATAAATTTAAGTTAAAAGTAAAATCTTTTCTGCTGCAAAAATGTTTCTATACAATTAGAGACTATACTGATCGTCAAAAAGAAAAATGTTTACGTTAACAAAACCAAGATATAGTATAATGAATTAGTTTACATTTGCATTGTATAATTTAAAAATAAGACTTAAATGCCTGTAACAAGTAATGTACTTCAGCTTCCCGGTCAATGACCCTCATCTCTATCGGGTTTTTGTCCAGTTTCCCTGATCCATTGAGCAAATACTGAAGTGGCCCCTTGATTTGCTTCTGGACTTGTAGCTTCACTACGTGCACATTTTGTTGAGCTTTCCTTTTGCTTGTAGTGATAGTAGAGCTTAGGGTGAGTTTCTATTTTGTTAGCAATACAGAAAAATCAAATCTGTTCGTTCGTTTACCGTTACAAATAAGTTTTCTATTATTCGGCAACGAAAATATATAGTTTTTGAAATGTTACTCTCGCTTTTTTAAATTTATTATTATTATTTATATTTATTTATATATTATATATAATTATTTATTATTATTTACTATTATTTTTTCATCTTTCAACTATTAATAGTTAAATAGTTGGGAAGGGATTCTGAAACTCAAGAAAGCGTGCGCAGATGATTTTCTTCCCAATACGTCACATACAGTTTTTGACTAAATAAATAAATACCTCCATGACCATACATTCTCTGCAGCACCCGCAAGAGTGCTCTACTATTCTACTGTGGCTGCAACTTTCCGATAAAGACTACTCAACCTTTTGATAATAATACTTTAATTACTATATATAACAGTGAACTGCTGAAATTATAATGATTAACCTTGTAAAAGAAAATAATGAAGAAACATTAGCATGACAATAAGTTCAATTTAAAATCACAATGAAAATGAGACTTCAATTAGCACAAAAACAACAGTTTTTATTTTCGATCACTTTAAAGAATTTCTGAGAGTCAAACGTTTTTAAGATCTCATTCAGTGAAGTCGATTACGGATATTTTATGTACATTAGAGTATTGTTCTCCAGTGTGAACTTTCTCGTTTCGTGTTTTGTAACTGCAGATTTTGTGGGATTGATGAAATGATTTCGAAACTTCTGTGGGGTTGTGGTGAGCATAAAACTGTTCAAAATATCGTTCCAGTTTCGGTTTATAAAATATTTCTGTTTCAGCAGTGGTTTCTGTTTTAGAAAATAAAACGCATTTGCTTTCGGTTTTGAAATGGTTTCGTAACGTTCTTCTAGCATTTTAATAACGCATAATGTAATTGATTAGTCTGCAATCTAACCGTTGTTTGCACCATGATCTGCTTTAGGTATTTTAGGAAAGGTGGCTCAGGGCATTAATTGATATCACGTCAATGCCACTGACCGAGTCTTAGGTTCGAGTACTGACGGGTGCAGGATTTTCGACACTAGCTTGTCAGTTAGGTCGAATTCAGTTGCTGACTAGAGGAGAATTCTGGCTGCTCTAATAGGTAGTTTTCCGTGTTTTTTACGATCAACATCAGGCCAATGCCGGAGCAGTACCATAACAAACGGGCCACGTACCGCGCGCGATCATTCCTTCCTATTGCTTGTCCTATCCTCACCCCCTACATTTACACTAACATGCACTACACTACCACACATGCCGAGAAACCGGTCGGGAACTTAGAACTTGTCCCGGCTAGAGCGGTGCCCCCCCCCCGCTGGTGGGAGATACCTGGCTTATTGAAAATCCCGCTAGCCGACGGTAATCGGAGCCGCATGTCGCCATTTAGCGGAGGAAGATCACCGCTATCTCCCGAGGAAAACATTCACTACACTTACGGGACTAATGACCTTAGCAGTTGACGCGCCAGGAATCATGACCAATCAACCAATCATTTAGGTATTTTATAAACAAGATCAAACTACTCGAAATACACAGTTAATATTGTATGCGCATATCTAAGAAATATATTTGGTCTACAGACCACGTTTGTCACGCGGATGGTTCTTCACTCAACCGTTAGGTAAGAGCCAGGCGCTATCTTTGTCGCATACACATTTCGAGGAACGATCGTTACGGGGGGAGTGAAACTAACTCGGCGTCCCCGTGCGTGTTGGACGTGGTTGCTCTTCGAGTTTAATTGAAGTGTTGGGAAGTTCTCCGAGTTGGCAGCGTCGATGTGAGAAATACTGCTCTATATCTGCAGTCTCTCTCGAACTTGCTGCACGTGATGTGTGAAGAGGATGCTTTGGGATTAGGAGTTCTAAAAGCCATTTCAGAAAATCAATCCTTGGGGAGAAATGCGTCTGACACAGCTGTTTCACTGCTGGTAATGCCTGACCATCGACAGATGAGTGATACCATCTAGTTTAGAAAAAGTAGAAATCAAATTATCACGAGGTAGATTTCCAACATCTATTCTAAGTCCCGTTTCTTAGCATTACATAACTTTCCATGAAATCTTTGCGTCAGCTAGGTTTTGGATAAACTGTCTCAATTTCTTGAATGGTCAGGAAGCTATTTAGGAAAACATTGTAAGAATATGCAACACAGGGTTTCTTTATAAATAAAAGTTTCTCATCACCCATTTCAAGTTATATGGTAATAATATTCGCTTGTCTCTAACGTTTCTTATTCAAATTAACTTTCTCACTTCCCTTCAAATTAAAATTCATGATAAACTTGTAACAAAAGGACAGAACAGGTACAGTTAAACATCTCGTTTAAAGATCTTCTTGAAGTGTTTTTTCATTTAAATTTCCTTTAATTTCGGAAAAGTCCAACTAACGAGCGAGTTCGATGCAGGTACTTACAGTCGACACCGGTTACAACGAACGTCTGGGGATCAAAATTTTTTGGTTCACTATGTTAGAGGTTCCCTATATCCGATGTCAAAATTAAATTGAATGATTTTAATTCATTAATACAGCGATACAGCAGAATATATTAACAACACGAACTGAAAATTTCAATATCTTTATTTCATCTTGAATAATCAATTATTTTGAATGGTTTGCTGCGTACATTTTTTATTAGTAATTTCTCTAAATTCGTTTCCATAGTTCGTGCTCTTTTCTTTCTTGATTTGCATTGTATACTGTCTCGAAGTATCTTAACGCAGGCATCATGCCCTTCAATGCCTCTTGCACTGTATCGATACCTTCATTTGTATCGTCTTCATCCCCTCATCAGTAAGGTTTCCGTTATCTCCATTTCAGGGAAGACTTTTTCGATGATGACCTTTGGCCAATGATATTTTTTTCAAGCTGCCTAGTGTTGGAATTTCTGACATTGAGACGATATATTTTTTCTAGGAAGGAATTAATTTCCAGGTCGTTATATTTCCTACGTTCACTAATGCCGAGTTCACTGTAACCGAATCATGCTACGCTTATACAATATGTAATGTAAGTTAAACATAGACTTCAGTTCACTATAACAGTGTTCACTAAATCCGAATTCTCTATTACTGGAGTCGACTGCACTAAACAATATGCGCCTTATCAGCTTGCGGATACGTACGAATGTCGCTAACAATAGTATTGGGTTGGTTTGCTTGATTGACTAGTGATTATGGGCGCGTCAACTGCTAAGGTCATTAGTTCCGTAAGTGTAGTGCAGTTTTTCATTGCGGGAGGTGGGGATGATCTTTCCCCTGGCGGAGATTTTCCGAATGGCGAGATCCGGCGCCGACCGAAGCGGGGCACCACCCGAGCCGGGACAACCTCTAAGCTCCCAACTGGTTTCCCGACAAGTGTGATAGTGTAGTGCATGTGAATGTGTATGTAAGCAAGGAGTGAAAATAGGACAAAGAAAAGGAAGGAAAGATCGCGCGCGGTCCGTGGTCTGTTTGTTAGGGTAATTCTCCGGTATTCGTCAGGTCCGACAAACCACGGAAAACTACCGATCAGAGTAGACGGTCACTTAATTTCTCCTCCAGACAGCGGCTGAATTCGACCTACCTATGTATGTAGGTAGTGTTGAAAATTCTGCCACCGTCGGGACTCGAACCCAGGATCTCCCTGTCAGAGACACTGCAGCCATCATCAGATTCACTAATTCACATAGCTGACATCAAGTAAGTTAAAGCTAATATACAGAGGAAGAAGTATAAATGTGAAATAGGGACACAAATGTAATACCACAGAAGTTGGCGTGTGGCGGAAAGGACTCGAAACAGTGCAACATGATGCGTTTCCGAAATGCAATTCCGAAATGCAATCGTTTCCACATGCACTCTATATGTTTTGAGGCTCCGAACACAAAGATGGAGGTCATAAATATGGAATACATCGGTATTCCAGGAAAGACTGGACGCTGCAATCAAGATGCAGAACGACTGTTCGTGAAACGTACGTGATGTGGTCACGTGCAGACTGCGCCTGTTTTGAAGGGCGTTACATTTGTGATTATTGCAAATGAAAAATATTGTACATAATTTTTCTATTTTTATATATATATATATATATATATATATATATATATATATATATATACTAAATTAATGAAATAAACTAATAAAATATATGATTAAAGATGCTTTTTAATTGCCAATAATAGTCTCCTGCAGTAGCTCTTAATCATCTAAGGGTGAGAATAGCTACTTATTCTACAAATGGGTAAAATAGGCAATCATGTGCGAGTCATTACGTCGAATAAACAAATAATGAAAACAAAACGGTAAAATATCCACGTATAAAATACCATTTCATATTATTCGTCCGCCTCTTCAATATTTCAACATCTTTTTTGTCTCTATACTTAATGTTATTAACTTCGGCGATATCAGAATAAAAGAGTAATGATTTCTGCGGTAGCAATCCTATTATATGCTGCATTCGAACTGAACGGATCACCATGTTTTAAAGCAGGAGGCGAAGCAAGAGCAAAGGAAACGATTAAAGAATTTATTGAAAGTATTAGAATTAAAGTCACTAAGCCTGTGAAGGAAGAAGAAGAAGAAGAAGAAAGTAAATAATTATATTTAGTATGTTTCTTCGTTTCCAAGTAAACAATACTTTGTGTCCATCGTATTGTCTATGAAACCTTTGCTAAGGAACCTTTTCTTCTTTGGATATAGTAATGAGCTATTTTATCGACTCGGAACGCGTAAGAAAGTTCGGAGAAAAAATATTTTTATGTTCCCTTCTGTAAATTTCGAGTGGTAGAGCACGCGCTTCAGTCGGCAGCGCAGCGAACTATTTGCCCTGTCGTATCATAACACATTATTTTTAAAATGTGTGTTTTACTAACAACTGAAGAAAAATCAAATATTACCCACAATGATTAAAACTCCAGAGACCGAACCATAAACAACCCTTGGATTGTAATAGTTTGAAGTAATCAAAGAAACCTGTGAGTCTTCACTAATCGTTTCATTAACGGTTAACCAAATTGCACCATTCTCATCAATGCACCGTTCTACAACATAAACACATGAAGGACCTATTAACCTATCTCTTCCCTTCGTAATGGTCCCTGGAGAAGTCAGCAGTTCCCCTTGAACGACATTTCTTCGGAGATGAAGAGCCCTGGACCACGCTTTTCTGGTCGTGGCGACCCCACACCGCCATCTCCGCAGCGTCCCCAGCTGCCTCGCACTCCCCTACGCCGGCCCATTCCCGCCCCGATCTGACTCCGTTCCCCAATCGGCCCGTAACCTCTGCGCCGCGCATGCGCCGTCCCCGTGCCGTTCCTACTCCGTCCTCGCACGCCCCCGTGCATTCCCAACGCCGCCACCGCGCCGCCCCCGCGCCGGCCCCTCGCCTGCCCCCCCCCCTCACGCCACCCCAGGGCCGACCCCCACGCCATCAAAGCGCCATTCCCAGCCGCCCCGCACCGCCCCCGCGGGTCGTTTCTGTCGCTTGGCTCCGCTCGAGAGAGGAGAATTGCGCGCGGGCCACGAGGGCGTGCCGTGGCGCGATGGGGAGGGGCGGGGTCTTTGAGATTCTCCAGACTCCTTGCGAGAGAATCTGCGAGCGCCGTCAGCAATTTCGAATGTGCACTTAAGCATCCTACGAAGTGAATGTAGAAGCCCTCTCCAACGGCGATGATTGTCATGAATCCCTTCAATGATACTTTTCTAGTTCTATCTGAAATGTGAAGTCTCAGGAATGCAACATTTCTAGACGCTTATGCATATTGTTAAGAAATAATCGGTTTCTCACATTGCTCTCCATTGGATTTGCTGCCACAGAAACGAGTCACATTATTAACTCCGAAGGCACACTATTGAGTAAAGATTTTTTTTAGTACAAATAGGAACGTAGGTTAGTGACAATAACTTGTGAGATGTTTATTTTCTAGATGTTCGTCCATCTGAAAGTTTTTCCATTTCCCCAGAAACTTGTGGAACCCGTCCCGTAACTCATAAAACTCTTTTCCTTGACCACTGTTGTGCCAGTTATTCGAAGTTTAACAATATGAAATGTAGTAAGATTACTCTAATAAAAAAGTCATTGTTTTTTGATGGAATGTACAGGCATATCAATAAAAAGAAGAACTTCTCCAGAAAATGGCATATCATGAACACAATCTAAAATGTTTTACGTCACTCAAAGAAAGTTGGACGATATTTAAAGAAGAATACGTATGAAATAAAAAACTTGGAATGTTTTAAGAACCTAGTATGCGCTGAAATTATGAACTGTTCAATAACAAAACTTACAAAAAATATATAGGTGAGACCGGGGACCAATGGGCCATGGAATACGATGAATCACTGAATATTTGCTGATATTTAGGGTGGTTATGTTGGCTAAACTGATCATGATTAAATGTTACAGTGTGGCCATACTTACTATCAAGGTGGCAATGATCTGATTGTTTTTATAATTTTCCTACATTATTGGCAAGTTGTAGGTCTGACCACTTTGGAAAAGAAACAACCGGGGCAAAATGGGTAAGGTAATAAGGGTTACCATGGGTCATATGCTTTTTCAGAAGTTTACCATCCATGGTTTCAACATGCAAGACAACTAGAGGTGCTACAGAATAGCACAGATTTTCTCGTAGCAAATGTTTCTAATTTCTTTGTTGTGGTATGGCTTTAAGGTCTTGCTCCATTCTCTGGCCAACTGCCATCTACCGTCGCCCAAAGTACATTTTTTAAACAAATTTCCAACATTTTTCTTTTTTCTTCGCTTTGCTCTTTCTCAACTTTTTGCTGAGAAAATATTGTTTTTGGTATAATATATTTTGAAGTAATGCACGCACTATTGCACGAAAAAACTACTAAAATTTCCGAAAAAATCTACGTGACCATACTGAAAGAACTACAGACGGACGGACAGACAGACGGACGGATAGACAGACGGACGACGGGGACAGACGGACACACAGACAGAAGGACAGACAGATGGATAGACAGACAGACAGACGTACGGACGGACGATTTGAAGACAACCACTTTTTCGGTATCGAGGGACCCCAAAACGTATTTCCGTTGAAATCTCAAAATCGATTTTGCACAGCATTACATAACTTTCACTATACTACGTATATTACTCCCGTATATACGTATGTATACGAGAAAGTAAAAATCCTCAGCTTGGATGAAAGGGGCAGTAAGCAAACCGCCATAAAATATATTGTTACAGCGACTTTGCTCTGGTGGCGGCGGGTGGACTACTCAGTCATAGTGCCTTTTGGAGAAGAACTTCCTTAGGCACTTCAGTCGAATTTGATATACGGTTTACTCATAGGTTCTTCTTACAGACTGGAAGGACACAGATTTTTACTTTCTTGATACGGAATGGAGAGAAAGTTATATAAAGCGACGCGAATAAGCGGTCAATTTCAACTTTAATTACAGGGTAACGAAAAGTGAATAAATCCTCTCTAATTCTTAAAACACACAAATGTTTAGAATTAGTAGAGTTGTTTATACGAACGTATAGTATAGTGTATAGTGTATACAAGTAGTGTTCGGTTTTAAGAGTGCATATTGTTACCGAAAAATCAGAAAATTTTAATATTGTTCATGTATGCATCATGGACAACAATAATCCAAAATAGTTTCAAGTTTGAAGGAGTCATGTCATAAAACCTTTTTGCATGGAATGACACTATTTAAAGTTTGTATACTACTGAAAACTCTGTATACTTGTTGAAACTCTTCAGCCTGATATTCACCAGAGAAGTAACCCTTGCTCCCTCTAAAGCATTCATGTGTATGGCTTGTTTATTGCGAATCTTTTTATCGTACGTGAAACAATGACAGACGAGATTTCTTTAGAAGAGAAAGCTCAAATAATGATTAATAAACTCACTAATTTTACATTGTATTACTCCCTTCATAAAAGCGACTTAAAATACATTTCTAAACCAGGAGCACAACTCGGAAAAGTGCGTCGCAACCCCTTAAAATCCGGTTTGTGGGAGTCCAACTTAAGCCATTTAGCTTAAGCCGCATTCTAAAAAAAAGAGTTAATGTCCTATATGTTTGAAGGCTTAGTTCTTCTGAGTACTCTTGCAACTCAGAATTTCCTTTTTTATCTCCCGTAGAAGCCACTGTGCAGTGGACCGCCGTTAGGCTTAGTCAGGAATTCCCAACCTTTTTTGACCCCGTTATCTTATTATCAAAGAATCACAGAATGTTTTGCTCCTTAGACCCCCTTATTTTATTATCTACTTGCGAACCCAGTAATGCTTTGCAATTGCAGTGTTAGACACATTCAAGTTCAAAATCAATTTATTCAAAGAGGATGAACTATACATTAACTACACTTTAAGTACGTATTAACAACACTTTACTATATTACACTACATTTTAATTTGCGACTTCGAGCTTTCTAGATTGCAGCTTCGATGTTATTCGATATAATGAGTCGAAGCGAGGCGTTAACTAAAATAAAATCCATAGATCGCACTTCAAGCAAGGGTCTCTGGGAATGAAGTAGAGTACACCTCGTTGATTAACTTTGTAAAAAAATGCATCTACTTGTTCTATTTAATTAATATATACCTTTAAACACTCCAGGCACTCATACGAACGAACTCGTAAGAACGAAGTGTGACAATTTCAGCGAAATCGGTCGAGCAGTTTTTGCATCTGTACGTGGCAGACATACACACATTCCCTTTTATTTATGCATATAGATAGATTATGTAATTATAAATATCCTAATCAACTATTGGTGGGCAACTAGACGGACAAATGCGAATGAGAGGGATGTAACAATGGGAATTTAGCGCACACTCTGCCGTCAAGTTCGCAACTACTTTGATTTTGATGAAACCTGCAAAAGCTCTACTGGTTACGCTGACTGGTTACGTCTCCATACCCTACGGGTTACGTGATTGTTATTCAAGTTTTACGCTAAGCTTTACAAAAATTCGAAAAGATGAGCGATTCTCGCCAGTATGGATTTGTTATGATTTGGACATGGTGGTCAGAAATTTCTCAAGATTGGGCATGCGTTTGCTATGAAAATGCCTTGGACAAATTTGATTTACTTGTCCGAGATATCGTTCAAGCATTATTGGGTGTTAAAATTCCGTGCGATATTTCACAATCTCAGGAGCAGCTTATGCAGCCATTACGCATTTAATACTAGATGATGATGGGAGTTGCAAAGCGCTTGTGATCAAGGGCGCGAAAAGTCTGAGCGAGTTATTATAAACGCGAGTCGTCATAACGCTGCTACACGTCCAAACCACTCTAAATAATCCCAAATCTAATACGAACAAACAGTGAAAATGTACACGAAATCGGTCGAGTAGTTTTGCATCCAATGCGAGAGACATACGCATGTTCTCTTTTATTTCTGTGTGGATAATTTACCATTCATAATTATAGTGCAAAGAATTGATCATACATGTCTTAAAAATAAGAATGTCATACGCCAATATTTCGATAAATATCTAAGTTTACAATAATCGAAGACATTTCCACTTTTGAGTAGCGGAGTTTCTAGCCAATCTTTATTGCTGTGCAACTGTTACAAAATGATAAGTGTTTTTAAATGGATAAAACATACTTTTAGTACGTATTGCAGTGAGTATTTTTCTGATTTAGAGCAAAAAATATTTAATAATAAATTAAAAATTCACCCTTTTCCACAATAGAATATCGTTGTGAAAACATAGTTTTTTTTTTGTTTTCTTAACATCCTAAGTAGTTGGATAGCTACGTTCTGGGATAGTCCAGTGCAGAAAGTTCAAACGGGATTCCTAACTGCAATAAACCTAAAATTAAGGGCTTTAAATGCAATTTGAGTACAGTAATAACATTGCTGGTGAAATGGAGAAAATAAGCATGGGGTCAATTTTGTTTTATACTTTGCCGATATCCACCCTCAGGGGTCCTTATTAAGGTTTCCTTACTTCGGGGGGACAGGTGCGAGCGGGTGCGGACAGGTTGCACCAGCCTAGCGCTATTTACTGGCCTTAAGGATAAACAAAGGATACGATAGAAGAAAAGGGAATTTGTAATTTACATAATTTGTTGCCATTTATCAGAAATTCATTATTAATTTTATTTAACATTTCATCAAATTCATTTAACAATGAGATATATCATTCATCTTAATATCCACCACCATAAATCGACCCCTCGATCCCCTTCGACATTCATTCACCCCCCTTTTATCGACCCCCAAAGTGTCGAAACCGATCCCGTTGGGAACCTCTGGTTTAGGTGATCATCCTTTTCCCTTCTATGAAATACTACCTTTTGGTACGTTATGTAAACACAATCGATACAAAAGCTCTAAAATGTATTGCTGTTGAATAGTAAACTATCATCTAGGGCATAATGAAATATATATATATATATATATATATATATATATATATATTCCGAAACATTTAGAATTTCGCATGGGAAGTACAATTTCGTGTGACAATTTTGATGAGAATAATGTTGTAGTATCCAATCAAAAGGCAAGAATTCATAAAAAGATTTTTATTCAAAACCAGGAACAATCGCTGAAGTTCCGTATCACCAGAAGAATGTACCAAAAGCGAAGCAGTGTTTTCGTTGTCCACAAGAAGTCCCAAAATCAGCCGAGTCGTCAAATATTCACAAGAGAGTTCCACTTTCCTTGCACAGGCCGTCGTCGTAGCTGATCTCCACTCTTCACTCTCCAAGTCGCTCGCCAGGAGCCAGTCACTAACACCGTCGCTCGCTATCTGCCCTGGCGTCGGGTCGGAGCCCTCTTATAGCCCGCTCGGGCTAGCGGCCCGCCGACTAGCTGCGGAGTACGGGCGGTGGCGAGTCCCTATCCGCTTGCTCGGGCGTGACGGCCGCGCGCGGGCAGTCCAGGCCGACTCGCACCGGTTGCCTTCCTCTCCCGCCAGGGGCGGTAACGCCCCGCTGACGTCACTCGGCGGCGGCTCCTTCAAATGCGTGCGGGCGGTCACGACAAAAATTATAAACGATCATGCAACCAGCAAGATACGTTACAATACACATTACGATCGTGCATAAATTGTAAACGATGATTTTGAACGTTCCGTTTGACTCAATCTCCGAAACACTGCTTAGATCAGAAAGGAACATTGTATTCAGTGTAATGCTATTTTCATTTTTAAAACAAGTGAATATTCGCATGAGATTAACTAATAAAGTACGAAGAGCTTCGTGCGAGAATCTTGGTTCCGATTGTGAAGACCTCAAGTCATTCTATAGAGTTGGCAAAGTCTCATTTCCACTCTTGGTAAGCGGATCAAACTTGCGCACCCAGTCCCTAAGACCTGCGGAGCGGGGGCCCTCTCCTCGCTTGCGAAGCCTCTAGAACCTCCTTGAGAGGGGTTGAGGGCACATTTGAAAGCGGAGGTGCTGTTTCATTTTATCACAGAATATACGACATAGCGGTTTTTGCCTATTTTCAAAATCAAAAATACAAAATAAATCTCTAAAACAACTAAACGTATGGGGAAACATAATGGCGCAACACTCAGGGAACATGTGGAGAACATGCATAAAACATGTGGGAAACATCTGGGGGATCATGTGGAGGAAGTGCTGGGGAAAGTGTAAGAGAACATGCAAGGAAACCTGCGCGGGAGACAAGTGAGACCTGAGGTATGTTTTTTAAGATTTTTGTACAAAATCAGAGCTTTTGATCTTTCTATTACACTTGTGGAGGGTTAGCTTTCTTGCCCATACCTATTCCATGGCCTGAGTGATCAGAAACAACAAACATAATTTAGAAATATAGGTAACATTAAATTGGCTGTTGGAAATTCGGTACAATTTAATTTTACGCGTCAAAGTCTTCCTGTTTGTCAACGCTTAGAAATATTTGTACAGTGAATATATAACTTAATAAATACTTAGCAATGTTAGAACCAAAGCAGAGTACCGAACCTTTAATGCTACATCACTGTTTGATTTTTTCTCTAAAGATATTTCACTTTTAAAATGCTTTACAATGTGTGAAATGTTCGCACTGATTCAGCTAGCAATATTGTTAAGCCATTAAATAAATAGATAGGTATTCGAATTTATCCAAAGGTAAATTTTCATTCTGTTTGTTTTAGGAAATGGGTATCACTAGCCAGACATCTGTGATGGACATGCTCTCTCCACGCTTACATCGTTCAGGTTAGGATACTGAAAGGTGTTCGAAGTGTACTTAGAAGTTGTTTCCCCTCTTGTTGACACTGATTGTGCTCTCTATCTCTGTCTCTCTCTCCATATTCTTTTCCCTCTCTGTTTCATGCGGGTCATGTTGTGCTGCCTGCTGCAACCAAGAGCGATTCAGTCGACGAGACCGAATCGATTCGAAAAGATTTCATTATGTCCCTCATCAGATGAAGTTGTGACATGATTTACTGCACAATTGGACTACTAGTGTTTTTCAGTACAATCACGTCTGATATATACAGACTCGTTTGGAGCAAGATTTCTTATAAACAATTTTCATAACCGGAGGCAAATTGCAAAAGTGACAGTTCGTTAACGTTATTGTGTAACATTATATAACATCACTGTCCATCGATGAATGGCGACAAATTCGTCAGAAAAAATATTTAATTATAACTGTTATCTTTATTGAATGTTATTACAAATATTTTACTTTACTTTAATCAAATGGTTACGACAGCGATCACAGTGAATTTTATAAATCTATGCACTAAATCTCTTTAATGTGAGGGAAGATGCTAAGGAAAGATGACGGTTTCGTATGATTTATAAGATGCAATATACCTGTAACTATGGTACCCTGTAAATATGATACTGCTGGATAGAGAATAATACCACATTCCCAGTTTATCAAACATATGTTTGACGAAACACATCGAATTTTGTAGAAGAATGAGAAGAAATCTGCTGGCGCTCTTGCAACTCACAAGTCACATTACGCTGCAACACATGTTGTCACTGTGCAAAATGATGCGGCCTACGCTTTTCAGGTTTTGTGGCCTGAGTTATGTTTTTTGGGTCATAATCTAGAAAAAGAGTTTTTTTTACCTTGTATTACACATTTGGTGGTTTGATTCTTCTGGGTAACATACAGTCCATAGCACGAGTGATCAAAATGTGTATAATTTTGAAGTGTATATAAAATTAGATTTACTGGTACTGTGATTTAATTACACGGACTCGCATATTTGTTAATAAATACCTAGAAATACTACAATGTTAATGAACGCCCACGATTTCTTGAGCCCCGAAACACCTTCCTCCACTTCTTTACTAACTGTAGTTGAATTATGCACAAATAATACGCATACATCGAAAACGATCCCCAGATTTGATATAATAGTCCTGTAGTCGAATACCTAACACTCTTTCACTGGCAAAATGAGGGCTCAAAAAACGTGCTCACACGTGCCTTTACTCTTACGTGATCCATCTGATGTAACCTACACTTGGTCGCAGTGTAAAGCTATTTGTATTTTTTAACAAATGATTTTAATGGTCATGTGGATCCAATCAATATGGTATAAACCAATTTTCAAGAATGTGATATTTTGTATTCCCCTTTTCTTAATATGTCTCAGACTTGTGCCAGTGTTGCAGATATTAATTGAAAAAAAAATCATTATATGAAAATTAACTTGTAATTCAATTTCCAATGTAAATGACTGAAAAGCTTTACTAAATAATTTAAGAATAATATGGGGATTTTATGACAAAATGTAATTTTATCTGATATGAGACTTAATTTTAAAAAAAAATTCCAATTCCGTGAAAAATTGAAATAATTATTTCGATTTTGACTGAAAAATGCAAATATTCAATTGCGTTATTTCGACTATACTGTGCGCACCGATAGAATTCTCTTTACTTAGTGCATCTCTGCTTACGACACAGGAGTCATCGTGCTTCTGTAAGGCTACAAGGCTGAAGACGACCACCATTAAGCCTATTTTGATTTGATATGATTAATTAGATCAAAAATAAACAAAAAAACTGGGTATGACGTAAGGGGGAGAAGATTAACTCTGCACGTTGTCTTGAGTACCAGAATCCCATCCTAACATTTTAACTATAAATAGTTGAAACATGAACAATAACATAACAATATAACAATATTGTTAATAACATAATAATATTAATAATATTATTAAAAAGAGAAAGATTAGTAACTAGAAAAACTATACATTTTTGATCCCGAGTGATAGGAAACCTATTTGCACGCTAAACGAACTGCAGATTTAATTTTTTTGCATTGCTAACAATATAGTAACTCACCCTCAGCTCCACTCCTACCACTACAAGCCAAATGAGAGCTCAACAAAATGTGTGTATTGTGAAGCAAAACAGGTGGCCATTTCAACATTTGCTCTTTTTACTTCCACTTTTTTTCGCGGTAGATGCCGGTAATCTTCCCCCGCTGGATGGCGAGATCCGGCGCCGACCTACCGTCGGCTAGTGGGGTTTTCCCCTAACCAGGACTCTCACACCAGCGGGCCGCCGCCCAAGCCGGGAAAAACTCTAAGCTCCCAACCGATCTCCCGGAATATGTGATAATGTAGTGCATGTTAGTGTGAGTGCGTAAGGGGAGAGGATAGGACAAGGAAGAGGAAGGACCGATCGCGCGCGGTCCGTGGCCCGTTTGTTAGGGTACTGCTCCGGCATTCGCCTGGTGTTGATCGGAGAAACCACGGAAAACTACCGATCAGAGCAGCCGGCTGGTAGAATTCTCCTCCAGACAGCGACTGAATTCGATCTAGCTGGAAAGCTAGTGTAGAAAATCCTGCTGCCGTCAGGACTCGAACCTAAGACCACCCGGTCAGAAGCGCTGCAGTGGCATCAGTTGATGCACTGAGATACCGCTCCCGGTGTAATGCTTCGCTGTTGCAGAGTATTAAATAAACACAATTCACGTTCAAAATCAATTAATTCAGTGAAGATTAACTACGTATTAACTACACTTTAACTAACTATTTTTACCTTCTCGTATACGTACGTTTACACTGATTAATATAGGTAGTACAGAGAAAGTTATGTAACGCTGCGCGAAAAAACGACGCATTTTCGACAGAAAAAATCATCGCCGGGCCCTGATAACGAAAAAGTGGATTAATACAGTTTTTAAATTAAGAAAAAAAATCGAACATGTGGTGTAGTCAGAATCTCTGTTTTGTAGATCCTTGATATCGAAATACCAATTGACGGCAAAACATCTGTCCGTCTGTTCGTCCGTCCGTCTGTGAACACCACTACCGCCTAAATCATATGTAGGATTTCCTCCAAATTGAAGAAACACCTGTTAATCTGACTCTAGTCGAAGCTTTGAGATTTTGAAAATCATTCTCTAAAATTTGGGGATACTTTGCATGAAGCTCCTGGAATATTTTCAAAATTTTCTCAAAAACGATTTAAATTTTTTTAAAAATTTCTTGTAAGAATAGAGTAAAATACACCAATAAAGATGGCATAGGTCCGATTTTCACGGTTAATTCTGAATTTTCAATAAACTTCAATTGTTTGAATTACCTCCGGCATCTTCCTACGACTACAACATTAACGATAAAGTATTTCCCTTCAAATGAAATGTATTGTCCATAATTGGTTCTTCTATTAAGGTCATGTAATTAAAAAAAACTGTTTTCGAGCAATATTGCATGCAATTTGTGCATGCAATGCAGCAGCAAAATTTATTCGAAATGGCTCCCAATTTTTTGTTTAAACTTTTGGTGTGGATAGAGCTAAATGTACTATATTAGATTATATAAACGACATTTTGTCCTAATCTTTTTTTTTTTTTACAAAATTACAAAAACTAATTTTTTTGACTTGTCTCTCACGTCTGTAACATTTTCATTACCGGCGATAAGTTCACATTATTGCATTTATGAGTACATGTGCTTTAAATAATATCATATAAACTTTCTCGAAAACTCTCAAGTTTTATGTGGAAATGAGCTGAAATTTCTGCATTTTCAGAAACGCTAAACCATTTTTTCTCAAAAACGGCTGCAATTTTTTTTCAAACATTTCGTACGGATTTTTGTAATTGCACTATTTCAGATGATCTAAAATTACTTTTGCTGTATTCTCTTGTTTTCTCAAAACCGACACAAAGATAATTGGTTTGAAATATCTCTCGTGCATTTAATATGCACATTTCCAGCATTTTGTATACATAATTGCATTTGTGAGAAGATTTTCAAATAAATTTTTGGTAAAACAAGCTTCAAATTTCACATTTATAGTAATTATTAAACGCCATTTTCATAAAAACCGCTCCAAATATTTTGAGAAAATTTCTATATTGGACGAGGTTTTACTCTTCTGTTATATTCTTAAAGTAATTTTTGTTTCTGCCATTAAGATACCGTCTGTCTGTGGAGCAAATCTGAAAAAATGATGTTTGGGCAGCGATAGATGACAGCTGAGCATAGGATGCGGCGCGACCGAAAAGCTAGACCTGGCCAAAAATAGTAGAAAACTAAAAAGCAAGCGGATGAACCAAATTCGTAAAGCCAGTCCACAGCAAGGAAATTAAAAAACTAAACTACCAGGAAGTCTATGCCATGCTCTAGCACTATTAATTTAAGTTAATTTAACTACTGGTTTAGGCCTCAACGTGTAAAATGTATAAAAATCGTGGGCATTTTTAATGAAAATAATGTAAAACGACCAAAATACTAGAAAATTTACAAAAAATTGGAATATTTATATCATCATCATCATCATCATCATCATCATCAAGGACTAGGCCGAATTGCCTGTTCCTTCTCCAAGATCGTCTCACCATCTTCTTCCAGGTCCACCTGTGGTCTGGAATAATGTGGTCTATGAAAATCGGGTCCTGAAGCCCTATTTTATATACTACTCATGGAATTCAATTAGCATGTAATATCTCGTTTCAAAGATATGCTGAACAATCGAAAAGATAATAATATTTATAATTTATCCCAACAGAGTTATATCATGTGAATAATTGCGGCTAAAGCGTGACACCTTTTAACTGACACAAACTGTCAGTTTGAGAAGAAGGAATCGCACAAGGTGGGAATAGATGTCCCTCATGTTCCCAAAATCTGTGGAGATAGCTTCAAAGAATAAATATTTGTAGATGATCGTTTTTGCTTTACTTCAAAAGAACCTACCTCAGGCATGAGGAATAGTCGTTATTGAAAAGTATGAAGTATAATAATAATAATAATAATAATAATAATAATAATAATAATAAGACATCTGGTTAAATTTATAATTACTGGTGGTGAAGGTACTCACCCGTGTGCTTCACCGAGCGCATCTCCCTGCTGTGTGCCAGGACGGCGGCGAGGATGAAGACGTAGCAGTAGGCGATGATGGCGACGGGCACCAGGAAGCCCAACGTCAGCAGGTAGATGTAGAAGGCGCGGTTGGCCGGCGTGCGGCTCAGGTAGTCCCATGAGCACGAGGTGAGGAAGCCCTCGGGGATGTAGGCGCTCCAGCCGAACAGCGGCGGCACGCACAGGCACACGCAGTACAGCCACGCGCCCATGCACACCTGCGCACACACGCACGCAGGCGCTCAGCAGGGATTGAATCGAATTGAATTGAATGTACCTTATCTGCTCTTCTGTCTGACCATGCAAATTTCGCTATGCTTCTTTCACCAACCATGGGAGAAAGAAGGTATTACTTGGGGGACGAAACAGACGATTTGAATTTAGATCAGAAGCAGCATTTAGGCTTGAGGATCTTTTACATGCAGTAAATCTACTAACATGGGACAGCCGGCTTTACTTCCCTTCCGAAGGAAGGTGTACGAATGATTTTTTCGCCCTTAAAAATCCACGGCTTCGATCGGGTTCGAACCCGCAAACTTGGGTCTAACGGTCCGATATGATAACCGTTAGACCATCGCCACCGCAAAATGGATTGTGTACAGCTCCCCCTAGCACAAAATCGTGCTGAGGTCCCACCTGGAAAAAGACTCATTCAGATTTGTTGAGAAAACACCGGTTTTAATGTTTCGCACTAAAAGAAAATGAAGCCGGCCTGCTTGCTGAGGTCAGCCGTAATAATGCCTAAAGGGTCGCGGGTTCAAATCCCGCCCGAGGCATGGATGTTTGCATGTGTTTGTATACCATTACCATTACCCCCAATGTTACGTCCAGTGGTCGCCATATGACCGTAGTTGTTAAAAACGCGATCTTAAATATGTAAAAGAAGGGAAAATTAACAAGTTGTTTGTAGAATTGAATGTGTATCTCATTTTTATTTAAATACATTGTAAATGCATTGAAATTATTTTATATTAAAACAACACATAATTTTACACTTACAAAGATACTTTAGGACCATTTTCGAATATTTTATTAATTTTTTGCCAAGAGCAACGTTTATCCTAGATGAGAGCCTCTAAGCAAGCTATTTTGTTTCAAGGGAATCCGGCCCTATGCTAATGGTTGGGAACGATACTTCTGGGCAGTGAGGGGGCGTTTAGTTCCGATCTGCAACGCACGGGCAATTTTGTTTCAAAAACAGATCATTCATAATTATGAGGAAATTTTATGGGTTAAATAGAGGCCCGAAACTCGCAATGCAAAATGTTCATTATTAATAAAATGCTACTTATTAATTAATTATTAGTACGTGTGTTAGTGGGAAGGAAATGTCTCTAATTTTTTTCTTAAATAAAACTAGTTAAGTGAAAAATTCGAATTAGACACTATTTTTCAAACCTCCTCCTACAATCCTCCGCAGTAGAAACTTTCTGCGACATGTGACAGCAGAGCAGTCGTTTACTAAATGGCCGACATCGATGTTCGTAAGAGACAGCGTTGTGTGATTGAATTCTTGAATGCAGAAGCTGAGATATGACAGACGAATTGTGTTGCATTATCTCCCTCACTTCATCTGCAGTCACCCAGCGGTCACCACGAATGATGTCATCGACTTACTGAATGTTGCGTGTAGTGTCTGCAGTCGCCGACCTGCCGCTACGCTTTTTATCAGCCAATGGCGTGTGCCCTTCAGCTTCGTTACAGCGACGAACCCATCGTCTAACATTGCAGACATCTATTGCATCATCGTACACATATCTCAGTCTTTTCTTTAATGCAAATGGACATTTAATCCTCACTAATTTTATATAGGCAAAAAATAGGTATAATTAAAAACCCATTTTAATTTTAATCAAAGTAATATCTTCGTTCTGGCCCTAATGTATTGTGGTAACAGAGCTTTCACTGGCATATGGTATCAAGCTCTAAAATAGTACCTAGCGGACATAACGTAACAAACATAACGAAATTATTAATAGCATGGCGATCGTATCTCCTCTTCGAAGCAAGTTCACAGTCTGTAAGCGAATATCTTTATTAATACATATATATTACGAAATTATTTTCATTACATTTATGAGTTTAGTATTAGTTATATAGAGGCCAGGAAAGTCTCTCCACAGTGACACCATTCTGGGGAGAGTGCATGCAACAGAAATTATGTTGGTATAGCTCAACCCAGTCTTCTGTCACTAGATAGGCTGCGGCCTATGAGGACTTTGAATTTGGTCCTCCATATTGCGCCCTATTTATGCGCCCATAGCGTCGAAGGGTGCAAAGGCGCCGTGCGCGAAGGTGCAGCGATCTACAGGCCACCCCCAGCAATTCCCGATGTTATTTTGAACTATGCCCTAAAGTTTCGAAGTTTCCGTTGGTAAAAATCGTTTCGCGTTGTTAGGCGCGCACAGTGTTTTTTCAGAATGCAATATTGTGAAGAAAAATGCCGCATATTCGGCGTTGTTGGGTTCTCAATTGCCATAACAACGAAACAGAAGACGCGTAAGGTACAAGGCTGTTAACTTTTCAGTGCGATTCCAAACAGTTAGTAATATTATCTTATATTTTTTGCTTGATTGATGTTTCGTTAAGATTGATTTCATATTATTACGATAATGAGTGTTATTTCCTTTATTTTTAATATAGTATTATTATTTTTGTTGTAACAACATTAAATTGAATATTTTGTGTCTGAATGTACAGGATACAAATTTTAATATATGTGCAGGAAATATCTGCTGGCTGGTTAGGATCTGCCTCGAGGACATAATTGAGGAATGTGTGCGTTGAGCACTTCATGTCAGGAATTTTGGCTGCAGGAAATTGCAGCGTGGAATGCGGTCCCCTGTGAATTCATTTTCAGTACCATTCATTTCGGCTTCCTCGCATGACCGGGTGAGTTTAGAAAACTTATTTTATGAAGATGAGGCACAGCACTAAACATCTTGAATACCTATAACATTTTTTTAAATATTTCAGGCAACTCCCCATTTGCTGAAAAAGACGAAAACAAGTTGAAAGTGCCGTTTGTTCCAGATGATATGTAATACAATATTGTCAGTTTTGATAATTTTTTAATATTTCTGTGTAGCAATTTTGGATTTCAAGTGATATGTCCATGTATATTGTGTTGATCATTGCTCAGATCATTTATGGTCCGTTCAGGACAGGGCGTGATTTCTTGGCAGAGGTTAGAACTAGTTTAGTATCACTCTAAAAATTTTTTTTAACCAGCCATTTGAAGGAGAATGCCAGCTGTTAATGACAGTTCAGTGTATGTCGTTGAAGGTTTGAGATAGTTTTCAAGTGTGATTTACATTGTTCCAATACTATCACTTTAAAGAATATTTTAAGAATATATACAATTCTTGTTAAAAAGAAGATGGAAATGTGTATGCATGTAAATTAACTTATAAATGTGAAGGGGTAGGCCATAAATTCTGTATTTCCGAGAGCCCCTATTGTTGACTTTCATCATGCTTTTAATTAAGTTTGCTATAGACTAAATTTTTATCACAAAATTATGTGTAAAAGTAATACACTTGAAAAGTAAGTTTTAAAAGTAAGCTTTTCTTGCATTATAGTTATATAAATACACTGAAATGCAAACATTCTCCAGTTGGTGGAATTACATGAACAATCGGTAGTAATGTGGCTCAAGCACAAGTTAATGTTTGTGAAATTAATGAAAATCATTTGTCCCTTTAATAACCGATAATGACCCTTTAAATTAGTTTGGCATCATTGAGTCAAATAATCATTTAAAAATCTGAACAGATAATATATGAAAATATTTTCTTAGTAATTGAAAACCTGTTCAATACCTGTATTAAAAGTTGAGTGATTCTGGATTTATGATCTACCTTTGGATTTTCAACCACCATCCGTTGAGCAACTAGTTATACTTTTGGACAAATATGCAGCCTATAATATCGGAATATAAGTGAAACCTACTAAGTCCCAAAACTCTGCTTTGATATAAATAAAGTTAAAGAAGAATCAGGTCATTTTTTTACTTAGTTCATTACTTGTAATAGATAGGAGGTAAAACATGTTTCTTTTAATGCAGTTTAATGTTGTAATATTGCTTTTTTGAAGAAAGAAAGCAAAATTTTGGTTTCTGTGGAGTGTTCGTGCAGATGCAAGTTTCTTGTTTATTTATAAAACTTATTATTAATATTCATTTATATTATACCTTAATTGCAATTTTGATAATAGGCTGAACTTTCACATGTGTTGATAGTTGGCATGCCATTTTGATAATGATACAATATTAAAGAAGTAATGGTCACTAGTTTCCATATTTAGTAAATGGCAAAAAATAAATAATCTGTATGTATTATTTACTTACATTTATTTTGTAAAAAATTGTATTAAACTGTTTTTCTTGTGTATGACTATATTTACATAATTTAGAAATAAATATTGTATTTATGAAATAAATTTTTATTTTGCACTTTAATTTTCTAAATTCCATATTTATTTAGAAAATTTTTTATAATTTGACGCCATTTTGAAAATTATGTAATTTTAATTGTCCCCGTCTTCATTACGCGCCATCTTCATTGGCAGCCATTCGCCCTTCAACGCTATTGGCTCAAAATTGAGCTCAATATGGCTGCTTCCCCCTTCATGAAAATTAGAGATTCGAATAAGAGCGTTGGGATTAACGTTGAGTACCGTCTCTGATAGTATACTCTCTGGCTGAACCAAGGGAATAATGAAGGCGATTGCGGTGCGTCATGGAACTAACTATGTAAACACGGGTCTGATGCAGTCAGTTTCACTAACACTTCGCGGGTAAACAAGACGCCTTGCATATAATGTTATTAAATTTTGTGATAGTGAAAAAGAAGGGCCTAAAATACTTCTAGGAAGCACAAAAGAAAGTGCAGCAGCCAGCTTAAAGCTAAGTGAAAACATGATACACAAAATTCAAAAAGAAGGATGTGATGCTGTGAGATGGGTTTTTGATAACATCGCCGAAAAGATCAAAAATGAAAATAAAAAGAAAAAAATGTTATGGATGTAATAGACAAGTGTATTGTTAGACGTAAGTTTTTAGAATATTATAAAGTAAAAACGAAATTCCCAATTTTAAGAAAATTGTATAATTTTTCTAAGGAATTCACTCACTGAAAGTAAAGAAACATTCAGAAAAATTGTGAAATCTTTAGGATTTGTTCTTTTAAAGGTGTAAGAACGCAAGAAGACTTCTTTGTGAACGTGATGGCATTGTGGCTCGATGCATTTTTTTATCTTCGCACCTTAAGAAATAACGAGCCAACAACAGCCAGGAAACTTACGGCTTCAGATACTGATACTGCTTTTACAGAATTAGCTGAAGAAATGTACTACCTTCAGAGACACATGCGAGATTTGCTCTCACTATTTAATTTTTGTCACGTTAAGTTGCTTTTTTAAATTTTTTATCGTTTTCTATCGTTCTAGGGTTCAATAATTTTTTTTTTTTTAAACTTTATGCGATTTGTTAGGTATGCAATAAAGTACCAAAACATTAACTTCATTGTCTTAAGTATCTAAAATATTCTTCATTATGGCGGTTTCTTACATAAAAAAATAATTAGATTTTGTATATATTCTGAGAAAATACTTGGTTAAATTTAATGATTTATATGATTGTTACAGTACATGAGGTGCAGACATGTCCAAAATATTCATTGAGAAGATACCAGATTTGTGGCGAAATAAATCGCGCTTTTTCCCGCAACAGATTGGATCTGTCTCATTTTTCAAAAGAAAAATGAGACCGATCCAAGCTGAGTATCCTCATATTTCCGTCTCTGTCGCTTCCGCTGTAAACACAGACAGTGGTGCCCTCCTGTAAACATCATTCTCAACGTGGTCGAGTAATAGCACGAGCTGCGGCTTAAAAACATACAATGTGTACTTACCACAATCATAATAGATGAGAGAAGTGTTGCCCCTTCACTTGTTTCTCAGTGATCTGTTTGCTACCAATATATTGTGCGGGCAGCGTAAGAGACATAACTAACAGGTTAAACTCTTGAAAATGTCCACCAAATACAATTTTTACGTAAGACTCTCTATTTAGCAAGCAGATGAATATAAAACATGTAAGTTAATTGTGTATTAAAGATAATGACAAGTTTCTAAATGTACGCTCGTAAAATTATTATAATATGCTTAAACTTAGTTATTTTTATTCGACAGGGGTGGTACTAAGCCCTGAAAACTTTTGTAATTTTCGCACAAATTTGCACATTTATGTGAATGTAAACATGGTTAAAGGACAAGCTAGAAGTGGGAAATATTTAATTACCATGTCAACAAATCAATAATATTCGTTCGTTCATTATGGGAATATATATATCTTAATTTTCTTTTTAAGAAGTAACGTATGAAGTTGGAACAATTTTGAACGTAAGTTGGCAACCAAGACAAAAGATTTTAGCGGGTCTTGTTGCTACCAATATCTCTTGAGTTTTTATTTTAAAAATATTTTCTGAAACGCATGCTTTGTGACCATTGTGACAGATTTATTTTTTCCTATATCTTGTACATCTACTTTTAGTTACTAGTTATTTACATAGTTGATGTTATTGGTTCTGTTCAGAGTTATGTAGATAATTGTTATTATTGTAGAGAGTAATTAATGATTGGAGGGATTATCTCGCGACATTTGCGTTAACCTTTATTGTTATTAAAGATTTTGAAAAATCCATAATTATTTGAAGTTATTTAATTAGTGGTTCATTTATTATTATTATTGTTGTTATTATTGTTATTATTATTATTGTTATTATTGTTGTTATTGTTATTATTATTATTATTATACTATTAAATAGTTACTACAGTACCGGCAGCATTAAGCGAATCTGACAGTTCGATGCGCTGATGCCACGCATTACTACGCACGTGGCACCACCTACAATACAGATAAATTAAATCCCAAAACATTCACGCTTACTGACAGGCTACGACACGTCTTGACATCATGTTCACACAGTGACGTGCGGTGACAATTTTAGTTGGGGAAGCACTTTTGAAGTTCAAAGTATAAAAAACGTAAAATAGTCGAAAATGATATGAATTTTCACAAAATGTCAATATTAACCCGGGAAAGATCGCTTCTTGAAAACGAACGTAACTGGTCGCCTGACAGAAAACGGACTCCAGGGAAAATTTCATTGTGTAAATGCATTCTAACTTCTAAAACAAATATAATTCGGTATTTACGTGACTTATATTCTTAACCTTATTTATCGAGTACTTTGTTATTTAAAATTATTAATATAAATTTATAAAATCCATCAGTTCATTAAAGAATATTTTTCTTTTATAAAATGGAAAACAAGGGCATACACTTTCATACATAGTGAATGTTGATTTGAAAATGTATGTATACAGTTCAGTAATACTTTTTTCACCATTGATTTTTCTCGGACAGCATGGGTTTAGAAGTAAATATTCGTGTGAAAACCAAATCGTTTCTCTTTTTCAAGATCTAGCTGACGAAGTTGACGCGGGTGGGAGGGTGAATGCAATCGTAATCGAATTTGCGAAAGCATTCGACGTAGTACCGCATAATCTACTTATCAGGAAATTATTAACTTCAGGAATTGACGCTAGAGTTGTGAAGTGGGTAAGCGAATTTCTTAGAGATAGGAAACAAAAAAATAGAATTGGCACTCAGTTTTCGACTACGGGTATTGTTTCTTCAGGGGTTCCACAGGGAAGTGTTTTAGGGCCATTACTTTTCTTAGCGTACGTAAATGATCTCCACGTTAGCATACAATCAAAGGTGCGTTTATTTGCAGACAATTGTGTTATATACCGAAAAATCAAAAGTAGCGCTGACGAACAAATATTACAGCAGGATTTAGAACGTTTACGCGATTGGGCTGAAAAAAATGACATGAGAATTAACGGATCGAAAAGCAAGACAATAACGTTCGGGCGGGGACGAAATTATGAGGAACCAGACTATCGTTTAGGTGAGGTCGTCATCTCAAGAGTCTCATCATGCAAGTACTTAGGCATTCATATAGATAGTAAATTAGGGTGGGAGAAGCATATAAATCAGGTAGTAAGAAAAACGTGGAAGTCCTTGCATTTTGTAATGCGAATTCTAAAGAAAAGTTCTGCAAACGCAAAAGAATTAGCATATTTTTCGCTGGTTCGCCCTCTCATGGAATACGGAGTGGCATGTTGGGATCCATACAGAAAGTCGCACCGGAAAAATCTAGATAGAATACAGAGGAAAGCGAATAAGTTTACTATAAAAGGAAGGTTTCCTCTTTATAAATCGTACGTAGGTCAACCAGCTTGAAGGAAATTCAGGTTAGACTAGAAAAACCAAATTATTTCGGCCGAAGCGATCACACTCACAAAATTCGAACAAGGAAACAAAATTCAGATCTTGGGAAATTTTCCTTTTGTAACAGAACAATTAAAGATTGGAACAGTTTACCCGCAGCAATTTTCAAAGCTTTTTCTCTAAGTGTCCGAAGCTTTAGAAATAAGTTAGAACAATATGAGAATAATAGACATTAAATGAGTAAGTGCTGTGAAGTGCTGTGAAGTGCTTTGAAGTGCTGGTCAGTGTAATTCAAAGCAAAAACAGTGTAGTGTAGTGCAGTGCAGTGCAGTGCAGTGCAGTGCAGTGCAGTGCAGTGCAGTGCAGTTAGGTGTAGTGAACGCGATCAATAAATTAAAAAAAATTAGCCAAACTTATGTAGCTTGTATTAAATTTTAGCATCATCGACATATAATTATTGGATATCATGACATAGTTGAAATATTTGTTATAATACTTAATATTAGTGATAGTATGATTATTGCATGTTCGGCTTGTACTGTACTCCTTTATTATTATTATTATTATTATTATTATTATTATTATTATTATTATTATTATTATTATTATTATTATTATTATTATTATTAATATTGTTATTATTATTATAATTATTGTTATTTAACTGCCACCGGGTCATACCCAATTGCAGTTCAAATAAATGTATGTATGTATGTATGTATGTATGTATGTAATTTTTTTTTAAATTCTTCAGACAAATTTCATGTCTTGTTAGTTCTCTTTTCTGCAACTTGTATTTCTTGTATTTGCTCTGAATGCAATTATTGTACTATTTTAGGTATCAACTCTTGCGGAATTTCTGGTAGAATTTAACCTATAATAGACCAAAGACGAATACGATCCGAACTTGTCTGCAATTCTTGTGTACGGTGATTCCTCGAAATATCAGTAATGTTTTATCCTCCTGACGGTCGTGCCTGTGGTCCGATTGAAATAAGAATCGACTTCGGCTGGGGGCGGAGCGGCAAGGACCGCCCGATCGCGGTGACCGAAAGACAAGCCGTACTTACAATGGGTGGATGACTGCATGTGTCGTCGTCAAAACTGCAGTTTTCGTCCTATGTCAAATGCTGCTCTCCACTTCGCGAAGCACATTAATTTACTCCGAGATGATCTCTAACATTAAAAAATACAAGAATTTCTATTAGATTTACACTATTTTCACAGTTTTAATTGTCAAACAAATTACTGTTATAAAGGAAATACTCCATTTATTTCGGAGTCACTTCCCTCTGATGATTGTTCGGAAGGAATGGAACTCGAATATAGAAGAGAAATAATTTCTTCAATATTTTGTTCTACAATCCCATCGTCTTCCTATGCCTTCAAAATTACCTTTTTCATATGACCTACCTCATTGCGACATTGTTCTGTTGTTGTCCTCTCCATAGCCTTATTCATGAGCTCAGATAACGTCAATTTTTCTTTCTTCTCTGGCATGTAACCTTTTACTTGCGTCCAAATTTTCTCAATGACATTAAAGTGACAGCACTACTCACGATACCACTGCTCAAAACAACAACAACAACAACAAAAAGGTCGAAAGCACAAGAGAATTTTTTCCTTCCGTGTCGGTTCTCGTCACTGACCAGCAACTGGAAGTTGCGAAGCGTACAAAAGTTGACAGGAGCAGGATCGGAAGCCTCCCCCCTAAATGTGATCGTCCCTTCCCTCTGGTTCCATGCCTGGTTTCCACTTTCCTCGCTAGATGCCATGACTACTGCACGGAAGGAATTTGCCAATGCCCTTGCCCTTCCCGCAACACAACTCCCGGAGAACTGCAGAACGGAACACAAAGAATTAGTTTCTTTAGAACAATTTCTTTAACCTAATATAAACGTTCTCGATATTATTATGTACTTTACACTTACATTGTATTATGATGTAAGTTCGTGAGTATATCAAAAACTCTCAAAAAGCCCAAATTCTTTCGAACTTGAAAGAGCTACCAGCCGATCACATCGGAACGTATTAGAAAACTCATTCTCGCGCACTCACGTACCGACCCGACTTCCCACGACACATGACGAAGTCGAACGCCTGCCCCCCTCCAAGAACGAAGTTTCGCTGACGACACGAGACGAATCGACACACCGTTTTGAAAACATCGATTGTTACGGTTCAACCACTGGTACTTAGCTCTGAATCTTAGATTGAGTAAACGTTTTGCTCTGGCCATAAGCAACGAATATTTTAAATATCGAAAATATTTTTTTCTTTGTTTTGCTTACGGGAATGACTCATTCCCTTCATTCCATTGAATGAAGGGAACTGTGTTCATAACGTTCGCCGAAGCCGAACTTCATCGCCTCTTTGATTTCGTGTGAGTCAGATGAGCGGCAACGCTGAACGCTGGCAGTGAGAAAGTAAACAAATCTTCGCAAGCCGATTGTTTCAGAGCAGGTCACATGGCGGACCAGAGCACGTGGTGAGAGAACTATCAAAGATACTTATACGCTGTCCGTATTGCAGCATTTTGTACAAATTTATAAATAGCTACGGACAAGTCCCTGAACTCACACTGTGCAAATTTTCAACCTCAAAGATAACCATCCTTTAAAGTTCGTTGGAAAAGACACGAAAGAATTATTTTTTATATTATGAAAAGAATCAGAAGAGGATAAGATGCATCTGTCAGATTTGATACTACGAAATCCGAAGTATCTGCAGATAGGTGAGTTATCTTAAGTGCACCGTACTGACTAAAATATTTTTACATAGCATCGTAGGTTTTCACGGCCGGAGTCAATATGAGAGAAATTTTCCGGGCTGGTAGGCCGTGGTCCAGTGCGCATTGAAGAGCCAAACTCTTTGGCCTTTTCTGATAAAGCAGTTTTAATTGCAATACCTTTAATTATTCTATTCATATAAATGTGTTACATAAATAATTATTTTATATTAAAAATAATTATTTTCAATAGTTGGAAGACCTATTAGGGGAATTCACTTTACAGTGAAACCAGATTTGATACAGTTGACTCTTACAAGTAAGTGACAGCTGACTGTTATTCAAAACAATATTAGTTTTCAATCAAGATCCTCCTATAAATATAAATGTAAATTAATGATAAAATGTTTAGTAATGATTTTAAATTTTGAAAATTAAAAATTTTTGTGTATGTATTTTGTGATATTTTCATAATAGTTTGATTGGTTACTAATATTAAATTGTTCTTTATTTTGTAGTTTTCTTGGCTATTAAAACAATTGTAACCATTGATAGTAGCTGAGGAGGGAAAGCACAGTTTTAAGAAACATTGAACTAATAAATGTAAAAAAATCTTCCAACTATTCATAATGCAGATGGGGACCATTGTCAGTCGTGTTGTGAAGTCGAGCGGAACCAGTGTCTCCTTAAATCCAAATCCATGTATGACATACATTGAAATGCGTGAAAATAAATTGAATTCATTTTCACGTATTGAAAACAACATGTTCACTAATGGGTCAACTATTCACACTTTGACAGAATTTGGCAGAGTTGCAGTATCAGTATTTCTGAGAATTCTAGTCTGACTTCGGCCAGGTTCTTGCGATCGTGAAAAATATTATGAATTTAACTTATTGTACATCGTGTTGAATGTCTTGGAAGAAAGTGCTTTACAGATAGAAGGAAAACACACGTATGTACGTGCGTGTACATGTATAGTTTAAACCGTTAGCATTGGGCTGTGGGAATGAATGTAAACGGTGTTGATTTGAGGGCCTTGTTATGTGCCCAGTCTATTACTCAGAATGTTGGGGAAAAAAGTTGATACAATATATTCCGTGTGCTTTATTTTCACCTTTTAGATAAGACAAAGAAATTGCATGAGAGGGCTTAAGGAACACGAGGAATAATGAAATTGTTACCAGTCGAAACGTGTTCGGTGTGTGCTGCAGATCCACAATAAAGCACGAATGTGGCTCTGTTTTCCCATCGATCAGCCCCCTATGCGTGAGAAAGGTCACCAGCAGGGCTCGACCTCCCACGGTCTTATGCCGCACGTCACGCACTGTGACCGTTCGCGTTGTTTTCGACATCGCACTACTTGTAAACGAAGAAGGTAGTTGACAATGCGCTGCTTCAACGCACGACGAATGCGATGAAAACAAACATTCTGATTGCTTCATATTATTAATTTTTGGGGAAAACCTTAAAAGTTCACGAAGTTCAGTATTCTAATCGATAATTAATTATTTGTTTTTTACATGGAACATGCATTACACGGATTGAATAAAACGTGATAAAAAATTCATGAAACAATGGATTATTGCTTTCTCTAAGGCTCAGGCATCTATTCTACAATAAGCAGATTGTTGTTGTTGTATTATTATTATTATTATTATTATTATTATTATTATTATTATATAATAATAATAATAATAATAATAATAATAATAATTTCTCGGCTGACTACGTACGTAATAAAGAGAATGCAATATAATCGAACGACAGAAATCGGGGATTTTTCGACAGAAAAACTCTTCTTGTCGGTCCCAGGTAACGAAAAAGTGGAAAAATTTTGTTCCAGTATGTAGTAAATTTCAACACGTTGTAAAGCCAGAATCCACGTTTTACGGGTCCTTGATACCGAAAACTCGATAGACGGCAAAACGTCTCTCTGTCCGTTATGAACGCTAGCATCTAAAATGTTCGGACAATTTTCTCCAAAATTGATATTCTCTGATTTACCTGCGGGAACTCGAAACCCTGCGAGTTCAGTGATTTTTGGGAGTACTTTACACAAAGCCTCAACATTTTCAAAATGTTCTCAAAAATTGCTTCAATTTTTTTTATTAAACTCTGTCCTCTGAGAGAATAGAAAAATATTAAAATTGGCGCAGATCGTATTTTAAAATCTCTGAATTTTCGAAAATTGTTTGTGGTAAAACTCTTTCGGCGCTGTCCTATATCACAATATAAAAGAGAGAGATATTTTCTTAAAGAAGTCTTTTGTTCATAGACAGATCTTATATAATAAGGTAAGGTACAATTTTTTCCAAAATTTGAATAGTTTTTGCGTATTTCCGAAAATTGCTAAAAAATAACGTGGTAAAGAACACTATTGGTGATAGAGATTTTTCCTAAATACAATCATATCTAAAAACTTGAAATGAGGTCATGCATAGGTTTGTTAAAAAAAAGTATTACTCTTTTTTAGCGTAATTTCTGCTAGATGTTAATGCAAACATTTTCATCAAAATGCTCCAAATTTTTTCTTTAATTGTTTTTCCCACGGATAGAACAAAGGGCATTTAAAATGGTATGGGTCTCATTTCCGTTCAACTATAAATTTTCGAAAATGACAAAAGTCATAAATAATGCAAGAAAATATGTGTTGTTGTAGCACCATGTCCTATGTCCGGAACATTATTACTAATCTTTTGGAGGACCCTTCAAAAATGTGTCAGTTTCAAGTAACAACTTTCATAACAACAGCCATATTTTCTTTCCTTAAAGATGTCGCTTCATCATTGAATCAAAACGAGGCACCTCTTGGATTATTTTAAGATCTCTCAAAAGCTTTTGACGTCATTGATCATGACATTTCTTTTTCAAAATTACCTTCATACGGAATCCGTGGTATTGCGCAAGATTGGTTATGTTCGTACCTTAAACAACGATCTCAGAGAGTTGAAATACCTTACTGGAATGATGGAACATTACGTACACACCTTTCCTACTCTTTGCCCATTACACGTGGTGTTCCTGAAGGATCGATTTTAGGCCATATTCTGTTCCTACTTTACGTAAACGATATGCCCTCGACGATTCGAAACGGAAGAACGGTTCTCTTTGCGGATGATGCGAACATCCTTTGCAATAAAAAACCGTAAATAGTACAATATCAGATGTTTCAAATTGGTTCCGAAATAACAAATTAATAGTAAACGAAAAGAAAACGGTTTTAATGCAGTTTTCCATTTCAAATAAACAATTCTGTGCTGATGTTACGGCAACAAAATTTTTAGGTCTCTCAATTCAGTCAAACCTTAAATGGAACGTCCATTTAAATGAATTGAACACAAAATTAAGTTCATTATGTTACGCGTTCAGAATTCTTGCAAATTCAGTCAGCCTTCATACTGCTCGTTGTGTATATTTCGCGAATGTTCATTCCTGCCTGAGATATGGCATAATATTCTGGGGAAATACATCTTATAGCTCCCAGACTTTTAGATTACAAAAACAAATTGCACGAATAATAACCAAATCCCATCCACATGATTCATGTAACTTGTAAGCGTCTCTTCATTAATATAGGAATTTTACCATTACCCTGTCTGTTTATTTACGAATCGGTGGTTTTTGTCAAAAATGATTTGCATAAGGTCGGAAATATATTGTGACATTCCAATATGTCACTGAATATTGTACAATATTTATTATAGATGGCGTCAATTAAAGGGGATAAATTATGTGAATATGCTAGCATAGCAACGGTAAGCGAGCCGTCGTCAAGGTCAACATCTTCATGCAGTGACAATCGCGGAGACGGCTAGTTCATTTTGTATAGAATTCAGGAATTGACAGAAAAAGCAGTGACAGTCGTGAAGATGGCTAGTTCGTTTTGCAAGAAATTTAGGGATTGGCTAGGTACGAAGTGTTATCTGCAAATAAACAATCGAAAAATGGACCGAGCTTTGCAGGGATGAAACAATACGAGAGGCATTCATTCTGACTGATGCCGTGCTCTTGAACGGATCGTGCTCCAATTAGTGTTAGGAGTTTTTTTTCTTTGGGGATTTGTAAGCATCTACTAGGGAATGGATATTGAGAGAACATCAAAATTTGAATACTAAGTGTGACAGTGGAGCTTAAAATATTTCAAGTGAACGAATTGGAGGGACATTGAGGGCTTGGGCGAAGTTGTCAGTGATTGGACTGGAATGCTAGCAGCAAATAATTTATTGATCTGATGAACGGTGATTGAAGTGTGCTTCCGAGAAATGAAGACAGAAGATGGTGTCTGGACCTGAGGACGGCGGCGTCGGAGATGTATAAAGATGGTCCAAAAGTACGCGAAGACATTATAAGGTTGGAACCGGTCATGAAAAAGGTTTAATTTTATATTGGGTAAAGTTATACAATACTAAAATTGTTTTAAATTGTTTAATAAATTTCCATGTTTTTGTGAAATGAATACATGATTTTCATTGAGCCAATTCTAGCAATGAAGTAGCAAGATAAAAATATATTTGCTTTTCAGGTTCCTCGACCACTCTGTATAGATGGCAGATCGGATAATCATCTATTAGCATACACTAGTGATTATTTCTATAAAACCCATCGACCCAGGTAGTTTGTTTAAAATATATCCAGTTTATTTCAATATTTTCAGAAAATGCCGAGGTCTATTTCTATAACACTCGACGTATAAATCATATTCATCAGGTGACAGTATCAACAGATCATTACAAAAAAAGTCACATACAATACATGTACATTATATTACAACACTTTGTCAGATGACATTAAACGATTAAATTCAATAGAAAAGTTTAAATCCAAAGTGAAATCATTTCTGCTGCATAACTGTTTCTATACAATTAGAGACTATACTGAGCATCACAAGAAAAGTAACATTAATTTTGACAATGATACATAATGAATTATTTACCATTTGGACTGTATAAATGTGTATAAACAACCTGTAACAAGTATTGACTGCAGCCTCCGGGTCAATCAGATTTTCGATCAGATTTTCGTCCAGTTTCCCTGATCCATTGAGCAAATGCTGAGATGGCCCCTTGTTTTGCTTCTGGACATAAACGTAACTTCATTATCTGTGCACATCTTCTAGAATTCGTTGGGAAATATAGTTATTCAAATTATCGTTTCCATGTTGTTGTGGCAGGAAGTATTATTCCTTGACGAAGGATATCATGGATAAGAGCCCAACATTTATTGCTTATTTATCCTTGAAATTCGATTTTATTACATGAGAGCTTTTTTTAATTGTCAAAATTCATGTAGTATATGAATCAGTGTAGGGATCACAGAATTTTAAAATGTGCCAGAATTCACTTTTCCCATAGCACGTCGCAGTTTCAACTGTTTTGGACGTAAAATAAATAAATAAATAAATAAACAAATAAATAAATAAATAAATAAATAAATAAATAAATAAAGAACACATTTCGAAGATCAAATGGTATAGCCGAATAAGGTGGTGAAAAGTGCCTCCAAACCAAATCGATAATCGCGATGCTCATATGAAAGAGAATACCATGACGAAAATATACCAAATGACGTAGATTTACAAAATATCTGTCTCCTAGAGCAATCTGTTGCAGAGATACGAGAAACGTATTTTACATGTTTTATGTTTTCTCAGCATCTATTGCGTGTATCAGGATGAAAAAATTGCAGAGACGGGGAAACATAGTTGAATTTGAAGGTATTTTTGTCAACGAATTTTGACGTTAAATTCATTTAGAAAAAAAATCATTTTCGACGTGATAACGTTGGAATACTGTCTCAATATTTTCTATCCTAAAATGGGTCTTATACCATTCTATAACATATTATTTTTTCAGATTTTTAAATAATGTGGACGGTAGTGAAAAATAATTGATACAATAATTGGTGAAATAGATGCTGAGAAAAAAATAAAACATGGAAAACACGTTTCTCATTGTATTTCTGCAACAGATTGCCCTAGGAAGCTGATTTTGTGTGAATTTATTTAATTTTGTATTCTCTTTCATATAAGCATCGCGGTTATCGATTTGGTTTGTGGGCACTTTTCATCGCCTTATTCGACTATACCCTTTTCAAGATACTAATTCACATTTTAATTGCTCATACGGAAGTATCATGTATTGTGAGATTATTTAAAATTTTTTAAATAAAAATATTTGCTAACAGTTTGTACTATCTCACGATTCTAATCAAGTCAGCTGAATTAAAATTGTGGATCACAATTTAAATCAAAGGGATTAATATATAAAATCAGTATTTGGGATTTTTACTAATTATTTACGAATGTTTTGTACCAAACATTTTAAAGTGAATTCGATTGGTACATTTATTAATAAAACACAGAGAAGAATTACAAGTGGCTGAGTTAGTTAGGATTGAAATATTTTTAAATATTATAATACGTAGGTCATTCAATAATTAAAGAGACGAATTTGTATGAAGAAAAAACAGTTGGTATGACAAGTTTAATAATTTCTGAACTTTAAGTTGGCATCACTGAGATGAGCCCTGACCATTTGAGTGAAAATTAATTAACGATGGCGAGTCGACCAAAAACCAATTGGTTATTAGTTTTTTACTTGCTGAATGTGAAATAAACAGCTAATATATTATCTTCAATGATTAAAGTATATGGTGAAAATTGTATGAACCGTGGGAATTTTTACAAGAGAGTAGAACAGATGTCAAATGTGGTCGAGACTCAGTGACTGACGAACAGCGTTCCTGCCGCATGAGCAGGGAAAGTCATGTTGACTGTTTTGGGGGACGCTATAGGTGTGTTTTTTTATGATTATCTCGATGAACAGCATACAATAAACAGTCAATACCACACAGATATGCTTTTGAATAAGGTTAAGCTAACCATAAGAAAGAAATTTTGTGGATCTCAGAGGAGGGTGTGATTTTCTAGCAACACTACGTACGTCTTCACTGCTGAACAAAGCTGTGAAACCATCACACAAAATGGGTTGGGAGGTCTTGCCTCATCTCCCATACAGCCCCGTTTAGCATCACTAATTTCATTTTGTTTGGTTCACTGAAGGAGGTATTACGTGGAAAAAAGTTCTAGGATAACAAAGATGTCCAAAACTTTGTGGAAAATTGGTTGAAACACCAAGGTAATTAGAGTAGTCGGTGTGAAAAAGCTGGGAATCCGTTGGGACAAGTGCATAAATGTTGGGATTATATTGAAAATTAGGAAAAGTCCTGTTTTGTAAATATAAACGTTTATTTCTTCAGACCAATTTGTCTCTTTAATTATTGAATGCCTCTCGTAGTTTAGATTTAGACAAATGGAATCTTTAGTTGATATTCACAATCGAGAAATAAAGGTGTACCTCTTTTGAAGTATTAGAGGTTTTTTCATAAAATACATCAATGCATTCATGTTATACGTAAAAGGTTTTGGTGTCAGAAATGAATTCAGAAATTAAATCTCCCCAAAAAGTTTCCATAGTATGCAATCTCAACTAATATATTTAAGACTTCGCCAGACTCTGCTACCTCGCCCAATCTTTTCGAGCATTCACTGAAATTGTGGGCTCTGATTTCCCTCAGGCATCGTTACATGAATCTAGCCAGCCAATGCTTAGTGTCAAATTCTTGCAAAGGGTTACATTTCTCAGAGAAAACTGGGAAAGTAAAGTCTTTGAAAAAGAAAAGGTTTATTTCCGCAGAAATCAAATGAAATCTGATACGAAGAAGAAACTTCCGTAAATATTTTCTTTTATTAAGTTTGTTATTGTTATCATATAAAATGGTTTATTTAATTATATTCCTTGAGTTATTACTTTTCATGCAATTGTTTGTGGTTAATTAAATATTTTAGAACATGAAAATTATTTTTATGCACTTAAATTATTTAAATTATATATCTCATACGTTTTGTACCATTGCAATACATGATTGTTGTACATATGTACTGGAATTATTTTCAGGATATACACTCTCATTGCTTCGGTGTTCCTTTAAATTGCAAAGGCGTCTCTGTGTGAGACTTCAAGGTCCTCGGTGTAAGAACACGCGTTGGCATTAGACACTATATCATAAGATATTAGAGATGTCTTCAGATTGTTTTGAGGGTTACCAGATATGGAATTTACGTTCACACAAATTCGTGTTTTGCAATCCATGTGTGAATGTGTGAATGAATTTTAAGTAGTATATGACTTAGTGTAGGGATCACAGAATTTTGAAAATGTGCAATGAGAATAAATGAATGATTGTAGAAAGGCAATATCTTAAGAAAGATTTATTGTAGTTTGAGTGATGCTTTTTAAAAAGTTAATTGACTTTTAAAGCAGTGAAAGTGGTCGTTTTACACAATCATGGCACCGATGTAGTAAATGTGTAATGATATAGTTTGTTGTAGCAGAGCAAAATATGTGCGAATATATGTAGTCATTAAATACTGCACACTCATTTTTACACACACATTTATGTGGTGGATGTGGTTTGTGTTTTCCTGAATTTCACATTTTCTGAAATCATAGAAGACTTTTAGGCTCTTGCATGTAGCATTGATCACATAATCACACATTACATTCTTCACCGAATTTGTCGAGTTTTGCCAAAATAAGCAAATATATGAAGTATATGATAGAAAAGCTATAGACATAGATGAAGACCGTCGCTAACAAATTTTCAGAAAAATCTTTTTTTTAAGCAATGTAATCGACTGTCACTTCGACATTGGTCTCGCTGTCATTGTTTTCGACACATTGACAACTGCGACCGACTTGTTTTTACTTGTCACCTCTTCTTCGCCACAGCAGCCTCGCGTGTGCGCCCTTCCAATTTCACTCTTCTCTTGCTGGGACATTTTTGGATCGCTAGTGCACTAACAACGGCATTTCAAAATCTAATGATTGAAACAAGATACACGCTGGGACAATGAAGTCAACGTTGTGTAATAGTTATGAATCACAGACATAAGCACTTAAAGATGGATATTCAAGAGGGCAAAATAGAGGTAATTTACGGACGTTAAGTCATTCTATTCTAAGGAGGAATAATGAAATAATAAACTGTTTCTTGCACATCGGCTGATCAATCGTCGAACATTGTTTAATAATGTAGATCACAGCCATATGAAGTTTGTACTGTATATTTTACAGATAAAAAACGACTAGTAGTGCTACAACAGCGCGTATTTTCTGGCTTTGGTAACGCTTAACTAATATTATAATACCTGAAATTTCGCTTCCCAGCCATCAATAGTGAAACTCCTTCCCAAAAGTAGCGCATGAGGTGCGAATCTATCGTATCGACAGCCAGAATGATTGCTATTTCTTACTCATCAACTAAACAAGCAAATCTGATTAAATTACAATTGAAACAGTATTAGCTGGACATTATATAGACCAGAGAAAACTGTCACAGCCTCAATTACTTCGACAGCTCCCATAAAAATATTTTACAAACCTATCGCATTTCATAATTTAAATATTATATCTGGAACACTCTAGAAACGTTTGAACAAAATTAATACCTTTTCAAGATAATACATTAATACAAATTCAAATATCTAAAACTGCGTTGCATAGCAGGATTGCCAGATCGTAGAAAAGAGAATATCGTACTGCAACATCTATTATTATGGTATAATTCGAGAATCGAGAGAGTTTTCGGCCGGGTACACTCGTTCTTAGATAGATCACTTAATTTATCGATTTATTTTGATTAAAAATAAAGTGTCCCATGTCCAGCCTATCCAATGTTGGCTCTAAGTCCGTGCTTTGTTTAGCCTCCTTGTAATCCACGCCACAGCTAGTCTGAAAGGCCACTGACCGAGGCTCGCGGAGGAGAGACTGCGATGGAAAAGAAGGAATTCGACTCGGCGATGCGCGTTGTCAACAAACTCGCTCGTCGGGGAGGCTGAAGAAATTCGAAACACTTCAACGCGAACTTGAACAGCGTGTTGTCAAACAGTTCGTCGACAATTCTCTTCTATTTCACTCTCGAATGTAAGTAAGTAGAAAAGAATCACTTGGCGGTACTTTTCCAGAATGTGAGGATTTGACACCATGATTTGCGTCGTTCTAAATGAGTTGACGGAGAGGACTCAGAAGACATTCGGTACACTTTTACTAGAACTCTGACACTTCTAACAACTAGATGGCAGCATCCGCCTTTTGTATTAATGTCAAACTATGACAGTAAAGTTAAACAAATTAGACGAAATGATGGAAACAAAAGTTTCATTTACATAACAAAACCTTTCATGAAATCACACATGCATTGTAAATGAGCTTTTCTATAGATGCCCTTTGATAATAAGACTGCTTTACGCTATAATCAGGGAATGTATTTTGATGTTTGCAAAATATCATGTCGTTATCGTAACCGCCCATACGTCGGTTCAATTGATTTTTGAGAAGTACCCGAGAACGTCGAGACACAAGTTGCAATTACAGTGTTACCGAATTGCAAGAGATCGCGCCAGCAGTAATGAGTATCCCTTGCGAGAATTTATTAGTTTCTGAACGCACTCGCGTAGAATGGAGCGACAACCAATCAAAAATCACCCTTGAAAATATCAGCACTAGCGCAAAGCACCGCTACAAAAAGCTTTCTCTTGTGAAGAAAACAAGACAAGATGAAGCAAAAGCACACAAATGCAACATATTAAAAACCATACACATTGATTTCAGCAAGTTGTGTATATTAAATATTGTTTTTCTTTAAAATAAAAAGTATTATGAAAACGTTTGTGACGAATTTTGCGTAATTATACAATATAAGTAAAGTGATTTCGCAAGAAAACCTTACGTGATAGAAGTGAACTGATTGAAAATTCGGATTTAGTACATCGACATTATACAAAGTCACGTTTTTTATTTTAGGCAACAAACAACAAAGTTTAAATTCGCAGGCTAGAGTATTTAACTTGTCATGAACCACAAAGGAAAATATATTATTAAAACAATTATTGCAGCGGCAAGTCACACGTTATTATACCTGTAGTAAGAATATCAATTGTTATTATTTATTGGAAAGTGCATGGTGAGAAAAATCACCAAATTCAAATTTCCATAATCATAAAAATTATTACCAGCCGTGAATTCGGTTATTTTCAGGCTCACGAAGAAGAATACAATGTATACTATGAGAAGAAAGTATTGTTGAACCTATGGTGAAACTCTGAGCTAGCCAAAATTAAATATAGGCATAATCAGAAAGTATTATAAATTAAACAAATTAGTAAATAATAAGGGGATAAAAGGAAGAATCTCAATATTAATTATATTTGTATTATTATGGAAAATAAATGAGTAAATTCTTTAGGAAACCATCTAACATGAATATTGAATACGTTTATATGTTCTTGTTTTGTTAAGAATGACAATAATAATAATAATAATAATAAGAGTAACACTAATACTAATACTATTACTACTAGAACTAATAATAATAATAATAATAATAATAATAATAATAATGATAATAATAATACGCAATTTTGTTTTTAAGTTCAAAAGAGTGGGTTTTGTTAAGGAAAAACTTGGTGCATTAAATAAAACGTGAGACCGTAAAAAGGAAAAAAGTTTAGGAAAAGGTTGATGAAAAGTAGAAAAAATTTGTCTTTTTAAAATGTTTCCTTAAATGAAGTTTTAAATCTAGATATGCCCAATGATTGAAATCAGATAATTTTAGCCATTGTCACCCCAAACTAGTATCTTTTAGTCTTTGTACATCAAGTTATCGTCACATGTATGCGGATAATTGTGCAAACTTGGAGAGTCGACTGGAGATCGATACTGCTATAGCAACAATCCGTCCAGTGGTGCTCAGTGCGACGTGACGCGTAAACACATTCTCTCCCCACACATCTGTCAGTCTCTTTGCACACGCCTCACTACGGCACCACAAATTTGCATACGGTTCAGCCGAGATCGCAGAGCGTCACTCCCAATCGATGTTGTCTCCTTGCGTCTTCTATCCCTCTAATTTTGAAACCCGGGACAAACGATTTTCACTTGACCGACAAACGTTCCGGAAAGCAAGAAAAATTCCTACAGCGACATGAGAGAAACCGCATTCACGGCTGTAGTTGATGTAAAATATGTTAACCAAGAGTCGTGAGAGTCTTTCTGAGTGCGTGGGCCATCTCATAAACTTTGTTTGGTTCGAATGAATAAAAGATCGCCATCATCCATGCAGAAGAGCGAAGAGGGCTGGAAAGATGAAAAGAAACGTAAAGACCAAAGAGAAGGCAAGGAGTGGAGGTAGACAATTTAAAATACGTTTTTATTCCAGCATATTCTATCAAAGTGGACCTGAGTCATTCACCAGACAAAGAAAGATATTTCCAATGAATAGTCTCATACATAATGCACAAAAATTGTCGATTAATTCTTTCACACAATTTTATGTTACCAACCAATACTAATCTCAGTTGCCTGCCAATTATTATGTAGAACCTGCATGAGCGCATTGAGTAAACCTGCATGAGCGCATTGCAAACACTACGTGATTACTTATGCAAAGAATGCAGGTCACCTGCTCAGTTGATTTTTGGTACATAAAGAAATTGAATTATTTGAAGCAGAACTGAAAACCATTAAGCGGAAAGTAAATAAGCGTTTGTTGTACTATATTTGAACCAGAGTGTAGTTGTAGAAAATCTTCGGAAATATAATGATTGCAAGTGTAGTAATTTGAGAAAATGTTCACCAAACATGCAATACTAATCATTAGGGTTTATCATTTTCATTTTTTCTTCTAAAATAGAAATACGTTAAATGTGCAACCTTAATGAATATGTTTCGTTGGATAATGTTTGGAACCTTCCAATAGTGTAATGCTTTTGGCAGTAAAAATGAATGAATATAAGATTTTTTCGTTCCAAATTAAAGTTAACATCTTTATTTTCTCAAACTTATTGACTTTATATTTGAAATTCATAGACATATTTTAATTTATTATTAATTAAATATTTTGAGATATTTTGATCTGTCTCAGTATTAAATGTAATTTCTGCAAAGAGATCATAATACTACAGTGTATAGATAGGAGACTTTTTTTTGATGTGAATACTTGAAAACCCTGCGTAATGGAAAAGTTCTGTAAAAAGATTTAAAATAAGCACAAAAGTACATTTTTTTTTTTCTCAATTTTTCGATTTCCTGAACGTAGAACCACAATATTACTTTAAAAATATTAAAGAAGAGTAAAACTTCGTCCGAAATGTCAATTTTCATTGAAAAATCCGGAACATTTTTTAAGAAAATGGGGATTAAGCATTACTGAAATTGCGAAATTTAAAACTCTTTTTCACAGGAATCTATTGAAATTTTGAAAAACTTCATTTCAAATCATTCCAAGCACTTTCACTCACAAATGCAATAATGGTTACAAATCAATGGAAATATGCATATTAAAGGCGTAAGAGATATGTAAAAAATTACATTTGTTGATTTTTAAAAAAAAAAAAAACACACCAAAATGAACTCTACGACATATTAAGCAGTGTAACTATCTCTGTCCGTTGGAAAAGTTTGAAGAAAAAATTTGGTGCTATTTTTTAGAAAATGGTGATTGAGTGTTTCTCAAAATGCGGAAATTTGAGTTTTCGACAAATTGTATACATTACTTGAAGCACATGTACTCATAAATATAATAATGAGAACGAATTGTCGGAAATGTAAATATTAACGACGTGGTAGGCAAGTCTTTTTTGTAATTTTTGAAAAAAACAAAAATTGAGCAAAATGGCGTTTATGTCTTTTTGTATAGTGCATTTAACACTATCCCTAGTAAATGTTTAAAAAAAATTTGGAGTTGTTTTTGAAAAAATATAGTTTTTGTAATTTTTTAAAATTGCAAATATTGCATCCACCATTGCACGAAAACTACTAAAATTTTCAAGCAAATCTTCATGATCTTAATGAAAGAACTAATTATGGACAAAACATTTTAATTAAAGGAAAAATCTATCTTTAATTTTAAAGTTGTAAGGAAACGCCTAAAAAATTCAAACTTTTGCAATTTTTGAAAATTCAATTAACCGTAAAAATCGGACCTATGCGACTTTTATTTATGTATTTTTACAAGAAATTTCAAGAAAAAAATTGGTGCCATTTTTGAGAAAATTTTGAAAATATCCGGGGGGCTTCATGCAAAGCCCAAAAACTAATCAATGTTTATCATATTGGCAGGGCTTGAACTCAGACCAGATCGACAGGATATTCAGTTGGGGAAAAATCGTACGAATGGTTCAGGTTGTGTTGTTCACATACACATCACACCAGACAGACGGACAGACGGACAGACGGGCAGACGGACAGACGGACAGACGGACAGACGGGCAGGCGGGCAGACGGGCAGACGGACAGACGGACAGACGGACAGACGGACAGACGGACAGACGGACAGACGGACAGACGGACAGACGGACAGACGGACAGACGAACAAACAGACAGACGGACGGACGTTTTGAAAAAAACACATAACTTTTTTCGGTATGAGGTGACCCCAAAACGTGTATTTCCGTTGAAATCTCGAAATCGATTTTCCGCAGCATTACATAACTTTCTCTATATTACGTATATTACTCCGTACATGCATACGTATACGCGAAAGTAAAAGTTGTTTTGCCAATTGTATACGAAGCGTCGCTCATACGTAATCTTCATAATTAATTGTAGTAAGACTTAAAGTAAAATATTGTATTTGAGCACTTTCATATTGCATTCTGTGTATTGTATTTGATATTACATAACTGCAGTGCTTCAACAGCGCTCTCAAGACGCGAGGCGCCTCTCATCTTGCTCTCATTTCAACCGAACCCTTTAATGGCTTGCTTCCATCAGCTTGCATGACGGGCTTCGTATTACTTGAGTCCTGAGCTGAGGTTGAAAGGGAAGCTGAGGGTGGAGAAATGACACTGCTTACCAGACAGTGAAAAGGATGATGTACAATGTGGCGTAGGAATTGAGACCTCAACTGATACACTCATGTAATAATGGTAGTGCGTACTGAAACTGGGGAATTGCCGCTGCTTAACAGCTGTTAGTCAACGAGCGACTTCCTGGAATATCTTAGCCATAACTTCGGAATTTCATGATGTTAAGGACATCGTCATTAAGTCTATTTTTGTTTTTTTCCTGGTAATGATTGTAAACTGCGATTAACACATTCACAACCAACTGTAAAATTGACTATTTTACGTTATATTTGAGTATTGTACTTTTATTTTTGTTTTCAGTGCTAGTGATTTTGTTCCGCTTGTGTTCCTTTCACATAGTTACAAAACGTTTCGCATCCGAAGCTTGTAATGGCGAGTTTTCAAAATATTACTCTACGTTTCGATGGCCTGTACCTTGTAATGACCTTTTAGGCATACTGCGTACTTAAATAAACAAAAAGTAGTAAACGTAAAGTAAGTAAAAAATAAAGTAATTTTGCTGGCGGACCAACTTTTGAAACTCAATTACCTGAAGTTACTGATTGATTTAATCCTATCATTTCACTTTCAAATACTCGTGAATATATATATATATATATATATATATATATATATATATATATATTCACATATATATATATACAACTACATTTAATATATATATATATATATATATATATATTCACATATATATATACAACTACATTTAATATATATATATATATATATATATATATATATATATATATATATATATATATATATTAAATGTAGTTGTGGCAGGAGTCACAAGAAATGAGGAAACAGCCTAGTCTGCCATCCCTGGTAGTGAGTATGATAGTGAATCAGATTTAATTGCGGATGCAAGGAACGTGTTTGACTTTTAATATGATGTTTAAGGCTCTGCTTCGGCATCCACCTAGAATTGAACGGAGCAAAGCACGAAAATAACCGACTCGAACAGCCGGAATTTGAAATTTTCATCCACCTAGGAGCGTCATCTGACCCAGCTACTTAATACTTAACATGAAAAATCTATTACTGTTGGAATCGGACTGATTAAATCTTGTTCTACAAAGAGACAGTTATAATTTGGAAATCTATATTGAAACGCTCTCCGTTTCTGTCAAATTATTTCTGCAACCGGTTTCCGAATTTATATCATTTTGGGGCGCCAGGAAAGGGTTGCGATTTTAAATTTCCCGCAAACACATCTAAAGGGAAATAATTATCCTACTAGCTCTGTCGGATGGGTTCTTAATTACTTTATTCCTAGCGAACAATCATTCGATCCGCTCTCCATACGGAAGAAGCGAGGAATCTGAAATTTGTTTCTGGAAAGAAATTATTAAACTCTGGATTGCACAAGATGCTAAAGAAATATTAATCAGCTTTTCTTTTTCAGAATGAGAACGTTATAAGTTTGTTTATTAATTAATTCTTTTTATAACATAAAATGTCACCTTGGTCATGACCGATCGTAAAAATTGTCTATAGCGCTATTATTCTTACTATTTTAGATATCCATGGGCTCTTGGACGATGAGGCCAGGAAGAATCCACCGCTCCGACCAATCTTCTCTCTTGTATCTTATTCTCGGTCCGCTGCCGGGTCAATGTCCTCCTCAACTTATTGTTTCACTTACCTCCCTATTCTTTGCCACGGATGGTCACTAACTCCAAGACTGTCACGTTTTACTTCATCCACGATACGCGAAAGTCTATTTTTTTTCAATTAATTCCTCCAACTTTTAATGCGATAAAATATAAAGTTCTTCTCCCTAAACTACAAGATGTCTGGAGGCTCTCTTCCCTGCTCTCACGTCCGTATTTTCTTCAAGTCTGATTTACGCATTCCCGGTGCCAGAATTATTCAAAAGTCCCAAATAGAATTACGCACACAAAATATAAGTCCTCACTGCTCAATTATTTCCCGCAAAATTCCACCAAGTCCCGCATCTATCATTTACAATAATCTCTGCAATACGATGTGTACGATACGCGGTCTAAAGCTCATTTATTCAATATTACAAAACGTTCAACCATACATAACTTTCATACAAAATTTACCATCAATCCTACATGCCCTTATATTACAATCTTCTGTCCGTTACTTGCCGCGCTATGTTTATTTATTCCACTCCCCTGGTTGCTAAGGAACGTCCTGCCTGCAGGCCTATGCCCTCAACATTTACACTTTTTACGATGAATTTAATAAATTTTTGTCCCCAATTCCCATCAAAATATTGTGTGACAGTCTGGTATGTCACAATATATAAATAAAAAGGAATGATCGTCACCATTATGCCGTAAAACTGCTCGGCCGATTTCGGTGAAAATGTCACCCTTCCTTCTTATTAGAATGAGGAGTATTTAAAGAGTAGTTTGGATTAAATTGGACTCGCGTTTATAGTGATTAAAGCGCCCCTGGACAGAAACTCTAGACAACCCTCCGCGCCGTCACGTACTAAGCGCGTATTGGTTGCATATTCTGCTCCTGCGATTGTGAAATATCGGCCATAATTTTACTTGGTATCGACCATAATATAACTTGATTTACCCGAAATTACTTGAACGCTATCTCGGTCAAGTAAATAAAATTTGTCTAAGACAGTGTAATAGGGAACGCATGCACAAACTGAAGGAGATCCTTTTAACAAGGATACTTGACAACCATGTTAAAAAAACCAAGCCCATAGTACGAACCCATACTCGCGACAAAATCTTTCATCTATTAGATTTTTTGCAGTGTTGCGTAAAACGTGATTAACAGCATATGAAGTACAATTCATTACAATAGTAAAGTTCCCGAGTCCATTAGTTATAAATAAAATCATACAATACATACAGTCTTTACTATAATTTTACATTAATACTAAGCGTCAGCGCGCGAATTTTTGAAATTATGTTCTTATACGATTGGTTAGAATGTTCTTGAATCTACGTGAAAGTTTATCCTTTTTCAAAAAGATCTCATTGCAGCAGATTGCTGTGAACTTTTCCAGGAGCAGTTCAATGTTCCGGGTACAGGTCAAGGCCATGGACGCGGTTTGAGGAGGGGGAGGGGCTCCCCGCAGTGACGCTTCTAAATTGGTGAATCCTCTTGGGAGACACGAATTAGCACCCGACGCTAGCTTCATTAGCACCCGTTGAACCGCGCAAATGCATTATTGATGTGAACACAATTTCATCAACGCCATCTTGCCCTGTATTCATTAGAGTGCCTGAAAATCGTTTGATTCATTAATAGTCTCATTAATGGGCGAGGACACGGTATGAAACGTGGTGGGAAAGTGGGTAAATGAATTTCGTTTGGACGAATTATAAATATTGATATGAGAAGTATTGTTTATGAACACCCATCTTCGTGTATTAGGATCATTTGTTGAATAATTAACAATATTTTCGTCCGTTAATATATTTTTGTAACTATTTTATACTTATGCCGACAATTCTAGAATAACATTAAACATTTCGTCATTCCTATGATTATTATCACGAATATTTTTTTGTCTATTTCCAGTTTTAAACCTTTGTCATATGAGATATTTTCATTAATGTGAGATTTGCTTTGTGATATTTTTGAGATCTTTTAAATCACCAATTCTGCTATAGAATTTAAATTTACAATTTCTTGTCGAGATTTGTTTGTATTGACGCTTCAAAAATAATAGCTCTAATTTTTATGCATATATTTGGAAATATTCATGTTAAAAAAAATTAATTTTTTAAAAAAGGTGTTTGAATTACCTTTCTATATTTAATCTAAATCAAAATGATACTACCAATTTCAAAATTAAAATAAGGAAAAATAAGTGTTAAGTTAAACTCACTGATCTGCAAGTATGCGAAAACTATGAATAACATTCCATTTAAAAATTCAACTTCCCGGTGTATTTCAAATTAGATATTTTGAGCTGCTAGCTCTTTTAACAATTCGTTATAAATATTTTTCGTTGAAGTAAAAAAAATACTTTACCGTAATTGCTAACCTATGCATTTAGCTGGTCAGTACAATGAAATGAAAGGTTGGATTGATGAAATGTAAAGCTATGCTACTAATTAGTTAATACTTATTCGAATTAATTTATATCTATTTAAAAAGCGTGTGGTTACTACGTCAGGTGAGTGAATTGATTAGCTACTTCATAGAGTGTTTAGATATTTTTGAATTGAATAGCATTGTCCTTCTCCACCATTATTTTAACTTAAAACGGGCTATTATACTTTATATTTGGTGGTTCCTAAGGAGCGAGCGCTTACCCATTCGTTCGCACCGGGGTTCGTTGACGCCAATGATTCAGAGCAATGGAGCCGGTCGTTCGATCAGAGTGCAAAGAAAATCGATATTAATGATGGAAACTTGCTGATATGATTCTATTTTGATATTATAATGACATTTAGTTGTACCTAAAATATTCATTTTGATGAAAACATTCTTGAAGTACTCTTTTATTTTGATACTGTGCACGTCTTCTAGAATTCAGTGGGAAATACAATTATTCAAATTATCGTTTCCATGTTGTCGCGGCAGGAAGTAATAAGAGCCAAATTTATTGCTTATTTATCCTTGAAAATAGATTTTACTACATGGGAGTTTTTTTTCTCCCTTTCAAAATTCAAAATTTAAGTAGTATATGACTTGGTGTAGGGATCACAGAATTTTGAAAATGTGCACACAATTCATTTTTCCCCATAGGACGCCATACGCAGTTTTTAACTGTTTTTTGACGTAAAATAAATAAATAAATAAACAGATACTTGATACCTTGTTGAAATGTAAATTTAGAAATTACCGAGAAAAATAAGTTTTTGTTTTTTCAAACTGAATCAACATTTTTTAAAGTACAGAAGTAACCTAAATTAAGGACGTTATTTTTTATTCTCTTGAACTGGTAAGAAAATTAACGTTTAAAAATGAAATGTGCATTTTACAAGAAACAGTTTTAAATTATGCTAGTTGGTATTCAAAGTTTATTTCACGATGTTCAAATAAAATTAGAGTTTAACTAATTTGTCACGAGAAGGCACTTGAGACGAGAAAAAAGCCAATAGTTGTAGAGAAAGGCGGACGAATTAAGTGCCCCAGAAAATAAACGAGCTGTTGAGGGTAACTTGCCCTTCCGCGATAAATCAATAGGTCAAGAAATAAAATGGGAACACAGTTTTATACAAGTAACACTGAAAGTTCACCTATATTTCAAGGGAATAATTATCGCTCTTTGTCTCTTCCACACCAACAGCGGAGGTGTTCTGTTCAAATGCCAAAGGTTTCTCTGTCGGGACCGAAGCTCCAAAACACTAGTTTTCGGGAGTAGCCGAACAAGTGAATTCGCCACTTATTTCGTCTGAAAAAATTCCTGACGTAGATTAAAAACATATTTGTGTGTACACAACAATATAGGAGCTTGTTCCAACAAACTTCGCTTCCCAGTAAACAATAACCATTAACTTAGGAAATTTTCCATAAACATAAATATGCAGTGTCGCGTGAGACAAAAATGTTTTTGCTAATCTTACGAAAAGACATGCTTTCTGGTCACTTTGTTTTATGAAGATTCAGATGACTTTCATCATATTACTAGACACTTCTTACAGATCTTAGAATCATACTTATCTTGTCTCAAGACCTATTGAACCAAAGCACTTAAACTTCAAGGGCTTTCTAACTTTTATTTGATATTATTAACAGTTACAAGAACAATATCGTAACACATGTCCACACAAAAATCCAAGACGATTCTCTCCTGCATAGCTGAATACCAAACCAAATTTTTGTTTGTTACAATAAAATATAATCTTATTATTAAATTTTAATTTATTTTTCATTGTTATTGCATCTCATCAATACGGCCGTAATCGTACTAAAATTTTCCCGACCTATTCAAATTTTGCTAATAATTATTTTGGGGGCTTAAAATGCTGTATAAAAGGTGAAATCTATATTTTTATGTATTTATTAAGTTACAGCAAAGTCGATTCAGATAGAGAACACCTGGTTCGCGAGTTAAAATGTGAAAATGTCGATCAAACTAGCTTGGGAATCGAAACCGCTTAATCTACTGACAGTAGACGCCTTTTTGCAGAAAATGTGACATACAAATATATAAAATGGCAACATACCTCTAGAATTTCAACGAAAATGTATTGTAGAAATAAATAACGGCCTAAGTGCCAAATTGAACATTTTTCAGGAGGCCAAAAAACTGTTTTACTTATTGTATACTATGAATACACGGACAAAAAGTGTCATTTCATTCACAAACCATATTTATACAATGTGTATATTATAATATTCAATGTCATTCAATGATGGTAAAATAATGGCAACTGAAAAAATAAAAAGTGAAACGATAAAAGTGAAGAAGCATTTATGTAAATAATGAAGTAAGTCTAATAGGAACAAAACTAAACCCACTTAAAAAATATTGAATCAAAAATTATAAAATACAATAACTTCAATCCTTATAACGTTTAATATTGTTAACCTTTAATCTTGCTAAATAATTTTGTTTCATAAAATGCCCTGTTTTCCGTAGGAAAACCTTTTTTTTTTAAATTTTTTTCATCACCAAAATGTCTTTCCAAACTTCTACATACTGAGATGTCTCTTGACTTTCACAACCCGGTATCCTTTGGAATTCTAATCCACTGTGCTTGTGAACTTTGCATATTACTAGTGTTTAGTAACAAATCCGCTGTAGCTTTGAAATACCTGAAATCTGGCTCTTCCATAAAGGTGACATGGAAAGGTTTCGCTATATTAGTTAGAATCATTTTAACCAAGTCGATGGATACTTAACATCGCTCTCTCCTTTTTCTTTTTTCACAATTTTGTGAAGAATCCTTTTACCAATATTTGTGGTTAATTTCGTTAAATACCTTGCAAAAATCATCCACACAAACAAAGCATTTTTTTTTGTTTTGTGTTCCTTTAAAATTCTTTCCAGTGGCTACACTTGTAAAAACAAGAAGCTATCTCATTGCCCCTACGACCACACATTCCTTCATTGAAGATTGTTTAATATTAATTTATTGGTGACTTCTTCCATAAATATGTTATATGGTAATGTATTTTGATAATTATTATAAAGTCATATAATTTACTTCTTTCAGGGCAGAAATATCGATATCACAAGTGTCATAAAATGAACAAACTTGCAAAAAACTGTAACCTCCCTATACCGTATTTTTTTTCTCCCAATGTATTCCGGCTTAGACAGATTTTACAGTAATAAATCAATAATCTTAGTGCTTAATTTTAACATAATTTTCGAATACTGATTTCACCTGCTTGTCTGGTGAAGCTCGTCCTTGCACGTGCTTCCCCTCTTTGTTATGTACGGCAGGCCCCCATCTTCTCATCTTTCTCTCCGCGCGTGCTCTGCCTTCTACACGATTACGCCTTTTCCTGGGAGCAGATTCACTCATTTATTTGTCTGACCTTTACCTCTATTCACACGACACTAATGCCACGACCGCCTTGGAATATCAACAACACTCAGAAAAATCAGCAAATGCCACCACCATAAGTTTCTGGCTTGGAATAGCCGAATTTGCATGAAACAGCTCGTAGCACTTAACTCAGATGCCTCATCTAGCGGTGACGTATCCAAATATCTGTAATGGTGAATTGAGCAATCCCATTTGATACGTTATAGGCAGTAGTCCATATATGACCTTTCTAACATTAACTCAATTTGTCCCTTTTTGACACTGAGGCCATTATTTCAACAATACAAATGTGAAAATATTTTTTTCCCCAAAAGTATTCCTTAAACAGTCCGTCTCGGAATTTACCGAGATTTTGGAAGCTTAAAGGAAAACTAATTAACTTCTTTTCTTTAAATTTTCGACGTGGAAAACACATTTTTAAAGTTATAGAAATTTTACTTAAAATATTGATTTTCACATGTATGAATTTCTTGCCAACTCATCACGACTTGAAATACAATACATGCATTAGAGAAATACTTTGATTTAAAAAAAGATTATATAAGTCCTGATCCAATTCTTCAATTTCCTTTCAAAAGCTCTTTCAAATCTTAATTTTTTTAAACTTCAGTTCGTACTCTTTTCTTTTTGTTGATAGCTTACAATAAAATCTCCCTCTAATTTATTCTACATTTTGCAGTGTGAAATCATGTTATTTGTAATCGATCAATATAGATCACGCTTAAAAATTCATTGACCAACTTTTTTAATAAATCAGGTGGTGGTTAATAATCAGCAGATTGCTGAGAATCATTTGATTTCACAATGGATAATCCCATCGCTTCACATGTTGAATCTTTAAGCCTTTATAGAGATGAATCAGTAAGAGGATCAGTAGGAGGCTGAGTCGCATTGTGATATTTAATTCAATCTCCTTATCAGAACTGTAACGATACTAGCGTAACACGATGCTAGCAAACTCGTGTGAGAACTCTCGCAGGTTAAACCCCACCCTCTTCCCTATTTTTTCATTTCAATATTAAACCTGTAATATAACTTCTTCTTCAAGACCTTCTTGTCCTCCGTCACTTGTTCTGTATGTCTCCTTGTAATTGATAACATTAAAATACACCCTTGTCAAAACAAACTATTCTCATTTCACGTTATTTCCGAGCAGAGAGATACACACATGTAATTCAATCTCTTAGAATATTATGAAATTAGTTTGATTTCATTCACAGTTGCAGATTCTACTGGCTCTGAACAGGTGAGGTAGAATCGAGCAGCGTTGGATCAGCATAAACGTAATAGAATGTTCAAGAAGATATCATCCTATAGATTACGGTGGGCGGAATGTTTCTTTGAGGCCATTGGTCTCAATATTGTAGTTTTTAACGCTTCGTAACCTAAAACGCTTCGTTTGGGAATTATTTAACTATATAGATAGGGGAGAATGCTTTATAGTGTTGCGGGTTGCATTCGACATCGAAATTTAGATGCGGGTTTTAAAAAATCTTCATATTTTTAAAGTCAAAGTGAAATTCGTCACGTCTCCATGAAATTCTCTTTCTTTAGAGACCTCATTTATGACGGTTGGTTGCCGGAGAGCTGCAACTATATTTGTTTCTTTTTTAATGTGGTATCAGTGGGTGGTATCTCCATGATGGAATTCGGCACGACTTTTTGCGTCTTTCTTGGTCCTGCTGCAAGATGTCGAATGATCGCTACCTCATCAAGCAGTGCTGCAGATCAAGCGACTCTAGCGGCAGGACTGAAAACGACGCAAAAAGTCGTGCCGAATTCTATTTTGGAGATACTAGCCATAGATGTCACGTTAGAAAAAACGAAGTATACCGAAATAATGTAGGACACGATGAGTTCACAAACACGCGGGCGTGCTCCTGACACCAAAACAACAAAAAACGCATACGAACGTCGATCAAAAAAAAACCCTTCGTTAGGGTATACTGACTTATGAAAGAAATACACTTCAGACTTGCAATTTTCCCGCATTCTTTATTACAGGTGATCATGTCAATTATTTTGTCGTCATTGATTTAATGTAGTTCTTTTATCTTTTCTTCTGTTTTATTTTTTAAAATTAATTTATTTGTAGTCGCATCAACTACATAGATACATACATTTTCTTCTGTTTCCTTTTATTCACGGTAACATTTGTCGTAGCACAAGATGCATTCAGGGTCAGAAATTACGATGAAGCACTATATATCTGGCCTAGCAGATGGCACCAGAATATGAGTATGACGCAAGAAAATAACGCAGGAGGAAATACTTTACCTTGTGTAAAAACGTTTGCACTCTCCACCAACGCATCCTAGGGACAGGTTCATTTGTAAAGAGAGTTTCAGATGTTGGAGAACCGCGAGAGGTAAGAATATTTACGCTTGTGAAAAGAGTTTTTCGAACAGTGGATGAAACTCCATCAACTAGTACAAAAAGTATTTCGAGAATGGACAGCTTTGGTCACAAGACTATCTGAAACATTCTTCATGAGCTCCTTCTTTACCCCTACCATCTCTAACTTGTTCAAGGATTAACTGAGGCACGCTGAAAATCTAAACCCGTTCCTCAAGCGTACAGATTCTTCCTTCTCGTGGTTCTCCAACTTCTAAAACTCTCTTCACAAATGAACCTGTCTCGAAACATCTACTTCTTCGATATCAGGGATCTACAACACTAGTGTTTCCGTCGAAAAATGACCTGTTTTTGCCGCGTCATAACAATATTTTCTTCCCACTATGTAAGTAGTTTGCGAGAAAGTGAAAAGAAACGCGGAAGGTGTAATTATAGCTTTTATTTTTTTGCCTGTGTGACTTTTGCTAGTACAGATATTTTGTACCCTAATTCAAAAAAAACTGGCTGGTTTTAGCTCAGGGCCAGATTCGCCGCTGTCTCTACGGCAGCTTTGACTGAGAGGTCCGAGTCAAGACGGTGGCGGATTTTCGACCCTCGCTGTGTAACTGTGTGTTGAATTCAGCTACTTTGACTGAATCGCTGACCGAGGTGAATTTTAGCGGCCGGGTGCACAGATCGGTAGTTTTCCGTGGTTTCTCCGTTTAAAACCAAGCGAATGCCAAAGAAGCTTCTAACAAACTGATCACTGACGCGCGCTATCTTTCTTTCCTCTTCCTTGTCCTATTCTCCCCCTTACAGAGACACATATACACACTTAGCTACACCAACTAAAACCCATCAGTAATCGATCTTCACACCTCCTATTCCCAACATATTTAACCATCTACAAAACTATAATTAGACCACTCCTCCTTTACGCCTGTCCAGTTTGAATTTCTGCTGCCAAAACCTAAACAAGCTCCAAATAGTCCAAAACCGTTTCCTTAGAACTATCGCAAATGATCCTTGGTTTGTCGCAAACTCACAGCTCCACAAAGAATTCCAAATTAACTCCACACCATATGGAATATCTCTCAATTCAGTTCTATCACTCCATACCTCAAATTACACACCTAGACAAGTTCAGACTCCGAAAAATTCTCCATAGAACCAGAATAAAAATAGATATTCATACCAGGCATTCCTAGTCAAATTTTCCGAAATATATTGTTATTAGAGGTCTCTGAAAAATATTTTCTCACCCAAATTAGTTTGTAGTTTAATTTTAGATAAATTAGAATGTAAACCTTCACTACATATGTAAAGTGTATTATGTACTGAACTATGTATGCTCTGTAAAACAAACTAATAAAAAACACACACTTAAATGTACTATACTTCCCCATACGTCGACAGCTTGAAGCTTACTGAGCTGGGACTGGGAACTGCTGGGGAGGATAGGGAAGAAACCCCGCAAGCAGGCGTGTTGGTCGGCGTTAAATTTCACTATTCAACGGGGAAGGAACCACCTCCATATCCTGGGATAAAACATTCACTACACAAACGGGACTAATTGCCATAGCAGATGATTTGATCGGAAACATCAATCAATGAATCATAATTCAAGAAACCATGAGCAGCTACTTATTTTACATGATAGTTTCAAGTAATACAAGAAAGCCTAAGGTACGTTGTAGCACCACCAGTTACGTTATTGTTTCTATTTTCTAGGGATCTGTAACTCCCTTAGGTTTTAGTACGTATATTGTAGTTTTAGCTTGATACACGCATACTATCTGCAGTGCATGATATCTTTTAGATCACAGTGACAAATTTATATCACAGTCAGCCCTTCGCCCAATCCTAACAATAGATGGGAACAGAATAGGAAAGGGAAGATCGCGCAAGTTTGGTGTCCAGCTGTTTAAGGCATTCGACTAGAATTGAAGGAAGGAAACCACGTCAACACCGGTCAGAGAAGACTGACCACAAGAATGTTACTCTCATCTTGACAGCCTCTTTTCGCCGTAGGAATACTCTGAAGATAGTGAGCTCCGAGGGTGGCAGGTCACAGCTATCATCCTCAACCGAATTAATTAGCTGGGGTCCAAAATTAGCCACCGTCGAGTATCGAATCTCGCACCTCTTGGTATGATTGATTGAAGAAGAAATAAAAGAAGTCATCTTCGTCAACATATCATGATATGTTGACGAAGATGACTTCTTTTATTTCTTCTTATAAGAACGTCAACAACATCCAATCAGAATTCCCACAATGATTGATTGATTGAATGTAATTCCGGGCGCATCAACTATGGTCATTAGACCCGCAAATGTAGTGCTTGGTTTTGCTCAGGATGTGTCGGTGGTCTTCCCCCGCTGGACGGCGATATCCGGCGCCGACCTACCGTCAGCAATTGGGTTTCCCCCTAACTAGGACTCTCCCACCAACGGAGCACCGCCCCAGTCGGGACAAGCTCTAAGCTCCCGACCGGTCTCCCGGAATATGTAGTAGTGTAGTGCATGTTAGTGTAAGTGTGTGTGTAATAGGAGAGGATAGGACAAGGAAGAGGAAGGAAAGATCGCGCGCGGTCCGTGGCCCGTTTGATAGGGTACTGCTTCGGTATTCGCCTGGTGTTGATCGGAGAAACCACGGAAAACTACCGATCAGAGCAGTCGGCCGCTAGAATTCTCCTCTAGACAGCGACTGAATTCGACCTAACTGAAAAGCTAGTCGCACCTCTTGTACCAGTCGTACAACAGCATGCCCTATCACATTCAGCACTTTATAACGGTATTAAGGGCAATATTCAACTGCCGCTTTCCTCGTGTTCTGATTCGCCGCTTCAGAGCGAGGCTTCTCGCGTCGGTGGCTGGCGAGGCGCCGGGAGGATTCCGGGGCGCGAGGCCGTGCGTCCTTGAGTCGCGCGCTCGACTGCCCTTCTGGGAGGACGATTCGACCGGTCGATGCCTGCGGCCCAGGGGGACCAGCAAAGCCGCTGACCACTCTCTCAACTGCCTGCTCGTCCTCTCCGTTCTGTTTAATTTTTTATGCCCACTTTTTCACTGGCGAAATGCGAACAAAGGGTGTTTAGGAATTTACTGGCTCTATCGGAAAGGTTGACTACCAAACAGATAGCCATATTGTAAACCATGGGCCCCCAACGCGGTCAATACCGACTCCTTAGAGACTGATGCTGGTTCCGCAGAGACTGATGCTATCTAAAAGGGGACAATGATGATCAAGTGTTCGTATGTGGGGCGAGATCCATACGTGTACCGTAGACTAATGGGTATAATCAAAATAATTTTGATTATAAAAATGTCAATGAGTAAATAATTGCTTGTGATCTGATATTTAACGTTTTTTTCGTCGGAAGTTTTCATCTAATAATAATATAAATTTATAAATTTGCTTATATTTTGCAATTTCATGCCTTGCCATTCATGTGCATGTAATCCAACTTTTCTAAATTTGTTGGTGAGAACTTATTTATGTTTGTTACATCAAAAAAATATTATTAATAAAATAATAAAACATAATTCTAATATTTCTCCTCCCATTTTTTTTCTGCGAGCAAATTATCATTAAGTCATTTATATGTAATTATTTGTGCTAAGAATACGACGTTTGCTGTATAATACTATAGAGAGAAGCACAGGGGCATCGACGAAGCAAACCATTCTTTGAAAAGGGGGTGGTATATGACAGAAACTACAGGTGCTACAGAATGGCACAGACTTTCTCGTAGTAATGTTTTCTAATTTTCTTTTTGTGGACTGGTACTGAATAGTCTTACCCCTCCTTCTTACCCACTACCATCTATCGCCGCCAAAAGTACAATTTTTTTACATTTTCTCAACTTTTCGGTTTCCGTGAAGTAGAACCAAAATATTAATTTAAGAATATTAAAGATGCCTATAACGTTGTCCTAAATAGCAATTTTCATTGAAAACTTTAGAGCCGTTAAACAGTGCAATTACCACTATCCATTTGGAAAATTTCTGAAAATGCGATATTTTGAGCGCATTTTTACAGAAAACTGTTGTTTTTGAGAAACACTATTTCACATTATTTAAAGCACAGGTACTCATAAATATAATACTGCGAAGAAATCGCCTCTAATGTAAGTATTACCGACGTGAAACACAAAAAATTACATTTTGTATTTAAAAAAACAACAACAAAAGAACAGAACAATATGTCATTTATGTCGTCGTATAGGGTTTCTTTGGCACTAACCGTACCAAAAATTTAAAGAAAATATTTGGAGCCTTTTTGAGAAAATTTTGTTTTTGTAATTATTTTAAAATTGCAAATATTGACCCACTATTGCAGAAAAATACTAAAATTTTCAAAAAAATATTGAATTTTATAAAAATATTTTTTTGACCGTTATGAAATAACTATTTATGGACAACAGATTTCATTTGAAGGAAAAATCTCCCTTCAATTTTGTAGTTGTAGAATGACGTAGGAGTTCAAACTTTTGGCAATTTTCGAAAATTCAGAGTTAACAGTGAAAATCGGACCTATGCCCTTTTATAAGTATATTTTACTCTTATCTTACAAGTGTGGTTTAGGCGCTAGTAGTGTTCACAGATGGACGGACAGAGAGACAGACACAGGCAGACGGACAGACGGGCATACGGACGGACGATTAAAAAACACTTTTTCGGTATCAGAGGACTTCAAAACGTGTATTTCCGTTGAAATATCAAAATTGCAGCATTACGAAACTTTCCCTATACTACGTATACTGCTCCGTATATACGTATGTATACGAGAAAATAAAAGGTTGGAAATCCCGGCTGCATTCCGTATATTAACATTGTGGTGCCACCTTCAAATGCTAAAACGTAGTGGCGGGACGCATATGAAGTGCACTGGTCGGAAACAATAAGTTTTTTATTTAAAGTTTTATTGCATTGACAATAAAGGGTTTTAATCAGAAAATTATGAGAAGAAAAAATAATAATTTGCAATTGGAGAATGACTATTAAAAAAGAAATACTAAGAAATACTAATAATACTTACATATATACAAATTTTAATAATTAATACTTAACCGAAGGAAACTAATTCAGTGAGATTTTTAGATCTTGTTTTGTCACACAAATGAGTCGATGACAAGAATGAACTGATTGCAATTCTATGATGTTTTCAAAAGAGTACCCCAAATGAATTGTTATCACCTAATATTCATTGGTCTAATTGGAAGATATGTCGTATGAAGGTGCAGAAAAGAATCATGGTCAAAATTTCCCTTGAGTTTAAAACTACTCAACTCGACACTTTCCATTTGAAAATTTACAAGTAATAAATACATTTTTTTTCTGAAACCTGAGTTACCAAAAATACTGAAAAAGATATGATTTAATTGAAATTGTTGACATGTACTTTGAAATTCTTACATATAGACAGTAAAGATTCTGTTTACATGACAATATTAAGCCAAGCTCCGCAATGGATAAAACTATTTCTGAGAATTTTAGAATGTCATAAATCAAGTTTTATTTTATATGCAATTATAGCTTGAAACAATACAAATAAGCTGATTGACACTCTGGAATGTCATCTACAAATAATTTACTTAAGAAAACCAAAAAAAAGACTGTTGGTCTAAATTTATTTTTAAGCTTCGACAGTTTTTCTCGATCAATCCATACAATATTTAATTTAACTTAGTAAATGGTGATCTTTCGTCAGCAATTTGCTCAGGCTCAGCCTTACTTAAGGGAAATATACAGGATGAGTCGTTTTAATTGCGTATGCTTTTATTATCCCATTCTACCTTAATATTCTGTGGTCGTAATGATATTTTTGAGATGTTTGTAAGTAGGTTTATATTTTTGATCATGAAGTATGAGATATTGTATTCGATTTATTTAACATATTCATTATAAAGTTGTAATATGATAATCCTGTAAGCAAATTACAAATCAAATTGGATTGAATTTATAAATCTATTTGGAAAGTTGTAAAATTCAGAACTAGTTTGTAATTATGGTAGATTATGGCAGCAAGGCAATTAATTTTCTATTTTTTTCGAAGTGTGACATTTTTTGTGAAGATTACTAGTTATCAGTGTTCAACAATTTGCTTAACATTACCAAGGAATGTAAATTTTTTGACAGAGACAAATAAAAATTATTACATACTTAGGAGAGTGGAATGTAATTAATCATAATAATAATTTTTAAAACTGATATTGCATTAATTTTCATATCAAGTGAGGTACTGTATTGAAGGAATGAATTGCTATAATTACATCAACAGGAATTAGTGATAGCAAATCGCTTTTATGAGACGCGCTCCCCACTATTGTAGAACTTGGACTGCGTATAGTCGGGTTTCATATCATATTTGCCACATCGTGTTTGCGACAAACATTCTACATCAGCGTCATCGACGTGCGACCGGCACACGTGTGCCCCACATGCTCTCGCTGCCTTTTCTGGCGCCAGAAAATATCCGCATTCCAGAGGAGCACTCTCCCCGCCTCGTGTGCCACTTCCTGGCGCGGATCGCACCCCGACATTCTTCCACTCACTGGGCCACATCTCTGCATTATGTACGCTCCATTTCTTGTCGCAGGGCGCTCCCGTCAGGCCGGCGCGGCGCTCTCCGACGACTCGGGCCAGAGAGGGAAATTAGAGCGCGAGTCACTTCGGGTCTTCTCGACTCTTCGCAGACGCGCTGTGGGCTCATTTTGAGTTACCGTGATGTGCTTTTGTATTCTATATCGGTAATTTTCAGTAGGGCGTGAAAAGTGCAAAGGTTTAGGGAAATAAAAGCAGATATTACAGGCCGAAATGAGATTTTCGAAAAACAACAACAAAAAAACATAAAATTGTTTTGAAACATGCTGAGCAACATTCAGCTCTCAGCCATTGTAGATTTAATTAGTACAACTGAAACCGGTACTCTGTTATAATGGTTAGAAATGTGTACCTAAGTTAATGAAGAAATTGTACAATTATTTGGCTACAATATCGTTCTGTATTTAGGCGTCAGTCTATTGGGTGGCTCATTTGTGTGAGTCGATCCGGGTTCTATTCCCGGCTGGGGCAAAAATAAAGTCATAGCTTTCTAATACGAATCGTCTGAGTTTCTACAGCTGTGTGACGCAAGAAGAAGCCCGGGTAGGCCAGGTAAGCTAGGCAAGGTGATGGGACTTCTACGCCACGCTTGCCACATTTCTCCCATACCTTTGGGATGAAAAATAAATAAAAACAGGGTTCCGGCCTGGGAATACCACTAGCTGGTTTGATTTGATTTGATTTTTTCGTGTTTCCGGGCACATCAACTGCTTTGGTCATTAGTCCCGTTAGTGTAGCGCATGTTTTTTTCTCGGAAGATGCCCCTTTCCCCGCTGGATGGCCAGATCCGGCGCCGACCTACCGTCGGCTAGTGGGGTTTCCCCCTAATCAGGACTCTCCCGACAACGGAGCACTGCCCCAGTCGGGACAAGTTCTAAGCTTCCGACCGGCCTCCCGGAATATGTGGTAGTGTAGTGCATGTTAGATAAGTGTGTGTGTGTGTAAGGGGAGAGGATAGGACAAGGAAGAGGAAGGACAGATCGCGCGCGGTCCGTGGCCCATTTGTTTGGGTACTGCTCCGGCATTCGCCTGGCGTTGATCGGAGAAACCACGGAAAACTACCGATCAGAGCAGCCAGCCGCTAGTTCTCCTCCAGGCAGCGACTGATTTCGACCTAGCTGAAAAGCTAGTGTCGAAAATCCTGCCGCCGTCAGGAATCGAACCTAGGTCCTCCCGGTCAGAGGCGCTGCAGTGACATCAGTTGATGCACTGAGCTACCGCTCCCGGTAACCACTAGCTGGTATAAGACGGATTAATCCGACCCTACAACGCCAAATACAAACATGAATTTCTTTGATTTCTGTCTGTCGTGGATCAGTTGCTTAAACCACATTTTACCGCAGTGATGAAAAATATAATTCTGATATCACCTCAAGAATGTTTCTTAATTATTCCGACACAAACATCCAGAATCAAATTGCTATTAGAGAAACTTTCTTTTGAAACCTTTTCGATTTTCGAGAATATACGCCTTCTTTTCTTTTTCAAGTCTCCGGGTTCAAATATTCTGGAGTTCACGAGCACGAGCCGCAGCTGCGTTGTATCGGTTGGATAAGGAGAGGCGAGGCCGCGATAATCCCCGAAGTATCGGCACGATTTTCCTGCTTGGAATTGCAAGGGTTCGCTCCACCCACCGCCAGATGTCAGGACCGTCGCACCGAGCCTTTTTCTGCCGAGGTCATTCCACCCTCCTGCTCCTCAACGTAGAGTTGCAGCAGATATTACTATTATCCACTAATATAAATATATTAGTGGATAATAGTAATATCTGCACCAGGTCCAAGAGCACCAAAGAAACAGTTTTTTATCTAACGTAAATTAAAAACGTTAGACGGGAAACAGAATGTAAAAAAAATTCTTCAAAAAACGATGAGTCTACATGGTTATAATTATATCTAATATCGATAAAATTGACCTTATTTTTATATTTCACGTTGATATATTTGTTACTATGTGTACTTGCAACTGTACTACCTGCAAACCTTATATAGATTTTGTTGTGCGGAAAAAAGAAGCCCTGTTTCGATCATGCGACTGCCACATGCAGAGATGGCACCATTGTTAAGTCACGTATGATGCAATCGAAATAACATGTAGGCTCACGTGTGGCGTACCCATAGAAAGCAGAGGGACCTAGCAAATTAAAGCCTTTACTAATATAGGCAGGTAGCAAGCACCATTGCAATATTTCAAAATAACCTCCTGCTAGTTGTTCGGGAGACGCCGCGTTCAACAGCTGCCGAAGATGACGGCTGAAACTCTGCTTAGAACGCGGTATTTCTTCAGCAGCCATGTATTTATTGATTCTGACCGTGTAAGCCCACGCTTGCGAATTATGTATTTCCTCAGATAATTTCTGTTCTCTAATGGCCGTCAAAGCAGGCGAATGCCGGAGCAGTACCCTAACAAACGGGCCATCGACCGCCCACGATCTTCCCTTCCTCTTTCTTGTTCTATCCTCTCCCCTTACACACACACATACATATTAGAGGGAAACCTCGCTAGCTTTTCCATTTCCTGAAGAAAAACATGCACTACACGTACGGGACTAATAACAGAATCTGTTGACGCGCCCGGAATCTCTAACCAATTAACCAACCAACCAATATAAAGTCTGTATATCCTCTACACGCAGCAGACATTTCATATACTATACTTCCGCTGATTCCAATAATAGAGCCTACTGGAATTGTTTATTTTGTATTTAACTTAATTACATTTTCAAGTGTTACGGACGTAATTTAAGCTCTGTATTCAGCCTACAGCTTTTATATGAGAAAGGAAGCAAAAAATTTCGTAAACATTTTAAGCGCCTCCAGCTCCATCGAAAAAGTAGAATAAATGAAATTACTCTCCGGCTGAAGGAACAGCTTCGAAATCGACGATTTCCAGCTTTAAAAATCGCCTTTAAGCTCCGGGGAAAAGGAGCCGCCTCGGTGGGGGTGTCCTGAAATGAAGAGAACAGATATGAAATTCTCGCGAGGCGCGCGCGGGGGCAGACGCAAAACGAGAAATGGCGTCAGTGGAGTTTAACGCAGCGCCGTCAGCTCGTTCCCATAAAGAGATGTAAAAGAATGCAGCCCTCGGACCTCGTCAACTACCTTCAAAGGGTAACACCATAGTGCTTACGTGCGACCAAATTAATTAAATTAGCGCAGAATATCAGAACTGCTTAACTTTCCGGGAAGGCTAAATTCCGTGATATCTACGAAAATGAGGGAAGAACGCTGTGGAATGTGATTTTTTGCATGCGGTGTAAGTTCGAAAAGTCAGAGTTTATCTGCTTTAACGTAAGCGTGCAATATAAGGAAAGAAATGCGAAACTTTAAAATTAATTTTTGCTTGCCCGAAAATCAAATTGTTTGTCTCTGATTTAAAAATATAGCATTATACATTTTTTTATCATGTTGTGACATTACTTTTTCAAATAAGTGCTGGTAATTAATTTTTCAAATAATTAATTCTTTTGTAAGGCGGATCCGTTTTACAGATGCGTTTCTGAAGAACGACAACTTTTACTACATCATTTTCTCAGTATAATTCATCTATAATTTCTTTATTGCGTTTTAAATAGTAATATGTACATCCGCTATAATCTTTTGCAATGCATTCTATTCGAAGGAATTGATGCATTTTCAAAAGGTGTGATGATTTCATTATAAGAAGGAGATAGGTTTTGAAGATTTTAAATAATACCAATATCCTTTTGTTTAAGTTATCAGTTTTTCTCTGAAAGCATTTCTCTGAAAAATGCAAAATCTGAAATAACTTAATTTTATATAATACAAGGTAAAAGTACCAGAAGCTGACACAGTTAAGAACATTTTCGCACTTTTCTTAAAAATCTTGGGCTGCTGGTTATATGAAATTCATTTGGGCGGTTAGCATACCATTTTATGAACAGATCTCTTGCCTCAAAATGACCAATTATTAATTTTTCTTTTTTTTTGATTTTGATTATTTAATTACCTTTACTTTTTATTTTCAAACCTCTATTTTGATTTAGTAGTAGTGTAGTGTTAATTTGACTATAAAAATTTGGTATCTGTCAGATGAGTCTACTTGACTCAGTAATGGCTAATCGATATTCTTTCGCCTGAACCAGTGAACATTTTAAATTCAAAAGTACCCGTTGATGTTACATTATTGTAATGCGAATATACAGTACTCCCACAATTAAAATATTTTACTGATCTCCAGAACGACGTGTGCCCGTCCATCAATCAATCCATCAATCCATACAGGCAGACAGAAAAGACAGAAACATTTCAATTTTCGGCCCCAAACTTACGTGTATCTACTAGCCACTTGAACCAGTTTTAACCATCTTCGGGACAGCATTAATAGACTTTAATGACGCTGATGCGAAGTTACAGAACAAAATAATTTAAACTTGGATTTTACGCCCGCAAATTGGGATCATTTTGTTGAGGCGATTACAATACTTTTCCTCCCTACTCTGCAACAATGCGGGTTACTCCCCACTATACAGTGGGGAGTAAAAATGTTATTATTCCCTCTAATACACGACTAAGGATGTTACGAGTTGACTGAATATAAAATCTACTCCGGGTTGCAACCAGTTTTCTATGGAGCAGATCTAGGGAATGTCGGTGCCTATACAATACCGTAAAATGTGGATACTTCCCAATAAAGCAATGTATTGCATTTCCCAGTCTTTTGAATGACCTAGGAGTTTAGCGAAGTTCTTACACAAATTTTGCAGAACAAATCTCAGAGCTCAACGGCCTGTGTTTTATGCCCCACATTCGGATGATCACATTCTCCAAACTCCTGTATTTAATATCTCTCTGCCTCCTCGGTTACGATGTTTTGATCGCGCGGCACAGGAATATCTACAAGGATTCACGTTTTTTCTTCAAATCCATGTTAGCAACATCCGGTTTCAAACCGACCCAGCCACCTGTCCAAAATGTGGAGGAATGTTATCAAAGTCTGACATTATACTTGAATGTTCCTCCAAAATCTAAGAAAGCCTCCAAAATCTAAGAAACTGCCCTGGCATCAAAAACGAAATTTATGAAATATTTTATTCAATTGAAGGATGTAAGTCAATTTTAAAATATCTTAATATTGCTGAACTTGATTCTATGATCTGAATTGTGGTAAATTTACTATACTTCTGTAATGTATTGTCCTGTTCTGTACTGTTTTTGGTACTCTTTATTTTAATTTGTAAAATGTATCTCTGGTATAAAGAGGTTGCTAATGACCTTGGACGTTTTAAAACGACCTAAAATAAATAATTTACAAAATATCCGTTATGTTTGCCGCCATTCAGCGACAGGTTTGAATTTGTTGGTCGCACAACATTGAACACAGTCCAACTGACGTCACCGATTTTGGCGAGTGCTCGCCACTTGGAACAAGTGTTTGGAACTTTGAGGGCATTACAGATCTGACAGTGAAGGTAACTATAACCATTTCGCGTCTTTTCAAATACTCGAACATGGTCTTTGCTAGAATTGGACAAGCTGAACCGATATGAAGAATAGTTTCTACTTGTTTCAACGAATGCGGCATTTATCATCTTGGGGAAGCTATTACAGCTGCTTCCTGTTCTGGCTTTATTATTCCGCTTTTAATCCAGATAAATGATTGATCTTTATTGATCTGCACCTTGTCCATTCTTTTAGATACTGTCCATGGAGTGGTTTGAGTCTTCACGATTTCATGTTAAATCATTCCAATTGAAAGAAACTCATGAACACGAACCTAAAGAAGGAGGGAAATATTACTGGTGGCAGTGGCATCTTCTGCGCAGTGAGCATAGGGATGTGATCAGAGTTTTACGGATTAAACAGGTAGACCAATTAAGTTATCTAACCGACACATCACTAGCATCTATTGAGCCTATGCCACTGACTGGTGGACATATTTAATATCGCAAGAAAAGCACTCAAAATAAACCTGCAATTACATATCTCGATGGATATTAAAAATGTGGTTATTGATAAGGGAAATTTTATATTTTCAGGTTTGATTTAAAGATATCTTTCTTATTTACAGCAAAGAGTTACGACAGCTCGTTCTCAACAAATATTTTTGAGAGCAGTTCATATTTCCAACATTTTTAGTCGTACATCAGTCGACCCCTGGCGTTGTCTTTACTTTCCATAAGTCTAATCACTCAGGACTGATTCCTTAGCCTTCACTGCACTATGGAGTAGGTGGGAGCGTTAACAGACAGCTGCGGAGTGGAGCTGGGGCCACAGCGATCTCTTCAGGCCTTCACTGGAATGAGAGCCAGCGCGCCCATCAGAGCCCTGGTCAAAGCAGCAATGTCACGCCGACATCCCGCGAACCAAATGAGTTTTGCGTTTCATGTAGCGACCTATATTGTAGTCCCTTATAACTAGAGATTGGATATTTATGACAAAATATTCAGTACATAAAAGGGACAAAAAAACGGGGGAAAATTGAGAATGAAGAACGTTAAAAATTGATAATAAGAAATAAAAAAGAGTACGTATTTTATTTTAATTTGTAAGAAGTAAAAAAAGTGTTTATTTTAATTTTAATTCGTAAGTAAATATTTGTAATGAGTTTCACAGTTCAAAATACCTATTGCTGTTAAAGTTGAATTTTGCTTTGTGAATGTAAAGTATGTGTATGCAAAGGAGAGGTGAAAATGTGATCTTCTGTTATCTCACCCTTATATACTTCAATAACACATTATAAAACACTGTTGTTATCTGTGAGAAATTTGCGTCAGTGGCGGCTCGTGGTCATACTATTAGGGTGTGCAACGCCTCTCTTCTCTCTCCCTTCCTCCCAAGCTCTCCCTCCCCCCCCTCTCTCTCTCTCTCACACACACACACACAATCACACCCATGCCCATACATACAGTGATACATTACAAACATACACATATATTCATTAACATAAATAATGACAATTAGAAACAAGGCATCTTATGAAGTTTGATAACATGTGTAATAGTATTTTGTAATGATAACATGTGTAATAGTAGTCCCTTTTATCACCAACGAGGGTTGACCGCATTTCTTTTCACAACATCCGTTTAGATTCCCCCAAGTACCACACTTACTTCTCTTAAAAACTTGTGCTAGCCGAGTGTTATATCTTCACGACATGTCAAGGCACTTCCAGAGGTCGCGCCTGCACAGTAATATCTGCATGGTTCGGAGTGTGCTCCCACCGCCCGTAGGCCAACATGTTCCCCCTCTTTCCCCTCCAGCCCCACGGGAGCCACCGACTCCGTCTGCTCGCTCGCATTTCCCGAGTGTGCTTTAGCCTGCTGTCACGAAGCGCATTGGCCGCGGACTGTTAATCGTAGCTTCCGAACGGCGCGTGTTTTGAAATACCATGTCTCGTAAACGCTCTGAGAGGACTTGTATTCCCGTCATGTTAAGAAATGTTTAAGAAACATCGCACCGCAATTATTTGGGTGTGCACATGCAAACGTGCGAATACCTACGAGCCGCCACGAGTCAAATTATTTTAAACTTAGTTTCTGTCATGGATTTAAAATTGTATTGATGTTTAAAAATTCTTGGCCGAAAAGAAATTAAGAAGAGAAAGGGGTCAATTAAGGGAAAATATTTTTTAAAAGAAAATAAACGTAAAAAATCTCATTATTATGCTTTAGAATATCGTGAAATTAATATAGTGACTATTGTTTCATAATATTACACATATTTACGACATTGAACATACTACAAAAGAATAATTCACTTTAAACTGCTATATCTATTTATATTTTTTCTTTCTCGTTATGGAGTAGAGAGAATGTCAGGTAATGCTCCGCGAAAAAACGGTGAATTTTCGGCAGAAAACCTCTTATTACAGAACCCTAGTAACGAGAAAGTAGATAAATGCAGTTGCTAAATTTAGAAAAAATCCTCTAACACGTGGTGTAGCGACAGTTCATGTTTTTTACGGTCCTTGATATCGAAAAATCGAATGACGGCCAAACGCCTGTCTGTCCGTCCGTCTGTCCGTCCTTATGTGAACAACGCTATCGGCAAAACCGTTCAGACTATTTTCTCCAAAATTGATATTCTGCAATCGATTTGGCTAATGTCGCGGTCCCTTGAACTTGAAATTGATATTTTAATTTTGGATGGTATATTATTTTTTTATTTAATAGGTAATTATTACAGCCAAATTAGAAACTTGATCCAATGTGGCTAGGCCGAAGGCCTTTCAGCCATTACAATACCTACATTCTACCGCGTTCTAACCTTTCGCCTTCTGGTATTCACCCCAAATGGTCTCTCCATCGCCTCAAAGCCGCGGAAACGAGACCATAAGGTACGGCTGAGGGAAAAACCCCTGAAGGGGGAAAAACCTGCCGTCAGAAGCCGAGTACATGCTACTCTATCCGGATTTTAGACTATTTATTTATTTGGCGCGGGCGTCAGGCATTCTCCTTCCAGTGTTTGGCCTCCACCGCACCTGAAAACAAACAGCACCACAGAAAATCGTCCGCACCAACGCCTCTGCCCTAACATTTCCGATTCCACTTCCTTCGCCACCTAATGTTCTTTATTTTAACCGTTTCCTCTTATTTTATTTTAATTTAATTTATTTTTAATTTATTTAACTTATTTTAATTAATTTAATTTTAATTTTTTTTTATTTAATTTTAATTTATTTAACTTATTTTGATTAATTTAATTTTAATTTATTTAACTTATTTTAATTAATTTAATTTTAATTTATATAACTTATTTTAATTTAATTTTAATTTATTTAACTTATTTTAATTATTTTAAGTTAATATATATATTTTTTTTATTATTTTATTTATTTTTTTTTAATTTATACTACAATTTTATTTAATTTTTTTTTTTTTTTTGTACTGTTTACTAACCTAACATAACTTACTGACTAACTTAATTATTGATAGTTTATTGATTTATTACATATTTCTCTCCAGTCTAGGCTCTGCTCGTACTAACCACTGCTGTTTTCCCACTCCTTAATTTCCGTTTCTCTAGTGGTCCGAACCTTTCCGAGAAATGTTCCTAATTCTTTCATGAAGTTAGCTCTTTTATCCCCTAGAATGTTTTGGGCGAGCGTTACGTTCCTATGTTGGAAGTAGTAATTTCCCATTCCCATCCATTTTCCTCTCCAAGTTTCGGTCGCACTGCAAATTAAAGGATATGGATCCAGTCTTCCCTATCACCGCAAAGCACACAGATGCCATTACCATTCGAGTCCTTTAATCTACGTTGCATCCACCCCCCGACCCTGAACCAAGCGTATCCCCCTCTTGCGTCCTTTTGCAGTGTGTTTACGTAACGTTCGCAACCCCATAACGGACTCGCGTGAATTTGCGCAACTAGCGAACGTTTTTCGGCCGTTGCTGCCAGGATCTCTTGCCTTTTAATATCCGCAAGTCTATCCGAAATTAACCGTTCTATGTCACGTGTTCCCCTATCTCCCACCATTTCCGGAGAAACGTTTCCCATACCTGAACGTTCCAGTAGCAGTTTAATTTTATACGACCAGTAGCGTTGGTTGCTTCCCTGTAACTGCACCCGAAAACATCTATTTATAAGTGAGTCAGCCTGTTCACCTGCTAATTTAATCCAAAGTTTAATGGGTTTCATTTTAAAATCTTTCCAAATTCCTACACTACCGACCTCTTAGGACTCCGGCATTTGCTGCGAATCTAGAGACTCGAGAATTAATTTGAAATAATCTGTTTCTGACGCTTTCTAGTCGATCTATCCTATCCACTCCCCAAATTTCTGCCCCATAATTCATTGCTGGGAGAACTAGCGATTTAAACATCGTCTCGCACACCTTTAAAGGCAAATCCGGAACCCTGCGCACTGCGCAAACGATTTCTTTGAGCGCAATTCTTCCTTTACTGTGCGCCGCCACTATGTGCTTACTCCATCCCCCATTCATGGAAAATTTTGCCCCAAGATATGTAAATGTTTTTACCCGGTCAATCTCCTCCTGAGCGTAAAACCATTTCTCCTTGTTACCCCAGATAAATCCATTCTTGAAGACAACTACTTTGGTTTTTTGAATATTTACTTTTAATCCCCATGTTTCACTATACGTTTCTAGGATATTTAAACTTTTTTGTAAGCCGTCAATAGTCTCCGAACATAAAACTAAATCATCAGCATATAGTAGTCCGGGAATGTTCAGGCCCTCAATTTCCGGCGCAGATGTATCCGCATCCTGTAACCACGTCAATAAATCGTTTATAAACAAGATAAACAATAGCGGTGAGAGAGGACAGCCCTGTCTTACTCTCTACTGTCGATTTTATTTTTCGCGTTGTACTTCCATCACCGCACCTGACACAGAAATTTACGTCTTCGTATATGCTCTGCAACACTTTTAAAACTTTACGTGAGGCGCCTAGCTCATTAAGTTTTGCCATAAAGCTTTCCTATTGATAGAGTCAAAGCCATTTCGAAATCTCAAAACTGCAATATAAGTGGCTCCCGTTTACGCGCAAGCGCCTGCTTTACTAGGGTATCTAACACAAAGATATTGTCGGTAGTCGCGAAGCCTCTTCTAAAGCCTGCTTGCAATTCTGATATTTTACTGTGCTTTTCCGCCCATTCACTCAGTCGCCCGTTGAGAATTTTACAAAATAGCTTGCTCAGCGCTGGTAAAAGACTAATTCCGCGATAATTTTGTGGGCAATTCGTATTACCTTATTCTTAAAGACTGGTTGGAGGATCGCTGTACTCCACGTTTCTGGATACGATCCAGAATCAACTATTGCATTAAATAAATTTAGAATACTCTCTGGGTCTATGTGCACAATTCCGAAATAAATTGTGTCGGAATGCCGTCCGCGCCGCCTGCCTTCTTATTATTCATGGCTAGCATAGCCCTATTCACTTCATTCCAGGTTATCGGTTCGTCTAATTCAGGGACATCCCGGTCCGTGATAATATATATCCCTGTTTCAATATTCGCTATTTCGAGCGCCCGTGAAAAGTACTGCTCCACGCGTCTGATGAAATTGCATTACTTACATTTCTTTTATTACGCAGTGATCTTATAACGTCCCAAATTGATTTATTATGATTGTTTCTTAAAATTGCTTCTATTCTTGCTGTCTCACTCTCCTGCCAAGATTTCTTCGATTTCTTAATTGTGGCCTCGTATTGCCTACGTAGTAACAAGTAACTATTTCTCGCTTCCGCAGTTCCACTGTTTCTGAACATTCTTAAGGCTACTATTGCTTCACGCCTGCTCACCCGACACTCCTCGCTAAACCATCCTTGGGTCACCCCCCCCCTCGTAGTACATGCCCCTCCCTGCGCGAAAGAGTCTCCTTTCTAAATTCTTTGCTTGCCTTTCCGGTGACCGCTCCTCTCGTGCCCACCCTACCGAGTTAAGAATAGCCTCTGCAAATTCCTGTCTCTTTTCCTCTTTCCATACAAACCGTCGTCTTGCTATTGTGAAGTTTGTTGCTCCCGCCCGTGCCACTGCCTGTGGCAGTTCAGTAGCATTTACTGCTAAATGAACGCACACAGGCAAATGGTCGGATTCTGCCCGTAATTCGATTCCAAAATCTAATAAATTGTTTATTCTTTCATGAGACAACAGAGCATAATCTATTACATGATGGTATATTGCATGAAACCTCTAGGACACTTTCCAAATTTAAAAAAAAATGGCTCTAACGTTTTTGATTAAATTTTGTTGTTGGATAGTGTGAAGGACGTTTAAGAGAATGGTGTAGGTCTCATGTACGTTGCAAGGGTAAAAATTTAAATAAAATTGTCGTCTTCCTAAAACTACAATCATGAAGATAGTGATACTTTCCCTAAATGAAATATGTTCCTTAAATATAGATTTTGAAATAAGATCATGTACAATTTTTCGAAAATTTAAGTATTTTCCGCGTTATTTCGCGTGAAAATACGGACGAGAAAATACGTGCAGTTTTAGTACCACTACTTACTTCTGGAGTCTGCCCTGAAACTCAGATTCTCTAGACATTTATAATAGAGTATAAATTACTAACTTAGGATTAACTTTATTTCACATTGCTGACTAAATAGCTCTTTTCGAATTATTTGCAGAATAGAGTAAAATAGAGCGAAATAATTATATAATGAATACAAAATGTATTACTACTGGCTCAGTTCATACATAGACAAATGGATTTCCCAGAAGTTTATTGTCATATAGAAAGGATTCACAAATGTTTAATTTTTACAAAGAATGTTTCTGTGACCACTGTATTACCTCTCTGGTTTCTGCAATGCGAATTGATGTAGGACGAGGCACACGTTTCAGAAGAACATAATACTCGTCACAACAAAACATTGCACAGATACAAGATAGAGATAAGAAGTGAAGTGAAAAAAAATTCACATAAAGTTGGCTCAAATGATTCTGTAGAAAAAAGTCAACATATGTCTGAACCACAAAAGATATTACAAATTCCGAAATTTTTAGAAAGCTGTACAATGCGTCATGCACCACAACCACTCATACGTATTCACTTTTCGGAGAACGACGCATCGGCGGAACTCTTCATTACGTGACTTCTATTCGCATAATATGTTTCTGTTACAGAATTCCGGTGTATGGGTGGTCACTGAATGGGTGGAATATTGCGCGAGGAGACATCAAAGGCGACGAGTATATCAGTCCTGGATGCTTAACTCTCTGTTTCTGAATGATGCACGATGAGCGAGTCCATCAAAGGCCGAAATTTCGTTCTAACGCCATCGGTTTTTCCGGAACAATTCGATAGCGTTTCAATGCTGATCCGCCAGCAATGGGCGCGAAGTGTCCTTTATGACCGTTACGACGCTTGATTATAAAGTTTTCGCAATTCAACGAATATATGAAAGGCAAATTCAACTGCTTTTGTGTGTGACGAGAAACACGTCGTAATAATTTTCGTATCTGCACGAAATAATATTGTAAATGTTCACTAATCATGAAGAGACTCAATCACCCAAATAATTTTATTGAGATTCGTATTTTTAGTTGTTACAGTTTGTTAAGAAAAACAAAATAAAACATTTTCGGTAAAAACCTGTTTAGCATAAAATGCTTTGGAAATTACGCGTTTGGAAGACTCAAGAATATATTATGTTAATCGCGTAGATCAATCTCCGAGCTTCCACACCAACTAGGATACGCAAAACGAAGTTTCAAACGCATTTTGAAGTCTAAGACATCATTGATCTCGCGGGTAGTAATCCGGTTTGCGAAACAATTGCTGAGTTTGAATAATTGGTTAATAGATATGCCCGGGTACGTCAATTGATATGAACATTATTCCCGTTAGTGTAGTGAATGTTTTATCCGGCGGTGTTCCACCCCTGCTGGGTGGTGAGATCAAGTGTCGTCCGACGAGTCGGATTGCGGGATTTCCCCTCTCTAAGTATCTCCTCCAGCGGCTCACCGTCACAGCCGGAATAAGCTTTTTGCTCCTGACTGGGCGGTAGTGTAGTGCATGCAAGTGTGTGTGTGTGTGTACGCGCGCTAGGAGAGAGGACAGGGCAAGGAAGAAAAGATAAAGATTGCGCATGGTCCATGGCAGACATGGACCGTTTGTTCGGGCACTGATCCGGCATTTGCCTGATATTGATAGGAGAAACCACGAAAACTATCAGAGCAGGCGGCCACTTCAGACAGTGGCAGAATTCGACCTAGCTATCTAGCTAGTACCAAAACTCCGCCACAATTGGGACTAGAACCCTAGGACCTCCTGGTCAAGCTCACTGCAGAGGCGGTGGCAATGTTGATCTTGAGCTACACTCAGTCGGTCCGATGGCTACAACGGCTTGAAAAAGGAATTATTATTGAAGAGAACTGATAATTCAGCTACATCACACTAGCAATTAAGAATAATGACTGATTTAAGTAATCATTTTAACCAGCATATTTGGTAATTACACATACTGAAGTACGATTACACATAGATGCTGAATTATACACCACGGATGTGACAGATATGGATGAATGGAGTAACAGAAAACATCGAGGAGATAGACCCGTAATAAAATAGCAAAGTAGCACCCTTGGAACGGAACCAATTCGACGTTCGCAACTTCCTCGGCCGCGATCACCGCGTCGTACGCTCCATCGCGTCCAATGTCAAAGGAGAGCTGCAACTGGGACGCGGAGAGCCGCAGCGATTGCCAACAGACGGTTGGCGCCAGGCCGCTGAGGCAGCAAACACGACCGGACTCAGTCACGGCGCGGTCGCATCCCCACGCCCATCGCGGGAACCGAATCCACCGCCGCATGCCACCAAAGCGACCGGAAGCTCCAGCGGATTCCATTGTGGCTAAGGCTGCAAGCGTGAGGGTGGCGCGTGGAGATGGTGGGGGGCGGTGGCGGAGATGATTTGGGGAGAGCGAGAATAGGGGAGTCAGTGGGGTAGAGATGAACATCGCGGGAACGATATGTGTCGACTTGAGGGAAAAAGTGGGAAAGATGAGGGAGTGGTGAAGATGCTAGCGAGGGCAGCTGGGTTCGGCTCTAACGCCTTTTCGTATTTTACACACTTGGTGAATTTTTAAGGTGCGAAAAACTGTACCTGTTGTACTTCTCTGTCTACCTTCAACTAGTGTAGCAAATAATATACTTTCGATAAGAAATTCTAATCCATACTATTTGGGTGACTGCGAGTCCGTTAATCCGTTCGTCCGTGCGTCCCTCATTCAGGTTAGTTTCTTCATCACATGATGAACCGTACGGTTACCACCAATCCAAACCAACCAATCTAAACATAATGTCTCTCATATGACAAAACCACGGATGTGCATTTTTGAGAAAAGGTAACTAAAGCTTTGAAGTTAAAGTACACATTTAAAAAGTATGTAATTTTCAAACTTATGTATGTAAAATATGTAATTTTTAATATTTCTATGTGAATTTAAAATTTAAAAATGTATGTAATTTTTAATGGAATTCAAATTTTTAATTTGTAATTGATTTTTTTATTGCGTCTGACGCATCTCGCTTGCTTGGTGGTAAGCTGATAATTTGTTTTCTAATTTGGTCAGAAAATTCTAAGATATTTCCAAAAACGTGTTTTTGCGCGTGTTTTAGCACTGCAATCTAAGCGAATAAATAGAGAATCAAACCAACGCAAACTAAAGAGATCTATGTAGACGGCGTTGATTAAGCCGAGTACATGAAAGGCAATTTTCGCTCCACGGCACCAATTTTGTTTTGTCAAGAGGATGGAACCTCTGATTGCTGCCATCTATAAATGCAAGTGAATTGCTTGCGGCAGAATTTTGAATTAGTGATGCCGCTTTAAATTTACTCATAAGACGTGTAATATAAAAATAACTTTGCAAAATCTACGAACCTTGAACTTATTAAATTTGAAAAACAAATGAATACGGAGAAAATCAGAACTGTGAGTAATACTAGAGAATGAAAGAATATTTGCGCTCTTACGTGTGACTTCTCACATTTACGTTTTTAATTGCGCAAATACCGATGGTCAAATGAATGTGGCTACGAGATTATTATTATTATTATTATTATTATTATTATTATTATTATTTAATCTTAAACGACACCTTATTCACATAAACATACAAAACAGTCGCCATTTTTTCATAGATTTTCCGTAAACGTGAAGACAAGTTAGACCGACTTTGTAGAGTTTTAAGCTCTTCGAAAACTAGGAGAGAGAAAAGTAGTTATGCAAATGTTAAGCCAATTCGGGGAAGAATCGAATGGAGTTGTAGATGGTTTTGCGACAGAATTTTCGGAACTAATTGAGAATGATCTTATATTAGGATTAGCGAATAAAGCAGAATAGCTTACAGGTTATATTTTATGTGCATTTGTGTGCATATTATCCAAAAAAAGCTTACGAATTATAGCTATACTAAATTCTAACTTCTCGCATCATCAATATCTGCAAGTATATTTTCGTCGGGGACAATTTTGAAATATTACCAGTTTATGGAGGTAACATACAAGGCCATTAAATGTTGGGAATTTTTGAACGGGAGCATAATATTAACAGCTACTACGATTCATTGACATGCCTAATGCCAGGTACTGTAAGAACTTATTTGAACAAAGCTATGCATGACATATAGAAATTTTCAACACACGAAAACACTTTCAAAACAGTTTACAGCGTTGGCGACACCGCATTCAACTAGTAGAGTAATATGTGGGAATGTGAAAATACTTACGTATGATTTTCACACCTTCAAACCAACGTGTTTTGGCTCCTACAATTGCAGTTTTATTCCCTCATCCCTGGTTTCCAAACTAAAAATGCTTGTATACATATATCTATGGTCATATATAGCTGTGTTTATGAGTAAGTTCCGATTCCTTTGCAAACCACGAGGGGTTTGGGGAATTCAAGACATCTCGCGTCGTTCATCATTCACATACATATATAGGAACACATGTACACACACACATACACACGCAAGTTCCATCAATAAGCAATAACTTTGTTATAATTACAAAATCTCTTGTATTACATCTGAAGTGTGATGTAGTAGCTTCTGTTCTTATTTACCTCATGTGTTATCATGGAATTGTTTTCCAATAACAATGTCATTATAAAGCATTATAGTCCATTTATTAACATTCTTTAAGCATTTACATTATTTCTCTGATCTTCCTCGGGGGCGAAATGCACGCATTTTGAGGAACGTCGCCGCATCACGGCTGAAAATCTGGCATCTGTGCCTACCACGCGGCGCCTCCCAAACAGCGAAGTAGATACAAAATTACAACGTTAAGTCTTAAATTAAAATTGAACATGTCAAGTGATTATCAAGGAGAGTTTAAAGATCAAGGATAATGTTTGTCATATTATCTAGTCACAGTGCAAGAATAAATGGTTCATTTTACAGTAGTGTGGTAAACTTTATTGAACTCTATCTTCCTTCGATCAAGGCTGGTGTATTGTTGATGTAATTCACGATTATTAGTGTTAATAATGTTGATGAGACTATGGCGTGAAAATACAAATTTTTAAGAGTAACAAGTTAATTTCGATACCTCATTTTTGGAAAAGCCTCACGCCAGCTTTGAAGAGATATGTAGAATTATTTTAATTTAATGGGGAAGAAGAGGGTATTTTATGAAATTAATACACATAAAATAAATTATTGAAATAATTATTTGAATAATTTGTTAAGTATATAAAATAGTTTTATACATATATTTAAAATAATAAATTAAAATATAAATTAAAATGTCAAAATATTATACCGCTATATTATTAAAAATAATGAAATTTTAATTATTACAAATATATTAAATGAAAAAATTGAATAAAAATATTAGAAAATTAAAGTAAATTACGAAAAACAGTTCTACATAACGAACATAGAGCCACAGAAAAAAAACGTAGGAAATTAAAATTTAATTTTAATTGGGTTGGGGTACTGTAATTTTAAAAAAAACGATTATACATAATTTCATAAGTTCTAATTTGAAACGTATTTCAACTCACGAAAAATATCCAAAGAAAAACTAATTGATCAATTTAAGTTGATATAAAGGTGAATTAGATTAATTAATAACAATTTTAAGTAATTTAAATCTCTACTTATTTGGCCTGTGGGTACACCAGATCAGAGAGATATATAGTATCTCTTGTACAGTAACGGGCAGAAATTACGTCACCCATTAGCCGAGGTCACATCCTTAGTTGCAGAGACAATCACATTGTTCTGCATAATGCGACCCATGTTAGGGTGGAAATGACAGAGGAGTTGAGCCAGGGAAGGGTGCGGGCTTTCCTGGAACCTCGACGATGCATTCAAAGCCTCAGAATACGCCATTCTCCAGACACAGACTGATCCGAACCATTTCCATTCAAATTGAGGACATCTTGGAAAATTGAAAGGACTACAGGTCCTCAAACCAGGGTATTCGATCACTGGATGACGAGGTAAGCAATACAAAGCACCGGGTCAATAGAGCGCGGGTCGTAGCGAGTAGATGGGATGCATCTTGCCATCCTCCTGAAAACATACAGTTGAATAATCTTAGACGCTGAAGAATGAGAGATTGAGTGCACGGAGAGAAATGTTTAGTTCACGATATTAATTACGTAGTACATCGAACTAAACGGTTTATTAAATTTTCGTAGAACAAAGTGCTTATTCGACTTCACGAAATGGCTGTTTCGTCCAACGGACTGTTTAGCAAATTTTACTACACGAATAATTGTATTTACTGTATGAATGCTTACTAAACATGTATTGTACCCTGTACCATAACATTTCTCTCCGTGTGATTGTGGTATTTCTCTTTTCAATCACAACCCCAATTCCTAAAATAACTTATTTCCATCCCTCTACAGCTAATGGCGCCAAACATTCACTGCAGCCACGATTCGAATTTGGATCCTCACTGTCTTTACCATAGCTCATGTCGTTCTCGTCGGTTGAGTTCACTCTGAGTTTTGAACCTCGCTTCTTGCGTGGCCCTCACGTGCGCGCGCGTCAAAGCCCTTACGCGGCAGGCGAGAAGCAGCGGATTAACCGGATGGGACTCTCGTAGAATAATTGCCAGGACTATCAGCAGTATCACAGCTCCACTAGGGACTTGAAACAGAATCCGTCTGTCCGTCCCACATCCACTTCCGTTATGAAGAGAACTACAGACACGGTCGCCTCTCGGGGTCAGCTTGCCTTTGCTTGTGTTTGCGACGTCACAAGTGCAGGGTGGGCGTTTGCTAGACGAAAGAGCGAGCGAGCGCGCGAGCGACGACAGAGGCAGACGGCGACGGCAACGGCGAAGGCAGGGTCGTAGCGGGAACGGTGGAAACGGCATCTCAACGGTTAGTACATTTGCGGCACTGTATCGGCAGGATGATAGAAATGATTAAGTTTGAGACTGATCGCCTTATGATAATGACAGCTAACGACAGCTGTTTAATTGATAGAATAATTGATTAGTGTTTATGTGGTCCACACCAAGTTAACAGTAAGTCATTACTCCTGTAAGTGTACTGCATGTTTTTTATCGCGAGAGGTGGTGATAATGTCCCCGCTGGATGGCGAGATCTCGCGCCGACTTTCATATCGGCTTGCGGAGTTTTCCCCAACCAGGTATCTCCCATAAGGGGGTACCATTCCAGCCAGGACAAGCTCTAAGCTCCCGACTGTACTCCCGATATGTGTGACAGTGTAGTGTAAGTCAGGGTAAGAATGTGTAGTAGATAATAGACGAGGATAGGACAAGGAAGAGGAAGGAAATATCGCGAACTGTTCATGGTCCGTTTCGTAGGGTACTGCTCAGGCATTCGCCTGATGTTGGGAGAAATCACGGAAAATTAGGGATCAGCGCTGCCGGCAGCTGGCATCTTCCTCTAGACAGCGGGTGAATTCGACATAGCTATGTAGCTAGTGACGAAAATCCTCTCACCATCGGGACTTGAACTTTAGTCCTCATGGTCAGAGACACTGCAGTGTCATCAATTGATACTCTGAGACAACTAAGCTCTGACCGCGCGCGATCTGTCCTTCCTCTTCCTTGCCCTATCCTCTCCCCTTACACACACACTTACACTAACATGCACTACACTACCACATATTCCGGGAGACCCGTTGGGAGCTTAAGAGCTTGTCCCGGCTGGGGCGGTGCCCCGTTGATGGGAGAGTCCTGGTTAGGAAAAAAACCACTAGCCGACGGTAGGTCGGCACCGGATATCGCCATCCAGCGGGGGCTGGAGATCACCGCCATCTCCCGAGAAAAAACATGCATTACACTAACGGGACTAATGACCAAAGCAGTTGACGCGCCCGGAAACACGAAAAAATCAATCAATCAATCCTTTGGAATGCGATGCAATCAACATCAACAATTGTTTTGGATATTCTGAGTACGAAGACGAAACAAATTTGGATGCATGGAAGGCGTTATTCCCAAGCTTCCCTCCCCCCGATCTGCTAGTGTTCTCTAATCTGTTTGCCTAGCGAGAACAATATATATTGTTCTCGGGCCGCCCCCGGTTGCTCGGGGCAGAAGGCAGCTGGTGAGGACGGCTCAGATGCGCGGCAGACCCTTTGAGGGGGATGGACGCGTCTCGAGTCGCAGCCGGCGCAGAGGCAAAGAGGCGACAGCGAGGGGCGCAGCGCGGGGCGGATGTTTGCTCCGGGAGTTACACACTTTGCTTTAGCGACGCGCAGTGGGCCACGTAAAATCCAAAGGGCAGCCTGAACGCGATATTCAGGCGAACTGTTAAGGCTCCCACAGACCGACGCGGAGGACCCGCAGCCTACGCGGATTTGTCGCAACGGAAGTTTCGCGTCATGTGTTGCCTTATGAGCACGTTCAGACCTGCGCGGCAGGCGAGCGTCACGGTAACGGGTTGGCAGCGTTTAATCGACAGCAAAATTTGTAACGCAGTCAGACGCGTTTCTTCCGCTACAGCTCGAGTTTCGTGGAAGTCCGCCCGCGTTCCGGAGTCTTGCCTTGCCTCTGGGTCGAGCGACCTTGCCAACCGTCACCAACCGCTGACTCATAACTGACGCTCCGGTGTGAACGGTCCCGCGAATTCCGTGGCTGCGTCTAGCTCGGATCGTCCCGCGCCGTACCTGCTGAGGGTCTACCGCGCCGGTCTGTGGGAACCTTTAAACGAGAAACGCGCAAATACGTGGTGTGTTCAACAATTAACAGGATAAATTGGTGTAGAGAATGAACTATTTAATCGATGACAATGAACAAATACAGCTTTTAGACACTGTCTCCAGAACCTTTAGACACTTGTTCTCACAGATTTATTATTCTTGAAGCAAAGAAGTATTTACATTGCTGTTTGAACAATTTGTTTACCGCCTGTTTCTACCGCTTCGATGTCGTCGAACGCGGCATAAATGTCTTTGAGAGAGCTGAGGACATAAAAATTGGTTGGGACGGAGTCTAAATTGTAAGGAGGATATGACGATTTAATACGATAGGATAATACTAGTTAGACTCAAAGCCCAGGACCTCCCGGTTAGAGGCACTGCAGTGGCATCAGTTGATGGACTGAGATACCTCTCCCGATCATAGTATAGGGGAAAATGGAGTTTGAATTCGGTCCAAAAATTCGAGGTTAAGGTTTTGATTGCAAAATGAATTTTGAGGAACTGAAAAACCAATTATTTTTTCTTGGAATGAATGTCTCTGTCACAGTTAACTCGGGTGGATTGCAAGCTATCATGCTTTAATTTGCATACACCAGGATTAAGTATACTAGTTTTAAAGATCTTTCAGACTTCCTACTGCTGGTGGAAATAAATAGAAAAAAATTAGATGAACCGTACATAAACCGTGTTAGCTAACTTACAGTATCCTACCTCATCAATCATCAAGCCAATATGATTTATTTAGGTGCAATATATGAGGAAGTATGTACAACTTTTTGAATGAAAAGTGCTAAAAGCCGTACATTCTTCAGTGTACCATAACCTACACAACGGGGACCATGGAATTGGGATTCTTATGCCAGAAATGTACGGAATTGAAGATGCGGTTTACCCTCTTGGTGTTCCGTGGGTGAACGAGAAATTAGCCCAATAATTTACTATTCGGTTTCCTTACGTGTGGTGAAAGTCGTGTTTTGAAGTCAAATTACTTTATTGAATTTTTGATGATCACCTTGGAATAGCACATGCGATGAGATACGATGATATTGATGTCGATGATTCAATTTGAGGACTGATGCTGTGTTGGGTAATGACTAAAGAGTATAACAAGAAAATAAATGTTGAATGAAAAGCAATGCAAGTGAGAGAATCTCTAGTAATCCTGACATGAAACCCATCGCTTAATAAAATCCTCCTGAGCTCTGGTTCTTAGGAGTGGAAAGCTAGGCGCTGGTTACTAAGGTATCGAACGCTATTAGTCCAAGAAGAGAGTTTTTGCAGTATCGTAAACCGCTGTGATGTATCATAACGTGACCATACCAAAGCAACCACGTGACCATATCTGCTACAATGAGAAAACTTTGTACATTTTCGTTCTAACGATAATGAAAATAGTTGCAAAGTGTGGTTATATGCTGTTAAAGGTATGTTCTTATAACGCTACCTTTTGTTTTACATTATTTTTTTGGTCCAGCCCCATGATGTCGCATGATGGGAATTTAACGTTAAGAACACAAACTGCTGCCAAAGATAAGAACTGCATCCATTACCGTTACGTGTATATTACATGCTGTGGGGCCCGATAAATCAGGACCGTTTTCCGATATTTCTTTCACGTAAAGTTGATACGCGCATGCGCATACACTCACGAGTGGGTGCGTAGCGCATACGATATCTTGTTTTACGCTGTAGAAAAAAAATAAACTAAAGCAACATTCGATATGTTACCCAAGTAACCTTTTGCGGAAGGCCTGATAAAGTGTATGAAATGAAGTTTAAACAAAATAATATGCATGTATGCAGTGCCAGACTTTGAGGTCAGGAAATAGAGCTATGCGAAAGAAACTATTAAATACTACTGTTAGCTTGGTACCGGGAGATAAACTGTAAGGTAATACATGTACTGCCTGACAGTTGCAAGAATTTATTTAATTAATCCCACAGTACCATAAATATTGCCTTTACATTTGTCACCAGTAATATTTTGTGAATTTACTCACAATCTACATCTCTGTGACGACATCGAAGTGGTCGGTCTCGACATTATAGTATAATTTGTTAGAGTAATTCTACCTAACCGGACAGAAAACAATTTAACTCTTGATTTGTCAGAAACAACCTCCCAGCAGACGCTCCAAGTTTTGCAGAACCAATGACTAAAATTATACAAATCCACGATTCAAGAAATTTTGCGCGGCAATAAACGACTATTTTCGGGATTAAAAAACCCACATCCGGCTCATTACGAGCAACTGAAATTTGTGTGTAAACCTTCTTTAAAATGTATAGTTGGATGAAAAGCAGAGTTTTGACATATGAATCCTCTGTGCATTCCTTGTTCAGATCACCTCCAATTGATTGATTGATTTTTTCGTGTTTCCGGGCGCGTCAACTGCTTCGGTCATTAGTCCCGTTAGTGTAGTGCATGTTTTTCTCGGGATATGGCAGTGATCTTCCCCCGCTGGATGGCGAGATCCGACGCCGACCTACTGTCGGCTAGTGGGGTTTCCCCCTAACCAGGACTCTCCCACCAACGGGACACCGCCCCAACAAGCTCTAAGCTCCCGACCGGTCTCCCGGAATATTTGGTAATGTAGTGCATGTTAGTGTAAGTATGTGTGTAAAGGGAGAGGATAGGACAAGGAAGAGGAAGGACAGATTGCGTGCGGTCCGTGGCCCATTTGGTAAGGTACTGCTCCGGCATTTGCCTGGTGTTGATCGGAGAAACCACGGAAAACTACCGATCAGAGAAGCCGGCCGCTAGAATTCTCCTCCAGACAGCGACTGAATTCGACCTAGTTGAAAAGCTAGTGTCGAAAATCTTGCCGCCGTGGGGAGTTGAAACCTAGGACCTCCCGGTTAGAGGCGCTGCAGTGACATCAGTTGATGCACTGAGCTACCGCTCCCGGTATCACCTCCAATGTGTCGCCGGTACGCCTCAGCGCCGCGGAGGCGGAACTAACGCCATTCTAGGTTTCATTGACTGATTAGTCGTTAGCCTCATAAGTGAAGTGCATGCTTTTATCGCGAGAGATGACGTGATTTTCCCCCAACTGGCTGATAAGATCCAGCGTCGACCTAAGTCGGCTTACGGGTATTTTCCCCATCCCATCAGTGTGCCATTGCCCCCACCTGGGATAAGCTCTAAGCTCCCGACTGGTCTCTCGACATGTGTGGAAGTGTAGTGCATGTGAGTGTTAGTGTGTGTGTAAGTAAGGGGAAGAAAGGACAAAGAAGAGAAAAGAAGAATCGCACGATATTCGTGGCCCGTTTGTCAGAGTACTGCCCATGCTTTTGCCTAGTGTTGATTCCAGGAAAAACTACCGATTAGAGCAGCCGGCTACTAGAATTCTCCTCCAGACAGCGGATGAAGAGACATTCTTGAAAAATTCACGTTAAAGTGACAAAAATTATTGATTCAATAGAAAGAAAATTGAGATTCCATATCACTGATTTTAGGAAGGGAACCCGATGAAATCACGTAGACAGAAGGGTTGAGGAGAGCACATTCAAGAAGGTCAGTAAACAATTAAACAACTGAAAGTATTTTATAACAGAAAATCAATTACATTTTTCAAAGGAGAGTTTTTTAGTCGTTGAGTGATTGTGAGATAGAGCTTAAGCAGAAGGTCGAAGAAGCAGTGTTAAGGTCGTTATCAAGTTTTATTAATCCAAAGTACTACTTTTGTATTCAGCCCTATTGAATCACGTTTTTCTAGTAGTCTATCACGGGGAATTGTCGTAAAGTTTATTTCGGCAGCATAGAGCTTCATTCTTCTTCTTCTTCTTCTTCTTCTTCTTCTCGTCCTACAAGGCATGTAAGTCGAGACCTAATGCAGATACTCTTGTTGACGCGGCATTTGATTGTGATTGTCTGACAGGACTTTTCGCATAAGTTCTGAAGTCCATTTCATTTCTTGGCATTCTACCTCTGTCCATTAATCCTACGTGCGTTAACAATTTGTGTGGTTACTCGTCAATTCTGCCAGAACGCTGCAAATCTGCACACTGACTTTGATATTTTCATTGTTTATGCAATCTAGACTAAAATACCTCCTAGAAAACGAGTTTTAGCAGCTCATATTCTACTCCTCTCTTTTGCTGATGTAGCCCATGTTTCATATTCATGTAATATTACAGGGTATTGCCATGGCTTTAAAAAATATAGTATAGGGCTTTTATGGATTTAATTTTTAAAGGATCTTTTTATAGTGCAATGTATTTGCGCTATACTTGTCTTTTGCTATCACTATAGAGTACACCACGATTTGATGTGGCAGCCTAGAAGTTAAATGAAGTAATCTGCTCATAAATTTTTCGTTCAATTACAAACATATTTCATCTCTAACAAATATCCGCAAAAGACACGATCTCTCTAGAAATCTAGGTCTCTTTCAAGTTCTCTCTATAAATAAAGTAATACAAGAGCATAGAAGTTTTCGAGATATCCACTGATTATGGAGAGAATTGATGAAGATTTGCCAATGGATAAGTGGTATTTTACAACTATTTGGCAAAAATTACGACAATGAACTAAAAAAATAACTAATAAAAATACGAAGTTGTAATTGCACATACCAGTTCATTACGAAACATCTTAATTTCACTGACTCCTGGAATGACTTCATGTAAGATATACGAAGAAATGGTTTCGGAATGTTTCGTTTATATTCTAAAACAACTAATTAGTAACAAGAAACTAAATAAAATAATAATTTCAACTGTTATACGAATACAAATATGTTATTAGATGAAGTTCTGTAATAAGTAAATTCCAGGAATACGAATTATATAGATTAACTTTTAAAAAATGTTTCCCTTCTAGCTGTTTCTTTCGGTTTTCCACAAAGTAATTGATTGATTTATTGATGTTTCCGGGCTCGTCAACTGCTTTGGCCATTGGTACCATTAGTGTAATGAATGTTTTATCTAGGGAGATGGGCGTGTTCCTCCGATGTATGGTGAGATTCGGCGCCGTCCTGCACGGCCGACCGTACCAACGGGTGACCCTTTCTAGGGTTCTTCCCCAGCAGGGGAACTGCTCCACCCGAGACAAGCTCTAAGCTCAGGACTGTCCTCTCGGCATATGTGGTAGTGAAGTGCGTGTTAGTGTGTAAGGGGAGAGGGTAGCACAAGGATGAGGTAGGAAAGATCGCACACGGTCCACGTCCACTTTATTAAGGCACTGCTCCGACATTCACCTACTTTTAATAGGAGAAACCACAGAAATCTACCGATAAGAGCAGCGAGCCGCTAGAATTCTCCTTCAGATAGTGGCTGAATTACTCGGCTCGTGTCGAATATCTGACACCATCGGCACTCGAACCTTCGGACATGCCGATTCGAACAATTGCAGGTACAAAAGCAATACTGGTTCGGAACCAATTCCGTCGGCTCCACAAGATAAGTTTTTGCTTTCTCTTGTTCCTTGTTTGTTGGTTGTAGATAGGTCAGTTTTAGTCTAAACTTTACACATGTTTGATTGGCTTACGTGCCAACGTACATTTAAAACTTATTTCTAAGACTTAAATCTAACATAAGGTTTAGGTTGTCCTATTGGGTTTACCCTTCAGGTTCAAATTCGGAGAAGGTTTTGAGGAATATATTGTTTGTGTTTTTTATTCTGGTATGGTTCGGATTTTTTGCGAGTCTCAAGGTTGCAAGGGAAGAGATTTGAGGTAAATAATAATAAAAGTTAGTGGCTAAGTATGTAATGTGATGTTCAATGAGTTCTAAGTTGAGTTCTTTATGAAGCTGATGATTAGTGACAGACCACGGTGCATTGGTTATTGTTCTGAGAAATTGGTTCTGAAAGTTTTTATTATTTTTTTAGATTGGTTTTTGCGGAATGTATCTAGATGGGACAAGCATACAGCAGTAACGGTCTTAGAATGGTTTTGTATATTGCAATTGAGGAATAATATGGTAATGGGCTGCTTTTATAGATAAAAGGTTTTAATTGCAGTAGTTTTATTTTAGCTTGCTTTATTGTTTCTTCTATGTGCTGTTTCCAATTCATTTTAGTATCTAGGTTTAATCCGTGGTATTTAATAGGTCTGTTAGGGGAGTACCAGTTAAGTCTATTGTTATTTATTGTTAGGGGTGCGGAAGGTCTTGGATGAATACATATTTTTGCTGAGGTATTGGATGGATTCAGTTGGATTTTAAGTTTGGATGCCCAGCTATCAAGTAAGTTGAGGTATAGTTTGTTCTATTTCTGATGTCAATGATAGAGTTGCCAGAAGAGAATACTGCTGTATGGTCTGCAAATTGGGCTATGTGAATGTTCATTAATGTAGGAAGATCTGCAACGTGTAAGTTGAATATTATGGCTGAAAGTGGTGAGCCTTGGGGGAGTCCTGAGTTAATTAGTCTAGGGTTGGAATGATGATTATTTACGTTAACTGAAAAAGGGTTATATTGTTGAGAAAGCTATTGATAATTAATTTTATGTAGTATGGAGTGGCACTTTTTTTTATCTTGTACATTAAGGATCGCTACCATGTCCGATCAAACGCATGAGTGATTATCCTAATTTGGCGGTGCTTTTACGACTTGATACCCTACCTGACACCGACCACAGGGGACACACAAGCACATTAAACATAGACAACACACACAATAACGAAACACCAAAAACCATGCCCGAGGTGGGACTCGAACCCATGTTCCTGCGGAACGTCCGAGACTGCCACGGCACTAGTGCTTTAGCGATCTACATGCTACCCGGATCGACAATTATGAAAATATATATCTTTCTTAATTCTACAAAATTAGAACCTTGAATCATGTATACTTTTTTCTAAACAAACGAAGCTTTCGAGTAATTTAGTCTATTTGTAGTTCAAATATCCAAAAATGCCTAAACAAGAATTTTTTAGGAATGGCTCCAAATTTGTTTTTGAAATCTTTCGACGAATAGAGTACAATGCAATAAATTACATTATGTAAGTGCTATTTTTATTCAAACATTCCCAGTCCTTAGTGTCTTCCCTCTGCACCGTAAGAATTCCATAACCCCTAGTCCTGACCCTAACAATGTGAGAGGTTCCCGCCTCGGGCATGGTTGTATTGTATTCGTCCTTTCATCCCTTATCATTACCATATCATTTAATCTTAACAGTTGCCATAATGTTAACTCCAATAGTGGTCGCTAATGACCTAGATGTTGACGCGACCTGAAATAACAAACAAAATGTGAGAGGTTTACGTGACATCTGTGTGGAACTGACACTGTACATCTAGAACAATGGACCAAGCACCATGGGCTATCACGGGTTGTTTGAAATGGTACAAGACCGAAATGGAGTTAACGGCTACTTTGCCGCGGTGTTCGGGAAGAACGGGGTAGCTCTTTACTGGGAATTACAAAGAAGGGAGTGGTACTTATCACAGGTGGCCCTGATAGTTTTCGTTGGCGCGGATAGATAGTAGTCAACAAGGGAGTGTGGCAAAACCGAAGAGGACATAAAGGAAAGGGGAACTATTACGAGAAAGCTTGTCCCTTTTTGTAGCTTTACTAGTTTTATTTTCTCTTCCGAGTGTAAAAGGGTACAAAAATAAAACAAAAGAACGGAAGGGAACGGGCCCGTGCGTGACCGCAGCGTGCGTTCGAACGGACCATTCGCGTGCTAAACGTCAAGGCCACAGTAATAGGGAACTACCTTGGCGTGGCACCTGTCGCGTGTATTTTCATGTTAAAAACTTTTGTTTGTACTTTGCAGGCTCATAATGAAAACAAATTTTTAAAATGTTACTTTTGTCCGATTCGTCTAGTTTCGGGAATAGAAAGTTAGATGAAAAATACCGATTGAAATACTTGTTTAAACTTTTGTTTCATTACAAAATTAGGTTTAATTACCATCTGTCTGATGAATCAAGTTGTAACGTTTCAAATACAAACGTGAATGAGAATACAAGACTTCACAATGTTTCACCAGTGAAACCGTAGGTGCATTGAAACCTTAAAAAATACACGGTTTTCTAGATATCTTGCAGAATTTCTTAGAGGGAATCGGTTAAAAATTGTACCCATCAATTTGTCTTCTGCAGAGGAATTGAATGAGTAATTGATCACTCGTGCAGATGGCGTATGTCACCCAAAACGTGTTTAGTTGCTTAAAACAAAACCAAAAAACGATATTTAAAGAAATCTCTGAGAATCTTCTGGATAGACCAGCGAAACAAATACCAGTTCCCCATTAAATTACCGAGACGCGTGGAATGACATCTCATTTGTCTCAATCGGTGGACCCAAAGCTGTTTAACCGTGAGTGACGGACGGATGGACGCAGTTTTCGATATTTGTGACTCGATTGATGTGCGGAGCGGCGCCATTGAAATTGGCGCGTCTCGGGGCTCGCCGCTTCGGTTCGTTGGTTGCTTAGTGATTCCGGGCGCGTGAAAAGCTTAGGTCATTAGTTCCGTAAGTAGTACTTGTTTTTTCCGCGAGAGATGGCAGTGATATTACCCCGCTGGATGGCGAGATCCGGCGCCGACCTACCGTCGGCTAGCGGGATTTCCCCCTAACCAGAACAATCCCACCAGCGGGGCACCGCCCCACCCGGGAGAAGCTCTAAGCTCTCGACCGGTCTCCAGGAATATGTGATAGTGTAGTGCATGTTAGTGTAAGTGTGTGTGTGTGTGTGTGTAAGGGGAGAGGATAGGACAAGGAAGAGGAAGGAAAGATCGCGCGCGGTCCGTGGCCCGTTTGGTAGGGTACTGCTCCGGCAGTCGCCTGGTGTTGATCGGAGAAAACAGAAATCGGTAGAATTCTCCTCCGCACAGCGACTGAATTCCACCTATCCTCCTATTCCACCTAAGTCACCAGCGTGACGTCGCCCTTACTACAAAAGACGGCGGCAAGGGCTGAGACGCAATCAGTCACAGGAGAGTCAGGTGAGTCAGGTGAGTCAGATGAGTCAGGTGAGTCAGGTGAGTCAGGTGAGACTGGTGAGTCAGGTGAGCAGGTCAGTCAGTGGGAACTCGTATCAGGTCAAAACCGGAACAGCAGTGACCAGCGAGCGGGATGAGTCAACTATACCGAGAGCCCCGGAGTGGTAAGATGGAGCCCCGTTAGCCGTTGGAGAGGCCGCCGCAACGGAGACGAGAGGCTGCACAGGGACGGCCCGAAAGAGGTTCAGCCTACAATCCGTGCCTGGGTGCGCACGGGGGCCTACGAGGAGAGGCGCCTCTGTCGGAGAGGGCGAGTTGCCGCCTACGCCACGGACGGCCCGACCTGGGGGAATGGTCCCTGACCCATGGTGCATGACCTGGGTGCATTATTATTATTATTATTATTATTATTATTATTATTATTATTATTATTATTATTATCATCACAATTTAACTTGTTTCCACTCGTGCATCTCGGTTACCATGAACAAGAGATACACGTTCCAACTGTCATAATCAGCACTGGATGAACCATCAATGTTCAGAAACTTCCTCACGATGTTGCATGTGTCCAGTATGACTATCTTTTGCATTTGGATGTATAACCCCTTCTTCAGTTGCAGTTCAGCTAGGGATTCATGGAGAAACTTAGGAATTTCACCAGTGGCGCCTAGAATTATTGGTACAATCGTCACAATTTCCACGTCGCTCCACATTTCCTTTATCTCGTTTGCCAGAGGTTGATATTTTAGAATTTTTTCACTTCTTTTCTTTGGGATGTTGTGAGCTAGCGGGACTGCGACATCAATCAGATACACCTTTTTATTTTTCTTGTCATGCCATACAATGTCCGGTTTATTAGATGATACAGACCTATCTGTTATTATGGACCTGTTCCAGTACATTTTGTGATTATTTGTGTCAATGACTGGTTCGGGTGTGTACTTATAGTATGGTGTTCGGTTACCCGTCAAAAGGTTATTATTGTGGCATAGTTGCTGATAAACTACTTTACAAACGTCGTCATGTCGTTTTGTATATTCTGAGGATGCTAGAGAGCTGCATCCACTGATAATGTGGTCTATATTTTCTCTATGTTCTCCACATAGCCGACATTTGTCATCACGAACGTTATTGTCTTTCAGGATAAATTTACGGTAGTTTTTAGTTGATACTACTTGGTCCTGAATAGCTACCATGAAACCCTCTGTTTCAGCAAAAAGTTCTCCCAAGCACAGCCATTTAATTGACGACTTACGGTCCATCAGTTCTCCCTCTATCTGGTATGGGTAGCGTCCGTGAAGTTGCTTCTCTTTCCAGTTGCTGATTTTCATCTCATTGGTCTGTATTTGCTTTTGTAGGTTCATTGTTTCATCAGACAAATTCAATGGTGTAATTTTCCGGTCAATGTATGTTACAATCAGATGTATCTTGCTTCCATTAGCTTTTTCGCGGAAATACTGACGCAGTCTCTCCAGTTGTTGGTGATGGAGATTCACAATATCTATGACACCTCTTCCTCCTAAAGACCTAGGTAGGTGGAATCTCTCAACTGCGCTTTTAGGGTGGTGACATCTAAATCTGGTGCAAAGTACTCTGCAGTTTGTATTAAATGCATCTAGTTCGGTGTATTATTATTATTATTATTATTATTATTATTATTATTATTATTATTATTATTATTATTATTATTATTATTATTATTATGGTCCCTGACCGGGCAGCACGGGGCAGGCGCAAGAGACATCTGCTCCGCAAGTACTCTCCGTATTGTGGATTTGGCAATGTTAACTCAGAGATAATTTCCAATTATAAATATTACTTGGTGAATAAAGTAATTTTGTATTGTAAATCATATTTACTCATACAATACTCGATTATTTTATAAAGATATTCATAGTAAAAGGATAATTAATAATCAGAAAGTGAAAATATTCTGTTATTGTTAGATTGTGCATAAATTTGATCAATGAATCGCTTATTTAAGAAAAAACCCATTCAATGCCAAGTTAAGGGAACTTAACTTTTCGTTGAAATTCTTTCTCAATGGGTTCCTACTAATATATTTGATTTTCAAAGGTTTCTTCTACTCTTGCTGTACTTGCGTAGATATAGAACATTTAAGTTCATGTTCAATTATAAAAAAGATTCCATCTATAGTGTGTTTTTTAAATGTCTTCTTCTGATTAAAATTCTCTCCCTCTACTGTTAGGAAATGTAATAATTGGTCGCTCAACTTTTAGACAATTATTAGGTGGATTGTTTGCATATTGCCCTTCTCTGCGCTGGCGGTTTTCGCTGGAAACGAGATGTGAAATTAAATATTTAATTTCTCGACTTCTAGTTTCGAGTTTCGGATTCCATCATGGTCTCGCTAAGACAAATATTAAAGGTCATGAAGGAATTTCGTTCTCTTAGGCGGTTTAGCCAGAAAATATGCCGTACACGTTTTATTACGGTTCTTTGAAGCAATAATTAGACTTAAGCGTAGAAAATGAAGTTTGATTTAACCCTTTATAGAATTGTGGTTGTCTCCGAAACCACATGCTGCACATGACTAAATTGGAAATTAACACTCTCTTGGGGAATATTGACGAGAAGGTTTTACGCGGTGTTTGATTCGGGGTATGTAGGGGATTTCAATGCAGATGGCGCAACGCCTATAACGCAACTCATGAAATCAAGCAGCCCATGTTTCCTTAATCAAAATTGATTGCCTTAACCAATGATTGTATTATTCTAGTTTATTATATATAACTGTATATCATATTTATTTTCACTATTTATGTATTTGCAGTATTTATTTTCAATTTTTTTGACTTTGTATTTCATATCTATTCCTATTTCTTTTTCTTCTACTTGATAAAAAACATGCACAGGTTTATTTATGACTGAATATAAGTTTTTCATTCAGGAATTATACGAGTTGGTTCTCTACGCAACCACAATCCTTATAATGTATTGCGTAGCTCTAAATGGATTATGGCCGTTATCACGACTACATCATTTTCTTATTTATCTCAATTTTAATTTATTCAAATCACAAATTAATACTTTCCTCATATTTCTAAGATCAAAATGAAACAAATAAAAGAGAAATTAAAATAATTCTGGAGAAAAAGTTATCCCACCTATAAAAGGTTAAAAAATCTTTCTTATGCCTCAAATTATTGGAAAAGATTGACCACTGCAGCAGCTGAAGAACTGCTTTCTGAACCTCAATCATTACGCACGTTGTCTCACATCGCTTCCTTCGATGTCTCTACGCTGGTTTAGGAGAGTGCTTAGAAAATATCGGTCACGTTGTGGGCCTTGCCATAAAATCCATAAGGGTGGGTGTTGAGGGTACCATCTCGCAGCGTTAGTGCAAACAGCTCGTTTTCCCCAGCGCAGAAGAAAAAACTTTCCATGGTTATAGAAGCCATACAGGAGGTCGTTTAGTGAACTCCTTAAGTGAAATGATTTTGAATGAAGATCCTACTAGAAATGTCATTTTAAAATTGATTTATAAATGGGGAATTGACGACAGCTCTGGTTTAAATCTTTACGAACAAAAAGGCTGTGCCAGTGAAGCAGACATCTCTGGTTTCATTGTCTTTCTGTCATCTATAGGCCTGCTGTAGTTGCTGACTAGAAATTCCAAAGAACTGTTCTCTGGCAAAACCTACGCCCAACGTCAACTAGAAACTGTAAGCCGATCAGAATGCAGTTGAAACCCGAGAGTGCGGAGCTTTCAAGCAGCTGAGAAAACATTCATTGACAGCCAGATAACTGCTCCACTACCCACTATGATCAGCCTGGCAAATAATATTATCTTAAGGCACTGTTTGATATTTGTTATAGTTGCTGTAAATTTGTAATGCCCTGATAGACATGAAAAACACAAGAAAATGCATATGGAGCGACTTCTGAACAGTTCAATGATATCGAAAAAGTTCTAAAACTGGAAGTTCACTCCCCACATTTAGAATTTGGTATTTCAGTACTGCACACTTGGATTCGATACTTTGATTGCCTACTGGATACATCTTACAATATTCCAATTAAATCATCGCAGGCACGTGGGGAAGCCAAGAAAATAAGTGTCTGAAAACAAGAAAAAATACAGCAAGAATTCCAAGAAAATATGGGTTTATTAGTTGACAGATCAAAGCCTTGATTGGGCAATTCTTAGGATGGTAATGCCGCAAGACGGTTTTTTGAGAATCCTAAGATATCGGTAAGTGCAACAGGACTTTATCGTGAACTAATAGAATTCTCCGTCTTGCCTCGTCTCGTAACAGTAACAATTTTTACTTCTAAGTTTCCAAAGCTTTAATTCCCTGTTGAAACGGATTAAAATTCATGTAGAAAGAAAAGGGCTTTCAGGAACGTTAAATTTACTTTGCTGGATTTCCTCAACACTTCCAAGATATTCGTGAAACGGAAGTGGCGCATTCTTGATTTTTTCATTAATGGGGAAAGGGAATTGGGAAACGTGGAGTTCTGAAAAGTTATTAAAAAATCATGTTAAAAGTAAATTTTCTCTTTTCTTATTTACCTTTTATTTTCTCTTATTACAAGATTTCCTTAAAATTGGATTAAAACTGTAGATTTTGAAGAAAAAAAATGATGAAAAACGTTTTTTTTACATTATTGGCAATAGTGATCTGAAAACCTGTAGCCAAAATTGTGCCCTTTAAAACACTTCACTTTTCAATGAAAACCTCTTGAAAATTTGTTAAAGTGCTCTCGAGATTGTGATGAATGTATTTTAGAAATTTGTGTGATTTCGTATTTTCTCTTTTATTAAATTTCAGCCGTGCAAGTTCCCCTTTTAATTCCGAAGACATGAACAAGTTACCGGGTAATTCCGCTTAGGCCAAAGCGAAGTACAGTTACGCGTATCAATTAATAGAGGCTTCTAAAATATTGGACTCGTGAGTTGTCCTGGAATTTGTTAAAAACTAAAAAAAAAATCCGAGAAGAAATGAAGTCAGGCGCGGTAATGGAAAATAAAGGGAGGTTAGAGCAAATAGGTGTATAGGTGTATATGTGAATGTCAATAAAGAGAACATAATATACGAAATTTTATTCAGTTTTAAACACTGCAGACGTAATTATTTATGATTTATTGTATTGTTTCTATATTAACTGTTTTGTTATATTTCCGTGCACAATATTATGTGGCTTCTTATTTCCTAATGCTAACGTGCAAGGACTCAAGGTTACGACTAAAACCTTCAATATGGTTGCGGGCCATATTTTCATTACTCGAGGGATCAACATGTGGCTTCACAGTACTGTTGATCTCTGCAGTTTGCTACGTTGCTCTGAAACGGAGGGGGGAGCGATGAAGCCATGCCTGATATAAAGCCATACCATGCATAACGCAGTGAAACATGTTGGAATATATGAATTGAAACAAAAAATTCCTTAAATCTTACCCTAACCTATTTTCACATTAAGGGGGTTGACCCCGGCAGGGCGCGTGCGCAAGGCGCAACATGCCGCCCGACATCCACGAAAGAGCCCTTCACTTTTCACTAATAACCATGCGCGGGCCACAATAAATGAATTGAATTGAATTTGCCTTATTTTACGTGGCGAGACTCAGGCCATGAGACCTGCTCTTCCGTCTGACCACGTAAATTTCGTTACACTCCTTTCACCAATCATGGGAGAAAGAAGGTATTACTTGGGCGACGAAACAGGCGATTTGAATTTAGCTCAGAGGCGTCATTTAGGCTTGAGGATCTTTTACATGCAGTAAATGTACTAACATGGGACAGCCGGCTTTACTCCCCCTCCGAAGTAAGGCGTACAAGGGATTTTTTCGCCATTAAAAATCCACGGCTTCGATCGGGTTTGAACCCGCAAACTTGGGTACAGCAGTCCGGTACGCTAACCCGCTACACCATCGCCGCCGCACACTACAAATACCGCCAAATGACACCGCGAACCGCCAGTTGGACAACCCTGTTGTAATTAGTAGTGAATTTTCCTACGTCATACATAAGCGGTGTAATTAACCATCCTTGATAGCAGTAAGCACAAAGAATGCTGCCTGTTCCATTGAAGCGCGGGGCCGGACCTGCAGAGTGGAGCGTCGCCTTTAAAGCGAGGCGTGCGCCGCGCCGGGCGGCGTTAAAAGGATGGGGCTCGGCCGCGCCTCTGGAGAGCGATGTGGCCGTGCGTTGCATCGCTGCGCCTTCGGTGGGGAAGACTGATCGGAGATCGCCGGTCGTCGTAAACTTCAAGAGGTTCTTCAACGACGTAACGGAGTGAATTCTCCATAAAGCAATTCTAACCAACGGTCGTTTTTATAGGCCTGCACAATTTTTATGAGATTGAATTCAGAAGTTGCTGTTTGCTGCGAAAGTTTCATCACCCATAGGAATGAAGGCACTCGTTTATGCATTTATGCACCTCTCCGAGACTTACGTACTCACGCCTCCACAAAAACATACACATACACCGATCTTATTATCAACCCACCTATGCTATGATTTCGGCAATGTAATGGTTGAGAGTATCTGGAAGATTTGAGGGACCGGTTCCAGACGGATGATCGTCATTTGATACAGCTCCTGCTAAATCCGTATTCATAGATCGATTGCATTGATAGATGGTTTCTATGGATTCCCAGACATCTTCTGGGAATCTGTGAATGCTGCGACACTAACATGTACAACGTGCCATCTTCTATTCTAGGTGTTCAGCTAACTATTTGCACTTGCACCTATCTCGCCTCCATTCTCGACTACAGTCGACCACAACGCGGTATTGAAACCGATTCGGAAACAACGCAGTTGTATGTTTAGAGGTCCTCTCTATGGTTCGTTCACATCAGCGGACGATTTTGTTTGACTGGTTTTAGAACAGTTGAGTATGGCAAAAGGCGAGTGGAATGAATTTTTCCGCCAGCTACATGGGATTGAGCGCCAGCTGTTAATGCCTTAAAGTGTTAGTTCACACGTGTAGTTACTGATTAGGGTGTTTTCACGAGTGATTTATATTCTTCCAACATTGACACTAAAAATAATATTCTAAAAAGTAACCTTTCAGCAGGTAAAGGTCTAAATCTGCTATCATTCTCTGTCTCTCTCTGTCTGTCTCTCTGTCTGTTTCTCTCTGTCTGTCTGTCTCTCTCTGTCTGTCTGTCTCTCTCTGTCTGTCTGTCTCTCTCTGTCTGTCTGTCTCTCTCTGTCTGTCTGTCTCTCTCTGTCTGTCTCTCTATGTCTGTCTGTCTGTCTCTTCTGTCTGTCTCTCTCTGTCTGTCTGTCTCTCTCTGTCTGTCTGTCTCTCTCGGTCTCTCTGTCTGTCTCTGTCTGTCTGTCTGTCTGTCTGTCTGTCTGTCTGTCTGTCTCTCTCTCTCTCTCTCTCTCTCTCTCTCTCTCGATGCTGTAGAAAAATTAGTTGCCCTCGCGCACTGGAAGTTACTGAAAAATTTCGGCAGTTCCACACTTAACATCGCAAATCGTCGTTCGTGCTGTTTTTGTGTATCCCTACCAACTGAGAGAGAATGAGAGAATGTCCACCAAGGAAAGAAGTGCTCCTATGGGTGTGGCCCTTCCAACTCCCAGCTGACACCTATAATAAATTGTGTTAATTTCTGTGTTTGAAATAAATCGGGTTTTGAGTAGTTCGTCTCCAGAATTATTTGAGCTAGGCACTTCAGCCCGTATTCGCACGAGCTACTTGCTCACCTAGGAAGCCCGGCGCTTCTGCGAGCACTGACATCTTCCCCTGATTCTCCTTTCACTTCCCCTCCAAATCCAGAAAGAGGTGCACACGCGCAAATTGAAGCGGTGCAAGGCGGAGAATAGTGGCTTCATACGAAAACTATGTTTTGCAAGATTATTCTCTCAAACAACCAAGATTTCAAGTATTTTTATATTCTGTACTATTTATTACCATTTAAAATTTATTTTCTTTTTAAATTCTGTCTTATTTAACATGTTTGCCAAGTGTCAGGAATGTGTTTGAATATCGAATTCTTTCCCCGTTTTCGTTTTGTATAATGATTGTTAAATTATTCACTTTTTTGTTGTATGTAGCAATCATGTTAAATACTGATAAATTAACAAATATCTATAAGTTAGCAATTATCGCTTATAAGTTTAGTCCTCTGGTCTTCAAAAGGGGCCGACCCAGGAAAACCTTCCGGCGGTTTTTTCAATAGTTGTATTTGTTTTTGGAGTGCTATATGTTTGCCACCTCGAGAAAAGTACACTTGAAAGAGAAAATCGCAAAAAAAACAAAAAACTAAAATGTTACACTATTTTCAGTTTTTTGCTTATATTTCCAAAACGATACATTTATCAAACCAGCCAACCATCACAAAATTAAAGTTGATAAAATTCATATTTTAACTTTAATTTTATGAAAAAAAGTTTCGGTGCTAAAGCACACGAAAAAACTGACCTTTTGACCCTCTGGCCGAAACGTGAGAATAACGCACTCCGGTCCTATCTTGTGGCAGTACTCTAGTGTCACTATACAAGTCTTGAAAACAAGTACTGTGAACGAGTTTTTGGCATTGTTAAGTGATTATCTCACCTGTTAATAGAAAGTGTGAGAAGAAGTTCCTCCGTTAACCTGAGATAATTGTTTTATGACATATAAAAGGTATCTGTATTGATGAAATTTTTGGAAAACATTGAATTATATAATCACATATAAGAACCATACTGTCAATTAGAACACAATAAACATTATAAAGTCGTAAATTTTGTGATATTGTATCTGTACTATGAAATTGTTAGCTTTATCATGTAACCCTATTATTAATTGTTGAATGTTCTTAAGGTCGCTAATGACTTTGCCGAAGATACAACAAAAAACTCAAAAATAAAAACTCTCCAATAATTGCGGAACCTGTAGGGATGTTTTTACTCCTACGATATATCTGTAAAACTTAGCCTCAGGAAATTAAATTTGGCGGAAATAAAAGTAAAGAGATAATATATTCTATACAGTATAATTATTGAATATTTGCACTTACATTGTTTCGTCAACACGTGCCAAATTGTGACGTAAAACTAAGAATAAAACTAAAGACGAAATTTTAGATAAGAAACAAAAATATTGAACCAGATTATCAAATTTCGCTACAACGGATAATTTTTCACATATAAATAACAATTTTTAAATAAAGTTTTACAAATGCTTTTAAATAAAAAAGTAAAACAACCTTTTGTTGACACTCAAAAGGTTGATCAGCTTATTCATCACATTAATCACGAATCCACTCATGGATTGATAAGAATACAAATCTCAGATCATTCTACTCCTCATTGAGTAGTAAAATGAAAAACAAAAGGGTTATTTGTACGTTTAATTCTTAGGAATGAGATGAAGTTATGTCTTGAAACAAAAGCTCATTGAGCGAATATAATGAACAAAATAATATCAAAGAGATAATATATCACAGAGATACAACAAGAAGCGACGATTAGATATACCGGAAAGTGGAAGACTAGACAAGGTTTTAAATGAAAATCAATAGTTTGTCAATAATTTGTGCAAGATCTGTGAGGTTTAGCGAACAAAGTTGTAAATACCTCTTAGGACTTCCTTCTCTTAAACTCTGGAAAGTAACTTAATAAGGATAAACTCGCATTGGATATCTTCTATGAAAATAAAAGAAGAAAAGAGCAAAAAAACTTAACCCATTCATTGTATTCTTTGGATAACACGTTCCTTGCACTAGTTTGAGCGTAAAGTTTGTCTCCAATATCAAATGGGCGAGCAGAACAGAGAGAGGAGACAAAAGACGTACATGGGGCACCGTATTCACCCACGCGCACCGAGCTTGCAGTTCAGAGCATAGCCCGCCATCCTTGTATTCCCGGAGTGCCAAAACTTCTTTCAGTCACGGACAGTGTATAACGAATAAACTTCGCGCCAGCTGCATTGAGTTCACGTGAGCAGAGGCGTTCACGAAATCTGCTCACCAAGCAAATGTTTGTTTGTCCTCTTTATGTCACTCGTTGCACACGGAATGACACGATTGGAAACTGAGAGGGAGTGGAAAAAAAGGACGGGAAATACAAAATTTAAGAATGAAAACTTCACCCTCAAAAAACGAGTATGAAAAACAAAAAACGTGATATTTACAAATAAATATGATTTAATGATAATACTTCCTTTCAATAACTAAAACTGTGGAAAGTTGTAATATAATTCTTCTTTTTCATTATGTTTGTTTCTTATAGTTGACGATCATTCAAATAATCTCTCTGTTAAAGTATTAAAGATCGGAATGTCGATCACAGAAACTCTAGTAACGTACTTCGTATTCTGAAACATCTTGTTCGGATACACATCTCGTAATTTTTCTTTTCCAGAATAATTGGTTCCTTGAATATGCGTGATACCGGGAGAGGTAGCTCAGTGGATCAACTGATGTTACTGCAGCGCCTCTGACTGGGAAATCCTAGGTTCGAGTCCTGGCGTCGGCAGGATTTTCGACACTAGCTTTTCAGCTAGGTCGTGTTCAGTCGCTGTCTGGAGGAGAATTCTTGCGGCCGTGGTTTCTCCTATCAACACCAGGTGAACGCCGGAGCAGTACCCTAACAAACGGGCCACGGACCGCGTGCGATCTGTCCTTCCTCTTCCTTGTCCTATCCTCTCCCCTTACACACACACACTAACATGCACTACACTACCACATATTCCGGGAGGCTGGTCGGCAGCTTAGAACTTGTCCCGACTTGACACGACTTAGTGTGTGTGTGTAAGGGGAGAGGATAGGACAAGGAAGAGGAAGGAAAGATCACGCGCGGTCCGTGGCCCGTTTGGTAGGGTACTGCTCCGGTATTCGCCTGGCGTTTATCGGATAAACCACGGAAAACTACCGATCAGAGCAGCCGGCCGCTAGAATTCTTCTCCAGACAGACTCGACCTACCTATGAGATTGAGGGACTGAGCGAGTTGAATTTTTAAGTATAAAACGTGAAAGCAAAGATACAGTGAAATTGAAACGTTTAATAAAGAGTACAAATTATGTGAAAAAGTGGGAATAAAAATTAGAGTTAACCTTAGGCTGACAGAAATAGCCAGAATAGTTGGTATTTTTGCTAGAAATTTAGTAAGTAAAATATTTTAGTGCGAATAATAAATTGTATTTAATAAAAACTACTGATTCTGCAAGAATTAATGACATTCTTTTGATCCATGGTTACGAAAAGAAATGTAGAACATCTACTTACATTTCATGCTATTTACATTAAATTCTGTTATAGGTAGTAAATGTAGTTACAGTGAATGCTAGTTAGTCTGAAGGTACAGTGATTTTGTTAACATAGTTCCTCAATTGTATGGCGTATAATTGCATCGCCTATTCTTCAAGAGGCGAAGAGGACCTATCAGAGTCATTGTTCTGATCTATAAATTAGCTCATCGTTATAGTTCTTCTCCTGCTCCTCCCCCTCGAAAAATCAGTATATATCTTCGCTATGCATAAGATCTGGGCTGACACACGAACTTACGAAATCATGTGAAGGTTTTTTTGGGAGTTTCGTTTTATCATGTATCGCTTTGTTTGCTTGGATATTAGTTGCATTTGTATTTGTTCTTAAATTTAGGGCAGACACGTTTGACTATATATAGATTAAAGGAAATAAAAAATAACTTAATCGTGTTATTTAACAGCAGTTTCTACGAGTGATGTGTTACTGGAAAACTATGTTCTCACATTACTGAAAAATTCTCAACATTTCGTAAACAAAACAAGCGATAAATAACTTATTTCCAGCGTGACATGTTGATTTGTGTGCTAAAGCGCAAAAAAAGCGTACAAAATAATCCAGTTTTCCAGGTTTTGCAATGCGCGTACAACAATGTAGGCTGTTATTCATACACAGGAGTATCTTAAGTTATTAGTATTCGGAGGGAACGTTCTGAACCATCATAGTAAATAAATTATGACTGAGATAAACAAATTAACGAATTTTGTGCTTCTTGCATCATTGAAGGACATCCATAATCCTCATTAGGATATTTGAATGCAAATATTAATTGACCTGTCAGAAGATGTTCAGGGTGAAAGGATTGTTTTCTAATTTCATGCGTGTGATTGGAGAATTCTACTGTCATTTTTATAGAATACTTCAAAATTGAGAAAATATAAGAAAAATACGGGTGTGTTTTGGGGAACCAAACAGTTTTTTTAAATTATGCTTTATTTAATTGGTTGCATGAACTACCTGGTCATTAGCGACGTCAATTAGAATACAGTATTTACAATGTACAACAAAACATACCACAAAATTTGAAATTAAAGCACGAAAACATTTGTCAAAATAAGTATAACATAATATAATATAAACAAAGAAACAATAACCAGAATACATATTGGGCATTAATAATACATTATTTGACATAACATTGCGACAATATTCGTGTTTAACAGATTTTTGGTTTCTTACAGCCTATTGATAAGGTCCTTTAAAAATTCAAAGACATTTTCAATGTGTTGTTACTTGTTAAGGATTTCTGGGAGAGCGAGAGGTATTGCATATTCTTTACGGATACATGGTTGTAAATGGAACAGAACAATAATATGTGTGGTACGGAAAGGGCTGATTGGCATTGGTCACATTTTTTGCATTTCTTTTGTTAGTAAATGCTGATCGGTAAGTTTGGAATGGCCAATTCTTAAATGGGTTTAGTTTGTATCAAAGAGTATAGTTTGATATTTCCTCTTCTGAAGGTAAGGAAGGTGTTCGTCGAAGATACTTTTCCTGATCTGACGTAATTGGTTTGGTGATTTGGTCCATTCAGTATTCCAAAGATCCTTGTTTCTTTCATGAAGCTCTTTTTTGATGTCATTGTGGGAAACTAGATATTCTTCAATAGGTGAATTAATAAAGAATCTTGCTGCTTCATCAGCTAATATATTACCGGCAATACCCCGGTGCGATGGGATCCAAATGAGAATTATTTCATTGTTGATGTGTAATAAGTCATAATATAAGTTAGCTATTACATTTATTGTAGGTTCCAGGTTTTCAGTATTACTTAAGCTTACTAGCACACGTTTCGAATCTGTAAAAATAACAAATTTGTTTTCGGTTTGTTCTTGAATATATTTGAAGGCGAGTCGAATGGCATACGCTTCACAGTAAAAAAACATAGAGCAATAATCATTTACCCTTGACTGTATTAGTGTCTCTTTTCTTCGTACTGCACAGCCAGCTCCAATCTCTTTACGGGAGCTATCGGTGAAGATGTGTGTATATCCAATGTATATGTTGTAGATTTCGTTGAAGTAAGCTTGGTAAATTACCGTGTTTGTCTCTTTTTTGGGAAGATCATTAAGGCTGATGTTGATATTTATTAGGGAAGGAATCCATGGAGGTATTTTGTTAATTATGGTAGTTCGAACAGTAGGAAATGTGAAGTGGATTTCTTCAAGATATTGGATCAGGAGATAATAAACTGGTTTCGGAGAATACTTTTTCTGTGTGTACTTATCATAATATTTTCTGGAAAAACATTCTTATAAACAGGGTTATTAGGAGTGGATGATAGTTTGCTGGTATATGAAAAACAGAGTTTTCTTCTTCTGATATGAAGAGGTTCTTCATTGGATTCCACAAGAATGCTCGAAATTGGACTTGTTCGATATGCGCTAATGGCTAATCTTAATCCGGCTAAGTGAACTGGATTAAGACTATTTAATATTGTTGGCTTAGCTGACTGTAAATAATTCTCATTCTATCTTAGAACGAATAAGAGCTTTGTATGTTGAAAGTATAACATTTCTGTCGGCTCCCCACGATGCTGATGAAATAGCTTTTATTATATTCATTATTCGAGGCATTCAGCTTTTAAATTCTTAATACGTGGTATCCATGTTAGTTTAGTATCAAATAATATTCCTAGGATTTTGATTAGGCTAGAACATTTAAGTTGTGGTCCTATTGTAAGTTTTAACTGATCAGATAAGTTACCCCTTTTATTAAAGACTATACATTCAGATTTGGTTTTAGAGATCTTGAAACCTGTCGTATTGGACCAATCATGAAGTTCATTCAGAGTGGTTTGGAGGAACTCTTGAGATGTTTTAATATTTTTTCCACTTAATTTTACAGTGATATCGTCTGCAAACGAGTATACTCTCATTAGTCGATGGACATGATTCGTGATATCATTTATGGCAATTAAGAATAGTAGTATACTAAGCACGAATCCTTGAGGCACTCCGTTTTTAATTGTTTATTTGTTCTATAAAATATTATTTAATTTAACTTGTTAAGATTTATTCTTCATAAACTGGGTTATGAAAGTTACTAGTTGGCCATCTATTACCATTTTGTAGAGAAATTTGATGATTCGATCTTACCATACCATAAGCCTTTTCCATGTCTAAACTAACAGTCACAAGATGTTGGTCTGTTATAAAGCCATCACAAATGTCACTATGGATGTTTACTAGATGATCAGTTGTAGAACGATTTCGTCTGAAACCACTTTGGAATGATCAAATTTTCTTATAATATTCGAGGTACCAGTTAAGTCTTCTACTGGCAATTGTTTCCAGTAATTTGCAGAGGGTGGACGTTAAGGAGATAGGTTTGTAGTTATTCGGATTGGTTGGATCTTTGTTAGGTTTAATAATCGAAATAACTATAGATTCTCTCCATTTGTCAGGAAATGAACCAGTGGTTATTATTTCATTGAAGAGTTGAGTTAGATATTCAATAGTATTTGTCGGCAGTTCTTTAAGAAAGACATTGTATATTCCATCTGGTCGTAGACTTAAATTTCTAGTATGAGATAGTACAATCTCAACTTCTTGTACTTGTACGGGATAATTTAATGTAGAATTACTTGAGGAATTTTGTTGAATAATTTTATCCATAGTTATATTCTAATTAGATTTATATTTTTGAAATTCTTTGTTAAAGAAACTACAGCTTGAGTTATTAGCAAATGTAGAAGCTAGAACGTTCGCAATTTCTTCCTTAGAAGAGGTAATTCGGTGTATTTGTGTAACATAAATATAGGTTAGATATGCTGCTTGTAGCAACCATTGATAGCTTTAATTTTTTTTCCAATTGTCTGCTGGGTTGGAGAAGCAATTTATTGATGAGATGAAGTTAATCCAAGACAGCCTTTTATTTTCTTTGTATATTCGTCTTGCTTGAACTCGAGTTCTTTTATATTCAACATGGTTTTCTGTGGTTGGATGCCTCTTGTATTTATTGAAAGAGTGTCTGTATAATTTATGAGCATTTTTTCAGTCTTCATTCCACCAAGGGAGTTGTTTTATTTTTCCTGAAGATTTTGGAATTGTTTCATTAGCTATTTTGAGGATGAGATCAGTCAGTTTCTCAATGTTTTCATTGAGGGAGATTGAGAAAGTTTCTTCTAACATCTTAATTTCATTTATTTAAGTTGATATTTCCTTGTATCTGTCAAAGTTAGCATCTTGGAATTTCCATCTAGGAGGAGAGTTATTGCAAGCAAACATTGAGGTATTATTGAGGTAAGATTTGAGAATGGGAAAATGGTCACTTCCATGTACGTCTTCTGTAGTACTCCAGTACCATTTATTAGCAATACAGGATGAACATACAGTTAAATCAATAGCACTTAACCTTTTATGTGTATTATTAAGGTGAAAATATTGATTTTTGTTAAGTACCAATATATTTGGATCTTCCGATATTTTTTTTATAATCTTTCCTTTACTGTCATTTTAATAAGATCCTCATATTAGGCTGTGACTATTAAAATCACCTACCAAAATAAAAGGTTTAGGTAGCTGATCTATGATTTTTAATATTTCATTTTCTGTAAAATTATAGCTATTGGGAAGGTAGATATTACAGAAATTGGTTTAGTGGTGAGTTGTAGTTGACATTTACATAATTGAAATGATTGAAGGCGTTGTCATTGTCAACAAATAAAAAAAATAAATAATTACTATTGTTGACAATGACCACGTCTTCAATCATTTCAATCAGATATTACAGATACTCAAATATTTTCTTCCCATGTCAATTTTGAGTGCTGTACATTCAATATTCTGCTTGAAGAAGTTTAACCATGGATTTTTGGTTATTTCTTTCCTTAGGTATATAGAATAATTTTTTAATTGTGAATCACTCACCACTCTTTCTGGATTATTAGTTTCCTGTGAGCATATTACATCTGGATTATATTTATAAATTAGAATTAATTGTTTTTTCTTTGAGGCCTAAATCCATTGATATTCCATTGTAATATGCTTTCAACCATTGTTAGTTAATATTTAATTTAAGGGGGAAGATATTTTAATTTGTATCTGTTTTTTAATTTTTAATTCTTTTTTGGTTTAAATTTTTTTTTCCTTTAATTTTGGATATGGGAGTTGATTTACATCAGGGGTAAATTCTAGAGCAATTTCAATTACCTCGGTACATTTTTTAGCTTTTTCTAGAAAACTCTTCATTTACATAAAATGTAAGGGATATTTGTTGTTTGGGTCCAATAGTAGGTTCAGAGGGGTCAGTTGTGTACCAAGTTCTTCAGATTTTTCCAAATTAGTTCTTTCTAGTTGTGACTTTTTATGATTCTTCTCTTTTTATTTTGCAGAGAGATCATTATTGAAATGATTTTCAGGCTCTGATGGGGGTTCAATTGATGGATCTGAGGATGTTGGTGATGAGGATATAGGTCTTTACTTAATCAAGTTATTTGTGGGGTTTCTTTGATTGTGGGGTCTGATGAGCAGGGAAGTCAACAGATTGAGGTTGGGTTAATATAGGGACATTATTATTGGCCTCAATCTCCTTCATCCAAGCGTTTTCTTCACTCACTTTTGTGTTAATAGTTTCTTCAATTTGGGTGGATAAGTCAGATGGTGGAGGTATTTTTGAGATGATATTCACATCAGTAGAAAAATGTTTTATTTTTCATTTATGTCATCTGCAGGTTGAGAATTTGTTATAGAAGATATTGGTTATTTTGTTGAATAACTTCAGTTTCCATTTCATTATTTTCATTGGGTTTATTGGGACAAATCTGAGCTATATGTCCTTCTTGATCACAAATAACACAAGTCATGATATCAGTAAAGAAGTATATACGGTATGAGGTATTGTAAAAATAAACAACAGTTGAATAAGGTAATTTGTTTAAATCTTCAGGTTCTATGTACACTTGTCTTCTGAAGCTCATAATATGCGAGAAGACTGGTTCTGATATTCCTGCTTTTATGAAAGAGATCTTGGAGGATATGGTAATTTTCATTTTAGTGAGTTCCTTTTCAATTGTAACATGTGGTATGATTGGTCACACATTAGATATAATTACTCTTTTAAGTTTCCTAATAAGTTATCTAACACTGAGTACATGATTCTTTATAACAATAGTTTTGTTTTTATTAGTGAATTTGTCTGCAATGGCTTGAATAGATATAAAGATACATATTCGGTTGTTAGATATGCGTGAAACAAATCTAATATTACTAACGTCAACAATAGAGGCCACTTTGCTAACATAATTTTTAACTGAAAGTACTTATTGGGCTTAGATTACAATTGCTTGTTCTTTAGATGGAAAGGAATATGATGATGTAGCACCTGCATAAGATTTCTTTAATGACATACCTTGTGAATCCGTACTGTTTGGGGTTATGTCTCTCCTGTAGTCGGGAGAATCCATTTTTCTTGGAGGTATAGCTGCATCTGCAGCTATACGTGAAATTTAACGTGATGATATACTATGTTTTGGTTACAGTATTAGCAACAAACTTATATAGTTCAACCAAGGTAGGTAAATCATTCGTTTTCCGTTAGTAGACCACTGTTCACAGCACGACCTACTTGCACAGCACGACCTACTAGCACGGCATCTCGAAGTGAACTGGAAACAGTGTTTTTTTTAATTCATGTTGAAACACAGGCAGTTACAGTTTGATTTCTGAAGGTTTCTGAAATATTTATTTTATTAGCCCGGATCACAAGTACAAAGAGAATGCAATTGCATCTATATTATTGTACGGCTATTAAATTTGAAAATAATAATAACATACAACGAAAACTTCAGTTACTATAACAAGACAAATTTTATGGAAAGTCAACTGAGTAAAATATTGTATTTAATTACATACGGTAGAAATAGTTTCAATAAAATACTCAACTTTCGTCATTGTACCATTTTATTTTAACATTGTGATCAAGATAAAAAGGGAAATGTAGTTTTTTTGACAACAGGCATTAACATAATTACGAAATGATTGTCATTTGTCTACTTTTAAAATACTCTTTCGTTTAGTGAACTAAATATTCTCGTTAATTCCATGAAAAATCGTTAATAGCAAGCGTACACGTTCTAATTCCTCTTTGTATTCATAATCTCAATATTAAAGCGTATTTAATTTACGCAGAATACCAGGCACGTCTGAATTTGTTGTTTCTTTTGTTACTTTGTTATTATTTGTTATTATATGTTATTTATTAACGCTGAAGATAGTTGCTTGAAGTTCGTGTTTTATTATTCCAATTTTTTTAATTGTTATCAGGGGACCATAAGGCATGTAATTCCTTTTAAAACTCGAAATCGATTTTCCGCAGCATTACATAACTTTCTCCGTACAACTGTGCCGCACTACTATAGTGGGTTGATAGTGAAGTGCGACGCGGGGGGTTATAGAGGAACAAATGGTGTCGCGATTGCATACCACACCCCAAAAGAGCCAGTAGCAAGTCGAACTGACAGACTGCATTGTAAATATCATGTTACAATTAAACGTAGAGATAGGATATAGTTGTAAGTTTAAGATAAGTTAGATATTATGCACTCCACTATAATATATCTGTACCCATTATAAAGTTATAAATTATATAAATAATACGCATACAAGTATAAAAAAATAGGGTATACTGCAATTTTACTTTATTACATGGGCTATGTGGAATTGATAAGTTTTGGTTGCTATTTAACATTGTCATGACCATGAGTACGGAAATGTTTCGTTTTTCTTTAGTTTAGAAATTTACTCATTGAAAATAAAACGAGACTAAAGCAAAAATATTTCGGCAAAGGAAAGAAGCCTTAATGAATCAGATTTTAATTAAACAACTGATAGACTACTGCTAACTGTTAACTACTTCCATCTCCTGTTATGCTTTTCTGTTTATATCTGTTGCAATACTGTCACGCAGCAGGAATCTCCGTCGAAGCGTGGCCCCTTCTCAATTACCGTGGGCCAATAAACATGCAAATTATATCCCCAGCCTCGAATCCCACGAACAGGGCGGAACCGACGGATTACATCTATGAATTAGCTCTGAAGATGTTTGTCGATACCACAGCGTAGCTAGTTGGAGGTAACAGCACTTCACCCAACTGAAACAGTTGTGAATGATGCATACTTCACCTCTTGGTTACACCCAGAAAATTTTCAGAATAAAGCTTTTCCTAAAGTTTTAGAATGGACGGGATATAATGAACAATGTAAATAAGAGTTACACTTTTCTTTTTTTATGAGGTAAAATAAAGAACTGAAAATTGGAATGTTTATTGAAAAGTTTAAGCATTAATCAATTTAATTTTTATTATAATTTTTATGAATGCCCGACTCCAACTTTCTTGTGTAATTGAGTACTACTTACGCGGAGCAACGTCCTAACCAATACAGACCGAGTATTTTCTAAATACTTACTCTGTTAAAAAGATAAAATTGGTCGGCGGAGTTTATTAAATGAATCAGCCTTCTTTTCCCAATAACATAGTTGCATCGTTTATTAAAGTAAATTCGTTGTTAATTATAAATTTTGGCTTTATGAAATATAGTACCACTGGGATGCCATTAAATTTCAATATTACTTATTTTATATATTAAACGACTTATAATGTCTGCTTTGCCCTGCCTTTGCAAAGAATTATTACAATTGCTTGAACGACGCTTACGGTTTGTAAAAGAGTTATATTCATCCAATGCACACTGTTAAAGTGAAGTTCCCGCGACGAGTCTAGGCGGGCACCGGGAATCTTCTGTTCTTCTATCTGGATGTTACTTCAAACGAAAGTTAATTGTCCCTAAATCTACTATTAACTAACACAAACTATTTACACTGAATAATTTTCCGAATGTCTCGACCGGGAGCGGTAGCGCAGTGCATCAACTGATGTCACTGCAGCGCCTCTGACGGGGGGCCCTAGGTTCGAGTCCTGACGGCGACACTAGCTTTTCAGCTAGGTCGAATTCAGCCGCAGTCTGGAGGAAAATTCTAGCGGCTGGCTGCTCTGATCGGTAGTTTTCCGTGGTTTCTCCGATCAACACCAGGTGAATGTCGGAGCAGTTCACTAACGAACGGGCCACGGACCGCGCGCGATCTTTCCTTCCTCTTCCTTGTCCTATCCTCTCCCCTTACACACACACTTACACTAACATGCACTACACTACCACATATTCCGGGAGACTGGTCGGGAGCTTAGAGCTTGTCCCGGCTGGGGCGCTGCCCCGCTTGTGGATGAGTCCTGGTTAGGGGGAAACCCCACTAGCCGACGGTAGGTCGGCTAGCGGGGTTCCCTTGAAGTAATGTTTGAATATGGCAGTTGAAGTACACTGAGTCCCGATGACTTCCAATAGCACGACATGGCATCGCTAATTACGACAGTAAGATAAAAAATAAGATCAACGTTCCCCGAATTTGTACTTTTATGTAAAAGCGTGTGAGCGCATGGGCTCGACCGGTCTCGACTGTGCAGACAATGGCGACTGACAAACTCCGCGGACCGAGGGAACTTTTGTGTAGGCGGTGTCCCGGGATGCCTCGCCCGAGTTGCTCGGTTTGTGCCACCTATCAGCTATAAGCTCTTAGGCAAAATGAGAGTGTTTGGTAACAAATGTTTTTCCCCTGTCTTCCGTGCTCTGAAGTATCCGCATACCCGGCTTCGATAATCCCGCAAGTGAGTTAGGATCCAATATGTGCTTCGAGGAACTTTGAATCTATGGTTCGAACTATCCCTGACACTCAGGAGGCCTTTGCTCGGGATTCAAAATAATACGTTTCAGATTTATTATTAATTATGCAATTAATTGTTTGAACTTGGTGGCGAAATATTTGAACTTTAGATTACGCTAAATTGACCAACAACTAAGAAGTTTATAAAATAATGTATAATTTTACAAAGAAATCCTGTACAGCATCCCACTTCTCATCTAACTGCGCTACATTACACTGAACTGTAAGGTATCCCTTACATTACTTTACCTAACAATACTGCACGTACTAAATAATAATAATCTTCGTTTACGGTTTAGGCCAGAAGATCTGTTCACTGTTACTTATTTTACGGTTTAGGCCAAAAAGCCTGTTTCGACGTCACTTCATCCTTGTCTTGGTAGACAAGGATCTCTTTTTCCAGCTGGTCGATAATGGTAGACCACTTTTGTGAGCGTATAATATTTCATTCCTTGTAGGTGTTAAGTCCACGCTGAACATTTTTCTTTATTTTGTTTAATATGGAGAAAATGTTGAGGTATTTTCGGTTTCTGAACTGGTCTAGAAGGCTGCAGACTTTTACTTCTTTTAGGAATCTCATTTCAGAAGCTTGTATATTACTACTTTTCTTCCTCTTGAATACCCATGACTCGTTCCCATACAGTAAAACTGGTAATGCTATTTTTAGTTGCGTCTCTCTTCTTGTCTTCGAGAGCATCTGTCTTATTGTCCCACACATTTGTTGGGACACAAACCGATGCAGTTTGATATCGATATCGTTCTCGTAATCGTAGCTAAAGTCGCAGCCAAGGGAATTAAAACTTCTCACAAGTTGCATCGTTAAGTTGTAGATAAATATTTTTGATCTGATTGAGAATTTGTCTTAAAAAGCTATTACTTTACTTTTTTGACAGAGATTTTGAGATTGTAATCTTTCAAGATATTACTAAATATATTAGATGAGGAGATATATCGTCCATTTTTGACATTAAGATACGTATACAGAATGTATGGGGAGGAAATGTCGAAAATTCTAAATAAAGCTCTTAAGATAATTTTAAGCACATTTCTGTCTAATAAACTACTTAAAAAGTAGTGTAATTGTGTAAATTGGGTGCTTTTTTATTTCTGGGTTAATTTTACTTTCTGAACAAATACATTAATTTCTTTTGTAAATAATAAACATTTTACATGTTTCTGGAGTGTTTCTATGCTTCTGCAATGAACATGTTTGCCTTGAAAGCATTTCTTCAACCAACGTTTCAGTACTTATTGCGGCTCAGCCATTTAGAATTTCCAAGAAGATTATTACACGAAATATATTTAACATTGTCTTAAGAGCTTATTTTAGATTTTCGACTTTTCCTCCCTGGATATCCTGTACATACGGCCTACTGGGATAAAACAGAGATCGGCAATGTTTTCGATGATATGAAGACGGTCAACTGAAGAAGACGGACTGAATCAACAACCAGATAGTAAATGGACGTTGTCGAATGAGGATTGGCGGGATATTTAATGGAGGAAAATATTACGGAAAAGTAAATGGACTAGAATATTTGAGAGTCGATAGTGAAGTGTACATATAGAATTGGACACAAAGAAAGGAGGTTCGGTTATGTGAAAGATGAAGAAGGTAAACCTAGATACTGTTCTTGAAAATTGTTAAATTAATTAAATGTATTGTTCTTTTCATTTTGTTATTACTACAAAAAATATTCTATTTTGTTTTGAAATTGAAAGCGTTTATTTAATTAAATGTATTGTTCTTTTCACTTTGAAAACAATATTGTGTGAAGAATTTTGTTATTACTACAAATAAATATTCTCTTTTGTTTTGAAATTGAAAGCGATTTGATTTAACATTGTAAAAATGTATTGTTCTTTTCAGTTTGAAAACAATATTGTGTGAAGAATTTTGTTATTACTACAAATAAATATTCTATTTTGTTTTGAAATTGAAAGCGATTTGATTTAACATTTTGGCAATTAGCCATATTGAAATATATAGTGTATGTCATAGAATCATAAAAAAAAGGTTAATTTTCCCCTTTGAGTAAATTTTTTAATGGCAAAGTAAAATCCATCTTAGTAAATTATACTACAGTAATCAGTAAAGAGTAATATTTGAAACTAAATTGATCGGCAAATAATGTGCGAATGTGTGAAACAAGAGAGGTCAAAAGGAACCTCTTGTGTAATTCCTGACGTAACGCTTCCGGAAGTAGATAAGTATATTTCGATTCGAATTTCCTCTAAACGAAGTAGTGCGTTTATTCACGCCACTACCTTCATGTCTGTCACTGAATCCATTAATTTCTTTAGAAGACATCGTGTGGGGCAACATAAAAATTGGCAAAATCTATTACTATCGCGTCAACTCTTCCACCTTCATCAATTTCATCAGTTATGTCCTGTAGAAGTAAGACAAACTGACTTTTGTAAGAGAGACCGTTCATTAAAACCGTGATGACTAAAGACCTGAAAAATATGTAGTATAAAACGTCAAAATATGTACATAAATATGTAATGAAAACAGTACGAAAAAAAAAAAAATTTTAAAAAAAATATTTTACTTAATACGAAATTACATTGATCAAAAATGTCCTAAATAAATTTTAAAAATATACAAACGTCTTAAAAATGATTTGGAGAGCACAAGCTGATGCACACTTTCCTCCATATAACTTTCCCGTAAGTAATAAAAGCTTCATCCATTGCTACCCAGGACCATATTCTTGCAGTCAGATTAGACGCAATAGAAGACATTGTACGAACTGGCGATATCTACAATCACTGTGGCGTGAAACAGTCATTGAAGTGTTACATGTCGGCGATCGATAGTTTCTCCGAAATTAAGGTAAATGGTCACGAAATACGGCGTTTGTGATACTTTTGACACTTAAAGGTGAAAATGATCTGTCGTCAATGCGCATTTCCCGCTACTAAAATAAGCTGAACTGAGAACATCATGCGTTTTCACAGAGGGTGTCTGGAGCAGACAGCATGCAGTAATAATGTAGGAAAAAATGTTGATTTTCTTTTTAAAATTCTTTTCAAAAAACTGTTTAATAAAACTGAAGAAAATTGATAGAATAAAAATATTTTGTGAAAATACCAAAATATGTAAGATATGTAATATAGTATCAAATATGTAACGGAAAAATTGGATATTATGTTAGAACGACGACGATTCGCCAAGATTGCAAATCTGAAAACAGTAAGTAGAAAGACAAAAAATATGTAATTACATAAAAATTCAGTATCTAGTGATGACCCTGATGCAGCCACTCTTTAAGCCTCCAACTATTTTTTGCTGTAACTAGTAATTAGTTGTTTCATGTGTATGAATACTGCTGATGTAACGTTTATCGGTCTGCAGTTTCTAAAAACAGAGAAGATAAAGGTCGACAGAGATTATATGACTTTTTTATTATTAACGATGAACTGTGTCACAGATTATGATATATTTGCCTTTTATAGCACGAATAATTACTCACCACACATTCAGCCCATCGCAATGAGAGAGTCATGGGGAGATAGAGGAAAACCGAACAGACGGCCGCCGTTTTATCGCAAAGATGTCCAATACTCGTGTCATCACAATAATGTGTCTTTTAAGAATTAACTTTGATTCTGTTATAAATTAAAAATGCAATGCAAAATGTTATACAAAAAATACGACTCGTTTATAATGTTGCTTTATTGCATTTGTACAAATTTGAAAATTCGTTCCTTGAAGCAGTCGTTTTCAAAACATGTACTTATGCAATAAAGCTAAACATTACAAATTAGTTGCGTAATAAACTATTACACTTGACAAAACAGTTAAATTGCTTATGTCGATGAAATAACTTATTACAACTTACTTTTGGTTTTCCAAAAACCTATTAGTAAAAGTATTAATTTTTGTACACGACGAGACGTTTCGCATGATTTAAAAATCCCGATTTATCAGCTTCCTTAAAAATGTATCATTTCTAAACGATCTCACCCATGTTTTACCAACATTGCCATCACCATAATATTGCTCACGTATTTGCTTTTTCAACTGCATTGCAATTTTCTGCATGGTCAGTAGTTAGCTTGCAATAATCCTCCCTCGAAGCTTCATTCGCTTTGACTTGAGTACCCCACATAGCTCCCAGCCGACGTTTCCATCTCATTGACTTCCCCACCGCCATGCTTTTTCCCTTCCGCCCCATCCCCACTACCAGTCGAGCGCCAGCTCGCCATCCGCCCGTGCTCTCTCGCCCGCGCTCTCGCCCGCCGGCGCTCCGCCCGCCGGCGCTCTCGCCCGCCGGCGCTCTCGCCCGCCGGCGCTCTCGCCCGCCCGCGCTCTCGCCCGCCCGCGCTCTCGCCCGCCCGCGCTCTTGCCCGCCCGTTCGCCGACCAGCCCGTGAGCGCGCCAGCCTTTCTTCCCACCCTCCCGTCCGCGCGCCCGCCCGCCAGACTACTCGCCCACCGCCCCCCCCGCCCGTCCGCGCGCCCGTCCGCCCGCGCCGAGGGCGCTCACAATGCGAGGCAGGCTGGGAGTCGGGGTGCGCGGGCGGGGTCTCGTCGCTTCGCATCTGAATGCTGTGCTCGGCTTAACGATTGCCAATCTCCTTGCCGGCCCCGCCCCCTCGCCGCTTCGCTTTTTCCCCGCTGCGCGCTGATTCCGCGCCCGCGAATTCGCACGCCCAGCCCTCGCCAATCGAAGGGGAGAAATTGAACAGGAAAATGGCCCAGCGGAGCATGACGCGTGTATACCAATGCTGACGAGCAGTAAACGAAGTGACATGGAGATTCATGCGGGTTCGTTCCTCTTTAAGGAATTTCTACAAGAATGGGGAATATCCAGATATTTAATACAATAATTAAAAATATTTGTGTAATTTCAAAATATACTGTTTTCTCCAATTTAACTCTCTGTAATTGTTTTACCAATACATGAGATTCTAACAAACGTATCATCTGTTTCCTACAATATCCATTAAATGAGGCTTTCCGACCAGACGCAGAAGTCAATCTTCATTAAATCTGAATACCTGTACAAAAACAGTAAATCGGCGTCAGTGCATTCGAAATAATACTGATTAAAACGGGAATGCGCAGCAGACAGGAAGTTTTTTCCTCTTGGTGTTATTACTTATCAATTATTCAGATCATGCCCTCAGTTAAATCATTTAAATATCATGACCTCATAAAAATATTCTAATATCCTAATCTGAAACCTACCTGTTTGAGAGGAAGGAGGAGGCCGAGAGACAACTTGAGAATTTAATCCCAGAGAAGTCGAAAAGAGAGAGATTTAAGAAAATTCTGAAGGTAAGCAAAAAGTAAAAGGAATCGAATCTTCATCTAAAGCTGTGCTCAGCTTCTAAATGCCTCGGGTTAAGTCGGGGGGAGAGGCCGTTGTAAAACAAACGGTGGTTGGTTCTCACACTCTTCTTTCTAAACACAAGCTCAAACAACTTTTTATACAAAAATCCTTAGTCTTTTAAATATAAAGATTTTTTGCAATTTTCTAAGCGTCACAGATTTTTATGAAAATTGGAACGATACCATTCTTTTAAATGCATTTTCTTCTATGCAAGTAAAAACTTAAAGAAAAAATTCAGCCATGGCTCAGGCCCTTTATGTAAAGTGTCCCCCAAAATTAAAATATGTTATTAATCTCCTGGACGCCTAACTTAGATGTCGTATTTACCAAATTCCAACCTAAAAGCTCCTAATCTGATAGAGTTATGCGTGATCCAGGTACCTATCCATCCATCTAGATCCCGATTTCCGGGTACAAAATCGCGGGTAACTCCAATGATTGCAGAATTGCATATACCGATCTTAAGCATCTTTTGAACAAAGCTAATAGGCCTCAATCCTGCCGTGTAAGCAGACTCAGAAAAACCTTAAATACTGATTCTACGATCGAAAATTCCAGATATTATTGAAGTTACAATATTTTTCCTCCCGATTGAAGCGTTCTCTATACGTTGTCCCTATTTGGGAAGGCCATTTGAACGTTTTTCATATTTGTAATTTTATTTGAGCTTTAGGTTGTGCTCGCTTTTGAGACGATTCTGACTTCCAAGCAATATGATTTCTATAATACTATTTAATGTAGTAATAATTCCTATTGATGCCTCACTATCTAAATATCTACGCTCCTTAATAATACTGTACTTTTATAAATCGACGAACGACTTAGTAGATTGGGGACACTAAAAATTTATTCTGTTCAAAAATGATTGATTTGCGGGATCTACCAAAAAAGTCGACCTTTTTCAATAGCATATTTATAACATTTATTGGAAACTCAAATAATATTCAAGTTTTGAGTTTGATATTAAATTTACCGAAAAAAGCTCATTAAATTGATTTTAGGCGTGACTTTTAATTAAAATATCAATCTATTCAATTTATTAAGGTCTTTACAATATCTCAATATCAGTACTATGCAAACATTTCTAGATTTAAACTTCACGGCGTTCTTTGCGATGCTTACAGTTTGTTTACATACAGCTTGCGCTGACGTCGGAATGGAATTTCTCCGCGTGGAATGTATAGAGTCATATAGAAATCTTCTCTTCTTGTCTTTGATGTTCTTGAAGTCCTGTAATTAGAATTGTCGCCCACCAAATACAATTATTAATCGCGTGTTCTCTTAGTTTAAAAAATGTAAGAATGAAACTATTATAAATTTGAATTTCTAAATCTAATGACGTTAATGATAACAAAAAATATTTGCACATAAACGAATTCGCGGACGTCGCAGTTGGGCATTTGTACTTCGACTTGTCGACTTCGACTTCACGTTGTCTAAACGTCCTATTCCCGAATAATAACAACAATCAAAATCCATTTTTAACAATAATTACAAGAAATTACAACTGAAATTTAACGTTTAGCCGCACATTAATTATTTAACCTCTTAGAAAACAAATTCTAAGTTATCGACCATCCGCGTTCACAAACTTCATTAATATAAGTTTACGTACGTTGCGTTTTGCGTCTAAATACCGTCTAAGAAATTATATTAAAAAAGGTCTCTCCCGTTTTCACTTGTTTTCAATTTTTTTATAATCAATTTCATCTATGATCTTTCCCATTTTATACAGTGTAATGGTTCCCGGTTATCCCCTCTGCTATCCTTGCCCCGCTTGGCAGCCAAAGTAATGGTTCCTTTTCCCCTTTCCTTTTTCGACTATCTAATATTTCCCCCCGGCTACCCTGGAACTCGCGTTGGGCAGCCAAAATGTAATGATTCTAATACCGTGGATAAGATGGTGGTCCTATACAGGAATCCAAGCGAGGTGACTGGATTGTGTGCTAGGCATTGGACAGCCAAATGTAATGGTTCATTTTCCCCATATTTTTGTTCGTTCGTTTATTATTGCTTTCTGGCTTTTCCCTCTTTTCATCATACACGGCAACAACTTACCGTCTTTCCCTCTACACTGATACACAGTACACTATAACATAGACAGTCCACGAAACAAAACACAACAAAGAAACTCATTCACGCACAATAATACAAAACAATATGAAATCCCACTCATACATTGAATGCGCATTCCCTGATTTTCCTTTGACCATTTCTTAATTTAATTTTATTAACAAAACTTGGTCTTCAATAAATTCCCTTCAGTTACGGAACGCGTCTTCAGATGAAGTGTCTGCGAAGAAATCAGACACACACACACACACATACACACGTGTCACTTCCCTGTTTTGCGGCTCAGCTCTCGTGGCAATGATGTCTGGTGGCCGCCGTCCAGTGCCTTTCGATGCGCGGTCGCCGTCCACTCCTGCTGGCGGTCGCCTTCGGAAACCAATTCTCGCGAACCGCTACGGTCCGCATAAATGATATTATTCAGTTGCAAGTCCGTCACCGCTTAATAAAATTGTATGTATTCGTTGCGTACTGTTCGGCAAAACAAACAAAACAAAAACCAACTATTTTTCGCGTGTCATCAAACACGTCACTTCTTGATATTACGATCGTTTACATCCATTTACATTCAAAATGAACGTCCAATTGTGCTGATCCGGGCTGCCGATTCTTTTATATTTTATAACGAGAAGTCCGTAGCGTTGAATTTTCTTACAATAAAAAAATAACATCTCATTGTCTGTAATCACAAAAAAAATCCTACTTGAAAAAAATAAATTAAAATTACTCCTGAATTTTGTTCCTTTTACTAATACTTCAAAGTTCCAACAAACATCACAACTTTATTCTCTATTTGAATTGCTACACTTTCAAAAGAAACTTAACAACGCGCCAATTTCGCGCACACGAAGCGTTCATCCCGGTACCCACGACACATCTGTCTTCACATCGGAATTTTTTCAGCAACTTACATTGTTACAGAAGGCTTCTGGAACAAAATAGTTGCCACTCGCTTGCTTTTAATCTGTGTTAATTCCAAATGACTTTCTTATCTTCATAACATGGCGTCATTTGTTTATACTTTTAGTTCATTGCAAACTTCTAAATATTATATTATTATTTTGCTTCCGAACATGCGACAAAGTTGACACTAATTCTGTCGTCTTCCCCGTGTTTTAGTCTATTGTTTCCCAATGTTTCAGCCAAATCGGTTTGTGCGTTTTGTTATAATTCTTAAAAAACCCTGTTTACAATCTTTCTTTTCTAGCTCAACAATGGCCATATTCTGTTCATGTTATATTAAAAAATTCCAATTCTATTTCAATTTATATCTTCCGAATGCGTTGACCGAATTTGATGCCGTGTGTTTAGTTTAATTTCATAATTTCTGTTCTACCGGACAATTATGTTCAGTTTTCACAAATTTCACGCGCTATAATTCTTTATTTTAATTTGGACATGTAAAATGTTTTCTGTCGGCACCGTTGTAATCAATAGACAAGTTTATTCTTTGTCACTTTTTGTAAATATGCATCTGGGGGTTTTGGTCTCGAAATGATAGATCATTACAACAGTCACTCTCACCAACTACCTACACTAATTTGAAACGACGGTGTACACAGTATGGGATGCGACCACCCATAGGGTAATAGCCAAAATTCTCTTAGCTCGGCTCTCGATTGCCATATCAAACTGTTTCAAGTTGAGTGAAGGCCTTCAAACGTGAACGCATGGCAACTGTTGACTTGCCGCGCAGTGAACGACCAGCGTCTGCTCATAGAGAGGGGCAAGTGGCTGTCATCGAACACTGTGCAGCAGATGAAAGGCGTTGGACTGTGGAGGAATTAGCCGAATTTACTGGTATGTCTGCTTCCACAGTGTTCCTCATTTTAGGAGTGAAGTTGCGCAAGGTTTGTGCAAAGTGGGTGCCACATGCTTTAACTGAAGTAACATGGAAGTAACATGGGAGGCCATTGTATGTTGAGTATTTTTGAAGGAGATTATAACATTGTCAGCTACTACCATTGATTGGAAAGTCAGATACTGTAAAAACATTTGAACGAAAAAAAATTAAAAAAAATTAAAAATTAATTTAAAATTTAAGTGGTATAGGAATATTATGAAAAATGAAGGGAATCTCGATGGAAGTTTATTCACACTGAAGGGAATAGGAAACATCTCTGCCATAAAAAAATATGAATTTGAATGAAATGAGATAGAAACATTGTTTCCAAAATATTGGCATTACAATTTATCCATCAATTACTGCGAGAGACAGATATATAGGAAAGTGTGCAGATATTTGGCAGGGCCGAGGGAAATCATTACTAAATCACAGTCGTTCGTCCGTATACACGATTTTCTCTGTAATTGCTGATAGCATGATAATGACGTGTGTACGAGAATCCTGACGAGTAGTTAAAGTAAAGTATCACGGAGGCCCATACATATCACGGAATATCATGGAATATCATATCATGCAACAAATCGTAAAACTATTTAATTAGAACATGTATTTTTCGTAAGTTCATTTCTTTTTATAATATTGCTGAGGTATGAATACAAAAACATTTTAAATTCGTAGATAATGAAAGAAAACCCAAGCCTCAAACAACGCTCTTATTTGAAGAAATAGATTTTTGCCAGTGACAGAAATATACTGTTGATCCTTAAAGTCTTCATATTAAATATTATTTGAAATTCGCATTAGAAATTACTAATGTTTCCTAAATTTAACTTTCCATTCATTAAAATGTAGTTTGTGCGTTCCGGATTTTGACAGCTGGAAATTAAACATTGGATTCAAATGAAACAGCCATCGATCTAACGTTTAATCCCCTGTTAATGAGGACATTCTGTTACATATTTTTTTCGAAAAAAAATTAACCATACCAGAAGATAATATTGTTATATTTTTATTGCATTTCCAATACCTACAATGTACATGATTTTTTACATGAAACATTAACGGTTCACACATGGCATACAAATTCATGGTAATATTAAATTTTATGATGTTATTTTTTATTTACAGAAACCTTTTTTAAACATAATTTCAATTCTTATTATGTTAATAGTGGACTTCATTGGAAATTTGTAAGAAATATGTAAAATGTTAAAATGAATAAAAAAATATACTATTTTTTTCAGATCGTGCTAAAGGCAGTTTTGTTTTCTCATCTCTTAGGAAATTTTAACATTTTAAAAAGTTAATGGATAATTTTAATAATATTTAATGGTTTTGAAACTATTTCCTATACGTCTATAAATAAAATACATCCATATCAATAATTAATGAAGTCGCACAGAATTCAATGAAAAATATGCAGCCTGCGGTTTTGTAAGATACGAGGGGTATCCAGGAAATAACGACCGTTTTGGTATAATTATTTTAAAAAAATATTTGAAAAAACAAAGTTGTTACATAACTGCAGCTTCCTTTACTTCTCTACATAATCACCACCTACATTTAAACATTTGTGGTACTTGTCCACTAGCTTGAGAATTCCCGTGTTGTACTGCTCTGTCACCAGCTAGGTGTTCACTGTCTTCTTCAACTCTTCATCACTTCCAAAACGCGTACCACCCAGAAAGTCTTTGAGCTTAGTGAAAAGGTGAAAATCGCTAGGAGCAAGGTATGGACTATAGGGCGGATGATCAAAGAGTTCCCAACCGAATTGATCCAGAGATTCTCGAGTTGAAGCAGCATTGTGCGGGCGGGCGTTGTCGTGAAGAAGCACAACTCTCGAAAGCATTCCTCGCCTCTTGTTTCAGATGGCTCGCCGTAGTTTTCGTAAAGTCTCACGATAACGATTTGCATTGATCGTAGTGCCTTTTGGCATGGAATCCAGCAAAAGAACACCTTTGCGACCCCAAAAGACAGTAACCACGACTTTTTGTGTTGAGAGAGTTTGTTTGAATTTTCTCGGTTTCTTGGGTGATGAGGGATGATGCCACCCACGTGATTAGCGCTTGGTCTTTGGGGTGTTGTGAGACACCCAGGTCGCATCATCAGTGACAATTTGATCAAGAAAGGCGTCTCCATCTGTGTGATATCGCATCAAGAATGTCAATGCTGCGGCCATTCTCTGAGTTTTGAGTTGGTTACTCAGTTACCGTGCACAGATTTTGTGGTAGCCAAGATGTTGCGTCACAATTTCACCAAGCAAAGAATGAGAAATGTCAGGAAAGGCAATATGCAATTCGTCGAGTCGAACGTCGAGCGCCTGTCTTGCAAGATTCTGCCGTTCACTTTAGTCTTCAGGTCTGCGATGAGTGATGGGCGCCCGGGTCGAGTTTCATCGTGGACATTTGTTCGCCCATTGTTGAACATTTCTCACCATTTTCTCTCATTTCTTTCATTCATTACAGTATCACCATACACTTCTTTCAAGTGCCGGTAAATTTCTGCAGATTTCAATTGTCGGGCATTCGGCGGGATTATCAATCACGTCGTTCATTTTGAAGTAACACAAAATGCACAATGGCGACTTGTTGCAACCAGCACTCACAACATTATGAGAACACGTGTAAAGGAAGCCAGTTGACCTTCAAACAAGGAAACGGAGCCACCTGCGCGGAGGTGCGAACGGTCGTTATTTCCTGGATCCCCCTCGTATCTAAGAACTCAGGAAAAATAGAAAACACAATGACGCTGTTTTGATTTTGACTGAAACACGCTCATTTTCTGTTATTACACCTATTATATTGCGCGTACGGACTGAATTCTTGCACTGAAGGCGTCTCTTTTTACAACACACCTGACATCATGGAACAACAAGACTCGAAGGAAGAGGCACCCGTTATAAAACATTTGATATTCACATAGGCTGCGGAACAGCAACGGTTTCGATATTGGTATGTAAGAAACTGTTGTGGTTCTACTTTATTGCAGCATTCGTGAGGAATGATTTTGTTACAATATTTAATTTATTGCAATGTTATAAGAGATTACTTTATGTGATGTCCTTGAGCAGTGTGCATGCTAATTTTTGCGAACCCATTTTGTGAGTAGGATTTTTCCTGCCCCAGGTCACTACTTTATTTATATTTTCGCAAAAGAAAGGTTTGAATTGATCACACCTTTTTCAGCTCTGAATCACAGAAATTGATTGTATATGTTTATTTAATTTTACTGTTGTTTGTGCAAGTTAGTCAACAATTTACGGTAGAGCATGGCTCAACTCAGGATGATATCATATCACTTGGATGGTCGGCTATCGAATATAAGATGAGGTGATGATAAGGTAAGATGAGGTAAGATAAGGTGACAGTAATATTGATAAAGCAAAGGTAATATTTATAGTTGTTTAAAACACACTTGTAAAAAAGATTAAATTAGTTTTGAGGAAATTTCTACACAGGAAGGAGCTTAATCAGGACTTACCGGTTTTTAAGCTATATCTCCCTAACAAATACTGAGATTCTTAGATTAATTAAGAACAAAAAACAACTAAAATGATGATCACTTGTAACATGGATTGCAAGAAGCAGCTTAGGGAACACTTTAGCAAATTTTCCTTAGGGAGATCTTAATCCAACAAGTACCACTTTTGGACTGGTCGATAGGTGATATTTATCCAATTTGCTGACGGCAATGTTACGGCGAAACACACCAATTCGTTCTTGATTAGAACACTTAAATTGCTTTTATATAATTCTCGAGTGGACAAAGTATGAAACTCGTGTATTAAGAGCTCAATTTACTTCATTTTAAAATCGATATTAAATTGCTGAAAACATACGTTTTCAAACGATAAAGTTGATATTGAAGAATGAAATTAGTAATAAATTACATTACACATTCATGATTCTCATTGCAAAGTACTTTCTGAAATGTCCAAAATAAGAAGTCATGAGAAGCAAAACTAACACTGTTCATTTTGCTCATCTGGTGGCCGAGATCGCTAAGGCAGTAGTGTCGGAGCGATCTCGGATGGAAGGGTCGCGGGTTTGAGTCCCGCCGCGGGCATGGTTGCATTTGTGTTCGTCCTTTCACCCCTTATCATCACCATATAGTTTCATCTTCATAGTTGTTATATCGTTAACTACAATAGTGGTCGCTAATGACCTAGATATTGATGCGACCTTAAATAACAAAAAAATGACCGGGATCATGAATGCATCGACTGATGTCACTGCAGCGCCTCTGACTGGAAGGTCTTAGGTTCGAGTCCAGAGGGCGGCAGGATTTTCGACAGTAGCTTTTCAGCTAGGTCGAATTCAGTCGCTGTCTGGAGGAGAATTGTAGCGGCCGGTTGCTCTGATCGGTAGTTTTCCGTGGTTTCTCCGATCAACACCAGGCGAATGCCGGAGCAGTACCCTAACAAACGGGCCACGGACCGCGCGCGATCTTTCCTTCCTCTTCCTTGCCCTATCGTCTCCCCTTACACACAAACACACTTACACTAACATACACTACACTACCACATATTCCGGGAGACCGGTCGGGAGATTAGAGCTTGTCCCGGCTGGGGCGGTGCCCGGCTGGTGGGAGAGTCCTGGTTAGGGGGAAACCCCACTAGCCGCCGGTAGGTCGGCGCCGGATCTCGCCATCTAGCGGGGGAAGATCACCGCCATTCCCGGGCAAAACATGCACTACACTAACGGGACTAATGTCCAAAGCAGTTGACGCGCCCGGAAACACGAAAAATCAATCAATCAATCAACAAATAAGTTTATTTTGCCCAATATTTATAATATTTCGCATCCAAATATGTACCAAACCTTTGCCAATAGACCGTATAACCAGAAGAGACATCAGTGTTCAAAACCTGCTTCCAGTTTACTGGTAGATATTCTAATTATATCATAAAGGTCCCAGTTTCGTCAGTAGAATTAGCCCTACCCAGCTCGCTACACTAATCACGCGTAACTCGCTCATTAACACATCGCGGCGTTCGCTTTCCAAATCTCGCTATGCCATTCTCGTACTCACAGTCCCTCAAGTTCCCCGGGTGACGTCATAACTCGACTCCTCATGAGACTCTCCATTCTAGTGACTGGCCTGCCTCGAAAGCGCGCGCTATCCATATACGCAAGGTCCGCTAAAACGTACCACATATTCATTACTCTTTCTCTTGAAAAATAATTTTTGAAACAATGAAACGTCCTTTAGAAAATTAATTTTCCCGAAATAAACGTGTTTTTATACCAGAAATGAGATGTAAAAACCATGAAATTGCAGAATACATTGCACTTTTGAATGTAACTTCACAAAATGAGTCATTGCAAGAAATGAACGCTTTTGTAGTGTTCTTGTTCTGGGTATATAATATTTCCTTCCAAATATCGCTGTATGCGACATTCGGACTCCTAATGGCACAAAAAAGAACACTGAAAGAAAGCAAGAATATTATAGAAATTAAAAGAAGATCTCATTTATTTTGCGTGGATTATCTTTTAAACCTCTCAAAAATAAGATTATATTGTCCACAAATAAAAAACTCATTTTATTAATTTGTTTTATATCGCAAATTCCGTATTATAAACTTTCATCTTCCTTTTACACTCACTTTTACACGTACATTTGTTTACCAAATAGCTAACACTGTTAATCTTGGTCTGAAGAGCCAGAGCTTTTTTTTTTTCATTTATTTCTGCTTGGACCGAAGGCCCTCAGCATCCGCGTACGATACAGTGATGTTACATTGAATTACATTAACATTGATTGGGAAAACTTATAGACATGAATACATTGTATGCATGTGAATTAAATGTGAGAAGCCACATCGGATACATGATAATCAAGGAGGGTCGAAGAACTGTCGCGGTAGTTTTCGCTTTAGTCTATTGTGGTGAGGATTTTGTTTTCCGATTTTGAAATGTACGGCTGAGGGAATCTGGGGAATTTTAGGGTAGAAGCGAGAGGATAGGAGGGAGAAATGGACGGAGATAGGAGTAATGCCGAGTTAGTTATGTAGCTGGGAGTTAGGTACAAACCATGGAGCTTTAGTGATGGTTCGGAGGAATTTATTTTGGAAAATTTGCATTTTTTGGATGTTTGATTTGCTGGCTGAGGCCCAGATAGGAGAAGCGTAGGATAAAATTGGGCGGATCATTGACTGGTATAGGTGAGTAGCGACATGGAGTTGCAAGGGTGATGCCTTTTTGAGTATGGGATATAATTGGTGGGTTCTACGGGTTGCCAGGGTTATTCTGTGGAGAATATTTGATTTCCATGTGAGCCACATATCAAAAAGTACTCCCAGATATTTAACTGGCTTGTTGTTTGGGAGCCAAGTTATATTTTCTCCTTGATAGTTGAGAGGGGGAGGATTATTTGGTCTACGGAGCGTGAAGATTTTGGCTTGGCTTTTCGCAGGGTTTATCCGGATATGCCATTTCTTGGCCCAGTCGGAGAGCATAAAGAGGTGGTGTTGCAGGTCTTCTTGTGCGGTATCAATATCACGGTTTGAGGAATATACTGCGGTGTCATCAGCAAACAGAGCAATGGAGGTATGAGGGGTGGATGGTATATCAGCTGTATAAAGATTAAATAGTGTGGGAGAGAGAACAGATCCTTGGGGTACTCCTGCTTTTATGGGAAAAGATAGTGAAAGGGCTCCAGGAAGGCGGACAGAAAAAGTGCGATCGGAAGGAAGCTTTTGATGATGTGAATAAGATAGTCGGGGGTTCCATGTGAATAATTTAACAGTCCTGGATGCCAGTGGTGTCAAAAGCTTTGCTATTCGAGGAAGATTGCGACTGTGTGTTTCTTTTCATAAGCCTTCGATTATATCCTCGGTTAGCTTAGTATTTGGTGATTTGTGGAAAGTAGTGGTTGAAAACCGAATTGGTGCGGAGGTATGGCTTGGACTGAACTGAGATGGGAGATTAGTCTGGCGAGGATACATTTTTTCAAATAGTTTTCCTAAGGAGGGCAGAAGACTAATTGGGCGATAACTTGACGGGTCGTTTTTTGGTTTGTCTGGTTTCAGAATGGGAATGATGTGGGCGTGTTTCCATTTGCGAGGGAAGTATGACAGACGAAGAGATGCATTAAATATTGATGTTATATGTAAGAGCCAGAGCTGTCTCGGATTGAACGGTCGCCAGTCCGAATCCTGCTCCATGCATGGATGATTGTGTGGGTCATTTCGCTACCGTTACTCCAAAGTGACAAAAATCAATTACAGTGATTTCTGTATGACCTTTGTAGATAAAAACGACCTTAAATATGTAAAATATAAAAAACGATATAAATAATTTAATTAGTAGATAAAGTAGTAGATAAAAGGCGACCTTCAATATACCAAAAAAAAGCGTCATAAATAATTTCCCTTGTATTTTGTTCTCCGCCGTGAAACCGGTTTCGGCCTCCTGATATGTTAGCGGACCATGGCGCGCGCACAGGCCGATTGGAAGGTCACTGGCGAGGGTAAATTGGCTGACATCCGTACTCCAGGGAGATTCGACGGGCAGATGCACACATACCCTCCCTCTTTCCTCTTTCGCCGCCCCGCGCGCGTACGAACACTCTTCCACCAGCTGTGTTGTCTATATTGCAGCCGAAGTCCGAAAATGCCTAATTCGCGAAATGACAAGTTAATGCCTACTTTAAGAAGACAGTTTGGATAAAGCTGAATGAATGACGATGAACTGATAATTTCCGAAAAAATTCGGCTAATGTTGCCATTAGCCACAGGGTGCTGGCTAAAGAAAATAAAAGTACGAAAGTGAGACCTCTTAAGTGTTCGGAAGAAATTCGTATTTTGACTTTAAATAAGTTGAAAATTATGCGTTGCACGCATTTGAGATTGTTTTATGTAAATCGGGGAGGCTGAAGGCCGGAGTTTGGTTGTCACCTGTTTTTTCCTTTTGGTTTTACGTGAATCACACACTCAGAATTTAAGAATTTAGTATCTTTAATGATATTGAAAGTGAGGAGGACGTGTCTATAACACGGTTTTAGGTCTATGACAGAACTATTTGCTTTGCTACGAAGGGACCGACCTCAGACAGTCCGATACCCCCACGCGTCTGCCAGTCATTCAAGCTAATGGTTGTTGCTCCTTATCCCACTTGTCTGGCGGTTATTTTGATGCTTTTTAATTTTCTTACTTGACTTAAGTACGTCATATTATTTGTTTTTATTTATTTTGCTCTTCCTGATACTGCACCCTGCCCTGTTGTCCTTTCGCACATTATATTCTTTTTTTAATCCTTTATCACATATGCATTTCTTCATTACCTTCTTTTATGCTAATCTATGCGTATTTAATTTTTATTTTATTACCTTTCCTGTTATTGGATCCTCCGGCTTCTTTTTCCCTTGTAGTTTTTCCAATTTTTTAATTCCCTGGCCACCCATATCCATTGGTTTGTTTTCAAATATCTCATTAATTATTTTCTGATGCTTATACTCAGGGTTTTTCTTCATATTTTTTTCATTCCGGTTATTTTTATTCTTGCACTTTGAGTTGTCTTAGAAAGAGGCCTTGCGTATGAATTATGCTTTTATTTCAATATTTTCTTTACTCAAATTCTATTCTTTATGTCGAATATTTTTCTGTTCAGCGTGTTACAAATTAACTGCAAGATTTCGAATTCTATATATTTTCTTCATATTGTAATAAGTATATTGCGTCATCTGCCGGCGCCTTTCCACCGTTTTTGTTGGAATAATATTTGTGTTTTAATTCACCACATAGAATCGTAACAACTGGTATCAGGCGCGGGGTCAAAATAGTATAACGTGTGGTGAATTAAAAGTTTAATCAAGATGAGTTTCGGAAAGGCGCCAGCAGATGACGCAATATTTGTTACAACATTCTGTAGGTCTACTTTGGAGACCAATGAAGGCATACCGTACATGATATTTCTTTGGTCTCTATTTTGCTGAGCATTGTCTTTTTCATTTTCTCGGAGTAACTTACATCGAATCCTACTCCGTAATTCCTTACTCTATCTAATTACGAAATTACATCACTTTTCCCTTTATTTTACACATTCTTTTTTGTTTCTACTAACAATACTCTTCTTCGTTCCTCCACGGTCCTTTGGCTGCTCTCTTTCAATCCTCGCCGGCCGACCGCGAGCCCTTGGTGTACTCCGCGGCTGCCCTCGGGATGCCACCGGCTGGCTAATTACGCGGCCGCCGCGCCTTCGTCAGGCCCAGCCGCCGCCCGCCGTGCGCCGCTCGCCCTTCGGAACACGTTGCCCGCTCACCGCAGCCCTGTGAGCCCTCAGCCGCACCACCATCCAACCGCCCTCCGGCACAGCGCTTCTCGCCGCACTGAGCCCTGGCACCTACCGGCAGCCCCACGGCAACCCCACGCCGGGAAGTAATATTCTCAAATTAATAATCTTCTATGTAATTTGCATTAAAACATTCTATGACACTGAGTCCTTTTTAAGCAAAAATGATTAATTAATACTAACATTTGTGTAACAATGAAGTTAATTGAGAATTTTAACATATAAATCGAAGAAAATGGAAAATAATCTGGTAATATGGGAAAGGAAACTCTTATATAAAATATTTGGACCAGTTAAAAAAATGAAATCTGGAGGAATAGAACAAATGCAGAGTTGGACGAACTACCTAAAACAACTAAGATAATCACCTGCAACAAGATAAAAAGGTTGGAATGGATTGGACATATAATAAGAATGAAGGAAGAGAGGGCAGTAAAGAAAACATGTACGGGGGATGGTCGGTAGGAGAAGTAGAGGCAGGCCGAGGTTAAGATGGTATGACGAGGTGAAAAATCTGAGGACCCTAAGAGTGAAAAGATGACGAAGAAAAGCAGAAGACCGAAGAAATTAGGTTACGGTAATAAAAGAAACCACGGCAAAACTATAAGTGCAGGAGAGCTGACAGAAGATGAATAACTTTCACATCTCATTTATTAAATGAATATTAAATTATTAATATTTTTAATATTAACTAAAAATTATAATTTAAATTCTTACAAAATATCAACATCACCAAAGATTCGTTAACAATTATGCTAACTGTATAACTTTATTTCATTACATTAGTATGTGAATATTTAAATATTTTACTACATTTTGCTTACAACGTATTTAATAACTATTGATTTAATTTAAATTAAAATGTACATTTATACATTTATTTAAATGTACTTGAAATTATCAAGTACGTAGCATATACTGATTATGCTTCAGAAAAACATGTATTCAAAGGGGCATTTGTTTATAATGTATTAATAATTTGACTTAAAAATTCAGACGGTAACAATAACATTAGCACTTAAATGCATAAACGCCTGCAATAAATTATGGGAAAGCAATATGAGACAGTTTCTTCTGATGTTTCAATTGTGAAGACTGTCAGTATTTCTGGCAGCATTATTGAAAGAATATCTTCCAACAAAATTATGATGAATGCATTTGCTTTCATATAATTTCGTTCTTAGAACGATATACATAATGCTAATAAATATGTGGTTAGTAATATCTGGGGAAAGCTATACACGATTCATTTTATCTTGGCTGGAAATGGGTTCATTTATAACCGAATGTGTACAATTTTTATTTTCCAGTTGCCATAAATTGGAGGATGAGAATAGCTGAATATTATTGCTGTAATAAAATATAAAACAATCACATATCTTATACTACAAACATTAAAGTATTTTTTTTTGTGTTCTGAAAAATCTTTTGAAACGATAATCCGATTTTCATTCACTTTTATCTGGCGATATTAACGTATGTTATTAGTGTATATTAATCAAAACTTAATACGATACTTTCATCGCAAAACTACATCAATGATTTTCTTTACAAATGTTTAATGCATTCTGCAATGCTTTCGTGTATTGCAGAGCAGCGATGCGATCTCTGCAGGCGCACGAGCAGGACATGGTAGGGGCGGGACGAGACAAGGCGAGCAGTGGACGAGACAGAAAGGGGTGGGGCAGAGCGGAAACAAGGTGAAAGCGGACCGGGCAGTGAAGAAAAGGCAGAGAGGGTGGACATGATTGAATGATTGTTAGTGATTTCAGGCGCATCAACTTAGATCATTAGTCCCGTAAGTGAAGTGCATGTTTTTCTCGAGCAATGGCGGTGATCTTCCCCTGCTAGATGGCGAGATCCGGCGCCGACCTACTGTCGACTAGCGAGGTTTTCCCCAACCAAGTACCTCCTACCAGAGAGGCACCGTCCCAGCCGGGACAAGCTCTAAACTCCCGACTGGCCTCCCTGCATGTGTGGTAGTGTAGTGCATGTTAGTGTAAGTGTGTTTGTAAGGGGTGGGGATAGGACAAGGAAGAGGAAAGAAAAATCGCGCGCGGTCCGTGGCCCATTTGTTAGGGTATTGCTCCGACATTCGCGCGGGGTCGATCGGAGAACCCACGGAAAAGTACTGATCAGAGCAGCCGGCCGCTAGAATTCTCTTCCAGATAGCAGAATTCGGGCTAGCTGTAAAGCTAGTGTCAAACATCTTGCCGCTCGAACCTAGGACCTCACGATCAGAGGCACAGAAGTGGCATCAGTTGATGCACTGAGTCACATATCCTGGTGTTATGTTATTGTTATTGAAAGTGTTATTGAAATTGTTGACACATTTTAAATTGACGTCACGTAATTTGAAGGAAAGAAAAGTAATTATCACCCTCAGAGAACCTTATTTAATTATTGCAACATTTGCACATATTTAGAAGAATTTACTCCCTTTCCAACGGCCAATTTATATGATCATAACCACATTATATCACTCATTGCAAAGCATACGGAAGAATATATTGATTAATGATAAACTCTTGGCATCAGCGTTGATATTAGGCTCTTGATATCCCCATAATCATTTCTAAATTCTTTAGTTCGTGTTTTCTGATATTCCGGTAGCCACATTGAGCATTCAAAAAAGAGGTTTTATTCCATCGGAATTCCAACAGTAACACACGAACCCACAGTCAAATCTTATATGTGAAAGAGCACATACAAGCGGAAGGAGCATAAATATTAAAGGAAAGAAGCACTGAAGCGTCGCCGCCGCCCACCCAGGAGTTTCCGCGTCGCCGTGCACGCGCCCGCGCTCTCAGAAAGAAGCGTCGAATAACGAGAGAAGCTCAAACAGCGCGGCAGGGGGTTGCGGCAGCGGTGGCGGCGGCGGCGCGCGGCGACGGCGGCGACGGCGGCGACGGCGGCGACGGCGGCGACGGCGGCGACGGCGGCGACGGCGGCGACGGCGGCGACGGCGGCGACGGCGACGGCGACGGCGACGGCGACGGCGACGGCGACGGCGACGGCGACGGCGACGGCGACGGCGACGGCGACGGCGACGGCGACGGCGACGGCGACGGCGACGGCGACGGCGACGGCGACGGCGACGGCGACGGCGACGGCGACGGCGACGGCGACGGCGACGGCGACGGCGACGGCGGTGGCAGCGATGGCGGCAGCCTCGGAGGCAGCGGTGCGGAAATGTTGGTGACGGTGGCGGTGGCAGTGGCGGAGGCTTTAGCGACGGTAACGTTGGTGGCTGGGGGGCGATGGCGTCGGCGTCGGGGGGCAGTGGCGGAAGCAGGGGGGGCCGTTGGGGGTGGCGGAGCGGCAGGTGCGCAGGCGACGACAGCGTTGGCGGTGGCTTCTAACGGGGAACGGTAACGTCGGTGGTAACGTCGGTGGTAACGTCGGTGGTAACGTCGGTGGTAACGTCGGTGGTAACGTCGGTGGTAACGTCGGTGGTAACGTCGGTGGTATCGACGGCGATGGCGTCGGCGTCGGGGGCGGCAGTGACAGTGGCGGCGGCATGGGTGGCGGTGGCAGCCGTTCCGAGCAGCTGCGGCTGCCCTCAGGGCGGTGGCGCGATGTTTGTTTGTTCAGTTTACGCGCGAGTGGGGCAGACAGTGGTGAAGCTGAGGAGGGCTATTGCTTCTGGCGAAACTGTGTTAGGGGCGCCAGCGCCACGGTAGAAAAAAATTAGAAATCAGTATCAAAGAACGTTGGGAAATCTTTGGACTCCTTCATGCATTATGATCATAAGAGAGATGGATTCTTTGGTTCGTGCGTAATCCCAGTAAAGTGCAACCTTTGATCTTGGTTTTTGGGAGATCGCATGCAGCCAAAGCATCCTGTAGTCGAACTCTTTATTCTTATTTTTTACTTTTCTCTAAAGACAGCAGAGTCAAAACCGAACGTGAACTCTGATATTGCTAAAATGTCATACCATATTGTATATGTCAGCTCAGCGTTTTTGTTTGATTTATGCGTGAATGAAGGGAGACGCTAGGATGTCGGTGACGAAAGTCACAGGAATGCAGACGTCATTTTGAGGCAATGCAGGCTGTAAATCCATAAAAAAGACAGAGGCGCGCGGCCAAGGATTTGCAATCTCTGTAGCTTTAAAAATTCATTTTTGCAACAATAGATCTCATACCCAACAAACCCTAAATTTATGTTAGTTAACTCTTAATTATTATGTTAATTATAACATTTTACTATTAAATCAGTAATTTAATAATCTAATACACACAAATCAATGTTTGTTTGTTTGTATTTTATGCGTTGCCGTTCCGTTCAGCCGATTGCGATAAAACTTTGTCAACCTGTTGCTCGAACTTGCTCACAGAATATAGGTGTATACCAATGGGAATATACGTATGTCTGTCGCACATTGACGCGCGTTGATGATGTTATGCGTTTTATACTGACTCAAACGTCCCTCAGCAGGTCTACGCAACCCGCCTGAACATACCTGAAGTATTAAGCGTGTCTTGGCTGCGTATTCTGCTCCTGCGATTGTGAAATATCGGCCGGAATTATTACTTGAACGTTATTGCGGACAAGTAAATCAATTTTTCTAAGATAGTGTCGTAGCGAATGCATGCCCAAACTTTAGGAAGAAGGTTTTAACAATGGGATACTTGACACCCATGCCCCAATTAGCGAATAGAACAAATTCATTGCAATATCAGTATGTATATAATTGGAGTGATTGCACATTGATCTTTCCACGCAGACACGCTAAAAGGTGGATCAACCGTTTAACAGCGTGTCTGATCATAAGACTTTCGGTTTCCTACAAATTTGCACTCTGCATCGAACATTATAAAAAATTGTGAGTTTAAAGTGGTAATATTGAAAATCGTGGTTTTGTCCATATTAATTATTATTATTATTATCGTTATTATTATTATATTTATTATTATTATTATTGCTGTATTAAACACAGTGTTTCAGAATATATATTACAAACGTTTTGACATGGGGTGATGACGATAACGTTCGGTAATGAACGTGTAGGGAATATGATATTACGAAGTAACACATGTGATATGAAATATCCCCCCACATGTTTATCGATATCTTTATATATCATAGACGTTTGCAATATTAATTCTGGGACACCTGCAAAGACATTATTTGGAACTTTTGAACTTGTCGCAAAAAAAATTGTACAATGTTTTTACCGTATTGAAGCGTCAGTAAACCTCATAAATTATAAGCCAGTTTACAGTATGTCTCTCTGACACGGCTTGACCAGTGAGGAGACAGACCAGCATAAGGAACTATTGGATAAACGCGTTGGGTCATTCCGAGTGAGTCCCAGACATATTGAAATATCATACATCATTCAGCAAAATAATAAAACAGAACGAAGGTTTGCAGACCGACAAGAGAAAATCTTGTAGCCTGTCAATTAATTTATTTTACTTTTAATTGGACTTCTTTATTATCCGAAGTCATACTGCTAACAACTCATATACTTTTACGAATCTTCTGCCACTAAATTACACTCTTTCGTATACTGTAAATATTGGTAATGGCTGATTACACTTGTTGTAAGTACGGAATCATTACACGTAATTGGTGTTTCAGAATGCATTGCATTACACATAGTTAAATGAAATTCACTAGTCACAAAACATAAAACGATATAATTATTAGACGTACGTGAGTAGATAATTATAATTTTTTTCATTGATTTCTTAAGATTCTGCTTTTTAATATATGATTTTTTCTTCTTATCTATCATAATTTTATGTGTATAAAGGCGTCATCACAAGGCAATTTGACGATTTCTATGAAGACAAACTCTGATCCCAGAATATCGATGCATTCGTAATTGGGCACACGCATGTCACCACATCTTGCACCGTGAATCACGCAAATATATGAGCACATTATTTGCAGAACATATTACTACTATCATCATAGGCTCTCCAATACACAAAAGCACTTAGTTTTAAACTATGGCAATGAATACGCGCTCAAATGTGTGTATGTGTGTGTATGTGTGTGTGTATGTGTGTGTGTATGTGTGTGTGTATGTGTGTGTGTGTGTGTGTGTTGAAAGAATTGACCAAAGTTTGACTTGAGAATTTACAAGAAACGTCACCAGATACATTCATAAAAGAAAAAAAATGGTGTGGCGCATAGCGCAGGCGCTCGAAGGTTGATTGAAGCGCATGAATAATAATGAGATAAATTTTAAAAATGTATCCTGATAAGTCACTGTGGTAAAATTCGTACATTTTCAGACTTTCGATCCATAGCCACAGAACCTCGTACATGTTTCAAATTTGACAGAAATTTTTTCGGATATCTCAAAACCACTTCATCACATCTTTGGGGTGATTTGTGTCCTTTTTTACTTTTGAACGTCTTTCTGTCCTTTCCTCACCCGTATGCCAGGCTGGGCATGGTTGAGACTGCAACTATTGCGCCAGTTTAGAGCAGTCTGCACTGGCCTTGCCCTACGTCATTTCCTTATAGCTGAAAATAGAACATGGCGTAAGTTCTTATCCTTGTCATTGAAGAGCGTCGTAAATCAGTCAAGAGGCAGTGACCTGATTACACCATGACCTCACAAAGTGAAATGAATCTTATAAAGTGGATTAGCGTTTGATATTATTATGAATAACCCTACATGTAGTCAGATACAATTGTCGTGCACAATTACACATATAATTGAATTTTTACGTACTTATCCATATAGTAAAGAGTTCATTAATCTGATTATTTAATAGTGAAATGACAAAATGTGTCGAAAGAAGCCAATTTAGTCGAAGAGTTTGAAATTATCAAACATAAGAATTATTGAAAAAATTGAACTGAATTAAATTGAATTGAATTAAATTGCATTACCAAGTAAAGGAAAACTTAAGTAATTGGAACGAAATAAAAGTTTTCTGAAAGTAGGCTTGGAAAAAGTTTGAAATCTGCATTGTGAGAAGCTCATCATGTAGACAAGATAATACCAAAATGCAATGCTGCAGCTATCAAAAGTGTCACCAAAATCTTCGTACTGAAGTTCCGTATCCGGGAGTTTAAAACGGGGCGTACCATCCTTCTGTATATTAATCCGTCATTTGTTTCTCCAGGTAATGCTGAAGAGATATTTATTGTGAGAAAAGGATAATTGTGAATTATTATGAGTTTGAACCGACTTTTCTCACTGAACGACGCAGAAATAAAAATGAAGTATTAAGATACAAATATTTAATTACTGCTTTACTGAAATTCTCTAAAAACCGGATTTAGTTTTTTTCAATGTTTAAAGACACTTTAATTTTAGTTATCAATGTTTTGCATTAAAAAACATAAGTATTCCATAATATAGAGGTGCTACAGATTGGCACAGACTTTCTCGTAGTAAAGTTTTCTAATTTCCTTGGTGTGGCTTTAAAGGCGTGCCCCATCCTCTTGCCAAGCCTCTTGCAGGCCAAAATCTATCGCCGCCCAAAATACTTTTTTTGATATTTTCTCAACTTTTCGGTTTCCTAATAGTAGAACCAAAATATTGCTTCAAGAATATTAAAGGAGAACCTCGTCCTAAATAGAAACTTTCATTAAAAAATTTGAAGCCGTTTTCAAGAAAATAGTGATTAAGCATTACTGTAAAAGCTGTAAACTGTAAAAGCTAAATTTGAGCTCTTTTTCACAGGAATTCACTGAGATTTCAAAAAACTTTGTGACATTTTCTAAAGTTCATGTACTCATTAATACAACAATGCAAACAAATCGACGCTAATGCACATATTAAAGACGAGAGAGACAAATAAAAAAATACATTTTTTAATTTAAAAAACAAATAGTGTGTATGTCATCCTATAGGGTACATCTGACACTACCATTACCGAAAACTTAAAGTAAAAAAATTCTGAGATATTTTTGAGCAAATCTTGTTTTCATTAATTTTTAAAATAGCAAATATTGTACACTCTATTGCACGAAAAGTACTAAAAGTTTCAAAAAACTTACATGATCTTAATGAAAGAACTATTTATGGACAACAAATATAATTTAAAGGAAAACTCTCTTCAATTTTATAGTTGTAACTTTGCAAGCTTTGCAAAATTCAGAGTTAGCCCTGAAAATCGGACCTACGCCCCCTTATGAGTGTATTTTATTCTATTCTTACAAGAAATTTAAAGAAAAAATTTGGAGCCTTTTTGAGAAAATTTTGAAAATGTCTGGGAGGCTTCATGAAGTACTCCCAAATTTTAAAGAATGCTTTTCAAAATTTCAAAGCTTCAAGTAGAGCCAGATGGACATGAGTTTCTTCGATTTGGAAAAAATCCTACGCATGGTTTAGGCGCCAATAGTGTTCACAGACGGACGAACGGACGGATGTTTTGCTTTCAATTGGTTCTTGGGCATTGAAGACCCACAAAACAGAGATTATGGCTACGCCACGTATTAGAGGATTTTTTATCTTAATTTATCAACTGGTTTAATGCACTTTTTTGTTACCAGAGCCCGGCAATGAATTTTTTTCCGACGAAAATCCGCTGTTTTTTCGCGTAGCATTAAATAGCTTTCTCTATATTACGTATATTATTGCGTATATACGCACGTATACGAGAAAGTCAAAATACATGGATGTATATATATATATATATATATATATATATATATATATATATGTGTGTGTGTATATATATATATCGCTGGAAGAATTTTTAGTCCTTTTAAACTACTGCGGAAACACTGCAGAAATAAATATAAAACGCGTCACGTTACCAAGTACGTTTTTGCACACTATTCTCAAAGGTGAGAAAACCCAAAAGATAGGAAGTGGAGCCGAGTAAATGAGTTTACAACACAGTGAAACATTTTCTCCAAGTCGAGAAGTAAATTATTTGGAGATAATAATTTGTATCATCCATCATGTGTCGTAAAGAAATGTATTACAACACGATTCTATTTTGTTAGTATGAATTTAAAGATCATTAATTGCACAGTAATTTTTCTGAAATAATTGATGATTTTTCATTTGCAGTGCGTCAATATTTTCTTCAATTACGTTATACATATGCAGATATTTCGTATATAATTTACTGTCTCTAAATACGCCTATTAAGTTGTTCCTTTGATTTATTTTAGAGTGCTCCTGAATTCTTTCTTAAACGTTTTGAATTTTGAGGACGTGACACACATGATTGATTCTATTTATTTTTCCTACGGGCCAAAACATGTCAAACAGTGAAAAACAATTAAAAATTCGTAAGATGCTTTCATTTACAGTTTGAATTGTTTGCATTTCTACCATAAATTACATCCTTCGACAACATCTTCATCAAGACCGTGAAAACAGCTACAAACAGACCATTAGTAGTATCCAATTTCCCAATGCACGCTCTCGAAGAGAAACGCGACACCTCTCCTTCAAGGCAAACGTCGAAAGTGTAAAGAGAACTAATTGGGTCGCCTTCGCTGCAAGCCAGAGCCGCGCGCGAATCTGCATTCACCTCGATTTAATTGATCCCGCGCGTGAGCCCCGAGCTCAGGCTGAGCCAGGCGAGAAGCGCAAATCCGCGCCATGCGAGGAAGGGCGGAACCAGCACGGCGGCGGCTGCACGGCGGCGTCAAGGGTCGACGCGAGGCATAGCAACGCAGGAAGATTGGTTTGGTTTGTTTTTTTCGTGTTTCCGGGCGCGTCAACTGCTTTGGTCATTAGTCCCGTTAGTTTAGTGCATGTTTTCTCGGGAGATGGCGGTGATCTTCCCCCGCTGGATGGCGAGATCCGGCGCCGAATTACCGTTGGCTAGTGGGGTTCCCCCCTAACCAGGACTCTCCCACCAGCGGGGCACCGCCCCAGCCGGGACAAGCTCTAAGCTCCCGACCGGTCTCCCAGAATTTGTGGTAGTGTAGTGCATGTTAGTGTAAGTGTGTGTGTAAGAGGAGAGGATAGAATAAGGAAGAGGAAGAAAAGATCCCGCGCGGTCCGTGGCGTTTGTTAGGGTACTGCTCCTGCATTCAGAGCGGCGACCTCTAGAGTTCTCCAGACAGCGACTGAAATGAAAATCCTGCCGCCGTCTGGACTCGAACTTAGGACCTCCCGGTCAGAGGCGATGCAGTGGCATCAGTTGATGCACTGAGCTACCGCTCTCGGTACGCAGGAAGAGCATGGGCTTGCACCGCACGGAGAGCTCTCCTTAGGGCAGGATTGTCAGAGTTTGAATTTTACCCCATAATTTGATTTTTATTGGCTTCAGTGATGCTTTGATGAGGACATTTATGTAATTTTAATGAGTTTTTTAAACGGATTTTAATTTTTAATTGTAACTTTGTAAAGTAACAAATCTCTAAAAATGTTAAGAACCCTTCAAAATTAAAAGACGTCTTTTAAATTCGTAGGGTAGGACGATCGGGGAATATTAATTTTGGAGAAATTCCTCTAAACGATGTATCATTTATCGCTTGTGTTGTGCACAGACGAAGCATATACATTTTTTCCAAAAAATTAATAAAGAAAACCTTTTTCTATATCAGACATTGACTGAAACGCCGTGCATATATTTTTGCATAGTTGGAGAGTATTGCAATCTTCAAGGGGTCCCTTGTCTCTGTAAACAGCAAACTATTCCCTCCTAGATCGTCGATTCAGGATATTTCGCGGGGGGGGGGAGACTACGCCCCCTCTACAACGTTTCGAACTACGCCTCTTGGTAGTACTAAGTATCATTACGGTAACATTTCACCAAATAGTCTCATTCGTAGGATATAGCCTGACAAAACAAATAGACAGCACTTCATAGTAACATGGTTATTTGCTAATAATTTTGCCTAAAATTTATGTAAGCCAATTTTTCCATATCAGTACCTTCATCAAACTCCCGGCACGCACATGGATTCTAGGCTTTTTCCTCGTAATATAAACGTATATAAAACAGTACTTCTCACTGTGCGAAGGATGCAATAGAAAACAAGAAAGGGTTCAAATAGGAAGACACTCACTACGGAGAAGAGAGAAAGTTACGTAATGCTGCGCGAAAAACGGCGAATTTTCGTAAAAAAAACCTCTTATTGCAGACTTAGACAAAAATCTTCTATCACGTGATGTAGCCTGAATCCATGTTTGGTGGGTCCTTGATACCAACAACTCTGATGCCTGCAAAACGTCTGTCTCTGCGGCCGCCTGTGTTCAGCCGATTTTCCCCAACTGATCTTGCTGGTGTCACAGTCCCTTGAATTCGAAACCGATATTTTAATTTTGGGAAGTACTTTACGTTATGCTCCTTGGACATTTTCCAAATTAAAAAAAAATCTCCATCGTTTTTGATTAAATGTTGTTTTTGGTCAGTGTGAAGGACGTTTAAGAGGATAGTGTACGTTTTATGTTCGTTGAAAACACTGATTTTTCAAAAATTGCAAAAGTTCAAAATTTTTTCGGAGTCTTCCTAAAACTACAATTACGAATATAGAGATTTTCCCTTAATGATATCTGTTCCTTAAAGGTATAATTTGAAATAAGGTCATGTACAATTTTTCGAAAATTGTGTATTTTTGCGTTATTTTGTGTGAAAATACGCGGGGAGGAAGTATGTGCTGTTTTACCACTACTAGTTATATCATACATATACTGGCGAAAAACGGCGATTTTTCTGCAGAAAAAGTAGTATTGTGGGTCCCTGATATCCAAAAAATTGATAAATATTCTTTCCATAAGTAGGAAATAATTTACTCCAATTCGTTGTATAGTCAAAATCCGCGATTTCCCTATAGTCACAATCCGCGATCCACCCTTGATACCAAAAAAATTACCATTGAGAGGTTTGGTCAATATCCACAGCATCGCAATATTCGCATGATCCTCTGTAGATACTTTTTTGTATCAAATTTGTGTATTTTGGTTGTTTCTTGCATAGTAGGTACGTAGTACAGAATAAGTTATATAATACTGCTGCGAAAAATCAGCAATTTTTCGGCAGATAAAATCGTGTTATGGGTGCCTAATACTGAAAAAAATGATAATTCTTATTTCAATAAGAAAGAAATTACTTCCTCTAATATCTTTATTTTTAATTGGTTATTTAAGGTCGCATCAACATCTTGGGTCATTAGCGACCACTATTGCTGCTAACGGTATGGTAACTATGAGGATGATACGATATGGTGATGATAAGGGGTGAAAGGACGAACACAAATACAACCATGCCCGAGGCGGGACTCGAGCCCGCGACCCTTCGGTCCGAGATCACTACGACACTACTGCCTTAGCGATCTCGGGCATCGGGCCGACTCTAATATCTTGTATAGAGAGAATCTACGATTTGTTGGTCCTTGGTATCGAAAAGGTTTACAGCAAAATGTCTGTCTCACTCTTTGTCTGGCTATCTGTGAACAACTCTGGCGGCTAAACTGTAGAAAGGATTTTCACCAACACTGACTACATTCACTGATCTGGCTGATGTTGATCCCTTGAATTTGAAAAGTATTTGTTTTTGGTGGTAGTTTATATAAATACTACATTTTACAAATTTGCTCAAAAATAACTCAATTTTTTTTTCTTTTTTTCTCAAATAGAAAAATTACGCTTATGAAAACTGAACACTTTTTTAATCTTCGTTGAATTCTTTGTTTTCGAAAATTGCAGAATTTTATATTTTTTTCGGCGACTTCTTACTACTACTACAACATTGAAGATAGATTTCTTCTTTACATATCTATTCTTCAACATTGGATCTTAAATAAGGTGTACAGTATGTAAGTGTGAGTAAATAATATGTAGGCTACGGTGCACGTTTTTAAAATGTGAAAAGTTTTCGCGTGATTTAGCGCGAAATAAAGCCAATTGTAAAAACAAAATTTTCTTAAAAACGATTCAAAAAGTTTGCTTTAAACTTTTTGAATGATAGAAATAAATGTACTGAACAACATGAAATAAACGTTATTTTGATATAATCTTTTAATTTTTAAAAAATTGCAAAAATGTATGTTTAAGTAGTTCTACTATTACGAAACCGTTACAGATAATGCGAGCAAGTAAGTGCTGATGTAGCACTGGTAACAATTTGAAAAGAGTATTTTCTCAAGGTTAGTGGAGTTTTTTTATGTTGCTGTTCTATTGACTGCCTGCAGTGTGCGACCAATTGATTATGAAAACCCTTTGGTATACACCATGCTATTGTATTTTTGATTTCTTTCTCTTGGTCAGTTTCTTGATTGTTCATTGTGTCTTCTGTATTATATAAAATACTACTTTTTAGTTTCTTGGGAATCGAGTTCTTTTGTAGGATACCTTTCACAATCTTTAGGTTTTCCTAAGAATTCTGGCTTACTTAGTTTAAACTTTTGAAATGTTAAATTATTCTAGGAAATAAGTATTGTGCCAGTTTTCTTTTCTTTTAAATGCAAAACAATACGCAACGTACCAATGTGAATGAAGGAGGTAGGACAGCATGGGGGGAGAGAATCAAAGCACAGTCCCGGAGACACCCCTGGTACTCGAAGAAGCTCGTGGAGGCGTATGGAGACCAAACCGCCTGCCATGCCAGGGAGAAGGAAGTAGGCGGGGAGGCGGTGGAAGGGTTGAGGGGGGGGGGGAGAGCGCTCACACGCCGCGTCTTCGCCGCGCAGCGCTTGGCAGAGTAGCGTGGTGCAGAGCGCGAGAGGAGAGGAGAGGAGAGGAGGGGAGAGAGGAGACTGCGCACAATTATCTGCCCGTGCCAGCGCCAGCGCCAGCGCCGACTCTCCAATACCGCACATGCCGCGCCCAGCCACCCCGCTTAAAGGAGACGTGTTAACCCTACAGAAAGCCAACAATGCTCTTCGACATACAGAGACGCGGAGCAGTCAAAATGACTGCCTTCAAAAAATTATTCTTATTTATTTATTTACATATTTAATTTTGAGAACCCTGGGCGATATTGCGAGTATTCGAGTTCATTTTTCGTTTAAAAATACTTTAAAGAGTGTATACTTTATATTATGTTTACTACTAGTTATTACATTTTAAACTCTTTTCTACTTTTTTTGTCACCTTCAATACTTTAACCTCTACTCACAACAATACTATCACAACTATTGCCATAAATTATTTTTCCACATCTAGAATACAGTCATTTTCCTCATTGAATGAGTGTGTCGAAAAACAGTGCTAGTCCAGAAAGTTCATTCTGAGATAATTCAAGTTTTAACTTTTGTTTAGATATGACCAAAAATGTTGAGATTCAAACAATTTTCTTATTTCAGAAATATTGTACCAAGCCATACATATATGGTTTGAGGAATAATTGCGATAAAAACTTTATTAATAATGTGTTATAATTTAAACAAAAAACTGTGGACTTGTTTTTCATCTCAACGAAGATTTACCTACCAAATTTCTTGGAAAATAACAATGTACCACAAAAATACCATATTTTATTTTTGTACGAGTACACATAACTGATATAATTTGGGATCGTCCATACTTCACGTTGAAACTTTCATATATTATAACCTTTCCCTTTTCAAGATTTTTTTGTGAACAGGCTATGTTTCGACGTTTAATTCACTCGGTATAAACCTCACATAATCTAATGAGAGGTGTGCAATTTTCTTTGGAAAGCATTCTGTGTGTTTTATCTACACAAGATTTTCGTTCTTAATATCTTGAGGTCTGTTACTATGCGTTCCTCTTCCATGGAGACAACTGGCAAAAGAATTCCTGTCAGTCGTTGAACCTAAATAAGTGATATTCCATTTAAGCACGTGAATGCTTGTTTTTAAACTTGATTTTGAACACATTCTTTCAACGCAAAATAACGAAAATTACTGGCTCTTCCCTTACTGATACGCTCACCTCTCGCTCTTCTGTTCATTTGAGGCTGTCGAAAAGCAATAAAACAAGTACATTACATCAGTCCCGTACCACTAGCAAATAATACATGTGAACATTCCCCTGCGAGCAACCGGAAGCGGTGATCAGTGCATCAACTGATGTCACTGCAGCGCCTCTGACCGGGAGGTCCTAGGTTCCAGTCCTGACGGCGGCAGGATTTTCGACCCTAGCTTTTGAGCTAGGTCAAATTCAGTCGCTGTCTGGAGGAGAATTCTAGCGGCCGGCTGCTCTGATCGGTAGTTTTCCGTGGTTTCTCCGATCAACACCAGGCGAATGCCGGAGCAGTACCCTACCAAACAGGCCACGGACCGCGCGCGATCTGTCCTTCCTCTTCCTGTCCTATCCTCTCCCCTTACACACACACACTTACACTAACATGCACTACACTACCACATATTCCGGGAGACCGGTCGGGAGCTTAGAGCTTGTCCCGGCTGGGGCGGTGCCCCGCTGGGAGAGTTCTGGTTAGGGGGAAACCCCACTAGCCGACGGTAGGTCCGCCAGCTCCCGCGAAATAAAAGCACTACACTAACGGGACCAATGGATCTGTCCTTCCTCTTCCCGGAAACACGAAAAAATCAATCAATCAAATCCTGCGAGCAACCCGAGACCCCAGACGTCTGAAATCCTGCGTGAAAGAGGAGTAGATGTCCAGGATACAAACCTCTCATTCATCAAAGAGAAGGAACTGCCTGATTTGGAGTCAAATGGTCTAATATTGAACTGTTTTGAGTCTCAACTTTTGGCCTTATGCACTAATTTCTGTAAAAAATGTAAATGACCAATGTTGTACTAGTACTGTTTTCCTACTCACCTATTCAGTTGTTTTTGCAGTAGTTCAGGATTGTTGTAGTTTAAATCATTTTTCATCATTTACTTCCATTCATATACATTAATTACTTAATTTCTAATAATTAATCAATACACTAGTAAACATCTGTGGTTGAAATATGATTCATATAAGTTAATCAAAACGTCAGAAATAATAGAAAGAGCAGATAAATATAATTTAACATAGCGTCCCGAATGGCCTGGCAAGGAGACGCCGTTTGAATGCCAAACACTCGTTGAAAGTAAACCAAGAAGAATAAAGTATTACCCCGAAAACTAAGACGCACAATAAATTATATGACATAATTTTAAGAATCATTAAAAATATAAAAAGTCATGGGATATCAGCGAAGTAAATTAACCCGTAATATGAATTTCGAATAAACCTATAAATTAAGGGGAAACTAAGCAGACTTTAGTCATATGAGAAGTATTAATGGTTCTGTTAGAAACCCAGGAAGATGATAAAACTATGAAACTGTTTAATTTTGTCTGAAAATGCATATATTTCATAACGTTAAATCGCAATTTCTAATACCTGATGTTAGAACTATAGCATTCTCTTTCTCAGTGCGTCACTGCTTACGATACAGCTGAGGTCATCCGACGAGGAAAAAAGAAGCTTCAGTGTTCACGTGTGCAGTTTCAGAACAGTCAGCATTTGCTGCTTCAATACCTTATTTTCCGCGCACTCAATAGCGGCATTTTTGCATCTCCAAGGCATTGGTAAATAAATGCATGAAGAAAAATTGAATTCGCAGAACAGGGAAACTGGCCACTACGGTCGTTTAGGGTTAAGGAGCTTTAACATGTTCGGGGTAGTAGCGGGCGTTTCAACTATATTCGATAAACAACATTTACGACTACAATCCCTTGAGGACAACTTTTTCCAGACTCGTATTGGTAGTTTTCCCTAGAGCGACGAATTGACGACAAGTTAAATGAAACGAATACCTTTTTCGCTACACAGCACAAGCTGAATTCATTTTAAGAATATTCTAGGGAAACTTGCATTTTTTTCAATTCACTTGATTTGGACTTCTTGATTTGAAAATTTCAAATGGCAAAACCTATGAATAAAACACCAACACATCAATTGTCACCGAAAAAGAACATATTAAAATTTTCCAGCATCAAACTCTTTAGGCGAAGACGATTTCCGCCCACACTCCGCCAATTTGCATCATGTCTGCTTCGAACTAAACTCATCGACTGATTTTGTTCAAGATACACGTTCGTGTTGGATCTTATTCAGAACAACTTTGGATATAAACCTGTTTCGGATACATTTTTTAACGTGTGAATGTCAATTATGTTCGACACGGCATACCAGGATGGGTAGAACTGGTCGTCTGCGGGTGCTTTCTGTTTAACAAAAGTTGCGCAAACTCTTACGTGTAAAATGCCCGTGGGAGTATTCTGAATGCGTATGGACTTTTTTACTTATAGAAATTAGAGAGAACTGTTAGCATCGACGGAGAACACTTGCTCACGGAGAAAGAATTTGTTATTAGGGCGGGGATATGGTAAATTATTTAGTAAGAGTGAATTTATAAATTAAGTAATTAGCTGAGGATAGAAACTATATATATATATATATATATATATATATATATATATATATATATATATATATATATTTGGCGTTTTTGGGTCGGTAGTCTGACTTCGTCGGCCAGCTACCGATGTCCCCCATGCCTGGGCCTAGTTAAATTCCCATGCTTGGGGGTAAGAGCAACATGAGGCGAACATGATGTATTCTCTTCACCGTAACTGGAAAGATCCGCCTGCTTGAGCTTTTCTTCGTCACACAGCTTCGGAAACTGGGACAATTTTAAAGGAAAGCTACAACTCTAATTTTGCCTCGTATATATATTAGTCCCTCTTTACAACGTGTATTCACCAAATGCGTACATTGCATATCCTGCTAGGAGATACGACGTTATTTGCACCATGTATGAAGTTTAAAAACAGAGTATTCAATAATGCCTAATATGATACTTTATTTTTATCAAAACGGGACATTCAAACATTTTAGGTAATGGTATGAGCATTCAAGAATACTCATGTTTCATCATGATTTTTATTTATTAATGAAAATAACAAGAATAATGTTCTTTGTGAAAATAGGTATTGTGTCATCTTTATTTTTTATGAAGAACAATACTGCATATAGTTCATGTTGACATCAAATAACAATGAGATTTTTTCCAATGTTTCTTAAAATTTATTTCGATAATTTTCATTGCTTTAAGAACTGCTACTCACAACTTTATTTTTCTCTCGTGCAGAACTTATTCATAAGAGAAACTTCTCTTCTGCAGATATATCAATGCCAGGTAGGCATATAATATATTCATTAATATTATTATATGAACGTTTGTAAGGTGTAATATTGCTACGAGTAAATATCAAACTCAACTATTGTCCATTTTTTAATATTCGCACATTTTTACTTTCTCTTAGAGATATGATAATGTATTGCTGCAATAAAATCAATGCTGACATTTTGACGAAAATACACGTTTTTGGGGTTCCTAAAATTAGATAAATGTTTATGTTTATGACGTCTGTTTCTCCGTCCGTCTGTCTGACCGTCTGCCTATTTGAAAACACTAGCCTCAGTAGTATCGATATGGGTTGCAGCAGCATCTTGGGTTTGAAATTTATACTTTAATTTTTGGGGAAAGTTTACATGAAGCACCAACAACAATGAAAATTGTTCTCCAAAATGGGTCCAATATTTTTTTTGGCGAGTAAAACATATACACGAATTAAACTGCCGAAAATCAGGTTTTAATTAAAACCTCTCAAATTTTCGAAATTTGCAAAAGTTAAAAAGTGTTTGACCTCGTCATGTAACTATATTATTGAATACGCAGAATTTTTGTAAAACAAATTTTGTTCTTCAAAAGTGTGTGTATATGTCAGGTACACGATTTTGAAAAGCGAGTAGTTCTCGCGTAATTTTTTATGTAATAGTGTTCATTGGAAATTATGAAACAAATATTTAAAAAACGATTGCAATTGTATTTCCAATAATGTCAGAATGTGGTATATTTTTAAAACCAATGAATATACTGAGTGATAATTTGTGTGGATGTTTTCAATTTATCTGTGAGTGATTGCTTTGTATTATGAATGTACAGTCAACAGATTGCATAGTCACGTCTGCGTCCGTTTATCTGAAAGTTCAACTGGCATGGGTCAAGACATCCACTGAACTTTGATGTATACGCAGAGAAATATTCTCAGAATCGGCGCTTGTGTTCTATCAGTGGTAATGTAATCACCTATTACAAGAGTTGTATTGATATAAGCTGCGACAAATTCGGGTAATTTAATTTTAATGTACGATGCTACAATAATTCTACGGCTAAATTAATTCTTTGTACATTTTAATGAGGTCTATTCCGATTCATTTAAATTGAGAATGGAAATATCTTCTGAAATTTACGTCACAGAAAAAGTGTATGAGATGAGTAAATATGTTCGAGGAAAAACACATTTGCAGTACGAATGGCGTGGGTGGGGATTCATGTTGAAATTTAAAATGAAAATCCTAATTTTTGTTGCATATTTGGATTCTGTAGAAAAAATACTAGCAACTTTTGTACAAAATATTTTTTTTCATTGGAGATAGTTGATATTGTAAACGAATAAAAAAACTAAATCTTCTTATGTTTTTGCTTTCCCTCGAATCTGCATTGTATAGAAAAAAGGATTCACAGTTCTCTACAAATTCGAGGTCGGGATTGAGAGATAATGGGAAAAAGGAGTAATGCCGGTTTCCATGTTCTTATTTCTACCACACATACTATCTTATGTATCACTTTCAGGGATGCAATGGGAGGAAGATAAATATTACGGTTAAAGAGAGTCAAAACCGTACAATTAATCAGTTTTATTTAACTGTGGGAAGCAAAGATCAGCCAGTTTGCTCGCCTCCTTTCTCCAGATCATTCTGCTATTCCGGTTTGTACGATATACAAGGATTCAATAGATAACGAAATATACACCATATGGAGATTGTAGGCGGAATGTTAATGACACAAATGTATTCTCCCATTGACAAAAGCAAACATTTTCTAGCAATCAATGCAAATGTAAGTGAAATTAGTTTTTGTTTTAACTATGATATCTTCCATTTACTTCACAATGCACAACAACTATGAAAAAATACTAAGCAACCCAGAAAAACATTCAATCAGATCGCATCCAGAGCCATACACCGCTTCTGTTACAATTTCATACTATCTCCTCTCTTACGTATGTCAAGGGACATCCGAGATTCTACGAAAACAGCAATGACTGGATGCATTGCATGCACTCCATGCATCGAACAAAGGAATACAGCACGAAGCGACCGGATGAGTCACCGTGAGCGTCGGTGAGCTTTCAGTTGGGTGCGCGAAAATTAGGGAATCCATTACGTCAGGCCTGCTCAACTCAGTGCATCGGCGAACCCTACCACCCACCCCCGACCGCGCCAAGCCTGAAATTCGCTCGCGAGCTACGTTGTGCGGATGTTGCACTTAGTGGCAGGGGAAATGGCTTCGGGAGGGGAGTGCGGGGCGGTTGTATACGTCTATCGGTCACGGGCTTCGAAGCGCAAGGCACAGGGGCAACGCGAATATTAGCGGCTCATTTCGCTCCGAGGTAGGTCGCGGAATGGTGGACGAAACGTTGGCACTTGTACCTAGAACGCGGCGTCTTCTCGACAACCTAGTAGATGCGAATATTTTCTTTCGCATTCCGTCCTTCGTACACGGCAATGTGTTCAAACGCACGAGGCGGGAATAGAATTCGAAACCTTTTGATTGATTGATTGATTTTTTCATGTTTCCGAACGCGTCAACTGCTCTGGTCATTAGCCCCGTTAGTGTAGTGCATGTTTTTTCTCGGGAGATGGTGGTGATCTTCCCCCGCTAAATGGCGAGATCCGGCGCTAGATGGCGAGACATAATTCCAAATAACTTCACAAAGTTATGTGCCTCATAATTCCAAATAACTTCACAAAGTTATGTGGTATCAACTGTGTGAGAGTGAGGTATTTCGTAATGTTTCCTTGAATGTTCGGCTGATGTGGTAATTCAATGGGATAGCGTTCCCTCCCTAAGTTTAGCACCTGAAGATGTAACGAAACGAGTTACGAAACGTTGTGAAATTACTGAATAAATTACTAGCTTACCCTTTCGCCAAAAGCCGCTGCCTACCTGGTACTCACTTTAAGCCTTCCACCCGCACCACAACGTCCATCTCCGCGCGCTAACTCCCGCCGCAGCCTTCACCCTTCTGAGTATTTCTCTATCGCCGCGCGTAGGCAACCAACATCTGTTACTGCCACACGTGCGCGCTTTTCCGAGAACTACGTGACGTCATGCCAAATTCCCCGTATCTTTTACGGGGTTATATAGAAAGCTTGAAAACCATTTTCTAACTTGTATTTACAGCCCAAACGTTCCAGGTCATTCTGGAACGAATTAAATGCTCAATTCTCATTCCTTGATTGCTATCCCCACCTAGTTATAGAACGATTTTCCTAAGGATGAGCCAAAGTGACAGTTCGCGAAAACAAGTGAACATCACGTATATTTCAGAGAAGTATCCCTCCGCCGCGACAGCTGTTCAGCAACGCCCCTTCGTAAAGTGCTAATGGCTCATGTGAAAACATCCCTATGAAGAAGTCTTAAGAGTTTCGCTGACGTACGTGAGTCCGGGAAATATTTACATCTAATTTCGTATGTGGAAAATCTCTCAACATGCTCTCAAAATCAGTAAAAGTAAACTGCCACGAATGTAAATAGAAAGAAAAATGATTTTAAGTCGGAAACACGTGCACCGGTACGCATCTCGTATTCAAGTCTCAGTTTTAAAATAAATATATTTATCACACAAAAATAAATTCAATGTAATATACAAAGAAAAAAAGAATTTTTAGAGAAGAGCACATTACATTGCACTTCCTAATATTAATTATTTCTCGCAGCGCACTATATTTTTGTCGGACAAGAACACCACAAAAGGAAGTGTCGAAGCCATTTACAAGTTAGCCAACTGCAAACGAACGAATTCGGGAAGAGAGTCTAATGGGCTCAAGGGTATAACGACCACAGAACCTTCAGTTATGTTGCCAGCACTAGCTGTCACTTTGGTTCATTAGGAAAATCGCCCTATACTATATGAGCGGTGGACCTCTCGCGACACTGCCGATTGCAGACAGTTCATTTCTGATCCTGGCGTGAGAGTAGTACCACTCTCGTGTCAAATAGTTTCGAACTCCGTACAAATCATAAAGCATGTAATCTTACGTAAAACTTACTCAGTTCTAATCCAGACACTGTAAGAGCAGTACCAAGTTGTGCTCTTGCGACAAATTGGTCCAAACTTCATAGAAATCATACATCATGTTTTCCTACGTAAAAGTTACTATTTGAGTATCATTTGGAGCAAGTTTATTAGTGACTCTGTATGCGTGCAAGCTCCTGCGCTGCGAATCACTTCATCTAAAATTTACTTAACGTGTGCGACTGCTGTACGCGCTAACTGTACATATGCGTGGGCGAACTATGAAACGGTACAATTGTAATATAGTCATCAAACGACTGTGCATAGTGTATTTTGTGCCTGTAACTTTTTAATGTGGAATAAATATATTGTTGTGTGAAATACGTGTCCGTATTTTATGAACGAGGTACGAATAACCCTGTATCAATACCTTCTGCCTGTACCTGTACTCTGTCAACGCCGCCCATCTGAGCTACCTTAAAGCTTCAGACTGTTTGCACACCAGTAAATCCAAACAGTCCACTCAATCTCCTCATAAATGCATAGCGGTCTGAACACTTTTTGTCCTGAATATTCGCGTTATTGAGACGCTCAGGATAATAACGGCAGATACCAACTGACTTCTCATTTACAGTTAGAAGTACGACGGTCAACTCCTGCCATATACACTCTCAGGCAAAAGAAGAGTTGTACTCATAAGAATGCAAACGAATTGTTTCAAACTTGGCAGGTCGGTTCCACAGCGCAACTCACGGATTCCGTTTACACGCCTAGCCGCGCATCGGGCGCTCTCAGGGCGCGCGCGTGTCGGCCCATCCGCCAAGTATTAAAGGGCCGCTCGTGGATTTTCTGGGTGGACCGTGAGAGTTGAACCGGATTCCGTTTACACGCCTAGCCGCGCACCGGGCGCTCTCAGGGCGCGCGCGTGTCGGTCCATCCGCCAGGTATTAAAGGGCCGCTCGTGGATTTTCTGTGGTGGACCGTGAGATGTTGAACTGGATTCCGTGTACACGCCTAGCCGCGAACCGGGCGCTCTCAGGGCGCGCGCGTGTCGGCCGTCCGCCAGGTATTAAAGGGCCGCCCGTGGATTTTCTGTGGTGGACCGTGAGATGTTGAACCGGATTCCGTTTACACGCCTAGCCGCGCACCGGGCGCTCTCAGGGCGCGCGCGTGTCGGCCCGTCCGCCAGGTATTAAAGGGCCGCCCGTGGATTTTCTGTGGTGGACCGTGAGATGTTGAACCGGATTCCGTTTACACGCCTAGCCGCGAACCGGGCGCTCTCAGGGCGCGCGCGTGTCGGCCCGTCCGCCAGGTATTAAAGGGCCGCCCGTGGATTTTCTGTGGTGGACCGTGAGATGTTGAACCGGATTCCGTTTACACGCCTAGCCGCGAACCGGGCGCTCTCAGGGCGCGCGCGTGTCGGCCCGTCCGCCAGGTATTAAAGGGCCGCCCGTGGATTTTCTGTAGTGGACCGTGAGATGTTGAATATGCCGCGGAGGCGATTGCGGAAGCAATATCAGCTGCTGGATGCGTTCAACAGGGGCCGCATCGTGTCACCGTCAGATCAGAAACATGAAAAATAAGCCTGTAACGACAGAAAAACTACAGACGGGAAGAGAGCTAGAGGAATGTGTGAGGAAGAAAGGATTAGATAGCCGATAAGATAGGTAAATGCAGATGATTCTGGAGTATCTTGGCCTCTCAAAGTATTACAGGCGGAATGCGAAGCGAAGAATGGAGGAGGCGTCGGTGAACGATACCGGAGGAAGTCCGATTGGTCGGAGTCTCTGGTAACGAGAGAATTAAATGAAACCCCAATGGCCACTGAGCGTTGAAAGAGTTTCTCTACAACAAAGAATTAAGCTTTTAAAATGTGGAAAAAGAACTCGACTTTACTTTGGATACAGTTTCATAAATGAAACATTAATACGATATTGAAATACAAACGACGTGGCTTCGAAACTTAATGTCGTTTTTAAAAATTAAGGTAAAGCAGTTTCTTTTAAAATGACTTTTTTGAATGTATCTATTAATTGTGTGAGTTTTCTGTTCGGTTTTCTAGGCGAACAATAATGCGCTTTTCTTTCAGAAATATCCATCATAGAAAATGAATAAAAATGATGATCCACAATAATTATTACAAAAGGAACTAAACAAAAGCTGAAAACGAGAGAGCGAAATTAACTGAATAGTTTCCCGGAATTTTCCACACTATTTCTTTGATTTTTACTGATGACATTAGTAAAATATGGCTTCGACGTAATGAACTAAAACAACCGTCTCATGGAAGGTATCAGCAAGGCTCCGCCATAAATTATCAATCTTCAATCAATTCAAATGTATCAATATATGAAATCTTCTAAAAAAAAATATATGAAGTCTTGAAAATAGAATACATTTAGCACATTTTTATATTAATATATTATATACAAAATATTAAGAGAAGTTATTATATTTTTACAACAGACAAGAATTATCACGTTTAAATTTCTGAATCAGAAAATTGGCAGAATTATCGCATTTATATTTCTGTTTTCAGAAAGTGTGTGAAAATGTTAATGTTTATGGTAGAGTGTATACGACGCGAAACAAACTGCACATAACGTTATAAATTATTTTAGGAATTAGAAGTTAATATTTTGGGTGTAATATTAAGTTTGCATTACGCTACCCGTGATGTAACGGATTCCTTGCTTTATACTGACGTCTGACGTGAGGTGAAAAGGCAAAAGAAGATGAAGAGAGGAGAAGTATACTATAAGCAAAAAAGAATTCCAGAGTTTTGTGCAAATTCAAGTGAAAGGCAGATCTGAAAAAGTGCATTAATTTTCAAATTTTTATTTAATATTCAATTAAAATTTAAAGTTGTAAATCGTTTAAAAAATTCTGTTAGAGAAACTCATTTTTATCTTGAACTACGCCCCAAAGCTTGTATGACGAAAGATCTCAGAAATATGCCAAAAATCATGTTATGGTTTACTAGATTTTTGCTGCCTGTTTACGGACCTCAAACAAAATACGAAACGGTATTGTTAATACCCTTGCGGGACTTTCTGATTCTTTATGTCCTCGGGCCTTTTGAATACTTAATGGCTCTCTCTAATACCAACATAACACATACAACATGTTTATGAGTTCGATTTATTAAAGTTACCATGCAAGCAAGCAAGCAAGAAATGAATAAACAAACAAACAAATAAATAAATAAATAAATAAATAAATAAATAAATAAATAAATAAAAAATAAATAAATAAATAAATAAATAAATAAATAAATAAATAAATAAATAAATAAATAAATAAATAAATAAATAAATAAATAAATAAATAAATAAATAAATAAATAAATAAAAGGTATAATGCTCAAATAAGTCAAATAACATTTTTATAAACCTTATTTTGCCTAATTGATTTCAAACTTGCAATTTTGGAATGTTCCCATGAATATACGATTGCCACCAATCACTCATATTTTACTTTACTTATCACCATTTTTATTTTTTAGACATAGTATGTGCTTTTTGAGTAGCCGCACTACTTGTAGTAATGAGATGTACAAGGTACATTGGTTAACATCATTGAAATGAGCAAAATAAGGTTAATAACATATTATTTTACTTATTTGTGATTTACGACATTTATTGAATTTGCTTGTATCATATATTCCATAAATCGCATTCGCAAATATGTTGTATGTATTGTGTTGGTATTAGAGCGGGCCATAAAGAATTCAAAAGGTCCGAGGGCATAAAGAATCAGGAACGCCCGCAAGGGTATTAACAATACCGTTTCGTGTTTTGAGGTTCGTAAACACATAGCAATGAACTAGTACACCATGCAATAATATAATAAAGTAATAATGTTTCTTTTTCATTCCCAACATTAAATTTTCTAGAAATAAAAATTAGTAGATTAAAATTATATTTCTAGACCTCATACGATGAACTGCGATATTTAGCGCTCTATCTACATGCACTAGATACACTTTGATTCCAGATTCTTGCGCACACTGATGACATTGACCTTAATGATATCTTTGTGGAAATTACAAACATGCAAGAACTATAAAAGAGGAAATCTTGTTGCGAAAGCATGTTTTGAATTTTTTCCAAGATGCTTTTTGGGTGAGTCTACCATCCGCTTACTGATACGCACATCCCAGTTATTGATTATTGGGTACATTGATGACATTGGTCTTAATGATATCTTTGTAGAAATTCCAAACATGCAAGAACTAAAAGAGGGGAAATCTAGTTGTGAAAGCATGTTTTGAAAATTTTCCAAGATGCTTTTTGGCTGAGTCTACCATCCGCTTACTGATACGCACATTCTAGTTCTTGACGTCATTAGGACACTTCTTGGTATATCAATTTTACTCAGCCACCCTCAAGCGCGCGCACACAAACACACTCACTCACACACGCAATTCACTGCCGCGCCCTGACAACGAAAAAGTGGATAAATACAGTTGCTAAATTAAGAAAAAAATCCTCTAACACGTCGTGTAGCCAGAATCCTTGTTTTAGTGTCCTTGATGTCGAAAAACCAATTGAAAGCGAAACGTCCGTCCGTCCGTCCGACCGTCTGTCCGTCCGTCTGGTGTATGTGAAAAAACCTAGCGCCTAAACCATGCATAGGATTTTTTTCAAATTAAAGAAATCCCTGCCGTTTTTTTGTGAGTTGAAGCCCTGCGATTTTGAAAAACATTCATTAATTTTTAAGGGGACTTCATATGAAGTTTTGGACATTTTCAGAATTTTCTTAAAAATGGCTCCAAATTTTTTCTTTAAATTTCTTTGTAAGAATAGAGTAAAATACACTTATAATGGTGACATAGGTCCGATTTTCAGGATTAACCCTGAATGTTCGGAAATTGTAAAAGTATGAATTTTTTCGGCAATTTCTTACAACTACAATATTAAAGATAGAGATTTTGCATTCAAATGAAATCTGATGTTCATAAATAGTTCTTTCATTAAGCTCATGTATATTTTTTAAAAATATTAGTAGTTTTCGTGCAATAGTGCGAGAAATATTTGTAACTTTAAAAAATAACAAAACCAAGTTTATCTCAAAAACGGTTACAAAGTTTTTCTTTTAATTTTTGGTACGGTGGGTGGCAAACAAACCTATACAATGACATAAACGCTATATTGCTCTATACTTTTGGTTTTTCAAAAATTACAAAAATGTATTTTTGTCACATGTCTCTCACGTCAGTAATACTTACTTTAGAGGCGATGTCGTCACTTATATTTATGAGTAAATGTACTTCAAATAATGTCAAATAAATTTTCTCAAAAACACATTTTCCTGTGCTCAAGAAATGCTCCAACGTCATTTTATCAAATATGGCCTCCAAATTTTTTCTTCAAGTTTTTTCAATGAATAGTGCTTATTGTACTGTTAAATATAATTTTAAGTTTATTTTTGTGTATCATTTTGTTTTTTCAAAAACTTCACAAATATATTTTTTCAAATATGTCTCACGCCGTTATGCACCATTGCCATCGTTTAAACATTATTTCATTTGTGAGTGGAAGTGCTTCAAATGACTTCCAATAATGTTTTCACAACTCAATAAATTCCAGTGAAAAAACTTCAAATTTCGCATTTATAGCCTCGGCTTCAAATTTTTCAATGAAAATTTCTATTTACAACGAGTTTTTACTCTTCTTTAATATTGTTGAAGTAATATTTCGGTTGGACGATTAAGAAAGCGAAAAGTTGAAAATGTCAAAAAATGTTCTTTGGGCGACGAAAGCTGGCAGCTGGACCATAAAAACAGTCCACACCAAGGAAATTAATAAACTTTTATAACGAGAAAGTCTGTGCCATTCTCTTGTTCAATTTCTCCGCATTCTGCATGTCACCAGAATTTAGTACACATTAAACATACGAAGTTTTATTGTCGACTAGGGAGAACGTAAACGAGATTTGCAAAAGGGAATGTAATTCTGAAGGCCAAATGTCACAATAATAATATTCTTGTGGCTGAATGTCCGGCGCAATTGCAAGGTCGGTGCATATACTGGTACATAATACGCACTTCATTTCTGTTAATTCACGATTTTCCTCGTTTGAATCACAAAAAAGTACAATACTAATAAATATTAAGAACGCCAACACTAAGGAATATCCACAGTACTTCGATTAATGATAAGCACACTGTGTAGTTGCTACTAAGTTGCACTAAGCATTTTGTATTTAAGTATTTTTCATTTTAGATGCTGATAATTCCAATTTTTTCAGCTAGAGATGTTCCTAGAGAAGCGTCCTGCTTTTATATATTATAGACGCCTGGGGCTAAGAAACACATGTAGCGAGCATGATGTTCCGGGTGTGGGCGCTGGCGGCGATGGTGCTGGTGTGTGTGGCGGCGTGGGGGCTAAACGAAGGATTGTTCCAGTGCTGGAGCGTGAGCGTGGTGCTTGTTGGTGTGCGCAGAAGGCGCGGGGCGTGGGCGCTGGCGGCGGTGGTGCTGGTGTGTGGGCGGCGTGGGGGCTAAATGAAGGATTGTTCCAGTGCTGGAGCGTGAGCGTGGTGCTTGTTGGTGTGCGGGGGGGGGGTAAACGAAGGATTGTTCCAGTGCTGGAGCGTGAGCGTGGTGCTTGTTGGTGTGCGCAGAAGGCGCGGGGCGTGGGCGCTGGCAGCGGTGGTGTGGTGTGTGGGGCGGCGCGGGGGCTAATTAAGGGATTGTTCCAGAGCTGGAGCGTGAGCGTGGTGCTTGTTGGTGTGCGCAGAAGGCGCTAGGCCTGGGTGTGGCGGTGTTGCTTGCTGGGGTGTGATGCTTGTGGGTGCGCAGAACGCGGTGCTTGGGCGGTGGTTGCGGTGCTGCTGGTGTGTGTGGCGGCGCGGGGGCTAAACGAAGGTTGTTCCAGTGCTGGAGCGTGAGCGTGGTGCTTGTTGGTGTGCGCAGAAGGCGCGGGGCGTGGGCGCTGGCGGCGGTGGTGCTGGTGTGTGGGGCGCGGGGGCTGGTGCGCGCGCAGCAGTGCCGGCGCGTGGCGGCGAGCGTGGCGGTGGGCACCAGCCGGAACGCCTCCGGCCACTGGGAGGCGCAGGTGGTGCTGCAGCGCCGGTCGGAGGCGCCCGGGCGCGGGGCGGGCGAGGTGCGGCTGGAGGTGGAGCCCTCCACCGCCATCTGCGGGGGCGCTCGCGTCGACGCTCTCACACTCACCATCACAGGTCAGAAACGAACTACACAACTAACAAAACATTCCCACCACTTCCAGGCGTTTAACTTCAGGGCAGAAAATCGAGAGTGTTCCGATGGTTAAATAATCGCCCATGCCGTCATGTGTGTAGTTAAATATTGCATGCACTCTTTGGAGACAACGTATGCAGTCGTTGTTCAAGGCATGGAATCATCCAGTCTGCTGTAAGAATGCGCGAAACCTGTCCTCCAACGTACGTTCTCCTTGTGTTCATATTCTTCTAGCACCAGTGTAGGTCGCTATTGATGGGAAAGGCATCTTATGCTCATCACCCGAGAGTTTTGAAGATCTAATATTCTATGAAAGGGACCATACTGGTCAACTGGCCACATAGTTGGTGTAACTCCAATTTTGTAGTGAAAACGCTCGAAAATGATGTCAATTACATTCAAGTACAAATTGTAGAAATGGAGATAGATATTGGTGGCCACTCAAGATTTCTTCACGAACATAAGATATATATTCGTAGTCGTAACTATTGTACGTTCATAGTTTACGCGCTGAAAAAGAGACTTGTGGTGTACATGGACGAATTGCTGAATGTTAATATCCACTTGAGGGTTGCAAAACAGATGTAATCGGAGCTGAAAGTGAAACATAGTTATTTAAAAAAAGGGCACGCAAAAAATTAGGTATTATGTCAATAAAATTCCATCCAGTTTTCGGCATTGTGTGAATAACTCCGAAAGAATTTGGCCTGCAGGGTGTTTGAATTAAATTGGCGGATTTTTGGGGCACTGGATGGTTCTTTGATTGATTGATTTTATCGTGTTTCCGGGCGCGTCAATTCCTTTGGTCATTAGTCCCGTTTCTGTAGTGCATGTTTTTCGCGGGAGCTGGCGGTGATCTTCCCCCGCTGGCTGGAGAGATCCGGCGCCGACCTACCGTCGGCTAGTGGGGTTTCCCCCTAACCAGGACTCTCCCACCAGCGGGGCACCGCCCCAGCCGGGACAAACTCTAAGCTCCCGACCGGTCTCCCGGAATATGTGGTAGTGTAGTGGATGATAGTGTAAGTGTGTGTGTGTGTGTGTGTGTGTGTGTGTGTGTGTAAGGGGAGAGGATAGGACAAGGAAGAGGAAGAACAGATCGCTCGCGGTCCGTGGCCAGTTCGTTAGGGTACTGCTCTGGCATTCGCCTGGTATTGATCGGAGAAACCACGGAAAATTACCGATCCGAGCAGCCGGCTGCTAGAATTCTCCTCCAGACAGCGACTGAATTCGACCTAGCTGAAAAGCCAGTGTCGAAAATCCTGCTGCCGTCAAGACTGGAACCTAAGACCTCCCGGTCAGAAGCGCACGAATTTGTGTTGTATCCATCCCACGATAGAACTTTTCTTCCAGTAGACATGATTTTTTAAGGAGTTTTCTGTTTATTCTCGACTGATTTCTCTATTCCCACACACAATTCATTGTTTATTATATACGATTATTTACCACGTTCTTATATGTGTATGAACTTATATTATTTGCTCCCTTATTACGTACTTACGTTGTAAAGAAAAAAGTATTGTAATGTTGCAGCGAAATGTGACGTTTTTCGATAGAAAAACTCTGTGGGTACTCTATAATAAAAGAGGGCTAATTCTTACTCGTCAATGTAGTAAATTACTTCTAATCTTTAGTAATCAATGTAGTAAATTACTTCTACTCTATAATAAAAGAGGGCTAATTCTTACTCGTCAATGTAGTAAATTACTTCTAATATTTGCTCTAACGTATGTGAATAACATATATGTGCTTATAAGAGGAAATACGCTGATAGCGAGGTAGCGATTATGGGGCATATAAAGGATCCGGAAAAATGCTTAGAAATAACTTCATTACCACGTCTTTAAGTGTGAAGTGTATGATTTTGAATGTAGCATGCACAAAACTGTGTTGTCAGAATCCACGGTTGTGTGGGTCCTTGGTATCAAAATACTGGTTTACAGCAAAATTGATGTTTTCAGATAAATCTGAATAATTTAGCTGCCTCTTGAATTTAAAATGGATATTTTGATTCTGAGGAGTACTATTCATGTAATCCAATGCCATTTTCGAAATGTCAAAAGTTTCAAATTTTTATTTCAATTTTTTATTCGAATATAGCACCAGGTCTCGTTTTGACTCATTTTGTCCCATTTTGGACCCAACTGAACAGGTCCCATTTTTGATGAGCTCCCCATACGAAAATTGCAAAAGGTAAACATTTTAAAATTATAATAATGATATTTTTTTCTGAACGAATCTGTTCTTCGAAATTAGATCTCTAAATACGACCATGAACAAGTTTTTCACAATATGAGTAATTTTCACAATATGAGTTGAGTTTGTAATGCGGTCTGAGATATTTGAGATGATAGATATTCTCAGAGATTACTAAAGCTAAGAATATACGTTTGAATCTCAGGGGAGGCCAACTTTTTGCGAAATGAAAACACTTGCGAGTTCAAATAGTATTATAATGTTCGTAACCATTACAAATAAAGCAAAAAATTACGTCCCGTAGAACCAGTAGTTTTATTTCAATAGTATAGATATTATTTAGAACAGATATGATTCTGAATATAATGAAGAGAGATATAAATATGACGAGTGATTTAAACTATCAGTTTATAAACTTCTCAGGTGGATGTCATCAATATTCCTTACTCATCCACACTGCAAGATGTTTTCTTCCCTGGTATTGAATACTTTGAATGACAGAAGTTATGATATTTTGTCTTCCTCCCTCTCCTCCCCTTCTCTCTTTCACCCCCCCCCCACGCGTACGCATACACCACATGGACTCCCAGAATAATTTGAGATAAATAAACGGGAAGGAAGGATCACGCGACACCCGGTGTTGACGGTATACGCTGGGAAATGATCAGAAAAATAACAGCTCAGAATAGCGGGCCTGCGAACGAAGATTACAAGTGCCAAAATCTCACTATTGTTCAACAATTCAAGCAAACTGACCCCTTGCTGGATGTAGACTTATTGTTTTCGGTACTTATGATAGGTGTATAATGTATATACACACGCGATATATTGTGTGAAACATTGGGTAACATACGTGACCACTTATATATTGAGTAATATAAATGTTTTTTTTGGAATGTAGACAATATGTTAAGCAATTCCAATTGAATTAGTCGAAAACGCACATTTCAAGAATTTTACGGTTTTCAGCGTCTTATTATGTACTATCTCATTCGCAGGTCCTCCTCCGCCGCCAGGCCCAGGTTATGTGGTTGTTCCTGGTGTCGGATACTACCGAATCCACAAAGAAAATCGTACGTGGGCAGAAGCGAGGGCTATTTGCGAAGCTGAGGGAGGCCATTTACTCATCATCAACTCGGAGGCAGAGGACCAAGCGATTATGCAACTGTTGAAGCAAGAGCAAAATCTTTCCACGTCAATGTTCATCGGCTTTAACGACATAGCGGAGGAGGGTTCCTATATCACAATTTTTGGTACGTATTTGTATATTGTGTACAACTATACAAATGAATTTAAACCAATCAAAATCAAAACTATATCTTCTGATCTAAAAGACGATAAATAAAAGAATTGTTACTAAACGATGAGGCAAAATGGCTACGTTGTTTACGTGCTTACAAGATGAATTATAACAATGTCCGAAAACAGATTTCGAGAATTACATTGTTTTCCATTTGGTCATTTACTATTTACATTTTTTGTTTTCCCCTACATTTTGTCACATATATCATTAGCTTTTACATATTAATTTGGAAATTAAAGCAAGTTCGATTATCATCACGCTTTTTCTTTATCATTAGTAGCACGGGATTATTATTAAATCTTAACCATTTCACAGGTTTTTCTTAAAAAATGTTCTCATTGGTGTTTAAGATCTCTAGAGAATGAAGAGCTACTTTTAAAATGCAGGTGATTTTCTCCCCCATACGTCACATACAGTTTTTGACTGTTTTGACTAAATAAATAAATAAACACTTTGTGCTTAGATTGTGAATTCAAGCCGCTCATAAGGCAGTTTTTTACTATGTATATACGAAGTACGTATATACATAGTATATAGAAAGTTTTGTAATGCTGCGCGAGAAAACGGCGAATTTTCGGCGGAAAAAATTAATTTCGGGACTCTGGGGACGAAAAAGTGCATAAAACACTTGCTAAATTGAGAGAAAAAAATCCTCTAACACGTGATGTAGCCAGAATATGTTTCGTGGGTCCTTGATGCCGAAAAAACAATTGTAATCAGAACGTCTGTCCGTCCGTCTGTGAACACTGCTAGCGTCTAAACCATTCGTACGATCTTCTCCAAATTGAAGAATCCCCTGTCTGATTATAGTTGAAGTTTTAAAATTTTGAAAAACATTCTTTAAAATTTGGGGGTACTTTCCATGAAGACCTCCGGACATTTTCAAAAATTTCCTCAAAAACGTCTCAAAATGTTTTCTTTAAATTTCTTGTAAGATAAGAGCAAAATACACTTATATAGGTGGCATAGATCAGAGTATCAAGGTTAACTCCGAATTTTCTAAAATTGCAAAAGTTTGAATTTTTCCGGCGTCTTCCTGCAACTACAGAATTGAAGACAGGAATTTTTCCTTCAAATGAAATTTGTTGTCCATAAGTAGTTTTTTCAATTGGGTCATGTCGATTTTTTTGGAAATTTTAGTAGGTTTCATGCCATAGTGCGTGCAATATGTGTAATTTTAAAAAATAACAAAAACAAGATTTTCTCAAAGACGGCTCCAAATTCTTTTGTTTTTTTCAAAAATTTGAAAAATACTTGTTTTGACTTGTCTCTCACGTCTGTAAAACTTACATTAAAGACGATTTTTTTCACATTATTTTATTTATGAGCACATACTTATTTTCAAATAAAGGTTCTCGAAAACTCAACAGTTTTCTGTAAAAATGAGCACAAACTGCGGCATTTTCAGAAACGCCATTTTCTCAAAAATGGCTCCAAATTTTTTCTTCACATTTTTCCAATAGATAGTGCCAATTGCACTATTTGTTATGACGTAAAGTATTGACGTATTTATGTATTTTCAAAAATTACACAAATGTAATTTTCTTGAAATACCTCTCACGGCGTTAATATGGACATTTCCATAAATTTGTATGCAGTATTACACTTGTGAGCGGAAGTGCTTCAAATGACTTCAGATGAAGTTTTTCGAAAACTCAATAGATTCCTGTGAAAAAGAGCTTCAGTTTCTGATTTACAGTAATGCTTAATCGCCATTTTCTTAAAAACGACTACGAAGTTTCCATGAAAAATTCTATTTAGAACGATATTTCTATTTAGGACGAGTTCTTACTCTTCTTTAATATTTTTGAAGTAATGATTCAGTTGTACTACTAGGAAAGCAAAAAGTTGAGGAATTGTCAAAAAATGTACTTTTTGTGGCGATAGATGGCAGCGAGACAGAGAATAAAGCACGACCGTAAAACCAGACCACACCAAGGAAATTAGAAAAAAATGGTACGAGAACATCTGTGTCATTCTGTAGCATCTCTTGTCATTTTCTGCAATTAGTATCTTAATATTGTGCTGGGAATGGTAAATTCAAACATAGCACAAATAAACATGTAAAGAAGCGTTCAGCACTGTAAATTTTCAGTAAAAGAAATCTGTGGAACATCTCTGTTAGAGGGCATTGTTACACTTGTGTTTGGTTCTCTATTTACTCTATTCTTTTCAGGGGAGCCGGTGTCCTCCCTGGGCTATGCCCGATGGAACCTTGGTCAACCGGACGACTACAAGAATAATGAAGACTGTGGAAGCGTGCACTCGAGTGTGGGGGGTATGAATGACCTTCCTTGCAATGCCAAATTTGGCTTCATTTGCGAGCAACGTTTAGTTTAGAATTTTGTATACGACTCTGCGGAGCGAAACACAAAGGTAAATTTCATGGAGTGCTGATGTGCAAATTATATATTGCTCTTAAGGTCCATAACGGTTCGATGTGTGTGTGATGTGGCCAGCAGTAATACTTGCTATTAGAGATGTATTACACATTGTTAGTGAATTCATTGAAAATATAATGCTATTAAATAAATCATTCGCTGTTAATGCAAGATTGTGATGTTATTTTTGACCGGATTCAAAATCAATATAATACAAATCATCATCATCAAATAATACAAATTCTAAGTGAGTATTGTGAATATGATTATGCTTATCTGTATTTTACTAGGACACTGTTTCATTGAATTAAACGGCCTACATAATCCAGACTTTTGAAGTTACCGTTTAGCCATTGAGCACACACATTAGAAAAAGACAATCCTTTAAAAATTATTTACCAATTTACATGGAAATTGAAACTATTTACAAATTCATTACGTTTCCACTTCTATTGTCTTTTTCTGGTAGTGCAACGTATTCTATACACAGCCAGGAAGTACATGTTATGTACAAGGGACACATGCTCGTCATGTTATGAAGAGAGTTGACTCACGTCTCCTATGTACTTATTCGTTTTGGCAGTAAATATTGAAAAACGGTTACATTGACATAAATACAGTAGAAATAGTAAGTTATTTGAAGACCAGGAGATCAATTGTCATGATTTTAACAATAATCAAGACAGGCAATGTTTAACGGCGATATTTAATGCTTCCCTATGTCTAAATTATTTCCCAATAGCATGCAAAAAAGCAATTATAATTCCATTTTGCAAACCTAACAAAGATTCCAGATTAACTGAAAACTATAGGCTCATCAGTATTTTATATACACTTTCAAAACTTTATGCAAAATTGATACTAACTCGATTGAACATTTTCTAACTTTAACGAATGCCATACCATCCGTTCAGTTTGGTTTCAAAGCGAATCACGCTACTACCCATCAACTCCTTCGATTAACCGAAGCAATCGCTCAAGAATTTCACGCTAATAAGCACACAGTAACAATGTTTCTAGACCTACCCCAGGCCAATTATAGGGTCTGGCACTCTGGACTCATTCAAAATACATCGAGTGGGAATCCCCGAATACTTACTAAAAATCTTTCAAAGTTTCATATCTAACAGAACATTTACAGTTAAATTACATTAGTTAAAATCAACGACTCTATTTCAGAGTTTTACTCAATTGCTGCAGGAGTACCACAAGGATCAGTACTCTCCCCAACATTATTCTATATTATATCCATGGCATACGAATCATGCCGATTCCAATATTGCATTATATGCGGATGTCACAGCCCTATTCTCTACAAATTCTGATAGTAGCGAAAGATTACATCCAAAATCATCTATCTGAGTACATAAAGTGGACACAGAATTGGAGAATTAAAATTAACCCAGATAAAAGTGAGGCAAAAATCTTCATTCTGTGTAGACCACGAAATCCAACTGAGCTCTAAATACTAGGAACGAAAATACCATGGGCCACCTCACCAGTAAAATACCTTGGAATCGTATTTGATAAAGGGTTAACATGGAAACCGCACATCAATGCAGTAGCAAATAGAGCAAGAGCAAAAATTTTAAAATTATTTCCCATACTAATCCAGCGCTCTACATTTAACACCGAATGCCGACTGCTAATATTCAAATCAATTATCCTTCCTACCATAACCTATGGATGCCCAATCTGGGGAGGTGCAGCTCCTATCAATATTAACAAAATCAAAGTAATCCAAAATGTATTTCTAAGAAATACTCTAAATCCCCCTGGTTTATTACAAATAAACAAATTCATCGTGAATTAAAAATTACAAAACTAGACGAAACCATAGCCAAATTAGCTAACAATTTTTACAACAATCTGCATACCTCACCAAGCACCATCATTTTTAACATGGGAAAAAGCGCAGTCCACCAACGCATAAAATCAAGATTTCTCAAAGATAGATTCAAACCACCGTAAACCACTATACTCTCAGCTCCTTAATATATGCGTATTCCTTCCTCTTCTCAATTAACAATGAAATTTAATCAATAATTATGTCAGAGATCATTAAGTCATTATGTCAGACCTCACTTATCTTATGGATGGTCCATCCAAAAATGTCATATACTATTTATTTATTTATTTTACGTCAAAAACAGTTGAAAACTGCGTATGACGTGCTATGGGGAAAAGTGAATTGTGTGCACATTTTCAAAATTCTGTGATCCCTACACTAAGTCATATACTACTTAAATTTTGAATTTTGAAAGGGAGAAAAAAAAACAAAAACTCCCATGTAGTAAAATCTATTTTCAAAAATAAATAAGCAATAATTTTTGAATTTTGAAAGGGAGAAAAAAACAAAAAACTCCCAGGTAATAAAATCTATTTTCAAGGATAAATAAGCAATAAATTTTGGCTCTTATTAATTCCTGCCGCGACAACATGGAAACGATAATTTGAATAATTGTATTTCCCACTGAATTCTAGAAGACGTCACAGAAAATGAAGTTACATTTATGTCCAGAAGCAAAACAAGGGCCATCTCAGCATTTGCTCAATGGATCAGGGAAACTGGACGAAAAACCTGATCGAGATGGGGGTCATTGACCCGGAAGTTGTAGTACAATAGTTGTTACAGGTTGTTTATACTCATTTATACAGTCCAAATGGTAAATAATGCATTATGTATCATTGTTAAAATTAATGTTCCTTTTCTTGTGATGCTCAGTATAGTCTCTAATTGTATAGAAACAGTTATGCAGCAGAAACGATTTCACTTGGGATTTAAACTTTTCTATTGAATTGAATTGTTTAATGTCATCTGGCAAAGTGTTGTAAAATATTGTACATGTATTGAATATGATTTCTACGTCGAGTGTTATAGTAATAGACTTCGGCATTTTCTGAAAATATATTCCCGCCCTTGAGCAAGTCATTTTTTACAAAAACCACTGATTCGTAAATAAGAAGACACGGTAATGGTAAAATTCCTAGATTAATGAAGAGAGGCTTACATGAATCACGTGGGTGGGATTTGGTTATTATTCGTACAATTCGTTTTTGTAATCTAAAAGTCTGGGAGCTATAAGATGTATTTCGCAAGAATATTATGCCATATCTCAGGCGGGAATGAACATTCACGAAGTATACACAACGAGCAGTATGAAGGCTGACTGAATTTGCAAGAATTCTGAACGCGTAGCATAATGAACTTAATTTTGTGTTCAATTCATTTAAATGGACATTCCATTTAAGGTTTGACTGAATTGAGAGACCTAAAAATTTTGTTGCCTTAACATCAGTCAATGGTACACTGTTCATTTTCAATGGGGAACAGAATTGTTTATTTGAAATGGAAAACTGCATTAAAACCGTTTTCTTTTCGTTTACTATTAATTTGTTATTTCGGAACCAATTTGAAACATCTGATATTGTACTATTTACTGTTTCTTTATTGCAAAGGATGTTCGTATCATCCGCAAAGAGAACCGTTCTTGCGTTTCGAATCGTCGAGGGCATATCGTTTACGTAAAGTAGGAACAGAATAGGGCCTAAAATCGATCCTTGAGGAACTCCACATGCAACGGGCAAAGAGTCGGAAAGGTGCGTACGTAATGTTCCATCATTCCAGTAAGGTATTTCAACTCTCTGAGATCGTTGTTTAAGGTACGAACATAACCAATCTAGAGCAATACCACGAATTCCATGTGAAGGTAATTTGGAAAGTAAAATGTCATGATCAATGACGTCAAAAGCTTTTGAGAGATCTAAAAATAATCCAATAGGTGCCTCGTTTTGATGCAATGATGAGGCGACATCTTTAAGAAAAGAAAATATAGCTGTTTCCGTTGATTTTGATTTTCTAAATCCATGTTGGCAATCTGAAAGCGCGTCGTGTTTAGTGAGAAAGGTTTCCATTCGTACGTAGAAAAGTCTCTCTAATATTTTTGAAAAGACTGATAGAAGAGAAATGGGCCGATAATTTTGAATTTCATTTTGTTGCCTTTTTTGAAAAGCGGCTTAATTTTAGCTGTTTTGAAAATATCTGGAAACGTTCCAGTGCATAAAGATGCATTAAATATGTGAGTTAACGGGTGTATAATGGCATACGCACAAGTTTTTAACAAAGAATCCGGGAATTCATCTAAACCGGACGAATATTTATTTTTTAGTTTACGATTATTTTGAGAATTTCATAGGAAGAAGTTTCGGAAACGAACATTGTGTCTAAAATTTTGGGTGAACTATCTGTTTTTGAATTTTGTGCCTGAAGACCCTTAGTGAGATCGGCAGCAATTCTCGAAAAGTATTGGTTAAAGAGACTAGCCACTGTTGCCGGATCGTTCACATTTATATCGTTATATTTTAAAACAACATTCTCGACGGGTTTTCTAGTTGATTTGGTAGTATTTTTATTTATTCCACATTGCTTTTTTTTATTATTTGAGTTCAAAATATCCTGATCGTTTTTCATGATTTTGGCCTGCCTTATGACTTTTCTAACAATGTTTTTTTATTTGTTTTAAATGAAAGAAAGAATTCGCTTGTTTTTACAAGATATCCTAATCCCTTGTGTTATCCAAGAATTGCTTTTCCGTGAAATATTTAATTTTCTTTTTTGAAGAGGAAAGCAAGTGTTAAAATGAAATGAAAGGTTGAAAAAAAAATTTATTTGTCGTTTGTATCACAGTATTATAAACCGTTTCCCATGACTCCTGCATCAAGTAATCAATGAATAATTTAATTTTACTTTTAGTAAACAATCTAGTCATACGTGTATTATTTATTGTATCAGTGATCGCATTTCTTATCTATCACTAATCTTATGTATTTTTAAAACTCTTGAAAGACTATATTGTCGAACAAGAAGAAATAATTAAAAAGAAAGACAGGGAATGTGAGGCATTTAACATTAAAAAGTTGATGTTAACTAGTTTCTAGAAATACTAAATTGGTTATTTAATGTATAAAAAAAATGTTTAATGGTTTAAAGGTATACGTTCAGTTACACTTTTTCTGTAAAGACTTTACGGCTTCAAGAACCTAAATATTACAATATCAAACAGTGTTTTAAATAAAGGAGAATACTTTCTTTACGCAAACATAGACAAAATAATTGACGGTAAGGAAAACTACGTTAACAACATATCTTAAATATATTGTACAAATTATCTGATATATTCTTCTATTACATAAAAAAAGTAACAAGTGGAGACCCGCAGTGGCTAAATTTCTGCTGCTGAACAAAACCACATCAAATGGTTTTCAAAAATGTAGCACGCACACTAACCAAGAACAACAAATAAAATATTCTCTAATAACATTGCAACAAGTTAAATATTTTAACAAATTGTCTTCACATTTACTGCAATGCCATAGAAGAGTACATATAAAATACAGTTTGTATGTGTGAAGAATAAAAAATAAGTTGCTCCTTTATTAAGCAACACATAAAAAGCAAATATTTGATATTTAATAGCATCCTTCTAGGAGCGTTCCTGTTGCATGACAGCAACGTCGGAAGTAGGATTTTTTATTTTTCGTATTATTTGCGGGATGACTCTCATTGGCCGTAGTTACGCGCTCTGGACTTTCAGGCCTACCCTTGGCACTGGTCTAGAGTATCTTTTTCGAAAATGCGCGCCTCGTGGTCCTCCCCTGATGCACGTGGGAATGATTATCATTTCTCCACCACATTTCGGTCTCAGTTCACTATACACGAACTGTACGGTTGAGAGAACGCGGGATCTCGATAGAACGGGGCATTGCTGGAGGGACTATATTTTGTCGAGCACATGTCATAGTTCTTTTACATGCCATACACATGAATGGTGGTACCTTGCGCCCATCGAAAACCCATGGACGTCAGCTGGGATCCTACCCTGCACTAGCAGATCAGAGGTCCGTAAGATATCCACTCGCCCGCCGAGGGCGTAAACAGTGATGCACTGACTGAGATTTCATGCGGTAGACGTAGTACGAGAATAGGTAAAAAACACTATAAAATGTTTGCATCTGTCAGTCAAAAATCGAAACTTTCATTGTTTTGTGCTTATCTCGTGTTCCTGAGTATCTATCGAAACCATCCACACATTTCACTTGACAGGAGGTTGTTGTAGTAGCAGTAGTAGTGCTAGTAGTAGCAGTGCTAGTAGTAGTGCCAGTAGTAGTAGTACTAGTGGTAGTACTAGTAGTACTAGTAGTTTTTTGTGTGTGAGGATACTGCGGAAAATCTCAGACACCCGAAGAGCTGGTGCTCTTGTGTAATGTGAGCCTAGCACCCATTAAAAATCACGAACCTCGTAATCCTCTTCTAGTTTCCGTTCCGGTAAACTTGTTCAGCATGTCTTCAGGGCAAATACCTTAATTAGCCTCACTTTTAAGCCTTGTTCTTACTTGTCCCTTCGTAAATTCTTCGTTTTATGTTTATATGACGCGTACTTCGTCGTCTTGCGGCCATTATGTCACTTTCTTATTTCCTCTTTTGTTGTAGGTCTTCCCTTGCGTATGTTGCTACGGAGTTCCATGATTGGATCTTAGCATGTTGCTGAATAAGATTGAGGGGTTGATTGGGCCTGTTTCGTCTCTAGAGTAGTGCGCTTCTGCACCTTTCACATTCGAAGAACGTGTAGTGAGCATCGTCTTTACTCTGCCCACAGTATGGGCAATCTCCATGGGCCGTGACAGCAATTCTGTGGAGGAAGTATCGGAAGCACTCATGTCCCGACAGTAATTGGGTCTCCTTATCCATCTTATATAGTCAGCCACGGTTCAGCCTCCTTGATCAAAGTGGCTATCCATCTTCCTCGTATATCCTTTTCCCATTTGTTTTGCTACATCTGGATGGTCTTCTGACTTTCTTGCGTCTTCAGTAGTTCCCTGTCTTCTGCGTGGCTGCTCAATATGTTATTCTTTTCCAATGCGAGCACGTCTCTTGGTATGGTACCTGCGATTACAAGGACTTCTGATGCTGTGCGGTAAGAGCGTGCAATTCTCATTGTCGCTCGCCTTTGTACTGACAGTATTCTTCTCCTGTAGAGAGCATGTTGCATTGCAGAAGCTCACATCTAGTCCCCATGCAATAGGATAGACAATAGGATAGACTCCGTCACTGTTATCGGGAATTCCCTCTTGCCTTGTGTTGGATCTCGGATGTTGCTCAATATTCTGCTTAGAGCGCCTGTAGCCTTTGCTACTTTATCAGATGCTCGTTTTATGTGCTCCCAATACGAGAGCCTTGTGTCGAGCAGTACTCTCACGTCCTTTATTGCCTTAGTGTCTTGGATGTATTCTTGGAGAATTTCCATTCGTGACATTTACTCGTTTCTTCCCGTTTTAATGACCGCTAGTTCCAGTCGGTGTTGGGTTAGCCAGGTTTGTACCCACCTCATTACCTGGTTTAGTCGGCTCTGCAGAACTTTTAGAGAGCGCGCTGACAGGACAGCTGCTATTATACCAGGAATGTATTATCTGGCATGTCAAGGTTTAGTAAGCCGTTGTAATTTGCATTCCAGAGATCAGGCTCTAAGATTGTCACAGACAGGAGTCTTCATAATCCTAAATTGTTCTATACCACACTGCACTTGACCATTGTGGCCCCAGTAGTCTATTAAAATAGTCGACCCGATGGTTCTTGGTCTTCCTCAGCTTCTGCTTCCGATGTATGAATCCCACATGGTAGTCTTCTGCGCCCATCCATCTTGGTGAAGTATTGCGACGAGACCCGCACATTTCCATTTAATTATTCAGCCTCCTGCGCAATGATCTTGAAGGATGTGATAACTTGGAGTCTTGCATTTGAAACTCTGTACTGTATTGAAATGCCCAGGATTTTTCTTTCCATTTTTCATTGGAAGATATCTAATGAGCTCTTTTGTTTGAACGTTAAGGACCTCGTCTGGCAAGCGTAGATTAGGACAGGAATAATGTAGAGCTTCTATTCTGAGTTTGATGTTCTACAATACTTGGCGCAAAATACAGCTAGTTCTCTATAACGTTATATCTTCTTCTTACTTTCATTCAAATTACCTGAAAGTTTGTAAAAGTTGTTATATCAATCTTTCTAAACAAATTCCAGAACTTCGATAACTACCAAAACGACCGGATTTTTTACGCCCCATATTAGGCTGATCTTGATTTCCCCGTTCTTGTATTTATGACGTTATTATCTTGTATATCTTCACATTCTCCTCGCATGGAACAAAATCATCTTAAATAAGGATCACATAATATTTTACACAGTTCAACTGTCTTCACAAGCTAAGAAGCGTTCATACCGCTTGGAGCATCAGCCTGGAGAGGTAATGACACACATTATCGTAACTTTCACGTACTCGGTCTCTTCTAGAATTGGACAAGCTGATACGATTTGATCAAGAGTTGTACTTGCTCCTGACAAATACATTTATTTCCCTGAAGACATACTTTATCATAGTGTTTCGCAATGCCTGAATGTTGGCAGTTATTAAAACTGTTTCCTTCATTTCCCTCTTAAGAGCTACAGAATGACTGGTCGTGTTGATATCTCCATTCTTTTCAGATATTCATGAAGTGGTTTGTTCCTTCATAATAAAGTTAAAAAAAACTTAAAGCCAAAAAGTAAGATTTTAAGATACTAGAACTGTTGGTAGAGCCTCTTAGCCGCCATTTGCTGCGTTGTTGTGAACAAAATCATTCCCTATTCATAGTTATTAGCTCCAAAATTTGAGTGATTTTGTTAAAAGAACCAGAGCCCAGAGTAGTTTTTAGTACAAGAACCATAGTCCTTTAGATGTAAGTTTCTGCGTGAGTTCTCAAACATAGCTTGTCTCAATTTGCGACGGATGATAGTGATTGTTTTTTAAATGTGCTTATTCTGCGTATCCAGTATTTTTGTCGGGAAATTTGGTGGTAATGTATACCCGTTCTTTTAGCATATACGTACTTTGTATTGTGAATCTGAGCAAGGGAGAACGTAACAGTAAAGAAATGGATTCTATGTACATTACGATGAGGGGGTGAGACGAAGAGGGGAGGTGAGAGGGGGAGAGAGGAGAAAGGGGGAGAGAGGGGAAAGGGGGCACAGGAGAGAGGGAGAGGACGGAGAGGAGATGCGAGAGGAGGGGTGGAGAGGGGACAGTGAGAGTGAGGGGAGCGAGGGAGAGGGGAAGAACATTCTTGAGCGATTTCTAATGTGTATATATTATGAACAATTGTACATTTAGAAGACACTTATCGTACTTCTCATAAATTATCCGATTTTTACGTGCGATAATTGATGAGCCTAACCTGCTGCTGTACCCCGCAACACTAGCGCCTTCTTCACCCTCTGCACCCTCCAAGTTTGTCTCCGAATTTGATGGAGAGCTCCAAGGTTCCCAAGACAACCGCGCGCTGAAGATGATACAATCTAGTAACGCCGATATTTTCAGTGCAAGGTTTTGGTGCCAGTCCTCACTGGACTCTCCGCATCCAATTCGTAAATTTCGAATTGTCGAGTGTGGCGGGGGTTACGAAATCACTTCAAACCACACAGTGTCATGTGATATTCACCGCCAGTGCCCGACGATTTAAAGGTCATTCCCTGACTTTTAAGAATTTGTTCCTGCTTCGCGGAAATTCGGGGCTTGCAACGGCGAGGCAGCGCTCCAGAAGTCGGATGGAGGCTGGCCATCGCTGGCCGTTACAAAAAGGGTGACAATCACAAAGGGGCACATGCGGTGCCGCCGCGGCGGAGGCGACTACTCGAGGTATTATAATAATCGATATTATAATATAATTATAATATTATGAATATTATAATATTATGAATATTATAATATAATTATAATATTATGAATATTATATTATATTAATATTAAAATAATGAAAGAAACTTAAAGAAGACACCAGACGGGCAATGTATTGCGCTGTTTCGTCACAATATTTCTTTGACCTCGGTGAATAATCTGATAAGTCAAAAAAACTTAATTTTACAGTAGGGCAAAAAACAACTTTAAACTAATACTGCAAATCAGGGATTAATGATATTGAGACAAAACCTACACATAAATAGTTCCGTTTAAATATCACTTTCGTTTGAATATCATTAATCCTTGATTTACTTCACTTGATTCAGCTTATTCACCGAGATCAAAGATTTATAGGTTTCGCCTACTTCAAGTGTCCATATCACCCTGATTTCTGTCGATCATTACTACTTTTGTCTCTCCTCAAGTTGCCTTTTGCACATTTGCAAGCATGACTGTCATGCAGATATTTGCTGAATTCATTTATAAGACTCAGTATTTGAGAGTTGCTACATTTCTAGCATACAATTAAAGATCATTCATGATAAATAAAATGTTACTGATCTTTTATGACTATGGAGCTTGAACTCGAAGTCAACTTGCGACCACTGACTAGATAGTAGGATTAAACTAACCAAGACATCAGAGGAGAATGTGAATGTTCTTGAAAAAAAAAAAAACGGGTTCCTTGTTCTGAAATCTGAATACTTTTTGTTCCTACTACTTCCTGTCCGCGGTGTAAGTACTTATACACTCAATAGTATTCTTACAAATCTCAGGAACTCTAGGAAAAAGTCAAAAGAACTGATTTTGTACACAATCGTGCGGTACTCTATCAAGGATATCGGTAGTATAAGCAAGCCATGCTTAAATTGAGATTTCATTCTCTTACACTCCGGGCCTCGGCGGGATTTCCTCTGAGTTTTATCAGGGAATTTCATCTGCGATTTCCCCTGGGCAACATTCAGTTATCAACTGCTGCCACACGAAAATGGAATACCGGTAAGTGAAATACAAACTGTGGATTTTACTAGTTCCTTGATTTACAGTGTGCCATGTTTTTTTATGTATGACGTCATCCTCTGTGGATTCCTGAACATGTTTGATTGATTTCACGAGTTCATCAGGAGGAGCAATATGCGATTCTATCCAAAATGCTTCTTTTTAAGGATATAAATCCACAAATTACTTCAAAACATGTCTCGATTTCTTCCTCGGCAAGGAGGTACGCATTGACCTTTCGTTTTAGAGCCGGCATGCGATAGAATCTCTCAGACTCTGTTTTCAATTACTTCCCGGAATACTACAGTACGTTTGTACAGTTTCATGAATTGAGATCATTTTATATTTTATATTTATGTTTTAATTTCTCAGCTACCATTTGCGACATTGTGTTATTCGTTATTTGGTAAGGAAATTTGGAGTGAAGGAAGCACAGATCCTTTTTGTTACGAGACCACTGTTTACAATTCATTCATATTTACAATTTAGTAGTTTTGTTGATTCTCTAAATATTCAACTAAAACCAAATGCATTTTTTGACATTGTAAATTCCGCATTGACTCTCTCAAATTCGAACAAATAAAATTCAAATAGCAGAGGAAACTTAAGAGCAGGCGTTTTCTTATCATAACAAGTAGCAATCAGCTTGACGTCGCGGTATCGAAACAAATCTGCACGTAACACCTGAAGGATGTCCCAAAAAACACCGACATCATAATCTACGGACTCCAAATAACACTCTGTACCTATTAATTTTTAAGAAACTTTCTTTAATATGAAGATTGAAGTCATTATTTCTTTGTGTCATACCCCGTTATCATTTAACCGACTATTTTTCGAACTTTATTTCTTAATATTTGTGACGAATTTACATGCTGCCCCGTAAGACGCTGTCAAGAGGTCGCGCCCCGCAGCAATTATTTAAAATATTTTAGCACAAGTTCTAAGACATGAAACATTCACTAATGTTTACGCATTGCAGTTTCGCAAACTACCGTATTGATGTAAGCTCAGAAATATTGACGAAGCTGTTCCTGTTCTTTTGTGGTTAGCACGAAGACTCCCTTCGCCGTATATACTGGTCTTCAAAATATTAGGGTGGACTTTCTCATCGCCACACAGCAATAGATACTGGGACATTTACAAGGAAAGCGCACAAGTATAATTTGCTTCATCCGGAAATCGAACCCGGGGTTGCGCCTTGGAAAGTGACCTAACGAGCCCCCAAGGGAGGCATGTGGCATGTTAGGAAGAAATAAACAGCGCAGTATTTGCCCGTTTGCGTCTCGTTTCAATGCCTGTACCTTTTTTAATCAGATAACTTTGCTCCGAAGATACTTGGACATAAGGTCTCTCGGAAAATGTGCAAAAACGTATGGTGCTAAAACAGCACGAACTTTCTCGCCCGTATTTTCACGCAAAATTACACAAAAAGTACTTCTGTTCCTGTGTACTCATGTTCGAAAATATTGTACATGATCTTATTTCAAAATATATCTTTAAGGGACAAATTTCATTAAGGGGAAAATGTTTATTTTTGATATTTTAGTTGTAGGTATACTCAAACTTTTTTTGAACTTTTGTAATTTTCAAAAAATCAAGATTTTCAACGAACGTGAGATCTGGACCACTCTCTTAAACTTTCTTCACACTATCCAACAACAAAATGTATCCAAAACCCATGGAGCCATTGTTCTGAAAACTTTGAAAATGTCCCAGGAACTTAATGTAAGGTACCCCCAAAATTAAAAATATCAGTTTCCAATTCACGGAGCTGCGACGTCAGCCAGATAGATTGAGGAATATCTGTTTTTGAGAAAATTGGCTAAACGGTTTAGTCGCTACCGTTGTTTACAGACGGACGGTTTGGTTTGAATTGAGACGGACAGACGTTTTGCCGTCATTCTATTTTTTGGTATCAAGGACATACACAACATAGATCCTGGCTACACCACGTGTTAGAGGATTTTTTTTCTAAATTTAGCTAGTTGTTTATCCACTTCTCCGTTATCAGAGCCTTGTAATAAGGGTTTTTATGCCGAAAATGCACCATTTTTTCGCGCAGCATTACATACCTTTCTGTCAACTTCGTAGCGAACAAGTAAAATCATTAAATTAAGACTTTTAATAGGTCGGGCGCACAGTCACAAACACACATGCTGCGTCACTCCCACTCCTGTCTGAACGCACACCGCAAGTTAACTGACGTCCTGATTTAACACCCTTGGATTTTTCTCTTGGGCTAATTAAAACAAGTAGTATTCAGTATCTCGCTATGTAATGTAGAATACACACGTGTGTGGACTACTGTGACAAGTATCAATGAAGTTCTCACAGCAGGAAAACGCTCGCACTGGCGTGCAGTTACATGAGTAGAAGTCAAATGAAAGTATTGGAACATACGTTTTCCGATGCCAATGTGCAGGCTAGTGGTGTTGGTTAAGGATATAGAAGAAATCAACAGACATGAGGATGCTTTATGCGACTATGAGGTTCTTCTTTTGCTGCCCTACAGGGATTAGTGCGTAGACCAGCCTCCAGAAGCCTTTAGCGCCTTTTTGTGAAACTTTTCCTGAGCAAGTATACCTAGGGTAGTTTGCAATTGCTTTCCCTTTTGGCGTTAGCGCACCAATTTTGACGTTCGATTTGAATACGAGATATCACAGGCCAAGATACAATATCCGCAATGTTATTCAGTAATTCAAATAGAAACTCTGATTGGTGATCAATTGCTAGCGGATTTAATTCTGGGTAGGATCGACCATGGCTTCTGGAATCTATTTTACATGGCGACAAAAGTCCGCATGTATGCCGTTAATTTTTGGCACCTCAAAAATCCCTCGAACTTCGACCGGGTTTGAACCTGCAAACTTCGGATCAGTAAGGATCTGAGCTGTCCGGGTGACGCCGCGTCGAAGGCTGGGGTGCCGACGTTTCGACCGACATATCGCGGTCCTCTTCAGGACTGTACTGCCATAACTTTTTTTTGGAAAGCTGGGAGGACGTCTTCGTTCCTGCAGCGCAGGAGAAACGCAAGGTGGCAGAGACGCGCTGTGTCGCTCAGGACCGCGACATGGTCGAAACGTCGCACCCCAGCCTTCGACGCGGCATCACCCGGACAGCCCAGATCATGACTCTGGCCGCGGAAGCCTACGATACCTTCGGATCAGTAACCCGGCATGATAACCAGAATACTATCAAAGCCGGTTGAGTATGACCTTTGAGTATATTTTTTCAGATGTGCAAAGAGCTTCACTAGCCCTACTGTACTATGCTTTTAATGCCTAAGCCTTGTAATTGGCATTTGTATTTAATGATATTTGTGTAACGTTTTGCTGATTTATCAGCTGTTTAGTTTCCACCAATGCCAAAGTGTGAAGCGATTGACAGAAAATGTACTTGTTTTCATTTTAAAGTTCCCAAATACTTTCCAAATACAACACTAATGCTATGATACGCCACTATAGATGGTTGGGCCGTTTATGTATCGCATCAAGTAACAAAAGGCAGAAATAAGAAAAGTGATTGATTGCAAATGTGATTTGCAGAGTAACGGTAAGTAAGGCCGCTGATGAAGTGACACTCAGGACATATCTCTCTCTCGCTCGCTCTCTCGCTCGCTCTCTCTCGCTCTCTCTCTCGCTCTCACTCTCGCTCTCTCGCTCGCTATCTCTCGCTCTCATTCTCGCTCCCTCCTCGCTCTCACTCTCGCTCTCACTCTCGCTCCCTCTCTCGCTCCCTCTTGCTCTCTCTCGCTCTCTCTCTCTCTCTCGCCCTCGCTCTCTCGCCTCTCGCTCTCGCTCTCTCTCGCTCTCGCTCTCTCTCTCGCTCTCGCTCTCTCTCTCGCTCTCTCTCGCGCTCTCTCTCGCGCTCTCTCTCGCGCTCTCTCTCGCGCTCTCTCTCGCGCTCTCTCTCGCGCTCTCCTCGCGCTCGCGCTTCCTCTCGCGCTCTCTCCCTGTACGGTAGGTTGCTTATAAACTGTTGTATTTGTGCCTGCAACAAGCGACACCTTTTCAGGGTTCAAAAATTAAAATATAAAAATAATTTCAACAATTATTTTGACACTGTAGTAAATACATAACAGAAGACACATTTTTGTGCAGGTGACATCGCCGTCAATAGGTCTGAACGTGAGTTATAAAAAAATTGCCTACATCACATCAAGGACTGTTGAGCAAACTGATGTAACATAAAGTGTTCATATTATTCTTTTCAACATGTTTCTAATTTGTTTCTACGTCTGGTCTGTGACATATGCATATAATCTAAATCATCAGTTATTATTTCATTAACGGGCGCCAATTTCAGAATCCGCTAATTGCATGCCAACATCTCGTTACTATTTTGTGAGGACTACATCAAAGGAAGTGATTGAGGAAAACATATTTTTATCTTGTTTGTTGCAGGGAATATCAAGTTTTTAGAGGTTATCTTTGGCGATGACCGTCGAAATCCTGGTAAGCCAGACTGCAGAACTTGTTGAAGACTGCCGATCCATATACTTGCATACACGAGTATCTTCATCTATGCAATTCTAAATAAGGCTTCATTTGCGAGCATTGCTCAGTTTAGAATTGTTGTGTCCTATTATTTACACAAATAAATCAATATTAAAATCATATTGTCTTTTCTTTGTACAATATATTAATACCATATAATAAATAAAAGTACATTTATTATTTAAAGATAAACTGTTATATATCAAAATATTCACTGATTAGATTTCTCAGAAATAGACGTTTTCTTTTCAGTTAAAAAATATTCTCTCTCTATAAATATTTTGAGTAGTCTTCGGGATATTTAGTTTGAATTTTTTATAAATAGCGACATAGACGTCTAGCCTTGAAGAAAATAAATCTAAATATTGACATAAATACATAATATTTTAGAAATTAGAGTAGTATTTCCAGGTGTAATACAAAGCTTAAGAGAGAAAAAAATAAACGCGCCAATGCATGGAAAGGATTTCTTGAACTTATGGATTGGCAATTATAGGTTTCCAAGATTGATGTATGAGATAAGTCACGTAACGTTAGCTCCTAAAGTTTTTGAACGGTTGAAGTTATTGCAATGCGAATTTCACGGAAGTGCATAAGAGGAAGGGGGGTTAATCGATACAAGTATTTATTTCTATTTTAGCAAATGGAGCTGTTTTGTGAGTTTTTCAAATTGAACTGTACTTAGTCTATCTTGAACGTACAAAGATAAATTAATTATATATATATATATATATATATATATATATATATATATATATATATATAGATAGATATGTTCGAAAAGCTTTTTTTTGAGTAATTGTGATTTTTTCGCGACTTGTGTTCAACATAAATATTTCAATCAACTCCAATATTTTGAATGATACAGACCGCCACAAACGGTCACTCAACACCCTCTCTGCTAACGCGCGTTCGGAAAAGGAAGCTGATTGAAGTAAATAAATACATGACTTTTTTGTGTGAGGGAAAATGTATTATATATTTATTTGCTGATTCTTAGATGAGGTTGGCCAAGAATAAAAAGCTGTCCAAAGTTATTGAAAATACGAAACGTATTTCAAATCTTAACAAAACTATTGCAATTTGTCTTGAACTCTCCTTTCCATTCTTCCGCATTTTCAGATTATTCTATCTTTCTTTGATTGACAGAATTGAAGGATTGAAAATAAGGATTTGTCATAAGTATGTATTGAAACACATAGTTTCTTACTTTTATTCCATTTAATGGTGGTTTCATGCCGTAGGATATTAATAGGATCTTGAAACAAAACACAATAAGAATAAATAATTAAGATTGTATAAAGAATATTGCACATTTTGAGCAAACAATTTTAATGTTAATGAGCATATAATAGTAGCGTAGGAACAGAAAATTCATGAAAATAATAATAATTAAGGACTAAAATAAAATATATTCCAAAAATATAGTAAAAAATAATAAATAAAGGTAAAAACTCTATATTACTACTCAATTTACTTGCAAGTCTATATAAATAAAAATGAATCGCCGAAACGTATGTAAACGCATATCTTTCGAACGATTGCACCAAATGGGATAATTCTTTTCTTTTTGTGTTCGTTATTTTTAGGACAAGATTTATATAAACAAATTAAAAATTCAATAGATTTTTTTGAAAATCTCATAATATGAAAAGTGAGTCAATGAGATAGAAGACAGTGAGAGATCTTCAATACATTAACAAATTTTTTAAAAGTGGAAACAGAAGAGGAAAAAGGGAGAGGAGAAAAAGGAGAGGATAAACCGGAGAGGAAAAGAGAGAGGGGAAAGTAGAGGGAAAGTTGGGGAAAAAAAAGGGAAGGAAAGGGAGAGAAGGAAAGGAAGAAAAGAAAAAAAAAAGAGGAAAAGGAGAAAAAGAGAGTGAAAAGAGAGAGGGAGAGAGAAAGAGGAGAGAGAGAAAGAGAGAGAGAGAGGGCAGGGCGTCTGCTGGGCTCTCCTAGAATGTTAAAAATGCCCACCATCTACATAAAAGCACACTTGAAGACGCTTTTGAAAATATTTATTATCTGCAAGCAATGTTTCCAGAGGCACTTTCAAATAGAAGAACAGAAAGAAAACAGCCACGAATGAAGAAAGTGAAATGGCGGTATTTATAACGGCATCCCGTCATCCTCACATGTTCACGACGTATTGCCAAAAATGTAGGTCCTATGTCTCTCTTGGCATACCAATCCAGTACGATTGGCATTCTACATCACCACAAGTTTTGTGAAGATTTGAAACACGTTTTCTATCTTCAAATACTTCAGATTCCTTTTCCCGAGCGCGTGTTAGCGGGCGAGGGCTGCGTGACCTTGTATGGCGGAGTGTTTCATTCAAAATGTCAATTAAACGCGAGTCGCAAAAAAAGTCAAAATTACTCCAACAAATGCTTATCTAACATATAATAGTATGTATATTATTGGATTCGTCTTTTTTTCTCATTATGATAAACTAAAAAATAAAATATAGTTCCATTTAAAAAAACAAATTTATCTCAACATCTCGAAACATACAAATGATAAAATAGAATTGAATTTGTATCAATTAGCAACATTTCCTCATGTTCTTCCATGGAAACTGCATTGCAATAACTTCAATAGTTCAAATTCGGCACAGGGTGCCAAAGTTATGTTACTCGTCCTGTACATTTCAATAATACAGCAAAAGAATAATCTCCATGGTGGCGGAATAATCTCTTTGTTATGGCGGAAAATGAACGCTTGTATTGATCTTCGAGTTCGCTGTCGGGCCACTCTCTATTATGTGATTTTTCACAGTCCGTCTTTCCTTCAACAGCCTTTAGAGATCTTGTAATCTTTAGGTGCTGGAAATGTAGTCGAAATAATCACAATATTCTCTCTGTGAAAAATATGGCAATGGGGTTTGGCAGTACACAAAAATACGGCGCTGTTATGAAGGCCTTCTTGGTTGATGCTACAAAGTAATAGAATCTTGATGGAAAGTGCTGTGTTTATGCCCACGATAGTAGACCGGTGGGACACTGGCGGACTCGCAGACGGGAACGAGTCTGTCGGGAAAAAGGACGTCACGATATGAACTCGCGAAGGTAGCTCGGGTTTATAAAACCGCTACCAAGCGGAGGAACAGTCGAGTTAAGTTTGTGGAGCCGAACAGAGCTACCGAGCGAGAAATATTGCCTGCCGTGAGAGTTCGAGTTGGCGAACAGTGGTTACGTATTAGGAACTCTGTCCGAACATCGGTGGATAGTGCTTTGTATTTGGAAGTCTACTGGGCGCAATGAACTTGGATGTTTACGGTACATGATTTATGGTTCTGGTTTCAAATTGTATGATATACAAGTGATACAATGAAACTCAAACTTTCTGCATATGCAGATGATATGGTAATGATTTAGCAAACTGATGGCATGCTGCAAAGAGATATGCATAGATTGGAAAATATATGTGAAGATTATAACCTTAAACTACCTACTAATAAAACTAAAGTCATCTCTTGTCATGGAAAATGCTCTGATAGATCAAAAATAGCATTGAATGAAGAGACTGTAGAGCAAGTGTCCAGTTTTAATTACTTGGGATGTGTCAAATACAAGTATCTCTTGTATTTTACGACGATACCACAAACAAATTAAACAGGTTTAAACATATTTGTGGGACAATTCATAGAATACTGAAACGTAAACCGAGAAGAGAAGCCACACTTAAGTTCTATGAGACAATGGCAGTAGGAGTAATGTTATATGGAAGCGAGACCTGAGCCCTCTCGAAAAGAGAAATAAGTTGAGCGAGAGCCGCCGAAATGAAATTTCTTAGTACTTTAAACGGGTGTACTCTAAATGACAAAATTAGCAGTGAAGAAATACGTAGTTACTGATATTTAGACTTGAGAAGAAGATCAGTGACACTAAAATGAACTGTTGCAGTCATCTGGAGCGAATGAACAGAAGCTGAATTCCTCGACTGTAAAAGGACTACAAACCAGCTGGCCGAGGCCGAGTATTGGTCGTTCGAGAAGATGATCTCCGGAACAGACAGCTCTGCCTAATCCACGAAATGAAGAAGTATGTATTACTTTGGCGAATTGAACGAACTGTTGTATTTGGATTGCCCACCCGTTCCCAGATACACAAAGAAAACAGGTTGTGATAGACCGGCAGTAAGACAATTTAAGGCTGGAAGTAACGTGAGCTTAACGATTGGGATGGAATTGCGAGCAAGGAACGGGGTGCGAAACCGAGAGCGCGCCAGTTTAGTAAAGAACCTCCAGCCAAAGGAGACGTGAACCCTCCCGGATTTACTCCTCTCAGACAACGATGGTACGCCCCGGATGCCAAAATTGGGTGCGAAACAAAACAAATTAAACGCAACAAGCATCCAAACTCTCACAAACAGGTTTCTCCTTGATACCGCTAATATAAGCAAAAATTACGTATTGATTCTGTGATAAGTTATCACAAGGGTGTGTAATAGAAACGATAAATTTGAATAAATATATAAACAAGATGACAGCATCAATGAATGACAGAAGGGAAGCAAAGAATCGAATAATAAATAATTGATATCGCGATAAAAGATAATATTCTGGGAAATAAAATCAGTGAAAGGACACGCGAGCAATTTGTCTGACTGAGAAAGTAAATTAGGAAATTTATTATGAATCAATAACCAAAGAATAAACAAGAACAGTGGCAGTGACCAATCAGAAATTACAATATGTGTGAGAAAGTGACTGGCTTGCGCAATATGACGAAAGAGAAACGTATTTGGGTACGATCTCGAATTCGGTGGTTTGCGGATTCGGTGGTATAACGGTCAATGTACCGGACTGTTCTACCCGAGTTTGCGGGTTCAAACCTGATCGAAGACGTCGATTTTTAAGAGCGAAAAAATCCTTCATACGCCTTCCTTCGGAGGGGAAGTAAATCCAGCTGTCCCATGTTAGTAGATTTACTGCATGTAAAAGATCCTCAAGCCTAAAAGAAGCCTCTGATCCGCCTGTTTCGTCGTCCAAGATAATACCTCCTTTCTCCGCTAGGTGGTGAAAGGAGCGTAACGAAATTTGCGTGGTTAGACGGGCGTAGATAGAGCGGGGCTGATGGCCCGAGTCTCGCCACGTAAAATAAGGCATTAACTAAAACTAAAAACTAACTAAAACGATCACGCGCAGGAAAGAAAACAGATGAAGAGCGCGTAAGACAAACGGGACAGACCTTCTCTTGACGCCGCGGCGTGAGAGGCGGATGCAGATGATATAGTGACGCGGTAGTATTCGGGTGCAGAGATGTTTATGCATTAGAAATGCTTAGAAATACGTAAATGGCAGGGAAACTTTATAAATGGACGTAGAATTATAATCGCGTGTGTGAAGGAAGCAGATACCATACCAGATTCAGTTAAAAATGGAACTTGGAAGGGATACTGGGCGACGTTCGAAAAAGGCAGAGGCTACACGAAAGGAAAGTGACTAAACAGGGGACATATTAAATTATCGACTCTAGGAAGATCAGGTTTTGTAGTAAATTAAGAATTTCTGAATTAGAATTTAAGAATGACAAGTAAGGCGAGGGAATTAGAAACAAAAGAGTACACAATAGTAATGAGGGTTTTATGATGTTTTTTTTTGAAATCGTTGTTCTTTTCTTCTGTCATCTTTAGATGTAATATGTATGTTTTGCAGTACAATACAGATGGAAATGTTAAAATGAAGTATTGTCATTCTTGGTCAGTAGTAAAAAGAGTTCCCAATCCCACGTGAGACGAAGCAAAATCAACTTATGTAAATTTGTCACTGTAGAGACAGTCTATCGGACCCACCAATAAATTATGTCATGACGGGGCAGATTTGGTACACCCTTCGGGCAATTGTTGGGTAAAAGATTAAATGGAAATTTAGGCATAATAAGCAAATAAAAAGGTACCAGGCACATACTCCCGTCAGATTGGCGCCCATGTGCGAGAGTCGATAGAGATGGAAATTTACATGAGTAGATAGAATAAAATTTGAAGAATATTACTATTGTAAATATTTACGAAGAGAATATACAAGTAGTAAAGAGAGATGCAGAATTTTAAGTAAAAATTAATAAGGAATTATCAAAGTGGACGGGGCGGTTGCCTGTGCTTAGAGTGGACTGTATTATATTGGTTGTTGAACGTTGGTAGGCAATCCAATCAGTCCCTTTCGACGCTCGTTACGAATTTTGTAATGATGTGGGTTATCATGGAAACACAATTCTCACCATGCAGAATGATGTTTAATAACCTTTGAGTTGTCACAATTGTTTTTCACAATTAAAATACACTAAGTTACTGTTCTCAATGTGAGAATACAGGAACCTTCCATCTTGGATCACGAAGTGCGAGGACATATGCTCGCCTGGCAACTTACTTGCAACTTCGTGTGAAATGCATTGATTAGTTCAATTTATACACAATGCTGAACTACAACAAATTGAAACAATGTGGCTTTTCACTTGGCCACAACATAAGCACAGAATGTTACTTTCTGTATAAGAATTTACGTGATCTTTAAACACGGAGCCCGAGACATGCTTCTCGCGAGGCTGCATCTCAGCGACTGATTTCTTTTCGGTTGCGGGTACGCGAAGAGGGGATTTGAACTGATTTGAACTGGCCAATTAGCGACTGCTTTTCCAGCGGTTGCAGTATGGCGGAGAGGGATGGATTTGAACAGTCCAATTGGCAACTGCTGGAATTTTAAAATGTTCTGGAAGGCTTCAGAAAGTTCGGGTGGCCGACCGCGTGCGCGGCGCGGTGGTGCCGCTCGGCTTATGGAACTTTCCATGCCGCGCTTCCGGTGTTGCCGCCTAGGGCGTAGGAAGTGTTTTATTTATACCTCCCTTTTCTACTTTTGCGTGTGGGCCCGAACACAAAGAATAGTAATATTTGGGGTTATTTTGCTGTTAATTGTGTTAATAATCGGCGGCGGAGATGGTGTAACGGTTAGCGCACCTAAGTTTGCGGGTTCATACCCGATCGAAGCCGTGAATTTTGAAGGGCAAAAAAAATCCTTCGTACACCTTCCTTCGAAGTGGACGTAAAGCCGGTTGCCCCATGTTAGTATATTTACTGCATGTAAAAGATTCTCAAGCCTATATGATGCCTCCGAGCTCAATTCAAATTGCCTGTTTCGTCGCCCAAGAAATACCTTCTTTCTCCCATGGTTGGTGAAAGGAGCGTAGCGAAATTTGCGTGGTCAGACGGAAGAGCAGGCCTCATGGCCTGAGTCTCGCCACGTAAAGTAAGGCAAATTCAATTCAATTCAAATGGATCATAATTCATACGTGTGGGAGAGGCCACCATTATTATTAAACACAGAAAATTATTATAATGGAGACTCGTAGTGAGACAATACAAAATGTAGTTGAACGGGAGAATAGTGACACGGTTTTTGTCGCCAGTGAGGGCGAAAATAACAGAGAGATTTCTCATCCAGAGGTAAATGTACAGCCAGAAAGAAATGCAGAAACATCGCAAGTCAGTGTGGAAATTAGTGGCGATAAGGTAACACCGCACGCTATCGATATGAATCTGGTGAACGCGAATACGATGCAAATAATTTTAAATATATTAATGGAGAATAAAGAAAATAATTTAATAATGCAAAAACGTTTTAATGAAATCGAGGCTAAATTAAATAAAAATAATTGAAAAATAGAATCTAAATTATAAGATATTAAATATGAAAATAATAATTTGATGCAGAGAAATTTCGAAATGGGAAATTAAGAAATGGGTGAGAAGTTAGCAAGTATTAGGGCAGACAAGGATGCCAAAATTAATATTTTAATTGCAAAGGACAAAATATAGCTGCCGAAATTGAAATAAATAAATCGCAACATAAAATGGAAACCGAGAAAATTGTTCATTCGTATACAACCACGAAGGAAGTCATTGTTGGCGTAGAGGCAGAACTTTAATGACAATCAAAAACAGTAGACCATTTTTAAAAAAAATATTACTTCTTGTTTTGCGTTTGTGCCTTTCAAGGGCGTTTATACATGATTTCAGTAACTATAGGATGAACCATCCTCAGCTCTAAATGTCATTATAATACACATAACAAAACATAACTTGCCAAGCTCATTTCTGAATTGATTCTATTTTTAATTCTTAATGTAAATTGCTGATTGCATATAAACCATGGAGCTGTAGTATTTTTTCTGAGGGACTTATTTTGTATAATTTGAAGTTTGTTAATGTGGCTATGTGCTGCTTTTATCCGAACGGGGCTTGCATAAGTTAGTGAGGGTCTGATTACTGATTTATAGATTATTTTACCGCATTCAATTCTAAGTGAAGATTTATAATTTAATATCGGAGTTTGATAGTTTTTAGTATGTTTTGTTTACTGTGTTTGTGATGCGCTTTCCAGGTTAATTTTGTGTCTATTGTTAGTCCTAGGTACTTAACTGGTGTTTGGTTTGGTAGCCATGGTATGGGTGAGTTTTGAATGAGTAAAGGAGGAGGTAATTTTGATTTACAAAGGATGAACATCTTTGCTTGTGATTTTGAAGTATTAATTTTAATTCTTCAGTTTTCAGTCCATTTCGAAACTTTAACTAACGTATTTTGTAATTGGTCATGTGTGCATAAGATATCGTCGTGTGATGTCAACAGTGCCGGGTTATCAGCAAATATAGCTATTTTTGAGGTGTCTGGTTGAGAAATATCTGGATAAATAGATATTGAAGAGGAGAGGAGAGAGACAGGATCCTTGTGGGACCCCTGCGTCTATTGCTAGGCTAATATATACATATTCATATTCATACGGCCGTTGGTGTCATTCAAACTTTGAATGTAGTGTCTGTTCTTAACGGTAGTTATGTGGTATCAACTGAGTGAGAGTGAGGTATTTCGTAATGTTTCCTTGAATGTTCTGCTGATGAGGTAATTCAATGGGATAGCGTTCCCTCACTAAGTTTAGCACCTGATGATGTAACAAAACGAGTTACGAAACGTTGTGAAATTGCTGAATAAATGATTGTCATAAAAAACTTTGGATACTTTTATTTGTAAACATCTATTGACAACCAAGAAGAAATATTGATATGGCTGTTTTTCAACTTTGTGGGAAATATTATAGTCTTAAAGCTGCATTAAATAGTTCAGTTAGTGCGGCTACAGATTTTTTTGCTTAATTCTTTAAGTGCTTTGTTGGAGATAGTGTCCTAACCGGCTGAATTTTTTTCTTTTAATTTGGGTGATGTTTTTGGAGGTTTCAGAGGAAGAAATAAAAGAAGTTGCTATCGGTACTGTTTGTATTGTTTGGTGAAAATCGTTAATTACACGATTGAATGAGTGTATGACTGAAATAGGTTAGATGTGAATGTGCTTTTGAAATGTTCAGCTATTGCCTAGGCTTTGTCGGAGTCGGTGAGATGATTCGAGTAGTTATATTTTAAGGTTGGTATGATAGATATCTCTTTTCACAGTTTTTAAATTAAGGGTTCATAATGGTCTACTGTTTGGATGCGTTTCTTTGATTAGTTTTTGAAATTCGTTGGTTTTGTAGTCATAATTTAAGTTTAATTATTTTTGAAATTTTATTTAGCTTGGTTTCAATGTTTGGTCCTCTTGTGTTTTGCAACAGACGTCTAAGATTGTGCTTAGTTTTAATTAAGTTTAGTATTCTAATGGGAATGCATATGTGATTTTTTGTAATTAATACTCTATAAGGTATAGCTGATAGCTTAATTGATTTTTAAAATTAAATTAGTTCAAAGAAGAAAGGTGACAATTATATTAATTGATTTTTGTGTAGTCTCAACGAGAGTTTGTATTTGGTTGTCTAAATCTGCAGTTTGAATGCTTTTAGGAAATATAAGATTTAAATCCATTTTTTCTTTAAATTTTTGCCAGTTCACGCGTCCTTCATAAGTAACTTCCAGAAGTTTATTGGTGGTTTTAGAATTTGTTGTTCCTATATCTAAGATTCCGCGATTGTGGTCTACAGAACAGTTCAGGCAGAACAATTTCTTTAATTCGTTAATTGTATTTTGTTCGTTATTGTAATTTCTAAGATGTCAGGGACTATCTTGCTGTTGTAGGAGTAATGGGTTGGCTCCCATGGTGCAATTATTTGGAGATCGTTATCAATGGCGAATGCCTGTAATTTATTACCTTGTGGTGTTGAGTTACATCCACTTGCTGAATTTGTACTATTTAAATCTCCTATTAGTAAAATTGAATTATTATTGTTGGCGTTAATTATTTCCTGATAACATTTTCGTGGAAAGGGTGTGTTTGGCGGTCTATATGCGCTAATTATAGGGTGTACCTTGTTAAATATAATGATGATTGTTGCAGTTCTTTCAAGGTCAGGTGAGTTTGAGCTTTCAATTGGTACGTGTATGATTGTAGTAGATATTAGTATGGCAACACCTCCTGCTGCCGTTTTCAAGGGTTGACATTTCGATATATTTTGTATCCTGTATGTAAATTTTCATTCATTATTAAATGGTTCAGTTATGATGCTATGTCTATTTGGTTTTTGTAGAAATAATTCAAATTTAATTTTGTCTCTTGGTTGATTATTTTTTTTTTGGGTGTAGATGTTTGAATTAGGTGTTGAATCTGATTTTATTTTGCGGATGATGGTTGTGATTACTTGGGAAACATGGTGTTATTAGTTGTGATATATCCCATGGATGATGTACTTGGGGTGAAATTGAATACGTGTTGAATGGTTTGACCAAGCTGACCTTTGGTGGTAGTGAAGGGTGTATTTTATTTTGGGTTTTTTTTTTTTGATTTTGTACGTGTAGATTGTGTGTCTGTTTTTGGCATTTGTTATTACTAAAGTGGCTTTGTGTTTGGGCTTGAGTTGCGTCCTTGTAAGCTTGACAGTCGCGATAATTGGAGCTGTGCGAGCCTCCACAGCTAACACAAATCGGAGTACTGTCTTTTGGTTTGGTGCATTATGAGTAGTGGTGAGCTGCATTACATTTAACACATCTATATTGAACTTGACTGTAAACCTGAGTATGATTGAACCTTTGACCGATTTTGCACTGTATGGGTGCCTTTGATTTGATTCCAGATTTGTACCTAAACAATACAATGCATACATCTATCCAATTCAAATATTGATTTAGGGTCGTTTGTGTTTTGATCGTTAATATTTTTCAGGTCAAAAACACAAGTTCGTAGGGTCTCTCTAGCTTTGTTATAGAGTCTAACTACCTCGATGACTGGGTATTTTAAATTAATTAGTTCATCCAGTATTTCACTTTCACTTCACACTTCTGGAGTGCCTTTGCATACAACCGAGAATGGTTGCTCGTTGGGTCACGGTAGGAGTAATATTGCACTTTTTCCTTTTCACAGTACTTTTTGAAACTTCTGAAGTCTTCTATGGTAGTAAATAAAACGTTTGTTTCGTTTTTAATCACTTTAGTTGTGAAGTTATTTGTAATCTTTTTGATATGTTCAATGAGTTGGGGATATTGTTCACGAATTACATGGATGGGAGGTATTTTAATATTAGAAGTTTCTATGGGTGTACATGTTTCGTTAGTATTGGTTTCATTATTTATTTCACCAAATCGAGAAGTTACTTCAACGTTGTACGCGTAGTCTAAGTCATTTGAACATCTCTGACCGTTTGTTCCACTCGTAAATAAATTGGATGGTGAACTTACTGTTGAAGGTGTATTTTTATTTGGCACTGTATGTTGATTGGGTTGACTATTTGGAGGGTTTATTGGATTGTTGATAACGGGTTGTTCTCCGAACATGAATCGTTCACTGCTATCGTTCAAATCTTCACTGAATTGTTGAACTGCTGTGGGTTGATTTCGCTGACAGCTCCTGACGATTGTTGTAATTGCAAGAGCTGACCTGTTTGCTGTTGATAAAGTTGTTGTTGGATTTAAAACTGCAGGTTTGGCTGTATTGATAGGTGCGTTTCATTTAATGATGTAATTTGCATCTATTCTCTAGTATTGTCCTGAGTCTGGGTTGCTAGTAGTGTCTGATGCTGAATCAACGGTTGTCCTTGACGAGTAGACGGTTGTCGTTGAAGAAGTAGTTGCTGGTGCTCCTGAAGAAATTCTAATTGTTGCTGCTGATGTTGTAATATATGTATTTGTGCTTCTGGGGAAGCATAATGAGCACTGTCAGTCGCATATGGTGTCTCTATTGTGTTGACAAATGCACATGATGAGTTAAGTAGCAGAGTTGTATTGGTGATTAGAATTGCTTCGACTAGTTTTCAATAAAGTTTCTGGAAGTCTCAATTATTTTCTGCGGCAACAGAGAATTGTGACAAATAATAATCCCCGACCAAGTCTCGAACCAGCAAATCTTTCCTCCGAAAAGCTGATTCCGTACCCGCTAATTAATCACCGCGGCCATTTCCGGTGGGACATGGTATTTACACTGTATATGTACCAGTAGTTTCAGTTCTAGTATTTGGTGGCCAAAAAAATTGAGAAAATGTGAAAAAATGTCCTTTGGCCGACACAACATGGCAGATGGGAAAGGAATAAGGTATAACCAAAAAGCTACTCGAGACTAAAGAGTTTAGAAAACTAGCAAGTGCGAGAAAGTCCGTGCCATTCAATGGCACCACTCGTTTTTATTTATTTATTTATTTATTTATTTATCGTATGCTGTTACATACTAGGAGAAACTGTAATGAAAATATTTCGTGATGGTGTTTTAGAAAATAATAATTTTACAAATTGTATCAATTTCAAACAAGAATAAAAATAAATCAGCTCGTTTTTCAAAAAAATTACATTACCTTTTTTAATGAGCTGATTTTTTACGACATAATTTGTTTAAAGCAAAAATCGATATATCCAATTTTGTAGTTTTTAAATCTCCAGTTTTTTTTATCGTCCCTTATTACATACGTGGAGAAAATTTAAAGAAAAAATTTGGGGTGCTTTTTGAGAATTTTTTTAGAAATTGGATAAATTTCATACATTATTTAAACGAAATCAGCTCCTTTCCGGAAAAAATGTATATGGTCTTTCTTAAAGAGCTGATTTTTTACAAGAGACTTTGTTAAAAAAAAGCTATCTCCAATTTTGTAGTTTTGAAATGGTAACTTTTTGTTATTTTCGAAAAAACGGAGTTCGCCGAAAATAGGACTAACACCATACTTTTTGTCGTCCGTTATTATATATGAGGAGCAAATTTAAAGAAAAAAAATTGAAACGGTATTCGAGAAAAAATTGCCAATATATTTAGCGCCAAATTTCACGGAAACCATTCATTATTTTCGAATAATTTAACATAAACTTGTTTACAGATCCGTCTTTAAGGAAAAATATTACTTATAACCCAACGTGTGACAGTATGAAGTATTTGATGTAGTTTCCTGTAGGGGTTTTCTTTTTTTGTGATATCTTCATTACGCTTTCTTGCGATATCATTATGTATTTCGGCGTTCAATAGATTATCAAAATGAATTGGAAATTTTTCCTTTTACAGTTTTGCGTACTCTGTTGTCACTGGCCTAATTACCCTTTCGGAAATCCCCAACGTGTATAAACCTATAAAAAGGAGAACTGCATTTTGAAGAAATCCACACTTCAAACTTCTGCAAAGAATGTCTTTCGGGTGAGTCGAATCGTCACATTGCTCGTGGAACTCTTGAGGAATTCATTCTGTTTACACGCACGAGTCATTTTTATCTATTGTTACTTTCTGTATTGCTACTTTTTCATTGTTTGCTTATATATTAACAATTCTCTTACAATATTGTCTTAAAGTCTAATTTTGATTATACTGCAACTCACCTAAGAAATTTCATTTCACTGGTTTCTGGTCTTCTTTTATCTAGCTGTGATAATACCCAATTTCCACATCCATAGAGCAGAATAGAAACTGATTCTGTTCTATCAAATTACGGGAGAGTATTTAGTTTTCTTCCGAATGTTTTAAGAAGATTCATTAATGTAATTATTCCTTTTAATTTTCTTTGACATATTATTCTGTTTATGGTCAATATCATTACATCTAATGTATTGAAAAATTTTCCCAATAGTGCTTTTTCTATGAATTTTTTTAACTCATCGTTTTCTTTCCTTTAATGTAACACTGTTTTTTTTTAATTACATTTATATTTAAGGGGTTGGAAAATTTTTTTTTTTCACTGTGATTTTAAAAAGTTGGTCTATTGCAAAGAGAATTGTCACCATAAAAATGTGTTGAAATTAAGTAATGAGATTAATATTTTAATTTCGATATCCACTCTAGTAATTTCGTCCATATAATCGTTCAATAATTTGTAGATCAGATACACCCGTTCTTTAGTCCCAAATTAGTATTCTTTCTGTGTTACTAATTGTTATGGATAAATAGTTACGATATTTACTACACATTGCAAATAGCTGATGTATTGCAATTCCTCATTTGTTCATGGTTTTCGAAAGTGTTCCACGTTTAAGTCTGTCATAAACTTTTTTATTACCAATGAAGAGTAAATAGGTTACTTTTTAATAATCTCCGTGTTTTTCTAATATTTCTTATCGTGAGAAAATGTCTGTCCGTGATCTACAATGGCGAAATTCTATTTGATCTGAGATGACAGCGTCCATTATTGGTTCCAATCTTTCAGAAATTATTTTTTAAAATATCATGTACGCTGGGTATAGGAGCGATAGTCCTCTGTAGTTCTCGCACATGGAATGTTTCCCACTTTTATAATTTGGTTTTATCATAGCAACGAGCCATTCATGAGCGATTTTATTGGTAGTCCTGAACATGTTAAGGAGTCTTAAAAATCTGTTCTTGAAACTGACAGAACCATACTTCACGAGTTCAACACTTAAACCATCTGTTCTTATTGTTTTATTTTTCATGTTTTTACAATAGCTTTTAACTCAATAATTTCCAGTACGTCTAGTGCACCCACATATTCACCTTCTTTGTACCAGTCCTCTTCCTTAGCAGGTCCAGAAGATTTCAAAAAATTATAACCATATATCGTTCTCTACTCAATAATGATTCATTTTCATAATTTAAGAGAATTGAAGAATCTTATAGGCAATATATTGTCTTCCGTAAGCATCTTATTCGACTTTGAAAATTATCTCAACTCTCTTGTTTTTACTTTTTCTGTTTATAACACTCAAAGTATGTATTTGTATATGTATGCAATTTAATATTCACTTTCTAGTTCAAAATTTGTACATTTGTCGTCAAAATACCAATTCACACTAACCTACTTTTGACATCTAGCATTTGAACAGGACAAAGTTTAGTTATCAGTTAAATATGTAGAAGATACTTGAAGAACATCATAAAGATAGATGAGATATCAGAAAAACATCAGATAATTCAAAATTCAAAAAATTTAGTTTTATTAATAAAATACGTGCTATGTTGTGTACAGGACAGATAAATTAATATTTATATCACTGAAAGACACAATTGTCAAGATTCTTTTAGGTTCGCTAAGAATAAATGATAAAGTATTTGAATTCTCCCGCCAATAATGGTAGTAATTCAATGAGCACACCCTTTTTTAATTTTTTTTGACGTAAAATAAATAAATAAATAAATTTATTGTGATAATGCCGTCTGTATTGGCTTAGATTTGATCACCTCTCAAACATTGTGTTCTTCAAATCATTTATCACAATGCAAAGAGGCATCGTTTCTACTATTACAACAGTTTTTCATATAATTCTTGCAACAAAGGATTATCCCAGACCTGGAGCGTGAGCGTGGTGCGTGTTGGTATGCGCAGAAGGCGCGGGGCGTGGGCGGTGGCGGCGGTGGTGCTGGTGTGTGTAGCGAAGCGGGGGCGAAACGAAGGATTGTTCCAGTGCTGGAGCGTGAGCGTGGTGCGTGTTGGTGTGCGCAGAAGGCGCGGGGCGTGGGCGGTGTCTGCGGTGGTGCTGGGTGTGTTGGCGGCGCGGGGGCTAAACGAAGGATTGTTCCAGTGCTGGAGCGAGGCGTGGTGCTTGTTGGTGTGCGCAGAAGGCGCGGGGCGTGGGCGGTGGCGGCGGTGGTGCTGGTGTGTGTGCGGCGGGGGCTAAACGAAGGATTGTTCCAGTGCTGGAGCGTGAGCGTGGTGCTTGTTGGTGTGCGCAGAAGGCGCGGGGCGTGGGCGCTGGCGGCGGTGGTGCTGCTGTGGGTGGCGGTGCGGAGGCTAAAAGAAGGATTGTTCCAGTGCTGGAGTGTGAGCGTGGTGCTTGTTGGTGTGCGCAGAAGGCGCGGGGCGTGGGCGCTGGCGGCGGTGGTGCTGGGTGTGTTGCCGAAACAAAGGATTGTTCCAGTGCTGGAGTGGAGCGTGGGCTTGTTGGTGTGCGCAGAAGGCGCGGGGCGTGGGCGCTGGCGGCGGTGGTGCTGGTGTGCGTGGCGGCGCGGGGGCTGGTGCGCGCGCAGCAGTGCCGGCGCGTGGCGGCGAGCGTGGCGGTGGGCCCCGGCCGGGAGGCGGGGCCGGGGGGCCCGGGGGGGGGGGGGGTGGAGGCCCACCAGCGACGCCCTGCAGGGGGCAGTGGTGCAGCGAAGGCTCCGGCCACCGCCATCTGCGGGGGCGCTCGCGTCGACGCTCTCACACTCACCATCACAGGTCAGAAACAAACTTCACAACTAACAAAATATTCCTACCACTCGTCAGATACACTTTTTACACAAATGTGTGTGTATATAGGCATTAATGGATAGAGTTCCGTCAAATTCCATCATTGCATTTATAACTTTGATAGTGTTCGGCCTGCAGGTCTTATGATTTCAGTTGGCGGAAATTCGTCTTGAGTACTGAAAGGGTGAGTAGGTTTTCCGTACTTTTTGCTTGAATAAAGGTAATTTGTTAAAAGAATGTTTCTCAAAATTGTTCCACATTATTCGTGACTCTTGATGATTGATTGAGATTACTTTCAGTGTCACTAAAAATGAATTATATAAATGAACCTTATGGATTCCCCCGCAATAAAAATAAATGGATGTCTTTCAGTTAGATTTGAAAGGTATTAAGGTAAATTTCAAGCCATACACTGAATCGACTATCCTCATGATCTCTATTGTATAAGAATATGACTAGTAAGGATTTGGAGTGTCTTTAACAACAAAGTAAGTCACACTGCCGAACAAACTATTCACATAATTATTTACACGTAACATTTCCACTCCATAAGTTCAGTTATTGGTAACGTTTTATTTCCAGTGTCTTTTCCGAACAAAATTCGCTGTTGATTTTACATCACGTTATTATATCTTGTAGGAATTATTATTCATTTCCGGCCCAATATTTATTTACGTAGAAAATAAGTCTGGAAATGATCAGCGAAACTTCTGATCAGGATAGCGGACCTACAAATTTCATTACGGTACGTGCCAAAATCTCACTATTGTTTATCACATCAAGCAAATTTCTGGCCCCTTGCTAGATCATGACTTACATAATTTGGTACTTACATTACGTGTATAATGTGTTTATATGGTATATTGTATGATACACCGGGTGATATACGTGTTTAAGTATACAGGATGATAAGGGCGGAAGCAACGGAATTTTGAAAATAAGCTTTTATGTCAATTCCTTGCGGCATATGTTGTCTAATTCGTTATTTCGAGTGGTTAAATAAGCACTCAAATGTTGGTTTGAAAAAATTATTCCTATGGAAAACATGCATTTCAGAAACAAATAACACTTCAAAATCACGTAATTGTTAATTATTTACAAAAGAAATGAATATATTTGTTTACAAAGAAATATTAACTCAGAACTAAAAAAAAGCAATTGAATTGTGTAAATTTAGCACATTTTTATTTCTGTGTTAATTTGTCTTCATGAACTGATACATTCATTTCTTTTGTAAATATCAAACAACTTTCCGCATTGACAGCCTTTTTGCAAATCAACATTTGAGTGCTTATTGCGGCTCACCCACTCGAATTATCGAAGGATCTTATTAGACAAAATACGCTGAAAATTAACGTAAGTGCCTATTTTTCACCTTTCGTGGTTTTCCCCTAGGCATCTGTATATTAATGAGAAATAAGTGATCTGTATGTGGAAATAGTTTTGGAATGTAGACAATATGTTAAGCAATTCCAATTGAATTAGTCGAAAACGCACATTTCAAGAATTTTACGGTTTTCAGCGTCTTATTATGTACTATCTCATTCGCAGGTCCTCCTCCGCCGCCAGGCCCAGGTTATGTGGTGGTTCCTGGTGTCGCATACTACCGAATCCACAAAGAAAATCGTACGTGGGCGGAAGCGAAAACAATTTGCGAAGCTGAGGGCGGCCATTTAGCCATCATCAACTCGGAGGCGGAGGACCAAGCGATCCAGCAACTGTTGAAGCAAGAACAGAACCTTTCTACGTGGATGTTGATCGGCATTAACGACATAGCGGAGGAGGGTTCCTATATCACAATTTTTGGTACGTATTTGTATATTCTTTACAATTTTTGTTTCCCTTTTAATATTATCAGTTGAATAACATTTTTCGCGCATTAAGTTGGTCATTCTAGCAATGTTGTATACTAATGATGGTTTTCTATAACATTCTACCAGGATTTTTTTTAACCCTTTCACAGTTTTCACTCACCCCGTTTACAGTTTTCTTAAAAGTAGTACTATTTTGGATTAAGGATACTTGTAAAGTGCACTTGTTGAGGCGGCTATAATATTGCACTTCGGTTGTGGATTCAAATTCTCAGAAGGCACTTTTTCACTTTCCGAAATGGAAATATTGTGTCGGGAAAGATAACAGCAAACAAACAAATAGCACAAATACACATTTAAAGATACATTAATCACTTTGTCGACTCTCAGGAAAGCCAGTATAAATTGCCTGTGCTTCAGTACTTTTGGGGGTATGGTCCAAGAGGAAGTGTATGATGCAGATGGTTCTCTATTTACTCGATTCTTTTCAGGGGAGCCGGTGTCGTCCCTGGGCTATGCCCGCTGGAACACTGGTCAACCGGACAACTACTATAATAATGAAGACTGTGGAAGCGTGTTCTCGTCTACGGGGGGTATGAATGACCTTCCTTGCAGTGACAAATTTGGCTTCATTTGCGAGCAACGTTTAGTTTAGAATTTTTACACCACTCCGCGGATCTGACAACAAAGGTAAATTTATTGAATTATTTATTCCACATGAGGACCATAACGATATAACAATAAGGACCATATGTGTGTGATGTGCCCTTTAGTAATACTCGCTATTAGATGTATATTCAATGAAATAGTGAAATCATTGAAAAAAATATCGGTATAAAATTAATAATTAGCTCTTAAAACGTGATATAAATATTCTGGATTGGCTTAATTTCTTGATTTTTTCGTGTTTTCGGGCGTCAACAGATTTGGTCATTAGTCCCGTAAGTGTAGTGCATGCTTTCCTCGGGAGATGGCGGTGATCTTCCTCTTAACCCGGACTCTCCCACCAGCGGGGCACCGCTCCAGCCGGGACAAGCTCTAAGTTCCCGACAGATCTCTCGGAATATGTGGTAGTGTAGTGCATGTTAGTGTGTGTGTGTAAATGGGGAAGATAGGACAAGGAAGAGGAAGGACAGATCGCCAGCGGTCCGTGACCCGTTTGGTACAGCGACTGAATTCGACCTAGCTGGAAAGCTAGTGTCAAAAATTCTGCCGCCGTCAGGACTCGAACCTCGGACCTCCCGGTCAGAGGCGCTGCAGTGACATCAGTTGATGCACTGAGCTACCGCTCCCGGTGGCTTAATTTGTAACATATGTAATATTAATATTGTTTCAAATAGCAATTAATGTTATGTATAACTTTATTAGTATTTGTTATTGGCAAGTATTCTTCATAGCCTGAATTATTTGTTATTTTTAATACTGCAATTTAATACAGATAAAGCATTCTACGGAAGTAGTCTCAAATTGGTTATGCATATGATACTTATGTGTTTTTTTTAGATAGTTTTATTAAATTTGACGACCAAACATAATCCAGACTCTTGAAGTTACCATTTAACCATAGAACAGACAGATTACCAAAAGTAATTGTTAAAAATGTATTAATACCATTTACGTGACAATAGTAATTATTTAAAAATTCATTACGATTTGACATTACTGTTTGAAGTGTTGTTCTGGTAATGCATTATTACTATTCTATAGAACTCACGTTCTGTCAAGTGGGAGGAGTAAGAAGGCGGTGTACCTGGTGACTGGAGTCCGGATTACATGCAAGCGTTTTTAGAAAAACTATGTGCATACATATGAAATTTTTTCTAAAAAATGTATGGCAAATGGATATTTATGCCAAATTATATGCAAATATGCAGAAAATAAAACTTTAGAAAATATGGATTAATAATAAAAACAAGCTTATTAATAATTTTGCCATGTAGTATATTTATTATTAAATACTACATAACGTGAATGTGTTCATCAGACAGTAGTATTTTCGAAGTAGTTTACCAAAACATGTTTTTTCAAAATTGTCAACTAAAAAAAAATACCTCTCATATCTGTATACATATGTTTGTAAATCGAAAATATTCTTTCATTATCTACCGATGTTATTGGTCAATTTTTAAATCGAACTATTAAAGAAGATGACATAATTAGAGCTTCAAGAATTTCTCATGAAAGAATCTTCTTCGTGTTGCCATCAACTTAAACCAACTCGTTCTTGTGGCAAGAATTGAATAGTCGGAATTTTCGATTCTTGTCATTTCTTAAAACATTATCGGTGTCCCAAGAATGGAGCAAACGGAAAGTACTTAGTTCTACGAAATCTCACCTGAAATTAACGAGTCTGATTTTATTTTTTTATTTATTTATTTATTTTACGTCAAAAAAACAGTTAAAAACTGCGTATGACGTGCTATGGGGAAAAGTGAATTGTGTGCACATTTTCAAAATTCTGTGATCCCTACTCTAAGTCATATATTACTTAAATTTTGAATTTTGAAAGGAAAAAAACAAAAAACTCCATGTAATAAAATCTATTTTCAAAGATAAATAAGCAATAAATTTTGAATTTTGAAAGGGAGAAAAAAACAATCAAAAAAACTCCCATGTAATAAAATCTATTTTCAAAGATAAATAAGCAATAAATTTTGGCTCTTATTACTTCCTGCCGCGACAACATGGAAACGATAATTTGAATAATTGTATTTCCCACTGAATTCTAGAAGACGTGCACAGGAATGAAGTTACATTTATGTCCAGAAGCAAAATAAGGGGCCATCTCAGCATTTGCTCAATGGATCAGGGGAAAATGGACGGAAAACCTGATCGAGATGGGGGTCATTGACCCGGAAGCTGTAGTACAATAGTTGTTACAGGTTGTTTATACTCATTTACACAATTCAAATGGTAAATAAAGCATTATGTATCATTGTTAAAATTAATGTTACTTTTCTTGTGAAGCTCAGTATAGTCTCTAATTGTATAGAAACAGTTATGCAGCAGAAACGATTTCACTTGGGATTTAAACTTTTCTATTGAATTTAATCGTTTAATGTCATCTGGCAAAGTGTTGTAAAATAATGTGCATGTATTGTATGTGAATTTTTGTAATGAGCTGTTGATACTGTCACCTGGTGAATATGATTTCTACGTCGAGTGTTATAGTAATAGATTTCGGCATTTTCTGAAAATATATTCCCGCCCTTGAGCAAGTCATTTTTTACAAAAACCACTGATTCGTAAATAAGAAGACACGGTAATGGTAGAATTCCTAAATTAATGAAGAGAGGCTTACATGAATCACGTGGGTGGGATTTGGTTATTATTCGTACAATTCGTTTTTGTAATCTAAAAGTCTAGGAGCTATAAGATGTATTTCCCAGAATATTATGCCATATCTCAGGCGGGAATGAACATTGCGAAGTATACACAACGAGCAGTATGAAGGCTGACTGAATTTGCAAGAATTCTGAACGCGTAGCACAATGAACTTAATTTTGTGTTCAATTCATTTAAATGGACGTTCCATTTAAGGTTTGACTGAATTGAGAGACCTAAAAATGTTGTTGCCTTAACATCATTCAATGGTACACTGTTCATTGTCAATGGGGCACAGAATTGTTTATTTGAAATGGAAAACTGCATTAAAACCGTTTTCTTTTCGTTCACTATTAATTTGTTATTTCGGAACCAATTTGAAACATCTGATATTGTACTATTTACTGTTTCTTTATTGCAAAGGATGTTCGTATCATCCGCAAAGAGAACCGTTCTTCCGTTTTGAATCGTCGAGGCATATCGTTTACGTAAAGCAGGAACAGAATAGGGCCTAAAATCGATCCTTGAGGAACTCCACTGCAACGGGCAAAGAGTCGGAAAGGTGCGTACGTAATGTTCCATCATTCCAGTAAGGTATTTCAACTCTCTGAGATCGTTGTTTAAGGTACGAACATAACCAATCTAGAGCAATACCACGAATTCCATATGAAGGTAATTTGGAAAGTAAAATGTCATGATCAATGACGTCAAAAGCTTTTGAGAGATCTAAAAATAATCCAATAGGTGCCTCGTTTTGATCCAATGATGAGGCGACATCTTTAAGAAAAGAAAATATAGCTGTTTCCGTTGATTTTGATTTTCTAAATCCATGTTGGCAATCTGAAAGCGCGTCGTGTTTACTGAGAAAGGTTTCCATTCGTATGTAAAAAAGTCTCTCTAATATTTTTGAAAAGACTGATAGAAGAGAAATGGGCCGATAATTTTGAATTTCATTTTTGTTGCCTTTTTTGAAAAGCGGCTTAATTTTAGCTGTTTTGAAAATATCTGGAAACGTTCCCGTGCATAAAGATGCATTAAATATGTGAGTTAACGGGTGTATAATGGCATACGCACAAGTCTTTAACAAAGAATCCGGGAATTCATCTAAACCGGACGAATATTTATTTTTTAGTTTACCGATTATTTTGAGAATTTCATAGGAGGAAGTTTCGGAAACGAACATTGTGCCTACAATTTTGGGTGAACTGTCTGTTTTTGAATTTTGTGCCTGAAGACCCTTAGTGAGATCGGCAGCAATTCTCGAAAAGTATTGGTTAAAGAGACTAGCCACTGTTGCCGGATCGTTCACATTTATATCGTTATATTTTAAAACAACATTCTCTACGGGTTTTCTAGTTGATTTGGTAGTATTTTTTATTATATTCCACATTGATTCCTTTAAACAGTAGAATTATAATTACAGATTGTTAAAAATATGCAAAATATGCATGCATATGCAAATTGCAGATAATTCGGTCTCTACTGCTAACCTGAAGGCAGGATTGGAAACGGCTACAGACCCACCTAGAAGAAAACAACAGAACAATACAAATTGCCCGTCCGGATACTTTGATTTCCGTTGTCATCAACCCCTATACATGTAAAGGGCATAACTCACTGAAATAACCAGGAAGGCATCTGCCAGAGCACCAGTGTTATTCAAGGGCGGTCTAGAGTACAGAGGAATAGAACATAACCTCCCACACCCGATTCTGTTTTCGCCTTATCTACGATGTAAGCTTAGGAACTAGAACCAGCCAGACAGGCGTGTATTGATTGAGTGATGAGTTGTAGTTGACATTTACATAACTGAAATGATTCAAGGCGTTGCCATTGTCAACAATACTATTTATTTCAATAAGAGCAGCTTTCGATGGCTTAACCATCGTCAGAATTTCTATCATTTCATCATCAATCATCAATCATTTCAATTAGACAGGCATGCCTGATGTGCGCAAGGAGGGGCTGGCCAACCCTGGTTTAACATACACCAACACATCCACAGAAATACGGCGCAGCTATTTAGATATATGCCAACCAGTCGGCAGTGTGTCAGTCCGCATTGCATGGCTTGTAGGAAAATTACGACCACCTTCTAGAGGGAGGAAACGGACGGGCCCGTCTGGAGTCTCTAAGCAGAAAGCTGGGGCTTTCTCTGAAGTAACCCAGTATTCCTAGTACCGCCCTAGTTACGCCGCACGGCTCTGGTGGAATAGGAAATGGAAAGACTCGCCCCGGGAGTCGAAAAACAGCCACGGCACACCTGGGTCCTAAGTGCAATCTGCACCGGGGAGATTGAACCGTGCATTGCAAGACAGACCAGTGCAACCAAGACTAACCAGTGCAATCTGCACCGGGGTCTCTGAACGCGAACCATTGAACAGGCCCTAGAGAGGGCTAGCGCATCGGCGGGGTTGGAAGCCCTCCCGCTTACTGATTATGGATGTAGCCGCGCTGAAAGGGCTCAGGATACATAGCTAGACGAGAAGCGACCTGCCGCCCAATGAAAACTCAAGGGAGAGGACTTGTTTACTGATACGAACTGAAAACAAGCACCCGGTCCTACTCTGTCGGTGCGGTGTACCCACATCGACAGAGCTTGCTCGGGTTGACACCAATTTGGTGGCCTTGGGACAGTTGTTTTGACTGTTTAAAATAAATATCAGAAGAAATATTTTTACGGAAGCAAATCACCGAAAATACTACTGAATATGTGTTGCATGCATCAAAGAAAGTAATCGACTGTCGACAAAACTGTCATAAAATGTTCGTATAACTATTGTCAACGTGTTTCTAGTTTAATCTTACACCTGGAAATCATTGCCATTGTCTAGAAATCATTTCTGTGTCTTGGTGCCGATGCCAAGATTCAATGTTTTACAGAATGGGTGGTGTTCTTATACCATTGACTCTGGTCTGTCTTGCAATGCACGAAGGGACTCTAAAGCCCACATTGGCCGTACAAAACAAAAACCACCAAAAGCGGACATTAACCCTTTTTGAGCCTTGCATTAGCACAATCCACAATATGGCATTTGGATGCCAACATCTCATTATTATCTCCTGAGAACTACATCTAAAGAGTGAATTTCTGTGTTTCAGGCAATATCATGAGATTTCGCGGTTGTCTGTTGGCGATGCCCCGCCCAATCGTAGTAAGCCAGGCAACGCAGGAAATGTTGAAGTCTAGGGATCCACTTACTTGGATTCATGGGTTTCAAGGCCTCTTAAGCAATTCTAAAGGCGACGTCAATTGCGGGAAGCGCATGGCTCAGAATTGTTATTTGCTGTTAATTATGTAAATAAATTATTTTGTAAATCACACTGTCACTTCTTTCTACAATGTTTTACACCCTATTACAAATAAAAGCAAACTGTTATTATGAAAAATGTAGTATATCAAAGAATTCATTAATTGGATTTCTGGGAAAAGGGGATTTCCTTTTGTGTTAAACAAAATTATATCTATATAAATATTTTAATGCAGACTGGGAAACATAGTTTACGTATTCCATAAATAGCAATATTTTATATTGAACGTCTAGTGTCGAGAAAAATATGTCTTAATATTGAAGTAAATACAGAATATTTGAAAAATTACAGTAATATTTGGACAAATAATACACACGTTGACAAAACAATTACGGACCATGGAATGGAAAGAATATCTTCAAGTTATTTAGTGACAATTATGCAAGATACATAAACGTTATTTATTTCAATAATAGAGGAAAAATTCTGTTATTGCGGAAAAATGAACGCTGGTATTGAAGTTCTATTGTCTGTGGGCCAACTCTCTTAGTTGGTTAGAAGATTTACTATAATAAGGAATGGAGAATACAGTTTAACATGGAATACAATTATTTCTAAGCTGGCATTACCTTAATCTGGTCCTATAGTTTTTATATGATGTTGGGTGCTGCAGATGTCAATAAAATCACAATGTTATGCGTGTGGAAACCACATTCACAGAGAGCTAATGCTATGTTAGACATACTATCATTCAATCGAGTAATAAAATATTTTCTTCAGACAGTACAAACGGTATCAATAACATCATTTATTACCCCCTCAGAAATCTCCGAAAACATTACCCAAATATTTTTACTCTCTTCCTCTCTCTCTCTCTCTCTCTCTCTCTCTCCTTCTCTCTCTCTCCTCTCTCTCTCTCTCCTTCTCTCTCTCTCTTTCTGCCTCTTTTTCTTTCTCTCTCTTCTTCCTCTTTCTTTCTATCTATCCTCCTCCGTTTCAATATCTATTTATCAGATATTTTTCAATCAGACACATCGGAAAAAGTTTTGTTTGCGGATGACACGACAATATTTGCATCCCACAACGAGTTCTCATGTACTCTTAACAATTTACAAAATTATTTAATTTAATCCAAGAAATAGACTGAAGAATGTAAAATTAAAATTAACGTTTGATAATCTCACGCAAAGATTTTCAACCTTAGTACGCTAATATTACCTCCACTTTACTCATTCAATACACATCCATATTAAGGCAAACAAACCAAGCTCTAGTTAAGTACCTAGTATTCACAATTAACGCAAAATTAACCTAGAAAGCAAATACCACAAACACCAGTTACTTTCTAGGATGTATTTAGAGTGACGCAGTTGATAAAAATAAATTCAAAACACTACAATTTTTCACGTCAGGAAAACATGTCAGTTTGCTTCCCAAGTCAAGAAATTAACCAGTCATGCATTATAAAATGTAAGAAGCAATTTTAACAATTAATCTTTGATACAACATGTATATCAAAGAATTGTGAGGGCGAGGTTTAATCTAGATACAATGAAACAGTTCTGAATGAATAGAGTACAAATCTTAGTATTGAACTGTTTCCCAACCTAGTCGGGACAATAACAGGTTTGACTGAGATTTTCCAGAGGTTTCCATTACTTAAAATGCACTAGTAACAGGCTTTCTTCTAACTAATATCCCCACTCTACTAGCATCTCTTCAATCCATCGGTCAATAAAGTTGCGCAGATATTATAAAGCCACTCCGCTGTTACCGACTTTTCTACCTTTGTTTACTTTAGAGAGCAGAAGATACTTGCATATATATTGAGGACAATTCTGTTCCTGTTTCGACAATGCCATCCAATGGAAAACTTTTGTCAGAGGAAGAGAAAGTAAGAATGCGAGCGTACAAAGATATGGGACTCTCCAACTGCCAAATCGGTTAGAAATTTGGGTGATCGAGCATAGTTATTGATAATTTTATCATGCTGGATGCACAATATGGCAGAAACGTGGCGCAAGAAAACTCTCAGGGCCACTAATGGATTAATTTTGGAAATATTAAAAGTTAATGACTTGTATTCGTCTCAAAGAGTGATTTGCAATTATCTATCACTGCCAAGCTGGTTAGACAGATACTGAACGAAAGTAATAATATTAGTTACAAAAATTTGAAGCGTTATTGGTGAAAAGTTTGAAAATGTCCAGGAGGCTTCATGTAAAGTACCCCCAAATATTAAAGAATGTTTTTGAAAATTTCAAAACTTCAACTGTTGCCAGATGGACTGGGGTGTTTTTAATTTGAAAAAAAATCGTACATGTCGTTCCGGCGCTAGTAATGTTCACAGACAGACGAGACAGACAGACAGACAGACATACTGAACGATCGCCAGACAGGCAGACAGAGCGATCGCCAGACAGACAGACAGACAGACAGACAGACCGGCAAACAGGACAGACAGACCGGACGGACGGACATCAATAGCGAAATATTTCTGTATTACTTTCGTAATGAATAGAAAAAATTGTTGAATAGAATGAATACTCACAAAATAGAATTGTCTTGTTTTATTATTTCTTTATAAAAATGTATTTTATGTGAAACAAAGTTCTGTTATGTTTCAGAATGTATGTAATGTATCAGATAAGTTATTTTTTACATAACAATGCCTTTCTACTAATTTCCGTCTCTGTACAGCCTTTTTTTTTTCAGCAAAACAACTCATTCCTTTGGATATCGTTGAAGAAAACTGGCTCACGTTTGATAAATAGGTGACATTTAACGTTAACGTATTAAAAGAAGGAAAGTTGTTTAGGACACATATTTCTCAACCACAGTTTACGTTTACGTTTACGTTTACGTTTACGTTTAAAAAAAAGCAAACTTCTAAGGGACACGTATTTCTCAACCGTAGGAGGTGCACTCGCTACAAGAATCACTCTCGTGATTGAAACCGTCCGATGAGAACATCAGTTCTTGTTACACATTGAGAAATTGTGTCCTTCAGAACGAGTTTATCGTAATATTACAGACTTGAATACATGTAAAAATGATGTATTTCAACCAAACGCAATAACAAGGAGTGAGGAAATTCAAATGAGGATAATTTTAATAATGTACTTAAAAACCAAACAAATTGTTTCAACGTCCGTTAATATATATATAGCACAGACTGGAAAACGTTCTCGGATTACTTTTTGACGTCAGTCTTTCTAGAGATCAGAAAAACGATATTGAACAATGAGGTTGTTTAATGTTTTAATTGAATTTTCGCAAAAAAACTACACTTTAATTTATTTATTTTATATTAATTTAATTTATACTGCGAGAGTGTGAAGTATTTGACATATTCTTCTTGTAGGCTTGTAGGGTATGTGTAATATATCATGTTTATTAAGCTTTCTTGCAAACCCATATTGTATTACGGCGTTCAATAGGTTATCAATATGAACTGGAATCTATTTTAGAGTCTTACGTACTCTGTTGACACTGACCCTACTGTTCTGCAGGAAATCCCCAAAGCCAATAAACATATAAAAGCGAGCACTTCCTTCTGAAGATATCGACTCATTGATGTCTATTTTTTAAACTTCTCCAAAGAATGTTTTTCGGGTGAGTTTATAAATAATTTTAACTCATTATAATGAGCGACATATTTGTAGATTATTTTAGATATTTGCAGTATAATGCTTCCATACGTATTATATAATATTACAAACGTGTGTCTTCTTTTCCTTCATGCTTCAGCAATATTACCTTTTATATCTACTGATCTGTCCATCTGTTTGGTGGTTTAGCATATTATTCTGTTGAAGGCGGTAATTTGGAATAACTACTGTTCATAACTTTGAGGAAATTGTTTGCTTTGCTTTGAATGCCTTTTTTTTTCCTTATATTTCCGTGACATTTTTGGGAGCACAAACTTGCTTTTTGTGCATTGTTATTTAAAATAGCTTGATTATTTGACAAGTGAGTTGTCATAAACAAGCGTGGAATGCAAGTCATGAGAATAAAGTTTTAATTTCTATAGTTAAATATTAATATTCATTGCACTGGTCTACATGGGAATATTTTTTTGCTGACACGAATGCTTGAACTGATTTTATACAATTTGATGTCTCTGATCACAAATAGGGTTCATCACTTCATATTTTTCGCAAATTTCTATGAAAAAATTTAACATTTTCATATGTTGCAGCATGAACCTACTAAGTAGTACTTTCTTCATGGAAGAGAAGAAATTAGTGGTTCATAAATACTTTATAAATAGAGTTGTTTTAGTTTGGACTTATAACTAAATTTCGAAAAATACACAAACTTAAAAGAACCGTAAGCATATTCATGATGAAGAAACTTTCGCTTCTTTGATTTTCTGGAATATCTGGAATCAGGGATGTCGCGCTGCAAACACCGACAGTAATCTGCTATCATATTTGTGTTTCATCTACCTTGATATGTTTCTTTGATTGTTTTTGTATCTTGGTGGAAACTCTCACTCTGTGCTTCACTTAAAACACAAGGTGTGAGAGAAACACATTTAAATGGAAATGTAGAAAATGTACCTTGACACTGCTATGTTTACTCCTTTCCTCTGACATGCAGTCAACAAACTTTCAACTAGACCGTGTAATTGACGTTTTGTTGACAAGAAAGTTTCTTGCAACATTACAAAAAACACACCAACTTGTTTCCAAGGGGCTCATTGTTTTCAAAAATGCTTTATCATTCAAAAGAAGTCTTATTTGAGGTCCTTAAAAAATACGTCAACTTCTCATGTGTCAATGATGAAAATATGGAGCAGATATATTTGAAGCAAGCACTATCTTTATCCAGAGAGTTCACAAGCTACTTCATAAGGCATAATTTTATATGCAGTGGAGTGAAATTGTATTACGATCAAGAGGAGAATCATGATTTAAAATATTGCCGCTAACGTGAAATGTCTCCTCTATAGACATTATCGCATTCTTTCCTTACACAGTGTTTTTTCTTTGCACAGCTGTCCCAAAGACACATGCGACATGGATATTTCGTGTACTTTCTTTGTTGACCTGGGAGTATCAATATTACCTTTAGGTCACCGCAAACCGTCGAGCAGTGACCCGAGTATGTTCTTTTATGCAGAAGTTTTTTGATGATAGGTTTCCTTCATTTTCACTGCGTCACCAATAGGAATAGATAGTAATTTGTTTGCCAATGGGAATATATACTAATTTGTTATTTAACCACACAAACTGTAGCAGATGCAGCACGTGGGAGGTGCCGTGCTGCGAGTGCGACTACATACGGGGATCAGAACGGGTTTCAGGGGATTGTTTGCCTTTAGGGGAATGATAGACAATATTCAATGAGAATGAATATAAATTTAATTGCATAATAACTATGAATACAACTGGTTTTGGGTTATAGTAAGCCGGAGGACCATTGAAAGTTTATAAAGTTTACTGACTGCTCTTCTTTCTTGAAGTACACTTGGGTTTAGCTTACTTACAATTTTGTAGCAAGGACGGCACCAACCCAAATCACTCGGCTGAGTGTGTCGCTGTCCGGGCTGAGGTTGGCCCCAGGCAATTCGGTGGTGCGAACTGGCATGGGCGCGGACTCAGATGACCGGAGCTGGTGGTGGAGTTTACCGTGAATTCGGCCAGGTGGCGGCTGCGGCCTGCGAGTGGCACGAATTTGAGGCAGGCTTGATTTGGCCGTACTAATCGCCTTGATAGGCAAAGCAGGAACAGCTGACTCTGTTGAGTTTTGTTGGTGAGTCAGTTTAAGAAGTTCGGAGCAGTGTAGTTTGAGAAGTTCCGTTGATTCTCTCTGTCGGTTCTCTCATTCTGTCGATGCTATGTCGGTTGTCTCATTCTGTTGATGCTCTGTCGTTTCTGCTCATTCTGTCAATTCTGCTCATTCTCGTTCTCTCAGTTCTATTCTGTCTCGTGGGAGCGAAGTCGCAGTATTTATTTAATTCCAGGGAGTGATTGAGACCGTGGAGGGAAAGTTAGAAGTGCCCGCGATCGGCTTCCTATTCGTGATGCTCCTTCGGCCCGGGGAGAGGAGTGTCACGTGACATTGGCGGCGATCGGAAGCGAAGGCGGTGGCACGTGAGGTGCCCGCGATGGCGGCCCGTTTGTCTTTTAGATTTCGTTTCAACGGGAATTGAGGCATCTGTCTTACAGGTGGCCAAGGAGCGGGGCGGCGCGCCGGCAGTGCACCTGAAAATCTTTTTGTCGGTGAGATGCATTAACGGGGTTGTATTTGCGAGGGAGGCCCGAAGCGATTCCCAGAAATATTTGTATACATTTCTGGGTCGCTTGTCAGGTAGCGAGCGATGAGGGGAGTGAAGGGCGCCGCGCGCCGGGGTGGCCCAGCCCTAGGCTAATGAGGACTTAATCCCCAGTTGTGGCGGCGCCGAGAAGCGGCGGTCAATGTTCTTGGCGGGCGTGGGCCCGTGGGAACGGCGGTTTGCACGGAAGACACTGGTAAATCCTTTTATTGCCCTTTTGTTGGATTTTCAATGTGCAGCAGCGTGCTGGCATGCACTGGGAGCGACTTGAGAAGGTTGGTGAAAGTATGTATTTAATGGTGGGTGGCCGCGCGGGAAGAAAGCTTTTAGGGGCTGCGCCTTGGTGGCGAATTTGATCGCGAGATTGAAAGCAAACTAAACTTCTATTCGAGCTGTCAATGAACAACCTTCATTCCCCTGCAAGGTACTCGCATGCAATAGCTTGAATAAGGCCGTTGACATCTATGCAGTGCCCAAGTTGTTCATCCATCACATAATATTTTACTCATACTAGGTTCTTCTGTGTCGATATAGGATGGTTGTTCCGGAAGCTAACATATTCCTTTCTTTTAGTCCCGAACCCAGTAATTCCTATGATGATTTATGTAGATTCAGATTACGGACAATGTCATTTCTTCTCTTCAGTGAATGGCTAGCAATGTCAATGTCTTCTCTTCAGTGAATGGCTAGCACAGAACGTGTTCATCAGAAACTTCTAAGTCGTCGTCAATATCTGGTTTTGACAGGGTGCTAGATTTTCCACTGGAACCGGAACTGAAAGTTGAACACCGTTGGACCTCCAAAACTTAGGATTTTACTCTGCTCTTTAGTATATTGTCTGAGGTTCTCTATACATGATCGACACACTATGTATGGTGCCCAACATTTGTCCTGGTTGCCGAGATTAATTCAAAAATATGCACAATACGCTGTGAATGGAAAGACAGATATTTGTTCTGTTTTTAGAAGTTGTAAATTTGTCACGCATGTAGCAAAATATGTCTGGATCATTTTTAAACTATCTTCAATTTGCAGACATTTTTCAACTCAATCTATATCAATCAGAAATACATTAAGTTCATGTTTTTAAAACAACACAGAAACGCTAACAAGATTTCTGAAAGAAACCTCATGTCGTTTTATAAAACAATGCTGAATGATCGATCGAAAGCGATCCTTGAACAGTGCAAAATATACGAAATCGTCATTTTTGAAAAACCCTGGCATTTTAAAACTCTGAAATTAACAAATATCAGCTTTTAGCTTCAAAAAATCAAATATGATGTGGTGTTAGTAACTAAGTAATTTCATCCACATAAATTGAAAATAAAACTGGAAATATTTACACTTTTGTCTCAGTCCTAGATTAGTTTCCCTTGAATGTTTTGGATATATTTACGATCTTCTATACACAATTTCGATTGGGAAAATCGGATGTACTGGAATTCCGCTGGTGTCCATTGTTTTCAATTTTTTAATTAATGAAAAGTGAGTTTCTTTATTTCATTTTCCGTGTTTCTCTAGTACTTGTGGAAATCAGAAAACGGCTACCATGATCTACTAACACGAAATTCTGTTTGTGCTTGTAGAATAGTAACTTGTATTATTGGTGTAATGTATCGTGCAATGTAGTGTACAGAAGAAGGAAATAAATATTTCTCTTATTGCATCATACAATTCTGTTGTTGAACATACAATTCAAGATTCTTTTAGGTTTATAAGAATTTTCTGTAAACTTATTTGATATTAATGACAGCGACTCAATGAGCAAGGCCTTTTTCAATTATTGTGCATATTGCTACACATATTTGTACAGCTTTCAGTACATTGTATTCTTCAAATCATTAGTGTCAATGCAGACAGGGCGAGTGGTATTGTTTCTCCCTGTTAAAGCAGTTTATCTTATTAATTCTTACAACTAAGAATTGTTCCAGTGCTGGAGCGTGAGCGTGGTGCCTATTGGTGTGCGCAGAAGGCGCGGGGCGTGGGGCGGCGGTGGTGCTGGTGTGTTGGGGGTAAAAGGATTGTTCCAGTGCTGGAGCGTGAGCGTGGTGCTTGTTGGTGTGCGCAGAAGGCGCGGGGCGTGGGCGCTGGCGGCGGTGGTGCTGGTGTGTGTGGCGGCGCGCGGGCTGGTGCGCGGGCTGCCGGCGCGTGGCGGCGAGCGTGGCGGTGGGCACCAGCCGGAACGGGGGGGGGGGCCCCCCCGCCATCGGGGGGCGCCGCGTCGACGCTCTCACACTCACCATCACAGGTCAGAAACGAACTACACAACTGACAAAATATTCCTACCACTTCCCAGCATTTGACTTCTGGACAGATAAATTATTTACTCATTATTTAAGAATTTTACACACTATTGACTAATATATTATTAATACTTCACAAATAATAGGAGGTGAGTTTTGCAAGAAAAGTGGTAAAATAATTGCCCTAAGCCTTTAAATGAGTAGTAAATGTTGCATATACTCTTTGGAGACATCGTGCGCAGTCGTTATTCGTGGCATGGAACCATTCACTCCGCTCTAGGAATCCACTATACTATTCTGTATTTCTACGGTCATTCTCCGTGTGGCCATTGTTCATCCAGGGCCTGTTCATTTCTCAGGTCGAGACCGATGGGGGAGGTGTTTTGGCATCATGACCCGAGAGGTTTGAAAATCGTATTTCTATGAAAGAAGCCGTTCTCTGTATTGGTTATAAGTCGATATTTGCGATGAATACTGTTTAAAATGTTTTAAATTACATTTTGAAAACTACGAATACAATTCTTAGAAAATGAGATACGAAGAAAGATCTCAGTCATATCTGCTTGAACACAACACAGCGCCCGTAGTGAAACGTAATTCATTGAAAAACACCTACGCGTAAATACGAATATTAGGCATTACGAGGACAGAATTCCTTGCAATTCCGTCATTGAATGTACAACTTAAAATTTGTAGGGCCTGCAGATCACATAATTTCAATTGGTGGAAATTCATCTTGGGTACTGAAAAAGTAAGTAAGGTGTCCTAGTTTTTACTTGAATAAATGTAATTTGTAAAAAAGATGTTCCTCAAAATTGTTCCGAATTCTTACTATAATTCTTTTATCGAGTAGAGAATGTTACTTTAATAATCATTACGTGGACTCACGAGTTTGATATTTTAAAGACGTTTTCTGCTTAATTCTTTAATGATTTATCTCCCTAATCAAGATGATGTAATCATATATACACGAGCAACATTGAATGCATTGTATTAAATGAAATAAACGAGTATTGTTCAATAGTAAATTTTCGACAATTATATGAAGATTGTTAGCGATTTATCTTTTGAACATTCAGGAACTGAGTACATTGGGACCGGTAGTACTGTTTTAGTACTATGAAACTACAGTATTATTCGTGGCTCTTGATGACTGATTGAGGCACCTTTCATTTATTAACAAAACCAGTGGTGCTGAAACGGCACGTACTTTCTTGCCAGTATTTTCATAGAAAATTACGCAAAAAGTACTTTTTGAATGGAATTCTGTAAAAATGTATGAAGGTATTTCAAAATTTATCTTTACGGAAGGAAAAAATTGCTACCTTTAACATTTTAGTTGTAGAAAGAACACGTTGTCGAAAAAGCAGTGTTTACAACGGACATGGGACATACATTATCCCCTTGAAGCAGTTTTGTAATGCAGAGAATATTTGCAAATTTTCCAAACACATCATTTACTTTTAAGGGTTTTATTGTCATTATATTACCGAGTTATTATTTATCACATTCGTAGGTCCTCCTCCGCCGCCAGGCCCAGGTTATGTGGTTGTTCCTGGTGTCGGATACTACCGAATCCACAAAGAACTTCACACGTGGGCAGAAGCGAAGACGATTTGCGAAGCTGAAGGCGGCCATTTACTGATCATCAACTCTGAGGCAGAGGACAAAGCGATTCTGCAACTGTTGAAGCAAGAACAGAACCTTTCCGGTTGGATGTTCATCGGGTTTAGTGACATAGCGACGGAGGGCTCCTATATCACAATTTTTGGTACGTAGTTTTACCCAATTTTTTCACTGCTTACAATTGTTTTCTTTTAATATTATCAGTTATATTACTTCTTTACGTATACTAAGTTGGACATTTCAGCAAGGTTTCGTACCAAAGTTGTTGTTTTTTTATTATTGGTACAAGATTTTTATTAACTCTTTTAACTAGTTCACAGTTTTCTTAAAAAATGACACTAATTGTTTTTTAAGACTTTTAGGAGTGAATGATTACTTTTAATTTGCATGGAGGTAAGGTAGACATCACTTTGTGCTGGGGGTGTGGATTTAAGTGTTCAGAGGGTACTTTTTCACTTTCCGCAATTATCTTAACGTTGTGCCGAGAAAGGTGGAACCAAACACCAAATAGCGCAAATAGACTTCAAAAGATACATTCATCACTTTCTAGGCTCTCAGAAACACCAGTATAAATTATCTGTGGCACATTACTTTTGGAGGTATGATCCAAGACCAAGTGTGTAATGCAGATGGTTCTCTATTTACCCTATTGTTTTCAGGGGATCCGGTGTCATCTTTGGGCTACGCCCGTTGGAACCCTGGTCAACCGGACGACCACGGTAATAATGAAGACTGCGGAAGCGTGTTTTCGAGTACAGGGGGTCTGAATGACCTTACTTGTAATGCTAAAGTTGGCTTCATTTGCGAGCAACGTTTAGTTTAACATTTTCTGCACAACTTCGCGGAGCAAAAAACAAAGGTATATTTATTGTACTCGTGAGCGTATTTCTATTCCTTTTAAGGACCATAACGGTTCGACAGGTGTGCGATGTGGCTTTGAGTAATACTTGCTACTAGAGGTGTATTCATTGAATTAGTTAATTCATTGAAAAACCTATTGCTACGTATTATCAATCTTATTGGGGTGACGCCGCGTGTTGGCGACGTTCCGACCAACTCGTCGTGGTCTTTCTCAGGGTTGGTATGCCCGAGTAGCAGACCAGCCCTGAGGAAGTGGTTCTTTATCTTATTTTTATGTTTTTTTCTAAGACAATTTTATTAAATTTAACGACTGCAAATATTCCAGAGTTTTGAAGTTACAATTCAACCATAGAACAAACAGATAACCAAAAGGAATTTTTAAATATTTTTTTAATTATTCACATAAGAATAGTAACTATTTACAAATTGATATATTTGATATATTTTTAAGTGTATTTCAGAAAGTGTATTATTACTATTCTACAAAACTCAGGTTTTATCAAGTGGGAGGAGTGAGGTGGCTATGTACCTGCTGACCGTAAGGCAGGATTGGGAATAGACTGCAGCCACAAACACATTTGCCGGTGCCATATGGATTTTCTGGATTTTTGGAGTCATCCACACCGTGTTTTTTGGGATGGCGTAACTTCCCTGAAGAAGAACTCGGAAGGCATTCACCAGAACACTAAAGAAGTGCAAGGGGGCGTAGGGTTCGGAAGATTAGAACATCCTATCCTACGCCCGATTCTGATCTTGGCGTCTCTATGATGTAAGCTCCGAAAGGAGAACCGGCTTGGTTGAAGTGCTTGCTCGGGGTAATGAAGATCTGGCGAACCCCTGATGAACACACACCCTCCCGTTCTCAGCAATACGGCGCAACCCACGGCCATGTAATCCACCAGTCAGCAGTGACGAACCCCGCCACGGAAGGCTTCTAGGAAAAGTATGACCTGTTAAGGGGGGCTGACGGGCTTGTTCGGAATCCCTAAACGGAAAGATGGCAGCTTTTGCGGGAGTAACTCAAGATTACCTGCACCACACTTGCTACCCCGCACTGCACTAGTGGAAATGGGAAATGGGAAGACTCGCCTCACCAGTCGACCAATAGTCATAGCGTCGTAAGTGCAATCTGCACTGGGGAGATGGTATCTGCACGTCGACATCTGAACAAGCGCAAGAGAAGATAGGTACATCGGGGCAGTTGGATGCCCTCTCCCTAACTGATTCTCGACATACGCGCGTTGTCAGGGCCCTAGGGCACATAGCTAGTCGAGAAGCGGCATGCCGCCCGACGACAACGCAAAGGAGGGGACATTTCTCCGGGTACTAACTGAAAACAAGCATCCAGAGCTAATATCCCAGTGTATTCGCATCGACAGAGCTCACTCTGGTTGACACCAACTTGGCGGCCCTCCCGAGCGTCTCGGAAGTATAGAGCCCGCCTGATCTGACACGATCGCACAGCCACGAGCCTCCGGTACACACTAGCTGTAAGCAAATGATCTTGGCTGTCCGGGTGACGCCGCGTTGAAGGCTGTTGCCGACTTTCTACTATCTTTTCGTGGTCTTCCTCAGGGCTGGTCTACCTTACTGAGAAGACGTCGTCTCTGCACTGTAGGAGGAACGCAATCTGGCAGAGATTCGGGCTCTGTTTGTCCCTTAACTTGCCGAAGGTTTGTGTAAATTTATGAATTTCCTCCCCGTAGAGGCGTGTTAAGTGAAGTCGTAGGCTTCCGCGTCCAGAGTTATGTGAATGATTTTGGCTTTCCGGGTGACGCCGCGTCGAAGGATGTGTTGCCGACGTTTCTACCATCTTTTCGTGATCTTCCTCAGACACTATAATGACTATTATGGCAGACCGACTCTGAGAAAGACCACGAAAAGATGGTCGAAATGTCGGCAACACCGCCTTTGACGCGGCGTCACCCGGACAGCCAAGGTCATTTGCTTACAGCTAGTGTGTACCGGAGGCTCGTGGGTGTGCGATCGTGTCAGATCCGGCGGGCTCTATACTTCATCAACTTCGAACCCCAATTAACTGAACTAGCACAACATAACTTTGGGATGAGATATATTTAAATTGTGTAGGAATCATTAGGGTTCAAGAGTAACCTTTTCCTGGCGCCCAAATCATATTTATCAGTTATAATGTTTCAAAATGTTGCTCCAAGTGGGGCTTGTTTTTAAATAGAAAGACGGGGCTTGTTTCAAATTGCCACCAGTCAACGTCGGGTATATTTCAATATACATATACATATATTAATTGTTATTTAAAATTAATTTAATTACTGTACACGATGAGAAGTATTTTTTCTGGCCGTTCTGTCGTGTCAGATTCACTGGCGAGCTGAAAATAATCGAGAGCTGACGAGTATTTGCCTTGATTTCCTAGGCGAAACTGGAGCAGCAGCGGAAAAAAGTGTCCGACCGCACATGGGAATCCGTAGGGAATAACACGCTTCCAATCTGCTGCCGTGCCTATGGCCTGCCGTGCAGGTCTGAACAAGCTCATAAGCCAATACGTGACGCGAAATTTCCGCTGCGGACGTTCCGCGTAGGCAGCGGATACACCGCGCCGGTCTGTGAGAGCCTTAAGGCTCATAACGATATTGAACAGATGCCGTCGACGCGCAGGCGGAGATTGGCGAATGATAGAGGATTCAATTCTATATTTGCCTACGCTACGATATCAGCCTACGATATCATCAATTCTATATTTGTTTGCCCTTGAGGGTTACTATAGTGGATAAGATTACATATAGTAAATGAATGTGGGTGGCTGTAACATCTGCTATCGGAAATTAACGCAAAAAGGAACAAATGTACTTTGGGAACGGACTAACCGCTCAAGCGGACATTGGACTGATCAAGAGCGTAACCGCACATGGGTTATCCGACCGAATGGAAGGTCTCTCGCCTTCGACCACGGGCCGGTAATGAGCCCCCCACTCTGGCTCTCGTTGAAAGACCACCGCGAGTGGAGTGCCGTAAGGCCCTCGGCGTAAACCAATCATAACCTTTCTGCGGTCTGCTTCGGTGCTACTCACATCGCAGCGTCCCCGGGCGGCACTGGGTAGTTGGCATGCCAGCAACGGGGGATAGAGTCGGATTCGGGACGCCTTGGCAACCCTTTATTACTTAAAGCCCAATCGCACCGTAAGAGGCAGCTCAGTGCATCTACTGATGTCACTGCAGCACCTCTGACCGGGAGGTCCTAGGTTCGAGTCCTGACGGCGGCAGGATTTGCGGCACTAAGCTTTCACCTAGGTCGAATTCAGTCGCTGTCTGTACGAGAATTCTAGCGGCCGGCTGCTCTGATCTGTAGTTTTTCGTGGTTTCTCCGAACACCACCAGGTGAATGCCGAAGCAGTACCCTACCAAACGGGTACCGGACCGCGCGCGATCTTTCCTTCCACTTCCGTGTCCTATTCTCTCCCCTTACACACACACACACACACACACACACACCAACATACACTTCACTACCACATATTCCGGGAGACCGCCCGGGAGCTTAGAGCTTGTCCCGGCTGGTGTCGGTCGACTCTGGTGCTAGCGAGGAAAACTAGAAGCCTTGAGCTGGCAAGGCAGGATAGGTCTTCCTAGGGTAACCTTGATAGCCGGGGTAAGGTTTAGTAATGATTCAGCCTCGGCTGAGTCATTCCTGTGGGATGTTGCGTGGCAGCGTCAGTCTGACGAGGCAAAGTACCTCTGATTGAGGTGCAGATTATAACCTCACGATCCATATGCCTGCCGAGGAGTTTACTTCCTGGATGTGTAAGCGAACAATCAATCAGCATGCAACTATCGATTAATCGATTACCCGGTTGAGAGAACGTGAGATATCGTTAGAACAAAACGTTACCGTAGGGATTTAATTTTGGCGGGCACATGCCATAGTTCGTTTACATGTTACAAGCGTGAATATTTGCCGTAGTATTCTTCTCAAAAATCCATGAACCTCAGCCGGGATCAAACCCGCGTACTGGTGGTCCAGAGGTCAGTAAGCCAACCACTCGCCCGCCAAGAACGGAAGCAGTGACGTACTGCTTCCTACTAATGAGAACTTACGGGGGAGTGTGATTTTGAAAGAAATGACTGAACTTCTGATAAAAAAGAATTACACGGAAATGATTCCATGGAAATTACACATTACATTATAAAGAGACACGTCTGCTCTTAGTTCGTAATACACAAATAATTGATACCTCTTGGTTGCTATGTATCCGGAAGGCATCGCCCAGCAACATTATCGGTTCCGTCGAAGCCGTGGCCGCGATGCCTCTCATCCGTAGGAGTTCATTGAAATTCGCATTGGGTTCGCGAGGAAATGAAGTCGTCGGCGGCGAACGAAATTAGGTTCATTTCGCGATAGCGAGAACTCTCGTCTTACCCGTGATATGACCTGGTGGCTGACTCCCATAATTACTCGTCCCTTTCATTTACTTTACAGTCTACTCGCCTAAACCTGCGCGGAGTGTACCGAAGAAATGCTGATTATCATGAGCAATAGATGACGGCGGCGGTCGGTGCGCTAAGAATCGCGGACGATGGAGCCGATGGTGGCTCGCGGGCAGGCGTTATCAAAAGTTCACGGCAGCGAAAACCCCAGGAGAGGCGAACGCGCGCTGAAGAAGCCAGAATCAAGTGATTGATTGATTGATTGATTTTTCGTGTTTCCGAGCACGTCAACTGCTTTGGTCATTAGTCCCGTTAGTGTAGTGCATGTTGTTTCTCGGGAGATGGTGGTGATCTTCCGCCGCTGGATGGCGAGATCCGGCGCCGACCTACCGTCGACTACTGGGGTTTCCCCCTAACCAGGACTCTCTCACCAGCGGGGCATCGCCCCAGCGGGGACAAGCTCTAAGCTCCCGACCGGTCTCCCGGAATATGTGTTAGTGTAGTGCATGTCAGTGTAAGTGTGTGTGTAAGGGGAGACGATAGGACAAGGAAGAGGAAGGACAGATCGCGCGCGGTCCGTGGCCCGTTCGGTAGCGTACTGCTCCGGCATTCACCTGGTGTTGTTCGGAGAAACCACGGAAAAACTACCGATCAGAGCAGCCGGCCGCTAGAATTTTCCTCCCCTCAAAACTCGTAACAATGCTTTAAGCATATTAACAATAAGGCTTCAGACGAAGAAATTCTATTATAAAAAATTCGGATTCGAATAATCTGAAAACGTTATCAATTTCAATTTTATTTCTTCAATAGTAGGTTTCCGCGTCCAGTCATGTGAAGGTTGTCTGGATGACGCCGCGTTTAGGGCAGCAGTGAGGACATGTCGACCATCATACCGTCGTCTTCTTAAGCGTTGGCGTGCCCTGCACACGTTTCATTTAATAGATTCCTTTAACTTCGTACATGTTCACAAAAATGTATGTGCCCATGAGCTCATTATTTAATTCATCCGGAAGTCCTCCGCCACCGCCTGGCCCAGGTTACGTGAACGTTTCTGGCGTAGGATACTACACATTTCACGAAGAAGTTCACATGCGGAAGCGAAGACGATTTGCGAAGATGAGAGTGGCCATTTACTTATCAACTCGGAGGCAGAGGACAAAGCGATTCTGCAATTATTGAAGCAAGAACAGAATATTACTAAATTTAGGTTTATTAGATTCAGCGACATGGGCAAAGAGGGTTCCTACATCACAATTTTTGGTAGGCATTCGGAAATAAAATAGTGCTTTTAATTTGAATTTATATCGCTGCTTTAAATATCTATATGTAATAATTCTGATAATTCCAAAACCTATTTTAAAAATTAAATATCTGGATAAGAGTTTTTAGAAATACGTTTCCATTTTCTGCATGTGACTATTCACTAATAATTTCAGTCGGTTCTCTAAATATTAAAATTGAAAGTCATTGCTTTCTATCACATAGTTATTCTCACTTGCACAACCTTCCAACCAACAAAATGCAAATTCCAGAGAAGGCAGATATATCGATCATCTTTATTATCACGTGAAAGCAGACAAAGTGCTGACAATCATGGGACCGATATTTCATTCCTGCCATCATTTATTTCTTCATTATTGGACAAAAAGTTCAGAATATTATATGGTTGCCAACATCTCGTTAGTATTTATGAGGTAAATCTCCTCCCTTCATCACAAGAAGAGAATGAGACAGACATATCTATTTACCACGTGTTTTTCAGGGGATTCCCTGACTGCTGGTTATGCTCCTTGGAATCCTGGTCAACCAGACAATGGCGGAAATATTGAGGACTGCGGATCCATTTACTCGGATACAGCAGGTCTCGATGATCTTCCATGCACTTCGAAAGTGGGCTTCATTTTCGAGCAACGTATAGTTAAGAATTATTTTCTGTGTGTTTCAATTTATGTAAATAAAATATTTCTCAAACTCATATTGTTACTTGTTTTTAAGTCATTGATGCCTGGTTATAAAAAAAAGGAATAATATTATTAAGACTTACTTCGTTCACAGAAATCGATTTTTAATTTACTTGCTCCTCTCCTACAGACGTAGCAAAAATAGCCTTTTTGGGGAATTCTATTTTCGTATTGTGCGAATCTCATAATCATTTATCTTCCTGACGACTTAGCTTACTGTTTATAATTTCGACAAATTTCAACGTACCGTGAATGACTGCATTGGTTGAATATAGTTATTTATCTTTAACCACGAAAAAATACTCCATTTTTTATTTTTAACTCTTAAAATAAAATACAGTAAAATCAGAGAAACAAAAACTGATATTTATGATTGCCTTTTGCTACGGAACCGCTTCCGTTACCCACGTTGGAGTATTTCCTTAACGTTGCAGTACAGAACGTTGAGCGAACTTGCCAGTATTTGCCACTATCCCCAGTCAGCGTCGAGGTTACTTCAGCGTTTACACAACTTGCGGGAACGGGCAAAGAAACTTGCCAGTTCTTGCCATGATAGAGCAAAGAAACCTGCCAGCTCTTGCCATGATAGAGCAAAGAAACCAGCCAGTTCTTGCCATGATAGAGAAAAGAAACCAGCCAGTTCTTGCCATGATAGAGCAATGAAACTTCTCAGGTCTTACCATGATAGTGTAACCTCTCTTCAAGTTGTCTATTGAATATTCATGGATTCGGGGCTCTTTATCAATGAAGATTTTGAAACAAAAACAACACAAAGTCATAGTCACAGAACATAAATAATTGGACGTTTTCTTTAACATTTACCAAAATACAGAATGTCAATCCACAAACAATAATAAAAAACACAAACATTACACAATAAAAAAACACACATCCCCAAAACAACACAAACAAGTGTCACTCAAATTTAAACAAAGCTTTGTTTGCTTCTGAAGACAATCATTTGTTCATTTGTTAGTTTCTTTATGACTAAAGCAAGAATCGAAGACTAGCATTAATCAGATTTCAAAAGAAAAAATAAAGAATGATATGAAAGTAAAGTAATATTCACTCAATATTATCACATTCCTAATTGCTCTATCAAACTGGTGTATAAGTATAAAAACACTAACTGAATTATTATTTTCTTTAGGTGCAGAATTGATTGCAGGTTATTTTTCTTAAATGACTCTTAAAATACATCTCACCTTGAAGATCTAAATGGAACAAGTGAATGCCTCTTTAGAATACTGTTCTGTTTCGATGTTAACACCACAAAGACTTTTAAAAAAATAAATTCCATATGACAAACACATGTAACCCCTCTGAGATCAACATGAACACATTCTTGAAAATTTACAAGTGTTTAAATGTTAGGCTGAAATACATATAGAAATGTAACCCATTATGACTCTGTCATATTAAACATTTACATAAGCAATATAATAGGATAAATGATCTAGTCTTGCACTCTTTAAGAGAATTATACAAGCAAAGATGAAGCATAAATATGAATGTCTCATTCCATAATACTCTGAATTTTACTCAATGCCTAATTTGCAATACTTAATAGTCACATAGTAAATACAATAACATTCTGTAATACTCTCGTTTTGTTCAGAAGAACGCTCATTCCGTAATTCACTGAATTTTACTCTACAAAACTTCTTGCAATCTGTCTTCTTTTAAACGAGTCTATTGAATGTTTATGATACTATTTAACAGAAACTGTATTTTCTAACACAATGCATTCTATCAACCGGAGCACTGATCACAATCTCTATTGAATTAACAAAATGTAGAGTACAAATACCTTTTTTTCTTAAGATAACCTCATTCTACGCCGTCTCCAATACAACAAGACCGTTTTCCTTTCGCCCTCCTGCCTAGTGACGTCTCAACGGACGGGTGGGGAGAACCCCCTCCCTACCTCCGATATACCCCTCCTTCTTGGAATAAACTGGTATCGTCATAGCGGTGGCGGCGGCGCCAAATTCGTTTGTTGAATATTCGAATGGTCACAATAGAGGGAAGCAACTAGTTCACACTCGCCAAAGCGCTTGCGGTTTCTTGCCCGAGGGGTGGGGGGTTCGCGGCGGCGTTGGCGATCACGATCTCTGGTAGAGAGTTGTAGACGACCACTGGATCCTCAGTTTCACGGTTCAATTCACGTCGTTAGCTTCAAAGTGGTGGCAGGGAGTAGACACATGCTAAGCCACGTGTTTCTAGGCTTCCCGGTAACCACCAGTTATCCCCCTGGAACCGACCTTTAGGTTGGATCGGAAGAAAGACGTTTGTATAAATGCTTCTGATCCCACGTATACAGTAGATGTCCAGACGGGATCAACCAAACCCCCGTCAGGTTGCCTAGGTTCTGGCAATACTTACGTCACTAGACTCAAGGCGGAGGCAGTAAGGAGATGGGTAGAGACGGACAGACGGACGGACCTTAGTTCGGGGAGGCCCCCTGTTGGGCTCTCGGCTTCGTCGTGGCAGTGGCCTGATATTCTGGGCAAAGAAGAAAAAATTGTTCTGGGGCATGTGAGTAACGCTTTGTATGGACTCCGATTCTAGCCTGGATAGCTTTTAGCTCTGAGCTGGCAGGGCGGCCCAAACCAGGCATTGTATGAGGAGGTTGCCGTGAGGGCAAACTGCGTTCCAGCCTGACGGCGTACTTGTGCGTCGGCTGGGAGTAAGGATACAAGAGGAAATCTTAGGTGGCCAAATCGGGGTTCGCGCCTTCCGGTAGAATAAGAAGTTTTGGGGGATGGTAGACCTAACATGATCGAGACTGCGCTTTCTTGCGAGTATCAGGCCAGCACAATTTCGTTGCTCCCTGCCTCTGCATCACGAACAAACAGCTCGATCTGCTAGTGTTTCGAAGAGTATCTCTCCTGTTTCCAAGGTTCCTGTACCCATTAACCGTGTGTGTGTGTCTCGAATCACATTCACCAATCCAAAGCTGATTTAACAGAGTAGCTAGTCAAATCGACGCAGGTGCCCAGTGTAACGTCGAATTTACCACCCAGCTTTTACTACCCAAATGACTGTTTGCTCGTTGATTACACTATAGAGGCATACCGATTCGAATAAGAGTTATCTCACAATAGGAAACAAAGAATAATATCTTCTAGTTATGTTCGAGAATAATTTTATAGACCAGGAATTTAAGCTCGCTCTGTGGTCAACAATTCACCGAAGCACATTACCGAAGTAATAGCTTAATGATCAACATAAATTAAGTCCTCGCATTTTGCAGCAAAACAACCCAAGGAAATTCAGAAATTAAAAGACGTGTCACTAATTCACAATATAGAAAACGTGATAGCAGATATCACATGAATATTCATTATGGAAAGCAACTAAAAGATTCAAAAGACAAATTACTGAAATGCCACCTATTAGGCAAAAAAATTCTTGGGTGGGAGATGCTAAGCAGAAAACAGAAACATTTTCCGAACACCTTTGAGAGAACTTCCAACCTAATGATGTCCATTAGAAAAGTACGCAATGTCGTATAGCTTCATGAACTGTGAGCCGCTAACGGTATTCACATACATATCTCAACCATTACTCTTAGTGGTTAGTCCCTTTTAGGAAATTTTAACATTGAAATAGAAACGAGAAGCATTGCAATATATTCTTTTGCAAACAAAAAAATCTAAACCCATTTACTTTCTCGTATACGTACGTATGTATATACGGAGTAATATACGTAGTATAGAGAAAGTTATGTAATGCTGCGCGAAAAAACGCCGAATTTTCGACAGAAAAAAATTCATTGCCGGGCTCTGAAAACAAGAAAGTGGATACATTCAGTTGCTAACTTAAGAGAAAACATCTTCTAACACATGGTGTACACAGAATCCCTGTTTTATGGGTTCTCGATGCCGAAAAACCAATTGAAAGCAAAACGTCCGTCCTTCTGTGTGTCTATCCGTCCGTCCGTCCGTCCGTCAGTCCGTCCGTGAACATTACTAGCGCCTAAACCATACGTACGATCTCTTCCAAACTGAAGAATCCCTTGTCGATCTGGCTCCCCGACATTTTCAACATTTTCTCAAAAACGGCTCCAAATTTATTCTTTTAATTTTTGGTAGAGTGAGTGCCAAACAAACCCTATTCGATGACATAAATACCATATTATTCTACTCCTTTGTTTTTTCAGAAATTACAAAAATTTAATATTTTTGACTTGTCTCTTACGTCGGTAATATTTACATTAGATGCGATTTCTTCATATTATTAAATTTAGGAGTTCATGTGCTTTAAATAATTTGAATTAAGGCTTTTTGAAAACTCACCAGTTTCTTGTTAAAATGAGTTCAAAGTTCTGCATTTTCAGAAACGCTCAAACGTCTTTTTCTCAAAAATGGCTCCAAATTGTTTCTTCAAACTTTTCCAACAGACAGTTGCATTGTTTTATATGACGTAAAATTAATTATGGTGTATTCTTTTGTTGTTTTTTTTCCAAAAATTACACAAATGTAATTTTTTAAAATATCTTTCACGGCGTTAATGTGCATATTTCCATCAATTTGCATACATTATTACATTTGTGAGTGGAAGTTCTTCAAATGACTTCCAATGAAGTTTTTCGAAAACTCAATATATTCCTGTGAAAAAGAGCTTCAAATTTCGCATTCACAATAACGATTTACGATATTTTCTTAACATCGGCTCCAACTTTTTTTAAATGAAAATTGCTATTAGGACGAGGTTCAAGCCTTCTTTAATATTTTTAAAATAATATTTCGATTCCACTATTTGGAAACCGGAAAGTTGGGGAAATTTTTAAAAATATACTTTGGGCGGCGATAGATAGATGCACGGAAGAAGAAGGGGCAAGACTGAACAGTGCCAATCCACACCAAGGAAATTAGAAAACTTTACTACGAGTAAGTCTGTGCCATTCGCTAGCACCTCTAGCTATTAAACGAATCCAACTACTGCACTAACCCATTTACAATACGAGTACAATCACTACATACGTAGTAAACTACGAGAACAAATATTTCATTATATATTATTTTTTCAATTTTACACACCTGAACCACTCCATTAACTGTACTGAATCTCTGAAATTTATCTTCAATATTAATGTTCTTTATCTTTATCATTAATGTTCGTCATGTTCGTAGGATAATTTGTCTATTTCATCTCGTCAAAAAAAATTGTTAAAACTTGTTGATTCGTATTCACCCTACCAAAGCCTGCAATTTTAAACATATTTTGATGTTAAATAATTAAATATTTAATGCGTTTGTAAAAAAGATTAGATGTAGTCTCATTATATGTATTTTGATTTATATGGCATATCATGCCTCTGGGTTCGTGTACTATCACGACTTATCACTGTGTTTAGCGGGTTATCAACGTGAACTCTAAACTTTCTTTATTCGAGACCTTGGGTACTGTGATGACACTGCCCCTATTATCATTCAGGAATCCCCAAGCTGTGTGAACCTATAAAAGAGAAAATTGTGATAAGGAAATCCACGCATCTACTTTCTCCGTATGATGTATTTCGGGTGAGTCAGCAAAGAGCATAGGGTCACACGTATTATAGTACTCCGATTTAAACAAAGTGACACTTTAAGGTCACTAACTGGACGGAGGAGTATCCTGTCACCCAATAGGGAGTTACGTTACGACTTAAATGTTTGGTCTTGGAGCTCCTCTCGTCGTCATCTTAAAGTGACACTCTGTTTGACACGTAATATAATGAGGATGTATTTGTACATTGGTTTAACGTATTAATTATAAGAGGGATATTAAAAAACACAAGATTAAATATGACGCGAGTATGAGACACAATTTAAACAGAGAAATATTAACTAATTTAAGAAGCACCATTTTCAGTCTCTTCAATTAAATTCTTGTGATATTGCATTTAGAGGACATACAAAAATGTTACTATTATTAATTAAATATCAATATGGTTTTCCGAACACTAATGAATTCGCGTAAATTTTCAGGCTTTTCTTACTAATAAAAAATATTTTTACTTTCTCGTTTCCTACAATCAAATAAAGAGAATGTTGTTTTAGGACAGGGAAATCAGACGATATTTTAACAGAAAATATTGTTTTGTTGGTTCCTAGTCCCGAATAAGTAGATTTTTCTTACTCCTTCCACCAACTACATTATTTAAGAGAGATATTTTCATTTTTTCCATTTCGAAATTATCTATATCTATACATATAGTACAGTATGTACAAAACCATTCGCATGCGGTGGTGGTTGCTACATTATTTAAAATAGTTGAAGCACAGTAGTTGTTAGTGAAATACTCGTTTTATTTAGACAATTTGTGTTTCAGTAATTAGTTGTTCAGTTCTACAGTAATAATAAAATTCTTTCTTTACACTACAAATAAATATTATATTGAATTTGTTTATTTTTCGTCTATCATGAATTATGTTTCGAGTATCCGAAATTTGAGATTTGCGGGGTTCGGTTTAGCGGGGTTCTATTGTACACATAGTTTTTAAAATTTAGATTTGTATATCATTTTTGGTTATGATGTGAATGTAAGTTGGTGGCGAGAACCCAAAATAAAAAGAAACAACATTTTTGTAAAAACGTTAGTGAGGAAGATAGGGTATTTCCAGGTGGGAACCCAAAATAAAAAGAAACAACATTTTTAGTAAAAACGTTAGTGAGGAAGATAAGGTATTGTGGCGTCGCGGGGTACGGCGCCGCTGCGTTGGGCCGCTTCGGGGGAACCCGCTCCTAAGCCGGAGGTGGAATGGGGTGGATGGCGGCGGCGCCACGCCGGGCGGAAAATCCCGGTACGAAAATAACTGGGAGAAATGGACGCGCGCGGGCACGACTCTTAGTGATGTCGGTTGCAGCCCTAGAAGGGCTGGCCAGCGAGCCGAATGACGCCCGCCGCTTGTAGAGTGGGGGCGAGCCGAGGGATACTTAAGGCTGCGCCGACATGCGCCTCAGGGGATACGCAGTGTCGAAAGACGAGAGGCATCCCCAGTGCTATCTTTGCACGTGATCTTCAGGTCGATCATCGGTTTGGCGACAGGCCATGTAACTTCTGTAGTTACGGGACTCTATGTCCGACAGCTTCGCACCTCGCGTTGCTTTTTCCTGCTTTCGAGCAGTGGTTCTGGGCTAGGCCTAGGGACGGTCGCGGCTAGGGGAATCGCGTCCTAGGGGTTTCGCGGGGAATTGAAAGGTTGAGAAGGGGTTAAATTTGGTGTAATAATATTTGTACATTAATTGTAAATATATTGTAAATATCAAGCGGGAATACAATAGATTCATATTTCTTCTTGATTGTCAATATATGTTTGCAAATAAAAGGATCCAAAGTTTTTAATTACAATCATTTATTTCAGCAATTGCACAACATTTCGTAACTAGTTTTGTTACATCATCAGGTGCTTAGTGAGGGAACTACTATCCCACTGAATAACTAACAGTTACAAACAGACACTCCTTCCAAGGAATGAATGACACCAACAGCTATTGGTGTCATTCATTCCTTGGAAGGAGTGTCTATTTGTAACTGTTAGTTATGTAATATCAACTGAGTGAGTTAATTTCGTAATGTTTCCTCGATGGTTCTACTGCAGAGGTAATTCTAGTGGTACTGGAGTGGGTGGCGGTGCGGGGGCTAAACGAAGGATTGTTCCAGAGCTGGAGCATGAGCGTGGTGCTTGTTGGTGTGCGCAGAAGGCGCGGGGCGTGGGCGCTGGCAGCGGTGGTGCTGGTGTGTGGGGCGGCGTGGGGGCTAAACGAGGGATTGTTCCAGTGCTGGAGCGTGAGCGTGGTGCTTGTTGGTGTGCGCAGAAGGCGCGGGGCGTGGGCGCTGGCGGCGGTGGTGCTGGTGTGTGTGCGCGGGGGGGGCCGGGGCCGGGGGGGGGGGGGCGGCTGGGGGGAGCCCTCCGCCGGGGGGCCTCGCGTCGACGCTCTCACACTTACCATCAAAGGTCAGAAACGAACTACACAACTGACAAAATATTCCTACCACTCTTTAAACATTACACATTTCTACAAAGAGTTAGCTTTAACTCCCAAAATATTCTAGTAAAGCCTCCTAAGTAAAGTCTCTCAATAATTACGAGATACAGTATTAATTTTACATGTTAGTACCACGTACACAACGAAAACACTGTAAAGATGGCCAACTAGTATTTGAACTTGACTAATAATCTTATATTTGGCCGCAACGAAGTGATCTGTTTTCATGATGTGATGACTCTGATTTATGATGACCCCAAATACGTATATACAGCGTATCCCATTGTTAGTATACTCCATGGGGTTACAAAATTTTTTCCAGGTACCGCGTTATTTGCAACAAAGCGAGAGGTCGTCTATCGTAAATGTTACGGTAGTGCTTCAATGCCTTGTACAAAATAAATGCCGTGCCAAAACACCTGGAAAATATTTATGCTGTGGATTCGGTTTTTCGTATTTCAGTGGGCCACAAAGTCATTAGTAACCTTAAAATTGCAATATAAACTAGTAGTGCTACAGAATGTTACACAATTTCTCGTAGTATACAGTTTCCTTTTCACTTGGGCCTGGGCTAGCTTTTTGGTTTTGCGTCGTCTTATTTCCAGCTGTTATGTATAGGTGTCTACAATGTTCTCGCACTTTTCTAATATATTTTTTTGCGCTTCTCAAAATGCTATAGCAAGAAATCGTATTCGAAATAACACGATACTGAAATGTAATAAAAAAATCAGAACAATGTTTTAAAGCATCGTGACAATAATGCATTTAAACTTCAGACGAAGAAATTGTGTTATAGCAAATTCGGATACGAAGAAACTGAAAAGTGATCAATTCCAATTTTATTTCCGCAATCGTATGCTTCCGCGTCCAATGCCATGTGTAGGATCTGTCACGTGAAGGCTGTCCGGGTGTCACAGCGTCCTGGGCAGCGATGCAGACATTTCGCCCAGCTGACTTCTTCGGGGTTGAAGTTCCAAGCACACGCTTCATTTAGTAGACTCATTTAACTTTGTATACGGATGTTCACCTGACTCGCATGTATCACAGGACTCGTATGTTCACAAGAAGTTATATGGCTATGACGACACCGACTCATTATTTAATTCATCCGTAGGTCCTCCGCCACAACCTGGTCCAGGTTATGTGAATGTTCCTGGTGTCGGATACTACCGAATTCATAAAGAACTTCACACGTGGGCAGAAGCGAAGGCTATTTGCGAAGCTGAAGGCGGCTATTTACTCGTCATCGACTCGGAGGCTGAGGACAAAGCGATCCAGCAACTGTTGAAGCAAGAAAAAAATCTTCCCACATTTATGTTTATTGGATTCAACGACATAGACAAAGAGGGGTCATACATCACAATTTTTGGTAGGTATTCGGAAATAAAGCAGCGATTTTAATTTGAATTTATATCCCGACTTAAAAAAACCTGCACTAAATAACTATGATAATTTCAAAACCTGTTTTGAAAAATTATTTCAGTTGATTTTCTAAATATTACAGTCCAAAACAATTGCTTTCTTTCACATAGTTGTTCTCGCTTGTACAATCTACAAACCAAAAAAATGCAAATTCCTGAGAAGGCAGAGAAGTGTTTTTGTACCTCCTCCTACAACTATCATCTTCACTATCCTGTAAACGTAGATTAAGTGCTGACAATCACGAAACCGACATTTCATTTCTATCATCATTCATTTCTTCATTAATGGACAAAAATTTCAGAATCTTAATTGGTTGCCAACATCTCGTTAGCAGTATCTCCTGAGGTATATCTACTCCCTTCATCACAAAAAGTGAATGAGGCAGTCATATGTATTTACCACGTGTTTTTTTTTTTTTTTCAGGGGATCCCGTGTCTGCCGGTTATGCACGTTGGAATCCTGGTCAACCAGACAATGGAGGAAATATTGAGGACTGCGGATCCATTTACTCGGATACAGTAGGACTCAATGATCTTCCATGCCATTCGAAAGTGGGCTTCATTTGCGAGCAACGTATAGTTTAGAATTATTTTCTGTGTGCTTTTATTTATGTAAATAAAACATTTTTCTCACTCACTGCTGCTTTTTCTTTTTAGTCATTATTGCCTGGCTATAAAAAAGGAAAAGAGTATTAAGTATCATAAATACATTTGTATATCGTATAATAAACTCAATGTATTACCAGAGAGAGATTCCTTTTGTGTTAAAAATAATCTTTGTAAATAGTAACATTTTATGAAGGACTGCTTGCTTTGGGAAACATCGACGAATATAATGGCATTGTGGTAACTCAAATTTGATTGTGAAACGACAGACCGGAGTTTTATTTACGTATTTACGGAAATAAAACCTTTTCATGTGGCGGAAATCAATTGTTTGATAAAACTATGCATCACAATTACATAACAAAATCATCACTGATACAGTGGTATATACAAAATGTTAGATCTAACGACACATGACAGTTGACCAAATACAACTAAGTATTTACGATGCCATGTACAAAATATTTGTAAAATTTTGTTGTATAGTATCCAAATAAGATAAAAATAATATTTAAAGAAGTAGTAAAAGTAAAGTTTCTATAGTTAGGACGATACCTTGTGTTGCAGGATAAAATCAACTGTCAGATCAAGATAGGCAAAAGTTTCTTGCAAAATAGTTTAAGGTATTGCCGTTAAGGTAACATATTGGTAAGTAGCAAAGGTTTCAGGTATTGTGCAAGAAAATACATCATTTTACTGCGCTCAGAAAATGTAGTAATGGTATGCAAAATGCAGAATATTTAATTAGGTAAGAACTTGCATATGATAAGACGTATGTCAGTATATACAGAGGAACCGTGCAGTTAACTCATATCGGATATCAGTAAAGAGAATTAGACAGCAATGTATTCCGAGGTGACGATTCCCTGTGACGATTGAATAATTGTTAGTAATTCCGAGCGCACCAACTACTAAGGTATTTAGCCCTGTGATTGTAGTGCATGTTTTTTTCATCGGGAGTTGGCTCTGATCTTTCCTTGCTGGATGGCGGGATCCGCCGGACCTACCGTCGAGTAGCGGGATTTTCAAAACCATATATCTTCCACCAGTGGAGCATAGCCCCAGCCAGGAGAAGCCTTAAGCCCCCGGTCTCTCGGCATGTGTGGTAGTGTAGTGCACGTTAGAGAAAATGTGTGTGTGTATGTGTGTGTATGTATGTATGGGTGTATGTGTGTTTATGTGTGTTTATGAGTGTGTATGTGTGTGTATGTGTATGTGTGTATGTGCTGTTGTATGTGTGTGTATGTGTGTGTATGTGTATGTGTGTGTATGTGTATGTGTGTGTATGTGTGTGTGTATGTGTGTGTGTGTGTGTGTGTGTGTGTGTGTGTGTGTGTAAGGGGTGAGGATAGGACAAGGGAGAAGAAGGAAAAATAGTGCAATGTCCTTGGCCCGTCTGATAGGGTACTTTTCCGGCATTCGCCTGGTGTTGATCGGACAAACCATGGAAAACTACCGATCTGTGGAGTGGGCCACTACAATTCTCCTGCAGACTGATTGAATTCGACCTAGCCGACAAGCTAGTTTCAAAAATCCTGCCGCCGTCGGGACGCGAACCTAGACTTCCCGGTCAGAGGCACAGCAGTGACATCAGTTGATGCACTGAGCTCCCGGTTTTTCTTGCGAGAAGCAAGCAGAGTGTACTAGATGTGAAATAATTATGAGTGCATAAGAATGGTGAAAACTAAGAGAGCATACTAATAAAACAACTTGCTACATTCTGTCTTGCAAGACGCAGCAATTTTATTCTGGAAAGCAGTTGTCGAAACACTCGGTTGCACGTAAGTCGCAACTGCGCTGATGCCACACATCCGCTGGATTACATAAAATGGTTGAAGTGATGCTTTGAGGTATTTTGGTGTCCCTAAGTGTTGTACAGTATTGTTTGAATTAGGTTTATTTGGACTTAGTTCGTCCACAGTTTGATCAATTAGATCCTAGGGAAGTATTTGCATAATTTTATCATATTAATGTATAATGAATATGTTTATATTTAAAACACAAATGTTTTCGTTTATATAGTTTGAGCTGTTTACTCAATAAAATTTCATATTTTTTGTTTTAAATGAAAGGTAGGGAGTCCCAGATTTGTTGTCACTTACTATTATTTAGTAGTTTTACAGTAAAAACACTACATTTTAATAGAGTTGTAAAATTAATGGAATGAAACTTTGACATCTGTCATTTGTTAATTATGTAGAGTCAAGAATTTTATTTACCCAGAGCAAGTTTTAAAAACCTTTTTTAAGTTTGAAGATTGATGTTTTTAAATCAAAGATTTGTGAGTGTATGTAAACCCAGTGTCCAGATTTCCTTTAAAACTTACGTCCTTACAAAATGATTCATTGTATATAACTAGTATATGTGATGCATGACGTTTTTAAATTAAGGTGGGGGGTTATCAGGAATTCCTGACATAGCCCAATTGAACATATCTGACCAGATCTTGGTAACAACATAAATCCATTACATTTGTAGAAACTGTTGTTGTTGTTGTTGTTGTTGAACTCCATGTTCACAATGAATAGTAACTGTGTTGTTCTCTAATTTGTAAACCATCTTCGTCTCATTTGTCTTGGAGAATAAGAACTGAACGACAAAACTAATATTTATGGGGTCTTCGATTTTACGTATAGTGCATATATTGAACTTTTCTATTATGACTTGTTCACGGTATTATCTCAAGGGATCTGGAAGATTTATTATTATTATTATTATTATTATTATTATTATTATTATTATTATTAGAGCCCGGAAATTCAGGCATTTATTTTACCTACAATAGGTAGGCAAAAAGACATTCATTTTTACTAAAATAGGCATGCAAAACAGGCATTTATTCTGGATAATGAATGTGCTAAAAGCACATGAAACGTTGAAAAATCACCATTTTAAAGTAATTATCGTAAAGAAATTAATAATTAAAATGATTTACATTTTTATTCCAACTCTAAAATTTACATTAGTTATCACGTAGAAACAAAGAAACTTCTTTTTCCTTGTGATCTTGATTGTACATGACCATCCTGTATGGCGACTGGGAATTTATTTTGCACGCGACGCTGTCTCTACGAAATGCTGTTTTCAACTTCCTTTTGAATCTTGAAATGGTATCAGTGAAAACATAATTATAGATTTCGTTCTTCGCATTTGTATAATTGCCAGAAAGGAAGAGAGAACAAGAAGGAACTGAAAAGGGATGTAAAGAAAGCTCTGTCCTCGAAAGAGATCTGAGGCCATACAGAAACATAGGATGATATTTTCCGTGAACAAACAATCCGGTCTGCATCAACGAAACATATCTGCACTGGTATCATCTTACTTTCGCATTTACATTTTTAACACAACCTAACACTGGAATCTCCGCATCTACAGAAACACAATGCACGACCGTGACGTCACGTTGTCCAGGCTTGCAGGAGGCGGAAAGGGAAAATAATGACAAAGAAGGTATAAATGGCACATATAAAGCAGAAAAGGCACAAATAAGGCAAAATTCCAAAAAATAGGTAGAAGCTAAAATAAAAAAAGCAAAATGAAAATCTACTAAAACAACTTCAGAAGTAAAATTAAGTAATTCCTATTGTTAAAAGTACTAAAATTGTAACAATAATAAAATGGCATTTTGCCAAACTTCCGAGCTCTAATTAGTATTTATTATTATTATTATTATTATTATTATTATTATTATTTATTATTATTATTAACAACGTTGGTTTAGTATTATCGTTAGCTTCAGACTCAAGGGAAGCGATGTCTCACTAGCTTGACGGTGGGTTACTCCATGTCTGACATCCGTACGAATGGTGAGAGTACGTTTTGACAAAAGTAACATTTTTAAAATAATTAAAAAAGTAAGTTTTCTATTTTTTTAGAGAATTTGAATTTTTGATTTATTTCCCACGTCTCGAATTTCAAGAAATGGATTAATTTAGACAAATTTTAATGTAATCTCAATGGACACACTAAGTAAAAATAGTTATTCAGCATTATCCACGGAAGAAACACTGTATACGCCATACTTTTTTCATTTTTTAACTCTTAAAATAAAATACAGTAAAATCACATAAACAAAAACCGATATTTATGATTTCCTTTTGCTACGGAACCGCTTCCGTTACCCACGTTGGAGTATTTCTCCTACGCTGCAGTACAGAACGTCATCTCTCCGTAAGCAACGCAGTATTTGCCACTATCCCCAGTCAGCGTCGGGGTTACTTCCAGCGTTTACACAACTTGCGGGAACCGGGCCAAAGAAACTTGCCAGCTCTTGCAATGATAGAGCAAAGCAACTAGTTGGGGCGAGTGTGAACACTCGCAAAGCCGCTTGCGCTTTCTTGCGAGTGAAAGGCCCGCACATCCTTGATACTGCCTATCTCTGCACATGAAGAATAAAGAGCTCGATCAGCTTGTGTTCCGAAGAAAATCTGTCGAAAAATACCTGCACCCATTCACTGTGTGTGTTTCGAAACTCGTTCACCAATCCCAACCTGATGTGCAAACAGTACAGCTAGTACAATCGACCTACAGATCCCAAGTGTGACGTCGATTATTATTATTATTATTATTATTATTATTATTATTATTATTATTATTACTATTGTTATTATTATTACTATTGTTATTATTATTACTATTAACGATTATTCCCATTTAAAGAGAGCGTTTGAACTTGAATTCCTTTATGATGATTGTGTGTTTTTTCTCTTCATATTTTCTTCATGTGTTCACTGTGTTGTTTCCTCCGCTTTGCTGTCCATTTACATCCTGGCCTCTTCTTGCTTTCGGTGTCAATTGTATGTTTTTTGATAGTGTTCCTGAATTCTTTTCTATTTTCTGCGTCATTTATCGTAACGTGTGCTTGTCTCAGATCCTCCTCCACTTCTTTAATCCATTTTGTTTTTCTCCTGCCTGAGTTGATGACTATGTGAATCCGTTTTGAAATTCTGTTTTCATTCATCCTGTGAATATGTCCGTAGAACTGCATTCTTCGTTTTCTGAATATGTCCGTAATCTTATCAGTGTGCTAATAAATTTCTAATGTGGGCCTCTTCATCCAAATCTCTTGCTCTTGTACCGGTCCAAACATTTTTCTGATAATTTTCCTTTCTTTTTTTTTATTTAATTTTATTTTAAGTCGCATCAACAGCAGAGGTTATTAGCGACTCCATTAGTTACATAGTAGTTACAATGCTTATTGGACTTTTACATTAATATAGCATTACATATAGAGATACATTTTGAAATATTTTTACATTATTACACAAGTGAAGCAACAAATAAATATATACAACAGTATTTGGAAATATTACATACTTATATTACAGATATATGGAATCGTGTAGAGGTATGTATATAAGGACAGGAAACACATAACAACATATACACGTTAAATTAAATCTATAATGCCTATTTTTTTACAGAAGTTTATTACCTTGAGTTGGAAAGGAAAGTTACTTAAAATGGAGTTTATATGTTCAGCATCAAAATATTTGGTTCTTATGGAATTATATTTGGGACATTCTGTGAGAATGTGGTTAATATTCAGGATTTTGTTTCAACAATCACACATTGGGATTGGTTTTTTATTTAATATGTAACCATGCGATAATTTAGTATGTCCTGATCGAATACGCGAAAGAGCGACCTGTTCCTGACGAGAAAACTTTGCATAGGTTTTAAGAGAAAAGAATTCATTGATTGCCTTGTGTATTGTAATGGAACGTCTTGCCTACTTATCCCAAATCTGTATGTAACCGCACCACGTTGCGGTGACAATATGAAATAAAACGACTATACCTTGAATCTCTCTACTCTATATAAAATCTATACAAATTTATGCCTGCTAACTTTTGCCTCCTTTATCTAAAACTGTGCCCGTTACTTAGCTACTCCTTCAATGTTATAAAACTATTGAGCGTGAGGCTGTGGTTGGCCTGTACAGGAGCCTAACGAGATACTTGGACAGTTGGGCGTAGGTCACTGTTTAATACAAAATCACGAAATCATATTATATGGCTTACTGTCGAACCAAGTACGTCCGGCATTATTTATTCTTTCTGGTTTCATTTCCACATCGCTGGAGACATAACAACAAAACATACACAAATGAAAATACAATAAACAACAAAACACAATACCTGAAATACATAAAATCACATTCACACTTACTATTTACACAATCGACAAAAACAAAACAAATCATTCACACTTGAATGCGCATCCCCTATTCTGTCTGAATATGGCCATTATTATTTCCGCAAAACTCTGGTCTTGTACATTAAAATCTAATCTGTTCTTCTTCCCATTTATCTGAACTATTAAATTACGCAAAGTTATTGCACTTTCCTTTCGTAGAAATCAGCCATCCGCATAACGCCATTGTTCCATGTCACCTCCGTAGTATACATGTAGCATCCATTAATTCATCTCCCACAGCGTCCATCCATTTCCACACACGTTTGTTAAGGGCAAATTACTTTAAATGAAGAATATCCTGATTAAAACTACTCACTAATTACTATACTAGTTTCTGTTAACTGCGATGACAATATGGCGACAGTGTTCCGCGAACACTGTTTTCGTGAATATATATAAATATCTCTTCCACGTTTTATCTTCCATTAACTCGACAGTTACTAAACACGATATATTTCACTCTATTCACAAACTGAACGCAATTTTCTATTAAAATAAAACTTTTTGCGGACGTTTCAACATCATCCGTATTCAAGCTTATTTGACCGCTCTCTTCGTCATTGTTGTGTCCGGATCGTCAGCCTTTATTCTTTTAACATCCACGATCGCTGTTGCTTCTCCACAAAATATTACATCATTTAATTTAGTTCACATTTTCTGTTCTCGAGCCTCAGTTTCCAACGTTGCGACTGTTACCATAATTTTCTAAATGATTTATTCTGTTGGTTCTTAAAGTTTGTTTGTATTGCTTCACGCGTTCTCTTAATTTTCGCACAAACACCTTTTGATTTACTGAACCTAAGCACAACAATGGCTATCATGTCTGTTTACAAGCGGGAATTTATACTATACAAAAATGTTCATATCTTTCGAACGCGTATGGATTTCCTTCAAATAACTTGCAAACGACTTCCACATGAACGCTACTGCCTATCTTGTCCCAATTGTGAATTTGTCGCGTTTTCCGTTTACTTCTCAAAAACTATCGCTACGCGACATCGCCTTCATCTGTTTTTACAGTTCATGTTAATGTTATGCATTTTCTATTTATTTTTTGACTTGTGCCTTATTCTTGGGAATCATGGAAATTACATCCCCCCCGCCTAAGATGTCGCTCAGATATGCACCGTCATGATGAGTCTACATCTAGCATTACACATTGTTGGTCCGTTTCTTTACCACGTATCCTTTCCACTCGGCACCTGTTACAGTTCAACGGCCATCGTTGCCTGTGTTGGTGAACTTGATCTTGCACTAACAATGCGTCTCTGAAGTACACACTACCGTTTCCTGCTGTTTGCGACGGACACACCTGCTAATGTTTCAGTGGCTGCATTAAGTCGTACGCTCTACCGTCGTCTATCGCGCACCTGTCACTCGCTACACCTGCTACTTCTTCACGGTCTTGTGTAGTGTACCCTCATTTACTACACTAAATCTTACCTAAACAATCTTGCTTTCTTGCTTATAATACTATTTTACTATATTACTACATTACAAACTCCTTTCTCACCACATAACCTTACAGACTCGGCTTCTGTATAATTTAACATTAAATGGGTTTTTGGACACCTATTTCTGTCCTCGATCTGCTATTACAACATTATTGTTGTGAGTACCTTCGTGATAGTATACGGACCGTCGTATATCGGAAGAATTTCTTAAACAATTTCTGATCGGATGAGGACGAGTGGGCGAGGACTAAAACCTGGTCCCTACAAAATTGTCCCCGACAGAAATGTTTCTGAGCCTTGCTACGCTGCTTGCCGACTTCCGCAACTGGTCATACACTATCCTTCTGATCGGTAGTCACTTGTTCTAAACCGCCGATTTCCGGTGGTATTTTCACGTCATCGAATGGCCTCTTCTTCTTGGCACCGAAGTGCACCTCCATGGTGTTACATTGATACTTGAGTGTGGTAGCATTTAACACTTCGTTCAGCACCGGAACGGCTCGAACCACGCTCGGTGATTTTCCGCGACATATCGAAACAAACGTGAAAATTTTCCCTCATCACTCGTTCGCTTGGGTTGCTCTGTGGATGTCGCACTGCCGTGAGATGGACGGAAATCCTAACGTTCCATCTCTTCTTTCCATCTTCCGCTGGTGAACTGTACTCTGTCGCTCAATATCTTAGTCGGCTTCACACATTTCTATAAATCGCTTCACTTGCCGTATACAGTTGGCGGCACTGGGCTTTCTTATCGGAAATATCTGCACAAACTTAGAAAAACATCTATTATTACCATTAGGTGCTGGTTTCCAAACTTGGTCTCGGCAACGGCCCATATAAATCCACCGCATACAATTCCCGTGGCCTCTGCGGTAAAATCGGCTGCCATTCACCTTCGCAGCGTCTGTTCGGCTGTTTCGTCTTTGACAGACGTCACGGAACTCGCTTTGTCGCACCTCTTCCCATATTCGGCCAAAAGTAATCTGATAAGATTTGGGATTTCCCACCTCAAAATGCCATAATGTTCATGTGTGGACGTGGCCAATTCTGCGACTTTTTTTCAGGTATCCATATCGGAACTTCTCTTCGGGCCACAATTTTTCTTAACAAGTTTCCCATAAATCTTCCCAAATTACGTCTCCTTGTCTTTCCTTGCGGATTCGCCTTCTATCGTACGGCTGGCCATCAATCAACTTGCATATTTCCTGCACGAACACGTTTCGCTGTTGCATATTGATAATTGCTCTTGTCGTCCATCGCGGGCTAATTTCTCTACCGAATGACTGCCATCACACTCATCAGGCTCCTTTCCCCCTCACCTTGATTCTTGACAAGTAATCCAGCAACAGGTTCTTTCGCTTCGCATATTCGATCTCGAATTGAAACTGTTGCAGCCACAAAGTCCACCGTAACAGTTTGTCATTATGCGTGTGGCTTCTCATCAAAATATTAGTGCCTTATGGTCCGAAATTTATGGTAAATGGGCGCCCTACTAGCAATGTTCTGAACTTCTGGTCGCCACACAATAGCAAGGCTTCCAACTCTGTCGCGCTGTAATTCATTTCGCTTCCTTTTAGTGCGCGACTGTCCAAGCCACTATCTGTTGTTCCCCATTCGCCCAGTTGGAACAGCACAGCCCTAGAGCAATCCACTGCTGTCCGTCTGTACGTACTTCTACGTCGAAAATCCGGATATTGTACTAAAACGTGCGTTCGAAAGCGCTCAGCAACTCCTCGAATGCTTCCTGGCATTGTTGCGTCCACTGCCATTTGCTTCCTTTCCTAACAAGTGCAACAGTGGTACTACCTTTTGCGAGTAATTCTTTACGAATCGCGCGTAATAGTTACATTTTCCCAAATATTCGCCGCAATCCTCGCACATTTTGGGTGGTGGTAATTTCCGAATTATCTCCTTTATTTTCCTGCATCTTCACCCCCGCACTTGATATTTCGTGCCCTATGAATTGCACTTGCTGACGACAAAACTCGCATTTCTTAAATTCAATTTCGTTGAACTTCTGAAAATTCTAATAATTTTCCCTCAAATTTCTAGGTGCGATTCCAAATCCTTGAAAAAAAAATAATATCGTCAACATCACATAGTTCTTCAACTCAACCGGGATTACATCGTTCAAATATCGGATTAGCGCTGCTCAGAATTTTTCAATCCGAACGGCAGTCTCGTAAATGAATACACCGTCCTTCAAATTTGAGCTGATGTATTGTTGCTTCCTGCTTCTACTCGATCTGCCAGTACGCGGATGAAAAATCTAACGCTGAAGATTTGGCTCCTCCTAATTTCATCACCATTTCATTTACAGTTGGTGGCGTTTCACCGTGAATCGTGACCATGTTGAGTCTTCTCGCGTCTAGACACAGACGAATGCTTCCATTTTCTTCACCACTACGACCAACGGACTTATAAGGGTTATTGCTCTGGACAACGCCCTTCTGCTCCATTTCCTTAATAAGTTGGCGCACCTGCTCATGGTACACTTGTGGTACGGGATATTGTTTCGTAGAGAACGGCGTCGTATCTTTCAACTGCAGCTTGAACTTATAGCCCTTCACCGGCTCTGACGACTCCCCAAAAACACTAATAAATTCTCTTAACAGTTGACGAACTCTTACCGGACAGCCTTCCTGATCGATGACCTCTTCCGCAGCCCTTTCTACATTTTGGAGAATTTCTTCCATACTACTTGCAGTTCGTCTCCTTCCGCCTCCGCCCCATCAAGTTCAGCGACCACTGACCTACTTTCAATGGAACCTCGTGACTTGAGCATTATCTTCCTTGCTCCTACGTCCACGACGGCGACAAGCATCCAGTGCGTCCATCCCACGATGACGTCACGGATCAGCCTCGGACAACGATTGCTGCTACCTCGATTGTTACTTCTCCCAAATCTATCTCCAACCAGATTTGTTTCCTGTAGTGTTGGCTGCCTTCCTATTCGCCATGATCACGGAAGCTTCCGCGTCGGTAATTCAATCAACATGTGCCCTTCCTTTGCACCTTCTTACAAAATTCCTCCGACACTGCACTAATACTGCTGCCCGTATCTACTAGCGCCCGAACTTCTCTCCTTGCACCTGCCTTGCAAAATCAAGCATTTGCTCGGCCCTGCGCCTTCCGTTGTTTCTTCTCCAGCAATTCGTCACCCCCAACGACAATACTCGCTATGGCCTCAATCGTTACGATATTTCTTTCGTCTCGTTTGGTTCGACCCACCTTTCGCCCCAAACGTGTTTAGTTTCCTTCCTAGGTACTGATTCCCATCGGCCTTGCGCTCTTCCGCCTTGTTGGTTATGATCCCGGACCTCTTGTTCCATTCGTTCCGCGCCTGCTCGTTCGCCGTCCTTCGGCTTTGGTTTTGCTGCCTGCCGTCTTGCGCCTTCTTTCCTCCTCGAGGGCTTCTCTTTGCGCACCTCTACTGCGCACACTTATCTTGCCGATATCGCCTCCGTTGTATCGGTGGTTGCCATTTCCGTTCCGGGATTGGAGCCTTCCCGTCAGCCCGTCCCGTTCATTGTCGTCGTTCGCCTGCTCGAACCGACTTACTCTCTCTATCAATGCCTCTATGGTTTCCGGCATATTATTCCATAGTAAGTTTCGTATTCACTCGGCATTTGTCGAATCAAAATTCGAATAACCGGCCGGGTTGAAATCTTCGCTACATACTTTAAACGCGCTGACTTACGAGTGACAAAGTCGCTCATGGTTTCACTCTCCCTTTCGATATCGTTCCGACATCAACCGGTATTTTAACTCGAATCGGTGGTTTGGTTCCAATACCTTTCTAAAAATTTCTGCGCCATTCCTCATAAATTTGCGGTGTTGGTGTTAATGCCTCGCACCAATGCTGCGCTTGAGCTAAGGGCTTCTCGACAAACTCAATTTCATTCCTTCCGAATGTTATTTACTTAAGTAGTTCTCGAGTGCCGTCAAGACGAATATGGTTGTTCTCTGCTCTCCCCGTGAAAACGTAGATAATTCAGCAACGTTGCATGCCTATCGCTAACCATTGCCATTCAATCGTCGCGCTGATACACCTGCTGTTGAGGTCGGCAATTTTGTTCATAATTTCTTTATCGACTTCCTTTGTCGATCCTACCTCTGCCAATTTCCGACTATCGAATTCTCCTGAACAGCCGTTTTAATATTCCTATCGATTTTACTGATCGATTCCTCGACACGACCTATACGCACGTCTTGCTGTCGCGCTATTTCCCCTAAAGTCTTGCACATTCCTGTCGATTTCTGACAATCGCGTTTCTTGCAGCCGTACCGATTGTTGTAAAGTGCCTACGGTCGATTGAATTTCGCCTACACCTGTACTGAGCTGCTGGTTGACACCTCTTGAACTGCGAAACGAGTTTCTGACGTCTCTTGCACCGTTTTCGCGTTTTGTTCTAACCTAGTGAACGGCAATTGTCTCTACTTTAAATGCGCTCACTTCGTCTTGAATTTTCGACACTGCGACTACCTCATTCTGCAATGTGTTTAGCGCGGCATTGATACTTCTATTCTGCTCTACAACTTCCTCAAATTTATTCTCTATCTGTTTTGCAAGTTGTTTTCCAACCTCGCACTATCACTTCTCATTTCCTGCATTAACTGTAATAACATCGACAGAGTGGGTTCCGATGCACCTTGCACCTCCGGAACAATTTCACCTGCAGCTTCCTGGCTCATTTGCACCTTGCGTATCTGTCGCGATATTCCTCCTTCTAATTCTAATTCCTCTAGATGTTGGCCCTCTTCATCCTCATCGCGAGCGAAATTGTTTCTGAATCCGACGCATCCCGTGTATTAACATTTGCACACGCGTCTCCATTTTGAATTGTACTATGTTTTACTTACAATTAGTTTTGACCCTTTTTACCTAGCGCCACTTGCGTACCATTGTAGTGTCCAGTATTCGTCCTACCGACCCACGTTGCGGCGCCAATTATGTAATGGAACGTCTTGCCTACTTATCCCAAATCTGTATGTAACCGCACCACGTTGCGGTGACAATATGAAATAAAACGACTATACCTTGAATTTCTCTTCTATATAAAAATCTATACAAATTTATGCCCTGCTAACTTTTGCCTCCTTTATCTAAAACTGTGCCTGTTACTTAGCTACTCCTTCAATGTTATAAAACTATTGAGCGTGAGGCTGTGGTTGGCCTGTACAGGAGCCTAACGAGATACTTGGACAGTTGGGCGTAGGTCACTGTTTAATACAAAATCACGAAATCATATTATATGGCTTACTTCAACCAAGTACGTCCGGCATTATTTATTCTTTTCTGGTTTCACTCTCTCCACACTCCGCTGGAGACATAACAAAACATACATAAATGCAATACAATAAACAACAAAACACAATACCTGAAATACATAAAATCACATTCACACTTACTATTTACACAATCGACAAAAACAAAACAAATCATTCACACTTGAATGCGCATCCCTATTCTGTCTGAATATGGCCTATTATTATTCAAACTTGGTCGTGTGACATTAAAATCTAATCTGTTCTTTCTTCCATTTATCTGAACTATTAAATTAGAAAGTTATTGCACTTTCCTTTCGTAGAAATCGGCCATCGCTAACGCCATTGTTCCATGTCACCTCCGTAGTATACATGTAGCATCCATTAATTATCTCACACGTCCATCCATTTCCACACGTTTGTTAACGACAAATTTATAAATGAAGAATATCCTGATTAAAACTACTCACTAATTACTATACTAGTTTTGTAACTATGACCGACATATGGCGACGTGTTCCCGGGAAAACTGTTTTCGTGAATATATATAAATATCTCTTCCACGTTTATCTTTCCATTAACTCGACAGTTACTAAACACGATATATTTCACTCTATTCACAAACTGAACGCAATTTTCATTAAAATAAAACTTTTTGCGGAGCGTTTCAACATGCATCCGTATTCAAGCTATTTCGACCGCGCTCTCTCGTCATTGTTGTGTCCGGGTCGTCAGCTCTTTTATTCTTTTAACATCACGATCGCTGTTGCTTCTCTACAAAATATTACATCATTTAATTTAGTTCACATTTTCTGTTCTGGGTAGCCCTCAAGTTTCCTCAACGTTGCGACTGTTACCATAATTTTCAAATGATTTATTCTGTTGGTTCTAAAGTTTTGTTTGTATTGCTTACGCGTTCTCTTAATTTTCGCCATAAACACCTTTGATTACTGAACCAAAGAAACATGGCTATCATGTCTGTTTACGCTGAATTTATACTATACAAAATGTTCATATCTTTCGAACGCGTGATGCGATTTCCTTCAAATAACTTGAAACGACTTCCTACATGAACACTGCCTATCTTGTCCCAATTGTGAATTTGTCGCGTTTCCGTTTACTTCTCAAAACTATCGCTACGCGACATCGCCTTCATCTGTTTTTACAGTTCATGTTAATGTTATGCATTTTCTATTTATTCTTTGACTTGTGCCTTATTCTTGGGGGGAATCATGGAATATTACAGTATTTTACTAATTTTGGAATCGTTCCAGAGAGTTGACCACCTCTTCTTCATTATTTTACCAACGTGCTTCAGATAGTCATCAGTTGAATACGACATTTTGTCATTTGTCTTTTCCTGTAGATCAATTATTAATATCGGTGGTGTGGACTTGCTGATCGGGGATCTGGCTTCTATTTCTAGTAATATGAATGACCACCGGCGCGATACCTGCATCAGCGGTCTCTTTGCAGACTTCAAAGAGTTTGGTGTGAATTAAAGGCATATGATAATTAGGTGGTACTGTAATGCCATTCGGTATGTGTGAATTAAAGGCATATGATAATTAGGTGGTACTGTAATGCCATTCGGTATGTATGTAGATAGAATAATGGATTTCTTGTTACAGTTGGATTTGGCGAGGTCGATTGCCATTAAGAAGCATAATTGTAGGCACTGTTTTGCTGCTAAAAATGTTGAACTTAATATGGAAGGTCTTCAATGGAGACTGGATGAATAAACCCAGCCTGTCCATTTCCGATGTGGGTTGATCCCGGGTTTAGGGTGGCACGGTTCCTTTGGTTCCTTTTATGATTCATTATTTCTCGCGATTCCTATGTTTATAGTTGCGCGGTTCACTATAACAACTGAATTATTTATGTTCAATGTTAAATGAGAACAAGTCACCTGATAATTTGTTGGCGTGGAATGTGTGTATTTTCGCATTCAAGTCTTCAAATAGGTTTGTTGTCCACCAGATGGAAGTATGCATTTTTAAAAGTGAGTGTTCCCTTTAAAATAAATTCTCTTTAAAAATGAGGAGTATATAAGACAACGTGAGGGGCCGGACGACAGCGGAGGCGCGAACCAGATCTAGAGCGAGGCCGGAAGGCCCTCGCGAACGTAGCACGTTGGATCCGTCGGGTACGCGTGCAGTACACGTCGCGGACCACTGGTGAAAAAATGCGTTGGTTAAAGAATTGTGAACTTAACTACATGCGACTACTACGTATAAACAAGGATTCAGTTCATGGAGTCGATTCTCTTCTAATGAACCGAATCAGTGAATCAAAGGAACCGTGCCACCCTAAACTCGGGATTTACCCCGATGTGTCTTGGATGTGAATAACGTGGTTATCATGATATTTGTTAAATATTTCTTGCAGAATTGGGTCCGTATCAGAAGCTGTCAGGGTTGGTGTTGGATACTCCTTGGAAAAGTTATCAATAGTTAGATTTGATGTAACCATGGTGGATATTTAAGAGTTCTATGTGTTCCCACTGTGAAACTTGGGATTTTATAGTCCTGATGACATCCATGGTATTTTCAGAAAGTTTGGATATGATTTCAGGTGGCTAGTATGAGCTTTAATTAATGGGTTAATGTCATTAGAATTATGTTGTTGTTGGATGACAAGCTTTGCTTCGATACTTGATTGTCAAGTAATCCCCACGAAATTGGAGGTTAGGTTCCGAAGCTTTATAGAATGCTACCGGTTGGCGTAGTATGAAAAAAACCGGTACCTAGCCTGAGCCCAGTGTTATGTATTGGGTCCCAATTTTTGAGTAGTTGTTTGTTAGCTTTGTTATAGATTATACATCCGTAGTCTATTTTACTCGGATGATAGCTCTGTATGTAAGGAGCAAGGTGCGTTTGTCTGTGCCCCAGTTATTATGATTCAAACATTTAATATTCATTCTTCTCCAATCAGTGATGATCTCCTTTATATGGTGATACCATGTGTTTGCTGTCGAATACAAGACCAAGAATTTTGGTTGAAGAAACTCTTCTTATCGTACGTTGCCAATTGCAGGTGTAAATTTCCCGACACCTTGCGTCTAGATATCAGTATGCATTCATTATTGGGGGAGATAATAAATCCTGAAGTTAATGACCAGCTATGGATTGAGTTCAAAGCTTCTTGAGTAATGACCTGAGTAGAGGAAGTTCCCTTTTCCTTACTGAGAATTATCATGTCATCTGCATCTTGGATGATCGTGGTGACTTATTCTCTTGCCAGCATCCATAATGGATATTAGAATAGCGTTACACTTAGGTGGAACTTCAGGAGCCCATTTTACATGACTGTATCCGACAACTGATTATTGACTCGGACCTGAATACATCGATTACTTGAAATTTTTGATGAATTGAAGAATATTGCCACCAATACCAATGTTCCTAAGGGCCCATATAGTTCGGTATCCAGACCATGTCATAGGCCTTTTGAACGTCTAGATTCACAACAATGACATGCTGTCTGTTTGAATGGCTTCGTAACGGGGTCTACACTCACTAGATGTGAATATGTGGAGTACCCGGGTCTGAAACCAAATTGATGATTTTCAATGGTGTTGTAGCGGTTTAATACGATCTTAATCTTCTGTCGATAGATATTTTGAAGTATCTTACAGAGATTACAAATTAGGGAAATTGGACGTAATTGATGGGATTAGATCGTACTTTACCTGGTTTAGAATGGGATGACAGCTGCCAATTTCATGTATTAGGAAAGGTTTGACATGAGAACATATGTTATATATCTTGAGTAGGACTTCTTTCCTTCATGGTAGATTTCTAATAAGGATATTGGGTACTTCATCTGGTCCAGGTGCTGAGTTATTAGATGAATTTATTGTGTCATTTAATTCCTGTGTAGTGATTGGTACGTTAAGAATGTCGGATCGATCTGGAGGTGGGATAGACAGTTGCAATAGGTTTCTTCAATTTCGTTTTTGATTTCACAAACTCTTCCCTCGTAGTTGGCTGAGCTAGAGTTGCTTTGGAAGGTCTTAGCTAGAGTGTTGGCAATAGTGGCAGAGTCACTATGATACCATTATGAGATTGCAATATTGAATGTCATTGAAACTTTGTTGCCTTGAATGGCTAATTTTCTTCCAAGACTCGACACGTTATTTGAAATTAAATTTAAGAAACATAATCAGTCCATGATTGTTTTTAGATTCTTGACAATTCTTCTGGCAAGGGCTCTGTTCTCTTATAAGCAATCTTATTATCCTGAACTTTTCTTTAAAGCTATTAAAGGCATGTTTGCTGCTTAATGGCATCCAGCATTCGTCGTTCCCAGGAACTCTCTTCTGTAGCATTTAATTTGATAATTTTCAATAGCTGTGAGCAGCTTCCGATAATATGTAAAATACTGAACAGCATGATTGATACTCCTCGAGCTGAAGTTGGTCAGGTCGAAGCGATAATTTCTGGAACAAGGGCCAGTTCGCTTTATTAAAGTTCAGTCTATCAAAGGGTGGAAGGAATTGTTATTAAATCTAGGGATATCGATGTCGATAATAATTGGAAATGATCGCTGTCGTATGGGTATTCCCGTACATTCATGTGCATTTTGGGCAAAGGAGTCAAGCAATGGATAGGATCGATTACACCAAGTTGACCATTACTAAGATTGATATGGTGGGCTCACTTTTTAATAATGACCAAATCAGAATCTTCCACAAAAGTTTCTAGCAATATTCCCCTTTTGTCAATCTTGTATGAGCCCCATACTGCATGATGACCATTAAAATCACCTGTAATCAGTAACGGTTTAGGAAGTTGTTGAAGGATGTCATTAAGTTCCGAGTATTCGAGATTGTGACTGTTGGGAAAATATATAAGTTACATATATACTACAAACATATAGGTGAGGTAATTTCACAGCAAAGCTCAAGTTCGACCTGATCTGGATATTGTCTGCCAGAATGGATGATTTGACATATATGGCAACTCCACCAGATGCATATTCGGTGTTTGTTCTATTTTATAATAGCACTGATAATTATTGAGATGAGCTGAGTAATTAAATTTAAAATTGGTTTCTTGCAGACATATTATGTCTGGATTAATATTGTTGCACAGTAATTGTAGATTTTCTAGGCGGCAGTGATATCCATTAAGGTTCCATTGAACAATTTTCATGATTTTAGTTTCAATTTATTGGTAAAGATATGAGTGATTACTGTCATAGATTTTATACAAAGATTATTATGTGCTGTCCATACTAGATTCACTCTCAGACAAGTCTGAATCGGGTAACTGTTTTGCAGCTTCTTCATAAGTCTAAATAAATCTACCTTTCAGGCTTCTATCTGTTAATACTTTATGTTTCCTTAAGCATATTAATTATTGCTGGAATGTCATTAGAATAATCTTTAACTATAGCAATGGGGTCAACTGCACTTAAGGCATTTTTTAATAATAATTGAAATTGTTTGTATGTTAAGGAAAAAAACTTGGATTGTTGTCAATAAGAGCTTTTGTTGACTAAGCATGTCTTCCATATTTTTCAGGATTATTGCCTTGTTGGTCTGATTCTAGTATGTTTATTCCTTCTTTTCTTTTGGGTTTTTTCAAGTTGTTTTCTTGATTTTATTATCAGTATTAGTGTGAGTTGTTTCAGATAAGGAAGAGGATTCAGTTGGTAAGCTTTTTTATGAGGGGTACTCATGGGGTCAGTTGAGAGAGGAGCATGGGTGACTTTTGAATTTGATCTGTACATTTTGTATCTTGTTCAGGGAGGCTTAGACAAAGGGGATGAATCTGGTGTGCAGCTTTCTTGTTCAGGAGGAGGGCTATCACAATCATATTAGGTGAATTAGAGTTTGTACTAATGACTGATCTAGAACAATTATCTTTGAGGTGCTTCATACCTTCTGAACCATTATTTACTATTGGGCTAGAAATGTCCTCTTTGCTTGGACATTGACTAGCAATAGCTTTCAGAATGACATTTAAAGCAAGTCATGTTATCAGTAGAAAAATATAATCTATAAGATATGTCTTGAAATTGGATTAACATAGATGGAGTAATTTATAATTTCATCAGGGTGAATGAACACCTGCCTTCTAAAACTCAAAATATGAGATAAATTAGGGTCTTCATACAGCTCTTATAAAAGTTATATTAGATAAGTTTGCACATTGCTGGTGAGAGCTTTTATGTCTTCGTGTGGATCTAAGGCTACATTGGATATTATAACCCTGATGTGTTTGCTAAGTGGTCTGACACTTACTTCAATATTAATAGTGAGAGACTTATATTTATCTGTAATATAATCAGCATGTTTCTTTGAGCTTAAGAATACACATATCCGTTGTTGGCGATACGAGACACAAAACGAATATCACTTCCTTGTATAATGGTAATTGTTACTCCCTAGTCCTTGAGTGTTAACCCTTCATGCGCCTCAATGATAATAGCTTGATCCTTAGTCTGGAACACATCAGAGTAGCAGCTCCAGCGTAAGATTTGTTTGTGCCTTATCAGCAGTTGAGGTTAGGTTGATGTTGTTACAGAGTGGTCATGGTTTCGGCTAGTGCCGCCCGCAAGGCAGCAGGCACACGACAGTTTTATGAGATTTCACTTAATATGATACTTGATATTAATTTATATAGTCACTAAAAGAAATAAGTATTTAACAACGCACACGCAGCAGAGCGGACGATGTTGTCAGTACCACGCGTACCTGTCGAATGTTCCTTTCTTGTTTCTAGTTCTTTATTTTGATTGACCATCGATTTGTCTCATTTCAGCGGCATATAGTGCCTCGGAAGTACGACAGTGTTATAATGTCTTAATTTTGCGTTAATAGATATGGACTTTTGTTCTAATAGTCCCATGTGAGTTTGTATGCTCTCTGCAATTTTCTTATTCTCTCCTCATTGGCCCTTAGGTTGACCCCTGATGGTTGATGATTTCTCCTATGTGTGTCACTTGTATGATTGTCCTATGTTGTTTCGATAGGCAGTTTGTCTTGTGCCACTCTTTCTATGTATTGTGTTTTCTCGTACAGAATTTGAAGACCAGTTTTATGTGCATTATTATTATTATATTATTATTATTATTATTTATTATTATTATTATTATTATTATTATTATTTACAACGTTGGTTTAGTATTATCGAGTTTTTATCGATACAGCTATATCGATATATATTATCGAGTACATCGAGCCTTTCATCCTGATGCCGCTTTTCGTTTATTACTTAAGAGGCATGCCGATTGGGAAAAAGAGTAATCTCCCAAAAGGAAACAAAGACCAGGGATGTAAGCTCGCTCTATGGTCAACAATTCACGAAGCACATTACTGAAGTAATAGCTAATAATCAACAAGAATTATAAATAAGTCCTCAATTTTGGAACAAAACAAACGCGAGAAGTTCATAAACTTAAAGAAGTGTCACTAGTACACTATTTAAAATATTTGATTGCAGATAACTCATAAAAAGCAAATAAAAGACTCAAAGACAAATTACTGAAATGCCACATGTTAGTCTAATAAATGGTTCTTAGGAGCGATCCACTGAGCTGAATATTTGTCCTTTCACAGGAGACTTTTCAGAACCATTTTCAGAGACTTTCCAGCCAAATGACGTCCATTAGAAGCTATTCAATTATAACTCATTCATCTGATAGCATTATTCACCACATTAGCTGACCGTAGCTTTATTCACATATATATCTCAACCAGTTACTTTAAATAAATAAATAAATAAGTAAGTAAATAAATTCAATAAGTAAATAAATAAATAAATAAATAAATAAATAAATAAGTAAATACATAAATAAGTAAATAAATAAATAAATAAGTAAATAAATAAGTAAATAGTATTTATTGTGAGAGCACATGCCATTTAGCCTACTCTTTCTGCCTGACTACTTTCAATTTTTTATTACAACAGTGCACAATAAACGGAAGTCATTCAATGACGTTACGTCATACGATAGCAATTTGGATGAAAAGTTTCTCACAGAAGAGAGGATAAGCTACGGAGGAAGGTTTCATAGAAAGGGCATGCTCACAAAGCATTTGTGTGATTAAATGTTAATTTCATGTTAGGGATGTATTAAAAATTAATCACATATCAGGTTAAATAATAGGTGATTTTACAACAAAACACCACCGGACCCATTTCATTAATACACTTGATATTAACAAATACATTAACCGATTGAAATACAATCTCTACGTAGGAAGTAAAATACAAGAACAAATATTACATACTTAATTATTTTTCAATATTCACACCTGAACCATTCATTAACTACACCTTTTCTCTCAAACTTGTTCGTCACGTTCATAGGATAATTTGTCTAATTGATCTAGTCAAAATATGATAATTCTTTGTCCAAAATTCTTGCCATGGTAATTTGTTTATTCGTATTCAACCTGCCAAATCTTAATGAATCCTGAAATTTTAAATCAACTTTAAGGATAAATAAATCAATATTTAACGTTTGAAACAAAGACGAGTTGCAGTCGCATCATACAAATTTTAATTATGATGTCATATCATACCTCTGGTTCATGTACTATCACGATATATTACTGTGTTCACGGTTATCAACTAACTAGAAAACCCCATTTTTTCTTCATTCAGCCCTCGGTGCTGTGATACACTGATCCTATTATCTTTCAGAAAGGCGAAGCTGTATGAACCTATAAAAGAGAAAATTGTGATGAGGAAATCATGCATCTAATCTCTCATAGGATGTCTTTCGGATGAGTCACAAGGAACATATGATCACACGTATTATACTTCAATTTAAACACAATGATACTTCATGGTCACTAGCTGGACGGAGGGGACTCGTCATCCAATCAGACTTTGTTACAACAGCGAAATTACTTGTGCTTGCCCTCATTCTTTTGGAATCTGTTTATTTTTCAATATATATTGAAGAAATGGAGGAGGCGTAAATGGAAAGGATTCCTGCATCCTTATAAAATTCTGTTTATTCCATTCATACCTGGAGATTTTGTATTTCATTTTTATTTTTCAGACTTGTAGTTCTCCAATTGAGGGATTGTCTACATTTGTGTTACCATGTAGTTTGATAATTTCACGTTTTCTACATTCCACAAGTAGTAATGTTTTATCCATCCGTCTTTCTCACTTATGTTTATTTGAACATTTTTCTTACATTTTTGTTAGGGTTCAAACTCAACCTTAAACGCTAAGACTTCTCCAGAGTTCCGAGGTACGTGTTCAAAGCAGCCTTAGAAAAACTGCGAGAGAAGCAACGGCTGGAGGAGGCTCCGCCGCCTCCTAAAATGGAGAAAATGGACGAACAACAGCGGACCCGAGACGTCGCGGTAGACGCAGCCCAAGGTACTGATCATTGGATTATGCCATTAACTCCAGGGACCTGCAGAAGCAGAAGAACAGATCGATCTTCCCATACGAAACTCTACCCAACCTATTCCCAACCCCAAGACAATCCAATTCCAGCTATATAAAAATACCTTAAAGCCCCAACTCTGCCCCAAAGCAGAATCCCTACAAACAACTACTTTGACCCACTTACCACAAGGCAAGATCCGGAACCTCGACATACCTGACCCCACAAATCCCACCCCAGATCCCACTAGCAGCCCTGGCACAAACCCCTACGCGGGGTACCCACTGGTATGCGAGGTTAGCACATGTAGATTCCTTACGCCGTATTCTAGTCTTTTCAATCTGAGAAGTGAACTTTCTCCATAGTCACATACCGGGAGCGGTAGCTCGTGCATCAACTGATGTCACTGCAGCGCTTCACCGGGAGGTCCTAGATTCGAGTCCTGAGGCGGCAGGATTTTCGACACTAGCTTTCAGCTAGGTCGAATTCAGACGCTGTCTGGAGGAGAATTCTAGCGACCGACTGCTCTGATCGGTAGTTTCGTGGTTTCTCCGATCAACACCAGGCGAATGCCAGAGCAGTACCTAACAAACGGGCCACGGACCGCGCGCTCTGTCCTTCCTCTTCCTTGTACTATCCTCCTTACACACACACACACACACACTAACATGCACTACACTACACATTCCGGGAGACCGGTCGGAGCTTAGAGCTTGTCCCAGCTGGGCGGTGCCCCGTTATGGGAGAGTCCTGATTAGGGAAATTCCACTAGCCGACGGTAGGTCGGCGCTGTATCTGCCATTCGGCGGGGGCAGATCACCGCCATCTCCCAAGAAAAAACATGCACTCACTAACGGGACTAATGACCATAGCAGTTGACGCGCCGAAACATGAACAAATCAATCAATCAATCATTATAGTCACTGCTTGAAATACTGGGACTTTGCAAGAATGCACACTACGATCTACCTGACCGGAATGGAACCCGAGATCCCGTCCTGGAAACAAGCACGCTAACCAGTGAACTACCTGATGGGCAATTTTGAGAGTATTGAAGAATAATGAAGTAAATTGGATTATACTCAAGTAAAATCGTATATATAATAATAATAATAATAATAATAATAATAATAATAATAATAATAATAATAATAATAATAATAAGAGAATTATAGACCTATTACATGTCTACAATTTATAAAGTTCTCACCTCCATTATTGCCACCAAACTCGACGAGCATCTGAAAGAAAATGAGCTGCTTTTGCCAGAACAGGTTGGTTGTAGGAAAGGATCTCGAGGATGCAAAGAATTATAATAATAGATAATATTGTACCCAAGCATGTAAAAAGAAGCGCATAATTTGTCAGTGGGCTGGATTTCCGAAAGGCATTCGATTCTATTCCGCATTCTTGGTTGCAGCGAACCCTTCAACTCTACAAGGTTCATCCCTCTATTATTATATTTCTTACAACGTGTATGAACAGCTGGCGAACAACACTGCTTGTAACGCGAGGAAATTCAGTTCCCAGTGAATACTTTAAAAATTTGTAGAGCATTTTCAGGAGATAGCCTAAGTCCGCTCTGGTTTGCCTAGCATTAAACCCTTGAGTAGGATGTTGAATGCTTCCGGCTATGGGTATGTTTGAAGAACCCAAAGAAGATCATTTCCCACCAATTATATGGATGATCTCAAGCTCTATGCTAAAGGGCCAGAACAACTTGCAGCATGCTGACACTAGTAAAAGCTGCAGCTCTGTTTGTATGGATCTTGGTTTGGAGAAGTGCAGTAGTTCACGTGAAGAGAGGTAGCGTCCAGAATACAGGATTGAACCTCATTTGATGGAAGATTGAGAATTCAAGAACTCTTCAGTGGCGATGAATATAAGTATCTGGGCCTCCAGCAGCTCCTAGGAACTGCGGATGAAAAATAAAGCAAGTGGAAAGAAAGGTTCTCTCTGTGGACGAAAATCTGCAAGTCCTGTATTAATTCAAGAAACAAATTTACAGGAATTAACACCTGGGCTATTTCAGCAGCATCACATACATTTGGAGTTGTCAAGTGGTCTAGACATCTTTGCAAGCTTTCGATAGAAAAGTCAGAACACTTCTGTCAAAATATCGGATGCATCATCCTCGAATTTCCCACCGAAAGGCTGTATCTTTCAAGACATCATGGGGCTGGACTGTTAAGTCTTGAAGTTATGTGTCACCAGCAAGAAAAACAGCTCGAAATTATTTACCAACAACGAATCCATGACGGCCATTTGTGCACAGATCACGGCTAAACACCTCTGAAGCTGCTCCAGGAAGATCACAATCAAGAGTTCGAAACCTGTGGACAATTGAGCAGTGGAGATCAAAGGAACTCCATGGCAGGTTTGCTACTGCTCTTCAGTAACTCCATAGATATGAAGAGATCGACTGAATGGCTGAGAACAGCTGGGCTTTTTGGCGAGACGGAAGGATTTGTACTGGCCATTCAAGATCAGGTAGTAGCCACATAACTACAGGCGATATATTATGAAGAGAACATCAGTGACAAGTGTCGCCTATGTAGAAGGCCACCGAATCTATCCAACATATCTGCAGTGGATGCTCTAGTTGGCACAAACATATTATTTACAACGTCATAATAATGTAGCCAAAATCATCCACCAAGCTCTTGCTAAAAGATCAAACCTGATAAAGGAAAGCCTGCCATACTACAAATATCTACCAGAACAAGTTTTGTCTAATGAGAGAACAAAAATCTTGTGGATACTCCCATTGTTACAGATAGAACAGTGGAAGCAAATAAGCCTTATATTGTCGTATTCGACAAACTACTGTAGGGCAATAATAATTGATTCGCAGTCCCACTGGATCCAATCTGCTGACAACTATTGAAAAGAGGAGAAAATATCAGCCACTCTCAGTTGGGGCTGAAAACTGACAAACTAATGAGGTAGATATTGTACCCGTGGTTATTTCAACTAATGGGCTTGTGGCTGAAGATTGGGGGATTGTGAAAGAAAAACTCCATCTAAATGAGTGGCACCTCAGAACCATGCAGAAGGCCGTGTGCTGGCAACCACCAACATAGTGCGCGTCTCTCCTAAATCAGTAAAGGAACCTGAGTGCACTGGAGCAGAACTTCTCACCATCTGTCTCACCATATGTGTTGACGTTCTGTCCTTGAGTTATACTTGAAACTCCGGAAGAGCGTGAAATTTAAATATGAATAATAATAATAATAAATAATAATAAATTACCTAAAAACTTTGTTTAATGTTTGAGAAGAACTAATACTGCCCAAATGTATTTTAAAATATTTGTAATTTTAAAATAACAAACAAGATTTTTCTCAAACGATATTTCAAAAAATTTTGCGCCAAATTTTTTTCAATTTTTGTAGAGTTAGTGCCAAACAAACCCTATTCGATGACATAAATGCCATATTACTCTTTCCTTGTTTTTCGAATTACAAAAATATAATGTTTTTGACTTATCTCTCACGTCGGTAATATTTACATTAGAGGCGACTTCTCCACGTCATGTATTTATGAGTAAATGTGCTTGAATAATGTCAAATAAAGTTTCTAAAATCTTGATTTCTTTCAAATAATGCAAATAAAGTTTCTCGAAAACTCAACAGATTTTTAAATGAGCTCAAATTTCACATTTTCACAAACGCTCAAACGTCAATTTCTTAAAAATGGCTACAAATTTTTCATCAAATTTGTTTTCAAGAATTACCAAATTTAATTTTTTCAATATCTTTCACGCCCTTAATATGCACATTTCCAACAATTTGTATACATTATTGAATTTGTGAGTAAAAGTTTTCAAATTACTTCAAATGAAATTTTCGAAAACTCAATAGCTTCCTGTGAAAATGAGCTTCAAATTTCAAATTTAATCGCCATTTTCGCTATTTTCTAAAAACGGGTTCAAATATTTCAATAAAAATTCCTTTTAGGACGAGGTTTAACTCTTCTTTAATATTCTTGAAGTAATATTTGATTGCTTATGTAAATAAGCAAAACGTTGTGAAATGTCAACAAAAAAATTACTTCAGGCGACGATAGATGGCAGTTCGCAGAGAACGGAGAAAGACTTTAAAGCCAGACCACACCAAGGAAATTAGAAACAATTGGTACGAGAAAGTCATGCCATTCTGTAGCACCTATAGTTATGATTAAGTTTGGACCTTAGATATAGGATACTTAAGATATGTACAAATCTCATGTTCATTGAAACGCCTGATTTCTTTTAATTTAAATTAATTTTTAAATTTCTTGAAATCGTTGATCAATAATATCTCGAAATAAAGTCACGTTCAGTTTTTTAAATACGAGTACTTTTGTTATTTAGCTTCAAACATCGTCGCCCACTTGGAATTTCCTGTGCTTCGTAAACGTAGTATATGGCAGTCGAATCTACGCAAGTTAAAAATTTTTGTATTGTTCCCTGTAATCTTGGTTCGTTCTTGCATTTCAGATTTTATTACACGTTTACAAATTAATCTTTCAGAAATTATTTAAAATGTATTTGAGAATAAATTTATAAGTTTTATAAACTTATAAAAATCTAAGAACAAATGAGAAACCGTGTTCAGCATTACAAAAGCCTACAGCAATGGAAAGGACATTATCAAGAGTTGATAAAAGAAGACAGAAAAGAATCTATCAATGTTTACAATATTAATATGGGAGATAGTGAGAATATTATGGAATACATTACAGTAAATGGGATTGGAAAGACTCTTAGAACATATAAAAACGGAAAGTCTCCACACCCAGGTGCAATCTATATGAAGCTGTTAAAAAACGGTCCTAGTGTGCTTCTCGAAATACTCTGCCAACTGTACAATAGATGTATGAAGGAAGAGACCCTGCCAGAAGACTTTAGAAAAGGTTACATACCTAACATATACAAAAAAGGTGACAGAAAACAATGTGTCAATTGTGTCAATGTGTCAATGAGGCAAAATGGTACTCTGTAGTATTGGGGGAATAGTATGTAGTATGGAAAAATACTAAAATTTCGTCTTGAAACAGAGCTTATAGATGTGGACGAACAGAGCAGCTTTAGAGCTTGACGCTCATGTACTGATAATATTTTAGTATAAGAGTGGTGACAGACAAACGGCTTGCCCATAATTTAGAAACTCACCTGGTATTCATAGATTTAAAACAAGCCTATGACACGGTTTCATTAAATAAATTCTGGATGGCAATGCAGAAATAAATGTTAAGATGTACTTACTAAAAGCTGTTAAAGACCTATACAGCAGTAATGTAAGACAAATTAAGATTGAAAGAAACCTTTCAAAGTAAGAAATGATAAAATTAGAAGAAAAGCAGAAGAGAATTTTAACTTTATTGATACCGTTGAAAATAAAAGGCTAAATGGAATGGTCACTAAACAGAATGGATGAAGAACGATAGCCTCTAAGCTTTGGAATTATTGGAAACCAACATCACACAGAAGACGAGGATAGCCCAGAAGTACATGGTTCGAAGGAGTGGAGAAGACGATGGCTAGAAGAGGATTAACTGCAGAAGACTGCAGTGAGAGACTCAAATGGAAACTGGGATGCTAGAGACGCCTAAGGGTGTAAAATACTTGCAGTACTACTACTTTGATAAATAAATTAAACAAAAAATGATAACTGATATGAGAATTCGAAAAGAAATTGTGGTATAAATAGTATTACATAACCATTACTAAGGGCGAAAAAATACGAGCCGTTTTAGCACCAATAGTTACTTTCTCACATACGTACGTATAAGTGGAGAAATATACAAAGTATAGAGGAAGTTACGTAATATTGCAGCAAAATTCGGCAATTTTTCGGCAGAAAAACTCGTATTTGGGGGCCCTAAAACAGAACAAATAAATAAATCATGTCCTGGTATGTATTAAATAACTCCATCTAACAACACTATCAGTTACATTTCCCGAATAGTGAGACATTGATACAGAAAAGGTTTTTTTTACAGCCTGCTTGTCTGACTGGCAGTCTGCCTGTTTGTCTGACTGACTGGCAGTCTGACTGATTGACTAAACCATGAGTATAATTTTTCCAAACTTTATACTTCCCAATCGATCCGGCCTCATTCGAATCTCGGATTTTGAGTAACGTTCTTTAATTTCGGTGTTTTTTATTCATCAAGCCGCTAGGGCATTTTCAAAATTATATAGGTCCAATGTTCACTGTTAACTCTGGATTTTCAAAAAATTACTAAAGTTATTTAGTTTTGTTAGCAGAGGAGATCAAAAATGATTTGTTTCTTAATTAGTGTTGTTCATACTGTGGTATCCTTTACATACTATCTACAATCAACATTAATCATTTTTAGGTTACATCAGTTTATTATCTTAGATCCATGACCTTTCGCAATCACAATACACCTGAAGATGCGACCAATTGGCTCGCGAAACGTCGTGGTTCTAAGATAATTAACTTACGTAACATAAAAATGATATATGTTGATTGTTGTTAATATGTGAAGGATACCATAGTATGAATAATACTAATTAATACTAATTATTTATAATAATACTAATTATGTATTATATTGTAGCGTCATGCACAAACGCAATTGTAACGAACGGCCGCGTGGCATAGGCGACGCTAAGGCACCACGCGTTAGCCTTTGTTTAGGAGCGGATGTGACGTCGGCGGGAAACACTAGGAGGCAGCGTGGTGAGGGGAAGGGCGAGCATCAGCCCTGGCGAGCGGCGGAACGCTCTCTTGGTTACGGGACGCGGTACGGCACGGATCGGACGATCTGGGTGGGCGGCGCGGCCGCGAGCTATTCTGGAAGCCGGCAATGTGTTGCCAGCTGAAGTGACTCGAGTTGAGTCGTAGGTGGGTTGCGGCGCTTCACGCCATCTAATGCCGAGATTAGTGCGTAGTGGTGTATGGTAGCCGTAACGGAAATTACTCCCGTGTAGGGATATTAGTGGCCCGTTATTTTTGTAATGAGGTGGTGGACTGATAATAAACCTCTAAATTACTAAACCCACACTCGTCTGTGTTATTGTTGCAACTGCACGACGCCACAATATTAATATCATGTGCATTTTTGAGAAAATTTCAAACCGCTAGCTACCGACTGCCACCGCTGGGTCGCGTAATCAATTTAAGAGTACAATACATTTTATTTTCCAATTTGTGTTGATATATTAGGATTAAACGAATTCGTTTTCGCACTAGTGTTGCGATGGGACGTCCCTAGATTTGTAATGAGTTTTACAAGTGATGATTCAGATGTGTTAATTTGGCCAGCAATTGTGGATTATAAAATCATATGACTGTTAGTATGAGTGAGAAAGTACGTCCCCTTAAAATGATTTCTCGATTGCACAAAATTAAATAAGTTTTGTTTCTTCACATTTTCAATATTTTCAAAAATTAGCATAAACACCCAACGGCGCGTGATAAACATTATAGTAATTCTAGAACGACTGGCAAGTCTCCGCAAAACTAGATCTGAACGAACTTATGTCCAAGTACAATAAATTGTCACAATATGTAGGAGCGGGGGACACAAACAACGAGAAAAGGTTATCACACGACCCAGAAATTTTTTTATTCTCATTAAAGTTTATACTGATGACACGATCTTGTTTCTTGGAAAATTCAAACTGAATCATATAAAAGGGTTGTTTCAATCGATTCAAGCACTTCGAAAACTGAAGAAATGCTGATGATAACGCACAGGTGAGAGCACAAGTCAATTTTTGAGTTATTACAAAATTAATATTTATGTTCTCTCACGATTTTAGCATGCATACATTGCTCAGCATACATAGTTAAAAAAACTTGCATTGTTCAATTTTTATCACTAGTGCTAGAAGTGAGACAATGCTTGAGTGTTCAGAAAAATCTATAAATGCAACAAATAAAGTAAAATATTTTAGTCAGATCGCATCAGTTACTACCGACATTAATGTAACATTTAGTGATTTGTACTCTAATTAAAATAAAATGAAAGTAAGGCTGTCTAAAAAATAGTGAATGACAGAATTGGCAAAAGCGATTTTATTTTGCTCGTAAAACTGCACCACTGGACTTATCATGTCGCAACATTTTCTACTTGCAAAATAAAATGTGACGTTTGTCACTCGTATCGTAATAATATCAATTATGAATTTGCATTTCTTCCTCAATGAAATTTCAGCAATATTTACGTGCATCAAAATAGTACTTTATGATACGAGTGGTAAAAGTAACCTTTAATTTAGTAAGTAGGACAGGTTGGGGCACGAAACCGATTGTCCGAACCGATGCATTGAGGCCAGTAGGAACTGATTGATGTCAAACGAAAGTTGTGTTTTTTGCCATTCACAGATTTTTCAGAATACTTGAGCATTGTCTCACTTTCAGCACTAGTGCTAAAAGTGACCTATTACCACGCTCTGAAGGAATAGCATTTACTATCGGCTGTCTAAAGTAATTTAAATATGATTTCAGTAAGTACATTTATTATATTAATGAAATTATTTTCAGATGACGGTAAATCTGCATTTACGTTTTGATATATAATTTTACGTCCTGGTTTTTGTGTGTCCTAATTTTCAGACTTTCAATTTGTGCTTTCCCGCACTTACCTCGTAAAAAGAGAAAGTATTGTGATCGTGCACCGGAAAACTGCGAAAGTTTCGTCAGAAAAACTTATTGTCGGGCCCTGGTAACGAAAAAGAGGATAAATCCTGTTCATATATGTAACAAATTACTTCCTCTTATACGTGGTATAGCTAGAATTCATGCTTTGTGGGTCCTTGATACCAAACAATCGATTGACGCCAAAACTTCTGTTCGTCCGCCAGTACATCTTTTATTAATGCTAGAGCCTAAACAGTTTAACAGATTTAAAAAAAACAAAACAAATATCTCCCGGTTGATCTGAACGAACGCAAGGTTTTGGGAGTTTCAACCGGGTAATTTGATTTTTGAGGTAATTTGATTTACATTACATGAAGCCTCAAAAACATTTTCAACATTTTCTAAAAAATAGCTCCAAATTTTTGTATTAAACTTTCTCCTGGGATAGCACAAAGAACCCTTTAGGCAGGGCTGCTCAAGCAGAGCGAATCGGCAGCGTGGAGCCATGTTGGCTACCGAGAGCAAGTCACCGGAGCCCGAGCGTTGCCTTGCTCGCGATAACCTCTGTCACAGTATCCCGATAACTCCAGACGCGGAAACATGGATGTCGACGCAAGCACTTCACAGACCAGAGCGTCCACACCGACTATTTTCAAAGCTGCATGGGAAAAAAGTATCTTTTCGACGATTGCGGTAGCTATGCCAAATGTTTAGTTTACAAAAAAGAGCTCTATTTTTCCTTCTTTGAAAATATGTAAATCTCGAATGAGAAGTTTCATTAGATTTTTTTATTCATTTAGTCAAAAACAATAAAAAATGTATGTGACGTATGAGGGAGAAAATCATCTGCGCACACTTTCTTAAGTTTCAGAATCCCTTCCCAACAATTTAACTATTAATAGTTGAAAGATGAAATAATAATAATAATAATAATAATAATAATAATAATAATAATAATAATAATAATAATAATAAATTTAAAAAAGCGAAAGTGTATTTCGAAAATGAATTTTCGTTTCAGATATAAAGCTTATTTGTAACAGATTTGATTTTCCTATATTGCTAACAAAATAGAAACTCACCCTAAGCTCTACTACTACTACTGTAAGCAAAAAGAAAGCTCAACAAAACTTGTGCATAGTAAAGCTAAATTTACGCTACATCAAATCAAGTTGCCATCTCAGTTGCTCAATGGATCAGGGAAACTGGAAAAAAATCCGATCGAGATGGGGGTCATTAACCTGGAAGCTGAAGTACATTACTTGTTACAGGCACATTAAGTCTTTTTTAAAAATTATACAATGCAAATGTGAACTAATTCATTATACTATATCATTGTTACATTAAAGTAAACATTATTTTTCTAGATCACAATCTGAAATGCGTTTTACAGCTCAACAGCACTAAATCATCTGCTCCAAACATGGAAAGTATATTGCGGGAAAAATCACTCAAAAGGTGTAAGAAAAGTATTTGATTTTACAATCAGCTTCATTTTTGAATTTGAATTTCCTTTACTTTCAGAATTTCCATAACTAGTTTATTTAGTAACATTTTTTGGGGTACACTTTACAATACTTTTCATATTTAGCAGCATGACAAACTATGTTATGTCACTACAATTAAATTTCTTCATGTGATTGGGCACTTTTTTTTTGCAACTATGCCACTATTACCAGCATGCTGCATTGAAAATTGTCTTTTTATTTTCAAATCACACAAATATGTTTATATCTAGTAAATATCTAATAAGTGGCTGTTTATTGATGATCTGTATTTTCTGTCTTAACATCCTTTCCCAGAGCAGTAAGACGTTTTCAGTCCGAGCAATGCAATATATGCTGTGGTATTAAGACGCGACCCATTGTGCAGCGTATTCGATCGATATTCTATTACGTAATCTGCTCTCTGTGCGGCGCAGCAGCTCTGAAACAGGGAGCAAACGGTGGCTCCTCTTCAGAGCAAATGATTGAGCGGCCCTGCTTTAGAGAAAGGTGCAGGTCTCGTGTACGTTGAAAAATCGAATTTTTCAAACATTGCAAAAATGCAGATTTATGGGGCGACATGCTACAAATATAATATTGAAGATGGATATGATTTCCCTAATTAAATCTCTTCTTTAACTAGAGGTATTATATTATAAATGATGTCATTTGCTTTCAAAATATGAATAGTTTTCCTGTAATTTTGCTCCAAATCTAGGCAATTTTAATAATTTTAGAATTTTTTTTCTCAAAAATCGCTCTAACTTTTCTTGATTTTTTCCTTAGTAGTAAATTAAAACATATGCTGCTAACAATGTAAACATGCATTTTCAGTAAGCTCCGTATTTTCAAAAAAAAAAAAAAGTTCAAAATTTCAAACCTACACAATATTTAGAAGATGAGATTTTTGCTTTTAACAAGTCTCTGTTGTAATGGCTTGGTGCCGCTGCTTTGAACTTCCTCGTGATTTTGTAAATGGCACCAACAATGCATGATGCGTATTTTAATAATAAAGAACATTATTAGTTTATATTAACGCGAAAGATAGGCAGCTGGCGTTATCGCCTTATGTTATCAGTGCGGCATCACAACAAGTAGGTTGCAGCTAAGCAACAATGACTGCCAATTCGTTTGGGATAAACATTTTGCCTATTAACATGTTGATATCGTTACCAAAAAAGTAAAATGGAAAGATAAATATGTTAATTATATACAATATATTTATATTCGTTAAAATTACTCGGTTTTTATATTAAAAATCATATGTTTTTACATTTAAAACTCATCTGCTTTTACATTAAACTCAATTAAAGAACACAATTTAAAATATGTTTTAAATTATTTCTAAAATATTAATTTTAAAACATAAGAAAAGTTCAAATGTGAAATAATATACAAATTCTAAATTATGTGGCGTTAAACAGCCTGGTATCACCATTCTTTTTGCGAAGAGCAGTAAATTCTGAGCGGGTAACTGACGACCTTATTTGAAGATATGTTCTCGATGAACACATTTCATTAAGAAAATAGTTTATCTTCACGATTGAAGTTGTAGAAAGACGCCGAAATAGTTTTGTTTTTTAAATCTTTGAAAAATCAGGTCTTTTAACGAACATGAGACCTGCACGATTCTCTTAAGCGTCCTTTACGCCAATTAAGGTCTCAATTTAAACAAAAAATGGTGTGTAAGAAAAAAATTGTTTAATGAAAATAAAAACTGCCCATGTTTCACACAAAATTTCGCAAAAAATAATCATGTTTTTTAAAAATTGAACATGACATTATTTTTAGATTCATGAAATCATTTCATTAAAAAATTATTTTCATAATTCTAGGTATAGGAACAAGAAGAAAACACGTTGATATTCTTCATTTTTCAAAAGTTATAGTTTTCGTTGAATATGAGACATACCCCATTCTTTTACACGTTCTCATCTAATAACAAAGTTTAATAAAAAACGGAGTCAGTTTTTTGAAAATGTCTCAGGTCCGCAAGTAAGTTTTAATGCGTTTTAAACAGAAAAAACAAAGTTGGTGGCCCATTACTTCATTTGAAGCACAAATCAGGTTTTTTTTATAGAAAGATAAACTATCTTTCTAAACAAAAACCCTTAGTGTTCCCTTCCTCTCGTCTTCTGCGAACGCCTTTAAACCCTCAGTTAATGCTACTTACTCTCTTTCCCTCACATCCCGTAAATCCTTTACCTGTGGGTGACCGGAACCTTTCTCCGACGGTACAAGCGTCTGATGCTAGAAATAAGCCTAATCCTCGCTCTTTCTGTGCGTTGCACACTTAAATGCTCAGTCTGCCCACACCATTTCGGTAAATGGAAATAATATCTAAAACACCGTTTTCATGCGCTTCTCTTAAGCGAAACCTGGTTACAGAAAAATTCTCTCAATTCCGCGCTATTAGCAATTCCAGGGTACCGCTTGATAGGCGATCGAAAAGCCAGTGTCGCCGCACATGGTGGAGGGTGTCGGTATATACATTCGCGACGATCTGGGCCTTAAACTTGTACTCTCTTCAGCAAATACAGGTTTCAACGAAGTGAATATCTTTTATCGAAGTCGGACTTTTGGAAAAAATGTCTCTTGGCTGTCATATATTTACCTCCTGGCAGGCAGCATAGATATGTTGGATGAAACCTTTTGCATCTTGTGATCATTCTTATGAACATATTATTGTAATGGATGACTTTATAATCATAACTGGTAAAGCCTCTCCTTCTGCCAGAGCGATTTACGCGCTTTTTCCTCCAGCATGTGCCTCGAAATTTCCTCTACTTTTACACCACTCCAAGAGCACGGAAACTTGGATCGATCCTTATAATAGTGTCTAATAAAAACAAAGTTCCGAAGTCACGGTCAATTGCCAGTTCCGGGATTCAAAACGATCATTGTCGTGTTTACAATCTGAATGTCTAAATACACCGCCCTTAATCAAATACTGCGATTTTTCAAAATTCGATAAACAAGCATTTAGTGTAGATGGATTGATACTTTCATGGCACCTTGTCCACGAAGAAGAATCGCTGGAAGCTACACGTGCCTTTAAAAGTATCACGCGTAACTCGTCTTCCTGCACCATGGTTAACTGATGAAATTCGGAATTTAATGAAAGATCGAGATGCAGTGCATGCTATTTTCCGGAAAACTAAATGCGAACTATTTAAAAAACAGTATAAAATGCTCAGAAATTTAGTTACGCAGAAATGCCGCAACGCTAAATAAAATACCACACCACCTTTGTGATCGCGACTCGAAAACGATTTGGAAAATTTGAAAAATCTACAAAGGAATAGTGAAATCCTCCCAAATTGAACTGAATATTCCCCTAGAATCTCTAAATCATAATTTTGTAAGTAACGTCCTTCATTGACTGTAACCAGAGGTCAATCCTCGCCCTTCTCAAAACTCAGAAACAAAATTAACGACGAATTTTCTTTCATCCGTGGAACATGAGGATATAATAAAAATAGTTCAAAGTCTCAAATCCAATGCTTCAGGTACCGATGATATAAATGCCAAACTGCTAAAAAATAGCCTAGATGTGACCTATCCAATCATTACCGAAATAGTAAATTTCTCTCTAATGAGCGGACAATATCCTTTATCTTGGAAAAGTGCGCTCGTGCATCCTATTCCCAAGACAGCATCAACCAGAAACCCTATTGAATACCGCCCAATTAGCATCCTCCCGACTATTTCTAAAGTACTCGAAAAAGTCGTCCGTAAGCAAACTGAACTGTATCTCCAAAACCAATCACTTTTAAACGATCAGCAATCAGGTTTCCGTTCCGGCAGGAATACTGGTACTGCGCTACTGAATGTTATTGAAGATGCAGGAACAGCTATAGATTACAGTAATATAACAATCCTAGTTCTTCTGGATTTCAGCAAAGCGTTCGACTCAGTAGATCCACGACATGCACTCGCAAAACTTCAAAAATCATGGGATTTGCACAGCCTACGCGTATGTTTCTTAACTATTTAACTTCAGAACTTACAAAGAGTGGTGTCCGGTAGTCGCAGCTCAAGGGCCTTAAAACTTAACCGCGGAGTTACCCAAGGGACTGTATTAGGACCACTAGTATTCTTAATGTATGTAAACGATGTGGGAAATGCACTTAAATATTGCAGTCATCAAATGTACGCGGATGACCTTCAGATATATCTAAGTGGCCACCCGTCTGAACTCTTCACACTCGCGCATAAAATTAACGAAGATTTGATAAACCCAAACAAATGGGCAGCATTAGGCCTACAATTAAACCCCGATAAATCACAGTTCATAATTATCAGTTCAAAAAGCACTGTGAATAAATAATATTTACCTGCCTAAAATTTATATAAATGACACCGTTCTACCTTGGTGTTCCGAAGTCAAGAACCTAGGTGTGTTTATTAACAACACCCTCAGCTGGAACTCGCAAGTAGATTCAACCTGCCGTAAAGTTTTTGCCGCAATGCATTCGCTGAAACTCCTGCAGACATGCACCAATTAGTACACGTGAGACACTCATTAAATCACTTATTATACCACATTTGACCTATTGCGACTTTCTTCTGACAAACACTGACATCTAAATTACAACGTAAACTAAGTAGCACAGAACGCGTACGGTTTATTTTGATCTAAGAAAATACGACCATGTATCGCACTTTTTGTCCACTTCGTATGCTTACTCCTAGACAAAAGCGGTTCTTACTCTTTTCTTCTCTAAAATTTTACACGGTTCTCATGTAACACGTCTAATAAGTAATTTCAATCCTCTGAGAAATTAAACCGAGCTCGTAGTTCAAGCTGCTCTGTATCACGTCTGCTTTGACTTCTTTCAGTAAATCTTTCCTGTTAAAGCTATCCGGGCCTGGAATAAACTACCAGCCGAGTCTAAAACGTTCAGATACTTTCCGTAAATTCAAAACGAATTAAATACGCCTTGAGTAGGTATAACGACATATAGAATGGTATTAATGTCCCTTCATCCTCAGACTTTTCCTACTACCAAGTACCCGGTCACCGCCCCCTAAACGCCGCACTTTCCTCCTCTTTAAATTCAAAATTCCACATACCTCCTACTCTATTCTCATTTTCATTCCCTCTCCACCTATCTAAATTATTAACAACATATTTTCTGTGTATCCCTAATAAAATTGTTCAAATAAATATTTAAAAGAGATTAATACACTCCAAATAAATGCTAAAATACAGCTTTTTTGTACTGTCATCATTGTCATATCTACAATATATGAGTCTTAATAATAATTACAATTGATGTTTATATCCTGTGTACTTTTACATTTCTTAATACTGTCAATATTATATCATAAATCACTGGTACTATTAACTTAGAGCCTATTGTGCTTCTCTGTAACAGCAGAGAACAATGTATGTTATGTAGTACTAGTAACTATCTGACATGTTTGTTCTGTACCACTTCTGGAAAAATTTTACTTTTCACCTACTTCTTCCTCCTTTTCTTCCTTTTTCTTCCTTTATGTCTTTACGACCCTTTCCCTAAACGCCTCATCTTTCACCTTCCTCACTATCCATATCATATTCTTCTATATTAATGTTCGGCCATAAGCCGCCATCCTGATTGAGGTTTTCTGGGTTTACTCAATTCTTAAGGCGTACGCCAGGATGGCCCACTGCTTGCACTCCCAGTCATAAATGCAGTTTGTCTCACTAGTCTCTCTCTCTTCTTTCTCGTTCATTATTTTCTACTTCATTTTCATTTTATGATTCCCTTCTCTCATTTCTCTTCTCTTCCATTTCTATGCCATAATGCTGTTCGGCCTAAGCCTCCATCCTGCTTGAGTTTTCTGGATTTACTCAATCGCAAAGCTTATAAGGTCGGAATAGTCTTGCATTCCAGACGTAAAATGTACAGATTTCCCTCCCCTCTTATATGTTACTACTCTGTATAAATGTAAATAGTGGTTTAGGCTGGAAGAGCAGGCCCTATGGCCCTGAAGCCTCGCCATTAATAAAGACATTATTATTACTATTATTGTGTGTGTGTGTGTGTGTGTGTGTGTTATTATTAGTGTTTTATATATAGATGGTACATACCGCACCCAAACCAAATTCAACTCTAATATCTAACGACAATGTTTGTTCATGTCCATTCCAAATGAATAATAAGCGGTGCGACATCCCGAATATTGCTTGGACGCTGGCGGCGGCGGTGGTGTTGGTGTGGGTAGCGGTGCGGAGGCTAAATGAAGGATTGTTCCAGTGCTGGAGCGTGAGCGTGGTGCTTGTTGGTGTGCGCAGAAGGCGCGGGGCGTGGGCGGTGGCTGCGGTGGTGCTGGTGTGTGGCGGCGCGGGGGCTAAACGAAGGATTGTTCCAGTGCTGGAGCGTGAGCGTGGTGCTTGTTGGTGTGCGCAAAAGGCGCAGGGCGTGGGTGCTGGTGTGTGTGGCGGCGCGGGGGCTAAACGAAGGATTGTTCCAGTGCTGGAGCGTGAGCGTGGTGCTTGTTGGTGTGCGCAGAAGGCGCGGGGCGTGGGCGCTGGCGGCGGTGGTGCTGGTGTGTGTGGCGGCGCGGGGCTAAAGAAGGATTGTTCCAGTGCTGGAGCGTGAGCGTGGTGCTTGTTGGTGTGCGCAGAAGGCGCGGGGCGTGGGCGGTGGTGCTGGTGTGCATGGCGGCGCGGGGGCTGGTGCGCGCGCAGCAGTGCCGGCGCGTGGCGGCGAGCGTGGCGGTGGGCACCAGCCGGAACGCCTCCGGCCACTGGGAGGCGCAGGTGGTGCTGCAGCGCCGGTCGGAGGCGCCCGGGCGCGGGGCGGGCGAGGTGCGGCTGGAGGTGGAGCCCTCCACCACCATCTGCGGGGGCGCTCGCGTCGACACTCTCACACTCACCATTAAAGGTGACTACATTTGCTGCACGGTCGAAAGCAAGTCAACCACTCTCGTTCTCAATTATAAAGGCAGAATGCACAAATTTGTATGAGACTCATTTGTGTCTCGACACTTAATTTCAGGTTCTCCTCCTCCTCCAGACCCTGGATATGTTATCCGCGGCAATGGATATTACAAACTTCATAAGGAGCTTCGCACGTGGGGCGAAGCGAAGGTGATTTGCGAAGATGAGAAAGCTCATTTACTCATCATCAATTCGGAGTCAGAGGATAAAGAGATTCTGCAACTACTTAAGGAAGAACAGAATCTTTCCACATCGATGTTCATTGGATTTAACGACATAAACAAAGAGGGTTATCCTGTAACAATTTTTGGTGCGTATTTAAATTATCACATTTTATCTAGTAAGTGTATTAAGCAACAATGATCATTCAAAAATTAAAAAGACAAAATTAAGTAGAAAAAAGCTATTTGATGGAGGACTTTCATGACTTATGATTGACATCACTGTGTTCTCACATGAGTTGAGAACATCTGATGGACACAAATTGTTAGCCAAAAAACTTTATTTAGCGATTTTATTTATTTATTTATTTTACGTCAAAAACACTTTAACTGTGTATGACGTGGTATGGGGAGAAGTTAATTCTGTGCCCATTTTTGAAAATTCTATTTTCAAAACATCTAAAATTAAGCCGCTTTTCAAAAAAGGCAACAAAAATGAAATTCAAAATTATCGGCCCATTTCTCTTCTATCAGTTTTTACAAAAATATCAGAGAGCGTTTTACGTACGAATGAAAACCTTTCTCAGTAAACACGACGCGCTTTCAGATCGCCAACATAGATTTAGAAAATCCATATTTTCTTTTCTTAAAGATGTCGCCTTATCACTGGATCAAAACGAGGCACCTATTGGATTATTTTTAGATCTCTCAAAAGCATTTGGCGTCATTGATCATGACATTTGACTTTCAAAATTACCTTCATATGGAATCAGTTCATTGCTCTACATTGGTTATGTTCGTACCTTAAATAACGATCTCAGAAAGTGGACATACCTTACTGGAATGATTGAACATTACGTACGCGCCTTTCCGACTCTTTGCTCATTGCACGTGGAGTTCAAGGATCGATTTTAGGCCCTATTCTGTTCCTACTATACGTAAACGATATGCCTACGACGATTCAAAACGGAAGAACAGTTCTCTTTGCGGATGATACGAACATCCTTTGCAATAAAGAAACCGTATATAGTACAATATCAGATGTTTCAAATTGGTTCCGAAATAACAAATTAATAGTAAACGAAAATAAAATGATTTTAATGCAGTTTTCCATTTCAAATAAACAATTCTGTGTTCCATTGAAAATGAACGGTGTATCATCGACTGATGTTAAGGCAACAAAATGTTTAGGTCTCTCAATTCAGTCAAACCTTAAATGGAAAGTCTATTTAAATGAATTGAACACAAAATTAACTTCATAATGCTACGCGTTCAGAATTCTTTCATATTCTGCTCGCTTGTATATTTCGCGATTGTTCATTCCCGCTTGAGATATGGCATAATATTCTGGGGAAATACATCTTATAGCTCCCAGATTTTTAGATTACAAAAAAGAATTGAACGAATTATAACCAAATCCCATCCACGTGATTCTTGTAAGCCTCTCTTCATTAATATAGGAATTTTACCATTACCTTGTCTGTTGACTTACGAATCAGTGGTTTTGTCAAAAATGACTTGGTTAAGGGCGGGCATATATTTTCAGAAAATGCCGATGTCTATTACTATAACACTCGACGTAGATACCATATTCATCAGGTGACAGTATCATCAGCTCATTACAAAATATTCACATACAATACAAGTACATTATTTTACAACACTTTTCCAGATGACGTTAAACGATTGAATTCCATAGAAAAGTTTAATCCAAAGTGAAATCGTTTCTGCTGTATAACTGTTTCTATACAATTAGAGACTATACTGTAACCGCTTGTCATCGGTTACACTCGTGACAAAAGAAATATTGAAGTGACAATACCCGACATCTTGCCCTACAAATAGTTCTAGAGTGGCAGAGATGGCGTTACCTAAAACAAATTTTCTGAACGTACTGCTCTTCGCCAATCAGAACTTTTGTAGAAATGCGAATGTGGCATGAAGCTTGACTCGGACGAGATTGTCTTTCTCTCCGGATCGAGACGCTGAAGTGATTAGACGGGTACTATTCCACCACACAACCGACGAGGGACACGTGGAAAATACCAGAAATGAAGCTTTATTAAAAGGTAATTGTCTAAAGTATTTTCATGGGATTAATCACTGTGATATGTCAAGATTACGTAAAATTTGATAGGAATATTAAACAAGTAATGCAGCGAATGTAAGAATAACGGTGGTAGTGGACTAAAATGGTTATAAAACCACGTTGCTGCATTCTTGTTGCTGGAATATAGAAGAGATTTTTTTGTAACATAGGACGTGTTTCTGTTTCTTTGTTACAACTTTTTCAACTTTTTCAGTTTTTTCAGTTTTTTCAGTTTTAGTTTTGAGCAGTTACTTATTCTACTTTTATTCTATTTCATTTTTATTTATGGGATTTCATTTCCGAAAAATTCTATTGGAGAATTTTGATGGTCGAAAAACATAGTTTATTCAACAACTGGCTCAACTTTCACTAACACAAAGTTATAATTTGGAGTTTTGGACTCGCATTCTAACACGACCATCACCTTCGTGTATGCTAATGATTAACTGGGCTGTACAACGAGGAAGGCGTACGGAATACTCGATTCCATCGCGGTAGGCAGCGCACAAACGTCGCGGGACAACGACGACCTTGAGGCGTGAACGTCGCTCGACAGCCCAAACCGCAGCGCAGGATCGAACGGAAGATTGCCGGTCGTGAGTCACAGAAAAGCGAAAGAATATTTACTAAATTGCAGCTTGGAAAACTTTCCAAGATAAATTATGATTGCACAGAATTAAAACGTTGCTGTACTGAGCTTCCCTCAGTAACAGACATTGATCGGACAAGTTTTTTACTAAAAATATTAGTCTTGATAACCAGTAAATTTATTTTGCAGTCGTAAGAAATCAGATCCTAAATAATTTTTATGTTTATTGATAAAGTCGTCGCGTAGCATAATTCTTTATCTAAATTCATACATAATTGACTTGATGTTATTTGAAATCATTTAAGAGGAATTGTCTATGTAAAGGTTTGAACATAAATGAAAGTTGTTAAATTGTTTTTCTGGTAAAACGTTATTTCATGAACAGTCAAGAGACTTTGTAAAACAGAATTTTGCACTGCGAGGTCACACCAGAAACTGAATAAGTGTAAATATTAGTGTATTATTATTTAAGATTAAAGAAAAGGTGTGAAGTGAATTTTGTGGTATATTGTTTGTATGTATTTTTACAGATGGTTATTTAAATTATGAATTGTGGGTTTCATTAGAGATAATTTGTTTTGAGGAGTGTACATAAGTATTTACTGTTTGTTTCGTGTAAATGTAGATCAAGTCACTATTATTCTGAAAACTGCAGTTTAGGTAGGGAGTTAATACCATTGTGTAATCAAAAGGAAAAGTAATCCCGTAGGAGAATATGTGAATGTAGTGTACGAAGGATCATATTGGAAAGAATATATGTTACTTGTTCTTTAAAACTATGAAATTGTGTTTGTTTGTTAAATGAATATTAGTTAGCAAAGACAGACCCACCACCGATAGAATTATCCATAATCTGAGGTATTCCCAGGTTTGTGTGACAGTGTAATCACGTCACAAAACAAGTAAATAACAGATTTAACTTCTGTAATTCGGCGTACTACAGAGAATAGTTAGGTAGATACGTGACAGTTACATTTTGGCGCCAACTGGTTGGCTCAGAAATTATTAAATTTCGTAGGCTAATATTATTAACGAAACCAAAAATTTGTTCCAATAGATTTTTAGTCTGAAACTTGGTACCAGAGTTTAGTATTAGGGTGTGAAGCATCAGTAGTTCTATTGTAATCCTGAATTTTCATTTTGACTGGTTTTAAAATGGCGGATAAATTTGATGAGGCTAGGAATCTTGAGCAGATCTCGTCAGGTAGCGAGGAGGAAAAGCGAAACTGTGGTTCAAAACAACTAGAACAACCTAGGAACTCTGAGTACAGTTAGGAGACGGTAATTTGCATTTAACGCGAAACCTTCTCCGACGGAATCAACATCTCGCCAGAGATGATGTTCCGACGGAAACAGATATTCTTAGAGCTAATGACATGGTAAACAGGCTCATGGCGCAGTTCATGACTCAAATCGAACATGAATTGATTTCGTTATTACCCAATCGAGTCAACAAAATGAACAACTTGCTGCACAACTAGATAAATTAGCTAAACAAACGAGCAACGGGAGGCGAGTACAGTCGAATTAAATCAACAAATTGCAGTCCAATTAGCTGAACAAAACGAGCAAATTACAAAACAAAACGAGCAGATTACCAAGAAACTAGAAGAACAGGAGGCGCGGACAGTTGAACAAATTACAGCTAAAATTGAAGAACAAAACGAACGAATATCCAGCTAAGTTAGCGGAACAGGACGAGAAACTAACTCAACTACAAGATCTTATCCGAAGACGGACTGAGGCGACATTAAATTTACGCGGTCATCTGAACAATTAAAGGCCGAAATTAAGGAGGACCTTGATGTTCAAATTCAACAGATTACTTCCAATTTTAATTTTAACACAGATTTAATTGAAACTAAGGTTACCCAAGTTGAGAATAAAATAGACAAGACGGTCGAAGAGCAAAACAAGACCATCCAAATTATTTCAAATAAGCAAGTAACCATTAGCCACGATGTGACACAGATTAAATCGTGCGTACGAGAAAATAGTGAAAAAATCCAAATTTTAAACCAGACAAAACAAGAAGTAGAAGCGAAAGTTGCAGATATAAAGGAGAGGATAGAAAATTTACCATCTTCTTCTGTTTTGCATCATTCGAGCACCATTACTATTCCTCCTGGTTTAACGTTTAGTGCGCTAGGAAAAGAAAATCCGTGCATGTTTATGAAGGCAGTAGAACATTTCTTTATGTTATATAATTTTCCACCAAACAGAAAGTCAAATTATCTGATGTTACAATCTAGTGCGAAATTGTGGGCTGATACATTAGATCCGTTACCAGCTACGTTTCAGAATTTGGGAAAAATTCTTCAATCGCTATTATATTACTGGAATAAAATTAACTTTAGGTTAGAATTTGATGTAGTACCTGGCGAAAGGGGACGGTCAGCATGCAAGATTATGCAACGGAAGTTAGCAGGTCTTAGTTTATACACGCCGCACCCATTTCAGAGAATGAAATAGTATGTTTATTGATCAGACATTTTCCCGGTAGGCATAAAATTTGTTGAAGAGTCAATTACCGATGTCTTCGGAAAAACTGGATTGCCAACGGATTGCTGATGCATCATATGAAATGACGGAAAAATTTAAAGCGAAGTCATCACCACTTCAAGTGCTATTGTAGTTACCGCGCAAAGAAGGACACGGTAACGGCAATAATAGTGGCAAGAATTGAAGAGACAAGGCTACAACAGAGAGGAAGAGAATAGTTCAACCCGGCCGAAGCAGAGTAAAAATTCAGCTTGGAAACGGCAAGTCAACCAACCGTTTTTATCTCTTCGACTAATTCAAACAATGGCAGATATGAGTGGACCATCGACGTCACGTGATTCTAACCCATTGATCACGGAATTAAACTAGTAAGGTTTGTCTCGAATGGTCGCCCCGAAACAAACCATTCTTCCATTGATGTCGAAGAGGTGACTTTCAGGTCCATGGCAGTTATACATTCCGCTTTGGAAACGCAAAAAGATTTATTTGCAAATGTAAAGATTACGAAATGCAAATGCCCATTGATGGTAAGAATGCGAGAAAAAAGATCCGCGCATTAGTCGCACGGGATGCACTTGCTCGGTAATAGTGGAAAGTTTGTTAGATGAACTTTCCAGGAGAGCAGAGCAATACCACCAATTCCCTATGCGGAAGTCGTATCTGATGGGAGCGAATAAGTCGCGGCCTATCTGCCAGCAAGTACTATTGCAATGACAGCTAGGAAAGAAGGTATGCGAGACTGTCTGTATAGTAGCAGAAGGAGTTATTGTACCAACTGATCCACCGTTGGACTTTCTCTACTAACCATAAAGTAATCATTGACATGGCGAGGGTACGCAAATTCCAAGAACGGCATAATTCACTATCATCCATTTGATGAAGATGAACATCTAATATACCATGCGAACTGTATCAAAAGGTCAACAACCTTCCCACTTTGTTAGAAAATGTTGTGAAATAATAGTAGCAAATAAACAGCAACAGGAAAGAACTGTTAAAATTGTTAATAAGATATCAACAAGTTTTTGAAAAATGTAAAGAGCCATTAAAGATTTTGTTCATATTGAGCTAACTGATGAACAATATATGCATCACATAACTACCTATACCAATTTGCATATCGGAGAGAGTGGATGAACTTATTCAGTCCATGTTAAGCGATAAAACCATTAGAAAGAAAGGACTCCATGTTAAATCCAATAGTGTTGTCAAAAGAAGAAGAATGGAGCTTATACTATGTTTAGATGCTCCGAAAATTGAATGCAGAAAACGATCCCGTACCGAGATAGACCTCCCAATTGGAGAGATGTTAGCGAAACTTCAAGGTGTTAGGTGGATCAGCAGTACCGATTTCACAACATCTTACTGGCAGATTCCTGTAGCTAAGGATTCGCGAAGTATACTGGCTTCTACGATGTACAGGGTATAAGCTACGTATCAGCGAGTTCCGTTTAGTTTTAAAAATTCAGCTGCCACATTAATCCAATGCTTAGATATGTATCAACAAGAAATTGTATCATGCCTCATTAGTGTATGTGGATGATGTTATCTTGTTTGCGACAACGTTCCAAGAGCACTTATGTCATTTAGAAAATTTATTTAAAATCTTGATTGATAACCACCTCCAGTTAAACGTAGAAAAATCTAGTTTCTGTAGGAAACAAGTGGATTTTAGGTTGCAATTAACTACTCAGGTTTAAGTATATGAAACCAGAAAAATTATAGAAATTGACAAGATTCAGGCACCGAAGAACCGGAAGCAGTTAAAGGGTTTCTGGGATGTGGTAGTACTATAGTCAGTTCATTCCAAATTATTCGATGTCTATTGTACAATTTCTACCATTGTAAGAAAAACAGCCATGGAGTGGACTGAACTGCAACCAATTCCAAGATTTAAAGGCTTGTTTTTATCATTCTTCCTTGTAATTGCCTACCCTAATTTTGAAAGAATTTATACTACAAACAGACAGTAGCGACCATGCAATTGGAGCTGTTTTATCAGATCATTAGTGGTAAGAGAAAGTTGTATCTCTTATAAGTAGGGCAGAGGACCCACGAACTGAATTTTCAGTCACAGAAAGAGGCAAATGCCATAGTGTGGGCCATCCATAAATTAAGAGAATATCTCGTTGGAAGACATTTCACAATTAGGACGGACAGCCACAAGGCATTAATTTTTAAACCGTTGTCACACAAATAATGACCGATTATTACATTGGATATTGTACCTTCAACAATATTCTTTACAGTAGAACATTGTCCAGAGCAACCACACTCCAGACATACTTAGCAGAAATACGCTTCGACCGGAGGAAACGGTAGAAGAGAGAAGCAATATTCTTGCATCGCCCATACAATTAAATTGCAAATGCCACATTTAAATTGGCAGATGATAGCCATTCACCAACAACAAGAAGAATTAACTAGGAAAGTGAAGTTATTTTTGCGTGGGGAACTTGACCCTGAAGATGTTGATGGAATTCGTTGGACGAGAGAAGGCGATAGATGGAAATTAGTAGAAGGCGTCGTTCTCGTCAGACAAGAGCTGAACCACCTACGTATAGGATCTGGATGCCCCAAAATACGACAATGCGAATTATATGGCTTGTTCACGAAACGGACATTTTAGATGGATAAAATCGACAAGACTATTTCGGGAAATCGCCCACTGGAAGGACGCAAAAAACAAATGAAGAACGATTGCGGTTTGCGTCACCTGTCAACGCGCAAATATCCCCTATCCTTTACTATTTTGCCCGGAGCTCGAGCTGCAATTCTACCATCTAAAACGAATGAACTAGTAACTTAATAGACCTTTATGGACCTCTTCCTAAAAACCAAGTATGATTTACACAAATACATTTCGTATGTAATGACGTCTTTTCTAAGTTTACCCAAGTTTACTGTGTCAACAAACCGAGCGCAAGAATTGTTTACATCAATTAGATAAATATTTAGAACCGCCGGGGACTTTGAAAGAATTGTTGTCGGATCATGGACCGCAATTTACTAGCGATCACTGGATCAAGCCATGAAAGAAGAATGTACCACATCTTATCTAGTATTCGACATCCTCAGTCAAATCCATCCTGAAAGGGTAATGCGAGAACTATCCGAGTTGTTTCAGTGTATTGTCGTCAGCGACATACCGACTAGTATTTATAATTACTTGTATATCAACCAGTGGCTCAATGCGGTACATCGCGGCCTATTAACATGACCCCATATGAGGCCCACTTCAAAGGAATGCCGCATGTATTAGAACATCTGCGAAGACCCGAGATCACCATTGCAGAAGTCACGGATGAAGAGATTGCGCGACAGTTACATCGTAAACAAGAAAACGGTTAGACCAAACCAAATATGCACCATACATGTTTACTGAAGGACAAAGGATTATCGCCGATCTACAAAACCAAATCGGACGTACAGGCAAAACAAATTTCAGGAAATTCTTCGCATTGTATAGGACCATACAGGATATCGAGTTCGACTCCCGAATGTTGCGGAACTAGTGGATGACAATGGACGCAGCATCGGAAGATTTAATTTTTATAATTCGCCATTTCAAGAATAAATAAAGACTTAAGCATAGAATACAGGGGTATGAAATCAACTATCCTGTGAGAAGATTTTTCGGAATTTCTATCGCGGAAAAATCTTTTTTTAAGAGGGCTTATGTAACCTTGTCATCGGTTACACTCGTGACAAAAGAATATTAGTGACAATACCCGACATCTTGCCCACAAATGGTTCATTGGCAGAAGAGATGGCGTTACCTAGGAAACAAATTTCTGAACATCTTTCGCCTAGCCAATCAGAACTTTTGTAGAAATGCAGATGTGTAACGAAGCAGCTCGGACGAGATTGTCTTTCTTTCCGGATCGAACTGAAGTGATTAGACGGGTACTATTCCACCACACAACCGACGAGGACACACGTGGAAAATACCAGAAATGAAAGCTTTATTAAAGGTAATTGTCTAAGTATTTTTTCATGGGATTAATCACCTTGATATGTCAAGATTACGTAAATTTGATAGGAATATTAAACAAGTAATGCAACGAATGTAAGAATAACGAGGTGGTAGTAGACTAAAATGAATTTATAAAACCACATTTACCATTCTTGTTGCTGGGAATATAGAAAGAGATTTTTGTAACATAGGACATGTTTCTGTTTCTTTGTTACAGCTTTTTCAGCTTTCAGTTTTTTCAGTTTTCAGTTTTAGTTTTGACAATTATATTCTACTTTTATTCTTTCATTTTTATTTATGGATTTCATTTCGAAAATTCTGTGGAGAATTTTGATAATTCGAAAAACATAGTTTATTCAACAACTGGCTCAACTTTCACTAACACAAAGTTATAATTTGGAGTTTTTGGACTCGCATTCTAACACGACCATCACCTTCGTGTATGCTGTGATTTAACTGGGCTGTACAACGAGGGGAGAAGGCGTGGAAATACTCGATTCCATCGCGGTAGGCAGCGCTGAAGCAATCGCGGGACAACGACGACCTTGGGGCGTGAACGTCGCTCGACAGCCGTCTCACGCAGGATCAGCTTGGAAAATTCGCCGGTCGTGAGTCACAGAAAGGCAGAAGAATATTTACTAAATTGCGGCGAAAAACTTTCAAGATAGAATTATGATTGCACAAATTAAAACGTTGTAATATAGACTTCCCTCAGTAACAGACATTGATCGGACAGTTTTTTACTAAATATTAGTCTTGATAACCAGTAAATTTATTTTGCAGTCGTAGAGAAATCAGATCTAAATAATTTTTATGTTTTATTGATAAAGTCGTCGCGTATAATTCTTTATCTAAATTCATACATAATTGACTTGATGTTATTTTGGAAATCATTTAGAGGAATTGTCTATGTAAAGAGTTTTGAACATAAATGAAAGTTGTTAAATTGTTTCTGGTAAAACGTTATTTCATGAACAGTCAAAGAGGCTTTGTAAAACAGAATTTTTGCACTGCAGGAGTCACGCAGAAGCTGAATATTAAGTGTAAATATTGAGTGTAGTATTATTTAAGATTGAAAAGGTATTAGTGAATTTTGGTATATTGTTTGTATGTATTTTTACAGGATGGTTATTTAAATTATAGTTGTGGGTTTTCATTAAGAGATGATTTGTTTTGAAGTGTACATAAGTATTTACTGTTTTGTTTTCTGATGTAAATGTAGATCAAGTCACTATTATTCTACAGAAAACTGCAGTTTAGGTAGAGTTAGCTACCATTGTGTAATCTCAAAAGGAAAAGTAATCACGTAGAATATGTGAATGTGAGTGTACGAGAAGGATCATATTGGAAAAGAATATATGTTACTTGTTCTTTAAAACTATGAAATTGTGTTTGTTTGTTAAATGAATATTGGTGCAGACAGACCCACCACCGATGAGAATTATCCATAATCTGAGGTATTCCCGGGTTTTGTGTGACAATTGTAATCACACGTCACAAAACAAGTAAATAACAGATTTACTTCTGTAATTCGGCGTACTACGAAATAGTTAGGTAGATACGTGACGGTTACAATACTGAGCATCACAAGGAAGGTAACATTAGTTTTAACAGTGATATTTAATATATTATTTACCATTGGATTGTATAATTCTAAACAATATGTAACAAGTATTGTAACGCAGCTTCTGGGTCACTGACCCCCATCTCGATCATGTTTTTCGTCCAGTGTCCCTGATCTATTGAGCAAATGCTGAGATGGCCCCTTGTTTTGCTTCTGGACATAAATGTAACTTCATTTTCTGTGCACGTCTTCTACAATTCAGTGGGAAATACAATTATCCAAGTTATCGTTTCCATGTTGTTGCGGCAGGAAGTATTATTCCTTGACGAAGGACAACATGGATAACACAAAATTTATTACTTATTTATCCTTGAAAATAGATATTACATAGGAACTTTTTTTTCATTCAAAATTCAAGTATTATATGATGACTTAGTGTAGGGATCTTGAATATGTAAAGGGATATTGAAAATGTGCACACAATTCACTTCTCCCCATGGCAGGTCATACGCAGTTTTGCTGTTTTTCGACATTAAATATATAAATAAAATAAATAAATAAGATTGTAATTACGCATTGAGCAATGTAATTACTTATATTGTTGAATTTATTTCTCACAGTGGTGATGCTCAAATGTTAAATTTGTGATGTTTTACTGTAAAAAGAGTTAATTGCGTACAAACGTGTGTGTTGTGTTCCACATATATTTGAATGATAAAAGGCAATAGATCTCTAACCTTATTTTTATACATTAATAAGGCGACAAACGGGCTTCAGTTCTAGATGTTTAATTTGTTCTAAAAAGGTCCGTGTGCTTAAATACAGTAAAGTTGAGATTTATTCATTGTTTGTTTCTTTTATTGGAAGTAAGAAAGGGCTACTGTTCCTGTTGAAATAATTGCAGATATGCAGGCACTTCGTTTGAATTTGTTTGGACTTTCAAGTGATGTCTGAAGTGAGGGCAGAAATTGCAAAATTATGTTACCATTGCGAGAATGTACGTGGTACATATAATCTCAATTAAAGTTAGATATTTCTTTTTTAACGTAATCTATTTCATAATATTATATCATTAAATCATTTATTGTTCACATTTTTAATGTTAGTCATTTTCAGATAGTTTTTAGTGAAATCGTGAAAATGTATTTAGATTTGATAATCGTATCATTTATCGGGCTTGATATTTGTATTTGAACTTGTATTTATCCTCGCATGTCCTGCCAAAGGCACGTGGCCTCGCGCCGATAGATCAGGGTTTCTGATCGAACCCGCGAGTTTCGAATTCGCATAACCTTCGTGACTTTAAGTACTACTCGCGCAACTTTTCTTGAACGATGCTTCCCCCTCCCTTGAGGAACAAACAGTTGAAGGCAAAAGCTCGCAGCAAGCACTGATGACAACATTCCAAGTATTAAAACATCGTTGGCGCGAAACAGAAGCTAGTCAAAGCTAATTGCTTTCAGAGTCGAGAACTTCTGTTCAGCTTCAATACCATTATCTAAAGAAATGGCTGAGGCAGGTTCAGGTCCTTCAAGGGAGACACTAAAACTCGTATCTAGTGTCCCTGCTGTTGCCTACCCAGAGCGATGACCTGGCCGCACACGTAGCAGGTTGACTTTGATTTTTCAGAAGTTGGCGTTATATAAATACTCTGGTGGCCGACTTTATAATATGCCCCACTCCACCGCATTTCCTCAATCGGCATCGTTAAAGATAAGTTGCGCGATAGTATGCATATATGCTCGCTACTAAAATGTCGAATGTAAGTCCTCGAACTCAATGATCCAAATTTAGAAATTCAAATCCTTATCAGATTTTTAGAATATTTTTAAATCAAGAAATAACACTGGTGAATAATATTTCATTTGAACTTTGTATTTCAAAATATTAAGAAATTCGTTTAATTCGAAGTTTTGAAGTTATGGTTGTTAAGAAACAGGAATTTCAAATATTTAATATTACGCCTGTTACAAAGTAGAGAGATAAAGAAGTGATATGTTGTTGTAGAGAAGTACTGGTTACGAGACAGTTCTCTAAATGTTTTCGTTGTTGCAGGTGATCCTGTGTCTGCCTTGGTTATGCTCGTTGGCATCGTGGTCAACCAGACGACTGGGATAAAAATGAAGACTGTGGATCTGTTATTTCCGAAACAGGAGAACTCAATGACATTCCTTGTGAAGTTAAATTAGGATTCATTTGTGAGCAACGTGTTTGGTAAAAATAAACGTTATGTGGGACTATCCCACATTTTCTATTAACCTGTTCGCTATTCAATGCCTAGAATCCCTGATATTTTAAGTCCTAATTATATTACGGAAAACTAGTGGGGTTAAACGTAGCTCAGATTTCCTGCTATTGTTTGTAACGGTTACGTAAAATATAATTCAAATTGTGTGTGTATCTGACTAAGGCAATATAACGCACCCTCATCGTACTCACTGGCAAAACTCCTAGGAGGTGGGAGGAACTGTCCCTCAACAGTTATTGGTATAACGGGGAATGTTGCAAGATACTCCTTAGTAATCTGTACCTTACCAAACGAATGGTTCCAAGCCTCCAAATAATAGGATGCTGGGGACGCTCTTGATCATGCAGTTTGAAGCACAACTCACAATGTCTACTTCTTAGTATCTTCTGAAACCTACTTTACAAGTATTTAGTGGTGCTAAAACAGCACGTACTTTCTTGTCCGTACTTTCATGCAAAACCATGCGAAATGTACCAAACTTTGGAGACTTTTTACATGACTTTCTTTTATAATTTATCTATTTCTTTGAAAAGTTTTGAAAATATCCCAGGGACTTCATGTAAAGTACCCCCAAAATTAAAATATCGGTTTCAAACTCAAGGATCCGCGACACCACCCATATCAATTGAGGAATATCTATTTTAGAGAAAATCGACTGAACGGTTTAGTCGCTAGCATTGTTCACAGGCGAACCGACAGACAGACGTTTTGCCTTCATTCTATTTTTCGGTAACAATAATATGGATTCTGGCTACACCACGTGTTGAAGGATTTTTTTAGTACATTTAGCAACATGATTTTTTTAATTTAGTACTTTTTAGTTAAAAGGACCCTGTAGTAAGAGTTTTTATGCCAAAAATTTGCCGTTTTTTTCGCGCAGCATTACAAACTTTCTCTCTCTAGGCGATAGCGAGAAAGTCAAATGAACCCCATTTTTGCGTATAGGGCCAATGATGTGCTTAGCAACACTAAATATTTGTATCTCAAAGACACACGGTAGCACTTGTTACCAGTTCAATATTTCACGCGTTAATAAAATATTTCTCAATCCTAACATTTAACGAAAAACCTAACTCCATAGAAATAGTAGACAAATGTACTACTTAGATATTTCCTCAATTAACACGACGGTTTAGTTTTCTTTTGTTAAATAATTATTTGGAAGAAATGTTAAAAACGTAGTTTTCGGTGTCTTAATATTTAAATGAAATAATACTTTTAGACAACACGATAAAAGGTAAATAGAATTAGTTTTAGAAATAATCGAATTGCCATCTGTGTAAAATTAATAAATATGTTCTATGAATAATTAATAAATCGATAATGATCATAGCAGTGGAAAAGACTATTTAAAATAACACAGAGTAGTAACGCCAAGTCGTGCGACAGAGAATTTCTCTTGAGGTCATGGACACAGTAGTATTAGTATACGTTAGGGGATTCCTGAAGAAATCCAGGCATACAAACTACAAAAACGTTTATAGAAAGGTTAAATGTTAAAAAAATCGGAATTTAGAGTGTATTCCTTGAACAATAAAAAAATATTTAATACAAAAATACCTCGAGAAAGTACAGCTCTGATTAATCAAAGAAATGTAACGATTCAACCACCAAGAAGTAAGAATGAAAGACTGACTAAAGAAAGGACGGAAAGAGAGATCTGAAAGAGAAACCATGTCTCATCCCTTATGAGAAGAAGAAGAAGAAGAAGTAGAATAAAAAAGAAAAAGAAGAATTCCCAACCTCATATTTGACTGGAATTGCGAAGATGATATACCATGTGTTACAAAACGCTTTCTTTCATCAAGGAACGTCTATAGCACACGCCGAGCGGCCGAGCGACCGGGAGCCATTAACTGGCAGTGTGTGACCGTTGGCGGTCGAGAGAGAACACGAGCCCATGCGCTCACCCACAGTACAATCCTGAAAACGTTAATCTATCTGATCTTTCTGCTCAATTAATGAATTGTCGATAGGTAATTATTCAACTGTGTAAAGGTAAAACTAAGAAGTGTTACGCATGTGGAGAATAAGCTGATGCAATGACACGCCAAATCATCGGTGTGTTGTTCCTCGTAGTGCCGAGCTAACGGAAATCTACAAACTATCATCTGGAAACGCAGCAACGGTTGTATTTAGTTTAAGTTAAACAATTTATGTCATACCAACCATAAGACAATTTGAATACTGTAAGTTTGCATCCATCCACTTAATTCCCAAATCATCAATGGCCATTCAAATCGTATTTGAATTCCATAACTGTTTTACCAAAGAGCTACCAAAGATGCAAAATAAACATTGGTATTTCAAAACCATAACCTTAATTCAGATACATCACCATGTAAGTATATCTGACATACGAAAGTGAGTTAAGGAAGGTTACATCTTATAATATTCAAATCTGTACATTCAAATGCATATCAGTATACATTGAAACAAATTTGAAAAAAAAATTGATGTTTAGAATAGAGACGAAATGTATTGGATCCTGACAAATTTTCAGTTCAATCTAGATAAGTAAAATGACTTATTTCATTTGTGAAAAAATCACACAAGGTGGGAACAAATCACAAAATTAACAAAAAAATTATTTTACAGTTGGGGCCTCAGAAGCGGAGCAGAGGACCACAAACCGAGTATATACTTTAAAACCAGGAAATATATTCCCCGCAGTATTGCATAATTTTCTTTCTAGTACGTATATTTTTCGTATATAGTTACGTACGGACATAAGTATGTAAAATGAACCCAACGTATATATGTCTTAAAATACTGTGACTGCTCACTCAAATTTATGGTGAGTTGGCTCGCTCCCGACATGAGAGAAAGAATACGGACTAGTGTAATAACCGAAACAAGTTTGCCTATGACCAGGGCAGTACAAATATACGTCGAAAGCTTACGGCGCGAATCTAGCGGAGACTGGCAGGAAGTAAGATTGAGCTCATTCCTTTGGTGGTACTGGCGTGGACGGACTCGCACACTAGGCTGAGAGCTGTATCGTCGTTAGGTTCTACATAGCCAGTTGACAGCAATTGAATCTAATAGCATCTACGTATAGGAACAGCCCAAATCTCTCCAAGTGATGTAATATTCGCACAAGAATTCTACTGCAAAGAACGATTATGAAGAAAGTCCTTTTTTAGATTTTTCATCATATAAAATGTACGATGAGTAGAAAAACTATTCTCATGGTGGATAATCTTATTTACAACCCTTTGAATCGTTTCTTTTGAAAAATATGGTTTTCTTATTATTTAATTGTATTTAATCTCATAGTTGTTTGGATTTTTTGGAATCTTTCCATAATTTCATTGGGAAGGAGCATCACCCATACGTGAACCTGCGTGGGTCCGCGCTGGCACCCGAGAGAGATGTAATCGGTGCGTTCAGCTACCACATGTTAATCACTGCATTCCTAAGGCTGCAAATTCAGTTTTGCCTCCTGGAGAATTTCTAACACGGAGGAAGGGAATCGGACTGAAGACGCTGAAAAAGAGAGCGCAAAAGTACCGGAAGAGGTTTGGCGGCAGAGACATTCGGTACGTCGACAAGAAGGCAAAACCCAATGCGTGTATCATTCGCTCCCTGGAAATTCGTCGATTGATTGTTTGATTGGTGATTCTGGGCACGTCAACTACTAAGGTCCTGTAAGTGCAGTGGATGTGTTCATCTCGGGAGGTGACTGATCTTCCCCCACTGGCTAGCGAGATTCGGCGCCGACCTTCGTCGGCTAGTGAGGTTTCTCCCTAACCAGGACTCTACCACCAGCGGGGCACTGCCCCAGCCGGCACAATCTTTAAGCTACCGACCGGTCTCCCGGCAAGTGTCGAAGTGCATACTAGTGCAAGTGTGTAAGGAGTAAGGATAGGGCAAAGAAGCGGAAGGAAAGTTCACGCGCGGTCTGTGGCCCGTTTGGTAGGGTACTGCTCCGGCATTCGCCTGGTTTTGATCGGTGAAACCACGGAATACTACCGCAAATCAGAGCAGCCAGCCGCTAGAATTCTCCTCCAGACCGACACTGAATTCGCCCTAGCTATATCTAGCTAGTGTCGAAAATCCTGCTACTGACGCGACTCGAACCTATGCTTCGATTTTTCGATAGTAGCCGCTGACTTTAGGTCACTGTTGCACCTCCTGCCTTACAAAATGAATCTTTTTAACAGTGGTAAGCATATTTATGAGGACACTAGCTCCGTTGAGAAGGGCGTTTGCGAAGTAATTGAAACTATTCATTTTAAAAGGCAGAAGGTGTAACAACGCCCTAATGTCATCGGCCACTATAGAAAAATCGAAGTTTAGGTCATAGGCACTTCATTGTTATCAGTTGATGCCCTGAGCCACCTCTCCCGGTCTGAATCAGTCACTAATAAAGCTGAAAAAGTGTAAAGATTGCTTTAAAACTGCAGAGTGAACCTGCGAAAATGAGCGAGAGTTGTAGGGCTACATCAGTTTAGAAATAAAAGTCGTACTCAAAGAAATAGTGTCGACCGAGAAAAAAGACAATTTATAGGAAATACGATATTGTTAAACTGCCTGATGTGGCTCAGGGCAACAACTGTTACCACTTCAGTGTCTCTGGGAGATCCTTGGGTTTGAACCCCGTCGGCGGTGGATTTTCAATGAACGATAGGTGGAATTCAGCCGCTGCATAGAGGAGAATCCTAGTGTCCGGCTGCTCTGATCGATAGTTCTAGGTGGTTTCTCCAATCAATGTCACGTGAAAGACGGTTCATTAACAAAGATCCCATCAACTGATGTCACTGCAGGCACCTCTGACCAGGAGGTCCTAGGTTCGAGTCCTGATGGCGGCAGGATTTTCGACACTAGCGTTTCAGCTAGATCGAATTCAGTCGCTGTCTGGAGAGAATTCTAGCGGCCGGCTGCTCTGATCGGTAGTTTTCCGGCGTTTCTCCGATCAACACCAGGCGAATGCCAGAGCAGTACCCTAACAAACAGGATCCACGGACCGCGCAAGATCTTTCCTTTCTCTTCCTTGACCTATCCTCACCCCTTACACATACACACTAACATGCACTACACTACCACATATCCCGGGAGACCGGTCGGGAGCTTAGAGCTTGTCCCGGCTGGGGCGGTGTCCCGTTGGTGGGAGAGTCCTGGTTAGGGTGAAACCCCATTAGCTGGCGGTAGGTCGGCGCCGGATCTCGCCATCCAGCGGGGAAAGATCACCGCGCATATCCCGAGAAAAAAACATGCACTACACTAACGGGATTAATGACAAAAGTAGTTGACGTGCCCGGAAACACGAAAAAATCAAATCAAATCAACAAAGATCCAAGGCACGCTGTCTTTCCGGCCTCATTCATTCCCACCCCCTCTCTCCCTTATTGACAAACACATGCGCGAAGAAATAAGAGGTCATCTTCGTCAACGTAGTATTTTTATTCAGATAGCCGGCTTTAGGCTTAGCCGGTAAAATAGATTAGATAGGTTAGGTCAATTAGGTTAATGAATTAATGTCGTATATTGCTATTTTACTAGAATGGAATATTTAAATTACTTGATGAAATATACACAATATCTCTGATATTCTAGTATTTTAAATATATATATATATATATATATATATATATATTGTGACGTCACGGGATTATACAAACCCGTAACGCCACCATAAGTCACGAGAAAAGCCCAGAACACGGATAAATAGGGTACGCAGCGGGAGCGATGGTCCGAAAAGCGACATCTACCTGCTGGTTTTCCTCCGATGTCCAGAAGTTGCGGCTAATATTTTTGAGAGGGTGCGAAGGAGGAGAAAATTCACCCCTCCAGAAATTTCCCCAGGCGGAGTCACATAAATACCGCGACGCACTTCGGGAGAGCACTTTTACAATTTTCGACAGCGACGGCGACTCAACCTAATTCTTCGGCAATAGTCATTGGTTAGTGCAGGAGTATATTTTTACTAGTTAGTTAAAACTGATTTGAGAAACGCGGTAATAAGTGATAGAATTCAGAAGTGAAGTGCATGTACAGTGTTAGCACTAACATTACGCGAGTAAGCAAGCTTAAATCTGAAATAGTTTCATAATTGAAATAAATTCGCGCAGAAGGACTCTAAACGAAATCCAGCATTTAATTTTGTTCACCACACGACCACGCACGCTCAAAAGTGTAGTGTCGACCGAGAGTGCTGAAGTAGTCAATTCCGTACGTTAGTTATTTAAAGCTGGAAGCGCGAACAGCGGTACGCGGCACGCGGCAGAAGGACGACTCCAGTGAAGACCCAAGCGTAGGCGAGAAGGACTTGGAACAAATTTCGTGGATGGTACGAGCCAGAGATCGAGAGAAAGGTCTGGAATTTGGACGTGTGGCAGAATCCTGATATCGAGGGAAAGAAGTGGTGTAACCGCGGAACATCGAACCAGTCAAGCGACGCGGCGAGGACAGCGAGCGACCGAAAACCCCAAGGTTAACTGATGACGAGCGGGAAGGAGATGTCGAGGTAAAGAACTGGCAACTTCTATGCGGCAATTTGTTGGGAAACCGTGTGGCTTTAAAATACCAGGCGAAGCGTCTAAAATAGTGAAAGTTAGAGTAGTACTGGGAGAAATATTTCCGAACGTATGAGCAGCAGTTTAGATTTCATTCGCTGTACATACTAAGTAAATTCATTTTAGACAATATCCATACCTTGTACAACTTTTCTAAAGTGAATTATGATTTTTCATGTAATGTAAAAGTGATCTTGTTTGAAAGTCACGCTTTCATTGTATTGTGTCAGGGGTAATTGGTTGCTATAATTTGTAAAGGGTACGATTTAAGTAACGTGTGTGTCACGTTTATTCTTGTGTTTGAGTTCACAGCATTGTAATAAATGTGCAGCTTAAGGCTGACACCTGTGAACAATCTATGATAGAATAATTGTAGAGAATCATTTAAAGGGCCGTGCACGGAGAACATTTAACAACAGCAAGAGTTGAATAAGGTAGTATATTAAAATTTTTCATCGGCTACTCAGACTACTCAGTTCGACATACTGAAGTACTCACTCGCCCCATTGAAAATAATACTGCGAGAAGGGGAGAAATGAGAATAATTCTCTAAGTAGTAGGGAAGCTGTTCATTAGAACTCTCAACTTGATTATTTATACAGTTCATAGATTCAAAATGATAAAATGAAAAATGTGTATTTGTTTACAGCCCATCCAGTAAATTTGTTTCTTCAATATGCGAAGGAATTTTGAATAGTGGTGTGTAATTTAGGAATGATCCTTTACATATTAAGACAAATCTGTGCAGTTGTTTTGTATGTCACTTGCTCCTAATGAATGAATTCATATATATTTTTCAAAAAATATTTGGAAAAAATTAATTTATCTAAAATTATTTTGTCTAAGCAAATAAAAAAACTGGGAGTCCTTTGTTTCTATTATTAAGTACTCATGTTCATATTGATAAAATGGAAAATGTTTGTTTTCAGTCCTCCCGGTAAAAGTTCTTCTTCAATATTTGAAGGAGTTTTATGCAGTGGTATTTTAGGAATGACCATTTACATTTTAAGACTAATCTGTAAAGTTGTTTGCGTATCAATTGCTGGTGTACGTTTTTCTTCTTTATGTGAAGAAGTTTAGTGCAGTGGATGATAATTTAAGAATGATCATTTATTTATTAAGTCTAATCTGTGCTGTAGTTTTGCATATCAATTGCTCCCAATACTTGAATTCATCCATACTTTTCTATAAAAAGATAGACAGTACTTAATTTATCAAACAAAAAGTTTGTCTGAGCAAATAAATCAATCTGGGAGTTCTTGGTTTCTATTATTCAGCTCTCCTGTACAAATTGGAAAAATGGAAAGTAATTTATGTTTTTGTAAACCCAGTAAAATTTTTTTCTTCAATATGTGATGGATTTCTGTGTAGTGAATTCAGGAATGATCATTTACATATTAAGGCTTATCTGTAGTTTTTTCATATTAATTGCTCCAAATAAATGAGTTCATTCATATTTTTCTAAACAAAATTAGCAAAAACATTTTTTTAAAATTTTATTCCAAGCAAATAATATCTGGGAGTCTTTGGTTTCTATTATTCATATTTCAGGATCTATAATCTCCATCACTTGAGATAAAATAATGATGCTAATATTGTTTTGTTATGTGGCTCAGTGCATTGTCAATTTATTATTTACACATTATGTAATGTTGGTGGATCATTAGTTTTCTAATGTATCAGTCGTATGATTAATTGATTTACCTTAACAAACAGGTTTTATACTACATGTTACTAGCACATAGGGCACATTAAAAAAAATTTTTCCGTCTTCAGAATTATAAAATCTGGTAATTTTGTTTCAGAATAGATACAAGTATTTTAATTTATTTTTAAGATTATGATTCATCAATTACGTTATGACATCTATAACTATTACTCCGGATCTACCTACTACTGTACCCGTGCATGAACTTCCGCTTGTTATACTCGATTTAAAACAGTAAGTTCCTTCAAGGTCACGAGTTGACAGATCAATTTCAAAACTTTCTTTATGAATACAATAGAAGAAAAAATATAAAAATTTGATAAGTTTTGCAACGTGACAATTGATTGTTAGTGTTGGAATATTATATAAAACTCCAAAATTATATATGTGAGTTTGCAAGTATTTGATTTTGTAGTTTAGATTTGTTTATTGCTTTTAGTTATGAAGTGAATGTTTACAAGCAGGAACTTCAAATAAGAAAAATGTAATTATTTATGTAAAAGTGAACGAGGTAATCCGGAAATTTCCAAATGGGGGTCGAGAGAAGACAGCTATCGTGGCGTGGCCGGGCAGAGCACGGTAGGGAGTAGGGCGGAGAAGGGATACAATGGAAGAGAAAGAGGTAGGTCCCGCCGCAGGGTATGGAAAGATTGAATTCCTCTTCCTGTATAATAATTTACTGTAATAAATGCCAGAGCAATGCCGGGTATTTCAGCTAGTATGTATGTATGTATGTATGTATGTATACATATAGTAGCTGCACAGAACACCAGGAGCTATTCTCGGCCACAAGCCGGTCGGCAACGGGAAGTCGAACAAAGAGACGGAAATGCCCAACTGCTTGTCGGACCCACGCCAAGGAAAAACCCCTGACGTCATGGAAAGGGCGCGTCTCTAGTGAAAGGGAGCGAAGGCGTACGTCACAGGGCGTTAGGTAGGTTGGCTGCAAGGAGGCGCAAAGTGACGGTTCGTCGAGACAAGTCGTTCGTTCGAGACAAGTCACGTGACGCACAACCCGATGCGTGATTGGCGGGGAGCCACCGCATCATCATGACGGGAGGGGAAATGGCGCGTGCCATAGATAGGGAGATAGGAGCTTCCTCGGTCTATTTGAAAAATTCTTCGGTGAGCGAGCTTCTGCTATTTCTGAAATTCTTCGGTGAGCGAGCTTCTTCAGTCGGAATTCCTTGCTTCTGGTTCCGCTTCTCTGAGTGTCGCGTCGCCGTATGGCCGCCGAGTACCGCGATCAGTGTCTCGCGGTGAGACGTTAGCCACCGAAGACTGTTACAAGCGTGAACGTAAACGCGTGTACGCACGCAAGCGTATCCACCCTACATGTGCGGGCGCCAGAAAAAGCAACGAAAGACGGAGGGAGCCTTCCCTGAGGCATCGCTCTCGCCACGCCGCCACTTCGGCGAGTTACGAGGGAGACCCGGCGTCGACTGGAGTTGACTGCGCGGGCGCTATTCCGACCCCTCGCTTCCACCGGAGACCACCGGGTGATCAGTTTAAACTGCAACCGACATCAGGGAGAGGTAATTGTACTGGCAACTATATTTGACGGGGTCGGAGAGTGGCTGGCAATTTCAAGCCGGTAGACTGTTGGGAAGTACGCTTAATCGCCTCTCCCCTAATGCCACCAAAAGGAGGAGAGCAGATGACTGTCGAGGCCACGAGTTCAAAGAGAAAGGCACGCACCTGCTTGTTGGGCCTCGAAAGAATATTGTATTGACAAGAACAGTGATTTTTCCTTAATTGTTTAAAACTGAAATAAGCTTGCCAAGTAAAATATATTCAGGTAAGTTAAATAATAAACTTTGCTTGTTTGAGTTTGTAACACATATGCTCCAGAAATGCACATGTTTTATACTTTTCTGTTTTAAATAAATATTAATAAATTATAAATTCCAGAATCGCAGAACAAAATATTATTATTATTATTATTATTATTATTATTATTATTATTATTATTATTGAAATAATGTCACTTTAAAAATAAAATCTCGAAAGAGCGGATCAGAAGTAATTGCATAATAATCACTTACTAAATTGTCAGTGAAAGATGGTCATTGGTTGATACACCACAGCATTGATCTTCATCCCATGTATCACCTCCTTCAGAATAATCCACCTTCAGGAAAATTTCCCGCAAACGAAAATAAGAAAGATAGTTTAGCAATCGGTAAAGAAGAAAATGAAAATATTTATTATGACGAATTAGTGTCAGAAACAAGCGAATCTCACAAAAAATGTTTAAAATGCTATTTGCTAACACACAAGCATTAACTCCCATATGAATATTGTCATAACCCGATGTAAAGTTTCTTCGTCAATCATACGAATTACTTCCTTGATGTTTCTTTGCAGCTCTTTGAGATTAGCAGGCTTGTTCGCATGACCTTTTCCTTCGAGACATCCCCAAAGATACAAAATCCGGTAGGGACAAATCAGACGAACGATGGGACCACAAACCCCGTCAAATTATTGTTCCCCCAAAAAATAATTTTAATTGCTTTATCATCTTGGCAGAATGTAAAGTTGCTCCATCCTGCTAAAACCAAAATTTTTTCTCATCCTTTTCAAGACAGGAACCAAAATTTGCAAATGTATTCTCATACGTATCAACCGTTACTGTTTCTTTCAAAAACAACAGACCAATTAATCTACATCGATAAAAGACACCATACTCCAATCTTCTTTTGTTGCAATGATGTCTCTACATTTTCCTATGGTCTCTCGGTAATCAAGAGTCTGTTATGCTTGTTAATACGTATGCATGTATCCATCCAGATGTAGTCAATTCTCATCAATAAAAAACACTTTAGCAAGTGCATCAAAATCTTCGTTGACAATGCGCCGTAGTCAATTATACTAATTCATGCCAGCAGCCCGATCAGGAATTTTAAGCTCTTGAGATATCCGTTGTTTTAATGCGCTTTTTTTGTGGCACAATGCTCACTTTCATACGAAACATTACATTGCTGCTGAAGCTTTCTTCATACTTTTTTCGGAGAAGTTGAAAGAAAATCTAGTTTTTACAGCGTGAACACTGTTTTGGCGACTGCTTCCCCAATCAAACACGCTCTGTCTCCCAATAGCATATTACTAACCGAAATATGATACAGATGGTCTTGTTCGGAGTACACGCAGATTAACATTTTTCTTTGAAAGTTGCCAGGCATCTTTGAAAGATTGCGATCGGAAATACTCCTCCACCACAAATCTACGACACCAGGCGAATGCCGGAGCAGTACCCTACCAAACGGGCCACGGATCGCGCGCGATCTGTCCTTCCTCTTCCTTGCCCTCTCCTCTTACACACACACACATGCACTACACCAATAAAACCGGTCGGGAGCGTAGAGCTTGTCCCGACTGGGACGGTGCTCCGCTGGTGGGAGAGTCCGGGTGAGGGGAAAACCCCACTAGCCGACGCTAGGTCGGCGCCGGATCTTCACATCCAACGGGGGAAGATCAACATCTCTCGAGAAAAAAAAACATGCACTACACTAACGGGACTACTGACCGAAGCAGTTGACGCGCCCGGAAACACGAGAAAATCAATCAATCAAACAAACCTACGTTGCTCGATGCTGCGATGCATCGTACGATAACTTCAAAACAAGGAAGACGCACCCTGTTTTGCTTTGAGCAGGTTTGATCCAGCCCACAGGAGAGGCGCGGGTGAAAGGAGCTGTCCCAGAAGCAGTGTTTCAATTTTTTCGCTTTTCTCTCGGGGCCCCGAACGGCAGGGTTGCGTTTGCGTTTTAAACTTTATATATATATATATATATATATATATATATATATATATATATAGTGACCTAATGGCATTAGACAACCCCATAACGCGAATCATGTTTTTCCAGGAGATCACGAAATGAGGAGAATATTCACCCCTCCAAAAACTTCCCCAGGCGCGAGTACCATAAGTATCGCGGCGCGCCTCGGAGGAGCTCTCTATGATTGCAGCAGCGACGGCGAACTAGACTGAGTTCTGAAGGCGATTGTAACTTGATAGCATCGGAGTTTATTTTAACTTGGTAGTTAAAAGTTAGCTTGAGAGGCGTATCTTCGAAAGTGATGTAATTAAGAACTGGAGAGCACGAACATTCTTCGCATTAACATTCTCAATATTTGAGGGAACAAGTGAAGTGACTGTTTGACTCCGAAATAATTTCAGATTTGTAAAATTCGCGCAGAAGGATGTTAACTAAATCCAGCATCTCATATTCCACGCTGAGACCACACACGCACGAAGTGTGGTAGGTAGGCCGAGCATTTAAAGCATGACTTCAGCAACATTAATTATTCCAGGCTAGAAGCGCGAACAAACTTGTACGAGGCGCGGCAGAAGAAGGACGGCCCCAGGAAGAGCGAAGCGTAGGTGAGAAAGATTTGGACTGGAACGAGAATCATACGAGTCCGGAGAACGGGAGAAGGGTGTGGAAACTGTAGGCGTATCGGAGTAGTAGTGTGACTAGTAGGACTTTTATGCGGCGATCAGTTGGTGAAAGATAATAGCGGCAAATACACGACAATTGGTGTTAAAAGTGAGTGAAATGTCCAGAATATGTTGGAGAAGAATTCCGAACGATGTGAGTGGCAGTTTCAAGTTCATTTACTGCACGTGTCAATAAATTCATTCAAAGAGTTCATACCTGGTGCAATTTTACTTGAATGCATGATTTTCACATGTTGTACAGTTGAAGTTATCTGGAAAAGTCAGTTTATTATATTGTATGAAAAGTAATTGCTTTCTGTGTTATGTAAAAGGGTCAGATTTAAGTAACGTGTATGTTACGTTTTATTATTTTGCCTTGTTTTCTTTTTTTGTCTCTTCAGTGACCAAGTACTTAAAGCGCATTATCCTGTTGTATAATTGTGTCACTCATTTTTTTAATTGAATATATGCTCATTTTATTCGTATTTTATCTGATTCATTGTGTCAAGGGTTCAGACCTTTCTCATACCCAAAAGATCCTGCTTCCTGACAATTTTAAGCTCGCTTCCCGAGCATTCATACTATCACGCCCTTATCACGTGTGGAAGGTAGTAGGTGGGTGTGTTAGAATATATATATATATATATATATATATATATATATATATATACCAATTCTGACCCCTGTTTACTTCTGGGTACTAGTAATGGTAATAATGACGAAGCTTGGATTCATTAATTGATGCAATCGGACGGGAGAGGTTAGAACAGTGACGGAGATTATGAAATGCGTGAGTATTGCTGGATGAAAAACTTCATGCAGCTTGTTGCAGATCCACTTGCTCCCAATATAACTGCTATTAATTGTCAGAAAGATAAAAATTATCTGAATAATTTTCTGGTTCAAGAAATCTCTCATTTTTAAAGTGGCGTTTTTTCATAAATGGAACTTTGATACTTCTATTACTCATTGTAAGAGATACAGAGGTTATAAAAGAGAATTTCAAAACGTATGAAAGTTTTTCTACGCTCCTTATGTCTAACGGGTAAGTTCGCTCGTACAATTTGTTTTCATAGATCATATTAAATGTTTTCAACAGCATAATAAATATAAATTTCTATTGTCCCAGAGCTTTTGCGTTTGATATCGAACTCTTACAAGCTTATTTAGCAAAAGTTCGTGATTCAGCAGACGAATTTCTGCATTCTTCTAACCTTGGATTTCCATGCTTCTTTCTTCAAACCAGACGTTTCCAAAAGTAAATTTGCTGGAAATTTGTCAGGTGAATGCTGAAAAAGTACCCTGACATACGGGCCACGTAAGAGCTACCCGTTATAACTAATGATATCAGAAATTGACAAGGGCGGTGCTTGTTGGTGTACGCAGAAGGTGCGAGGGGTGGGCGGTGGCGGAGGTGGTGCTGGTGTGGGCGGCGGCGCGGGGGCTAAACGAGGGATTGTTCCAGTGCTGGAACGTAAGGGATATGCTTGTTGGTGTTCGCAGCTGGCGCGGGGCGTGGGTGGTGGCTGCGGTGGTGCTGGTGTGTGTGGCGGCGCGGGGGCTGAACAAAGGATTGTTCCAGTGCTGGGGCGTGAGCGTGGTGCTTGTTGGTGTTCGCAGCTGGCGCGGGGCGTGAGCGCTGGCGGCGGTGGTGCTGGTGTGTGTGGCGGCGCGGGGGCTGAACAAAGGATTGTTCCAGTGCTGGGGCGTGAGCGTGGTGCTTGTTGGTGTCCGCAGAAGGCGCGGGGCGTGGGCGCTGGCGGCGGTGGTGCTGGTGTGTGTGGCGGCGCGGGGGCTAAACAAGGGATTGTTCCAGTGCTGGGGCGTGAGCGTGGTGCTTGTTGGTGTGCGCAGAAGGCGCGGGGCGTGGGCGCTGGCGGCGGTGGTGCTGGTGTGCGTGGCGGCGCGGGGACTGGTGCGCGCGCAGCAGTGCCGGTCCGTGGCGGCGAGCGTGACGGTGGGCACCAGCCGGAACGCCTCCGGCCACTGGGAGGTGCAGGTGGTGCTGCAGCGTAGTTCCGAACTCCCTGATCGCGGTTTGGAGAGACTGCATTTGGATGTGCAGCCGTCAATCGCCATGTGCGGAAGTACGCGGAACGACGCTGTACTCGTTACCCTTCGAGGTATGGACTGTGCCTGTTTCACTGTTTGCCTTGGATAGCTACTGCTCTTGCCTTGAAGTGTTTGGAGCCTGGCGCCATTAACCCTCTACTAGTCACAGGGAAACAAACGAAATTTGAAGGTGATAGTTTTTCGTGATTTCTTTGCCGTTAAAACAGTTGAATTATAATTCCAACTAGTCTCGTAAATATGAACTGTGATCATGTTGCTCTCTTAGGTCAGTAATCGGCGCATTTTCACAAAAGCCGTACATCGTATAGCGGTGCATTTCCAACAAGCATCAACTCGTTTTTTTAACGTTTAGCAATATCTAAAATTGCTTCAAACTCCGCTATATGTACACGTAGATGCATAAATTATATCTAAAAACTTCGGTCAGGAAAACAAAGAAGAATACCAAAATAAGTGCAAAATATTCCTATGTCTAGTATTCAGGAAGAGCCTTTAATTCTGAAATATTTTTTTTAATAATTAGAAATAAGTGTTAAGATATGTATTTTGCGTTTTTATTGATATTTCCTCTCTATTTTTTAAAAGATTGTTTATGTACACAAAATACAATCAATTATATCATGTATGATTTTATTTTTCATGTATCATTCAAATATCTAAAACTGGGGTTTTCAGATAACCCATGCGATAAATGACGAAGTATCATATCACATTTAACGGAACGTTAAACAAAGAAGATGGCAAATAGCGAAAAGTCTGTGGTATATCTTGCTTGTTCCAAAAATATTTGCCTTATGCGTTGAGTTGAGTCAAAACCAGTGAGTTCTAAGCAATATGATGAACAAAGCTTTTTAAGTCATTTCGGTTCTTGCTCTTGTTAACCGTACAGCTGTTATCGATTAATGGTATTGTTTCAAAACTTTCATAAGTTTGTGCTTTAATCAATTTAATCAGTAGGCATACTGCTAAATATCACCAAAAAGAATTTGTATTTGCTTTGGTTTCTTCGGAAATAAACTTCTTCTTCTTCTTCTTCTTCTTCTTCTGCACTTCAAGGGTTAGGTCCAAGAACATGTTCCGGTGTCCACTTCCTTCTGGGCCCTCGTTCATTTCTTCTTCTTCTGCTTCTGTAGTCTACTGTGAGTACTGGTAGTCGGTTACCGGGCATTCTTCTCAGATCTTCATATCATCATTATTGATTTCTTTCCAGTTCCTCCAGCAGTGGTTCGACTCCTAGAATATTTCTTTTATCCGTATTTTTCTTTTTATCTAAGATGTGATAACCTAAAGTGCTTCCTAAAAATTTCATTTCCGTTGCCTGTATTTTAGAGTTATCTGTTTTTGAAGTCGCTCTTGCTTCATCTCCATGCATTTACATTGGCATGGCTACTGTGTTGAAGAATATTATTCTTGTTTCTTTTCTAGTTTTATTTTTTAGATGTCTGTGTATCGTGCCACAGATATTCTTAAGTTTATTCAGTATTTATCTACATCTATATCTCTTGCAAACGATGTGGTAATTTAGATATTTAAAATATTTTACCTGTTCAGCAATTTTTACATCTATAACAATCTTTGTTCTTACTGGATATTTTTTTAATAAGATTTTGATTAAAGGAACATTGATTTACTTTTTTCCGTAGATATTTTAAAACCATATTCTATTTCAGTTTGATTTAATCTACATACGTCCCATACGGCCCTTCTCTTCTATTAGAATATTAGAAATATTAGAGAGACTTTTTTACGTACGAATGGAAACCTTTCTCCCTAAACATAACGCGCTTTCAGATTGCCAACATGGATTTAGAAAATCAAAATCAACGGAAACAGCTATATTTTCTTTTCTTAAAGATGTCGCCTCATCATTGGATCAAAACGAGGCACCTATTGGATTATTTTAGATCTCACCTCAAAAGCTATTGACGTCATTGATCATGACATTTTACTTTCAAATTACCTTCATATGGGAATCCGTGGTATTATTTCGTTAGTTTATGTTCGTACAGCAAACAACGATCTCAGAGAGTGAAATACCTTAATGGAATGATGGAACGTACGTACGCGCCTTTCCGACTCTTTGCCCATTGCACATTAGGTTCCTCGGGGATCGATTTTAGGGCTATTATGTTCCTACTTTATTAAACTATATGCCATCGACGATTCGAAACGGAACAACAGTTCTCTTTGCGGATGATAGGAACGTTCTTTGCAATAAACAAACCCTAAATAGTACAATATCAGATGTTTCAAATTGGTTTCGAAATAACAAATTAATAGTAAACGAAAATAAAACGGTTTTAATGCAGTTTTCCATTTCAAATAAACCATTCTGAGCCCCATGGAAAATGAACGGTGTACCATCGACTGATGTTAAGGCAAAAAAAATGTTTAGGTCTCTCAATTCAGTCAAACCTTACATGGAACGTCCATAGGGTGATTTACAAATTAACTTCATTATGCTACGCGTTCAGAATTCTTTCATATTCTGCTCGCGTGTATATTTCGCGAATGTTCATTCACGCTTGAGTTATGGCATAATATTCTGGGGACATACATCTTATAGCTCCCAGACTTTTAGATTACAAAAACAAATTGTACGAATAATAACCAAATCCCACCCACGTGATTCTTTTAAGACCATCTTTATTAATCTAGGAATTTTACCATTACCTTGTCTGTTGATTTACGAACCAGTGGTTTTGGTAAAAAATTACTTGCGGGCGGGAATATATTTTCAGAAAATGTCGATGCCTATTACTATAACACTCGACGTAGAAATCATATTCATCAGGTGACAGTATCAACAGCTCATTACAAAATATTCACATACAATACATTATTTTACAACACTTTGCCAGATGACATTCAACAATTAAATTCGATAGAAAAGTTTAAATCCCAAGTGAAATCGTTTCTGCTGTATAACTGTTTCTATACAATTAGAGACTATACTGAGCATCACAAAGAAAAATAACATTAATTTTAACAGTGATATTTAATGTATTATTTACCATTGGACTGTATAATTCTAAACAATATGTAACAAGTATTGTATCGCAGCTTCTGGGTCACTGACCCCCATCTCGATCAGGTTTTTCGTCCAGTGTCCCTGATCCATTGAGCAAATGCTGAGATGGCCCCTTGTTTTGCTTCTGGACATAAATGTAACTTCATTATCTGTGGACGTCTTCTAGAATTCAGTGGGAAATACAATTATTCAAGTTATCGTTTCCATGTTGTCGCGGCAGGAAGTATTATTCCGAAGGACAACATGGATAAGAACCCAAATTTTAGTGCTTATTTATCCTTGAAAATAGATTTTGTGCATGGGGAGCTTCTTTTTCTTCCAATATTCAAGTAGTATATGACTTAGTGTAGGGATCACAGAATTTTGAAAATGTGCACACAATTCACTTTTCCCCATAGCACGTCATACGCCGTTTTAACTGTTTTTTGACTTAAAATAAATAAATACTGCCATTTGCATTTTATCTTCAGTGTCCTGTATTACCACTTTGTCTTCAGCATATAAAACGGAGTTTCGAAGTGTTTTTCTAAAATAGATCCCTGTATCTACATTCAATTTCCATGTTCTGAGCATGTCTTCCACACACACAGACACAAACACACACACACACACACAAACACACACACACACACAAACAAACACACACACACAAACACACAAACAAACACACAAACACACACACAAACACACACACAAACACACACAAACACACACAAACACACAAACACACAAACACACACACACAAACACACACACAAACACACACACAAACACACACACACACAAACACACACACACAAACACACACACACAAACACACAAAAACACACACACAAACACACACACACACACAAAACACACACACAACACACACACACACAAAACACACACACAAAACACACACACACAACACACACACAAACACACACACAAACTCACACAAACACAAACACACAAAACACACACACACAAAAACACACACACACAAACACACACACAAACACACACACACACAAACACACACACAAACACACACACACAAAAACACACACACAAAAACACACACACACACAAAAACACACACACACAAAACACACACACACACACACACACAAACACACACACACAAAAACACACACACACAAAAACACACACACAAAACACACACACACACAAAAACACACACACACACAACACACACACACAAAAACACACACACAAACACACACACAAAAACACACACACACACAAAAACACACACACACACACAAAAACACACACACACACAAAACACACACACACACAAACACACACACAAAAACACACACAAAACACACAACACACAAAAACACAAACACAAAAACCTATTTTAAAAAACCTAAACACAAAACACAAACACAACACAAACCTGAAAACAAACACACAAAACACACAAACACCAAAAACCTGACAAAAACACAAACCTAGAAAACAAAAACCTGAAACCTAAAGCCTAAACCTAGAGCCACAAAACCTAAAACCCAAAAACACAAGCACAAAAACCTGAAAGCACAGCTTACAAAGCACAAACACAAACACAAACACAGCCTGCTCCCAGCTAAACACAAACTTCTGACTTTTACAAAACACAAACACAAACACAAAACACAAACACAAAAACACAAAAACACAAACACAAAAACACAAACACACACATCTTTGTTGGGGTTAATCTCTTTTGTCAATTTTCCTTTTATGACCAGTTTAATGCTCATTGTTTCATATAGCTCTTTTATTACCTCTACGAAATATGTTAGATAACCCCTTCCATTATATTCTTTATCAGGCTTCTATTAACATTATCAATCTCTATTAGTAATAAATTAATTTATGGGATTCTGAAGAGAGTTATGTTAGCGGTGTATAGAAGTAGTTGTTTTGTCAATATTTTGCCCAATCGAAGTTCTGGATTTGCAACATCTCTCGGTATGCAAGTTTTTTTCCTAAGTTCAAGAAACTGCACACCGTTCCCTCGAGATATTTCTTGCGTCAAAATTGGCAAAATATGAAAAAAATGTCTTTGTTCTTCAGGCCTCGAATTCAGCCAACGAGAAATGAATTATTTATTAAGAGAAACCTGGTAGTATTTTCTCTCACTCAAGATATATTGGTTTATTTGCTATTGTGTGTTGCAAGAAGCAGTCGACACAAGAAGCACTCAAACATTCGTCCTGAAAAAGAGATTTTACACATTAAAATAAGTACAATGTGGCTTGCTAATTTGCGGCTGCCAGACTTTAATTAAAATGTAAGCGCACTGGCATCAATTAATCCATTTCTATTGTAGATCGAATTATGTGTAATAGGTCTCCAAACAAACCCTCACGACTACCAACATACGCATATAGAGTAACGGTAGGAAGGGACCGTCGGGAAACACGTCGTTACACTAATGTCATGTAGAGTGATGGTATTGCAAGAGAAGGTGATGAAAACCATTTGTTAATTTATTAACTAAACGAACGCAAGGACGAATTGGGTGTATGAACATAACCTGCAAGTTATGCTGTTAGCAGTAGCCATGCAGTAGCCAAGCTGTGGCTATCAAAGCGGTCCCTTCTTATAAAAATCTCTCCATCCATAATGAATTATAGTAGAACATAGAATTGTTTGATGAGAATAAAACAACGGTTAAGACATTTCCTAAAAAATCAATACAATGATATGCTACTGTACAATTTAATGCATCAAGATATTAGAACACCCTTGATCAATTTGTTTAATCGTTTGCCAATTTGATTAGCACTAGTGTTTGCTTTTTGTCGCCTTTTGCACCTTCCTCTAAAAGGCAAATTACTTTCTCATACGTTTCCAGACATTCATGTGCCCTAATTGCCCGTAATGCAAGGGCCAAGGCAAAATGCCACCTCCGTCGGGTGAATCAGGGCATCAACTGACGTCTCTACAGTATCTCCGTCAGGGAGGTCCTAAGGTTCGAGTCCCGATGGTAGCAGGATTTTCTATGTTAGATATATAACCTAGGTCGAATTCAGCCGTTGTCCAGGGAGAATATTAGCGGCCGGCAGCTCTAATGGATAGTTTTACGTGACTTCTCTGATCAAAACCGGATTCAATGCCAGGGCAGTACACTAACAAACGAACCGCGCGCGATCTTTCCTTTCTCTTCCTGGTCCTTTTCTCACCCCTTACTTGCAGACACACTAACACGCACTACACTACCACACATGCCGGGAGACCATTAGGGAGCTTAGAGCTTGTCCCAGCTGAGGCGGGTCCACCCTGGTGGGAGATACCTGGGTTGGGAAAACCTCGCTAGCCGACATGTAGGTCGGCGCCAGATCTCACCATCCTGCTGATTGGTTTGGTTTTTTCGTGTTTCCGGGCGCGTCAACTGCTTTGGTCGTGGAACCGTTAGTGCCAGTGCATGGTTTTTCTCGGAAAGATGGCGGTGATCTTTCCCCGCTGGATGATTGAATCCGGCAATCACCGTCGGCTAGTGGGAGTTTCCCCATCAGACGTACTCTCCCACCAGCGGGCACCGCGCCAACTGGACAAGCTCTAAGCTCCCGGCCGGTCTTCCAGGATATGTGGTCGTTTAGTACATATACGTGTGTTTGTAAGAAAGGGGAGAAGGAAGAGGAAGGAAAGATCGCGCGCGGTCCGTGGCCCGTTTGGTAGGGTACTGCTCCGGCATTCGCCTGATGTTGATCGGAGAAACCACGGAAAACTACCGATCAGAGCAGCCAGCCGCTAGAATTCTCCTCCAAACAGCGACTGAATTCGACCTAGCTGAAAAGCTAGTGTCGAAAATCCTGCCGCCGTTAGGACTCGAACCCAGGACCTCCCGGTCAGAGGCGCTGCAGTGACATCAGTTGATGCACTGAGCTCCCGGTACCATCCTGCTGAGGGAAGGTCACTTCTAGAGAGTACAACCATACCATGAATGGCCTTAGCAGTTGACGCGAGACCATGACCCAAGCCCCGCCCCCACGCGCAGGGCCGCCGCCGGGGCCAGGCGCCGGGTTCGCGGCGGCCGCCGGGGGCTACTACGGCATTCGGCGGCGCAATGTGACGTGGGCGGAGGCGAAGGCGGCGTGCGAGGCGGAGGGCGCCCACCTGCTGCTCATCGACTCGCCGGCCGAGGACCAGGCCGTGGCGCGCCTCATCGACGCCGAGCAGGACCTCCCCACCTGCTACTGGGTGGGCTTCCACGACATGGACCGCGAGGGACACTACCAAACTATTTTCGGTTTGTAAAACTTTGAGCATCCTCAGAGCTTGCAACACACTTATGTCACGACAGTTACAGAGTTGTTATCCATGATTAAGAAGGTCCGTTTATGAAGCAACATCAACCTCTCAGAAATCACAGGCCGGTTGGTCCATCAAGGTCAACAATTTTAGGTGCTGTTGTAACCAGGAAAGAGTAAAGCAACAAGGTCTCTGTCTCGCATACGAAAGTTTTGTGTAACTATTGAAACCTTCTTGAGATTTATGGTATCCTTTTTTTTTTTTCAGTGTAATGCTGCGGAAAATCGATTTCGAAATTTCAACGGAAATACACGTTTTTGGGTCCCCTGATACCGAAATATTGTTTTGTTTTCTTTTAAATGTCTATCCGTCTGGCCATCCGGTGTATGTGAACAACACACTAGCGCCTACACTATGCGTTCGATTTTTTCCCAACTAAATAAACCGACAACTTATTTGTAGGAGGAAACGTTAGTTACACCATTCATGAACGGACGGAAGAACTAGTCGTATTTCACGAAGCATGTTATACTAACAATGAATAAACAAGCATACACGCACACACACACGCGAGTGCGCGCACGCACGTATGCACGGACGCACGCACGCACACACGCACACACAAATCAGACCCAAACACTTGACACAAGTTTCTCTATGTATTTCGTCGTGCTGAATCCGAATCTGAAACCAGAATTACGTCATCTTCCATTTTCTTCCAAATCGCGAAGCACCACTGTGAAATTTTAGATTGTAAATTTGAGGGTGTTTTGTGCGATTTAAAAAAGTGGAGGGTGGTGGCGTAAATCTGGCTTCAGATTCGAATTCAACACGTCGAAATACATAGAGAAACATGTTTCAAGTCTTTGGGTGTGACAACTTTCTTTTGTCTGCCTGTAATATATATTTCTGCCAAACTAATAGTATACTAAATCTGATTTCGCCTCTGGATTCAGGGTAAAAAATACTTTTAGACCTCTTTCTATGTTTGTTAAAAAACTTGTTGACGGTATTAGGGCCGTATTTATAAACCTCTGCCAGGGGCCTACCAGGCTGCCAGTGTTTGGTTTGCGATTTGGGCAGCCCCCCAATGATTCAGTCTTGTAGGCTCCTAGCAAGCCCCCAGATGGCAGGTCCCTAAGAGCGCTGCTGGCAGAGCTTCATAAATACGACCCTTAGTCTTCAAGTACAATTTGTATAAACGACTTTACAAAAATCGTGCAAACAGAAAAAGGTTATCTTTTTCTCGAATCAACCATTACAAAACATGCTAACTCAGAAATATATGACATCAAATTGCATTTACACCGCGTGACTTGACGCCACAGAAGCTGATTCAGGTATCCATTGCGCAGGCGAACCTCTGTCATCTTTGGGATATCAACGCTGGCATCCCGGTCAACCTGATGACTACAACAACGCAGAAGACTGTGGAACAATTACACTAACAGCAGGACTGAATGATTATCCGTGTACGAGAAAAACTTACTTCATCTGTGAGCAGCGCGTCGTCTAATTTGCATTTAACTCCTAATCATGCTATGTATTAAAGAGGCATTTAATGAAGTCATTTCTGATCGTAATTCAAGTTAATTTTTGATCTTGATTCTTAGTAATTCATTTCAATCATTTCTGATATAGTATAATAGCTTGCTGTTAATTTTCAGTTCTTCATAAAGTATTCAGAATAGAAACAGTAGTGCACAAGTACATTTTTGTATAATTTGTAACGATTAGAATAAATATTGTAATATTATTGCAAATTTAAACCTGTGAATATTTCATCCATTGCTTGGCAACTTAACTGATATGAATTGACTGATATGAATTGACTGATATGAGACTGAACTGAGTGATATGAATTAGCGAGCTACAACAGCAAAAGAAAGTTCTCTGTTTCTCTGCAAGTATGAGTAATATTATGGTATTGAATAATGTATTTTATTAATACTTCAGCCACCCCATTAAACATTCTTCAGAGAAAAAAGCACACAAGATTAGAATACGCAAATTTTGAAGATTTGCAATTTTTGAAAGATAACACTTTTTAATGAAAATAGAAATTGTATCATATTTATTAGTGCTCTTGTTTACTCATGGCAAACAATTAAGCCAAAAATGTTGGCTTGGCAATGCAGGGATTTGAACGCCGGCTTTCTAATATCAGTCAGAGCGCTAATCACGCGGCTATCGACGCATACTCGAAGTGACAGTTATGTGTATATTTGTAAAGATATCCAAAATGTTCACCAATATGTGTACTTTGCTCCATTGTAGAAAAATATTTAGAGAAACTAGTGATGCTACAGACAAACTTAGACTTTCTGTACTAAGAGTAGTTCGAATTTTTTCTTTTGAGTCAGAACTACAATTTTTGTTTTTACCTTACCTATTTCTCAACTGCCATTTATTGGCACCTAAAGAACCTACCACGGCTTCTTGCGGTAACTATGTTGTTGTTGCTATTATTATTATTAATGATAATAATATAATAATAATAATAATAATAATAATAATAATAATAATAATAATAATAATAATAAATTCACGACTAAAGATGTAATATGTGATAGTATTGTAAAGATATATAATGTGATATTATTCCGACTTGAAAAAAAATAATCAGTTTGAAATAGGTGCCCACCTGAGGCGCAAGATAAAGAATATAGACAGTGTTGTGAAGTAGTTGGAGGAAGTTTCGACTTCGTCACTGATCATCGTGGACTTCGACAAGAAGGAAGATTGGTCTACTCACGTGGCGACATCGAGCGACGGGCGCGAAGAGGCAAGAAAGGATAAAAGGCTCTATAACGCTGTTATTGCAATAACGAGGAAAATGGTCTTGACCTAACGATAAATTGTAATAATTGATGATAGTTAATAACTGTGGCATTAATAATAAATTATAATTCATAGTATGAAAGAAAGCTGATTCTCATTTGCCATTACGTGCAATCCTTGAGTAGATATTTTAGAATTATTTTCAGATTCCTCGCCACTCCGTATGGATGGCAGATTGAGTAATTGGTTGCGGAGTAAGTAGTAACAATTATTTCATAAGAACCCGTCGATCGAACCAACGGGATTTAAATTTATTTGTAATATATCCGAAGACAGTAATAGATAATCAGGAATTTAAGTGTAACCTTTTCCTGGCGCCCAAATTATTTATAAATTCGGAAAGTGGTTAAGATTTACATTTACATTTAGTAATATTGACGTTTTAGTAAGTTGTTCTACGCTTAATGCAGGGTAATATGTAAGGCTTAATGCAGGTCGATCTAAAATGATACATTACTTTTCAGTTCTGATCTTTTATTTCTGGGCCTCTCACATTATTATGAGTGGATAATAAGGAGTTCGGTCACAAGCAAATGGAATGATTGCGTGAGTAGACTCAGGTCGTGTATTAGGCCGCACTAAGTTATAATATGGCGGCTTGAAGTTTCCTGTCGGAATAGCCAACTTATGAAACTAACTCTGATCAAGTCTCTCGCTTTTGTTTTGTTTGTTGTCTCATTCACAATCCTCGCGCGGTCTCGAGTCTTTTCCACTGTTCAATAATACATGTTTCTTTTTTCGGTAAAATTAAAAAGAGATGTTCATATATAAACAAATATTAACTCTGTGAATAATTATTAAGTTAATTAAGAATTATCATTATCAACTATTGCGAGCTTAAGAAGTGTTAAAAAGTGTCAAGTGCAAATGAAAAATACAACCTCAAAAGTTATCTGCTATCATACTTCTATGTTATTAATGCTTTTGAGATAGTATGATAACAGTTCCTTCACGTTTTGAAGTGGTAGCAATGAGTTTTATTGAACGCAAATAAATATCACAATTATTGAGTTAAATTAACGTGATGTACATGGTTGTTTTTAAAATTGATCTAATGGTGTTCCTAACTGATCCAGTTATGTCAATATCAATGCAAATGCATCCATTTATTTATCTGTTCAATTATTCATTAGCTTTTAAAAGTAAGTTAAAAAAATAATGAAAATCATCATTAGTGTAAGTAAAAGGCTTCAATAACATCACGTGTTACCAGGGCAGTCTTTGAATACGTGTTATCTTCAAAGTTCAATATTAAAGTATAGACCAGATGTTGTTGGGCTATCCATTATTTTCCAACTATAATTAAAATGAATTCAGAAAAAATAATAATAAATATAATATAATTAATTTAAAACAAAAAAGCTACTAAGGGACACTTAACAACAACAAATAATGAACTACTAACTGGCTAATTAACTTTATTATTATTATTATTATTATTATTATTACTAAGAAAACAACTGGAAATAATAAATAAAACTCAAAAAGCCTAGTACTACTAAATAAATAAATTGAACGATAAATACCAAATAACGAAAGAGCACCAAACGCAAAATGCAAACCTTTAGCAACACTCGTAAACTAACACAACTTCACTTGGATGGCTTTGAATGTTGGCGGAATCTACAGGAGTAGTCATTTGTTTCGTGCAAACTTAAATTTTTAAAAATGTCCCTACCGCTTGAAATTAATATATACAGGAGTATTTGTGAGACGATTGGCAACAACTTTTGCCAACATAAAACAAACAAGAAACTACCTAAATTGAAGTACTCGTCTTATGTTCTCATCCGACAGTGACATTTTCAAAAGTTGTCCGATGATTCGGCTTTTTAGCTGGCAAGCAGATTGACCTTGTCTGAGATGCGAAGTCTGACAAGTAAGCTCGCTTCCAATAGTCAGGCGTAGAAGAACAATTGCAAAACAATGGATTCTTGGGAAAACCAAACTCTCGAAAGAAGGAGAATATGATGAATTACATTGATAACGTTTTGTTGAAAGTCGAAAACACAACAAACAATTGTACGTACAATCAAGTTACGCCTTTGGAATAAAATTGCTCGATAACAAAGTTCATCGTCCACAAATAAAATGCATCTCATCCAGTAAGTGACGATGCAACACGAAAGTGATACAGTGAGTCAGGATTCAAGTATTCGTTGATATCCACTTATCATTACCGTGCCTACAAAACAATGAATTGAGAAGTTCATTTATAGAACTATTGAGAACGTTCTGTAAAAATGTTTAATTGAAATAGAGACCTGCTCCTCTTGCGATTGTCAGTGTTTACTTAACAGTTTGTTGCATCATGTGTTTAAATTGGGAGTATTATCATGTATATTATTAGAATAATAACTGAAGAGAGACATTACTGGACTCTTTATGGCTGAAGTAAACGAATATACGTATTTTCTTAAAAATATTTCATTATTCAAAAAATTAATATTTTTAAGCATAAGAAAGAATTTTCTCACATTTTCCAAGTTTTAGGCCTCCTAATGATAGAGATACGAATTTAAAATAACATAGGACTCTGATACTTGTTTTATATGCACATCTTTATTGGGAAATTTGCAGACATTTTTGAGAAAATGTCATTTGAGGTTTCTGAAAATGCGGAATTTCAAGCTCATTTTCACAGAGGAAGTTTCGAGAAACTTCCTTTAGAATCCAGCTGGTACTTTTACTCATAAATCAAATAATATAAAACATCCGTAATGTATTAACGATATTATTTAATAAAATGCAATTATGTATTTTTAAAACTAGGATATGTATTTATGTCATGTTATTCACTCCATTTAACACTACCCATGCAAAAAGTCCGAAGAAATATTTTGGAACCATTTTTGAGAAAATCGTATTTTCAAAATTGTTATTCTGGACTCAAAATTACGCGAAATCTACTAACATTAAAAAAATTTACTATATTGAATAAAGAACGAATTGTAGAGAAAACCAAATCCGCAGCACTGCCTCCTTAACCTAGTCTACGTCTCTAATTGCAGCATAGCTCTCCACCAATAGTCTCACAAAACACTGCACTTTTCACGTAGGCAGTAGATATCGGAGGCACGAGCTCTCGCACTCAGTTACCAACTTTCTGAAATGGATTACCAACAGACTCCCTGGCACTAGCATCCCCTTTTATATACTTGTTTTTTTTCAAATGTGGCATCTGTGGGTCGTATCTCCAAGATGGTATTCGACCCCCAACTTTGTGTCTTTCTTGGTCCTGCCGCAAGATGTCGCATGATCGCGACCGTATCAAGCAGGGCTGCAGATCGAACGACTCTAGCGGCATGACTGAGAATGAGGCAAAACGTCGTGCCGAATTCCATCTTGGAGATACTACTCAGAGATGCCACGTTAGAAAAAACCGAGTATAGTAGAGGCGATGTCACGCCTGTGACTCGCCTGAAAGCTCACCGTGATTTTGGATGCCATCTCTGGGCTGGTAAGCCCCGAAAGCGCGCGCCCCCCGTTTAAATGTCCCAACACATCTATAACGACACCTACTTTGTCTTTTTTTTCTTCTTAGCCGTTTGGTTGACCGTCAAGCGGATTTTATGACGCCCAATATCATCTACTCTTCTTTATTGATTCAAGTTCCAGGAGGTATCTGCCATCCAGCCATTGTCTTCTCTGTGTTGTCTCTCCTACCAGGTCGCGGCCGGCCTCTTTTCCTTCTTTCTTGCGGTTGCCAATTCAAAAGCTTCTTTGAAAGTCTATTGAGCTGCATCCTCTGCACGTGTCCGTTTTTTCCTAGGCATTTTTCCAACCGACAGAAGGTTATCCTTTACGTCCAGATGAGACATATTTGACCATACACTAGACCCCAAAACACTTTCATCTGGGGTCAGCAGAACGCGAGGCTCTCTGCGACAACACAGTACATGAGATACAAGGGACAATCATGATCAAGGCGAAATTCGAACCCGCGACCCATCGGACCGAAGCGCTGAGTCGGTACCTGCTCTTAGCCACCTCGGCCATCCAGATCGGCAACTAATTTCTCTTAAATTAATTAATGTAGTTAACTTGACAATTATCACAAGCACCCCACTGCTACTGTCTAGATATCAAACTTATCAGTACGGGTGGGCAGTATCATACTTTGCCTACCTAAGTAGAACGTGCATGCGTCGAGAATGCACAACGCGTGCTACTACTCTGACTTATTGCGGGGCTTTTTCTCAGAATACGCCGCGAAGCTATGCTACGTTCAAACGTACCTACTTAGAGAGGCAAGAGTGGGCGGCAAGAGACAAATCGGTTTAGGATATCAAACATTGGAACTGAGAATATATCTCGTGAAACGATAATGAAATGTTCATTTTATAATTCCAATTAAAACTACACACTAAAACTAAAAGGGTCAATTAAATTATATTACATAAGATATGTATCAAGCTAGTACATATTCTTTAGGGTAGGCAATGCCTTTCTTGATTAGCCCCAATAAGTCCTTGCGTGCGAATGTCCAAACCCGGCACCCGAAAAAATGAGTCAGGGACCACGCGATTATTCCATCCCCATTCTTTAGCCCTCTTTTCACCCTAATCACATACCCGTACATTACCACACAAGTCAGGAGCTTTTCACTAACGCAGGCTGCGGCTGTGCCCGATTCGGAAGATACCAGGAGGAGGAAAATCCCCGGAAGATGACATGTAATTCAGCACCAGACTTATGATCCAAAATTGGACGAACACCACCATCTCCTAGATTTTAATTTGCACTAGATTTCCGGGATTATCTCCTCATAATTATTGACACGATCGAAAAGGCGATATAATCAATCAGAAACTATATAACTCCGTTAATCATAATAGAGCCATATAACTACAGCTTTATGAAGTACAACTACAGGCAACAAAAAATTCCTGTTTTCATTTTTTTCCTGCCATATTTCCATTGTTCCTTGTTTTAGGACCCTTTTTAATATTTTAGGTTTCTATGTTTGCTCTCTCTCCTAATATTTTTGCGGTATTCTATATTTTTCACAATTCAATTAAGTTGTATAAATCTTTTATTTTACAAGGAGCTGAGATAATACGTTAGCATTTCCTTGAAAATGACAGTAGTCGCTGAAAAGATACATCTTCTAGATCCTGGCACTGTATCGGAGCCTCTAAACTTACGTAGTTGTGTCAACAGCAACATAAATTTAAGAGTACTGCAATTTTACCTGCTTATCTTCGGGCGCAGATGACCACTAACCCAGTGTCACAGGCTCCAGATTGAGAAACAATGGGTTATGATACTTATTATATTTTTAAAACGTTTTATTGTTGCATATGTAAACATATTCACGGATCAAATTATCGTTTAGTGGCCAACCTGTATTTCATTATTCAAAGGGATGTGACTACACTCCTTTGCATTCCTAGCTGCCCATTCGAAATGCAAAAGTTATTACCTCGTCGTACACTTAATAATATCACACGAAAGAAGAACTGTTTCTGGCAACACAAGACAAGCCAAGAAATGAAAACTCTTTGGGGAGACTATCAGGCTACGTTACGCATCTGATACAAACTACTCTCGGTCCTTGTGACACCGAAATACGAAACAGAGACCGAAAGCAGGCGCAACGAATATTCATGAGGCTGCTGTACGAGCGTGTATACCCCGGATGCTCCATGAGTTTGGTGGAAAAGGTTGCAAGGATAAAGTGCGATATTACGATCGAAGAGCAGACGTGCTTGCCATAGCGTTTACAGGGTTTGGAGACAATGATGTCAGATGGATAGCGGCATTACGCAACTTTTTACAAGCATTAACTAGGGCGGCACAGAAAGGTACAAACTTTCCCGTACTAGTTAGTGGCAATAACTTTAGTCCAGGATAGCTTTTCGGTTTAGCCGCAGCCATTTCCCAGCTGAGTCTTTTTTCACCTTAAGAACATTTTCTCGCGTTTTCTCAATTCTCCGGATAGTCTACAACATATAGAATTGGAAGGGAAAATATTTTAACCTTGAATGATCTGTCTATATTCATGTACTTGTAGCTAAGTATTTGTACCTTGTACCTATATAATTCACTTAATTTACATAAATATACGGAAATTTAAATGAAACATACTTGCATATTAATCTCCGATTTTGATGATACAATGTATATTAAGATTATTAGTCTTCTTTGAGCACACGTCATTGTAGTTACAATTTTTATAATAAAACAATGATGTGCATTTTGTTTACTCTCATGAGTTCTTATTTTTGTTCGTGAAGCTTAATAGCCACATTAAAAGAAGAATTACTGTCTTAAATTACACATTCTCGATTTGACTTCTCTGTAATCACCATCCTCATGAGACAAATTTTCATTAAAATTTCTCTTCGTCCAGGGAGACACATTTAGAATGTTCTTTAATAAAAGCTCGAATAATTAAATTCTTCAATTTTAATTTTATTTGTTTTACGGTATCGACAAATACAAATTATTTATGATAGTTTGAAAGCTAAGAAAATTATATGGGGGTATCCTACCACACCAGTGATTTCTTACCACCAATCGCCACTTCACTCCGCAAAAAGCTTTATTGTTTAATTAGTCCATAAAATATGGTGCTTAAAGAGACAAATGGCGGAAATTTTTTGATAATAATTTTGATATTTGATTCTATATAGTTTTGGTACCGCTGAACATCGCAAATATCAGCTTTGACAGCAAAAACTTTTTCCCGTTTTTAGACAACAAATGCTGAAACACTAACGACTTTTTATTTAGTTTCTTCAATCTCAAGAAAGCATCACAAAGCGAGCGGTTGAGTATTAACGAAAAAGGGGCCGGAAAATTATTTACAGCAGGAGTGGCGTCGAAAAATAATTTACGTGATCTTTATTACTCAGTACAATATATACTAATGTACTCTCTATTGAGGAGAATTTATACCATTGAGGATGAATGATATTCTTCTAAAGGTGAAGGTTAAATTAGTTTTTATATTTGAAGTTCCTCATGGTGATATTATGAACAGGAGAATTTATATATTATTATTTATATATTATTATTTAATCTATATATTATATATTATAGGTGATATTAGGAACACTAATTTTAATTCATACGAGATCGTTATAAATTCTCAGGGATACAAATTCTTAATGCCATATATGAGAAACATTTTTTTTCACAATCGTTGAGTGTCCTTCATAAACATTATCTAAAGGGGCTAACGTCTACTAAGTTTATGATAATGTAGCCTTTTATTTTTTAACTAGACAATATTTTTCTTAGAGATCGCCATTAATCGATGCAATCATTGTCAGACCCGTTAATTGAAAAAGTTACAGGCTTTCAGAAAATGTGTAGAGGATAATAAAAACGGAAGCAGTTATCAGATGAGAAGATTGTTGAAAAATATCTTGAGACAGAGAAGTTCGTGTAGAAGAAAATCAAACTTAAAAGGGCCCAAATCTACATTTAAAAAAAATCAATGGATGCGTAATACAAATCTGAGAAAACGATGAAATAATTTGTTCTTTCGTTTACTTTCTCGCTAGAGTTGAGAAAGGTATAAAATCTTGACAAAACAGAAGTGGTGCTGAAGCTCATGCTTTCTTGCAAAATTACAGGAAAAGTACTCCAATTTTCGAAAAATTGTACATGACCTTATTTCAAAATGTACCTTTAAGAAACAGATTTCATTCAAGGATCTCTTCAATAATTGTAGTTGTAGGAAGACGCCGAAAAAGTTTAAACTATTGCAATTTTCGAAAAATCAGTTTTCAAAAACATGGTACATACACCATTCTTTTATTCGTTCTTCACACTATCCAACAACAAAATTTAATAAAAAACAATGTAGCAGTTTTTGAAATATTCGGAAAATGTCCCAGGGGCTTCATCTCAAGTACCCACCAAAATTAGAATATTGATTATTGTGGATTAGTTATACATTTATATCGATTATTATTATATATTATATATAATTTAACGAAATAATTGCCAGATTAGGCGGAGCTGCAATATTCAGCACCCTAGATTTTGCATCAGCTTATTGGCAGATTGAATTGAAACCAGAATGTAGGAAGTACATTAGTTTCCGATTTGAAGGAAGGGTATATTCTTTTGCCAGACTTCCATTTGAATTGAAGAATTCGCGAGCGGCATGATTCGTTAGCAGATGATGTCCATTTCATGAAGCTGAAGATACCATCGTAATGTACGTGAACATTATGCTATTTCGCTAATTTGCAAAACCATTTGCGGGATCTGGAAGAACTTTTAAAGTCTTTAAAAGGTATAATTTAAAACTGAATATTGAGAAATGCAAATTTTGTCAAACTAAGTTTGAATTTATGGGTCATGAAATATCCGAGAATGGGATTAAAATGCTAGAAGATGAACGCGAAACTAATTCGAAATAACCTCCACCAAGGAATATTCGCGAGTTTAGGCGTTTATTTGGCATTGAAACTATAACGCGCAGTTCATAAAAAAATATATCCGAGTAAGGTTGCCTGTACATTTAATGAAAAGAGGGTAACAGGTGGATCTGGAGCCAACAATGCCAGGAGGCGTTCGATTAACTGCGCGAAGTCTTCAACAAAATATATGTAGTACTTTTATCGACGAATGTATCTGCAGACGGACAGCAGCGGGTTTGCATTAGGCGCAGTATTGTTTCAAGTCAGAGAGCATAACCAGCCACGTATAATCGCTCTCGATAGTCGAATTCTAAAATTGCCAGAACTTTAATACGGTACTACGTAACGTGAATCCCTTAGGGTGGTTTGGGCCACACAAGTTTAAGAACATTGTTGATGGGACGTCTTTCACCATCATTACTGATCACAGGGCCCTTGTGTTCTTGATGCAGAACCACACAAATAACGAGAGGGTTTTTCAGGGGACTTTGTGGTTAGAACAGTTCGAGTTTTGAAGTCTAACACTGCAGAGGAGCGAATTAATATATTACCGGACCCAACTTTGTGCGCTTCCCTTTGCTGTAGTTCTTCTGACCTATCGATTTCCACCATCCGTATCCTAATTCACACCTAAATTTATGAAAGCAGGGAACATCTCCATTTTGCTGCATTTCAACGTTCAATTCAACACACTTCATCATCATGGCTGTTCAAGGCACAAATCGAGATTATCAAGAGATCACCGAGGATTATCGGGAATAAGCGAAGGAAAAAGAATAGTCGAAGGATATTACATGGGCGATACGAGTGTGCAGCATCGACCGAAAGTCACGAGAAGACAGGATCATTCGCGAAGGAACTGAGAATGCGGCTATAGAGAGGACGAATCACCGAAACAAGTGTTCCAGGCGCTTATCAGGCGGGCGATCGAGGTCTCAGTCAGATCGTGCATTGTCGTCGCAGGAGCACAAATTGTTCTCAAAATTCTTTCCACTTTATATGGGGCCGTATAATATTTTGAAAGTATTAGATCAAGGAGCAGTCTTATTGGGAGACCAGGAACGGGAAATCGGTATATACAATTTGTATAATATTAAACCGTATATAGAATCAGCTAATGAGGGACTTTACTAGGGAAATATTAAGATAGGAACTTTCCTTTAGATAGATAATTAATAAGGCTAATTTACTTTAGGTATACGTTTTTTTAAATGTAGCAAGAAGGAAGATTGTTTAGGTTAAGATATATTCGTTTGTGATGTGAGAAAACTATAAGTGTAGCGAGGTGTAACTGTAGGTAGTGCAAGAAGAAAGTGATGTCACGTTTGAAGACAGCCTCACTACGTGTGCGCGGATGAACAAAGTGACGAGGACGCAGCGTCAGGTGCGATTGTGAAATCGAATTAGAGTCAAATAAATCGTGGACGATGCCAACAATATATTGACATCTTTGGTCAGGGGGTGTGACGGTCTATTAGACGCGTCAATGTTTATTTTCTTATTGCATGCGGAGACATGGATAAACGCCCTTGAAGGTGAATTAGTGAAATGTAAACCGTCGCAAATATTCACATAATCGAGCGAAGATTAAATAGACTATAGAACAACGACAAATAATTATATGGCAATATTGACGACAAAAAGTCACCAAGTTGTTCCGTTTCATAGGAAATATAATTCATAATAATGAAATATTATACATATGTTAAAGACCGTCAGATGTTGTAAAGGTTGACGAACAGAACTGTATTTATTTATTAAATAAAAACTAGTATTTTCAACGCCCAGACCACGGACAATATCGTTAATTGAGAACACTTTGTGGGAATTATGACAATACCGCGAGGTTTATTGAGTAACATAAATTTTAAAAAATTTTAAAAACGTAAGTAGGAAAACGAAAGAACGTCGTAATGAACAAGTCGTCCTTTGTTTTTAAAAACAACGTGGTCGGAAGATATAACTTCTTGAGACGCAGTCAGCCGAGTTACGAGGGGGATCGGTGGTTAAGCTGCGGATGATGGAAGTGTGTTGGAATTCGAACGTTGAAATGCAGCGGAAAATGGAGGATGTTCCTGTTTACAATTAGTGTGGATTAGGATATGGATGGTGGAGATCGATAGGTCGCAGAACTACAGCAAAGGGAAGTGTAACAAACATTTATTATTCTATTATTTCCAGATTATAACAAGGCCAAGAATGTCATTTTATTTTAAAAGGTATTGAGAGAACATGGCTATCCATACATTTATTAATGATTAAATTAATTGTTGTTTTAATAAATTGACAAAGTGCACTTGCTTAGTGATGAAAATTTCGGTTAGTGAAAGCAAAGACAATTAATATTAAATATTATTTGTCTATGCTAGGAGATTTTCGCCAACATTTCAGAAAAAAATAAAATAAAATAAAATTCAAAATGAAGTGTTTGATTTTAATTAGAAAACCTAAGAGTTATTATTTCCGACGATATTATCCCAGCAAAATACGAATATATTTGAATTATACCTCTTTAAGCAGTAATATAATTATTTTCGATTCCTTGCATACCAGGGTCCTTCACGTACTCACGACTTCAAAAACAATTGTTAGAATGGTGCTTCGCAACCCATGGGTAAATAATTACGTACGGGTTTATTTATTTGTGTAATTTCAGGAAGACATATTTAGAAGGGGTATACAAAAAATAAACTTGAGTATTTATTTTATTTGGTTGCAAGAGGTGGGAGTACAAATAAGTCTGTTACTGATCGTCATTTAAAAAAAATATTTATGTACAAAGAAACATAAAATACTTTCTGATAGGTGATGTATTTGTGGGATGGTATTTGAATTACGAAAAGGCAAATGTTTGAAGAAATATTCCGTTCAGATTTATGTATTTATTTACTTTCCTCGTCTGATTTCTGTTTTCGTCAGACGGTCCCGGAATATAGATCACAACTAAAGAACTGTTCTTCAGCCTTGTTCTCTAACCTAATATAAGGTAATTCCTCAGTTGGTTCAAAAAAAGTATGTCACAATATATTCTAAAACTTCATCCTACCCTTACATACTTTCAACCTGGATTTGCTCTTCGATAATTTCGTCCCCTATTTTTCAAGAGTTTAAAACTTTACAATCTGAGTCTGATTAGTGTTTACTTATACTTCTGCAATTGCTCTATTAATTGTTTTATAGGTAAATCTTCATAGATATTAAAAGGTGATTTTTACTTTCTATGTTTATACGAATAAGTTTTTAGTTTATAACAATAAGTTGATAATGACATTAATTTGAAATCGGTATATGCACTTAAGAACATAAATTTGAAGTCGAATGTGGATGAGCTTTCCATTCTCAGCATTCCCTCACCAGTTCCAGTTTTTGTCGTATTCAATTATTGATCTTCATTACGTTCTAGGTAATACCGTACATGGGGTTTCGGGGTATTATTAAACGTAAATTACGTAATAAGTGATACGGAAGAAAAGACATTAACTAACATGAATAACTTCAAAAAGGCATCACTAATTTGACAGTTCTGCCACGCGATTTACTTGTTGCACAACAATCGAGTATTGCCATCTCAATGGAAGTGTGTAGTGTCCTGGAGCAAAAATTGCTTCTGAAGTTTAATCAACGATGTATTTCGAGTGTCTTGGTTTAATTTCATCTACCTATTTAAAATCACTTGACATTAAAACATACGAAAAACACGATTTTCGAAATTTCTTAGTGTTTTCTGGTTGGACCTGAAAACAGATCATCAGTTCCCCACCAGGGGACAGACGCGTCGAATGGCACATACCTCCACAGTAGCACAGGAGGTGGTGACGGACGCACAGACACGCCATTACACAAATACTGTCATCCATGAAGCTGTACATATAAAACTAGTGGTGCTAAAATAGCACGTACTTTCTTCCCATATTTGCACGCAAAATTACGCGAAATTCTCGGGTAATTTACTTTATACTACTCACATTTTCCAAAAATGAACCATACTTCATGTTCATACTTCATGTACATGACCATATTTCAAAATTCGTATCTCTAAGAAATAGATTTTATTAGGGGGGAAATCTCTATCTTCATAATTGTAGTTGGAGTAATTGTAGTAATGTAAATAATTGTAGTAAGGAAGACGCCGAAAAAGGTTTCGAATTTTTTGCAATTTTCGAAAAATCAGAGGTTTCATCGAAAATGAGACCTGCGCCATTCTCTTAAATGTTCTGTACATAATCCAACAAAATTTAATAAAAAACGATGGAGCCGATTTCGGGAAAATTTTTTAAAATGTCCCAGACGCTTTATTTAAGTACCCCCAAAGTTACAATATCGGTTTCAAATTCAAGGGGCCATCAGTCAGATCGACTGGGGAATGTCAATTTTGGCGAAAATCGGCTGAATGTTTTAGCCGCTAACGTTCACAGACGGACGGAGAGAGATGAACGTTTTGCCGTCTTTCAATTTTTCGTTATCAAGGAACCACAAAACATGGATTCTGGCTACACCACGTGTTAGAGATTTTTAAAGAATTCATCAACAGGATGAATCTACTTTTTTTCTGAGTTAGCGGTAACGAGAAAGTAAGAGTGTGTGGATGCCAAAGTGTGTTTGGATATGATTTTGTTTATTATAATAAGGAAAAATATAAGTATATGGAGTGTTAATCATCACACAGTGATTACTATTGCAGTACTTAGTATGTTTGTAAAAGTATTATAAGGACTGATTTAGAAACTATTGAAAAATCCTTAAATATAAGAAGATATACGAATAATTTTCAATTGACTCGCAACATTTAGTGCGACTCTTTCGCAAATAAATACACTGATTAACTTACAACTATCCAAAAAACAAGTTATATGAAAAAGATAGGTATAATTTTGTTGTCCAAAATATCTCTCTCGTTAAGGTCACATAGTTTTTCTGAAAATTTTAGTCGTTTTCGTGCAATAGTGCATGCAATATTTGCAATTTAAAAATAACAAAAACAAGAATTTTCCAAAAAATGTTTCCAATTTTTTGTTTACACTTTTGGTAGACATAGTAACAAATGCACTCTATCCGATAACATAAACATCATATTGTTCTTTTAAAAAAAATTACAAAAATGTAATTTATTGACTTGTCTCGCGTCGGAAATATTTACACAGACAGCTCATCACTTTGTTTATAGCATGTACTCATAAATGTAATAATGTCATATAAAATTTCTCGAAAACTCAACAGTTTTCTGTAAAAATTAGCTCAAATTTCCGCATTTTCAGAAACGCTCAAACGACATTTTCTCAAAAACTGTTCAAAATTTTTTCTTCAGATTAGTCCAATGGATAGGATAGTAATTGCACTGTTTAATATGACGCAAAGTTCAATTTGCTGTATCCTTTTGTTCCAAAATTACAGAAATGTAATTTGTTTTGAAATGTCACTTACACCGTTAATATGCATTCCTATCAATTTGAATACATTATTACATTTGTGAGTGGTTAATTCAAATTATTTGAGATGAAGTGTTTTGAAATCTATAAAAATTCCTATGAAAAAGAGCCTCAAATGTCACATTTACAGTAATGCTAAATCGCAATTTTCTTCAAAACGCTTTGAAAATTTTCAATGAAAATTTCTATTTGAGACGATGTTTTACTCTTGTTTAATATTCCTGAAGTAATATTTCGGTTGTACTCTTAGGAAAACAAACAGTTGTGAAAAATGTAAACAAAAATGTGCTTTGAGCGACGATAGATAGCAGCTGGCTAGAGAATGAAGCAAGACCTTAAAGCCAGACCCCATCAAAGAAACTAGAAAACTTTACTACAAGAAAGTCTGTGCCATTCTGTAGCACCTCTAGTCCAAATTTTCGTTGTCACGACCCGGCAATGAGTGTTTCTGCAGAAAATACGTGCTTTCACTTGCAGAATTTCATAACTTTCTTTATACTACATTATAATTACTCCATATATATATATATATATATATATATATATATATATATATATACACTAAATATTTTGAAAAATACAAGAAAATCAGGGCACCAAGCATGAATACCGCAGTAACGAACGGTGCAGGAAGGAGCTTGTGCGGAGAGCTTCGGGAGACCGTTGAGAGCTTCGGGTCATTTATCTCGAGAGACAGAAGGCGTTGGTCTCCTTTCGAAAAGGAGCGAAATGAACATTCAGCCACGCGAAATGCCTTGAGGAGCACTCAGCTCCCACTTCATCACAAATCCTTTCATCAATGCAGAACGTTGTAAGTTGGCACGCAGAAAATGGGTTGGTTGGAAGGATAACTGTGTAATTTTATTCACATTTCATTCTATTCGAAAATTTACAGAACTTTTACTAAAAAAATTGGGTTTTGCTAAATACAAGTCGGTGCGTCTATTTAAATGACAGAAGTTTTACTACAAATGGGAAATATTTTAATTATAATAGAATTTAAATCAGTCTGCAAATTTGTTTTGTATACGTATTCGTATTTTTTATACCGTCTAGTGGCATAGGTAAAAATACATTTCATCAGAAGTTTGAGTATAGAAGTTATACTTCTAGTAATAACAGAAAGTAATTCTTTTAACAGAAATATCAAGTAGCATGGTAATAATAGATTAAAAACTACAATAATTTTTTAACAAAAATAAATTCGTAAATTAAACTGTATGTTTATTCACTGCCGTTAAGCCAAAAATCAAGAGACGCAAGACAATAATCCTGCGAATCTATCCGTCTCCGTCAATACGTTAACTGGATTTAATAAATTCACATTCAATTGTGTATGTTATGTATTATTTACACTCTTGATCTGGGCTGTCGGGTGACGGCGCGTCGAAGGCTGGGGTGCCGACGTTTCGACCGACATATCCTGGTCCTCTTCAGGGCTGTACTGTCCAGTCTTCGACGTGGCGACAACCCGACAGCCCAGATCATGACTCTGGCTGCGGAAGCCTATGATACTATTTACACTCGTACTCATTACTAAGCAAGTCGGAAGATGTAGTTGAATTTTTCGCAGTTTTCTCGCCTTGTTTTTCGCTTAATTGCATAGTAACACAACTGTTTTGCACAGCTATATATATTTCATACGCTCATAACACTTCTATGATCAGCACAGCAGCGTTTTGTAGTACTCATCGGACTTAATTTTATTTGAGAATAGATCAGACACTCCTGAGAATATACGAATTTTATCTGTAATATACCTGCGAGCGAACATGTTTCGCTTACCTTGCTGCTGTTGAAATATTTGAATCTTTAGTCTATTTAAAATTTCAAGTTTGTGACCATAATATCATCTAACGTCGGAATATCTAATAATTATGAATTCATGTATGTTCCGACTAATAAGTTAAAAAAATTGCTGCTTATAAAGCGTATTACATATTCCCTTGAGTGTGAATAATGAAATTCAGCACTCAAAACAATTCTTTACTTTACGTAATAACATTCGATAGCCAATTTTACGTCCTCGTATTTCAAAATAAATTAGTGCAGTATTAGGTAGATCACATAACACACTCAGGTGTGAATGGATAACTATTCATTCTTGTTAAACATTTCTGTGCCTCTACTAGTTCTGTACTAATAATAAACAAATGTACGGAAGGTACGACGTAGCGAATTCTAGAGAAATCAATTTAAGCCAAAATGTCGGTAGCCAACACTTGTATTTTCAATTTAATTAATTACATTAAATTAGTTTAATTGATCTCGTGTCAAGAAATGAATAAAACAAACTTAAATGAGAGATACAATACGGCAGTTTAATGATTCTGAGTGCTTTAATTGATTTCGTGATGTAGGGTTTTAATCAAGGATATTCTATTTACCGTTAGCTGGTGGTCAATGTCCAAAACTCTCCACGTTTCCGCAGACCCTTAGAAATGACATGAACGTTCACGCACAAACCGCGTGGGTTGATAGGGCGCGTCTGCGAGAGCAATTAGCCGCGCGACGCCCCCCTGAGCATGGGCTCGGGGGAAAGTGGAGTGGGGAGAGGGAGGGGGGCAAGCAGGGGGAAGAAAAAGGGGAGGAACAAGGGCAGAAAAAAGGGCAGGGGAACGAGGCGAGGGGAAAGGGGCAGGAGAAAAAGGGGGGAAGAGAACAGAGGCGAGAGAACAAGAGGCGAAAGAAAAAGAGAGCAAAAAGAAAAAAGGGGCAGAGAACAAGGCGAGAGAACAAGAGGCAGAGAACAAGAGGCAGAGAAACAAGAGGCAGAGAACAAGAGTAGAGAGAACAAAGAGAAGACAAGAGGTAAGAGAACAAGAGAGTAAGAGAACAAGAAGTAAGAGAACAAGAGATAAGAGAACAAGAGAGGTAAGAGAAGGAGAACAAAGAGTAAGAGAACAAGAGTAAGATAGCAAGTGAGCAAGTGAGCGGGAGCAAGTGAGCGGAGAGCGAGAGAACAAGAGCGAGAGGCGAGAGAGCAAGAGAGCGAGAGAACAAGGAACAAGAGTAGAGAACAAGAGGTAGAGGAGAACAAAGTAAGAGAGACAGAGGTAGAGAACAAGAGTAAGAGGAACAGAGAGAGTAGAGAACAAGAGGTAAGAGAACAAAGAGAGTGAGAACAAGAGTAAGAGAGACAAGAGAGTAAGAGAACAGAGTAAGAGACAAGAGTAGAGAACAAGAGGTAAGAGAACAAGAGGAGACAAGAGAGCAGAGGCAAGTGAGCGAGAGCAAGTGAGGCGAGAGCAGAGAAGGGAGAACAAGAGAGCGAGAGGCAAGAGAGCGAGGAGCAAGAGGCGAGAGAGCAGAGAGCGAGAGCGAGAGCAAGAGGCGAGAGGCAAGAGAGCGAGAGGCAAGAGGCGAGAGGAGAGAGGCAGAGAGGCAGAGTGAGCGGAGGCAAGTGGGCGAGGAGGCAGAGTGAGCGGAGAGCAGAGTGAGCGAGAGCAGAGTGAGCAGGAGCAAGGAGCGAGAGGCAAGTGGCGAGAGAGCAGAGTGAGGCGAGGAGAGCAGGTGAGCGAGAGAGCAGTGAGCGAGAGGCAAGTGAGCGAGGCAGGAGCGAGGCAGTGAGCAGGGAGGCAAGTGGGAGCAAGTGAGCGAGGCAGGTGAGGCAGGCAAGTGAGCGAGAGAGCAGAGAGCAGGAGAGCAAGAGCGAGAGAGGCGAGGCGAGTTGGAGCGAGATAGAGGAGACAGATGAGGGGTGATAGGGCGAGAGGTGGAGAGAGGAGAGAGAGAGAGAGAGGAGGGAGAGAGAGAGAAATGCAATGAGACATAAGAGGTGAGTATTCAGAGAAAAATCAGTAGCATGAAACAGAGCAGCGAGGGAGACGATGACAGCGGAAAAACCGAAGAGTGCAGCAGAAGAGACTGGTTCACTGGCAATTTGTAGTATATAGGTTGGAGTATATTGGAAACTTGCATTTCCTTTGTAGGTAGCATTTAGTTATACATTGAACGAGACAGGATGGAGGGTTTTAAGAGTTCTATTAATAATTAACACTGCGTTTAGTCTCAGAAACAATATAATCAGAATCAATCATTGGATCTTATATTAGATCAGCAAATATTAGTCAGTGTCAGTCTTTTCACATTTCACTAACTGAAACTGTTTTATACTTTAATTTTATTTCAAAATGTTATGTGTATTCGAGCATATCTTATTCAAATTGAATGATAAAAAGAATAAATGTAAAACTGTCTAATCCTTGCTTTGGACTCCTCCTTGTTCTTCATTTCATGTACTCGATCTTCTATGAATCTTCTATCGATCAGAAATTCCAGGTGAGAAATGCACTGTTGGTGTTTGATCAAGCTATTTGAATACTAACAGGAGGTAACGACCTCATAAATATCAATTGTCAACTTTTGTTGTAATATTCGTTTAGTTACTCATTATTTTATACAGTTAAATATCAATTTATCAACTTTTGTTGTAATATCGTTTAGTTACTCATTATTTCTACCAGGGAGAAGCTCATAATTTAACAAAATGATATTTATGATATGGATGGTAAAAGTGTTATTGTATTTGGAGTATATTGGATATATCAAGTTGCGCAATCCTACGAGCAAAATAAAATCATTTACCACGTGTGACATACAGTATTTTTTTACACAGCCATGATTGACTTTCATTTTTAAATTAAGTATACAATCCTTTGATACAATAAGGTCAGTAGTAGATGATACCAGAGTAAATTGTTTTGTGTTCTTGTTGCATTGACAGATTTTTCTAGGCCTTGGCTTCGTCTCACTTTAGCACTAGCGCTAATACTAAACTTTATCACGCTATACATGAATGAGCCGCTTTACTAATGCTGCAACAAAATGTTTATCCTTACAAATGTATCCTATGTTCTTTGTTCTACCTCTAAGTTAAAGTTGGTCATTTAATTTATCAATGTTCACAAACTTTACATTCTTAGCTTTGGGAAGGCCTAATATGTATGGAGGTCATCTTTGTTTAACGTATTCGTTTATGCAGATATTCGATGAGGTTACTTCTCTTAGAATTCCTTAGACGTGTTCAGAGACTAAGTTCGAATGTCATTCTCATACGACTTTGGCCAGAATCTATAGCAAATTAGTCATTTTCTACCCGCAGAACTATATTTTTTAGTATTTTTATTTTTAACAATTTTTCTGATACAGCCCATAGCCACTTTGTTTGCTACATAATGTATACAAAATGCAGAAAAAGTAGGGGAAGACCCACTGGGCCTCTACAAGAAACCGGGTTTAAAAGCAGGATTGCGTAGTTTATGGAATGGGTAGATAACGGTTTATGATATGGAGAAAGGTAGGAGTAGGAGGATGAATTATCTTGGGAATCGGGACGATGCGGTTTAGATGAGGATGAGGGTTTTCTAGTGGAAAGTGCTTGGACGGGAAAGGTTATGAAGCTTTTGTAGAATCTTCGGAGGCGGCAGGGCTGGACTGTAGGAATTTTAAATCTTTTTGACTTTGAGCGTTAGATATCTACCATGGGGCAGTGGGAGGACATTATTTGTATTTTGGGATGTGCTTTATTGTTCAAGGCCGGAGCCCAGATTGGTTCAGTACGTGATTGCAGGACGGACTAGCGGATTTATAAGTGTATGGTGGTTTTGAGGTTGGGGATGACATTCTATTAAAAAGGGGATAGAGTTGACGGCTGCTCTGATCAGAGTTTTCAGAGTTTTATATCAATCTGGCGAATACCGGAACAGCATTATCACAAACGGACACGGACTATCTGAGATATTCCTCCCTTTTCCTCGTTTTACTTTTTTCCCATACTACACGTACATGCTCTACACGGAGTTAGAGCAGGAACTCAGTCATATCTCGGAGCTCTCCTGACGGTGCCTCGGAGGAAACCTAGTGAGGGAATTCTCCAAGCTGGCGCCAGATCTCACCATACCATGAGAACATCCACCTTCTGCCAAAAAGCTTTCACTCCCCTAATGGGCCCATTAACCATAGCAGTTGTTGAGCCGCATAAAAAATTAATTAATGAATCCATCCACGGTTAAAAAGAACTTCTCCAAGATGAGATGAGCGCAACACAGTCGATAAATACCAAAAACACAGAGAACTAAAAAAATCTGCCAGAGGCATGGAATGACATAGAAAGTACAAAGAGGAGAAAAAAACAGCGATAAGCATGAGAAAGAAAAAGCGCACCCCAATGGCGAAAAGAACCCGAGAATGAGAGACGCGTGGGGACGCGTTGTCACCTTCCGCCTCAGGTTGGCCACGCCCCTAAAGGGCTTGGACGCCAGGCATTGTCCTCGTCGAGGCCGTGTTTATCGAGCGGGGTTTTACGCCTTGCGCAGATAACTCTGCGGAGTCATGCATTCCTTTCCTAGAGGAACTAAAAGGATTTTATCTTGTTTACAAACGTTGTTTTCCCAATCCTATTGAACAAAACAATATACACACCTTGCTAAAATTTTGTATTTCATATACCAGAATGGGGAAAGGGGAACCCCTTTATTTTATTTCCATTTAAGGCTCAAAAATGAAACATGAGGAAATTTAATGTTTATTTTTTCCTACATTTACTCAGAATGGTTAAAGAAAAATACGTGTAACAAATATTAAACTCACATTATTTTGATATACGTAGCTATGACTCAAAGTTGATTTAAAAATATCTCAAGTATTTGCCTTCAAGCAGTCAAAAAAATGAATAGATAAATTATGGGCTACAACTGCACAGATGTTCTTGTAAACATGAAACAAATATAAAATATAATGAATATTGCAAATTACGTGGATCTAATATTTCACCCATCGTGTCCAAAGTGTATATAATACACTGGTTGCAACACAGAACACCATGTCTTCTAAAAACAAAAGTAAAATTGCCCCTTTTGTCCGTACAGAGGCCAATAATGAGCATTGAAACACTAAAACTACTTTTAAAACGGTCAATAATAATTATTGACTTATCAAGTTTTGAAGTTCTTTAAAAATGTCATCTCTCATTAATGAAATTTATTAAATATAAGAACTTTAAAATTTGTAGAATATATTAGAGAAAATTTTTATGACCACCAATAACAGCTTTATTTTCTCACAATTTATAATGAAAGATATTGTAGTTAAAAAAAGTGATTTCTAAGAAAATATCCAATTTCAGGCTCTCTAACTGTATAATTGAGGGTTGTTTCAGAGTCCCACAAAAACCTTTATCAAATGGAAACTTGTAATTTAAAATCAAAGTTTTTTTTGTAAATAACTTAGAGTTTTTGAAAATATACCATTTATTTCATTTAAGCTTTCAGATAAAGAAACTTCCTTAGACTTGTAATGAAGTTTTGGATACACGCTTCGCTATTTTATTTCCTTCCTAAATAAACAAAGAGATATTGACGGGCCCATGTATAACAACTAGATTTAGGATTTGTGTATTGTATCCATGAAAATGTGTAACTAGTAGGGAATTTGTAAATCTGTATTTGTAACTGTTTCGCAATGACTTAGCTTTTTATAATGGACCTAAAAAATAATTTAAAAGAGATATTGTTTTCAGTCACAGCGACTATTTTTAATGACCAGCTTCACGCCGGAAGTATACTGTTAAATTTCTGCCCGACGAAAAACGAGCGCAAGATTGTTGAAACGCACCTGTCGCAATACCGTCGGAAACAGTAGAAATCAGATGATGTATTAATAAAAAAATAATTGAACAAGTATTTTTTAAGTATCTCTTTTCCCGGAAATGGATGACCATCTCCATCATTCCCAAAACCCAAACAGAAAAGGAAACTGTTTCTGTTCAAAAAATTTTTTTAATATGACTTACCCCAAATATCGATTCTGCTTAAGAAATATGGTTCTGGTAATAAAACTATAAGATATTTAAAGGCCTCAGAAAATGAAAGGAATGAAACAAAATACTGAATTTGTAATATAAACTCTGAAATAATATTAAACTGTTAAAACAGAGCGATGGCTAGTATCACGCCATGAAGTAAACACTTAAAATAAATAAAAAATTGAAACAAGCACTCAATTATTTAAATAAAATGCAATTATTTAAATTACAGCTTTATAAAATGTAAAATGAAAAGATGGCTGCTTTTAAAATATTCTAGAAACAGAGAAATTAATTGTCCTGTAGAAAACCCCGTGAACCTAGGGACTGAATAAGAGCATACTCGACCAGGAAGCCCTCCCCCCCCCACACACACCATTTCTCCGGTTAAGAAGTTCATTTTTTTTGCAGCTGAAAAACGTTTTTTTCACTATTAATTTCTAGTTGCATGTTTTCATAGACGTTAATTGCAATGACAAAAAAAATTAAGATACTTTGAACCCAAACATACTGCCCCATTTGAAATCATTGTAGATCTCCTCCTCTGCCTGAATTAGTTGTTCAAAAATTCCCATTAGACTGTAATATAATAAAGAAATTAAAATTATAAAATATTTTTTTCAAAATATAATAAACTTTTTTAAATTCACAATGCAAGACTATTAAACAGTGAAAAGTTTAAAAAATTATTTTTCCTTCAAATTTTTGAAATGCCCATGGTAACCCCTTTTTGGATGTGGATGGTTTATCACGGGGAAATATTAAATCTAGGAAATACTATAAACCCAATATATCGTAGTAAACAGGATAGGCTCAACAAGCCAAAGGGAAATTGATGAAAATGCGATCGTTTAGGAAACACGGGAAAATATTAATACGAATGATTGAAGGGAGACAGAACACAAAATGTTTTGTTTAGTAGGAAAGGACACGTGAGAAAATCCGTGGAATAAGTAATCTACGAAAGAATTAGGAAAGGAAGTCAAGGAATAAATGAGTAAACAGGGACGGACAAAACGAACAACCAATCGGATAAGAGCTCATGCGAGAAATGAAATGTACTGCGCATCATAGCGGAAGAAAAAAACCGAGGGGGAGATAGTTGAACAGCATAATATGAACAAGAGAAGGGAGAACTGATCCGGCGTTGATGGAAACAGATCGCAGAGAGAACGGATCGGTGCTGATAGTATGCAGATCGAAAGAGAGGGGGGCTCGCGATGTGGTGTTTTTAAATTTTTCAAAGATAGCAGATCGAAACAACGTGACTAGGTGGAGTATTTATATCAGGGAATTAAAGTCAGTAATGAAGGAAAATTACATGTATGGTGTCATGGACACAAAGGAGTTACAAAACATAGAAAAAGGGTTTTTGGGATGAACAATTATCAGTGAAGAAGGCAAAAACTTCATACAAGAAATTAAAAGGGGAACACTTTGGTTGAAATTTTCGAATTATTAATGTAAGATGATCAGTTTTCATAACAAAAAATTTTAAATATCATTTTTTAGAATAATTATGAGGAGAAGGCGAGCATGCAAACAAAGGGAATCAATATAACCAATTGTTGTGTCAACCAAGTATTTGTTTATTTTTTTTGTTTGTTTGTTTTGTTATTCATTTACAGCAAAGGTGATATTGTTAAACTGGAACCAACCAACAGGAGCAGGGAATATCATAATTTTTCCCTGTAATAAATACCAGTGGTGGTTTATAATTGTAATATTTTGTTTTAACATTGCTTTAAAGACAGTCCGTCAAAACCTATGATAATATAAATTTACCTGACACACTAAACCCTATATAAATATAATGGGAAAAATATATACTAATTTTCTTATTAGAATAATATATCATGGGGAAAAGAGCAGTTATGTTATGAAAAACAAAATGAAAATTTCCCAAATTTGATTATTTATTATTATTATTATTATTATTATTATTATTATTACTATTATTATTATTATTATATTATTATTTTTTTTTCTCGGGGTTTTCACCGGGTTCAGTTTGAGGGTCTCTAGGTATCCCACTTTCCCTAAGTTTGCATATTGAGGACTGTGAGCAACCCGGCAGGTTTCAAGAATGGCTGACTTTAGAGCTTTTGGGATAATTTTGTGAGGAGGAAGACCTACTTTTCTAAATAATACTAGATTTTTTTAAACCCAGACCTATAGCTGTTATTACAATTGGTATAGTTTCAACAGACTCAAGTTTGTATATTTCTTATATTCTATTGATGGGGAATGTATTTGGGGATTTTTCAGTTTCTGCCTTATTGATGTTGTGATCTGGGGAGTGAACATCAATGATGAATCTTTCTTTCCACGTTATGTAGAAGCTGGTTTATTTCCCGGATCGTTTTATCAGTATGTATTAAGTCGTAAACTTTTTGAACTTTTTACCATGTCTATGACGGATTTGGTTTTTTATTCATAATAAGGATGATTTTTCTTCGGGCAGTAGAGCATGTTTGTTTCAGTGCGTGTACAATATTTGCAGTGAGGTTGTGCGATGTAGATATCGTGTTGGCGAGGTTTTGGGACCAGCATTTAGATGGTCTATTGTGTCTGATGATCGATGACATACTCGCATTCGTCATTAACTTCTAGTTTTTCAATAAATATTTTTTGTTATTTGTTGAAATAACTTTGTCCTGAATTTCTTGAATGAAACCCTCAGTCTCTCTAAATGAGCCCCATCTCTGAGACATCACATGAGGCGTCGTACCGTATTTTCTAGAGCATGGGAAATCTACCATGGAGGTTTGGACTTCCCAAAATGTAATCTTTCCTTCACTGACGTGATATCAGGGGAGTCTGCATTGTTGCTCAGATTTAAGGAAGTATAGCCTTTCACATACTACTACTGCTTTATGTAGAGGGGAAGTTCAGATTGACAGTTAGTATTTTAGACTTGTTATTCAGGTTGCATAATCCTTTCAGATATAGTAGACCACGACCCCAGTTTTCTAGGAATGTAGTGCGTTCAATTGCTGATTTAGGTGATGCATTCTGAACGTAGTGAGATTGTGCATACCATTCTGTTTTGGTTATCAAGATCCGTTTGTGACCAACTGACTATTCCAAAGGAATGTCACACAGGGGCGTTCCCGAAATTTATAGCTTTACTTTATTCTTTGAAATCAGCTCTGTTTCTGGATTTTCGAAGACGGAGTCAAACATATTTCTAGCTGCTGCTTGTTCTTCTGTGATTAATCATTATATTTGGTTAAACCTAAATACTTGTAATTGCCATGTGGGTGTAATTGTTCATTAGACTAAACTCTCCAAACAGTTTATGTGGTTTAGATTCAACTTTCCTCCTTTTATTCAAGGGGGACACTTGTCTGTTCCAAAAATCATGTGTATGTATTGGCTGAATTGTGATTTATCTCCAACTGTCTGTTAACTCATTCCTGTCTTTGCAAATATTAAGTCGTCCATGTAGAACAGGTGGCTAACGATGTGAAAGGTTTTTCATCCGGATTTGCAACCCAGACCAGATTGATTAAGCATATACGACAAAGATTAATTTCTAACAAACCAAAGTGGACTTAATGAGTCCTGAAAATACCGCACCGGATGGGATTTGTTTTGATATTTTTTATTATCTGTTTTCAACTCCAATTGAGTAAGCCCAAATTTATCATTAGATTTTAAATAGCTCAATAATTTTGGATGAATTTATAAATTTCAGTACAAGAGCCAATCAAACTATTTTTAAATTTATTATATTATTATTATCAATCATCATCACATTTAACTTATTTCACTGTGCATCTCGGTTACCATGAACAAGATATACACGTTCCAACTTCATAATCAGCACTGGGTCAACCATATGTTCAGAAACTTCCCACGATGTTACATGTGTCCAGTATGACAATCTTTCATCTGGATATAACCCTTCTTCAGTTGCAGTTCAGCTAGGCATCATGTGGAACTTAGAATTTCACCAGTAGGCCTTTGGTACAATCGTCACCATTTCCACGTCCTCCACATTTCCTTTATCTCATTTGCCCGAGGTTGATATTTTAGAATTTTTCACCCTTTTTTTTGGATGTTGTAGCTAGGACTGCGAATCAATCAGATACACCTTTTATTTCTTTTCATGCCTACAATGTCCGTTTATTAGATGATACAGACCCATCTGTTATTATGGACCTGTTCCAGTACATTTTGTGATTATTTGTGTCAATGACTGTGCGGGGTTACTTATAGATGGTGTCGTTACCGTCAAAGGTTATTGTGGTAAATTGCTTTATAAACCACTTTACAAACGTCGTCATGTCGTTTTTTATATTCTGAGGATGTGAAGCTGCATCCATGATAATGTGGCTAATTTTCTGTTCTCCATATAGCCGACATTTGTCATCACGAACGTTATTGTCTTTCAGGATAAATTTAGTAGTTTTAGTTGATACCACTGGTCCTGAATAGTACCATGAAACCCTCTGTTTCAGCAAAAGTTTTCCAGCACAGCCATTTAATTGACGACTTACGGTCCACGCCCCCCTCATCTGGTATGGGTAGCGTCCGAAGGTTTCTTTCAGTTGCTGATTTTCATCTCATTGGTCTGTATTTGCTTTTGTAGGTTCATTGTTTCATCAGACAAATTCAATGGGGTAATTTTCCGGTCAATGTATGTTAAACCGAGTATCTTGTCATTATTTTTGAGTACTGACGCAGTCTCTCCAGTTGTTGTATGGAGATTCACAATTCTATGAACTCTTCCTCCTAAAGACCTAGGTAGGTGGAATCTCTCAACTGCCTTTTAGGGGGTGACATCTAAATCTTTCAAAGTACTCTCAGTTTGTTTAAATGCCATCTAGTTCAGTTTGTGTCCATCTGATTTCCAAAACTGTAGTAAGCACTGGAATTACATAGTATTTATAGCCTAATTTTTTCCAGCACTGAGTTTTTATTTATTTATTTATTTTAGTCAAAAAAGTTAAAACTGGGATGACGTCCTATGGGGAAAAGGAATTGTGTGACATTTTTCAAAATTCTGTGATCCCTACACCAAGTCCCTATACTACTTAAATTTTTAATTTTGAAAGGGAAAAAAACTCCCATGTAGTAAAAACTATTTTCAAAATAAATAACAATACATTTTGAATTTTGAAAGGAGAAAATTTGAAAGGGAGTTTAGTTTTCAGCATTTTTCTCAGACGTGTATTAAATTCCTGGTAATGTTAGATTTTGTAATTTTTGGTCAACATTAAATCTTTTTAAATATCCAAGATATTTGTAATATTCCTCAGGGTTCATGGATGAATTGTTCGTGTTGCATTCCCTTTTCCAAGGGTGTAATGCATCTGATGTTGCCACTTTCCTTTCCAGTGCATTTAGTTTAATTTCTCGACTAAAATGCATTCCAATATCATTGCTAAATTTAGATGTCACAAATGATTGCTTTATTATTTATTATTATTTTTATTATTATTTTTTTATTATTATTATTTTTGAAGGGGTGATGGAAGGGGTGAACTATTACAGATTCCCGGGGCGTCCTATATGGGCACAAATATCAAATAAAATCGTTCTGCGTATTTATTTGATTGAAAGGGAGATAGTGTCACCCCAAGGCTGTCGGCCTCACCAACAATAGTCTGCGGTGGGCTACGCCCGTTCGAAGTTGTTAAATAACTGGGGCGTCCTTACACACACCCACACACCACACACCACACCAAAACACCCCACACACACACACACACACACAACACACACACACACACACGTGTGTTTTGTTCCGAACTCCCAAAGGATATGAGAGCTTGGCTTAGTAAAGAAGTGTTTAATTTTAAAATCAAAAGAACCCTGAAATTAAATAATATACTTCTTTTCAATTATATAGAAGGTCAAGAGCCAACAAAGTTTGATTACTTTATATAGAATGCATGAAGAAATGCAGACTTTTGTTTCATGAAACATCAAGATTTAAAAATTAAAGATATTTTATTTTCTTTCTTTTGTCTTGTTTTCAAATAATCAAAGAAAAAAGTTCTGTTTTCCAGTTCTACTGTTTTTTCATGAGTATTCAGTAAAGATTCCAAAATCTGAGTCACACAGACTTCTGAATTGGGGGTGAATCTACAAAACCCCGCGTAAATAAATTTCTCCGATGGTGAGCTCTGGGTTTTCTGCCTTTTTCCTTGTCGGAAGCCGCTGGGTTGAGTGCTAATGTGTCGACAAAGCTGATGTTTCATAAAGGTTTGTGAGCGGGGTGTGAATGTTTGTGTCAACAAGCACAGGGAGCTACAGGGGAAAAGAAGAAGGACAGGGTAACCAACTGCTAACCAACCAAATGCATAAAATTTTAAAATACATTAAAAATGTAAAAAATAACCACTGAATATTTAAAAAACATACGTAATTTTAAAAAAAAAAAGATTTATCGAATTACGCTATGTATTAATATTTTAGGGATTACTCTTCTCGTTTAGTGCATTTACACCTATTGCACCAGTTCGATTAAATTCAAAGAAGGAATTTGAGCACTTTTTAAAGACAACATATTTACGTATGTTATGAAAAATTTACTGAACTTTACCAAAATTAGGGGAAAAGATTATTTAAAAATAAAGAACTGATTTAAAAAAGTAATATTGAAAAAAATTTAAAAAAATTTCAGAAATAAATATTGTAGTTGTAGAGGTCAAATATTTTATTTTCTGTATACATACGTATATAGGGGTAATTTAATATAACTAGTATAAAAAGTTATTAATGCTATGAAAATTTTATTTAGATTGCAACGGGAAAAACTCTTTGTTTTTTTCGTTGATACAGGAAAAAAATGATCTATTTTCAAAATGTCGTCGTATCTGTCCATTTCTAGATACTACTATGCATAAACACACACAAGATTTTTTAAAAATTTAAGAACCCATGTTCATTTGGGTCTAGTGGGAAACTTGAATTTTGAAACATCGTTAATATCTAGGGGCTTAACATGAAGTAACTGGACATTTTAAATTTTCTCAAAAATTTCCCAAAATTTTTTTAAATATCTTATAAGAACAGAGTAAAATAATATAAAATGCTTGTAAAACAGAGTAAGAATAGAGTCAAGGTGGCATAGGGCCCAAATTTTTGGTTAACTCGAACTTTCGGAAATGCAGAAGTGAATTTTTTCAATCTTTCACAACTATAAAAATTTAATCTTCCCAATGAAATTTATAGTTCATAAAAAGATTTTCATTAGTCATGACATTTAAAAAAATTAGTACTTTTCGTGCAGTAGTACGTGAAACATCTGCAATTTTAAAAGAACAAGATTGAAGATGACTTAATGCTATTGCTCTATTCTTTTGTTGTTTTTTCAAAAATTACCAAAAAGTAATTTTTTACTTGCCTCCCGTCGTAATATTTCGAAAGACGACTTTACGTTATTACATTAATGAGGGCATCTGCCTAAATAATGTCAAAAAAAATTTCGAAAATCAACAGTTTTCGTTAAAATGAAATCAAATTCCAATTCAGAAACGCTCAAACGCCCTTTTCTCAAAAATGGCTAGATGTTTTTCAAATTTATCCCAAAGGATAGCGCTAACTGCACTGTTTAATATGACGTTAATTCAATTTATATATTCTTTTCTTTTTCAAAAATTAAACAAATGTAATTTTTAATATCTCTCCCCTTAATATGCACATTTCAGCGATTTGTATACATTATTGCAATTCTGAGTAAAAGTGCTTAAAGTGACTTCAAATGAAGATTTGAAACACAATAGATTCCTGAGAAAGTCTTAAATTTTGCATTTAGTAATCTTAATCGCCGTTTTCTTGAAAACGGTTCAAATTTTCAATGAGTTTTTATTTAGGACGACGTTTTACTCTTCTTTAATACTCGTAATATTTCGTTCTACATTAGAAACCGAAAGGTTGAGAAAATGTCAAAATAATAATTTGGCGACGATAGATGGCAGCTATCAAGAGGATGGGGATGACCATGAAGCAGTCCACACAAGGAAATTAAAACCTTTACAGAGTAAGTCTGTGCCATTCTGTAGCACCACTAGTTTTAACTTGTAACACGAAAATTCAGAGGTTTTATGAAGATCGGCAATTTGTAAGCACATTTAGCTCTGTTAAAGAAAAATATTAAGAAACAATTTCAAGTCAATTTGAGGAAAGTTTGAAAATGTCCAGGACTTAATGTAAAGGACACTAAAATTAAAAATTAACCAGTTAAAATTTTAAAAATTTAAGTTTAAAATTAATAGGGTCTTGTGTGTACACATCAATGAGGAAATCAATTTTGAGAAAATCATGTGAACGGTTTTGCTCCAATATTGCCTACTACACGAAGGTAGGTCGGACAGACAGAATGTCAGAAAGATGATTCTGAAAAGGCAAACAACACTTTTCGGTATCTTGGAAACATAGAATGTTATTAGCGTCAACGATTTTTGCAGCATTACAATATTTTTCTGTGCTTGTATACGAGGAAGTATAAGAAAATAACTCTTAAAAATAAACAAGTATCTTACAAAATTGAACCGATAATTGCAAGAGGTAGGTAATGCTTTCATATTATTTAAGTTGTTTTTCCTTAGTAATCTGTCATTGAAACGGACATTAAAATATGTCGGACAACTGTATTGTTTTAATTATCGGCGACTATATGATTACGTCAGAACTTTTGTAAATGCGGCTTTGTAACAATAATCTGAACTGAGAAGAGAAAACCACATCACTAGAGCGCCTAATACATACAGCACCTAAAATAGGTAACAAAATTATTAAATTAGGCACTATGAAGCGTCATAAAAGACATTTTAGGCACTTACAATTGGTTACAAAACGATTTAATCAGGCATTTAACAAACATGCCATGAAAGTTATGTTACTGGTGTCTAAAACTGATCACAAAGGACATTAAGTACTTTATTATTCAAAAGTCAAGTATTTTGTACACTTACGAAAGTGACAACACGTATATTATTTCATTCACTTTCATAATTAGACAAACCGCATATAATCAAGATTTCTCCAAATTTTCTACGCTAAGACAGTATCTTATCAGTTTGAAAGAAGAAAAGGACATTTCTCCTGACACAGGTTAGAGGAAAAAAGGTAAGTGTAGTCATTTCTCAAATCCATTCTTCCCCAACCCACCCTCTCCAAAACTTGTGCCACACGACCCATTACGCCATATCCAGGATGTTTATTAATCTTCCTATTTGCACATTACTTTGACTTCAAAATTTCATAGCAGCATTAATTTTCACTTGGCGCCTTGCACCACTGACACTTCTGCTCCAAATGTTTTCCTGCGTTCTAGATTGACTATTGTTGACGCAGGAATGAAAAATGTATTTTTGGGCTGTATTTTGAAGCTTCGCCTTCCGACAGAAGGCTTTGCCTGACCTGTAGGGCCCTCCTCGCCTAGACTACATAGACGACGCGCCGCGGCGATAAGCCTCAACTTGTCAACAGCGCAGCTGCACCGACAATGAGTGCCATTGTCCAAGAAGTGCGAGCTGATCGGAGACGTGCATGAAACATCCTATTTCTGTCGGCTTGCAGAGCTGCTTACTGTGTGTTCAGTGTTGGGTGAGAGATTTGGGGCGTAGTCGATTACATTCGATCAGGAATATTCGCATTTGGTAAAACAAGTTTAAAAAGAGTAATTAAAATATGTAATTTTTTCTAAATTACTTGTTTTAGGAGTCTTAGGCAAAAAATCTCAAAATAGGCATCAACCGTCCTCTTAAGGCATTTTAAGAACTATTAGATGATTTAGTATCTGTTTTTCATGATTGTAAACATCTGCAATTATTTTCACAATCTCCCAAAGGAAATATTAGGCATCTGTCCTAAATTCAGGTCTAGTCATGACCGACTAGTAACTATCTCACCACTCGTAACTGACATTCTGTAACTCATCAGATCAACATCAACCTAATTCAACTTTAAAGAATTGACTACAGCACAAAGTAGGGAAACAAAAAACAAACTGTGAAGAAGCTTCTTTATTAAGGGCTATTTCATACAAAGAAATTTAAACAAAAAAATTCTTTTAACAAAAACACGTTAAAAAATAAAAAACCAAACTAAATTTCCATACCAAAAAACATATTATTTCCTTTAATGGCATTTCTCCCCCTGAGTCTTTCTGAATACACCGAAATGCAAAATATGAATGTGAATGAAGTTCAAAAATAATAACAGTAGTCCCAAATAAACAAGAATTAAACGAATATTTAGTTATCAAGGACGCGGGTCCATAACACCCGTGCTTGATTTCAGAGGGGGAAATCTCTTTCATCTGAAGGTTTCCTTACAAGAAACATGAAGGACAAGGGGGAAGGAGGGGAAGTGGTAACGGATGTAAGACTTGTTTGAGAGATCGCACTTTTTTCAGCTATGTTAATTACGATATCCGAAAACTAGTGGTGCCAATCTCATACTTTATATAAATTATAAATTTTAAATTTTCGAAAAATTGGGGAGTTCGACGAAAAAGAGACTAAACCCTTCTTTTAATCGTCCCTGTTGTATTGTGGGAAAGTAAGAAAAATTTGAGTGATTTTAAAAAGTTTTTCATAAATTTGCTGATCACCAAGTATTAAATAATGTATTTATTCATTATTTTTATTTAGAGAATCAGCTGGCATAAATGATTAATATTGTCATGAATGAAAGGACGACGAACGTTTTTTAATGGAAAATTTAAGCCCTCCATAAAGTAGAATCTATATCATTATGGGCGAGTATCTGACCACTAGCGAAACCCTCGATTTTAAATATACTGGAACAAAATCGATTATTTGAAAAGGTTTCGATGGGGAAAGGGAAACTTCATTTGAAAAGATTCCGCGCACGACCGGGAAATTACAGACTTCGAACGGGGAAAGGTTTTGGAGCCAGACGCATGACATTCTTTTTGAAATTTTTGGCAATTCTATATTTCCGAGATCCACAGTGTCCAGGGACCGAATACCCAAATAATAGCGGTAAAGGTATTTATACCGGGATACAAATACCTTTACCTCTATTATACCTTATTCAAAATACCTTAAAATACCGGTATAAGACGTCAAATACCGGTATTTTTAGAGTATTTACCTTTATCCGACGTCTATACCGGTAAAATATTATTTAAAGGTATTATACCGGTATTCTCATCAAAATACCGGTATTTTACCGAATACCGGTATTTCAGTAGAATCATACAGGTATTTGGGGGAAATTCATTGTGATATTTTCCGCTGAGATGACTCAGAAGAAACAACTACACACGGCTGAGTTTCTGACCGGGAGGTCCTAGGGTTCGAGTCCGAGGTGGCGAATTTTCGACACTTATTATAGCTAGGTCGAGTTCTGCCGTTGACTGGGAAGTCGAGTTATGTCGTTAAGACGAGGACCAGCCAACCGTCTTTCGCAGACATCAACACGAGCTCGTTCGCTGACCTTGGACCTCACGTCCGGCGCAGAGCTTGGACAGTGATAGAGTGTTGAAATTTATCGAATTTCTCCGTATAAATCTGTCCTTTCTAGTAGCGATAAAAATGGAGAAACATGTCTTCTTATCCATAAATGAGTCTTCCACGCATACCAAACTTCCTTCTTCATGACTGTGTTTATCACTAAATACGATTATTTGCTTAAATTTGATCGTATCACTAACATTCCCGAAAATAATTTTTCAGTTGGCCCAGTTTCCTTATTCTGCACCATAATTATAACTAAAAGCAATATTAAAATTGAATTGAACGCTAATAGACATATTAACTATTCTTACATGAGGAAACAGATGCGTAATGTTTAATTCAAAATTAATGATTGAAGCATGTTTAATTAACACCCATGTATTATTTAAGAAATTTCATTAAGAAAAAATATTAATAGTACTATATAATATTAATTAATTTTAATAAATATTTTAAAATATTAATACTAATTAAATTTTAAATGTTTGCATTAAATTTGTGTAAATTAATTTATCATTTGTTTGTTAATTTATAAATTTAATTCAATTAAATGTTAATTTTAATTGAAAAGTAAAAATGTTAATATTAATAAACTCTTTTTATTAATTAATACTGTTAGTATATATTTCTTATTATTAAGGAAGAAACACTCTCCTCGAAGTGGCCCTCCAGATGCATTTTACAATGTAAGCTACCCGCGTAGAAGGAACCCTAGCCCACATGCAATGTTAATAGCTAAAATAATAGTAATAAAAGTAATAATAATAATAATAATAATCATAATAATTTACTTTTATTACAAATTTCTCAATATTTGCAGTTAATGTCAAAATATATTAAACACTTAATATAAACTAGGAAAATAACATTTTATTTTAGCCCTATTTATTAATGTATAATTAAGATTTAATTGTGAAATGAAGTAAAAGGAAATCATTTTTTAACAAAAACAAAACTGGGCCTGAAAGCCTGAGCGTTCGTGATTATCTCAAGGTGTCAACGCTTCCTCAGTCGCCGAAGGAGGGGTCGGGAGGGAAGAATGGTCCTACGCCTACGGCACGGCGCATACGTTGACAGCCTCTCCATGTACGAAATACAAAGACAGACTTAGGTCATCTCTCAGGTCAGAGGGGAGATAGCTCGATGAAGGACACAAAGAAAAGGTTCTCTCAATGGAACCAAATTATTATTTCATATTTCAATTTTTCCGAAGTTTAAATGAAGGGAGGTTTTCAATACATACAACGTATGCAAAACGTAAACGCCCAAACACAAAACATTTACAATAATAAGAATAGAATTTAATACAGTTGTTTAATATATATATATATATATATATATATATATATATATATATATATATATATACAAAATAATAATTTAAACAATAAATATCAGTTATGAAATGATATTTGATTAATAAACATTTTGTAGACATTATTAACTAAAGCAATCTATTTTGTCAACATGTGATGGAAAGCTATATTTCTTCATTGAAAATACTGTATAATACCGGTATAACCTTATGGACGTCCATACCGGTATAGACGTCCTATAGAGGTATTTTACCGGTATAAAAGAATAAAGGTATTTGAAAAAGGTATGGAAAATACCGGTATTATACCGGTATTTTTTACCGGTATTCAATACCTTTTCGGTCCCTGACAGTGTCAAGAGTGTGCCGAGAATACCTAATTTCAGGCATAACCTCTCAGCACGGACATCACGGTAGCAGACCGCCTTCACTTAATGACTGAGAGCAGCGGCGTTTACATAGAGTTGTCAAGTGCTAACAGACAAGCAACACTGCGTGAAATAACCGCAGAAATCAATGTGGGACGTAAGACTAATGAATTCGTTGGGAGAGTGCGGAGAAATTTGGATGGCGAAATTTGGATGGGATTTGGTTAAAGGGATGGCAGGAGAAGACAGTCTCGATTGTCTTTGCTATCTGAACGACATCGCTTGCAGCGCCTCTCCTGGGTTCGTGACCATGTCGATAGGTCAGATAGACGACAGAAAAACCGTGTCTACGTCATACGAGACCGTATTTCAGTTGGCAAGAGCGACTAGTAGGTTTCCAGTGAAGTGCAGACCCCACACAGCCATGGGCCCAAGTTGTCAACAAGGCACTGTGCAAGCTGGTGGTGGCTCCATAATGGTGTGGGCTGTTTTTACATGGACTGGACTGGGTCCTTTGGTCGAACTGAATCGATAATTGACACGAAATGCTTACGTTAAGCTATTTTGAGACCATTTGCACAGTTTTTTGAGTGCATGGACTCTATTTACCCAAACAACGATGGACTTTTTATGGATGACAATGCTACAATTTTTCACAAATGGTTTGAAGAACATTCTAAACAATTCGACCGAAAGATGTGGTCACACAGATCACCCGATATGGATCCCATCGCACGTTTATGGAACATAATCGAGAGGTAGAGAAGGTGAATATGGACGTCCGTGTTAATTGGAGAAATAGTATTTTCCTGGAAGCCAACAGAGCGAAGACTGGTAATGTCGTAAGACTAGCATCGCTGTATTCCAGGGAAGTGGATAATTTTCGGGGTAATGTAGTGATAGCTTAGGGTGGATTTGATGGTTTGTGAGGATCGTCAAATTTTGAAGAAAGCTCTTCTGTGCCAGCTGCGATTTTCAAATTTACGGATATTCGAAATATCTCTTGTCCTGTACGATTGACATTTTTTTTATTTTTTCCCCTCTTCGTTTTATTAAGTTACGAGCTCAGAGGTTAATAAATTATTTTACGTATGTGATTATTTTTCTAACATGTACCTAGGTAATCAATTAAAAAATAACATTAATTACAAATATAAATAAAAATATTTATTTACTTAACTATTAGTATATCTTCTTTAATTTATTAATAAGTAAACTGATTCATCACAATAAGAAAGTCTTGAATCTCTAGCAAATATAACTGTTTCTTTAATCAAGTCTGATAAATAGAAAAATGATTAAAAATGCCAGCTACTTTAAGCCCTCATAATTGTATTTTTCTTTTTTATTAGAGGCGTTACAAGTGATTACAGTTTCTTCATCTTCACACATCAGACTTCTTCATTCTTCCGCAAATAATTACGGTAATCTGTAGGGTCTGAAACCGGTAGCGGTAGCTCAGTGCATCAACTGATCTGTCACCCGCGTACTGACGGCGAGTTCGAGTCCTGACAGCGGTAGGATTTTCGACACTGGCTTTTCAGCTAGGTCGAATTCAGTCGCTGTTTGGAGGAGAATTCTTGCGGCCGACTGCTTTGATCGGTAGTTTTCCGCGGTTTTTCCGATCAACACTACCGCGCGCGATCTTTCCTTCCTCTTCCTTGTCGTATTCTCTCCCCTTACACACACACTAACATGCACTACACTACCACATATTCCGGGAGACCGGTCGGGAGCTTAGAGCTTTTCCCGACTGGGGCGATGCCCCGCTGGTGGGAGAGTCTGGTTAGGGGGAAACCCCACTAGCCGACGGTAGGTCGGCGCCGGATCTCGCCAACCAGCTGGGGAAGATCACTGACATCTCCCGCGAAACAAAACATGCACTACACTAACGGGACTAATGACCGAAGCAGTTGACGCACCCAGAAACACGAAAAAATCAATCAATGAATCAATGTAGGGTCTGAACTTAACTCTTTTAGTAATCTTGTATGATTGTATTAATTTCATTTTGTAAGCCAATCTTTACACGAGGCTTTGTGCAAAGATTGATTTTCGCTTCTTTTTACACTCCAGAGCCTCGACAAAAGCGAACGCGTCGTCTTCCTTGCGTGCCATCACTCGACTGAGTTACAATCTTCCGGTTTATCGTAGGGTATGTGAGCTCTAGCCTGCACAGGTAGACCTTATCGGTTTATATGTGCAGATTCACCTGACAGGTATATCGTAACGTATGTGCCGGACCTATGACTTCAGGGCGTCGAGGGACTGGCAGTTAGCGCCGGTACGGATTGGTGGCGTTGTCCTCAGTGAGGCGAGGTCTCGCCGGCTGTGGTCGGGTTAGCACCACCCGCACAGCAGCCCCCGCCCCTCGTGCCTCACCGCAGCCGCCAGAGTTTCTGCAGCGACGAGATTACTCCGCTGTCAGACGGCGGAGGGGAGCGGATGACGAGCGAAATCTCCGGTGTCCAGTGGTATGAAGTACGACAAAGTACAGAAAGTACGACAAAGATTAGCACTATCAATGGAAGAGATTTAAAGAAACCCCTTTTCTATATCTGAAAAACCCACTACGGTTCTTGGCTGTCCAGCGGTGATCCAGCATCTCAGACATGAGATAAGGGGTTCATGTGGGTAGCACGAAGGCATCCCTTCACTGTATATACTGGTAATATAATCTAAAGGTTGGCTTTCTCATTGTCACTCAGCAATAGATACTGGGTCATTTGTAAGGAAAGCGCCCAGGTATAATTTGCCTCGGCTGGGAATCGGACCCGGGGTTACGCCATGAAAAGCGAGCACGCTAACCAACGAACCACCGAGAGAGGCAAAAAACATTTTGACTGGCTATGTATGGGTAATATTTTTTAATATTACCCATACATCACTCAAAATTCCTAAAAAAAGCTATTAAAATTTTAAAAAGTGTACGTGGCATCAATGAAAGAACTAATTGTTGAGAGAAAATTTCATTTTCAGAAAAAAAATTGTCTTCAATATTGAAGAAACACGCCAAAAAATTCAGTCTTTAGCAATTTTCCAAAACAAAAAGTTAACACTGAGAATCAAACCTGTACCATTTTTATAAGTGTATAATTATATTCTTCTATTCTTACAAGAAATTTGAAAAAAACGTAGAGCATCCAAAAGGGTATAGCGGAATAAGATAGGTGAAATTGACCCACGACCAAACTAGAAGATGATATGACGTAAAATCGAAAACACTGTTTTCGATCTTTTCTCACTTTTGACACTGTATCTCGGCGAAATTTAGATTTTTTGGACATGTACCGTAACAAACTGCATTCTTTAGACAATGTTCCAAGATATACACTAGTTTAGTATGATGTTTTTGATACTTAAGACCAACATAAAACAATACTTTTAGGAACAAATGACTATCTTCATTGGATTCCACGTCAAAAAATACGTAAATAATCGATTGATAGATTCAATTTCACATTGTGGTCCCCGTTTTCTGACTTAGAAACGTATCAACTTCACAACTTTGGTATGTTTAATAAACTGTCACATAAGATTCTCTAATTTTTATCTCACGATTTTCTTTTTCTTCTTTTTTTTTGAATTTATAAAAAAATATGCTTTTTTCGATCGGTTTAGACTACAAAAATATTTTGTACACTTAAGAATACACATAATTGTAATATGTTTAAATTTTTGAATAACAGAAAAAATGGGTAGTTAATATACAAGATATAATCGCTAGAATAAAATTTTCGAAACATTTTAAAATTGTGAAAAACTAATAGAAAATAATTTTCAAAAATGATGGAATCTGTATTCAAACAATTCATACAATACAATTTATTAATATAACAAATCTGTAGCTCTTTAAATTCATTTTCAATTTTTTGTGCAGTTTGAATTTTTTTGAATTTTCATTACTCCTTCTTGGTTTTCACTTTCTTCATCCTCGGTAATCAGTTCGGCAGTTTATGGGTACATTTACATGTGTAACGTTGAATCCCAGCACATCCATTAGTAAATGTCTTGTAGTCTATATGGCAAGTTTTTATATTAATACGTCGGGATCTTATGCGCACTGATATTATATTTTGTTGTGTTTTGACATGTTCCAAATCAATTTCATTTTTCCATCGTTAATCATCTCAGCAATCATAATCATATCTCGTGAGAGAAAAGATGAGATCTATGTCTGTGACGAAATGATCCAATTATTGGTAAAGAAACTTTCTAAAATCAATGCACAAGAAAAAGATCAAATTTTGGCAACATTAAGACAATGCTATTGATTAAAGCTCTAAAGCCCTCATTTACATTAGACGATGTTGAAACATCAGTCATCTCAACTGTGGAAGCCGTTGTAAAACCTATTCAAGAGAAAATACAAACAATGGTCTTCATTAATTCGTCGTATGCAGCTGTTGCTGCTAAGTCATCTAAACCTAAAGTCTCAGAACTATTCAAACCCAAGAGAAGAGAAGACGATAATTAAGACACGTCATAATTGTGAGGCCAAAAGAAGAGCAACAATTAACCTACCAAGGTATGATCGATGAGGTAGGTCTGAATGGGAAACGGTCAATATAAATAAGACACGATATAACGCTAAAAGCGGTATACTCATGGTTGAGGCTGCGGATCAGGACGCAGTAAAAACGATACAAGAAGGAGTTAAGACCTGAGAAGGTTGAGGTGAAAGAAAACCGAAAATGTCTTCCGAAGGTGATTATCCACTGCGTTCCAAGAACTGGGGATGAAAAAGTGGTGGCCTAGGCTGCGGTTCGAGATAGAAACGCAAAATGGAATTAGCTGTCAGTGGGCACCTTATCAAATCTATTATCAATCAAAAGGGCATAAAAAAGAATAGAAAATTTTGCAAATCAAATTAAAAAGGTCCAAAACCAACAATAGATTGAAATAGAAAAGGAGGAGGTCACTAAAGAAGAAATAACTTTATACCGACCAGTAGCAACATTGCCACAGCGTCTAAAAATATATGAATAGGTAGTTTATTGTAAATATTCAACAATTAATTATTTAATCAATGGGGATTATTCTCTGAGTGTGGTTTTTCATAATAATGACCAAACGATAAATTGTAAATATGCAACATTTAATATGCAATTGTTAATAATTGCTTCCATGTTTCAGTAGTAGACCACCCGGGTCTCCACACCAAGGACGATAACGTCCAATAGTACCTAAATGCAGCTAATAGGTGGTGAAATAAGGAGTAAATTTAGATAAGAATTTATAGAATAAAAAAGGCTTATGTAAATACAAAATAAGTTAATTTTGTGTACAAATGTCATAAAAATGTTGATATCTAAATGCAAACGTAAGATCTAGGTGTGCAGGTAGGAGCGAAGCTCATGGACTCAGCCCTACCTCGTCAAAGCCACTAAGTAGTAATGTAATCTAGCTGTAAAAAACAAATAAAAATGTTCAACTACGATCACAACGTAGTTCAATCTATGTGAGGTATATGTTTTAGTGATTTTTCTAATAGCTGTTCCAAATCAGTTGATTTAAATGACTTTTCCAAGGTACCCTCGCTTGCACAAAAAATGGGCGATGTCCTGAGCCGAACTTTACCAGAGTTTTCCGACCCCTGCCCCGCCCTGCGGGATCGAACTGACCAATCCGCTTTAGCTTCATTTCAGGGAGGCGGGACTATTAATCTTGAACATTACAAAATGGCGGTGATGGCGAGTTATATTATAGTAAATATTTGAATATAAATATTAAATCAACCAACAGTTTTACATAAATTTTTGTATATACATTTAATTACATAAATAAAGGCATGCAATTTCCCAGTAAAAATTTATATTTTAAAACTGTTATAAAAGGGTTTTTTTTGCAAAATAATACTGACAACGACTATTAAGCTCCATGTCTACATTTCGTCGTTTATTAGTAATATTTAATATAAAATGCAATTAATTTGCATTGTAGCATTGTTCAACCTAGTTATTTTATTAGAAACATTAATAACTTAAAGAAATACGTTTTAGAGTCAGTTTCACAAACACGTCTCCGAGATAGCAGCTTTCAGTTGTGAAATACTTCATCATCAATTTCTAGATGACCCAATTAAAAATACTATATGGTCACGGACATTAATATTGTAATAAAATAGTTTTGATACGTAAAATACTAAATAAACTAAAAGTGTTTAAAGTTCATTTAGTAACAATGAAAGTTTCTACTGCAGACATTATGTAAGTCCCGCAAGCAAATGAATGATTTTTGATTTTTTGTTTTGGGGATCACAATTAATTACCTCTTCAATCTAACGTTAGGTGATTGCATTTTACATGGATTTCCTTACCGCAAATATTAAAATCATATGTGATACCTAGTCTTTGAGGATTTTTGTGAGAATCAAAAACGACATATGACTCTTATATAACATTTTAATATCTTAATGTTTGCAAAGGTAGAAACTCCAGTTTTTGTCTATTGCGTGAACATTGGAGGAACACACACACAAAAACCACATACACACATACACACACACACTCATATCAATATATTACTTACATCTTACATGTAATTTATGTATGATTTCAATCCAACGCAATGAAATTAATATATTTATATTATTATAGCAAGTATATTTTACATTACGATATTTTTATTTTCGAGAGACGAGCAATGCACACAAAGTTTTTACACGTCATCGGAATGTTACACCCACTTCTTCTAGATAAGCAGACCTATGCAAACATTTGTTTTGCTAATCCATTAAGAATCACTAGAGATCCTCCTGTCATAAATTAATTCAAAATTGTAATTGTTAATAATGTTTCAAAATTTTGTCAAACTTCGGAAATCTGTGTCACGATAATCGTTAGAAAATGAATAGGGATCCTCTTCTGTAAAATATTTAATCATATTTTTTAAATTTATATTTTTAATAAATATTGTAAACAAAATAAGCAATTAATTTTTTTTATTTGGGAAAAATTTCATTTAAGTTATAAATATTTATAAAGTAATTTAATTAAAGTACTATAATATGAATTAAGGTTGAATTTTAAAACTATAACTACAATATTTATTATTGTTGAAACGCATTGCTACTATTACATATTACAATGTAACGTTTTAAAATGTACTGCCTATTGATTGATAGTTTGTGTTCGTATACAGTATATCTCACGCAGAGACGATTTTACAAAGAAAATCTAAATAATAACGAAATAACCTCAAATTTATAATTCATTGGCATTTGGTCGCACACTTCGGCGACCACTTTAATGCAAGGTCGGGAAGAAGGAGAAATCGGCGCTATCGCTGTTGGGTTCGTAACCAAATCTTCAGGGTCACCATTGCGTTCCTTTTACTTAAGTCTTAGGATTCCGAAAGTGATACTAGATATTTCAACATTAACTTGATAATACATGTTGCATACCATGAGAGAGAAATGATGAACAAATGTCTGGAGTTTTAAAAAATCTGCCTTTGGAATACTGCATCAGAAGTCCTATGGCTATTGTAATTACATTTTCTGTCATTCGTCGATAAACTGCCGAACACTTTCCGGTGAATTATATCATGCCGCTAAAGCGAAAGTTTTCCCAGGTTAAAGAGACCTACATATGCTATTGGTGGATCGAAAATAGATTTTAATTGTGGAATTGACATTATTCATTGGTGCAACATACAAGAAATGTGAATTTACTATTTGTGATAGTTTTCTCTTTTTACTTCAGTCCCGTCAATTTTCGAAAACATAATTCAATCATCTTTTTTACCTAAATACAATATTTACTTTTCGACCTGTCAATTCGGAAGAATAGTTGTTCCCATTGAAAAAGCGATCATGCCGATAAATGGACAAAGTTTACAAATATCATAAATACCAAATAGAGTAAAATCTGATATTTGTTATCTAAAGGACTCCCCTCTAGAAAATAATCAAATTTTCTTTGTTTTCATTTCATCTTTTCAAATAAGAACGTTACTTTGCTTTTGGTTTGGTATTCCGGCAAGATCTTAACAGATCTTAACATATCTTGCCCCGCTTACTTGTCCCAGCACATAATAACAAGGCTTCTTCATCCGGTATCTTCCACTTGGTTTAAGGTAATTATATTAATTTTTAAGCGAGTATTTTACAAGTTCTAATGACCGTTTTTCGCAATCTACACACCAATGTTTTTTATTCCGTCAGGCATCTTCCTTATTCTTCTGCCCTTCATTGTCAAATCGATGACGTACTTACAAGTTTTCTTGGCCTTCCTCGTTTTCTTCTTTCGAAAGGGATTCACTCAAAGATAATTTTGATATTCTGTCAGCATGCATTCTGCAGCATACCATTGAGTTGTTTGACTTACATTTTCGATCACTTGTCTTCAAATCATTATTATCTGTCTAATCTCTTCGTTTAGTATTCTATCAAACAGTATACTGACATCGTCTCCAAAATTCATTTCATAGCATTTAACCGAGAGTTTATAGCATCATTTTAATTCTAATTTCCGATTCATACGTAACACAGCTCTCCACCATTGTCTTGTATATTGTCTCTTAGTTTTCTTTCGAAAATTTTGTTTTATAAAATATTATGAAGTCTACTAATAATAGGCCTTCCCTAGCTTATTTTTTAATAAAGTCAATATTATTAGATCCCCCTGCTCTAATAATCACTCCGATATATTTAAATTCCTTTCCTACTGGAAATATACCTATTTCTGTTCTAGATCATATCGAGATTTCCCACAACCATGTGTCTTGACTTTACATTATTTATTTTGAGTCTCCATTTTTATGTTTTATTAATTTCTGGATTAAATGTTACAGATACAAAAAAATATTATTTTCTACCTATTTTTCAAGTGATACCTGACTAAAAAGCGGAAATCGTATATGTATGAATTCAAAGGTTTTGCAGCCGTTCTCGAAGTCTTAAACGATATCCACCAGCATTTTTTTAGTTATTTGGATTATGCACTAATCAAACCTTTCAACATTTTGTTTTACCAGTCTTGCATGACTTATTGGGTGTCTCCTAAAATAATGTAACAAGTATTTCAACGTCAAGTTAAGAGGTAAAGAACTGTTTCTGATGAAATAATATTATATAAATAAAAGATCTTCATCTTCGTCTTCATTACTAGTTTATCACTAGTTCATTATGAGAGAGAAATGAATCTTTTCTAGGATGAAGAGAGGGCACGTGACCCTGAGTCTTTATTTTGATCCGCGGTTGGGATGGTTTAGTAAAATAGTTGCAGCATACTCATGAATGAATGATTGAGAAGAATATTTAATAATGGACTTGTTTATTAATCAATATCATTCACAACAATGTAGCCTTTCAGAATGTTAGCAAATGGGCATGATAAACATATTTACTTCAACTAATAATCGAATATTTATTATATAAATACATGGTTTTAAAAAAACCCTAAGAATTATTTTTTCAACTTCATCACTAACTTATTCCTTAAATTTATCTGCGTGACGCATGTTAACAAACACTTCACTATTACATTCTCGTATACTTACGTATATACAGAGTAATATACGTAGTATAGAGAATTTTATATAATGCTGCGCGAAAACTGCGCATTTTCTGCGAAAAATCATTGCTGCGTCTGGTGACAAAAAACTGAATCAAAAATTGCTAAATTAAGAGAAAAAGTCCTCTAACACGCGGTGTAGCCATAATTCCAGTTTGTGGATCCGTGATGCCAAAAAAACAATTGGAAGCAAAACGTCCGTCTCTCTCTCTCTCTCCAACTCTACTCTCTACAACTCTAGCGCCTAAACCATGCATACGATTTTTTCCAAATTGAAGAAACCCCTGTCGTTTTCGCCTGAGCTGAAGCTATGCGATTTTGAAAAACATTCATTAATTTTTGGGGACTATTTAGCCTTCCGGACATTTTAAATTTTTTCAAAACGCTCCAAATTTTTTCTGTAAATTTCTTGTAAGGACTGTTTACTCTATAGTAAAATACGCTTATGAAGGTAGAATATGTCCAATTGTCACGGTTAACTCCGAATTTTGAAAAATCGCTAAAATTTGAATATTTTGCGGCGTCTTACTACAACTACAAAATTAAAGATAGAATTTTGCTTCAAATGAAATGTGTTGCTTATAATTAGATCTTTTAGTAAGGTCATGCAATTTTTTTTTAAGTTTTATTTGATTTCGCACAATATGGCGTGCAATATTTGCAATTTTAAAAATTTACATAAACAAGATTTTCTCAAAAACGGCTCCAAATTTTTTCTTTAAATTTTTGGTTGGGTAATGCAAATGCAGCCTATCCAATGACATAAACGAGATATTGCACTATTCTATTGTTTTTATGAAAATTACGCAAATGTAATTTTTTGAAATAACTCTCACGCTGTTAATATGAGCATTTGAATAGATTTGTATAGATTATTTAACTTGTGAGTAGAAGTGCTTCAAATGACTTTAGAGGAAGTTTTTCAAAACATAGATTCCTGTGAAAAGAGCTATTTTGAACCGAAAAGTTGAGAAAATGTAAAAAAATGTATTTTGTGCGGCGATAGATGTCAGCTGGAAAGAGAACGGCAAGAACCTAAGGTGAGTGGGCAAGAACCTAAAACCCAGTCCACACAAAGGAAATTTATAAACATTTGCTACGAGAAAGTCTGTCCCATTCTGTAGCACTCTAGTTCTTCATATTTTGGTAGTGAAGTGTAAGCATTTCTTAATTTTTAAAAGCAAAGAAAGAATTTCAGCTAGAAAACTTGACAAAGAACAGAGACACAAATAAATAAAGTTAATTACAAAGGACGTAATACTCGTATTAGGGGTTGGGAAGGAAACGAACGTACCAATGTAAAAACCAAAAACGGCCTATGAACAGGAAAATATGGAGTAGTGAATGATCTGGTAAACGACCAGTAATCGAAAGTACATCAAATTCTTTCCGCAGTTTTGTAATGGTATCTTCTTGCAAAGAAAGGAATGTTAGAACATTCTCGACATCGTTATTAGGAATTTATTTTCATTGCTCGTCAAGAAAAAACCGCGGATATCGTACGGATTTGAACAGTTCCCTCTATTGTGAAGCCACGCACCTAAGCGATTGCGCTACCAACACAGACTTACGTAAGCATTTCCGTGAACTTACTCAATTAAGAATCTTACGAATTTTGTCTTCAAACTCATTGCTTTTCCGCACTTCTGCAATTTAAAATATTAAATAAATTACCTCTAAGAGACAATAAGAAAGCAAAGAAATCTACGCGGCACTATAAAATAGTTAATTCTACTTAAGAATGTTTCAGTTCGGTTCTAGCTCGGTTCTAGCCTGACGCTACACCCTTATCGCCTCTGTCCAAGGTGAGATTATTAGACGTGATAACGTTGGGCTAGCAGACAAGTTTCGACACGGCCCGACATTCAGAATTCATTTGCTGCAAGTAATTACTAGAATCTAAGAAACATTTATTGACTTCAAGAAAAATCACCTATCATTACGCAGTTATTATCTTTTTGTTCATCTACTCACATTTATATAAAAATAAACTCTTATTTTCTCGTGTTATTGGTAATGTTTTCTTAATATATAACAAATGTTACACTATTAACTCTTCATTTGTTTTTGAAAACTCTCAAACGACAACCGTAAATGCATACCTTAAATTATTGAAAAGGAAAAGTATTAATTAAAATCTCACATAGTAAAAAATAAAAGTTGCATGAACAGGCCAGGACGTGAACTCGAGTCTTCCAGTTCTTCAAACAAGCACCTGAACTACATGACGTCACTCCTGCAGTCACTTATACAATGTTTTACATAGTAGGATGTGTTGACGAGTGATACTTGTTGAGTTTGCTAGCTGAAGACAGGAATGATGCTTGCAACGAAAGAAACAGAAAAAGTACGATTTCGCAAAATCGGTTTTGAAACGTTTTAATAGTAAGAAAAGAAAACTGTTTCATTGCAGTTTTGCATTTCAAACCATTCTTTAAAATTGTAAATATTGCTTGCACTTTTGCACGAAAATGCCATCATTTCAAGAAAGCCTACAAGATTGTTATGCAAGAACGAATTATGGACAACAAATTTCATTTGAAAGACAAATCTGTTTTCAATTTGTAGTTGTAGGAAGACGCCCCAAATGTTCAAACTTTAAAATTTTCGAAAATTCAGAGTTAACCATGAAAATTGGAACTATGTCATCCTTCTAAGTGTATTTTACTTATTTTTACCAGAAAATTGGGAGCTGTTTTAAAAATTTTGAAAATGTCCGAAAGGCTTCATGTAAGTACCCCCAAATTTCAAAGATTTTTCAAAATTTCAAGCTTCAACTACTGCCAAAAAAACAGGTGTTTCTTCAATTTGAAAGGTTCGTACGTGGTTTAGGCGCTAGTAGTGATCACAGACGGATGGACGGACGGTTTGGATAAAACCACTTTTTCGACTCCAAAACGTGTATTACCGTTTAATCGCGAAATCGATTTTCCGCTGTATTACATAACTTTCTCTATACTACGTATACGCACGAATATACTACGTATAGTACGTATATTCGTGTGTATACGAGAAAGTAAAAACGAGAAGTACAAGTTTTGTTTTGTGCTGAGATAACGAATTATCATAGTTCAAAATCCATCTAAACGTGTTACAGCAGTTCCAAAAGCTGAGATACAAAAACAGTACTGACAATTTTCTGCATTACTGATTGTCATTTCAGTGAGTTAATTTTTTACATATATGAATCATATTGCAAAATATGAATGTATTTATGTAATCAAGAAAAAACGAGTAATTTGTCACAATCTGGGCACGACGTTGTGTAAAAGTCACAACTTTGATATCAATTACTTAAAGGTCCAAACCTTCCCTAATACTGACTTACGTAAATGATGACAGCGGTGACAAATATCAAATGCGTGGGGAATACACGAGCCCAAGAACCCAACTCTAAAACGCATTTTTCGGAGCTCAGTGGTCAGAGCAACTGGTCAAATCGAACGATGCGGTTTGATTCCTGTCCGAAGGAATTACATCTTTAGTACTCAATTAATACGGTTATCAGGTCACAATATGGATATCACTAACGAACGGATAAACATTTCCTCATATTTCATTTCCCATAAAAGTGACAGAGTTGTGACAAAATTTTTGGAAGTGAATGCAAAATGTATGTCAAAACGTTCACTATCTTAATTCCAAGCGAGGTTAGTTAAATTCTTACTAACTAAATATAAATAAATACGCATTTGTATAAATATTTGTAATAAAGGGGATCAAACTAATTACACATTATATAGTATAAAAGTTCAGCAAAGATCTTATAAGCAATAAATAAATACAAGTATTTTCCCCTAAACATTCTTATCTTTTAATTCTCAGACTTATGTAAAACAGAACGCGGAACAGAAGAAAAAAAGCATCGCGCAGAACTCGATCCGCAATTCCTCCGATTTAAAACCCGGTGTCAAACGATTTCAGCTACAGAGAGAGTTATTGGTCTTTCAGTAATCTGCAAGCCTTAATGTATCTACGAATACGAAATATTTGTTCTGTAATTTCTCCTTTTCTGGGAACATTTAAGACGTAATAGAAATCATATTCTCTAAACATATTCGTTCTCAAGCAGTACAATTTCTGGAAAATGCAATATTAGGGCAACTGATGTTTTTAACAATACATGATAATATATTTATTTATCTAACTCCGTTATCATATTTATGAATTTTATAATAAATTTAATATTTAGTTTTAAAAGAACGACATTATCCCAGACATTTTGCACCTCCTTGTTTTTTCCTATATTGAGACTAAATGACAGGTGATTTCTGCATTGGATCACCTACACAAGCATGGCGAATAATCATTGGATATAACTAAATAATTAAAATTCCTTATTTTCTTTGTAAAAATTGGGACTGAATGAATGCTCACTACTTAGTCTCAGTCTACCCCGCACTAAAGATAAGCCGTATCAAAACATTGTTTATTTAAAAATGGAGATAATAATAAAAAAAATATTGATTTCTTTCACATGACCACGTCAAATCGTACTTTATTATGTTTTGAGTTAATACATTTTGAAATGTGGCTCCACCTACTGAAGACTTACATTAAAAATTTTAAGAAGACCATAAAAGAAATAAAATTATCAATTGTTACAAACAATTAAGGGATGCGTTCTGTTAGCATTTATCACAAAGGCACAAACACCAAATGGTAATTTTAATGAGTTCGTAATAGTCTCTAAGGAACTTTGTTAAACGTGTAAAAAAGACATATTCCTTTCTAAATTAATAAAAGAACGAAGAAATTACCTTTATTGCAAAATTTTATAATAAACCCACAGACTTGTTAAGGATTCTGATTATCTCTAGAACTGTTAAATATGTAAATTACTAGTGATTATACAACTTGGTACAGACTTTTTCATATTATTTCTAACGATTACATAAAAATATGATAATGATATTGCAATTGAGACACTGTTAATATTTGAGCTATCTCTTCCAAATTTCGTTTCGTCACATTGTTTGGGAATACAAGATACCAGCACACAATCTTAATATAATCACATTATCGTTTACAAAAACAAGTTTGTTCCTCCTTGCAAGAATTTTGGAATGTCTCTCGTGATGATTGGGATTAATGTTCCAGGCATCAGTAAAAAATATATATTCGGCAGGATTTGATCTGGCGTCCATTCCTCTATCTACTACCCGTTTAATCCACGGAGGTATCACAGAGGTACCTTACAGCACCGATGAGGGGTGTTGTAGAATGAATTCTATCTTGACATTTATTGTTCTTATGATATACAACTTTTACTTCAGGTTACAGCAAACTCACATTCTTGATAAGAATGTGGAATCATCAGCGCGATACTATTCTATAGTTGATTCTAGTTAGAAATATTTCGATTCGAATGTCTTTTGTAGGCTCGCAAGTAGCTTCTATCCTGCGAACTGCTATCTTTCCCTCCCCTATCTTCAAGGTGATTCCACATTACGCGATAAGACTGAACTGTAACTCGTCGGGAAAAACCAGTCTGAAATACAGAACCGCGTAGTATTAGCAAGTATAAACTTGAATGATATAATGCTAACAATATTTTAATTATCAGCAAATAGTTGATTGATTGCTTCTTAAAGAAATTATAATGCTTATAATGTAAACAACGAAGTAGTTGTACTACAACAGCACATACTTTCTTCTCTAATGTCACTGCTCCGCAATATTATACTATTACATGAATTGGGAAAAGAGTTTTCAACCAGTAAGATCTCTATTTTCAAACTTTTTAGTTTTGAAAAAATTTAAATTTCAATTTTCAAAATATATAGAGTTCCTCGAAAATAGGACCACCAGCGCCTCGGTCAGATGGTACAGAACGGAGGCTTATAGTCGTCATACTGATGGACGACAAAACTGGCCTTTTTAGGGCCCCTAAGTCTTTTCAAAAATTAATATTAATTACAAAATATTGGACATATTACTACTGAAATCACACCGTAACAGAAGAAAAAAAATCACCTTCTGGATTCGAACTCACAACGTTAGCAAGCCGACAGCGTACCTATGACGTTAACCATTCGGCTAAAGCGAATTGCGTTTCAGTTGCCACTTAGAAAAGTAGTTAAATATAATAAAACCTATGCTAAATAGAACAAATTCGTTTCAGTATATATTTTTTTCGTTTTCAGAGGTCAATCCTTTTTAAGTTTAAATATATTGTGATATATAATATAATATAAAAATGTATAATATAGGGAATAATAAAATATATTAATATAATATAATTATAATTTAATAGAATGCGAACTTTTTCTATAGAAAGAAAGTACAATATTTTTACTTTTCTTCATGTATACTTCAGTACCACATTGTCATAATAAAACTATAAAGGGATTTGCAATTATTCGAGAAGAGCCTAATGTCTAGAAGTAAAACAGTTTTAAAGAATACTAGTGATGCTAAAACAGCGCGTACTTTCTCACCCGTATTTTCACGAAACTTATGCGGAAAATACTAAAAGTTTCGAAAAATTGCACATGATCTTATTTAAAAACCTTATCTTTAAGGAAAAAGTTTCATGGAGGGAAAAATCTCAAATTTCAATATTTTACTTGTAGGAATACTTACGAAAAATCTGTTTTCAACGAACATGAGACCAGCAATATTCTCTTAAATGCACTTCCCACTATCCAACAATTATTACATTTATATTTTTATTACATTTGTAATAAAAAATTATAGAGCCATTTGTTTGAACATTTGAAAAATGTCCCAGGGCTTCATGTAAAGTACCCTCCCCTAATTGAATATCGGTTTCAAATTCAAGGCGCTACATCAGCCAGATCGATTGGGAGTATCAATTTTGGTGAAAATCGGCTGAACGGTTTAGCCGCTAGCATTGTTCAGGGACGGACGGACAGACATTTTACCGTCAGTCGATTTTTCGCTATCAACCACCCACAAACATGGATTCTGGCTACACCACGATTTGGAGGATTTTTTTTCTAAATTTAGCAAGTGGATTTATCCATTTTTTCGTCACAAGGGCCGTGTAATATGCGTTTTTCTGCAGACAATTCGCCGTTTTTTCGCGTAGCATTACGTAACTTTCTCTACTCTTTAAGAAGAAAGTGCAGTCAATATATGAGAAAATTTAGATTATGCGTTCACGGAAAATTTCTATGCTTTCACTGCAAAGCAATTTCTAAATTTGAAAACATTTATACAATTTTTATAATTCATTTGTAGAATTAGTTATACTGAGAAGAAGATAAAGAGTTCATGAGAAATTTGAAACAGATTAGTAATTGTAATGTTGAAAATCCAGAGATATTAATAAAAGGTGACATTTACTACAGTATTTGTAATAACGGTATAGTGTATTGAATGAAGAGTGTAAAGTAAAAAGAAGAGTTATTTTTCAGAAAGTTTCAATAATGCAATATGAGCATAATGTAACATACCCTCCAGAAATATTGGAATATCATTGGATTCAGAATCCCAATGAACTTGCTAGTATAATATCAATTTTGAAAAAGAATACATTGATTTAGAAGTCAGTAATGTTTTAATTTTTTGCGGTACCATTCGTACACAGATCCTTTTTCCCACAACGAGTCTAAAAATAAATACATGTTCGCAGAGTCTTTTTGGAAATATTTTTTTTGAGTTCGTGATTTCAAAAGCCGAATTTTCCTTCAAAACCCTTAAATACCGTTTTTACTTGATATCATTGTTTCTGAAGTGTACTGCGCATTCGAGAATGTAAAATATAGTAAAATATTTAATGAAGTCTTAACTCAATATTCGGCCAATTATTTTCCGTCACTGTTCCTCAGCTTAAAAAACTATGGAAATATTGTAATGAAAAAACATTATTAAATTCAGTGGTACTCAGTTAAATAAATATGTTTATTTTACCAACGAAATAGAGAAAGTGTGAATAAAATATGTATTGGCTACAATGAATATCATTGCAATATTGTTGAAATCTCTGAGAGTTGAATATTAGTTATAAATAATAATCGAATTAGCTGACCATATATGAAAATTTCATTTTTGATTAAATAAATTTCCGTTTTATAATACTATTTTACCCAGGGAAATAAAATCCTTAGGTTTTATTAGGCAACGATTATTGAAAGTCCGAATTCAAATATGTGAAATTTTCTTTGACAATTGGAAGTTGTTGTTTTTTGTATATATTTTTTAATGTATCTTTTTAACTACTAGGTCATATAACGACCACTGTGATTTTTTATGTTTGGGGTTTTCTAGAGAGAATACGTAAGGACATCACGAACACACATCTATGTCCGAGGCGGAACCGCGGTCCTTCGAACCCAGGAAGCTACGGCCTTGTCGTCCATTTCCTTCTCTCCTAGTAAACCTTTGACATCATATATCCAACATCAAATACATCGAAGATATCGCTTAATTCTCCATCATTTGAATTACGTTTTTTCCTGTGTCCCTGGCCACGTGGGGATAAGTGGAAATGAAACCTCTGACTAGGGAGTAAAGTTGGCCTCGAGGAAGCCAGAAGACATCTTATGGTAATATCTACTCTTACTACCAAATTTTTTCCAACGTTGCATTTTGAGTGCAAACAGAGTGCCAGAACTCTTTTCAAACTCACAAGGATCATAAGACCCTTGTCTGGTCATCCTGTGGCTCAAGCCCGAGGCAAGAATTGTTATTCACCTTCGGATCGGGCACTGCCACTTCTCGCACGGACATCTCGTGCTGTTACCCACCCCCTATCCCCCAGAAATGAAGAAAAGACCTTACTGTAAAGCATGCTCCTGTGCACTGCGATAATGAAAGAGCCGAAGAAGGCATAGCTTGTCGACTATAGAGGAGATGCTGGCTACTGTCCTCCGCAAACTCTTTAAACTTTCTTAGCTATGGATTTATAAATCTAATACGCGTGAAGGGGATGATTTTTAACATGCTTTTTATAACTAATTTTGCGTTTTTGATGTAACACTGTCTTTGTCATTTATTTCATTTTAAAATTAGTCATTTTTTACTGTTTTTACTCTTTTAATCTTGTAATTAATAAAAAATATTTTAACTGACTTTTATACTAATTTTTAGAAAATTTTGAATAATATTGCACTATGCAAGTGACAAGATATTTTAGCACAATACACAGTTCCTTTATATTATTAAAGAAGGTATGAAGTCTCATTTCGGGAAAATAATAAAAACTGTAGTTTAGTTTTCAGATTTGAGAACTTGGGATCTCATTGAATCTCTTGTGTTTTCCGTGTTGATCTAAAACCAAATGTATTTTTAGGTTCGATATGCATTCAAGTATTGGGATCTTATGAGCATAAATTATTTGTCATGCGTATATCTTCCAATGGCTAAAATTATTTCACAATTAATCATTAGAAAACAAGGACGTGTGTTTCCCGTAGAATAAAAACCGTTTCTACTTCAATATCGATAACCTGTCAAGGTTTCCGGATGTTTAATTGAGAGAGAGCTTCTTGAATCGAACTAAACACTCCAGAAACTGTTTCTGGGGGTCATACAAAAACCTAACATAAATTGGAAAGATAATACGATTCGGAAACACTGTGCTCCGCTTAAATATTTTAATTGGAAAATTGTCCCGGAATTGAAATTTTTAACTAAATACTCAATCTCTTTAAAGTTTTGTTTTTTCTTAACAGCTCGTTTTAAGAAAATTACATTGATTCGTAACATTTTAAGGTTTTCAAATTTATTCTTTTTTTCTACGTGTTATTCAAAATTATTTAAGAAAATATTTAACTTGTGTAGATTTCACAAATTAAAAGAATTAAAAATTTGCTGTTTATATTATTAGCTATTTATTAAAGATATCAATTATTACAATTTTGCTATTATATTATATGCAATGTGATATGTTGAAAATAATTATTTATGTTAGTGCCTATTCAGCCATATCAGATTTGTACTGTTGCCTGTATATTATCTTAAATAAATAAATAAATAAAAATATCTTTGAGAAGGGGTAGATATAATCTTCTCAGCAGTGTAACAGAAAATAGCAACTTTTGGAAAATATATGAAGAATAAGACAATTATATTTCTAAATATTTCTAATGAGAGGTTCCTAGTTCCTTTTTACCGATTATCACTATAAAAATTTCCCTCAATTTTACAAATAGTCTAAACAATATTAACAATAGCAATTTTGCAATGATAATTCATTTGGACACTCGGCAGTGATTTTTAATTGATTAACGAAATCACTGTTTGCATGCACCTGCTCATATAGAAAAAATGGGCGATTACATTTTCATAATGCGTAATAAAATGTGTGTATTGCTTGCATTTTCTTAATAAAGGCGTAATAATGTCAAAATACAAGTTTTTATATACGTGAATATGAATTTCAATTTGCTTGATAGGAAATGTGCATATTATGTAAATGCATTATATTATGTTTCCGAAAATTATTATGTAATAGTTAGTGTTCCTTCTTTAGAACCATTAGCATTTTAAAATAGTTTGTAAGAAACAAAACTTTCAATACTATTAATTTAATCTGACACAAATTTCTCACAATATTAGATACCATAAATTATACTTCATTTCATGGTAAAGAACTCGATAAAAATGTCACAGCCCTGCCCGTGACCCGCTGCCCTTGGTTCGTCAGTGTCCACGGGGTTCAGAGCCAACGTCCAGTGCAATTGGCGGAGTGATCCTCGCGCCCGCGCGCACCAATCCGTTTCGTTTCTGTGCCCTCTCCTGTTACCTCCTCTTACTTCCTCTCACCCCTCCCTCTCCTGTTACCCCTGCTCACGTTAGCGAGGCAGCGTCACTGACCTCAGAAATTGCTCGCCCTTTGAGATAACTAGGAGGAAAATCTTCGAGGGAGGAAGGGGGACGTGTCTGAAAACTTGGAGCAAAAGCCAATGATAAGAGCGGATACGCCTGACGCCAGGATTGGTCAAGTGTCCAGCGATGGTTGTCCAGCTGTGGAAAAGCCAGATTTGGCTGCACAAGGCATCGCCCATATTCTGTGAGAGTGGGTATACATCTTCACTTTAATTAATATCCCAAATTTTGTAATAATTTAGATTAATTATATTCTTTAAATAATTTGTGCTTCTGAATCTCCGTACATGATAGTTCTTCCTTCCAGAATAGTACGTTTCTATTTCAGAAACATTAGTGCGTATGTTCGCTTACGAACATACTATTTCTTCTAAAGTTATCGAGGTAAGTGTTGGAGTGAGCAGCAATGAGGCAACTTTCCCCCAAGTTAGTCGACCTAGTTATCCAGTGTCGAAAATCTTGCCACCGTTGGGACTCAACAGTAGGACTTCCCGGCCTGAGGAACAAGAGTGAAATCAATTGATGACCTGAGCCACCTAATTTTAAGAAAATCTTCATGCTCGCGTAGCAGAACGTAGATTTAGACATTTTTATTCAATCATATAAAAATAAAATTACTTGTCACAATAATTAACACAGGGGCTAGTGTTGTCTAGGTTTATTAATTTAAACACTTTTGATAGCCATCTTCCTCAAAGCTGAAGTTTTGTAACAATAAAAATCGATAGAAAGGAACACATTAAAATTACTAACAGTTTATGAAGATATGGGCATGTAATTCATAAAGTAAAATTGGATAAAATTCAAATAGATTATTAATATATGGATCAATAGTACATTAGAAACTAGACTTTCTCTGGCTAGCAACCACTAGGCAGAAAAAATATTCTACAAATTCTAATGCCAGGTGGAGTTTATTATGAATGTAATAATAATATGTTACTATTTGTTTTCGCTTTAGTAATATGCTAAACATATGCCTACAAGAGGGCCAAAAGGTCAACCATTTAGCAAAAAACTTTTCATTTCAAAGAAACACAAGATCCAGTATAACAATCTCCTTTTTCTAATGAAAACGCACGGCAGAACAATACGGCTTTTTATTCGGCAACATGTGGAGCGCTTGACAACTAAATTGAGCCCATTTCATTTCAGACCCCTTACGTGTACAGACTGTTTTTTATGCTGTTCTATATTGTGGTGGAGTAGTTTCCAAACAAAAGTCGTTGAATACATTAGAACACTATTTGTCCTTTTATAATTCTATGTTGTACATTATTTCTCAGTATCATCAACCAAAATAGTTTCTCCACCACATGAAATTTAATACAGATTCTTGCAATTTCTGCTTTTATATAAGCAATCATGACTTTTCCATCTCTTTTTTATTACACTTTTTTTATTATTTTCCATTCGGATGTATTTTCCATTCAATTTCATTTACTTCTTTCTATCGGTAACGTCATATTCATCTTATATCTCTTGCATTTTCGTTACTTACTGTGTTCTTTTCGAGCTAACAATTAATATTGTATAATAATTTTTCAGAATACTAATCAGAGTTATAAAGCCACAAAGAAATAACTTAATATAAACGGAACAAGCAATTACTTCTATTTTTCATGACAAATTACGGATTTTGCTCAAAGGAAGGATTTTATACACATAAGTATTTTCTAAACCCTACTTTTCATAAAAGTGGATCTCGAGAAGAACCTTGGGAGAGAACAGTTCGCGGAAAATTGAATTGAAAGCATACTGATTCGCATGGGTTTAGAACTCTTACGTTTAAGGATTCATTTTTTAAATTCCAAACTGTTATAAACATAAAAATATTTTAACCATGTACTCCGTTGGCGTACTTTGTACGCCACTGAAACTGTTATCGAAGTAGGTGTGAGATAACATCAGAGCGCGTTCTGAGTTTTGACCTAACCTCCCAGAAACCATTCAGTTGCATCCTCCTCGATACTCAATTTCGTACGATTTCTGCAGTGGCTAGAAATTGTATTTCCTTTGGAATACATTCCTAGCGATCTTTATACACCGCGCGAGTGCCAATGTGAGTTTTCCATTTTCTTTAATTATCACAGGAACTTTTATTTATTGGTGTAATTAAACTAATTTATTTTATTTTACATTGGTACAATACAGAGATGAATAATTTATTGAAAAATCTTATATGTGAATTATTACATGAGGAATCATCAGAAGACGAAATTTGCGATGCTGCAAGTGATTCTGAGAAAGAAATTGTAGTGTGAGAGTGAGCATGACACGTGTTCTGAACTTGATTGTGCTAGTGATTATTCAAGCAGCGACCTGGAGTGTAGAGATGTTTTCATTGGCATAGATAAGGTTACGAAGAGGAATAAAACACCGCTTGTCAGCAAATTTACAATAACTGGAAGTTGTCATGATCAAGAATAACCACAAACAAAATTAAGAAATCACTGTCGCGTTTGCAAAAGAGCAAAACCCCACTTACTACAATTATTACTACACTTATTACTTACTGATGCAACGTTACGAACATATTTTTAAGGTAAAAATGCAGAAATTGTTCTGAGACTGATATATAAAATTTATTGCAATTATTATTTAATTCAAATTGTAATATGTATACATTTAAAATAAACCTAAATAAAACGATATAATTCAATGTTATTCAGGCCTTGCAAAGAACATTTTTCTAACAAAATGGGCTGGGCATTTCTAATCAAATGGGTTTGTAACAAAGTACGCCGCGCGGGTACTTGTGTGGCAAAACCAGTGCGAGTAATTGAGGGTTAATTACATAGTAATTTCTGTATTAGAAGTTAAACAATCTTGCAGTATTTGTAATGTTATCCTACGATTGGTCTTTTCTATTAACACATTCGTCGTCAAGAAGTAAGTTACCAAAAACAAGTTCGAACATCATCTTCTCACATTGTGCTAATTGAAACTTCAAAAACACAGAAAGAGCTTCTCTTCATCTAAGACTGTCTCATTTAAACAGCACACAGCCAGAAGAACGCGGGTCGAGCTAGAAAGTAAAACAGTTGCGCAAGCTCATTAATCTGCGCTGAAGAGCCCGGCCGGCCGTGCTCCGGTGCCTGGCTGGGAGGCGAGGCGGAGGGAGATGGCCCCGGGCTCCCAACACAAGGGGAATTCTCTGCAGCGGGCACAATGGCAGGGCTAACGAGAGAGCCAAGGACCAAGGGCGCCGACGAGGCTCGTGGAAGTCGCACGCGTCGGAGGGTCCGCTTCTCCAAAATATTCCAGGCGAACGGCGGGCGCGCGGATTATTTATCTTCAATTAATTTGGTATAGAAAGATTACAATAGAACCGCTTCGCCACTACTGCTGGCAACATGTTGTCCATACACTAATTTTTCAGTGACTTCGTTTGCATATTGCTCAATGGTATGGCATGGGCATTGCATATACTACTCGCGCAACTTTTCTTGAACGATGAATTGAAGAAATGCTGGCGGAGTGGGGGTATTAGTTACAAAGTCGACCAATTACAGTAATGCCAATCTCTGGAAAATCAAAGTTAACCCTGCATCGTGTGCGGCCAGGTCATCGCTCTAGGTAGTGAACAGCAGAGTCACTAGATAGAAAGTTTAAGTGCCTCCTTTAAAGGACCTGGACTTGCCTCAGCCATTTATTTAGATAATGGTAATGAAGCTAAACAGACGTTCTCCACTACGAAAGCAACTAGCTTTGAATAGCTTCTGTTTCGCGGCAACGAAGTTTTAATGCTTGGAATGTTGTCATCAGTACTCGCTACGAGCTTTTGCCTTCAACTGTTTCTTGCTCAAGGGAGGGGGAAGCAAGGTCATCGTTCAAGAAAAGTTGCGCGAGTAGTAGCTAAATGGCTTCATCACTTTCTCTTGCGATGTCATGGCCATGCATGACGTTCTTTTATTTCCCGGTGTGTTTTTTTAGTGCAACTTCTCTGTAGCAGAGCATGTGGAATGGGACAAGGCCACTGGCTTCGGTCCACCGACGTTCGCGGGCTCAAACCGCTCACCGGGAGGGGGCATTATGTGCATTGTCATACTTGTAACATGTCGAATCCGACCTATATGCAAATTTAAATCCTTGATAATTCCCGTCCTGGCAAATATCATATTCGGCCAACCAGAAAACAATACAAAAATTGATAAATTTGTTAATTCCGCCTTTAATTAAACTTAATAGCTTTCAATATCAAAGTGGTTAACTACGATAAATAATATTAATCAGGAGCCTTATCCTAATGGCTATTTTCAGAGCGTATAAAAGAGAGCGTATAAAATTAGCATTTCGTACTGTGACGACACCCCTGTACCTCCTTCGGTGCCCCTACGGGCGGCCTCGTGCAGGGATGGGTTCAGTGCCCTCCATGACCGGGTTCCATGGAGACAAAGTAATGTTTCCCTGTTGGGTAGACAAAGGAGAGGTCTTCCTTACTTTGCTCACGATTAAGACACACAAAGATATAATGCTAACACAAGATATCCGTTTAATGGCTTATTAAACAAGGAAGAATTAATACATCTCACACTGTGTTGATTCGTTAAAATAAAGCAATTCTCATTATCTACTTTTCTAACAACTGTTATTCTTACTTAGACAACCGGACCTGTCAGTTCACCAACTTAATTTTCTTACACTATCATAATGGAATAAAAAAATGTTACCACCCTTTTGAATTTCTCCTGAAAATGTAGTAAGCATACACTATTCTTTAAACATTAAGACGTGACAACGAGCGTCCTAAAACGTACGTTGATTGGCAGCTCACGTGAGCACTATCACCGCCGCGCAACGGATGTCAAATTCAACGCAATGCACGTTCTGTGCTCTTGTGCTAGCAAATAGGGATGCCGCGGAGTTAGCAACTGTGTGTTACATTGGGAATGGAACTTGTAAAGTAAAAGAGAAGGTTATGGTGAGTTCATGCCATTAATAGCGAGAGCGTCGTACGTCGATAATACTCGTGTGTTCTGCACGCACAGCATCCTCAGAAGCTGCAACGTCCGTCAGGAACAACGTAAGATACCCCATCACCCCCCAGTTAATTATGCACAACGAAAATATTCCATGGGTACCAGTAAAACAGCAGTCAAGTATCTAGGAATGCAACTTGACACAAAACTAAACTGGAAAACACACATTCACACAACAGGAACAAAAACACAAGCAAAATATCCCAACTTTACGCTCTAATTAACAAAAATCTTCCCTTAAAATGATCCCGGAATAATAATTTACAAATCAAAAATTTGGATAAATTTGACGTACGCTTACCGGCATGGGAAAAGAAGAAAAATAAAACATAAACATATGAAACTAAAAAAAAAGTTCAAAGAACTATCATTAAACTCCATAAATTTCAAAAACAAATCCCCCAAATTTCGGGAAATTTCCCCACAATAAAAAAACACTTTTTTAAATTGTCCGAAGATTTTTTTTCATAAATTCCCACATCCCCCAAACCTAGTTTAACCCTTTTTGGACCCAAGAAAACGAACTTACAGACAGATTGCCCATCATAAATCAGCGGGAAATTTGGGCCCTCATGATTTTCCTCCATCGAATAACCCCTTAAAATCATTCTTGTTTCCAATTTTCTTTCAAAAATAATTAAAATTTTTAAACATAAAAAAAATAATAATTTTAAATTGGGCCCCCACAGTTGAAAAAAAACCCAACTTATGTATGTTTCTTTCCCCTGAAAACAGGTATGTATGTTGAACGGGGAAGAAAAAAATTTAAAAAAAGGAAAAACAACGTTGCATTTTAGCGACTAATCCTATTGTTTTCTCCCGGGGGTCGTTGTTGGCGAGGACGTTAATCGGGCCCCAGGGGCCCCCCCGTGGGCCCCCGTTTTACAACGGACCCCTAACGTCCGTTTCATGGGGGTTCGGGGACGTAGCCTAATACATTTTTTTCCATCCCCAAACCTATTTTTTTATGTTTCCCACCTTTTTTTAAAAAATCCAAAATAAATGGTGAGTTCTGGCCAATCTTTAAAAAATTACCCCGCATTTATAACCCTGCCAAAATAGTAATACTGTTTTAAAAATTGACAAAGGTTTTGGGGTGCATTATATTTTTATCATTTCTTTATTTAGAAATTTATTTTTTTCTAAAAAACCTTGATCTTTTCCCCACATGAACTAAAACACCCCATGTTTACATTTTTTTGGGCATGGGAAATTGCTTGGTTTTACCAGAGACCCTTTCCTTTAATGATCTGGGGGGCCCGGGAGCCCGAAAGAAGGCATGGAATTTTTAGGGGAAAGAAATTTAAAAAGAAATGAAAGAAACAATAGAAAAAGCGCCGTAACCAAATTTAAAAACCCAATAAAGAAAGCAAAAAGGGGCGGAAAAAAGGGGGGGGATGAACGATGAACAGAATTTAAATTTAAACTTTTTAAAGAAACCCCACGTTATTCGAGCCAGGGGTTTCCCGTAAATATTAAAAATTTGGTATCATTCATGCATAAAAATGAAAAGATGAAACAGAATTATTGTTTTATTTTCCCAAAAAAATGTAAAAAGAAGAATTTTGTTGAATACCCATGAATGCCTGGGGGGGATTTTAAAACTTCAAAATTTAAAGGGAAAAATTTTTAAGGGGCAAAATTAGTTGGTGGGGGGGAATTTAGGGCCTTTTTGTTGGGCAGAAAAAATGAAAGAGTTTTTGAAATTTATTATGGGGATGGGTTTGGGAAAAAGCGGCCCACTTGGTTTTAGAAAAACAATGTAAATTTTAAAAAGAGACAGAATGAGTTCGATCAAAGGACGATAAACACACTTTTTTATGTTGTGCTGAATTTTGAAAATTTTGGAAGGTCGTAAAAGTTAATAGGTTTTTTCCCGTTACATAAAAACAATTTTAAAAACCCAGTGCATAAAAAAATTTAGTTAAATTCATTGAAAGTTCAAAAAAAAATCTATGGGAAATTTCCTTAAATTAGGTGTCAGAAAAAAAGGTCTAAAAGATATATAGGGATATCCCGGAAAATAGAAATAACGTTAAAAGACGGGGTTAAGACAAAGAAAAACAATAGTCGGGATGCTTTGGCATGTCTTAAATTGGAGGGGGAAACCCGTAGAGGATCTGGTGGCAGCGGGCCCAGAATCGCGTGGAATAACCCCGTGAAAATTTTACCAGCGACGGGCGCTGATGGAAGGTGACATCGCTCCCCAAAAAAGGGAAAATTGGCACTTTTTTGCAGAAACTGTTTTTTTTTGTTTGTTTATCCCATTAAAAAAAGTTCTGTCGAAAAAGTTATGCTATTAGGCTAAGGATGAAAATAAGGTCACGAAAATGCGAACTGATGTTTGGAGGGAATTTGTTTTTCATTGTTTTTGTTTTTTTCCCGGTGTGTATGTTTTATTTTTTTCTTCCTGGGTGTTTATACATATTTGTGTTGTTATGTTTTGTAAGTTGGGGGGCAGATGGGGGTTCACGAAAGAGCCATCAGTTAAGATAAACCCAAAATTAAAGAAACCCCAATGGCTCATAATTGCCGGGATTCCATGTTTTTTTTTTTGTAATGGTATGAGTTTTGGGACCCAGGCACAAACCCGAAGCGGACCTTTTTCCCAACCCGTATGGGGAGGCGCAATTTTGACACTTAAGGAAAAGATAATAGGACGAGTTTGGCGGGAGGTACGGGAAATTTAAATTGGGGAACCCCAATTAATTTAGGGCTAGGCAGGGAAAGGTAGGGGGCGGGATTTAATAAGAAATAATTAAAGGGGGATTATAATATTATTTTGACGCCGGCGTGAGGTTTTGGGCGCAGAGGTGGGGGTTGTAAAAAAAAGGGGGGAGGGGAGAAAAAGGGATATATTAAGGGCGCCCCGGTGGGGGGGATTATTTACAGGAGAGGGGGAAAAATTAAGGGCCCAAAAGGGGGCCCCGGGAAAAGGGGTCCCGGGGTTCTGTGCCAAAAATTTAAAATTTAAAAAAAACGGGTCAATACCAATATTAGTTGTGAACCAGGGAAACCCCAGCGGTAAGCCCAATTAACGTACGCGAGGCTTTTGGAGCCCGAAACAATTTCTGCTTACGATGAGGGCGAGGACTCCAAAATATGAAGAATGAAACGGGGGGGAACCCCAACTGGAAGTCATGTGCGGGAGACGGTGGAAAGGAAAAGGGACCGCGGCAAAACCCGAGCGAAAAAGGCAGTAAATTAACCCTCTCCTGATTGGCGCCAGGGCCCAAAACCCGAACGCTGGTTAAAAATAATCTGCAGGAAAAAAAGGCCGACAACTTTCAAATACCCAAAGGGAAATGAATGTTAGACTGAAAGCAAATTGAAGAAGTAAGAGATCAATACGGGGGTTTAAATTTCCGGGGGTTGAAAAATGCAGGGGAACTGCAATCCATCGGATATACGCGAGGTAGGGCGCTTTCAAAAATTAAAACCCGCGCCAAAACAAAAAAAGGCCCCAAAAGAGAGAATAGAAACTCGCTTTTGTTCAAGAGGTTGTCCCAGAAAATTGAATTCTAACCTCAACGACGTGAAGGTGGTCGTGGGGGTTTTGGAATAAAATGGTCCGAAAGGGCAATTGTGGGAAAACCAAAAAGGGCGAAAGGGGGATTAAAACCCCCGAGGGCCCCGGGTGAGGTTGGGACAGCCAAAAGATCATGGCAAATTGGGATAATATCGGGTAAACCGTGCAGGGCAAAATTAACAACCAAAAAATGAAAACAACGGGCAGACAAAAAATCGATGAAGCGTTTTTACTTAAGATCGGGGACTCGACGGTCGATCGGCACGGTCCGCAATAGGCAATCGATGGGGGACGCTACTTTTGGGGGGTTATTTGGTTCCACGGCGAGAGAAAGGGAGCAGCCGTATTCTTTTTTGGGGCCTCGAAAATTTTTTTAAAAAAAGTTAATGGTTTTCCCCGAGGGCGTAAAATTTGGGTTTGTAGAAGAACCCCCTCAGCCAAAGGGCCCACAGTATTGGGGGGGTTTTTGGACCCCGACGCCCAGAACTATGGGGAATGGGGGGGCCAAATTTTTTAAGATCGTTACGGGAAACCCAAACCATCATAAATTTGAGCTGAAATATCGATTGATGTCAAAGGTTTCGAAAAGGGGGTTCCCAAAGCATGGGATTTTGTGCCCCAAAAGGTTAGTGTTTTTAAGGTCTTGGTAGGTTTGCTGAAATTATTAGGATACTCATCAGACAAATGCCGAAGGAATTCGCAATTTGTTGTGGAACAACATCCCCAAAAACAATAGATGCGCTGACCCGAGGAGTGAGCCGGTTTGATCAGGCGAAGGGAAAAGGGATGACCGCGACACGCAAGAGGGTTTTAAAACCAATACCCGGTAGTGGAAAACAATCCCAAACCCGGTATAATAATAGCAAGCGTAGGCGGGATGAAAGGGCGCAATGGAGGTACGGCCGAAAAAGAGCAGGGGAAAAAGGGAAAAAGTCACGGGGGCGGTCAGGCACCGCGAAAAAAAAAAGCCGGGAAAAGGCCCTAGGAACGGTCAAGCGCGGAAGGGGCCGGAACAGGACAAAAAATTGAAAACGGGGAGATGAGGGGGAAACGCGAGTTCAGTGGAAACAACGCAATGGGGGTAAAAAATTAGATACGTTTGGGCGACGGTTGAACCAAACAAAAATGAAGAAGATATTGGAGGGTGGGCCGGCGAGTTGTGGAAGGGGACGATTTGCCTTGGGGAAAAAGGGAAAGGGAAGAACCCGGTAAGTCCCCAGTGTTAAGAGGCCTTTTTGGGTTTGGGAAGTACAGGCATTAGTGGACCGGGAAGCAGTGTGGCGCAGTGTCAGGGAAAATTTTTTGCAAAAAGGTGCGAAAGAGTGGACGATTTGGGGGGATTGGGACGCGGAAGTTCAGTAGTGATGGCTAATCAAAATTGGAAAAATACCAGGAAAGCAATTTTGGTTGGGCGGGTTCGGGGAAATTTCCCGTGGGGTTTGGTTTGGGGCCCAACACGCCAAAGGGGTTTGGCCCAAACAAAGCCGCGCGGAATGGCGGGGGGGTTCCCTGGGGCGAGGGGTTGGTAGCCCAAAAGGGTCTTTGAAACAGATGCCCAGGTGAAGTTTTTCGGAATACAGGCTACAGTGGAAGAGGTTCTCCAGGACGTGGAAAAGGCCGTTAACGGTGCATCAACCAGGAAGGCTGCCCGGGGGCGAGTTCCCCGGGTTAATAGGGAGCATTAGAGTTTTTGGGGAATCATCGAAACCAGTAAAGGGGTTCCGATTTCAGTTATTTTTGAATGACCCGCACCGTTTTCCACTAAACAGTATCCCATACCTTCAAGTACAGGCAAAAGAAAATTGAAAAAGAGAAATGGAGCAGAAAGGGTTTAAAGAGGCGAAAACCCCCAATATGTCGGTCCTCGGGTTGGTAATAAAGAAGAACGGTAGCATTCGAATATGTTTGGGATGCAAAAAAGCTGAACGCGGTCCGACCCCACGGTATGAAACCCCAAAATTTACGATCGATGAAATGGTCGTCAAATTAGGGGGGGGCAAGGTTTTTCAGTGCCCGTTTTTCTCCGCATATTGGCAGTTTGGGAAGTCAGAAGAAGAGCCAACAGAAATCATTTTAATTTGAGGACTTTACTTTTTGCGGCTCCCTTTTGGGCTGAAGAATTGGGGCAGGCTGATTCGTTACCTGAATAATGTAATTCGGAAAAATTAAAAAAACACGATAATTATGTACGTGGATGATATTATTTTTTTTTCGGCGATCTGCAATCGCCCTGAGGAAAATTAAGAACTGTTTTTGAGTATTTAGAAGAAACAAAAAACTGAATTTGGGAAAAAAGCGGGTTTTTAGAAGAAAAGTAAGTTCATGGGGCATGAAATTTCAAATGAAGGAAAAAAGATGCAGAAGAGCCCCAAAAGGGAAAAGGGGGAGAAACAAGCCCAAAGGAGGACGTTTCGGGGTGGGGACGGTGCCCCCGATCGTCTCATTCGTCCTCAACGGACCGAAATTGTTTCAAAATTCCCCATTATATTAGGGTCCGTCGTTGTAAAAGAGTTTTGAAAATAAAAATGTAGTGTTATCGAATCGGGAAGGGAAAGGGGTTAAAAAAATTTATAATGGGGAAAAAACTGTATAAAGTGCTAAGATGACAATTGGGAATTTGGTAACCAATGTAAAGTAGTTGAGATGGGTATTTCCCAAAATAAAATTTTGGAATTGGGAAAGAATTTGACAGAAATGGTGAAAAGGGGATAAAGATTAAATGTTAAAGAACAGTTTTGAGGAAGAAAAATTGAAGTTTTAAAGGGGGGTTTTAAAAGGGAAAAGGTTACGATTGGGTTTTTAAGGAAAAAAATTTTAAGCAAGAAAAGGGAAAATTGTTTAAGTTAAGGGCCAGGTAAAAAAAACGAAAAAAGGGGACATTTTAGCTGGACAAGGACCATGGAAAGACGGGATGATGACGCAACAGTGGGGGAAAGGGGCAGAGGGGCATCCGTCGCGAACGGGGTAGTAACTTGGGGGTTTTTTTGGCCCGGTCAACGCGCCCCGTGGGCCCAGAAGGGGGGCAGACGGTTCGGGGGCAGGGTGGGGAAATAAACAAAATGAGACTTGCGGTAAGGTAAAAGATGTCAACCCCCGTTTATGACATCATGGACTGAAATAACATCTTTAAAGGGGGGGAAGATGCCGGGTCTGTGGGGCCGGCCCGAAGGGCGGGGAAATTTTATGTGAGCGGGGGGAATTAAAAAAGAAAAAAAACAATGGCGCGAACCCTAAATTAAAACGTGTTAAAAAAAGGGATAAAGGGGGGAAAAAGGGGGTGATGAACGATGAACGGGAAATTAAATTTTGAAACGTTTTAAACAAAAAACCCCGTTATTCCGAGCCCGGGTTCCGTAAATAATTTTAAATGGTATACATTTAAAATAAAGGGCGAAGATGAAAAACGGAACTCATTGTTGACTTTGAAAAAAAGTATAACAAGAAGAATTTTGGGTTTAATATCCGGAAAGTGGGGGGTTTTTGGGCCCAAAATTCGGGGAAATTTTAGGGAAAAAAATTTAGAGCAGGGCAAAAATTTGGGTTTCGGTGCGGGGGAAATTTTTAAGGGGCAAAATGCCCCAAAACAGCAAAAATTTTGAAATTTTTTAACATTTAATGGTGATGGGCATATTTTGAAAAAAGGACGGGGCCTTTGGTTGTAAGGGGAACCAATTTAACTGGGGTTAAAAACAGAATGGCGGATCTAAGGACGATCACACACGTTTTTTTGTTTTGCTGAATTTTTGAGGGAAAATTTTGGGGAAATGTCAAAAAAGTTAATGGTTTTTTTGTTTCCCAAGGGAAAAATTTTAAAAACCCATGCATCGGAAAAAATTTAAATTTTAAAATTCGGAAGTTGAAAAAATTCATGGAAATACTTTCAAAATTAGGTGTCAGAAAATGAAGCGTCTGAAAAATATATAGGATATCGCGAAAAATATAGAAATAACGTTCAGGAAGACCGATTAAGACCAAAAAAAAAACAATAATTTGGGTCATTGGGGATGTCTTAAACGGAGGAGTGGGAAACCAAAAGGATCTGGTGGCAGCTGAACGGGAATCGCGTGCGGGAATTTTTACGCCTCCAACGACGGGGGCTGATGGAAGGTGACATCCCCTGCAGAAAGGGGAAATGGCCCCTTGTGCAAAACATTTTTTTTTTTTTTTTACGCCCACGGGAGAAAGTTGTGAAAAAGAGCCCATTAAAGGGTAAGGATGGAAAAAAGGTCCCACCGTGCGCATTCCGATGGATGGATGAAGATTTGTTTTTTATTTTATTGTATTTTTAGGGGTATGTTTATATGTTTTTTTTCCTGGGTGTTTTTTACATATTTGGTTTTTTATGTTTTGTGTTGGGGGCAGATGAAATTGAAAAGATCAGCCAAAATAAATCCAAAAAAAATGCATGAGCATCCCAATGGCCTGGTGCCGTGATTCCATGTTTTTTTTTTTTTGTAATGGTAAGGGTGTTGACCCAGGCACGAACGGGGCGGACCCTTCTTCAACCCTGTTTGGGGGAGGGGCGAACTACGACACGGGGGAACAAAATAAAGGAGACTACAGAGGTCCCGGGGAAATTTTAATGGGAAACCCCAAACAATTTAGGGGGTGGGGCAGGGGCAAAATGGGGGGCGTGAATTTTAAAAAAGGGGAATAATTAAGCGGGGTTTTATATAATATTACATTGACGCCCCCGACGGGGGTGTCGGGGAGCAGAGGTGGGGGGTTGAAAGTAAAAAAGGGGGGAGAGGGGGAAAAAAGAGGAAAAATATTACAGTGGGGGCCCCAAAGTGTGGGCGGATTATTATACAGGGAGGAGTGGGGAAAAAAATTAAAAAGCGGGGTGGTTTAGCTGGCGTGATCAAAAGGGGAGGGTGCAGGCAACGCCCTGGGGGCCCCGCCGAAGGGCACCCGTTGCCCTTTGGGGCCCCCGGTCCTTCCTTTAAACATTTCTCAAACGTCCCGGGAAAAGAAACTTTTTCTCGAGGTCTTCTGCCCCTTGGTGCCCCAAACCACATGCCCCCGTCACCCCCGTTGGGTCACTTTTGTAACTGGGCCCTTCTTGGGAAAAGGGTTTTTGTTTCGTTTTCACTCCTCGCGTCAAAAAAACCCTTAAAAATTTAACCCACGGTTTTTTACTGTTTATCGGCCTTTACTGCGACTGCAAAAGAATTCACACCTCAAAAATTTTTTGTTCCAATTTTTTGAACTTCCCCTGAAGAAAGTTACACATAAACCCAACAAGAATTCCTACCTAAAATATTTTTTACGACATCTTCCCTTTTTGATTCAGTTAATGCATCAAATTGTTGGTTTCCAAATTGCTGCGTACGAAAAAATTCCCCTTTCTGGGCTATTACGGTTATCTTCCTGACGATCTTTTTTTACTCAAATAATAATTTTCAAAATGTAGACGGAATATATTTAATATTTTGGAACAGCTCTTTTTAAAGGAAATCCCGAAATTTCAAGCTCCAAAACGTGTTAAAACCAAACTATCATTTTTTGTTTCCTTCCTCCCCAACCCCTTTTTCTACCCCCCCCTTTTCCCTTTTCTCCCCCCCTCTCTTTCTCCCCCAAACCCCCTCCTGCCCCGCAATTGGGTCTCTTGCCTTGGGAAGGTTTCCTGTGCAGCGCAATCTCATTGACTTAATTTACCCCCTATTAATCGTTCTCTACCCATGCGGGAAATTAAAAAGTCTTGTCATGTTGGTTTTTTAAAACACCCATCCAATGGAAACCCTTTCACATAATGTAAAAAGTAATTGGTGAAACAAAGGTTTTTTAAAGGGGGCGATTTTTTATTTGTCGTTTTTGCATTTTTTTTCATTGCAATATGTAATTACATTTGGGAAAGGGGTTAAAACCCCCCTCGCAAGGTTGTGTACGTAAATGGTTTTCTCATTTAACGAGTGTGGGTAGGGGGGGGTGGGGGAAAGGGGGGGGAGGGGGTCCAAAGAGGGGGGTCTGGGGGGGGAGGGTGGGGGCAACTTTAAAACGGGGGGAAAAAATAATATTCGGGGGAAAGGGGCAGGGTAAATCCGTCAGATTGCATCACCAGGGGGAAATCCAACCCCAAAACGAACACACTCGCCAGGAAAAAAAAAGCTAGGCAGTCGAAGGCTGTGAAGGGCGTTTTTCGCGCCATTACCGTCCGTGCCAAACGCCTATTGGAGGGGGAAAAGAAAACAACCAGATTCCCAAAAAACAGAGGATTAAAATCATAAGAGAGATAAGAAGATACAACGAAAAAACCAAAAAGTCTTAAAGGGTTGGGCATCCCCACCCACCCCATCCCATACTGCACTGACTTTTTAATTTGTCCTTTTCTAAACATTATTCCAGCATTTCATTAACAAAAAATTCACAGTCCTTCAGAAATATTACAAGTCTAGGAATGTAACCGGGGGTTGATGAATACCCAGGGGAAAAGTTGAAATACACTAAAAGAATCAGTCAACAATTCAATTTTTTTCTCCTTTCCCCTGCGCCGAACTTTAAAGCTTGGGTGGCTGACATGGGGTTGGGCCCTGATGACGGGGGACCCCTTCAGGATGGGGTTTACAAGGGGACGATGGAGAGCAAGCCGAAGTAGCCAACACCGAAAGCATACAGGATACAACCTGCAACATCAAATAAGATTGCTGTTTAAACCATGTCATCATGCTTATCTTTCCTTTTTCATTCAACGTCGTTTTTTTTTAAATTTTTTTTTCTATTTAGATATTTTCTTTTGCTGTATATGGTTGTACTACTGTATAATTACTGTGGAGTGGGGAAAACGGGGGAAAACTTACGTGTAAGTTATATACTAGGAATAAAATAATTGAAATTTTTTTCATTGTAGAATTAACAATGTAAAATTACGGTTTCCCCGCCACCAAAGGGCGTTTAGGGTTATCGTAGCGCAGAGCAATCCACCCCTCTCTGGGGAAAAGGGAAGAGTGCATGGACGTAGCCCTCCCCGTTTTATCAGCAGCCCAATAGGGGCCCCCAAAGCTGCAAAGATGACGAAACAAATAACGCAACACCAAATGTTTTTAATTCGACATGGAAGGATCTGCCGTCTTTTCTTTCTTTTTTCTTCTTTCTGGGGTTTTTTTCCAGCCCCCAAGGGTTCCCTTTGTCCGATGGGAGGTTTGACCAACTGGGGGCCAAACCCCTTGCGGGGTCCCCGATCTTAAACGGGAAAGCGGGCCCCCCGGGCAACATACATACAAAGGCGGGACAAACAACCCCCGCCCAAAGGGGGGACTGAACCCGCGACCCTTCGGACCGAAGCGCTGAGTCGGTATCCCTTAACCACCCGGCCATCCCAAATTTGGGGATGTCTTTTTCGCCTGACAAAATCACCGGGTTAGTAGGGCGCGACGAAGAAAAGAAAAAGAAAAATTTTTCTTGTATTTGTCTCAAACATTGAATTTCCCTCAGCAAAAAATTTTTATTCAAAATCCTAAAAGTAAAAAATCTAATTGATCTGTTTCCCAAAATTACTTCCAAATTTAAAAAAGGTTAAACCCTTGGCAATATAATACTTTTTAGATATCGTTTTGAACATGGAATTTTACTTATCATAGTTCGTGTTCAGACGGGGAAAAATGCTTGGCATTTCTTCTAACTCCCTCAAGAAATACCATTATCTTTGAACTGAAAGGAAACTGTTCCAGATTGATTCAGTGGTGAGTTGTAGTTCACATTTACATAATTGAAATGATTGAAGGCGTTGTCATTGTCAAGAATACTTGTTGACAATGACAATGCTCTTCAATCATTTCAGCTGTTCCAGAACTCAATAATCACAGATGGATTTGTGATTTATCATTTTTAAGATATGTTGCAGCACATCATGGCATCTTGAACATGTCACTCCAGGGAAAGATGTTAGATTATCACCCGTTTGGCAAAATAGAAGCACTCAAAATGAAACTTTCGCTTAGGGAAAAAAGAACATTACGTTGAACACACTCACTTCTCTAGACTCTCGGCATTAACAGTAATTACGCAGATGCAGATTTAGAAGAGTATGAAAAAATTGTAACCAGATTGCAATCTAAATTCAAAACTATATTTGAAGAAGTATCGCACCTAGAAGATTTCACTTTATTTTGTATAATTCCAATAAATCGTAACTTGTAACTTAATTCAATGAGGTACTGAAGTTCATTGATTTTAAAGACAACGATTTAGCCAGATTGAGTTTGTGTGTCTTGTGCAAACATTTTCCAAAGCTTCACTGGCAAGCAGCTCGAGAATCTTTGTTTGAGGTAGAACACAATTGTGAACAGTTCTTTTCTCGCTTGAAATTGTGTGAAGCAGTGCTGAGAAGCTCCATCACAGATAAAATATGAAATATCTTTTGAGACTGAGTTGTACTCAATCAATTGAACCAAATAATGGGTGACTTGTCCAAGGAAAGGCAAAAAGATCCAGAAAGTATTAAAATAAGTTAATTACATTATTTTGATGATATATTTTTCTTTTGGATTTTCATTTCAAACAATTTGAATTTGTGATTAGTTTTCACTTTGTGATTAGCTTTTGTCATTTACACAGTAATTATATTAATTTACTCAATGTGTTTATTTCCATTGTATATTATTATTCTACATAAATTTCTGTGTTTATTGATATTGTGAAGCTACAAACAGTAAACATGTTTGATGAATTTTTTGAAATGTTTCTCTATCTTTAAATTATGTTTAACAGAAAGAATGGATACGTAGAAAATCAGAGCATTTGTCACTTGGATAATGTTTCAACGCTTCGCAATTTTCTTTACTGAACGAGAAAGTTGATTCCGATGCCCCCAAAGTAGGCGTGTGTGCCGATCAGATTTCGTGTTGCGAAGCGCTCGACCCCCAAGCAACGGTAGTCCTGGAGCCGAAAACTCTGAAGTGCGGCTCGGTAGGCAAAGCAAACGGCCTTACCTTAATTGCAGAATTAAATGTTCAATATTATATATTTGCAAAATATAAAAAAGTATCTAATATATGAATATATCAAGTTAAAGTTTACAGGAATGGAAGAGTTTTGAATTATTAATAGTAAGATGTAAACTATTTAAGGAAACCTTTTATAAGTAGTAACGTCAGTTCAAGTGAATTCAAATTTTCCCATATATATATTAAAATCAAGTTTAATTATTTGATATGGAATTATTTTTCCCATCCACTATATCTCACTTGATCATGTTTTTAAATTTAGCATCAGGTATTTTTCCAAATTGGTTTCTCATGTTATAAATGCGAAACTGGTACGGAGAATCCTTGATAATCGAATGTGACACGCTATCACCTCTCACAACTTTCAGAATTATAGTTTACGCAGTCTATTTTGAACCAAATACGTAGAATGTCCTGGTATACTCTCAAACCACCGTCTTAGTTCATGATATCTATTTTCTTTCAAATATAATGGCATTTAGCCATATGCCTTTTTTAACATCACCTTGAAAATCTGCCCTCGCTATACAACTCAATTAAAATTATTGATCTTCTTCTGAAATTATCATTGGGTTTTTATTCATTTGATACAGCAAATATTAGAATTTATAATGTTTTGCACGTTAGTGCACTATATCACTCAAACATCACCGGAGTAAATTGCAACAAACTTCGGGGACACATTTCCTTTGACTGTCGACGGAACTTAATCAAATCTATATGCTAATACAGTTACTTTCGAAAGCAATTTCAACTCTACATCGTATAGTCGCATCTACTAGTTACGTCTGAAATATGTTTATTTACGAGTTTTCGCCTTGTATGTAAGCACAACTCTTCATCCTAATCATCACTTATTTAAATGAGTGAATACATTTATCATAAAAGTCAAATGTTTCTCCATGTAATTTCTACTTGTGACGAACTTTGTTTGGAAAAGGAAACGTAAGCCAACCTCTTCATCAGACACTTTTAGATAAAGCACTCACAGATTCCAAACTTCGAATCTTAGCAGATTGGTTCTTCCTCGATATGATTGGTAGCTTATAAATTAGAAAAGGTTGTTAATTGATAGATTGATGCTAAAAAAATTGATAAAACTCTTATGAAATTTGGATAGAAAAGGATGTGACATAACTAAACACACTGAGAAAGTGAGATTTCACTCGGAAGAAGAAGTATCTGATCCTGCATTTTACAACTACATTCTCATTGTCTATTCACAGTGACTCAGAATAAGAATTAGCAAACTCCCAAGGAATATAAAACGATTGATTTGTTTGCTCAAGAACACGTGGAGGGAAATCTCATACAACGAAGTCATTCATGCGCCGCTCGCCCCCGATTGATACTAAAATCATCCTACACTGATCTTTGGTGGTATTAACATATAAGCGTTGAAATTAATTCAAATCTTGTGCGTAACCTGAAGTAGAACAATTGGCATACATTAAGAGCTAAGAATGTGCATTTCAAACTTGTCGCGCCCAATATTCTCCAAAAACCCCGCGAACGTCGTTAGAGAAAAATAGGTTTCTAAGAGGAACATTTTCAAACTGCTTCGCAACGAAACTAGCGAGGCGCAGCACCGTCCTACCTTGGGTTCCCAACCGTCCTCCATTTCGGAGTACAGTCCTACATTGACGTCAATTGTCCTCTCGTCCTCCTTTGTATTTTAAATCTACTTTTAGTACATTTTTAGCATGTCATTTATTTTTCCATAAGACTAACATCTGCTACGTTGTATCGTTTATTGTTTAATTGAGAATAGAAAACATGAATATCCTTTCCTAAACGCTGACACACGCATACATGATAGTGCCTCTATCTAGCGACTAAAATAAAAAAGACGCTCAAACCATCTTCACCTGCATTTCGTGAACGAATTTTTTCACTTGAATCGCAAATTGGAGAAGAAAGAAATAAGAGTTGTTGTTAGCCTAAATTCAATATTTATAAAAAGAAGTGAGTTCATGCACTTGGATTTGTTTTGCTTGTCGTCCCTTTTACCTGAACACTGTTGACAACCCTAGCCCCAACACCATCGCCAAGCTGGGTTTATTAAGAATGGAGGTGATTGCTAAGAAGACGCCGTTAGCACGAATTGTTTAAATCAACAATCGGGCCAGCTTTTTAAAATTTTATTACTTGTTCAGCATTTCTGCCTTTCAAGGGCGTTTATACATGATTTTATTAACTACAGGATTACCCATCCTCAGGTCTAAATGTCAATATAATAAAATAAAGAGCTTGGCAAGGTATGTTTTTTGTGTGTATGGGTATGTGAAAGAGAAAGAGAGAGAAAGAGATGTATATATCTTCCTAATATACGCTCTATTCTAATAGATAAAAAAGATAGTTAATTTAAACAACTGTCAATTACAGTCCTCAATCTAGTAAAAATATCAAGAGCCGAGATCTCAAATTTCTCAATCTAGTAAAATATACCAAGAGCTGACCTGTTCATCACCGCGTTGCTCTAGCGAATGAATGTTCTTTTTTAAAAACTCGGAAGCAGCCGAGTTTTAAATCTTTCCTTTGTCTCTCAAAACAATGCTTATTCCGCCTCTTCTCCGTCATTTCAACCTAACGAAAATGATCCTTAACGCCGGTTGTTTATTTGTCACGTAGCGACCCTCGCGATCGTTATTGTATCGTATAAAATATATATTCTGTGTCATATAAAATGACATTTACATAATTAAAATGGTTCGTCATTTTGGTATATCACAGTATTGTAAATTTGTAATCCTTCATAAAATATACTTTTTCGGTACATGCTGTTCGTCTACCATGAATATATAATTCTTTTTTTTCCTTGTGTGTATATCATTAATGTCTGAAATATATTTAATTTTGTCCCTGAAACATTTCGGGAAAATATTGTGCTCTAGCTTATATTTAAACATAATTACATTTAAAGTTATTCTCTGTTTAATGATCAAAATTGTAACATGTCTCTATCAAATTACTGTTAGAATTTCTATCACATTTTAGAATTATCCTCATTGCTTTATTTTGTTGCACTTGAAGCTTATTAATTTGTTTTTATCTAATTCTATCATTAGAGTTGAACAATATTCTAAGTGTGGAGCTATCAGTGTTTTATAAATTAGTACTCTAGTAAGTAGATACACAAAAAATTTCCTAATCTACCATGAAATTGATTTTCTTTCCAGCTTTTTAATTATATGCTGAACATGGCTTTTAAAATTAATTGAAATGATTGAAGGCGTTGTCATTGTCTAATAGTACTATTGTTGACAATGACAACGCCTTCAATCATTTCAATTATGTAAATGTCAACTACACCTCACCACTCAATCAATATTTTAAAATTAAGTTTTTATCAATTATAACTCCTACGTATTTTATTTCATTTACCGTTTAATTTCTATATTTCTTGAATTTAGAATTTTTATATTTCTCTTTAAAATATTTCTCTCATTATGTATGATCATAAATTTAGTTTTTTCAATATTTTTAATATCAACTTGTTCAGGTATAACCATTTTCTATACCTTTCACAGTCTACTGTAATTTGTTTTCTACTTTTTTTGACTTTTTCCTTCTACATAAACCATCAGCAAGTAACTGTACCTTGCAATTCAATTGACAAATTTTTATTTAGGAAGCTATCATTGATATATAGAATAAATAAAACAGGTCCTAACACTGAGCTTATGGAATTCCTTTTTCAATATCTATTTCATTAGATATTACATTATTAAATTTAACTTTTTGTTTTCTATTCTGTAAATAAGATTGAAACCATTTGTGTGCACTTCCTTAATTCCATATTTGTTTAGTTCCCAATTTACCATGCTTGTCACATTCATCACTCCCTCCCCAAGCTCACTTGCTTCTATTACAACGTAATTATGAGTCGCATCTAGGAAAGTCTTACTTTTTTAATGCGAATCAGATTCCTTCAAGCTCACCAGCTCTGGACAGGCCCGCGTAACGTGTCGTGACGTGTGGGCGCCGCACACCTGTCTCGCGACCTCGGCTCTGTCGGCTGTCGTCGTCCTCTCCGGCCGCCTGTCCACCCACGCCGCCGTCGCGCTTCGTCGAGCACGGTGTTGTCCCTGGCCGCACTTCAGCAACGGTTATCCCGCAAAGGTTATGGATCGAATCCTGTCCATATTACGATGGTTGTAACTCTACGCGCACAAAAATGTTCCTATTTAAACTACTGTAATTCACTTTATTGTTGGGTCGCGATGTGGTTTAATTATGTGGCTCACTTATTACAGAGAGGATTTTTCACGCGCCACTAATACAGATCGAGGAGTTACTGCACACTTTGTCTCATTGCATAATTTCTATTACCTCGAAGTCCATTTATTAGACACACTGATGATGTCTCGCTATGTCCATCTTACCATGCTTGCACTGCTGCACACGCGTCCGCGCTTTGCGTCGTCCTACACCGCTACAGATCGTCCAATCTCTCTTGTTCTTCGCTTCACACGTTATCAATTAGCGGTTATCACTGCTTTCACCGTTTTCCGTCTCGATTTGGTCGGATTCCTTTCACTCCGGACTCTCACCGCCATTGCTTCGCTTGCGCTCCACCGGCATTCCTTCTGGCGCTGGTGCTACTGCCTGCCCACGGTCTCGGCCTCTCGTTCGCCCATAGCTCTTGAACGATTCATTCCAAAGAATCCGTATTGCCTGCAAAATTCAAGAGCGGGGCGATCAGAAGTGCGTTGTGTTTCAGCGTTTATTGACGAAAAGTGCTCATTATTATTAAAACTTCAATTGAGTATAATAAAAATCTTCATGTAAGTATAGAGTGAAGATGACAAAAGTGCTCAGCGATAATTGCAACTTATTCATTTTAAAAGAATTTCATTACTAAATAAATATTAACCAATCCAGCATTTTGAGTAATGAATCTATGGTAACATTGTACTTTTAATGTTATAAGAGTGGTTTTAAACAAATGAGTAAAGAAATTTCTGTTCCTTCAGATAGATATGAGGTCCATTTTAATGAATTGAAAATTAGAAAATACCACTCAATTGTTCTCCCCTCGCTGATAGTTCATGGTAGTGTGTTGCTTTCCAGACCCAACCTAGGTTCGACTCCGGTCGGGCTAGATTATAGTGTACGTTTTCCTTGCAATGTTCCAGCATATGTTGCTGCGTAACGAGGATAAAACTCACTTCTCATGTTGAGAAGACGGTGTTGGGATGCCTACAAACACGTAACCCGTGACCGCAAGGCATAGGACACCGCTGGTAGGCCCAGACTTCGTCAGATGTTGTTGCGCCGAAAGGCAGACAGACACAATTGTTGGACGAATTGCTCTATAACAAGTATAACAATAACGACTTTTCGTTGTTTTCCATGAATACTAAATGTCGCTTATACGTAATATCAATGAAAACGTTAAAAGTAGAAATTGTTTGATTGATTTTTCGTGTTTCCAGGCGCGTCAACTGCTTTGGTCATTAGTCCTGTTAGTGTACTGCATGTTTATTTTCGGGAGGTGGCGGTGAACTTCCCCGCTGGATGGCGAGATCCGGCGCCGACCTATCGATGGCTAGTGGGGTTTTCCTAACCAGGACCTCCACCAGCGGGCACTACCGATCAGAGCACCCGGGCCCGCTAGAATTCTCCCTCCAGACAGCGACTGAATCTGACCTAGCTGAAAAGCTAGTGTTGAAAATCCTGCCACCGTCAGGACTCGAGCTCGGACGCATCAGTTGATGCACTGAGCTACCGCTCCCGTTAGTAGAAGTTTAAAGAAACGTAAATTAAGTAACGCATGGGATTAGCTGAATGTCAATCAAGAAAACCTGATTGAGTTGCCCCTGCATCCTTCTCGAAGGAAATACTCTCCGTGTAGTTCTCCGTGTAGCTTCAATCTCGTCAATGGAGAAGCTTTGTCTTCTCCAATAACCAATAAAAGGGGGCGCTTCTGCAAACATCCTGGTGGAAGCAGCCCGCTGCAGCACTAATAACACCGGGGGAGCCACAGGGGAGCGAATTTCTCCCCGGCGGAGGCTGCGAGCGGAAGACAAACCGATATTGCGAGGGCGACACGCAAAGAATACAGGAAACGCTCTACAAAATGTTGTGCAAGGCACAACATAATCTATATTACTAATTTCCAATAAGCGATCAAATTAAAGGAAAACTATGCATCCTCCGCCATGTGAGAGATGTCTATGGTTTTGTTGGATACACATGAAATCATGAAAATCCAAAAAAAAAGAAACAGTTTAGATTTCACTTAAAATATTACGGCAAGGCTTCAAAGAGACCATCTGATAGTAAATACTTGCTATTTACGTGTTACGTTAGTGAATGGCAACTTTTTTGATATTCTTGGTATGTAAACGAAATGTATTGTATTATTTGAAGTATTCGTGAAGACTGTTTTTGTTACGTTTAATTTATTGTTGTGTTATAGTCGTACAAGGGTACTTTATTTACTGTTCTTGAGCAGAGTGCATGCTACTTTCTGTAAACCATTTGTATCGTTTTTTTTTCCAGCAGCATTTGCATTGCTGCAGGCCCATAGTTTCATTTTACTTTTGAAACAGGAAATCAATCCAAATTAAATTTTCAAAATTAAGTGTAGGTAATTCTGATATGGCTGTTCATGCTTCCCTGGGCAATAACGTGCAACTGATTTAATTTCAACTGTGTCATATAAGATTTAATGTACTAAATAAAAGTTAATTTTTGATTGCGAAGAGACTTCTAGCAATCCGTTGGAGCTTCCTGGACTTCTCGTATTATACAATAAATTGATAACTTTGAATCTGGAGGAGATACAATCATACACACGCCGTCTGGGGTGGCTCAGGGCATCAACGGATGTCACTGCAGTCCATCTGACCGAGAGGACCTAGAATTTGAGACCCGATGGTGACAGTTTTTCGACAGCGGCTGAACACGGCCTAGCTACGTAGTTAAATCGAGTTAATCTGCTATCTGGAAGAAAATTCTATACGTCCCGCTCTGATCAGTAGTTTTCCAAAGTTTATTCAATCAATACCAGGCGAATGTCACATTTTTCCTCTCAAGAGGTACGGGTGTAAACGGTTTGTACAACAACGGTGAGGAGTTGCGACTGCACACAGCGTGCTTTTGCGCAATGTGGTTAGGTATCGTGATTTTGCACTGGAATAGCCTATTTGAGAAAACTTAATTTTGAAATAGAAGTAATTAATTAAAATTGTTGGTGGCAATTGCTATTAATTCATTTCATAAAAGTTTAGAAAAAAGTTATCCCTGTGACATATAATGGTGTGCAACAACAGCACATTATAGCATTACAGCCATTATAGCACGTAGTAGTCTTTGAATTGTGAAATATTGGAAGTTTACATGTTTCACCTATCATAGTTCCGTTAAAAAGTAACAGACACTCGGGCAAGCGGAAGGCAAATATACGCCCTTGGTCGTTCACTATCAGCCTGGGAACGTTATGAAAGACGAAACTAGGGAGCAGAACTGAAAGCCCGCTTCTGAGAGGTTCGCAACATTCGGTGGAGATCGGGACAGCTCGGGCGGTGCCTACTCGCGCAACTTTTCTTGAACGAGTATTAATGACCTTGCTTCCCCCTCCCGTAAGCATAAACAGTTGAAGACAAAGCTCGCAGCGAGCACTGGATGACAACATTCCAAGCATTAAAACTTGGTTGGCGCGAAACAGAAGCTTGTAAAAGCTTTTTTTTTTCATAGCCGAGAACTTCTGTTCAGCTGTATTATCATTATCTAAAGAAATGGCTGAGGCAGGCCCAGGTGCTTCAAGGGAGCCACCTAAAACTCGTATCTAATATCCCTTCTGTTGCCTACCCAGAGCGATGACCTGGCCGCACATGTATCAGGTATGACTGATTTTCCATAGGTTGTCATCACTGTAAATACTCTAGTGACCGACTTCGTAACTAACACCCCCATTCCGTCCGCATTTCTTCAATCCATCGGTCACGAAAAGTCGCGCGAATAGTACTTGGCCGTTTGCTGTAGCCCCCTTCAGTGCCGGAGAAGCGAAATATTGAGTACATGGCCTTGCTGGCCATGATGTGAGCACGGATGGCAGCGCGTAGCTAAAACACAACGTATTCTGATTCCAAATGATTATTGCTGTAGTTGCCTGGATCAGATGAAAAAGGGGTGTGGACTATAGAGTTCCTCGATTTTATAGTGAATAATAGTTAAATTGGCTCTACCTCCACTTTCGAGAGGAAATGACTGCAAGGACTTATCAGAAAATAAAATTATTTATTGTGTTTGAGATTTTTGTTTGAAAAAGTGGGTAGTTAATTAACACGGTTCATTTTTCGGTAGAACTAATTCTCTTCTCTAACTCTCTTACCATTAGTAATTTCAGTGCAGATTTTTTGTTGTTTAATATTGAAAGTTAAAATTATGAAAGAGCATGGGATTCCATAATCATAATTGTATGTGGTAAAGGTGATCAATGTGATAATAGAATATTATTATGGTGGGAATATTGAGGTATTTGATGAAAAGAACTTTATATTATATTATATATATATATATATATATATATATATATATATATATATATATATATATATATATGTATGTAAGTGTGTGTGTGTGTGTGTGTGTGTGTGTGTTTTATTGAAACATACCCTAACTGCTACAATTATTGGGCGATTCGTCGTAATCCGTTTCCAAATTTCTAATAACATGGGCGCCAGGAAAAAGGTTACGATAATATTTTAACTATTATTACTCTGATAAAAAACTGAAGGTTATCCCGCTAGCTGGGTCGATGGGTCACGTCAGAAATAATCGCTATTATCTATTAATAGCCGATTACCCGATCTGCCATCTATACAGAATGGGAGGAATCTGAAAACAGAGATTTGATCTAGCTACTTATTAGCTTGAATTGGCCAATGAAAATCATTTTATCTTTCTTTCAAGAGAAACTTAATGTTTATTTCTATCAATGTAGCAAATTAAAATGTGAAAAATTTACATTGAGAACTTTCTTAGTCATATCGTGGTTCAAACCTTATACGGCGATTCTGGTCTTCGCGTGCTCTTGATTGATGCTACCTCGAAGAAACGCCTTCCCTTCTTTTTTTGAAGGTTCCGAAGTCCCGAAGTCCAATTACCACGAATCTGCTTCTCTTCTTTAAAAACGAACACCGCCAATTCACCGCTTCGCACCACTCAAATATTTGTTCCAGCTCCACTATATTGTGTCTGATGCCCGTTCTCACCGTATAAATATCCAGTGCTTTTATGATTACACAGCAAAACAAATCTCTCAGTTCTATCTTCCGTTTATAGCAAGAAAATATGCAAAGTCCGGTATCGTTTAGAACCGCATACATTTATCAGTTCAAGAATGATTAGAGTTCACTCGCGAAAAATTCCAAGTCTTATTTTGATGCACAGCAAAATATTCAGAACTCGACACGTTCCCAAATCTTAGAAGTCCTAACATGCACAAATTAATCTATTCGCGAGCGAACTGCTCACCGCCACGACATGCGACCGAATGAATTTTATCCTCTTTTACAAACCCACAATGCCTCGCCTTTCTTTTATTTCGACAAAATGCCCAAACTTCCGTTTTAATAATCATTCGACGCTTCTTCAACCAATCCACAAATCTCTTATATTTGCTCCTACTCACGCTGCCACCTCCACGGTCAGATGAATGTTTGTTTATTCTGACAACAACCACGATGTCGTTATTAAGGCACCATATTGCCTATGATTTGCCCTAACCATTGCGCCCATTTACGACAAATATTCTGTAAATAAACATGTCCCTATATTGGTATGTCACAATTATATATATATATATATATATATATATATATATATATAACACACACACACACACACACCTGAAATATATAGAACCTGAAATGGAAATTCTCAAGATGTCATTTCGGTCGGGCCGCAGTTTAAACATGGCGCGATGGCAACGTCATCACCTGACGTCAGCCGCAACCAGGTCGAGCGAAACGCGCTCCGACCAACGAGAAAATCCGAAGATAAGATCATGAACCAAATCTTCCCATTGACTCCTGTAGAGAAACCGAGGGAAATCTCAACAAGATTTTTTTTCCGTTAGAAAAACGGGAGTTTAGTTGAAATCTTAGTGAGAGACGGTTCGATGAAAGTTGCGTAAGAAATGTACAGTGGAAATTTCCGCTCATAACGCATCGTTGAAATTCTCGTAGGAGAACGGACTATGATAATGCTTTTAACATAGTATGATGGTTGAGAAACGTGCTGTGGTGAGGAGAATTGCAGTAATTTCCGAAGAGTAATTAAGGGCTCATTTCGGCATAACACTGACAAATTCTATGCAGCCGCTACGCCGTATCGCATAGGCGAGAACCCTGGGCAACTTCCAATCTTCAACGTGGTCAGAGATGCCTTAGTGTTGAAACTGGAAACGTGCGTATGTGCGTGGTCGCTTTGTTTTATCGGCCGAGATGAATTGGACTTGGACGTGGACGGACGGAGGCAACGGAACGCGGAGGTCTTGGCCGCAACCGAGAAGTAGCGAGCACTCCGCGGGATTTACCCGAGCCCGGCGTCGCGTTGAGTCTGAGTGCCGCCGCGAGGCGAGGTCGCTGCCCTCAGATACCGCGGAGTTCATGCACCATCCGTAGTATCCGTCGAAGAAAAAGAAGTATGAGTACCCGTGCGTGGAAAAAGCATCAAATACAAAACAGAGAAATTGTACTAATTAATTTGAAATCATTATTGTAATTTAAAAAGCGATGAATAATTTGTGTTCTTCAAGCAAGTGTATTGTTTTTTTTGTGAATGAATGAAAGAAAAATTATTTCTTGAACAAGGACTCGTATGGAGGATTTGAAATGTAAATTATTTAAAAACCAGTGTGTAAGAAATGTAAATAGTTTAGTATATCATAATTAGAACTTTCTGATTATTTTGTAATCAGGGGCGAAGGTATTCTCACACCAGCTGGTTCAATAGGCCAAAGTGATGAATTCAATCTTAAAGAAGAGTATTCATTTTTAAAGAATAATTAAGCTTGTACAATCAAAGAAAGGGCAGTTGCATTCAACGCCCAGTTGAGAAAGCAGCTCGTGTTCAAGGGTAGATCTTGGAAAAGAGTAATCATTTTATTGTATTTGTGAGTCAACTTGAGTTAAGAATATATGATTATGTGTACCAGAGCCACAATAGTTTTCTTTAGTATTCTTCCAAAAATGCGATCCCAATGTAATTCTCCTACAGACAATTAGATTAGAACAACTCGACAGGTCTGACGTTGGACGGCAGTGAATTGTCGGACGACGCCGGTAACGCCTACGTGGAACACGATTCCTTAGGGCTAACTACACCTGATCAAAACAGAGTTGAATATGCATGGCGCGTCGTATGAGAATTGACGACGTGTGTTCTATCGATATATATATATATATATATATATATATATATATATATATATATATATATATAAAATTCTTAAATTGTGCAAACATAAGGGAAAAGTGATCATTACTTGTTGTTTCATATGGCTATCAGAAATTCATTTTTACGGGCGATGAGTCCGCATGTGAACCCATAACAACTGTTGGTTCACTTCTTACTACTTAAGTACGTTCTCCTTCAGCTTTAGTGGTTAAAGCGAACCTTTCCTCTCTTCTATAATATAGATTTGGCAAGGTTTGGGATTGTTCAATGTCGCAACTACAATTAGCCATACGTTCTGAGGCTTGCCTGAAACTTTTTTTATAAGGTCCAAACAGGCAAATATTGACCGGCATCTTACTGCCTCTGCTCGATATCATTCTCTTCGAGAAACTTCTTCCGAGAGTATGTGAAGTTTGGAAACTTGTATCACAGCTGGGACCCTATGTTGGGTTATAGCGGTTGGTGTGGAAGTGACAGGGTGGACAAAGAACGTCAAAGGGCCGAGGTGTGAGGGAAGAAAGTAAGAACATTGTTACGATCAAAATTCCTTTTTTGAGTTATTTCTCTCGATGACAATTTGATACAGGACATTTAAAAAGTACAAAGTGTGTGAATTAATTTTGAGGGTTTTTTCTGTAAATTTAAGGTTTTTTATGAACACCTGAATACATCATTATGTTTCAAAGTATTGTCCATTGCTAGCCACTACTTTCTCCCATCTTTCTGGTAGCATTCGGATTCCGCGTCGAAAGAACAACTCATCTTTTGATGCAATCCACGAATCAATCCAATCTTTCGTATCTTCGTAAGATTGGAAGCGCTGCGTAGCCAGGCTGTGTTCCATGGATCTGAACAGGTAGTAATCAGATGAGCAATATCTGCTGAATATGCGGGTGGGGTAAAACATCCCATTTCAACGTTTCCAAATATTTTTTCACTCCACAAGCAACATGTGGTCGAGCGTTGTCATGTTGAAGAATCACTTTATCATGTCTTTGCTCGAATTGCGGACGTTTTTCTTTAATGCACGGCTCAAACGCATCAGTTGTGTTCAGTAGCGTTCACCAGTGATTGTTTCATTCGGTTGAAGCAGTTCGTAATACACAACACCGAGCTGGTCTTACCAAATACAGAGCATACGTTTTGCACCATGAATATTCGGTTTTGCCGTCGATGTCGATGCATGACCAGGCAACCCCATGATTTTTTCCGCTTAGGATTATCGTACGAACCCATTTCTCATCGCCTGGTTTGGCATTGAAGCAATTGTTCATAGGTGGATAATCGGCGTTCAATGTCTCTCTGCTTCAGTTCGTATGGTGCCCAACTTTCTTGCTTTTGAATCATACCGAGAGCCTTTAAACGTTTAGAAACGGTTGTGCGATAAACATTCAACGATTCAGTAAGTTCATCTTGCGTTTGACATAAATCTTGGTCGAGTAATTCATCCAATTCCGCATCTTCAAACTTTTTCGGTTGACCTGGGCGTTCTCTGTCAACTGTATCGAAAAAAACACTTTTAATACGTCGAAACCAATACTCAACGTTTTTATCGACGGAGAATGTTCGCAATAAGTTTCAATAGCACTGATGACTTTCAGCAGCACTTCGAATTAAACAGAAAAAGTAACACTTCCCGCAAATGGTGTTTTGTTGGCTCGTACTTCGACATTTTCAGACTTGCAAACAAGTGTGTTGTTTACACATCAGTCCAAAGTCACATACTAAACAGTAAAGCCTATTCATAGAGCTTACACGAGAATATAGTTAGAGAAAAGTCTGATGCGATATAGCACAAGTTACGCAATCTATTGTAAATCCCTCAAAACTAATTCACAGACCTTGTACTTTTTATAAAAATCAATTGTATTTAGAACGTTTCAAAAGCAAATTAGTCACATCTGCTAACACTGTACACATAAAGAATCTATGATTAAGTTAAAATAGTGCCACTTTTTAGGCTATTAATTTGTAAATTAAATGCTTTGAAAGTGATATTATCAAGTCACTAAACTTATATAAATTATTCTAAAATTGAAATGTTTATAATTTATCCTCTATTCAAGTACAATTAATTATAATTATGTACCATAAAACTTGTTTCTAAGAGATAAATGCGATTAACTCTTTTTTTCATTTAAATTTCCATATATCTCTACACAGGAAATTGGATGGTGGTAGACTCTCCATGGCTGCGTCGTAACGCCAGTGCTGTACCATAAGCAATAGCTGTATTCCCATTGTTTTCGTATTTTATTTCAATTTGGTGCCTAACTTTTAATATAATTATAGCTCTCCTTGATACAAATCCAGTCTAAGCTCGTGCATTTTCAAGCATAGTGCTCACAAGATGATTTTATTTTTCTTCAAAAATCGCAAATCGGTGCCATAGAGAAAAAAAGAAGCCGTCATATTTTACATTTAAAATACAGTACTTCTCAGCGTCGCTACCAGAGCGCAGCGCTGTCGGGACAAACACACTTTAGACTCGGGAATTTCCAAGACAGATAAATGCACATTAAGACGACGGTTCGCTTGCTTTCTTGCAACGAAACAGAACTCGCCGTAACCACACGGAGTAGATCATATTTTCACTTAGTTCAAAGTTGTCAGACCTCATTAAAATATCAGTGTATTATTGACAATCTTCGTTGGCCACGTAATGTATACTCCTCAATGCATACAGGTACATAAGCCCTAAATATGAAATCATCAGTCGACGTGATTCTAGTTTGGTGAGATTTGGTAAAAACATGTGTGTGTGTGTGTGTGTGTGTGTATGTATGTATGTATGTATATAACGCTAATGAGGTGACATATAATATCGTTTATGAAATATTTAGTGTTTACAAACAGATTCTAACGCTTACATGTGCTGACATTACTTTTCCATTTAACTGTGCAAAGAAAATTACGACTGCAATGACTAATTACTGCAATGACTGGAATGACTGCACGAATAACTGTGCAAGACAGCCATAAAATGTAGAGTTAATGCTATTATTTTAATTTTTGCCTTATTGTAGGCATTTTAATTATATTATTATTATTATTATTATTATTATTATTATTATTATTATTAGGTCTTAAAATAATTTAATGTTACATTGTGTTAAATTTCCTAATTGTAATATGTAAATTGTAGTGTTCTGCCACCAGGTTGTATAAACCTACCTGCAGAAATATAATATAATATTTATATATATATAATATTATATTATATATATTATAATGATATATATACATATATATATATATATATATATATATATATATATATATATACACAGGGGGTCAAATATGAGATGGACTGATTTTTTTTACGAAATACTTTATAAGCAAATATGTATTTGTACACGTCATTCTTCAAAGTACTTCTCCAGATTCTATACATTTTCCCCAACGTTCTGGGAACATCCTAATGCCCTTTTCATAAAAGTCTTTGGTTGTCGGTATATCCACTCCCGAACACTGTGGGTGACTGCGTCATTATCCGCAAATCGCATGCCTTGCAAATGTGATTTAAGCTGTCCAAACTGGTAAAAATCACTTGGGGCCAAATCTGGACTGTACGGCAAATGTGGTAGAAGGTCCCACTTCAATTTGCTGATGGTTGCTGTGGTTGTTTTAGCAGTATGAGGCCGTGCATTGTCTTGAAGGAATGCTACCCGTTTCCCACCTCTCTTCCGTTTGGATCGGTTCTTTTCTTTGATTTCCCTTTCCAAAAGTGCTTAATAATAAGCTGCATTGATGGTTTTAGCTTCTGTAAGAAAGTCTACATGGATAACACCCTTCCAGTCCCAAAAAAAAGTTGCCATCACTTTTCCCGCCGAACGGATCTTCCGCGCTCTCTTGGGTTTTGGAGAAGAGGCGTGTCGCCATTCACGTGATGCCTGCTGGGACTCGGGAATAAAATAGTGAACCCACCGTAATGTGGGTTACAATGGACTTCAAAAATGCACCTCCTTCATTTTCAATCAGCATTAGAAGAACACTGGCAGCTTGCATGAGCATAAATTTGTTCTCGTCCGTGAAAGTGCGTGGAACCCACCTAGCATTCACTTTTCTATATTTTAGGTTTTTTTATCATGTCTTCTACACTACCCACACTGATGCCAATTACTGATGCAACTTCTTTGATAGTGATGCGCATATTCTCACAAATAACCGCATTAACACGATTAATGTTTGTTGGGGTTATGGATGTTAGCGGCCGACGATTATGAGGTTCATTCTCAACTCGCTCTCGTCCCTCTCTGAAACACTTACACCATTCGAACACACGGGTCCGTGAGAGGCACTCTTCCCTGTACTGATTTTTGAGTCTCTGCAAAATTTCCGAAGGTTGAACGTTTTCTCCAACGAGAAATTTGATGATAATGCGTTGTTCCAGACTCCGCGGCACCCTTTGTTCACTCATCGTTCTAGCAAGACCCAGACTCGACTGAACAGGTTCTGAAGGAGGAAGGTGGGGGGTTGTGGCTAGATTCTCGCCAGGCGGCGCAGCTATTGCGCATGGCGGGGTATTTGAAAAAAATCAATCCCGGTCATATTTGAACCCCCTTGTATATCAGGAAACAAAATTTCTTGTTGCTGTAGGGAAAAATCAGTCCACATTCCCAATTTCAACTTTCTTCTTCTACTGCTATTGTGCTACTACTCCTACTACTGTCCTACTACCACACCACTCTCCACTACTTAACTACTATTACCACCAATACCACTACTACTAATAGTAGTAGTAGTAGTAGTATTCACTACTACTACCGTTGATAGTTAATGGTACGAGTGGGCCATGGTAGTAGTGGTCATGGTAGTGGTAGTAGTAGTAGTAGAGTAGTAGTAGTAGTAGTAGTAGTAGTAGTAGTAGTAGAGTAGTACTGGTGATAGTAGACTGGTAGTGGTAGTACTGGTAGTGGTAGTAATAGTAATGGTGTTGGAAATGGTGTTGGCAATGGCAATGGCGTTCGCAATGGCAATGGCGTTCGCAATGGCAATGGCGATGGGGTTGGCGTTGGCAATGGCAATAGCAATGGCAATGGCAATGGCGTTGGCAATGGTGTTGACAATGGCAATGCGTTGGTGGCAATGGCAGTGGCAATGGCAGTGGCAATGGCAGTGGCAATGGCAGTGGCAGTGGCAGTGGCAATGGCAGTGGCAATGGCAGTGGCAATGGCAGTGGCATTGGCAGTGGCAATGGCAATGACAATGGCAGTGACAATGGCAGTGGCAATAGCAGTGGCAATAGCAGTGGCAACGGAGTGGCAATGGCAGTGGAGTAGTAATCTATATGCCTTTTCCATTACTAGGATTTAAAAACTTTCGTGCCATCGTCCACTCGGTTTTCCGGCATAACCCCTTGCCACATGTCTATTGTCTCTCGAGACCCTTACAATTCTATCTTCAATTCTGTCAATGTGTTGGTTCCATTCTCTCCTACGCGATACTATAGATTCGGAAATGGGACTAATTCCACATGTTGTAATGTTAACATTTCTTTCTCTATCCCAGTTTGTATACAATTTTTCTAATTTTCTAATTTTCCTTTCTTTAATCCTCTAATTTTCTTTTCTCTAACACTAAGAATAATGAGCTCTAAATGTTATTTTGACTCGTTTATTAAAATACTTAACTTAACATTTCTTAAGAGAGATGATTTAAATAAAAATATCCTCATCATACACTCTACCTAATTTTATACAGTAGTGCTGATTGCATTCACTCAACTTTTTTAATGAGTTTTATAAAGTATTATAATGTCATTGTGATCCATTAATCTTACTACAACCCATGAATTTTATTTTACAACTTCCAAACAAGATTTAGATAACATTTTTGAGCACCAAAACATTGTAATAAATTTCATTCATCGATCGAAAGCTAAATACATTGTATCACCTACAATGCCTTGAAGGTAATGGCGTAAGGTGAAGGCGTAAGAGGTAGGTTCGCCCGGCAAGTTGCCGAAGTTCACTGACCGGAAGTTATAGATCCAATTTCTGGATTTCTTCTGGTGTAACTTTCCTTTGTTTTATCGCCACGTCGGAGAGCAGCAACAGCTTTAGCACCCTCTGCCAACGAAGGACGAAGACAGCTAAGGTTTGCTTCACTGCGCCTGTGGAACAACTCCCGCTGCAGAGGCAGGAGTCGCTATCGGAACCCGACAGATTTTGCCACTTATGAGCTGTTGCAGCTACGGCCGTAGATCCTCGTAGTAGCCACCCCGGGTCCTGATTCACGAGAGGCAGCTGACACGACCCGCTCTAACAGGGTGGGATCAAAGAGAGGAAAGAGAAAATTACGCTGAAACGAATAAAAAGCACAAAGGATCTTCTGTGACTTAAACAGCTGATTACCCGGCGTTTCACGGGAATTTATTTATTACTCCCGCGAGTCGCTCCGCCCCCAGAGCCACTTACTCCGCGCGCCTCGCTGGGTAATAATTAATAAACTGCATCTCTCCTTATATATTCCACATTGGCAAAGAGTTTTCCATGTCGCCATTGAAAAATTTCTTATTATTGTTTATTACCGTCGCTGAATCTGCCTGACTTTCCAATATTTATTCGATCTATTTATTTTTTCATTCTTCCCGTTTTTTGGCTTCCTCTCACCTCCCTGCTTTCACATCTCCATATATCATTTCATGTTTTGTTTTTTCAGATTTACTTTTCTACTTTTTTTACGCCCAGTTTTCATAATGAATTTTTTTTCTTTCGTAAACTCCTATCCTTTTCCATGAAGATGAGTTTATATATGGAGCGGGATCGGAGCGGGGTCGGAGCGGGGTCGGAGCGGGGTCGGAGCGGGGTCGGAGCGGGGTCGGAGCGGGGTCGGAGCGGGGACTGAACAGCTTTGTAGAAGACTGTGATAAAAATACAACGCCGGGAAATCAGCTACGTAGCGTATATGTTACATGATATTCTTTGTGCTTCTTTTTTGTTTCAACACAATATTCTCCTTCCTCTTTTTAACCTCCCCTCTTAGATCTCAGTCGTATCAGCTGCCTCCTCCAACCGCTGCGACTGCTTGGTCCTCCGCAATTTACGAGCTCTAGTAAATCAAGAACTGAAGGGTCATACGACGTTTTCTGATCGCCATCGACCACCCTGCAAGAAAGTGGCTGCGGGTTCTTCCAGACCCTCGCCCAGCGTTTACCAATCAGAAACTTTGTGGCGGAGGTACATAATGCTTGGCCAGAGATGGCCATATGAAAGAAGTAGTGCTACAACAACTCATACATTCCTATATTATTTGTAATGTCTACACAAAAATATAAATTTGCAACTTGTATAAACATAAATACTTCAGCCGTTTCTTGAAAAACTTTAAGAATTTTACAAAATGTATACAAGGTACAAGAAAGTCTATTTAATTTTTTTTTCAATTTTTGCAAAGTGTGTATTCTGCATTATTATTATGTGCAAATAATGCATTATGCATTATTATTATGTGCAAATAATGCATTATGCATTATTATTATGTCAAATGATGTATTCTGCATTATTATTCTTACAAAATAACTAAACCAAAAACTCCGAAATCAGTTTTGAGAAATTTTGGTTTATGAACAAATAAGTTGAAAATTGTTTTGAGTTCACACACAATTACACGAAAACGACAACTATTTTGGAAATTGTGCACATAAAATGACTGATATACCTAATATCGATAAATAGATTGCGTTAAGAAACTAGGTGCCGCAACACCACATACTTCTTCGTATTATTTGTAACTTTTCAATTTTCGAAAATCCATAGTGTTTAATGAAAATAATAGTTTAGCCACTTTCATTTCTCGTATACGTACGTATATACGAAGAAATATTCGCACGATACAGAAAGTTATGTTACGTGGCTATAAAAATTGGTGATTTTTCTACTGAAAACCAGTATTGAGAGAACCTGATACGCAAAGAAATTTATACTATTGTGTATCAGGGTTTCACCATACGAAGTTTTCCAAAATGTTCCAATTTCCAACATTACTTCCTCTGACACGATGTGTAGTCAGATATCACGAATTGTGGGTCCATGATAGCAAAATATACATTTTCAAAACGTTCGTCAGGGCCGGCCCGGTCCGGCTCGGTCCGGTCGGCCGGTCGGGTCGGTCGGTCGGGTCGGGTCCGGTCAGGCCGGTCCGGTCCGGTCGGGTCGGGTCGGCGGCGGGTCGGGTCGGGTCCCGGGGCAGGTCGGGTCGGCCGGGTCCGGGTCGGGTCGGCCGGGTCGGGCCGGATCGGGTCGGGTCGGGTCCGGTCGGGTCTGGTCGGGTCCGGTCGGGTCCGGTCCGTCCGTACGTCCGTCTGAGCGCCGGTCCGACCGTCTGCCCGTCCGTCCGACTGCCCGTCCGTCCGTCTGCCCGCTCGTCCTTCTGTCCGTCCTTCCGTCCGTCCGTCCGTCCGTCCGATGGTCCTTGAACACCACTAGCACCTAAATCATGCTTACGATTGATACAACTTGATCATGATACAACTTGATATTCGATGGTCGATCTTGCTCGACTGGAAGCTTTGAAAAACATTCTTAAAATTTAGGGTACTTTTCACGAAGCCCATGGAACATTTTCAATTTCTCAAGAGTAGCTCCAAATTTTTCTTTGACGCCTGTGCGTCCGTCATAATGACCATTACAGTCGACGCGCCGGGAAACATCAGTCAATCTCACCACACGACGAAAAGAAGTTTCCGGAGGATTGATTGCACCTCTCACAACAAAAACATGTGAAAATCGCGGCAAATAAGTGTTTATTCGATTAATTTAAAGATACGGATATTTAGCATTGATACTATAATAGTAATTTAGCATTGATACTATAATATCCAACGCATGCCTCCAAACAGAATTCCCAAAATAATGTACACATATAATCCTAAAGGAAGAAGAAATGTTGGCCGCCCCTTAACAAGATGGAAGACTCACCTCTTTGATGTGGAAACAGGCTTTAAGGCCTAAATCCATGAAGCAGAAGAGGAAGAAGACTATAATAGTAGTTTATACAATTCTGTATAATGTTGCTTTATTCCATGAGTAAGGGTTTGAAAACGAGTGACGTTAGGAGCGAGTTTTCAAATTTGCACTAATGAAATAAATCATTATAAACGAGTTGCATGTGCTATTTTTTGTATAATAGCATTATAATTTTTTAAGAGAATCAAACTTAATATTGAGAAACAACTTCCTTGTGACGTCGCGGGTGTTTGACATCTGTACGACAAAAAGGTGGTCGCCTGTTCCATTTACCGGTACCACTCCTAAATTCTCTAGATGCGATTGGCGGAATGTGTGATGACCCAATCATTCGTGCCGAAAAATCTAATACATCATTTGTGCCCTATAAGGCCTTTTTGTACATGATTTCTTACAACAGAAAAGGTCGTTTATAATGCTGGTAAACATACAACTTAATAAGAGCAAGTGATAACACATCTCGGCCAACTAGAATTCAGAAAATTGGTTGAGTGGAAATGCGAAGTTTTAACGAAAAACCCTTGGTGTTTTAAACATAAACGTAGTATTTTACTGATTAAACATGTTATTTTACTTTTATTTTACAACAATTCATTATTAATGTTCAAATTATTTTACAGCAATTCAGTATTAAAGTTATTATATGTATTTTGTCATTATTATGACCCGTTGTTTTTTCCTAGAGTATGCTGTGTGAATATGTACAAAAGACTGCGGAGACTATTAAATATTTAAAGAAACAAAATAAATACTAATTGCTTCATTTCAAATATATTGTGGGAGGAATTGACGCCGACCGGATGCCGGAGGTGGTTAGATTGTGTGCAGACTCAGCGCCTCGGTCGGATGGGTTGCTCTTTCGAGTCCCGCCGAGGGCATGGTTGTTTGTTCCGTGTCTTTCATGTATGGGTTTTGTCGCGTCCTTGTGAGTCTGTTGAACACAGACTGAGGAACCTGCAAGTACGGCTAGTGCGTCACGTAGTCAAGTGTCAAGTGTAAATGTTAAAAAGTCCTATGAGGATATAGTAGTACCTGGTGCGTAGTCAATAATCGGCATTCCTGAAGCTGGAAAAGCTCGGAGGAAAAAGGGATAAAATGCCTTTCCTTGGCTACTTCAGCGTATGTGTCGCATATCTGAACCATTTACTCACCGTACGTCCCGAAGATCCAATGACCTTGGGCACGACGCAGCCACCATGACGTGCAGAAGGAGGTTGTCAGGTCGGCCACCGCCAAGTTCACGATGAACGCGCTGAACGGCCCACGCAAACGGCGAAACCTGTGCAGACATTAGACATCATGTTCGTCATCAAGTTGTTTTAAGTAAAAACGGTAAAAAGACTTAAATGGTATGGACACATTCAAATAATGAATGGGATTGGCCGAAAATGTGAAAAGGGGACTAGGTACCTATCAAGAAGAATACCCAGACTTACACGGAGAGGAGTAGAAGCAATGCTGAAGAGATTGAAAAATGAAGACTAGAGAGAAACAGTGATATAGTGGCTGGGTTAGAGAGACACCCAACGGTGTAATTTAACTTGGCATACAGAACTACTATGAAGTTAGGAAAATTAGCCTATCATATTTTTATAATTTATTCGAGTAATAAGTACAACCAATGTAATAATGTAATATAAAAAATATATTGCAACGGACCTTTCAACAGGTGCAGGTCAAAATTTGGCCTAAGTTTTTTTGAAAAACATTCTTTAAAATTTGGGAGTACTTTGCATGAAGCCCCCAGACATTTCCACAATTTTCTCAAAACCGGCTCCAAATTTGTTCTTTAAATTTCTTGTAAGAATAGAGTAAAATACACTTATAAATGTGGTAATGGTCCCATTTTCACGGTTAACTCTGAATTTTCGAAACTAGCAAAAGTTTTACTTTTTTTCGGCATCTTTCTGTAATTATAAAATTGAAGGCAGTTTTTTCCTTCAAATCAATTGGTGCCCATAATTACTTCTTTCATTAAGGTCATGTAAAAGGGTTTCCCCTCTGGACCGTTCCTACTCTCTGAAAGGCCTAAGGTGGATGAGAGGAGCAGAAAGGATTAATCCCAGTCATGGCCATCAGCAGTTTATTGGGATAGTGTCACATAGCACCTGACGTAGCCCAGCCTCCCCAAAGGGACTGTTCTCCGGAAGAGACTTTGCAGGGGCCATCGGCCGGGTTAGCGACACTCGAAGTGCAAAGTGGTCAGGGGGGGCGCGGGAAGCTGCTGCGAACCCCGGAAGGTCCATCTGAACTAGCGGGGCGGACGAGTGCCGGCAGGGTCAGTTAGGGCCGATCTGAACCGACAGAGGGGAGAAGGGATGTCAGCAGGGTAGTTTGGGCCAATCTGAACCGACAGAGGGTGAAGGGATGTCGGCAGGGCCAGTTAGGCCGATCTGAACCGTCAGAAAGGAGAAGGGATGTCAGCAGGGTCAGTTTGGGCCAATCTGAACCGACAGGGGGGTGAAGGGATGTCAGCAGGGCCAGTTTGGGCCTATCTGAACCGACAGAGGAGAAGGGATGTCAGCAAGGTCAGTTTGTGCCAATCTGAACCAACAGAGGGTGAAGGGATCTCGGCAGGGCCAGTTTGAGCCTATCTGAACCGACAGAGGAGAGGGATGTCAGCAGGGTCAGTTTGTGCCAATCTGAACCGACAGAGGTGAAGGGATGTCGGCAGGGCCAGTTTGGGCCGATCTGAACCGACAGAGGAGAAGGGATGTCAGCAGGGGCAGTTTGGGCCAATCTGAACCGACAGGGGGGTGAAGGATGTCGGCAGGGCCAGTTTGGGCCGATCTGAACCGACGTGAGTGGAAGGTCCGTGCACACGGGCGATGAGCTCACGAGTAGCTTTCGTTCCCTCGCTAAGCGGAGGTCAAGCCGCATTTACTGCTGAGACGCTCTTTCCGAAGCGGCGCTACGCAATTATGCTTACGGGGGCGGCAGCTGTTTGCGGCTACGCGACAATACATTAATTTCAAATGAATAATGTCCTAAAACAAAAATTTTTTAAAATGAATGAATTTCTTCCACTCTTCTCTCCCATTACTAAATTCTTCATTAATATTTTTTTCCCTTTATAGATTTTTGAAGTATCCTCTCTACATGTCCTTTACCGGTCTTTCCACATTCTTCCATCCGAAAAATAAGTATTCTGTAGTTAATTTGCGTGTTCATTGTTCTGTCATCCTTTCCCACGCACATTCTGTGAACTGTTTTTTTAAAAGATAAACTAAAATTAAACTCGAAATATGCTGAGTGTCCCAAAGGTAAAAAAGAATTGATTCAAATTGTAGTCAATCCAAGCTACTAATCTCAAGAAATTAACAACTCTTCCCATCAAATTAATCGACGCTAGGTATACTGGATTTTCTTTTATTAGTGTTCAAGTATCGAAAGAAATATAAACTCAGTTAATGTATACTCAGGAAATTAGAACAGTGCATTTTTTTGAGGAAACAAACGAACAGTATTAGAATTGAAAGCCATAGGAAAATGTTGGTAAAAATTCATTTGTCTAAATAGACGAGAAATGAAATTGAATCCTCAAATTAGGAATAACTAGTGGTGTTACAATATCACGCACTCTCTCGTATTATTAATAACAGTTACGTAATACTGTAATATTTTAATTTCTTTCCCACTAACACTTGGGCCGTTTTACCAAACTCTAACAACACAAAGTAAAGGATTAAAAATAACACACCAACACACACACACACACACACACACAAACACACACACACACACAATTTAATTTGAAAGGCTTAAATGAAAATGATTATCCGGGATTAAATTTAATATATCTTTACAAAATTGAAAAAACCAAACAAAAATATTTAGTTAAGCTAGATATTGACCGCAACTCTACCCACTCATAACTAAATGTGCCATAACAGGCCATCGTTTACTTCACTAAAGTAATTTGCAATTGTACAAGAGGTAAAGTTTAAAAGGGGTTGAAACTAATGGTAAACACGTACTATCTCGCATTCTTGTAATTGTTGCAAAGTATTAGAATAGTACTTGAACCCGTAATAAATTAAAATAGCTATGTTGTAACCTCATCAATTTATGTAAAGAAAAGTAATGTTAGTACCGTTTGTACTACTGCTATGTGTACGTTTTCAAAAAAGAACAGAAGTATCATTTTTCACCCCAACAGGAAACTGTAAGCAAATATGTTCCCTTTTATCTACGAACGATGCGCACAACATTCGTGAATCGAGATTGGGCGGTACGTTTCAATATTATTTACAAGTACGAAGAAACCGTTTCAGCCGACCTGGGTGACCGAGGTGGGTAGAGCGTGTGTAGACACAGCGCCTCAGTTTGAATGGTCGAAGGTTCGAGCCCCGATGTGGGCTTGGCTGTTTGACCCTTGTCTTTCGTATGTGTGTTGACACGGCAGGTCTTTGAGTGCACGCAGATGCATGTGTCTAGTATAAGGTTAATGTGTGTCCCCATGAGGGTCACATGGGTACTCGGCGGAAAGCCGAAAACAGCATCCTCAGGAAAAAAGAATAATCTGTTTTAAATTTTAAAAAATATTTCAATAATATTTTTTAACTCATGATTTTTTTCATGCTAACCTTAACGGTATCACAGCAATAGGAATAAAACATTAAAGTTAAACATCAACTCATAAACATCAAACATCCCAAGCACTCTGTATTAGCGTGGAACGTGGAAACGTAAATACCTAAACACGCTCGTATCGTAACATAAAACATTGACGAAAATATTTAAAATATTTTTGCTCATTTTGAATTGTTTTTAAGTATTAAACATACAGAGCCATTTCTGAAAAAAGGAAAATATACACGTTAACATTTATAAACGGAAGAATATAAATGGTTTGATCATAGAAACTTCAGACACTTTAGAAATTCGGTTTTTGAAGGTCAGTACTCTTAATTTCAAATTACCGTGTCCCAAGTTTGTACTCTGTTTGAAACACAAGACCCCTTGATTGCTCCTAGCTGCTTCAAAGGCTTACTATATTAACGGAGCTCAAGGCAGAGCGACAATTAAGCTCGCTTGCTGAGACAGGGTGCTCCATTTGAGGATGACAGTTTCAAGAATCCGGGGCCACAACTGCACCGCATTGCTTGTACTAATCGATTCCTAAAAATAAATGTTTTGAGTCACATTATTGTTAATATGATTAAGTAACTGAATACTTGGTTAAAAGAACAGTAATATTTTATCTTGAATTAATGAATCTACGTACTTCCCATCAGAAGGCACTCACCCAGCCAAAGCAAGCTCTTCGCCCTCGATAGGTCTTTCCGCCTGTGTGGTAGTGTAGTGCAAGTAACATTAAGTGCGTTCGTAAGAGTGAAGATAGGATAAGAAAGGGAACAATTATCGCGTTCGGTCCGTGGTGCGTGTGTTTGGGGTTTGGTCCTGCGTTCGCGTGGTGCTGATCGGAGAAAGCAGGGAAAGCTACTGATCAGAGCATCCGGTAAAGAATGCTACTCGAGACAGTGTCTGAATTCAACCCTATCTAGCTGGGGTCGAATATTGTGCCGTAATCGAACTCGAACCCCAGGTCTTCCATCAGAGATGTTGGAGCGTCATCAGTTGATGACCTGAGCCACCTCAGCCGTTAATTCGGTCATGAAATATGTTTTCATGTAAAGAACAGCATTTTAAACACAATTATATTAAAACACAATTATATCACAGCACCCAGTAGTTGTAAATAACCGTCATATGTACACATTCATTTAAATAGAAATTGAAATCTTGAATTGTAGATGAGGTGACACCGAAAAAATCCGAACAATAATTCATACGGATTCATTCAGTCGCAAGTGCGTCATATATTGTGAGATTTGAGAGTGCAACGTATTTTCCAATTATCCAAGCATAACAATTACGTAATGGGAAATAATATTACTTATTATTTATTATTTGCCAATAGAGTGTTTTTGGGAAACGAATCATCAAAACTGCATAGGGTTAAATTGCTATAATTTGCTGTTAATACTTTAAACGCAGGATGTCTCCTAATTTTGGCGCAGGGCATTTGGGAATATTTCCTTTTTTATTAATTTCATAAACATTATAGTTATATTTATAATTATTCAACAGATTTAAACTCGCATCTCAGTATAAATACTCAGTAACTTACACGTCCCCCTTTTCTTTACTTTAATGCTATTCGGCTCTGTCTAAAAAGAAATTCATCTCATCTCTCTCACTTGCCAAAAAATTCTTGACTATAGAGCCTGACTTTAGTAATACTGAACATTGTCCTGCACTAAGAATAGTCGTGGGAGTTCAAGCTCTGTCAAATATTTTTCGAAAGATTTTGTAGATAATTGTTCAGCAGATATAATCACGGCGAATCATTATAGATTATTTCATGTCCAGAAGTTTATCAAACTTATTCATTTCATTCATTTCATTCATTTCATTCATTTCATTCATTTCATTCATTTCATTCATTTCATTCATTTCATTCATTTCATTCATTTCATTCATTTCATTCATTTCATTCATTTCATTCATTTCATTCATTTCATTCATTTCATTCATTTCATTCATTTCATTCATTTCATTCATTTCATTAAATATGTTCATATTTATGACCTTATTCATGATTAGAGACCGGATTTTTATGTAATCACATATTTTTTGTCTTTCTACTTACCGTTCTCAAATTTGTAATCTTGGCAAATCGGTCTCGTCTAAACACATTATTCAATTTTTTCGTTACATATTTTTACTTATTTGGAAATTTATATTACATATTTTACATATTATGGTATTTTCACGAAATATTTTTGCTATCTGTCATTTCTCCAATTTTATTACTTTTTTAGATTTATTATTAATTCTGCAATTAAGTGTCGTAACTTGATGGCAGAATATCTTATCTTACTTGCCATAAACTTACTTTGACTGACATAAGTTACAGAAAATAGCTAATTAAACATATTTTTATGAAAAGAAATTGTTTTTAAAAGCACTTTTGGTACATTATTACTGCATGCTGTCTCCTTCAGCTAGCCTATGTGAAGATGCGTGATGTTCTCAGTCTTCAGTCTCACAGTCAGTCTCACAGTCAGTTCTCACTGGTATCACAGTCAGTTATCTCAGTGGCGGGAAGTGCGCATAAACGACGGAGATCATTTTCACGTTTGGGTGAAAGAAGTATCTGTGCCGTCCCGAATCGTGACCTTAATTTTGGAGAAACATTGGCGATCGCCGAGTGTAACATTCAATATCATAATTGGGCTGCAAAACTACAGTCCTGAATAGCAATAGTTGAGGTTTTACTACTGATGGGAAAGTTTTATGGTCAAGCGAGCATCAACTTATGCTCCAAATGATTTTTAAGACGTTTGTATTATTTTAAAAATTTGTTTAGGAAATTTTTTATAAATTTAATTTCGTATTATGTGTTATTAGTAAATTTTAATATTACATTTTTTATTTAATTTATTTTAAGTCGCATCAACGGCTAGGTCATTAGCGACTAAATGAATACATTATATTTTACATTGTCAATTTTTTGTTTTTACAATATTGAGGTTACAATTGAGGTTACAGTACAGAATGATATGGATATAAAACATAAAACTTAAACGTGAAAATTACATAACTGTTAATTACTACAAAAAGGGATGGAAAATTACGTTATTCTAATACAGTTAAATATTTACTGAAATACCTTTTTATTACAAATTTTAAAACATTACTTGGTAAGAATTATCCCTTGAATGGTACTAAATCTTTTCTATCAAAGAATTAAGGTCTCACAGAATTGAATTGGGGACATTTCTGGAGGATGTGATTAGATTTTATCATAAGGTTATCAGCCAAATTGCAGCTTTTAAAAATATGGCTATCTCCACCAGAAGCATAATCACTGGTTCTATTTTTAAAGAAACATTGATAATTTTTAATATTAGCTGAGTGATTAGCCTTGAAATTGGATTCTAGCAAACAAATGATATCTGGGTAATAGTTGCAGATACTCATGATGACAATAGTATCCATTAATATTCCATTGGAGTATCTTCATTTGTTTGCTTGAAATTTATTTAGCAAGGGGGGAATGGTGTTTCTTTAAGAGACCTGAATTAAAAGATTTAGTGTTAGATAGTTTCCATACTGGATTCAGAGTCAGCTGTGTCTGATTCCAGTAGGTGTTTCTGCAGTTTTTTTCTTATTCTGGTAACTCTGCCTTTGATAATTCTATCCTTTAATACAGGGTAAATGTCATTGAGCATTTTTATAACAGCTGGAATATCATTGGAATAGTTCTTTACTATGGTTAGAGGATCAGCAGAGCCGGAGTATAGTAAGAGTAGTAGTAAGTATAATTGATTCGCTGACAGAGGGAAGGAGTTTTGGTTCATTTCAAGCAGATCTTTAGTTGGGCTGAGCATGTCTTCAAGTGTTTTATCAGGATTGTTATCTTGGTCCAGTTCTTCATGTTTTGAAGAATTCTTTTTCTGTTTCTTTTTTTTAGTTTTTTTAACATTATTATCTTGATTATTATCTTTAACATTATTTGTTGCTTCAGATAGGGAAGAGGGTTCATTGGGGAGGCTTCTTTTAAGAAGGGGAGGAAAGTTCATAGGGTCACTGGTGGAGGGGGCAGTGGGTGTTTCAGTTATGGTAGGCTGTACTTTCATATTATTAGAAGGGGGGATAGTTTGGTATATTTTTGTGCTGGGAGTGTCCAGAAGGCAATTCTCTTTGGGAATATTTTGTGGGCAGTTACTAGCAGTATGGCCTTCCATTTTGCAATTGAAACAAGTAATGTTTTCAGCAGAGAAAAAGATTCTATATGGTGTACCTTCATGTACAATCACTGATGACTGAGGGAGTTTGTGAAGTTCCTCAGGTTGGATAAATGTTTGCCTTCTGAAGCTCATATGTGGCTGAAGTTAGTCAGACAGACCAGCTCTGATGAAAGATATACTGGAGGTAGTTTTGATGTCATGATTCTTGAAAATATTTGTGATTTCCTCGTTTGGAATAAAAGGGTATACATTTGATATTATGATTCTCTTGAGTTTGTTAATTAGGGGTCTCACATTAACAGTAGTATTTTTAATGATTAGAGTAGGGTATTTGTTAGTTATAAGATCAGCATTGACCTTTGAGTTCAGAAACACACATATTCTGTTATTGGATATTCTTGATATGAAAGTAATGGCACTGGGGGGAACAATTTCAGTTAGTTTACTTATATAGTCTTTGACAGTTAGATTTTCGCATGCGTCCAGTAGTATAGATTGTTCTTTTGATGGAAAACTCAAGTATTTGCAGCTCCGGCGTACGACTTCGTGGGTTGCTCTTGGAGGTTAAGTGACGGATTCATCTTGAGTTTGGCTGGTACTGCTTTATTCATGAGGATACGTTGAGCCAGCCGGCAGGCCGGCCAGAGAAACGCTGTGCACTGCTTGGAACACTGATAGCACTTTAAATAACACTGTTAGGTAATATTAACACTGAAGTGTTTTGGTTCGGAGATACAGTGTATAGGTAAGCTGATAGAGCGCAGCAGTAGTTGTTGCCTCTAACGCTGTCGAACTACGTGATTACATATTTTATCCGATTTTAGATATTTATTACATATTCTTACTGTTTTCATTACGTATTTATGTACATATTTTGACGTTTCATCCTACAAATTTTTCCGGTCTCTATTCATGACATTTGTTGAGGCTACAAAATAGCTTGTTTTTGGAAGATAAACGATGATCCGGGTTGACAAATAGACTCTTTCCTCCTTTTGTAATTTCGACACCAGGGAAAATTATCTAAAAACTATTAGTTTACTTCAGCGTAAAATGATTGAGGCTTGAAGAATTTGTCAATATTACCTTTGTCTGGGGGAAAAGAAATCTTTCACTCGAAATGTGGGCTTGATGGTGTTATTACGCGGAGATCGCGTGCAAACGCGTTATTTTCACGGAGACTGCGTACCTATGCTTGGCCCTCTACCAATTGTAAAAAATATAATTTTCAAAGCACCCAAGATGTGAATTACTTAGGCGATTCTTTGAGAAACCGCTCGGCTGAAGATATCCAACAATTGACATTCGTGGCGTCTTATTTGGAAAGGCGTTCTCGGAATGTTAACAATACGAAATGCTGTCTGTGCTGGCCGGCTCCCAGTAACTGGCGCAATCTCGTGAGCGTCTTTGAAAGCAGTTCAAAATTTTCAAAAACAGTTTCTTTTTTTCTTTTAATTTGTTGCGTCTCGTTTGACGCAACGCGTCTCCAAGCCCCTTGGGGGGGCGTTGAGCGCTTTGCGCTTCAGTGCCTAACAGCGCTGGAGTAATCCTCCGTTAATATTGTCTGTCGCGTCTCGTCGCAGTCGGTTGTCAAGAGGACCGCCAGGTAGCATCTCCGCGTACGCGCCTCCTACCGTGCTCCTGCGTCACTACCCAGCGGCCAGAATTAGGAAGGAATGAGGATAGGGGTAGGGTTTAGGACACTTCACAGGGGTTGGACTAGCCCTTGTGAAGCAGCAGAACTCGTTTTGTTGGAACAAATTTCACATGAGATTCGACGGGAATCGAACCCGGATCTCAGTGGTTATAAGCTTGCGACTTTGCAATGAGCCACGAGTACAGCAGTCATGCCAAAGAGTTTATACACGTGTTGCCTTTCTCTCTGGAAGCCCGCCCGCTGTTTTTACAGAAAATATATTGTAAGTCTAACGAGGGACGTTTAAAATGTATACCCTTTGATGTTAATTAGCGCCAAGGAATTGCTATAAATGATTGAATTCCAAGTACAGCGCCAAATTTGAATTGATTTTGGCCGCCTATGAGCCAACAATGTTAATTCTTTTTATTATTATTATTATTATTATTATTATTATTATTATTATTCATTTATTAACTTTCTCAACACTGTTGGATATTACATAATACATCTGAATTCAGATTCAAGATGTATTACAAACAGTTGACACATTGTTTTGCTTCATAAGAACAGAGATGAAATCAAATTTACAATAAGAACAAAAGTCAAATTAAATTTACATATAAGAACACAAGTCAAATTAACTTTAAATATACTATAGAAATAACACATTCACATAAATCATTCACTATCATGTCACTATAACCATTCCCACGTATACACATCCACACGGCACTCACTGGCTGTGTACGCTTGGTAAAACCGTAATTGAGTTGAGTTCAGTTAAGCTCGTCTTCCAAGAACTTTCTCACAATATGGCAAGTGTCCAGTATCACAGATCTCAGAATTTTTGATAAATAGCTTTCTAATTCAAGGGTTTCTAAGTGTTTCTTCGCGCTTTTAGAAATTAGTCGTGTCACCGAAATGATGGTGTGTCTAACCACAACTTTCTTGACTTTCCTAATTTTCTTTACTTCATCTGCCTGATCTTTATATTTGCGGTTTCATGACATTTTCGTCATTGATCATCTGAGATTTCTTCCTTGATTATATATTTCCGGTAATTTCTAGTATATATTACTCATCTTGAATCGCCATCATAAAGTCAGTTGTTTCGTCACAGAAGTTTCCGTACTTGAACAAGAGGCTTGTTGCTTCCTCATCTATATTATTTTTCTCTAATTGATTCGTAAATGTGCCAAGCAATCCCTTTTGCTTCCAGTTCTTTATCTTATCTTCTATTGATGTACTGTGTTTTTATTATTATTATTATTATTATTATTATTATTATTATTATTATTATTATTATTATCGTGGTACTACTCGACTGAAAACCGTTGTGCTATGATCAACGTGCTCGCTCGTGGCGTATAGCGAAGTCGCTAGCCTTTCACCACTGAGGTCCGAGTTCGATTCCGTAGAATGGCATGTGCAATTTGTTCCAACAAAACGAGTTCTGCTGCTTCACAAGGCCTAGTCCAACCCCGTGAAGTGTCCTAAACCCTACCCTATCCTAATTTCTTCCCAATACTGGCCACTGCAATGACGCCGGAGCGCGTAGTTGAGGCGCGTACGCGGAGATGCTACCTGACGGTCCTCTTGACAGCTGACTGCGACGTGATGTCACATGACAGATAAAGTGGATAACGTGGCTAATGAAGGATTACACCAATGCCCAAAGATAATGGAGGATTACTTCCAAGCGCAAAAAGCGCTCAACGTTCCTAAGGAGTTTGGAGACTCGCTGCGTCAACTTGTCGTAACAAATTAAAAAACAACACGTACGTACAAACAAAGGTACGAAACGAATAGTGATCAGGCTCGACCGAAAGAGGAAAAACATTGTTAGCAGGCAAACTTCAAAGATCCAAGAGGAAGATAAGTGTTAAAGACAAGTTTAGAGTGTTAAAATGTCGAACGAGTGGTATTTGTGAAAAGAAACAGGATACTCATGGATATTCAGCGATCCAACGGCCATACGCCAGAACCACGTCCATTCCAGCGCAGAAAACAAGATGAGTGAATCACCACTTAATACGTGGCAGTTCAAAACAGTACGTGGGCTGTGAGATGATTGAGATGACATAATTTGCCGGCCAATAGTAATAAGAGAACTTTAATTGCCAGGTTAATGAATGCTAGTAGCAACGGCAATTCGAAAGAAGATGGCGGTTGTCAAAGAGAAGAGCATATTCAAGATCGCGCAGTCACGCCGCATGTCCAGATTCGACTACGATGGCGGCGGTAACCAGCTGATGCGTCAAAACATACTGCCAGTGTATGTTGAAAGAAGAGGCTGGTCGGAAGAAAATAGTACAGAACGCACCGGACCTTCATATCAAGTAGCAACGCGAGCTGTTACCGTTACTTATCGTGATGTTGAAGAATCATTACCACTGTATAGCGGTAATGATGAGAAGTTCATAGTGTACAAGCATGGATTGATGAAATTGAAGATGCTGCACACTTGTGTGGATGGACAGACGAACTAAAACTATGTATACAAAAACTATTGCGAAATTATTTGTGAAATACGAGTGGTGTAGTACTTAATTATTTAAGGTTCATTACTGAAAGAGTTTGCAACAAGGGTTGCAAGCAAACTGATTCATGAACAGCTTTCAGTTAGCAAAAGAAAACGGAAGTTACCTATTGAGAATATTTATACAAGATGCTTGATATTGTATCACAGTCAAATATAGAAGAACAAGTTGTTGTACAGTACGTGATAGATGGCATCCCAGATTACAACTCAATAAAGTCATATCATATGATGCAAAGAATACACAAGAATTTAGAGCTAAATTTAATTTTTATGCAGCAATGAAGAGTAACACCAAGAAAAATTCCCAGAATAAGCAGATACATTAAAAGAAGGATTCAAGCAAGAAGAAGAAGTATACAAGCAGACAACTGATAAACAAGAAAAGAAAGAAGTCGGCAAGAAAACACCATTAAACAAAGATCTTAGCAAACGTCACAACTGTGGTGAATTAGAACATTTAAGAATAGACTTTCCTCAGAAGTCAAGGGGCCGAAATGTTTTAAGTGTAGTGAGTTTGGTCACATTGCAACGAAGTGTCAAATGTCAGATGTTGCTCATGCAGTGGTTACAACCCAAGGTGAACAGAATATAAGCAATGTACTGATTGAGAAGCCTGTAAGAAAAGTGACAGTGTTAAATCATGAAAGGTATTCATTATTAGATACTGGAAGAGACATAAATTGTTAAAAGGGAAGTGTACATTAAAATGGGTGCTCTAAGCTAAAAGATGATTTTGTTTCAACGTGTAGGCCAAAACAAGGAGTACCCTAGGATCATTTGTTACTGATGTAAACATTGAAGATGTGCCAGTCAAGGTAAATTGCATCTGATGCCAGACACCTTTATGAAGCATGATCTTTTGCGGGGGAAAATTTTTATGGACAAACAAAAGTGACATTTGAAAGTAGCGTTATAACCAGCATAACTAAATTAAGAGGCGAAGTTCAAGAATTACCAGAAATATTTCGAGTTCACGTGTGTGACAAAGATGACAAAACTGACAACGTAGATGCTAGAATAGCTACATTAATAAACAGTTATAACTCTATCCACGACTGCTGATGTAAAGACAGTTGTGAAAATTGTGTTGTATGATGAAATTCCTGTTTAAGAAAGACCTAGACGTTTATCACCAAGGTAGAAGGCAGAAGTAGAAAGCATATCAAAAATTGTAGGATGAAGGTATTATTAGACATTCTACGTCCGAATATGCTAGCCCTGTTGAGTTAATAAACAAAAAATAGTGGTAGTACTAGATTGTCATAGATTACAGAAAGTTAAATAAGAACGTTATCCAGTGCCTTCGATAGAAAATCAAATTGACAGGTTACAGATGCAAAAGTTTTCAGTGTTAGATTTGAAATGGTTTCTTTCATGTACCCATTTAAGAAGCGAGCAAAACCTATACAGCCTTTATACTCTCTGACAGTCGTATGAATTTAGTAAGAGGCCTTTTGGATTTTGCAATTCTCCAGCTGTTTGTCAACAATTTGTGAATACTGTTTTGAGATCCCTGATTGCTGATGGTACAGGAAGAAAGCATGAAGAAATGAAGAAGCAATCATGAATTTGAGCAAAGTTTTAAGAGTGGCTGAATCAATGGACTAGAAATAAATTGTGTCAATTCCTGCAAAAAAATGAATACTTAGGTCTTGAAGTTGAAGATTGTAAAATTAGACCTTCCAAGCAGAAAGTGCAAACTGTAAAAAGTTTTGCCATATTGAAAGGTGTCTAGAAAGAGCAAAGTTTTTCGGTTTATCCGGTTACTTTAAAAAATTCATACCAGATTATTCAAGAATAGCTAGGTTATTGTCAGATTTACTAAGAAAAGATACCACTTGTGAATTTGGACCTCATCAAGACGTAGCATTTTTAAAGTTAAAGTAAATCTCGGGGAGGAAAGGAAGACTTATGGTGGTGGTGGTGGTGGTGGGGGGGGAAGGGTGTGTTTGTATAACAATCGTATTCCTGTAACAAGTTATTAATGAAACTTTATTGTTGAAAAGTCTATGTTTCATTTATAGAGTTTTCCCTCCAGCAGCCCTCCTACATTATTACTTATTATTACTATTATTATTGTTGCTTATTTAATATACACATAGATGATCTAATACAGAAATGAAACTTGTCATCAGCCCTGACGTTCAACTAAGTAGAAATACATTTTTAAATGTGCTGTTATATGCTGATGGCGTAATAATTCTACAAGAAACTGAAGACCAGTTACAAAGAGTGTTATACAAGCTACATAAACTTGAAGAACAAGACAATATTAGTATCTCTAACAGGAAAACTAAAGTCATGGTCCACTATAGAAAACACTCGCTGAAAATAATTACCGACGATACTCCCGTAGGGACATTGAAAATAAAAGCAATAGATTTCAATCAGTATGCGAGATAATAAATAATAAAACATGGAAAGATACAAAAACCAAATTTTACAGGACAATGGCTGTCCCTATTTTTTTGTATGTCAGTGAATTGTGGATAATTAAAAAGGGAGACAAAAGTAAAATCCAAGCAGCTGAAATGAGATTCCTCAGTATAGTTAAAGTCTGCACCAAATATGATCTCATAAGAAATGAAGATATCCGAAAAGATCTGGACATTTATAACGTAAGTGAAGAACTAAAAAAATTCAAAGATTCTTGGAGACAACACTTAAGAAAAATGGACGCCAGATTATTAAGCATTACATTTCTTGGGATAGACTATCGAAAAAGGGAACACAAATATCACCTTGAATAAAGTAACCTATTTACATGCTTATTGATAACAAGTTAGCCTGTTTATGTTTGGAGTTATGGATGACGGATGCAGGGAACAGAAGTAGAATTTATGGAACATAAATGAAGTTTCTAGAGAAGACACTTGCAAGTTGCAAGAAAAGAAAAAATAAAACCTAACCCTTCAGTGGTCGCGCGGAATACTATTGTAATGAGTATTTATTCGCTGTTTGCAGGAGAGTTGACAAACCTTGAAGTGGACTTTAGTACCTTTCGTAGAAGGCCTCAGTTATCGAATAACAGCAAAATATGACTCAAGCGATAACTGCTCCAGAGCGATAAGCGCGAAACAGCTTGAATTACAGAGTAATCCACGCGACCACTAGCGGCTGTGTCTGCCTCAGCTGACTCGCATGAATATCGCTGCAATCGATGCTCTGAATGTTTATGCAATGTACAAAGAGGTCAAAATTTGACAAGAAGGAATTTCCAAAAGATCTGCTTTGTTCTATATGAAACCAGAAATGAAAAGGAAGATCGAGATAAAATATGTGCCGACAGCAATAAGAACACGCGGGAGACATACTGGGGAATCCGAGAAGGGGCTGAGGTTCAGCGGAGTCACCAAAGGGCAACGTGGGATGTTGTTATCTCTGTGGACGTCAACGAAACAAAAGCACTCGATAGTACTGCGAAAGTTTGTTCAGTTTGTGTGTCACATTCAGAAAATCTGTGGAATATTTATCTAATACTGACATTGAAACACATTCCGAATAGAGGTTTCAGGTGTTTAAACAATTTTGTGAAACTGCTTTATTTAATAATTGTAATGCAAACTATACTACAAAATGCACAACACATATAGAGCAAATACTTTTCAAAAACAAATAGCTATTCGAATGAATTTCAGTATATTTGTTTAAAAGCATAATACATACATGTTTGTGTAGTGTTTCATAGAATTCTTAATATGTCAACGTTCTAATACATTATGTAGTATTTTGTAACTATTCAGCTACCATTACTCGTCCATATTTGAACTAAAAGACGATTTGTTTGTAAAAGAGTGTTAATAAGAGTTTCTTAAAAGTGGATTACAACTGTAATCCACGTGACCACCTCGCGTTCCAATTCTGAGCGTGACCACTGAAGGGTTAAATAATGAAAAATGGAAAATCAACTTAGTAAATATAAATAAAGACACCACTATTAAATGGGCATTAAAGTAGAGAGTGATAACATAGATAGTGAGGTCAGAAGGTAGAACAATACACCCTCTTCCGAATAAAGAATATAATGACCTTGAAGGAAGTGGACAAAAATCCTCGAAGAAGGAAAATCTCTTGAAAGAAGGAAGATATATTCTCAGAAAAATTCTGGTATTTAATAATTATGCTGATGCGAACGTTGTGTGAATTCGTGCATTATTTCAAGAAAGAGAAATGTGCCCTGCATTTCGTGACGAGCAGCATCAACAAAAGAACGGAAGAGAGACTCATCTCTATTCAAAACCTGTACTTCAATTGCTCGTAATTATTGTTCTTCTATAAACAAATATAGTACGTGAAACCAATAATCAATATGATGAATTAACTGTTATAAAATGTATCTATTTTTACGAATTTTCTCGTATTTAGGTACATTTACTATAAAAACAGGAATAACAACACATTATTGTTACACATACTGCTCTTTTGCCGAAGATGCAATAAATTGTATTTTAAACAGTCACTGTTAAAGTTGGTTACATTTATGACATGCAAAACGATCGATTTTAGCACTAGTGATAATATTGAGAGAGTTTCTCAAATTTTCAGATAAAACAGTTAATGCCAAAATGAAAATAATTTCACTTGATGAGCGACAATTGAAATTACTGTATCATTGTACCCAATTAAGTGATTTGAACACTTGCATTAAAATAAAAAGAAAATTGGTAAGTATGTCTCAAGAATAAAATGTGGCACAGCACACGTGGTACAAGTGATTTTATTTGCCTTGTAGGATTGCGCCACTCGGCCTATCGATCTCCGTGAAGTTGGCCGGAATAAATCTGCGATTTTAACCAAACTTGGTATATCGTGTGCCCAGGTTTGCCCACCAAAATTTTTCGTTTGCTCACCCCCAGAAAAAAAGTTAGACCCAAAAAAAATGTTTCGCGCCAACTTCACGCTGGCCGAAAAAAAAATTGGGATCAACCAAACTTTTATATGTTGCCCAGGTTGCCCACCAAAAATTTCTTTTCCCCCCCAAAAAAAATTTCCAAATTTTTTCCCACACAAAAAAGGTTCGGGGAAAAGATATTGATATAAAAATCAGGTATTTCAAATAATATAGTAAATCGTTTGCCCAGGTTTGCCCACCACTAAAAAAATTAGAGCAAAAAACATTTTCGAACCAACTTAAGGTTGGCCGGAAAGAAATCTGAAAATTGAACCGAACTTCGCATATCGCATATCAATCACTTCCCAGGTGTGCACATAAAACAAATTCACTTATCTATTTGCCTAATCAATTTTTATTTCGTTTATTTTTCTTCACTTCAGAATAACACATCAGTAATGAGAACTCTTTAAATAATGAGAAATGAATTCCAAGCAAAGCGTTTATCCTTAGATGGCCCGGGAAGCGAATCCGCGCGTTTGTCCGTCTCTGCTAAGTGTTTGGCTAAAGCAACAATTATGATGTTTTGCATATTGCATCCTAATAGTGTGTTATCGTTTGCCCGGGCACAGAAATGGTATTACAAGCGGAAGCGTTTATTTTTTAGATGGCCCTGGAAGCAAATCCGCGCTTTGTCCGGCTCTGCTAAGAGTTTTGCTAAAGCAAATAATTATGATATTTTGCATACTACATTCTAATAGTGTGTTATCGATGGCCAGAATAGATTTGCGTTTGCCGAGAAACAGAAATGGAATGGTATTACAAGCAGAAGCGTTTATTCTTAGATGTCACGGGAAGTGAATCCGCGCCTTTGCCCGGTTCTGCTAATCGTTTCGCTTAAGCAAAAATTAAGATATTTTGCATACTACATTTTAATAGTCTGTTATCGTTCGCCCAGGATGAAGTTTTGTTTCCCCAGGCACAGAAATGGAATTACAAGCAGAAGCGTTTATTCTTGATGGCCCGGAAGCGAATCCGCGCCTTTGTCCAGTTCAGCTAAGCGTTTGGCTAAACATTACCTCATTCCTTCACCGTATAGCCACCGTGATAGCCACACTGACCAAATAAACGAAAGCGCCAGCCGAATCCCCGTAAAATACACGCTTCTGCCTGTACTCCATTTCAATGCCTGGGCAAACGAAAATTATATCTTATCAGACGAAAATACACTATTAGAAAATAGTATTCTGAATATTATAATTGTTCCTTCTGAGTAAGTATTAGCCAACCGATCATAAAAGCGTAGGCCCCAGACAGATTTCCGTCAGAATATACGCTTCTGCCTGTACTGCATTTCTGTACCTGGGCAAACCAAAAAATTTACTGAGCTAACGAAAACTAACAATAAAGAAATTGTATGTTGAATATGATAATTTTACAAAACGTAAGTATTAGAAAGACCGATCATATGGGCGAAAGCAACAGCCAGAGCCCTGTTAAATAAACGCTTCTGCCTTTAATTCCATTTGTGGGCCTGGGCAAACGAAAATTCTCACTGGGCAAAAGAAATTAAACTATTAAAAATAGTATACTGAATATTATATTGTTCCTTCAGTGTATGTAGTAGGCGGGCCGATTATATTAAGAAAAGCGTAACTCGGAGACACCGTTAAATAAATGCTTCTGCCTTTAATTCATTTCTGTGCATGGGCAAACGAAAATTGTCATTGGGAAACGAAGTACACTATTAAGAAATAGTATGCTGAATATTATAATTGTTCCTTAAGCGTAAATGGTAGCCAGTCCGATAATATAAACAAAAGCGAGGCCGGAGACACCGTTAAATATACGCTTCTGCCTTTAATTCCATTTTCGGTCTGTGAAAGACGAATATTGTCACTGGCAAACGAAAATACACTATTAAGAAATAGTATACTGAATATTATAATTGTTTTACTATTGCTTCTGGATAAGTGGTAGCCAGGCCGATTATATGAACATAAGCGTAGCTGGAGCTCCGTTAAATAAACGCTTCTGCCTTGTAATTCCATTTCTGTGCCTGGGCAAACGAAAATTGTCTGTGGGCAAACGAAAATACACTATTAAGAAATAGTATCATGGGCAAACGATTTACTAAAATATTTAAAATACCTGAATTTTTGGACAACTTGGATTTGCCACGAACATTTTTGTGTATGTTTTTGTGGGTAGGCAAACGAAACTTTTGGTGGGAAAACCTGGGCAAACGATGGGCAAACAATAACCAAGTTTGGTTGAAATCCAGATTTTTCGGCCAGCGTGAACTTGGCCCCAAAATTTGTTTTGCGTGTAACTTTTTTTCTGGGGGTGGGCAAACGAAAATGTTTGGTGGGCAAACCTGGGCAAACGATATACTAAGTTTGGTTGAAATCGCAGATTTTTTCCAGCCAACTTCACGGAGGTGGCCTATCGGCCTCCTGACGCAACATTTCGCATTGGCAAACTAATCGCCACTTTGCGACTCGTATAATTAACTACTATTATGCATGTTAAAGCTACAGAGGATATATTTTGCGAGATTCAAAATGTAAATCTGAGTGTTTTAAAACCTAGACAGATAATTTACGAATATGTTTCTTCAGAAAATGAAATTCATTTAATTTACAAAGAATGTTTCTGATTTGACATTATTATACGTTATTATGCATGTTAAAGCTACAGAGGATATATTTTCTTATTACCAACTGTTACAACTTCATTTAATGTATTCTTCTGTACTTGTGAAACAAACTAATTTCATTTTGTTTGGCTTCAAAATAAACACAATTTAAAGCGTATTCTTTACATGTGCAAATTGTAATCAAATATTTCATGAACAAAAAGAAAAAATCAAACATCAAAATTAATTTAATAAACTATTAAAATGGTTAAGGAAAAATAATACAATAATAACAAAAGAGAAAGTAAAACAATAAAATATGTTTATGAAACAGCAATACTTCTATGCTCATTATCACAAAGGCGAATTACAAAAAAATCTGAAGAGAGGGCTTTTTAGGGTTCTGTATTGTGATAGAGAGTATTTAATACAACCGGTAATTGTTATCAATGCGTTCGTTTAAGTACTATATTATCACCCTATTACACATTATTCTGCTGCTAAGAAAACAAGATTAAGTGCTGAGGTGCAAAGAATTACAGCTTTTCTCTCCATGACAATGTAGCCAGTTAGGGAAGTATGTTGCTCTTGAAAGGAAGTTTTGCGATTAGTTTTGTTAAATGAGTTCTGAAGGTTAAAGTTCTCTCAAGCTTGTCAAGTTGCGAATTGTAAAGGAGAGCTACTCTGTGAAGTTGCTTTGCTAGTTTATTTAGATCTGTTGTTAAGGTGAAGACTTCAAAGTTTCTGGTGTAGTTGGACTACGAGTTGGTCTCCAACGTTTGAAATATTTATCTAGTAATTACAAATCGTGGGTCATTATCTGTTCCAAACAGTTCAAGGTCTTGTTTTGAGTGGTAAGGGCTAGTTTGTTTGCTTTTGCAAAATTTCTGCTCACGGTTTAAGTAAGGCAGACAAAATCTGGCAATCTTTTTTTTTAACTAAACAAACTATAGAGATACAACAATAATTTTCTTACCGAACTCAATTTTTGGTCGAAATGACTTGTGATCACAAAGAAATCGCGATTTCTCCTCTCCTGCTCCTCCCTCTCACTTCGTGTGTGTGTATATACATACATATATATGTATATATATATATATATATATATATATATATATATATATATAGTGACGTCATGGGATTAGGCAACCCCATAACGCCACAAGCAGCTACGTAAAGAAGCCCACGAACAGAGAGGAGTAGGGCATGCGGCGGAGCGATGGCTTGTAAACGCGCCATCTACCCACACTGCACAGCTTTTCGAACTCTGACGCGAACTAGCGAATAATGTTTTTCCGGAGGTCACGAAAAGAGGAGAATATGCACCCTCCAAAATAGCACAAGCTTCACTGAAACGGCCAGTATTTGAAGTTGTTGTATCGCAGCACATTATCTGTACTTTATCATGGAGGTTCCAGTCAAAGAGTGCAGTTGAAATGGCTTTAGCTTGATGTTTTCCAGAAGAACTCTAATTTTGGTACTGCAGAAGCTGTTCTCATCGTCAAATGAAGCAATAATTGGCAAGCGTTCTTCTTTTGAACTCTACATCAATCCAGGTAATAGTTTTCCATCCAATGGATCAGGACTACGTCAGGCAAATTATTCTGGAAGTCAGTTTATTGCTCCTGCCCTGGATTTTCTCGCCTGAGTACGAATTCGCTGAATCGAGGATTTGTTAATAAGGAAATCATCGCTGTTCAGACCAAGCGCTTCTACAACCGCATGGAGAATGTACACTGAGTCCCTTATGCTTAATTAGCATCGATCTAAAGCTGCTACCAGTTTAGGAGTTATGAAGCTTTTCGTGCCTCTTTTAGAACTTTTTTCAGGGCGAGGAATCTGAGTACTAAGTTCAGAGTTCGAAATCTGTTGGTCATCCGAATTCTCCAGACATTCCAAGCTATCTATCGAAGAAGTAGATGCAACAGCCAATAACTCTCTTGTTTTACCTTTCTTTCCTCCTCTTCAATCGACTTTGCCTAACTCGTTCTTCTTCTTCGTCAATTTTTGTCAATTCCATCTAAGCATCCCGGTCGACCTGGCTCTCTCGGTTTCTAAAATTCTTTGTCTTCCTCTATCTTCATTCTGTAGAAAGCATCAGCATGTGCAATATCAAATAAGTTATCACGGTCTTTACAAAATTATTTTCACGGTTCTTGAACGTCCCCAGAGTTTTCTTACAGTTTTTTTGCAGCTCCCTCCAAACATAATATAACTCAACAAGTTTCTTCATGCAGTTAGGAAATGCCTTCGTAGGAATTCTGGCTTTTTCCCAAAATATAATGCACCCTCTTATAACAATATTGCACTTTCACTATCAGTCATCTTGACTTCACGAATATTGTAAAATAAAACGATGAGAACTTGTCGATTAAATGGTAATTTTGCACCATTTATCTGGTGGCTTGGCAGTCCGATAAGGTAAATATTTTGTTTATCACTTCGTAATTCCACAGACATCTTCACACAATAAACAACAACGCACTAATAACGTTAGAAATCACGTATGAAATGACAATTGAAACTCGCTGTAACAAGTCACAGCGCTGCACCTGTCAACTTGTATGGATAAGTTAAAAATTAAGTCGGTATATACACACATATCACATATACACACACATACGGAGAAAGATGTGTAAAGCGACACACTGCATCCAGTAGGACCAGTCAGCTGCAATGTTGACGAATGTATTGCCCATAATCATTTAAGCCCATGATTCCGTTGTCCTGGTCAGCTACTTGTGTGGGGGGAAGGTTGGAATCTAACTTCGGGCCCATTGACCAAGATATGAGGACCCGAACGGTCGTGCTGACTGTTGCTTGCCAGACTAACGAATGTACATTCACTCTATCTAAAGGTCGTGTTCGACAGCAGGTTGTTCATTCAGACGCGTTCAGGGAGAATTAAAAGATGGTTAATTAGAATTAAAAGATGGTTAATTAAAAAGATGATTAAATCGAATTCGCAATAAAACTTTTAACTTGAAAAATACAAAACTTATCTCTTCTTCAAACGCTCTTCATTATTGATGCTAGACAGTTTTCTTAAAATTTTAGATTGTAAATCTTTATATGTTTTCAAAAACATTGTTTTTTTAGAATACGATATGAGTGGTTTTTGCAATATTTGGAGTTAAATTGTGTCAGTGTACAATGAAATACTTCGATATTTATTCAAACACGACAGGAGTTTTTTTTGGGGGGGGGGAGAATTAAACATTCTTTACGGTAACAATCCGTGTTCATTTATACCTCAAAATATTTCAAAATGGAACTTTTCGCTAGAAACTAAAAACCGTTAGGGTTGTGAGAACTGTCGCCTTGACGTGGAATTGCCACATATATACTTGCCACAGTCATTCAGATAAATACACACGGAGGTAGGTAGTCCACAGGGATTTTTAGAGACCCACAGAGGCAGGTGGAATCAGACACTGACATACAAATACACAAACATGTTTCACCGAGGTGGAGGTTGAATTCACAACCAAACCAGCCAGGACGTTCGCATCCCGCCTGCGCCTGCTCGGTTTGCAATTGCCGTCCGCTTTTATTTATCTTCACTTGCGTGAAAAAATGTCCAGCATTTGAAATAATTTTACACAATACTGCACTATCTTTCCATACGCTACAGATCCAACAGTCTACGCAACGATGTGAATATGATGACAATATTTATACATAAAAAATTGGCAACACTTTCATTTTCATACATGTAATAAATGAAAGCACACGATAAAGCCATCAATGAAATGTTGGGACTGTGATGCGGCGCGATGGTGGATGGTAGCTCATTGTGTTGAAAAGCAATGAATGGAGTATTATCAATTTTTTGCACTGTACCACTTAAGATATCGGACAATCGGATGTTTTTAAAATTCTCTTGTCAAAAGAGTACAATAATTGTTAAAATCATAAAAGAAAACAACAAAAAGCAATTAAAATACGAGATCAACATGGTACTCTATTGCGCGTATTTATTGTATAAACTACACTAAAGAAAATAGTTTTAAATTTTGTTAATTTGATCCTTTTCACTACTACTTGATTTTGGCCTGCAACGTTTTCCATATGTTGCATGCCTTCCTTTCTTTTTTACAGGCTGAGTAATCTACAGATTCTCTGCATTATTATTCAAAAGAAAACACAGCTAAGTGACCTCCAAATGTCATCCAGGTAAAAATCATTGGAGAACAATTGAAATGAAAAGATTAAACTTTCTGCTCCACAGAGACGCCAGAAACAAACTTACGTGATTACGGTGTGAAACGAAATCTCAGCTTAGCAGTTAGCTACAGATTTTGTATGGATAATTAGTTCTAATGGTACTACAATAGCACATTTTCTCGCATTATTTATAACTTTTGCAATTTTCGAAAATTCAGAGGGTTCTACGTTAGTGAGGCCTATGCCATTGTTTAGGAAATCTGTTCTATACGTGAAAAAAAATTAAGAAAAATATTTAAGCCACTTTTGATAATAAACTATAAATTGCACTAACTTCAAGCAGAAATTACGCGAAAAAAGTTGTTTTTTTTTTGCAAATGACTTTGTTTAATTTTTTTTCAAGAAAATATAACCCAGATTTTTTCAAGAAAAAATTCCATTATTGAAATTTTGTACTATTGCAATGTTACTTGTTTACCAGAGGCTTTGCGGAAAAGGGACCAGCACTACTTTTCAAAGTCCTTTGATACAGACAAGAAGAAAAATTAAAGAAAAGAATTGGGACTGTTTTGAGGAAATAATAGTTTAAAAATACCTCAATATTCACGCAGAATGAGCAAAAACTACATATGTGATGTAAAAAATGTACATAATTTTATTGCAAGATTTTAATTTTTTTAACAACAGATTTTATTGAGGAAAAATCTCAATATTGAATATTGTAATTGTAAGAAGATGCTGAAAAATGTTGAACTTTTGCAATTTACGAAATGATTATATTATTTAAATATTTTAATGAAAATAAGACCAGCTAGTTTTATAGCGTCCTTACGCTATCACAACACTAAGTTTGATCAAAGAATTGAGAGTCATTTTTGAGAAATAGTAGAAAACGTTCAGGTTCATGTAAAGTACCCATTAAAATAAAATATTCGTTCCAATCTTACAGGACCTTGCGTTTGTCTTACTTGAGGCCTATCGAAGTTAGAAAAAATCGACAAACATTAGTTTAGGCTGGGGTTATCCACCAACGGACAGAGGTAGACACACGTTTTGCCATCAATCGATTTTTCGATATCAAGGACCGACAAAATATGGATTCTGAATAGAAAGTTATTATTTATTATATTTGGAACTATAATTATCTACTTCTTCGTTTTCAGGGGGACAATAAGATGTGTTCTATCGAAAAATCGCCAATTTTGTGCAATTACAATAATTTCTCCCGATTATTTAATCTTGTACCATTAATCTATATTATTATTATTATTATTATTATTATTATTATTATTATTATTATTATTATTATAGACGAATTCAGTTTCAAGAAGTTTTGGGATATAAGCAATAATATTAATTATTTTCCAGTAATTTGAAACATTAAAAGCCACCTCTCTTATTTGATTTTCACTGACAACAGAATTTAGATGCTTATGCATCCTATATGTTAAGTTTTATAGATTTGTGGGCCTTGAATACATACTACCCCTTATTGTTTGTTGATCTGAGCTTCAAATGTACAGCAAACATTGCCTCTTTGAACGTTCTGGAATTTGCTAACTCCAAACTATTGAACCGTTCCTGCGACTATCGATGACGGCAGCCGGCCGTTCGAATTCTTCTCCAGAAAGTGGCTGACTTTGATCTGTCCAGCTAGCTAGTTTCGAAAACCTACGACCGTTGGGACTCAAACCCTTCCGCCAACTCGCTGCAGATACGACGGTAATGCAGCTTCCGAGCCAACTCATCCCGACCCTCGGTTCAGATTATTTAACATCCCATTAAAATGTGCACAGTAAATATAATCCACCAGCTCTCACTTTATATCAAGAAAGCACAACTTTCACTAACATCTATGAATATTTTACAGCTTCATTACCATTCAGGTCCATCACTATCAAATACTCCTCATCTCTCCACAAAATCCTGTAAACAGCACCGGTCTGTCTACGCCCCCCACCCCTGGTGGCCCTTTGCTTTCCAACCACGCGCCTCCTCGTCCCTGGCCCCCGTGCCCGAGCCCTGCCCCGCGTGAGGAAGCGAAGGGGCAGCGCGGGTGGCGCCATCGATCCAGCCAGCGGCGCGACTGAAACCGAGCGCGAGGTCCCAAATAAACGTCCGTAGTCCCAGGTCTCCTTCCGGCCCGGACACCCGCGCCCTCGGCTCGGGATTTTCAATTCAATTCCGTTCCGTTCCGTTCCGTTCAGTTCAGTTCAGTTCAGTTCCGGGTTCAGTTCCGGTCAGTTCCGTTCAGTTCCGTTCAGTTCCGTTCAGTTCCGTTCAGTTTCGTGCGATTCGATTCAAGTCAAGTCAAGTTTTTTGCGCGGGTTCATCTCAAAGACTTGTGTCTAAATTAGCCCCTTTCAAGGGTATATTGGAAAGTTTCACCATGTTTTGGCCTCGAATTTTGCCTTTTTTAGTTATTTAGTTAGTATTATAGTTATTGAAGGAGTTATCTAGTATTTTAGTTATTGAGGGAGGGAGTAAGGATACTGGATCCTAAAAAAACTTCAGACACCACGACCCCCTGTTTCTCTCTGTGCGCACAATTATAAATATTCGCAACCCAGCATTAGTATCTATTGCTAAACTTGCATTGGACCATTTGATGTGTTTCTGGATACGTGTGAACGGTTTTTTTCACAACAGTTTTAAATACACACAGAAACAATCCAATGAAGGAAGTGATTTGAGACAAACTTTTATTCCAGATATTGATTGTTTCGTGACACTGTCAAAAATTCCATTGAGTTCATTATTCAGAAACTGCGCCGCTCATTTTTGCTTTCTCGTAAACGTACGTCTATACGGAGTAATTTATGAAATGTAGAGAAAGTTTTGTATGGCTGCAGTAAATCGATTTGGAGATTTCAACGAAAATACACGCGTCGGGGTCCACTGATTCCGAAAAAGTGTTGTCTTTTTTAAAGACGTCCGTCCAACTGGAGGTCGGTCTGCCTGTTCGTCCGTCAGCCCGTCCGTCCGTCTGTCCTCTGTCTTCCGTTGTCTGTCTGTCTGTCCGTTTCGTCTGTCTTCCGTTGTCTGTCTGTCTGTCCGTTGTCTCTGTCTGTCCGTTGTCTGTCTGTCTGTCCGTTGTCTGTCTGTCTGTCCGTTGTCTGTCTGTCTGTCCGTTGTCTGTCTGTCTGTCCGTTGTCTGTCTGTCTGTCCGTTGTCTGTCTGTCCGTTGTCTGTCTGTCTGTCCGTTGTCTGTCTGTCTGTCCGTTGTCTGTCTGTCCGTTGTCTGTCTGTCTGTCCGTTGTCTGTCTGTCTGTCCGTTGTCTGTCTGTCTGTCCGTTGTCTGTCTGTCTCGTCTGTCTGTCTGTCTGTCTGTCTGCCTGTCTGTCTGTCTGTCTGTCTGTCCGTCCGTTGTCTGTCTATCCGTTCGTTGTCTGTCTGTCCGTCCGTTGTCTGTCTGTCTGTCCATCCGTTGTCTGTCTGTCTGTCCGTGCGTTGTCTGTCTGTCTGTCCATCCGTTGTCTGCCTGTCTGTCCGTGCGTTGTCTGTCTGTCTGTCGTCTATTTGTCTGTCTGCTCCGTTGTCTGTCTGTCTGTCAGTCCGTTTTCTGTCTGTCTGTCCGTCCGTTGTCTGTCTGTCTGTCCGTCCTTGTCTGTTGTCTATCCAGTCCGTTTTCTGTTTTGTCTGTCCTCCGTGTCCGCTTCGTCCGTTTCTTCTTCCTCCCTTTCTCTTCCTCCCTTGTCTTCGTCCTCGTTGTCTGCTGTCCGTCTTTTTCCCGTCCTGTCATCTGCATGTCTAGGTAATGACAAAGATAATTTGTTTTTATACTGATTTTTTATACATTATTCTTTTATTTGTAATTGTATTTGTAATTGTAACTGTACTTTCATATTTCTGCATTCTACCACCGGGCAACATCTGGCCAATTGTAGAATAAAGCTTCTATCTAACTCTAGGCGAATGCCGGGGCAGTACTCTAGTAAACGGGACACGGACCGCGCGAGATCGTCCTTCATTTTCCTTGTCCTATCCTCACCTCTTACTTACATGCACTACCGCACGTGTCCGGAGACCAATCGTGAGCTTAGAGCGTGGCTCGGCTACAACGGAGCCCTGCTGGTGAGATTTCTAGATGAGGGAAACCTCGCAAGGTCATTTGTAGGTCGGCGTCGGATCTTACCATCCAGAACGGGGTGAACATTGCTACTTCTCGCGATAAAATATGCAATACCCATACGGGAATGATAGACTTAGCAGTTGACGCACCTAGAAACACGAAATAAGTGATCAACCAGAGGTCGGAGGTGCTAGGTGAAGGGTCGCTTCCAACATACAATGTTGAACAAAACATACATATGGTCACGTAACAACTTTTTTGGTCGACTCTGCCGTAGGTTTTCCCCTACTTCCCTTTGTCATCAGTCTCCACAGACATTTGACAGCTGCGAATGAATATAAACTCGACAGTCATTCGAGCTTCCAGTTCGTCATAATGCAGGTCCGTTGTGCTTTTCTACTTCAACTGGCTCTTGCTGCAGCCCTTAGCTGGGCTCAAATGACCACGGTAAGATAGTTTGTTCATTTCGCTTTTTACTTATTTACGAGACATGTCGGCTTTCGAAAAAGTCACATTTCAGGTTATTTACCTTTCTTCTGAAGCAAGAATCGGGCATATGGTTCAGGAGGAAGGAATCGAAAACGAATGTATAGGGAAATAATTTTAAATATTTTGATTTTGAATTTTGATACAAAATTTACTTTAACCTTTACTTTAACCTTTAATTTACCTAAAATTCTTCGGTAGCAGTTCAATGAAATTTTCTTTTTTGTAGATGTGACATTTTATCAATTCATATTATGATCAATACATTTCTACATTGCTTCAGAAGATTTCTGCAAAATATAACGAAATCAATATTCCTCCTTTTAGTTAGAATCCTACAACTGTAAAATGAATAATGCAGCAGCTGGTAAATGCATTGTATTTCTCTTAGAGTCAGTTGTGTTGTAAAATTAATGAAATTCCTATTTTTGATTAATCTTCAATAACCCTAAAACCCTGAAAAGTTACCTGCATTTTTAAGTGACTAATGACACAGTGGGATATACTTCTGGAATGTTAATATTTCCAATATTCGAAAATTCAAAGTTATACCAAAATTAGACCTGAGCAATTCTTTTAGATGTTTCTTGTTCTATCCGTGAAAAAAGAAAATTGTAGTCGTTTTGAGAAAATGCTTTTTATAAATTGCATTAATTTTATGAAAAAAAACAACAACATTACACCAGCTTCAATAAGGCCTAATTTTCCCTTCCCGTGCTTATGCAGTATAGAAACTAGTAGTGCTACAGAATGACAGACTTTCTCGTACTAGTTTTCTGATGTTTTTGGTCTGGGCTAGTTTCACCCTCTTGTCAGCTGCCTTCTATCTCCACCTAAAGTACATTTTGCCAACTTTTCGTTTTCCTAATAGTAGAACTGATTTATTAATTGAAGAATATTAAAGCGGAGTAAAATCTTATCCTATATGGCAATTGTTGAAAGATATGGAGTCTTTTAAAAAAATAGCGTTTAAGCGTCACAAGAAATGCAAAATTGGAAGCTCTTTTTCACAGGAATCTTTTGTGCTTTCGAAAAACTTCTTTTGAAGTCATTTGAAGAACATTCCTTCACAAATGCAATAATGTATATATAAATCACAGGAAATGCATATTAACGCCGTGAGATGAATTTAAAAAATACATTTGTGTATTTTTTGAAAAACACAAACAAAAGAATACAGAAAAATTAATTTAATGTCATCATAAACAGCGTAATTAACAGTATCCTTGCGAAAAGAATGAAGAAACAAATTTGGAGCGGTCTTTGTAAAAATGGTATTTGAGCGTTTCGGAAACTGTGTAATTTTGAACTTGTTTTCACAGAAACGTTTTGGATTTTCGAAAAAACTGTATAAGACATCATTTAAAGCACAAGTACTTGTAAATGCAATATTGCCAACAAATTGCCGCTAATGTAAATATTAATAAAGTGAAATCCTAGTCAAAAAATTACAGTCTGGTAATAAGAATTTTCTACCGAAAATGCGCGTTTTTTTTTTCGCTCAGCAATACATAACTTTTTCTCTAGTCCGTAGGCAGAATGTAAAAAAGCGCTTGTAGGTTTTATATATTTTTTACATTTACAGTGGTATAAAGGTTTCTCACCGCCCCAATCAGCATCAGCCCCAATCTCTCAGCACCAATGGTTTCTAATATTTTTTTCATTTTCTTCCAGGATTATCCTGAAAGCAAAAGTGACTGCGAAAGAGAATATCCTGGAGTTAACGGTAAGCACACTTACCATAATTTAAAACAAGAGGCATAAATTCTAAAATCTCAATATTAGTAATAAGAAAAACACTGAGTGAATTTTTTGCTTTTCTTGATTTACGGATGTGTACATAATCATGAGGGTACTTATAATGAATGTGTGGTTCTTATCATGTAATGAAAATATTTTTTTTACTTTCAGTTTCTTTCGGATCAAATCTAAAAAATCCGTCAAACGATGAAAAGGTAGGTTGGCATTTGCAAAGTTATTGATGAAATGTTTCACATTCATTATAATTTTAATTCATTATTCGTCCTATGTTTTGGAAATTACTTATTGTTTGAAATACGGTTTTTATTCAATATAGTACTGCGGGAACACAAGAAATATGGCACTCCTATAAATCTATATTTTAACTTAATTGAAGATTTACGATTAAGGAATTGATAAATTCTCCATTCAGTCCATAACACATTTATACATTCAATATTGAGCTTTAGAAAAAATGTATGCACATGAAATGAACGGGATTCAAAAATGGCAAATTTTGAAGCAGTGTTTCTCATTCTGCCCACAACTTCCCTTGTGCCACAACAACAACAACAACAACAACAACAACAACAACAACAACAAACAATACCTATTTTCACCAAGATTTTGAAAAAACTCATGAAGGCTGGTGGAAAAAAAATTAAAAAACATTATTTATGTATAGATATCATGATTCAAACATGACATGACAAACATGACAAAAATGACTCAAACATCGATTACACAGGCACACAAATTTAAGAATTGCCGGAACTGGACGCATGTTTCTCTGCGGTATCAACGCTGAATCTAATCTAAAAAAGCCAGAATCAAACTCACTACTTTCAGTTTATTTGAATCGCGAAAAATCACTATAAAATTGTAAATTGTAAATTTCACGCAGGTGTTTATCGATTTTAAAAAAGCTGGAAAGTAGTGGGGCAATCTCGCTTCGAATTCGGTTGGAGGACCACGAAAGTCATTTTATCTTCTGCTGAGGACATGAAGCTTTGTTCCCCATTTAAGTTACTTAACGACTGCAATGTTCTTCTCAGTAAATTCATCGTTTCAAGAATGTTTTTTGCATCATACTTGGAGCCCTGCAAGCTACAAAGAAATATCTTTCTTTAGATGAAAACAAATTGATTTTGTAATTCAATATTTCTTCTTGATTGTCAATATATGTTTACAAATAAAAGTATCCAAAGTTTTTTATGACAATCATTTATTCAGTAATTTCACAACATTTTCATGTACGTTGTGAAATTACTGAATAAATGATTGTTATAAGAAACTTTGGATACATCTATTTGCAAATTGATTTTGACGTGAACACTAGATTAATATCCTTTGGATGTCACAATTCGTGGAGGGACTTTCTCTTCTTATCCTTTCACTCGACTTTAATTGATTGATGATTCTGGGCACATCAACTAATAAGGTCATTAGTCCCGTACGTTTTATGCTTTTTTCCCCGGGAGGTGGTGGTGATCATCTCTCTCTGGATGGTGAGATCCGGGGCCGACCTGCTCGTAGGCAAACGGGGATTTCCCTAAGCAGAGCTCTCTCACCAGCTGCGGCCTGCATGTGGTAGTGTAGTGCATGTAAATGTAAGTGTGAGTGAAGGGTGAGGATATGACAAAGAAGAGGAAGGAAATATCGCGCGCGGTACGTGGCCCGTTTGTCAGGGTACTGCTCCGGCTTTCGCCTGGTGCAGTTAATCTGAGGATCCTTCAATGTCCTTAAATGTCATACGATTGTTTTCGTGAACTAATTTTTTCACAGCGACGATGTTTTCTTCAGTCACTACAGTCGCAAGACGCCCACTTCTCTCCTCGACTTTCAACAAAGTTCTGCCTCTTCTGAATTCTTGAAACCACCAAAAAATTGTCGCACGGGAAGGCGCAAGGTACCCAAAAACCCGCTGCTTTCAGACTTCAAGATCTTTCAAATCAAGGCTTTCAGATTCGTTTAAACAACTTTTCGTAAATCGCGAGTTTAGGGTGGCACGATTCCTTTGATTCATTGATTCGGTTCATAAGAAGAGAATCGACTCCATGAACTGAATCCTTGTTTATACGTAATAGTCGCATGTAGTTCAATTCATGATGTTACCGTAATAAATATAATTATTTAAAATAAAGGTAGATCAGATGCGCTACTAACCAACATCTCCCTGTACGTATATAAATCTCGCGCCAATGTACTCTTATTAAGTGAACTGATTGTTCGTATTTTCGCGCTACAAATTTAATTTATAACCTACACAGATTCTTTAACCAACGCATTTTCCACCAGAGTGGACGTGCTACCGCGTCGCTACCAAACGGATCAACGTGCTACGTTCGCGAGGGTCTTCCGACCTAGTTCGCGCCTCCTTCTGTCGCTCCGGCGCTCGCTGTATTATATACCTCCCTCACTTTTAAGAATTTATTTTAAAGAGACACTCACTTTAGAAAATTCCATACCTTCAACTGAGTAGACACAAACTTGTTGAAGAAGACTTGGAAATGAAAATACACAAATTCCCACGCCAACAGTATCAGGTGACTTCTTAAATTTATTTTTATTTATTTATTTACTTAGTCAAAAACGGCCAAAAACATATGTGACGTAGCGGGAAAATCATCTGCACGCTTTCTTGATTTCAGAGTCTCTTTAACAATTTAACTATTAATAGTTGAAAGATGAAAATAATAATAATAATAATAATAATAATAATAATAATAATAATAATAATAATAACAAATTTAAAAAATAGACGGATAAACATTTCAAAAACTAAATATTTTCGTTGCCAAATTATAGAAAACTTATTTTTAACGGTAAAGGAACAAACGATTTGGTTATATATATTGTTAACGAAAATAGAAACACCCTAAAAGCTCTCTACTACCACTACAAGCGAGGAAAGTTCCTTAAAACGTGCGCATAGTGAAGCTACATTTATGTCCAGAAGCAAATCAGAGGCCATCTCAGCATTTGCTCCATGGATCAGGGAAACTGGACAAAAACCCGATCGAGATGGGGGTCATTGACCCGGAAGTACATTATTTGTTACAGGCATGTAGGTCTTTTAAATTGTATATGCAAATTCATTATACTATACCTTGTTTTGTTAATTAAGCATTATTTTTCTTTTTTGATGATCAGTATAGTCTCTAATTGTATAGAAACAGTTATTCAACAGAAATGATTTTACTTTTAACTTAAATTTGTGTACCGAAATTAATTGTTTAATGTCATCTGGCAATGCGTTGTAAAGTAACGTACGTGTATTGTATGTGGTTTTCGCTGTAGTGAACTGTTGATGCAAACGCCCAGTGAACATGAGTTTCTACGTCGAGTGTTGTAACTATAAATATCAGTATTACATGGCGTTCCACCGTTAAGTAAGTCAGTTTTGACCAAATACTACAGACTCATAAATAAATAGGCAAAGGCAATGGATTAAGATTCCAAGCTCAATGAAAGTGGCTTGCACGGATCACCCGTGGATGGTACTCATTTTTTCAGATACTATTCTTTTGCAATCTAAATGTCACAGGATTTAGGATGAGCTTCCACAGAAATATTATGCCTTATCTCAGGCGGGAATTTACAATTGCAAAATACACACTGTGAGCTGTGAAGGCTGACAGAATTAGAAAGAATTCTGAATGCATATAATGAGGCTTAATTTAGTGTTTTAATTCTGTTATATGTACATTCCATTTGAGGTTTGATTGAATTGAGAGACCTAGAAAGTTTGTTACCTTAACATCAGCTAATTGCATATTGTTCATTTTCAATGGAGCATACGATTGCCGATTTGAAGCGCAAAATTGCATTGAGACAGCTTTTCCTTCGTTAACTACTAATTTGTTATTACAAAACCAATTTGAAACTTCTGAAATTGTACTATTGTTTCCTTTGCAAAGAACATTCGTGTCATCGGCAAACAGAAATGTTCTTCCATTTTTAATAGATGAGGGCATATCGTTTACGTACAACAGAAAGAGGATAGGATCTGAGATCGAACCTTGTGAGACCCCATGTTCAATTGGCAAAGAATTGGAGAGATAAGTAAATAATGTCCTTTCAGGCCAGTACAGTATTTGTACTCTTTGAGATGTTTCAGGAACAAGATTATCAAAACTAGAGCAATACAATGAATTCCATATGACAGTAATTTTGAGAGCAAGATGTTATGGTTAATAACGTCAAAAGCTTTCCGAAGATCTAAAAATATCTCAATGGGTTTTTCATTTTTGTCCATTGACGAAGCAACATCTTTAAGGAAAGAAAAATGGCAGTTTTCGTAGATTTTGATTTCCTGAAACCGTGTTGTGAGTCTGAAAATGCTTCGTATTTCCTGAGAAAGGTTTCCATTCGCGTATAGAAAAGCCTCTCTAATATTTTTGAGAAAACTGACAAAAGAGAAATTGGCCAGTAATTTTGAATTTCATTTTTGTTCCCTTTTTTAAAAGTGGCTTAATTTTTGCTGTTTTGAAAGTATCTGGAAATATTCCTGTGCACAAGGAAGCATTGAAAATGTGAGTTAATGGGTGTATAATGGCAGGTGCACACGTTTTTAATAAACAATCCGGAAATTCATCTAAACCTGATGAATATTTATTTTTTAATTTACTGACTATTCTGAGGATTTCGTTAGAAGACGTTTCGTAAATAAACACCGTGCCGTAATTTTTTTCGGAAGCATATGATGTTGCATTTTGTGGTTTTAGTCACTTCGTGAGGATCAACCGCAATTCTAAAAAGTGTTGGTTGAAGAGATTCGCATTTGTTTCTGGATTTCTTGTTTCTCTTTCATTATCCTTTACAGCAACATTCTCTACGACATGTGATGACGTGGTCGAATTTTTAACGATGTACCACATTGATTTAGTTTTGTTTCTAGCGTTCAAAATATCCTCATTATTTTTCATTATTATTGCCTGAACTATTATTTTCCTAAAAATTCTTTTATATTCTCGGAAGTAGACGTGTAAACCAGGTGATACGTTATGATGCTTAGAAATAAAGTAGAGAGTACGTTTATTTTTAACATTGAACATAAATAATTCAGTTGTTATAGTGAACCGCGCAACTACAAACATAGGAATCGCGAGAAATAATTAATCATAAAAGGAACCAAGGAACAAGTGCCACCTAAACCAGGATCAACCTTCCACTTGCAAAAGTCATGATAATCATTGCACCAAAGGTATATAACTCGCTCCATTCTGACAACTGAATGCCTCGTCAACCAAAATAAAGGTAGGTTTCTTAGCAACAGCGATAAGCCGAGCAAGTTCCTACTTGCACGCAATACTCAGAATTCGACTCAGAGTCTTGGGAAGGTAATAATGGACCGCAACACAGTATCTCTCAAAACTTTCGTAGCGACCTTCGTATTAATCGGAGAAACTACGAAAAACTACCAAAAGCCGGTAGTAGCGACAGCCGGCTGCTTCAATTCTCCTCCTGACAGCACCTTAATGCGATTACCTAGCTAGTGTCAAAAGTCACTGCTACCGCCAGGATTCGAACGCCGGACCTCCCGGTCAGAGTACTAGGACTTCCACTTTAATATTAAACACATCACATTTTACGGTAGAGAAATGAGTTGAGAGATCATCCCATTTTTGTAAAGATAAATGCAAATTTCGCTAACAACTTTATTTTCTTTACAGTGTTTCATAAAATGTGAGCTTGAAGATCTACGCATAGTAAGTAAAAAATTATTTGATTTCAGCAAGTACATGTTCAATGATCTTTAAGTATAAATCTATAAGAATTAATACCGCTTCAATTATTTTGTACTGTGCACAATTACAGTAAGATTCACTTAATTGTATTTGATTTTCAAAAATATTCTTTGAAACATAATGTCTGTGTTCTCTTCAATACTTTATTTAAATTCAGTAAATCTCATTACTTTCTTCAGATAGACGCTAATGGCCAAGTAGAAGCAGAAACATCCGTAATTGGATGTTCGAAAACGAAACTTATAAGCGAATTTTGGAACGAATTAAACAAATGTACCGCCATCAATGGTAAGATTATTACATTATATTTGAAGTCATTTTGGTGAGGTCACTTTCCTAAAAAGTGTAATGTTGACATATTTGCACTATTAACTTCATACTGTCTTTCTTCTTTACAGACCCTGAGCCTTGCAATAAAGCCTACGTATTTTACACTGTATTTTAGAAGCTATTCATAAGGTATTATGCAGTATAAATCAAAGCACATTTAAAATGTAAAAGCGGCATACTTTTTTGTTCACCAGTTGTTGAAAAATATCTTAACATAGAACTATAAAAACAGCACAACATAAGTGTTGTAGATTCAAAGCCTTTCAATAGATTATTCATTTATTGTTCTTGAAATGATTACATTTTACGTTCTAGTATAATACGAACTCCACATACGAATTACTTATTCGACCATTCAGCAAAAAACAATTGTATCTCGACAACTAACGTAACTCCGGTTGCTTCGTAACAACGTAACTTCGTAACTTGGTTTTATTCTCTTGAGTAACATGAATACCATCATAAGTAATATGTTTTTAAAATTTCAGTTAATATTTTATATAACACCTTGATTGGTTCCGAAAAAGTTTGAGTTATTGAATCTAATGTTTAAGAAGAACAGAAACAGGTTGAGCAAAATTTTATAAATGTTCAGGAATACATATTTATGTGTATTTTCTGTACGATATGACAAATGGCCATAAAAATATAATATTGTGTAGTTTAAAAAGATGCTACAAGATAAACGTATGTTGTGGTGTTTTACATGTTTAGAATAAATGTTTAATTCAAGGTATTAATTTTGATCAGAAGTTCTCCCTGCGACTTTTGATTGTTGATTGATTTGTTACTAAAGATTACGGGCGCGTCAATTGCTAAGGTTATTAGTCCCGTAATTGTAGTGCGTATGTTTTTCTCGAGAGGTGGTGGTGATCTTCGCTTGCTAGATGGCGAAATCCTGTGCCGACCTACTGTCGGTTAGCGGGGTTTCCCCAACCAGGTATCTCCCATCAGTGGAGCACCGCCCTAATCGAGACAACCTCTAAGCTTCTGACGGGCCTCCAGTCATATGGGGTAGTATAGTGGATGTTAGTGTATGTTTGTAAGGGACAAGGATAGGACGAAGAATGGGAAGGAATGATCGCGCGCGATTCGTGCCCCATTTGTAAGGGTGCCGCATACTGCATTAGCCTGGAATTAATCGGAGAAAACTACCGATCAGAGTAGTAGCGACAGTTATAATTCTCCTCCAGTCTTGTATTTCTATTTCCTTCTCATTAAGACCGATGATCACAGAGATGGTAAATAAAGAAATTTGATACATTTATTATATTTTATTTTGCACTGAGGTGACAAAAGTTGTGGGGTAGTATATGCAAATATACATATAACAGTATTATCTCGTACAATAATGGAAGTGAATTGGCAGATATTTCATTTATACTCAAATGATTTCATTACTGATCTCATGTCAGAGGTTTCTGACGTGATTATGACTGCATGACGGGAATAACCAGTCTTTCATCGCGGAACGGTGGTTAGAACTAGACGAAAGGGTCATTCCAATTCGGGAATTGTTTGGAAAATACAAAATTCCGAGATGCAGTGTCAAGAGTGTGCCCAGAATACCTAGTTTCACGTATAACTTCTCATCGCGGAGAACACAGTGGTCGCCCCGTTCATAATGAGTCAGTGCGGTGGGCTATGCAAGCGTGTTCTCATTGCTACCAGACAAGCAACACTGCGTTAACCCTCCGTAAACCACGTGGATAAAAGTTACGTCCTGCACCATGTGGGGTTTCCTGGACCCCACTCATTATCGGAATACAGATTGCGTAATATTTAATTATTTGTTTATATTATGTACGGATAATACTTTTGAGTTACTTTTGGATAAAATGAAACAAACATCCGTCAAATCATCATTTTACCACTTAAATACAAAGAAAAGAAAAATTCAAATATTTTTACAAACTTGGGGTGCACGTTTCTATGAAGCAGCCTATATTTAGAAAGTAATTAGAAAACATATTTACATTGTTTAATTTAAATTTATACATAATAAGAAACAAAAAACGTCCTGCACCACGTGGGGTCTGCGAGACCCTGACTCACTATCAAGCGTCTATACTCTTCGCTGGTCAGGCGACCACTAAATTGCAATAGGTAAGGGGTTTGGCAACACCGCACCTCCCAGCTACACAAGCGTCAGTGCCGCGCGCCGCGATATTCAAGAAGTTACAGCGGTTTTTATTTTGCTGGGGTCTGTGGAGCCCACGAGGTCACTGAAGGGTTAAATAACCTCAGAAATCAATGTGGGACTTACGACGAACGTATCCGTTAGCACTGTGCGGTGAAATTTGGGTGAAATGGTCTCTGACAGTAGAAGACCGGCTCGGGTACCTTTGATATCAGCAAAACAATGCCTGCAGAGCCTCTCTTGGGCTCGTGGCCATATGGAGTGGACCCTAGATGAGGGCTGTCAAACTGGCGACCCGCGGTGCCATTTATTGTGACCCGCAAAAGGTAATCAGTAGGAAACGGATTTCTATGTAAATACATACGAGTATTTTCTAAATAAGATATTATCGATATTAATCTGTATTATCTTCAAATTCTGAATTATTAAAATTAGGGACAATTGTCAATGGGAAAGCAAGTTAATAAACTGTTGATGTTTTAATTCATGTTAAGAATATATCCACTCTTCGGCCATGAGGCCCTGTGTGAGGTGTCAGAGTCCCGCGAGATGAAGGTGCCGCAAGGAGAAGAACCATTGGATTTGTTAAACAGATGACATTGAGACGTCGATGGTCTGTGGGAAACGCCCCTCGTTTCAGTATCCACACTACCCTTTCTCCTTCCCTCTGAGCTGACACCCGGAAAACTTATGACGTCCCAGAGACTTGGACATCAGAATTCAACTTACCTTCATTATCGGTTAAAATCCAGGCAGAATACTATGTGTGGGTTCAGCTCTAATAATATCTCTATTAAGCCAGTGTAAAAAGTGAAAAGTACGAAAATCAGTCTGTGTAATATCGGAAGTTACATTTCACAATTTAAAGATGAAGGCTTATCAACTGACAATAAAATATTATTTTATCATCTTCATTTTTAAGTCCAAATTTTACTTCAAATTTTGATAAAAATAACTACATTATATATATATATATATATATATATATATATATATATATATATATATTGTGACAGAACACACGCCGTGGTGGCCTCGGCGCGCCGCACAGTAGCCTGGTCTTGATCAGGGTCGTTAGCCCTGAGGTGTGAAGCACCGCTCGGGCGTTACCAGCGCCGTGCGGCGGCCTGCTGTCGCTCCGACGCCAGGCCTGTCGTTGTTCGTTCGTCTTGCCTGTGAAGGCAAATGAGGTAGCTTGCAATGGATAGAATCAGGGCGGATCGAATTCTAATGAAACACTTGGATGGCTCTGGTAAAATTAGGCATGTATTCTTAAACTTTTTCAAGAGGCACATACACATACACACTAGGTTATAATAAACAAATTGCAATCCTATTTCTATTATAATTATAATCCCTAAGTCTGGATTAACGTTCTTGCTCCTCTTGTGCAAATAAACAGCGCCTCCCTACCTTAAATACTCCAAAAATCATATCTTGCCCGCTATTACAATACTCAGACTTGGTTAATTATTATGCAAACCTGCTGATCTTAGCACTAAATGTTCTTTCCAGTCTGTTCGTTCACTATGTTGGATCGAACTGAATTCCCGTGTTAAGCGTTCAGCAGAATACTTCCTAGTTATCACCTTTTAATCACGCCTTTGGAAATCTTACGATCGCGGTCTGAATGTCGCTGGTACTCACGCTTCGGCGATTGGGAACACACGTAACTGGACCTCAGCCCTTACGGTATTGACCGACCTCAGCTGCTTATCGCTGCGGGTGGCTTGCTCGCGCCCTGTGACGCTCGGCCTCGCCAGCTCGCTGCGCCCCTGCGCTCCTCCAGTCCGCTGCTCCTTGGCTCAGCGATGCTGCCTCCCGTTCGCCCGTGGTAGTACAATTTTCTCCGGTCGTCCCGTAGAACGGCCGGTATCTACGCCGTCTTCCGTTCCCAACAAACTTGCTTCTTTGGCTGTGTTGCACCAGAGATGTCGCCTCAGCCCCTTCGCTTTGGCGATGCGGCGTAGTTGAGACGTAATGATCGTATACTCAGCCCTTCGGCGATCTCTATCAGACTGTTCGGCGGTTTGTCTCAGAATGTTCTGCGATTTCTATCAAACTCTCCGGCCTTTCTCCACGACTGTCGGTTTCCGAGACACTTCCCCCTCAGGACTGTTCCCTCGTTTTTCTATCAACGTGTGCCAATCGCAGGATTTAATTTTCCAGCGCTTATCGCGAGAAATCGTGGCGACCACTCGTTACCACGCCCGACTTCAGCCGCGGCTGACGTCAGATGATGACAATGCCAACGCGCGCCACATTCAGTGGTAAGCACGCGATTGATCTTGGGCGTTTTTGCCCACGCAGAGGTTCTAGCCTTCCTCGCTGGGGCGCATATCAGAGCTCGTCTCAATATATATATATATATATATATATATATATATATATATATATATATAAAACACATTTAATTTATTTGTGGTCCGTATAAATCCGTTTTCTCGCAATTGGACAAACGTGAACATGTAGTTCAACGTAGATCAACCCTTGCATCCATGTCGGGCGAGAATATTACGCCTACAGCACGCGCCTTGTTAGGGTCAACTTCTTTTTACACTAAGGGGGTGTTAAGTTTAGATTTAAGGAATAATTTTATAGTAACTTCAGAAATTCAAAATTGTCCCAAGGAGTTTCACTGCGTTATGCATGATGCGTTATGCACTATAGACGCTGATATAATGCATAGTTTCATGCCCCCTCCCGTATCAGAGCAGTAGGGCAAATTGCCGAGATCAACAATATGGGGTCACGTGTGGATCAAACGAGTAATGAAAATATGGCCCGGAAATGCATTAAAGGTTTTTGTCGGCCCTTGAGAACTTGCAAGTTGGACACCCTTGTCCTAGATGATTGGAAAACCGTGGTTTGGGTCAGGTGAGTCCCAATTTCAGTTGGTAATATTAGAAGAAGAGCTAATGTTACGGTTCGCGTGTGGCATATATCCCATAAAATCATGGACCCAAGTTGTCCACAAGGTATTATGCAAGCTGAATGGTGTGGGCTGTTTTACATGAAATGGACTGAGTCCTCACGTCCAACTGAACCGAATTATTGACTGGTGGGGGTTCAACTCCTTGGAGACTATTTGTTGTCATTCATGGACTTCATGTTCCCAAACAACGATGGAATTTTTATGGACAACAATGCTCCATGTGTCGCGCAACAATTGATTGGTTGAAAATCCTGGACTATTTGAGCGTAAGATTAAGTCATCATATCGACTTGAATCCTATCAAACATTTGCAGGATATAATAGAGTGTTCAGTTCGTGCACAAAATATTAACCATAGCACTTTACCAAATATGGACGGCTGTAGAGAAAGCATGGATAAATTTTATGCAGGGGACTTTCAACGAATTGTTGAGTCCAGGTCAGTCGAGTTACTGCACTTCGCCGGGCAAAAGGAGGTCCGACACGATATTAGGAGGTGACTCATGATTTTTGTCACCTGAGTGTAAATTTAGTTTTTTACACGAGAGACAAAATGTGAATTATTGTTCATTCCTAGCATTTTCAAATTCGTTATCAGTGTGTATTCTTTTAAATTACGATATTTCTTGTTTGTTGATTTCATAAATGCTAATCCCTGTTTTTAGTTTGGAAGAATCAATTGAGTACAGTGGCATCATTAGTAGAAGGTCTCTAAGTAAGTTAATCATTTGTGCTAGAAACTTCAACAATCAAACAATTTAAAAATAACAAAACTTTTTAAAATATGTTCTTTAAAATAAATAAAACTTTTAACATGTATTGTTTCAAGTCATATCTTTCAACTTGTTTGGGATTTTACAGAAACATTCATATTCAATATCAAATTATTAACTCATTTCTACACACAATTATCAGATTTGTGAACGTCTCAATCTGTAAATGACCTTAAGATTCAAAATGCTATAGTTGATAAACCATTAGCAATTCTAGGCAACATTAGAATATAAAGAAAAAATCGGTAAAATTTTAAAATTTCGTAGATTTCTTACTATTTACTTGAGAAAAATAATTTTTAAATCAAATTTGTAGAGAACTATATCTCCTTTAAAATAGTACATAACTATTTTTACACTAAGATCAACCATTAAAAGTTATTACGCAAAAAACAAAAGATGCCCAATTTTTTGGGGGGGCCAAAATTTTTCCGAAGTATTTGGAGGTGGAAAACTTATTGTTATCTTATCAATAAAAGTATAAACAAAATAAAAAATAAAATCTTCTACCTCATCTTTTGCAAGGCAAAATACTAATCGTCTGCACTATCTCGCAAGCTCGCGCATCATAACACGAGACCAGCCGCGACATGCAACATGGCACTCAACAAACTTGCCGAAAGTGATAGTGCATATACTTCGATGTATTAACCCTTCAATGGTATGCCGTCTACAGACGCTGATTTTCATTCTCTTCATGCCATCCCTGGACGGCATGGAGTTTCCTTTCTATTCATGATGATGTCGCAGGACGGAAGGGGACATTTACCTGTTTCTCCTTTGATTTGCGGTATGCCGTCTACAGACGCTGATCGCTTGTCGGTGCCGTGCACAGACGCTGGCTGTGTGTTACGGCAAATTTTCTGTTTCTTTCTGGGAGATTTTCTATACAAATAGTTTAATATCGATTAAAGTGTTTCTATTTCTGTTTTTATGAAAACATTTAATTTTTAATACTTTCTCTTTCCAAATGCTACCGCGCGTCTCGCCGCGTTGAAGGTTAATAATGGCACCTCAGGTCAAGGATTACGTTGTGTTACCACACTCGTGTGGGTAGCACGTGCAAAGTACAGGCTGGAGGCGCGCAGCTACGTGAAGGATGATCACGAACGTTCCAACACTGTAGTGACGTCAAGGCTCCTTATTGAAGATGCCTTTCTCTCCCTTTGCCGTTTTAAAATTTGCCGTATAAAGCTAGTAAGTGCAGTAAAACCTGTCTAAAATGGCATTTCGTAAGGCGAAATCTGCCATACTGGACACAATATAGCCTGAGAGCCTATTGAGGACATAAAGTGATGAGGCATTCGAAAGAATGGCACATGTGCAGTCATGGCATAGTAACGCGTTTCCATATTTGAGTGAACAATGAGGTTTTTAACAATACATTCATATCTAACAATACCCACTTTTCCCATACTGAACACCAGCAACATTATATATCTAACCATCCTCCTAACTAAAATGTTCCTGAATAATTATGTGTCTCCCCCAGGGAAATTAAAAATAAAATTAGCAAACTCCTTAATATGGAAATCAGATAACATGAAAGAATTCCAATATAAATTCCACTAACATTGCCAAACAAAGCAGGAAATATCATTGAAAACTAGATTATAATGGAAAACTATAGCTTTCTCTCATCATTTTCAAAAACTCTCGAAAAATACTGAAAAGATGAAATGTTCATTTGAATAAAACCAATCTATATCCAAGCACCAATTTGAATTCTTTGCCAGATTCATCAGTGCTGGGGTACTAAAACATCCATACATGCTTTCAAGACGAAAGCTCAAAATAATCACATAATAAGCCCACAAACATCTAGCACCAATCAATTATTTCCCAACCATCATCAAAAACAGATTCCTATTACAAGTATTTCTAATCATTTTTCATACAGTAGCTAAAATAGAAGATGCTCTATGAGTCTCCTGTCAGTACGTAGTTTATACAGTTAAATATCAATTTACGATAAGTATAGTTATAAGTGTAGCACCCGCAAGGCGGTGCCACGAACCACCACGGCGCCTCAGGCGGGAGTAACAAACGCCGCTACGAGCGCCAGAGAGTCGCGCCGTCTACCGCCCTAGATGGCTAGTGAGCGAGTGTCTGGTCACGGCTCGCTGAAAGGACCCAACAGCACGGCAACCTCTCCTTCAGCCAGCAGGGCTCCGCACCGCCCGCCCCTTCACCGCTTCGCTGTATAAGCGGGGTGCGGCACACCACGAGTCAGTCGAGATTGAGGATCGTGTTGAAGCTATATTGGAGGACCTCAACACGATCACTGGACACACCCTTCCCTTACGCCTGCTTGCATTAATTATCTTTTGGAGGACGAGACCTGGCTTTTGTTTTTGGATTCTGAATGAATAAATCGTTGTCCTAATTGATATTTGCAATTTTCTTCATTTAGTACTCAACAATACATGAATAAAATGCAAGTGAACAAGTTAAAAACTGAGCTCTGTAAAATGTCAACAATTATTAATAAACATTTTTATCAAATCCGTTCAACAGACGCTCGCTATCGCGATAGCGACGTACAGATAAATCGTTGCGGAGTGGCGACCAGCTACTCAGCGGTTCCACTCCACACCGGACAGGATCCATTCAACCCAGCATTCACTATGTTACATAATGTATTTCATCATGTTAGATGGATTCAGAGGATTGTGTATGAATAAGGACAAGAGACAGTTGTTGGCATTGTGACGCGCAAATGAACGATCTAGAGTGTTCCGAGCAGAAAGGAAGTATTGACACGAGATATTCTGATATCAAGGGAAGTAAACACGTGTATACTCAGATGATTTGTTTTGGAGCATAAATATTTCATTTTTGTTGTGTTGGTGCCTGATAGACCTTGGAATAATTTATGTAATGTAAAATTGGAGTGTTTTAGGTTGAATTAATACAGTTTTTGGGTAGAAGATAGGTTATTAATTCCTACTTTTATTATATTTGATCTGACTTGATCCTTTCTGTCAATAAATTGTTTTATTTGAGGTAATTGTCATTTTCTTCGGTATATTTTCTTTCAGTGGTATTTCTGAGTCACGCCTCTGATACATAACTTGAGTATTAGTGTATTTTCTGCAGGCTTCCAGAGTGAAATTAAATATAGATTTGACAGATTTCAATTACAACATTATGACGATCTATGACAGGACAGTTCTCAAACACACCATCCCTCCATATCTTTCTGTCAACCCCCAAGATCTCCGACTCTCTCTCAGTCTCCGTCTTTCTGTCTCAATCTCCGTCTCTCTCAGTCTCTGTCTGCCTCCGAATCTCTTGAATTGAATTGAATTTGCCTTATTTTACGTGGCGAGACTCAGGCCATGAGGCCTGATCTTCCGTCTGACCACGCAAATTTCGTTCACCAATCATGGGAGAATGTATTACTTGGGCGACGAAACAGGCTTCTTTTAGGCATTATTATCTCTTATATGCAGTAAATCTATACCACAGGTCAGCCGGCTTTACTTCCTCTTCGAAGGAAGGCGTGCGAAGAATTTGTTTGCTCTTCAAAATCCACGGCTTGGATCGGGTGTGCGCTCGCTAACTCGAGTATAACACTCGGATACGCTGGCACTACACCATCATACCACGTCTCTCTGCTGCCTCTCTGTGCTTGTCTACCTGTCTGTCTCTGTCTGTCTGTCTGTCTCTGTCTGTCTGTCTCTGTCTGTCTGTCTGTCTCTGTCTGTCTGTCTGTCTGTCTGTCTATCTGTCTGTCTGTCTGTCTGTCTGTCTGTCTGTCTCTCTCTCTCTCTCTCTCTCTCTCTCTCTCTCTCTCTCTCTCTCTCTCTCTCTCTCTCCTCCCTCTCTCTCCCGTGCTGGCAGCCCCCATTACGAAACAGGTAAGTTTAATCATCTCTCTCTGTCTCCCTCAGTACATTTTCACGAATTGATATCCAGGAACTGATTATAGTAAATATTGAAATCTTTGCTTCTCATTCCCCCTCTATTTTCTCTATTCTCTTATATTAAAATTACGAGAAGTTTTGTTTTATTTTTATTTTATATCTAATCAGAATTCTAGTAAACACTTTATTGCAGTACATAAATATATTAGGGTTTAATTTTTTAAAAATCTGAAAGGAATAGTCTGGAAATCTACTTCTTACGAGGTCTCGGCTGTTAGAAAGTTTACTTGAAAGAGATAATATTAATTTAGAATACTATAAAAATATTCAGACCTCAGAACCTCTCTTCTTTTAGGCAAAAAGGAATTTTTAAGCAAATATTCACCAAACTGATTTTTGTGAAGTTGTAAATTACAATCATTGATACTAGGGTGTAAATAATTTTGGGTAATGCTAAGTTCATTTTGAAAAGAGAAATTAAGGATTGTGGTTATGTACTACATGTAGTCCCTGCTACCAGCGAATTGTATTCTGTTCCCCAAGCTAAAGGCTACATGAACTTGCTAACAGAATACATGTAATTCACATCCTAGTTTTATTTTGCATATCTGAATGGTTTTCATACACATTTGTAGAAACAGCAAAATATGAGGACTAAAGTCTTATGTATGAACAAGTCATTAAACCAAGATCGACAGGATGTAGTAGCGGCAAATATTTTTTAGCTCACCACTTTGCTCTATTTTCATTCGGAACAAAAGCATGGCGCCAGGCGGGAAAGAATTTTCTTTAAATGACAGGGAAAACGCAATATAAACAATAAACAATATAAACAACTGCTTGAAATGACAGTCTCCAATTTTCCCACAATGACACAGTACCGTTTTGCGTTCATTCATCTCTTATTCGCTCTTGCACTCGGCTGGGTGCAAACAACTGAGGTAAGTCTTAATGTCTAGCATACTTTTATTACCGCTTGCGGAAGTGTAATATTCGCAGGAGTTTTCTTAAGCTCCGGAATTCCTACTCTTTCTATGATTAGTGTTTCCGGGCGCGTCAACTGCTCAGGTCATTAGCCCGTAAGTGCGGTGCACGATATTATCCCGGGAAGTGGAGGTTATCTTCCCCACCAGCGAGACCTGGCTCCGACCTACCGTCGGGAAAGGGGGTTTTCCCCAAGGAGGACTCTCCCACCAGCATGGCATCCCCCTAGCCGGAACAAACCCTAAGCTCCCGACTGGTCTCGGATGTGTGTGGTAGTGTAGTGAATGAAGGTGTTAGTGCCAGCACCAAGTAAGGGTGAGTAGAGGACAAGGAAGAGGAAGGAAGTATCGGGCGCGGACCGAGGCCCGTTTGTTAAGGTATTGCTCCGACATTCACCTGGTGTTAAATGGTGAAACCACGCAAATTTACTTAAAAGGGAGCCGGCCGCTAGGATTCTCCTCCAGACGACGTCTGAATTCGACCTAGCTATGTAGTTGGTGTGCAAAATCCGCCTCCTTGGGCTTTCAAACCCTAGGACGTTCTGGTCAGGGTGCATGAATCATGGAAGTTTTTTTATTTATTTATTTAGTCAAAAACAGTCAAAAACTGTATGTGACGTATAGAAAAAATCATTTAAGAGAAAGACGTATGGGGAGAAAATCATTTAGACCAAGTATGAATAAAAGATATTCAGATATGTTGGAAATACCACAAAGCAATATATGATTGCTCCCATGTAATAAAAATTATCTCAAATGGCAAATAAATAAATAAGTCAATAAGAATATGCACTTTCATTATAACAATTTGTTGATTATTAAAGTTGACTGTAACATTGCACTTATCCGACTTCAAATGGAAATCGTTTTATTTTGCTGACATTAAGTTTCAGCAATATTGCTTGTTGCTGGCATGCATCTTCAGGTTGGAGTTTAATGTTCAAAAACAAATAAATAAAATATTTTAAACAATAATGACTTATGTATACTGATGTTATGTAGTTCTTCTGTTTTATTTCTGTCCATTGTTATACGTATTTTTATTTATTTGATCTCCATCCTGAAAGATTGATAATGATTTCAGAAACATCGCTTCTTTAAACGGCATTTATACTTAACACACACATTTTAATAGTAATACATATATAACCTTTATTATTTTGATGTAAATCTGCTATCCAAAATATTGAATTTTTCTGTCTATAAAATAAGGGCCAAATACAGTCTGAAAAAGGTATTAATTTTCCTTGAAAATACAAATTTCAATATAGTATTTAAAATTTTAAAACTTCTTTTTTGAAGAGTAATACTACAAATACCCATCTATAGAAATATTAATCCATGAACTCATTTTTGGCCAATGACTGGTTTCTGATAAACGATTCAATTATTTGACTAATCTCTTATTATATGTTCTCATATCACGTAATATTTTATTACAACATTTTTCACTTTTATTTATTGTAAAATATTTCAGGAACCGCCCATGTCGGACTACCAAAAATGTGCAATGAAATATCCTCATGCAAATGGTATGTATGGGATTGATCTTGAAATCATATTTTATAAAGATTTCCGTATATTTTAGACAATTTAAAACTTAATTGCTAGAATTCCAAGCAGAAATTGTTCTTCTAAAAATATTGTTAACTTTTAACAATTAATATGACAATCAACATAAGACTTGAAGTAAACATTGTGGAAAGCATAGAAACCTTCATTTTTTCTGATTTATCTTTTATAGCTCTGCAGGCTCTTCTAATTGGTTTCATTCGCTAAGGGATGTTATCAGACCCAAATTTTGAAACACGTAATATATGTTGCAATATACGGTTTCTTCTAGTTTTGAAAGAATATTGCCAGGAACCTCTTCACTAAATCTAGCATGCACAAAACCAAATATAACTCAGTTTTGTTCAATATTACTTATCAAGGGATCTGAATCACGTGAACTCGTCCTTTTGTTGCACCAATGATTACGGAAGTTCCAGACATCTGAATACAAGCGTCCATTTGTATAAATCTGTTCATTTGTAAAGCCAAACCACATTCCCACGACTCTCCTAAAAATACTGTATTTTAATGAAGAGGCCAAAACTATCCTTACAATTCATATCCCTATGCTTATCCCTGCAATTCATTAGTAGTTCTTATGGATGTGTGTCATGATCGCTTCACTTTTTGTGTCCGCAAAACTTGTCCGGCCAAGTCTGGCGCGGAAGTGCTGAAGGCACGAGTAGGTGTTCGAGGTTTGAACACGGTGAAGTATGCCTTATACTTCAGGACAGATGGTCTGCCGAGGGCACAGGAGGTGCCAGTTGCGAATCGGCCGAGTTGGCTACTCGCAGGCGCGGCCGCAAGGCGCGTGTTGGGAGAGGGGGGCTGCGGCAGGTAGCTCCGACAAACGCCTTAGAGTGAGGTTTTAGTTCCTGTACATAATTTATTGTAAATAAATTGTAAATACCCACTCGTGTCTGTTTCTTTGTGGTGTAGATCCCTACCCACGACGTTACATTATCCTTGGTCATATACTTTTTAGACCGCCACTTGTAAAAACTGTTTTTCTATGCATGAATAGTGTAGCGTCGTGCACCAAACATAGTGTAACGAACGGACGCGTGGCATAGAGCGGCAGGCGCCACGCGTCAGCCTTTGTTTACGAGCGGATGTGACGTCGGCGGGAAACCCTAGGAGGCAGTGTGGTGGGGGGAAGGGCGAGCGTCAGCCCTGGCGAGCGGCGGAACGCTCTCTTGGTTACGGGACGCGGTGCGGCACGGATCGGACTGTGGGCGCGGACCGCGGGCTGTGCAAGAAGTCGGCAATGGCCATTTGCCATTGCAGAACTGACTCGATGATGCAGGTCGTAGGTGGGTTGCGGCACTTCCGCCATCTACTGCTTGAGATTGGTGCGTAGTGGTGAGGTAGCCGTAACGGAAATTACTCCGTGTAAGGGATATTAGTAATTACGTTATTTTTGTAATAAGGTGGTGGACTGATAGTAATCCTCTAAATTACTAACTTACACTCGTCTGTTATTATTACCTTTATAGAACGCCACAATAGCATGCTAAAAAGTGTGACGCTCGAGTGTTTAAAGAAATCTCTGAATGCAAGACTAACAAACAAAATATTTCCCTGTAACTGTACCACCTACCACAGACCTTAATTTATGATTGATCTTTAAACCTGAATTAAAATAAAATAGTCTGTAATGCTGTCTAAAGCATAATGTACGACACACGTGATAAAAGTGATTTTATTTTGCTCATAGGATTGCACCACTTGGCTTATCGACTTCGTGTCGCGACCTTCCCCCATCGCAAAATAAAATACCTCTTATGACTCGAATTATAAATACCTGTTACACATCCTCGCATTTTAAAAGAATTGAAATATCGGTTTATGGGCAAAGGTATAAAAATACAAAAAATCTTTCTTTTTTTAAAAAAATATATACATTTTATTTTTACCCCACAACAGTTCTTTGTACATTTTCTAGTACACGAGTATTTTTGAAAACGTATGAGGCAATGAGTAGTGAGCGTACTTAAGTAAGAAAAGAGACAGGAGAATACCAACATAAAAGCAATGCCAAGGAGAAAAAAATGTGAACATTTATACCACTTACAACTTGTATTTTCTGAAGAAAGATGCCGCATGCGCGGAAAGAGAACCGATTGTCACAGAAAAATTTAATTTGTTTGCTCAGTATAATCAATGAAAAAAATAAAATCAGTTTTATAGGTATGTTGTCTGTTTTACGTTCATTAATCTTTTTTTCTTCCTCAAAATGAAAATCAGAAAGAGTAACATTGTCAGTGGATAGTTTCACTCAGGACTTCTATTACTCTATTGTTTGTTTATTTTGTTATTTGAAGTTTTAATAATTTATAGAAAAGCAGAAACAGTTTCGTAGTGAGGGCCCAATCAGCGACGTTACAAACAGACAAAGGTAACGTTAAAAACGAGAAAAGGTAAAGTGTATTAATATGTGTGTATAAATTGAGAATTACATTAATTTTTTCAGTGCTTGCCCACACTGCATCTTGAGAATAAAGGCATTGTAAGGAAATTTTTGTTCGTTTTTATTTCATGTGATTACAAATGTTTACTGAATATTTCAGTTTCAGTTTAATCTTAATACATTACCGCACATAGCATACATTAAAGGACAGCCATAGATTGTTCAAAGGTATTTAATGTAAATATAAAACAAATTTGGGAGCATCAGTTTGGGTAAATCAGTTTTGTTTAACTTGACACTGCTGATGGTTCAAAGAGTATTGCATTTCAAAGTAATATCGAGCCCTAGACTCAATGATCTTAATGCTAAAAATTGTATAAAACTGTTATATAACTCCAAAAATTTCGTAAATTTCAATGTCATTTTTTATAAATGTCTGGAAATTCGATAAATAAAACGAGTTATTTCAATAAGTAATATGAATATAGAAAATGAATATAAATGAAATGATCAGATGCTACCAGGCTCTGTTTCAAAAAACAGAGTACGTTTTCTAATGAAAAAATTGTGTTTAATCTAATACACTGGTATGTAATTGTATTATATGATAAAATATTAGTCATCGATCTGCATGTTCTGTGCTTTTACTTGGTGTAAATTCTCTTCTCTCAATGGGTGTCGCACTTAAACCTTTATTACTCTCTGCTATCTGCACCCTAGCTATTAGTAATACGTTCTCAGCGTCTTCCACGCCTCCCACCCAACGCCACCGTTCCGTTATCCTTGAGTGGCTCTTGACTCCCAATCCTCTCGTCCCGCCGCCGTTCCTCTCTCATAACTTTACTCCACTGACTCGTTCAAATGGTCAGTGGACACACAACCATAACGACCGTGCAATTTAAAATGGACACATGCTTAGAATCGCAATGTGTTTGAATATGTGTGTGTGTGTGTGTGTGTGTGTGTGTGTGTGTATATATATATATATATATATATATAGTGTGCCATACCAATATGTCGGACATTGTAATGCGTGACATTAATTGTAAACATGGTGAATTGTAAGAATAGACATGTGTAAATATGGCAGCCTACGCCACAGTAGACAGTTGCTGCCCAGTCAACAAACTTCATTACTTTGAACCACGGTGCAGCTAGTTGAATTTGTAAAGTAATTTAGGGATTCAGTAAATGGAATGATATATTTTAATGGAGAGTGGGTCGAATTTTTCTGAAAAGACAGTGAAAATATAGACCGAGTTTTGAAGGGCTGAAAGGAAAGAATATGGATTCATTCCGACTTATGCCGTGGTGCTGATCGTGTGTAGATAATTTATGTGGGGGTTTGGGAATGGTGAACGTCTACTTTGAAGCATATGGTTGTCGGACTTTGAATATTGATGTAACGTGCGGAAATTGGAACTTGAGAAATATTTCGAGTGCAGCAGCTAGAATTTAAACTGTGAACTTAGGTGAATTTTTCAGCAACAGGACAGGAAGTATTTAGCGACCAGATAGTTTACAGACGCAATATTTTAAGCATGCGCGTGAAAGAACTGGGCACTTTTAAAGGCAAATTAATTAAGACTTATCAACATGAGGCAGTGAGGATCAGTGACTTGAGTACACTTGTGCCAGAACGGAAGAAAAGAAGATGGTATTTGGACCTGAACCATCGACACCGGAAAAAGTAAAAATGGTTCTACGCGCGGCGACATCAGCCAGAAACGCGCCAAGACAGGTACTGCAGTATAAGGTTTGAAGCGAAGGTCATGACCGAAAATTACGTTTCGTATTGTTACCAGGTTAAAATTTCATGGACGTTGAATAAACTTCCAAGTTTCTGTGAATAGAAAGATGATTTTCATTATTAATTCCAGCAAATGAACAGCTAGAAATGCATATTTGCTTTTCAGATTCTCGGCACTCTGTACAGATGGCAGATCGTATAATCGACTATTAGTAGGCAATGGCGATTATTTCTTATAAGACCCATCGACCCAGTTAGCGGATATTAATTTATTGAAATAGCGGTGGTCGGTACAAGAATAGAATGCCGGTGCATATTGCAACTGTTTTGATCAGGTGTCGTTAGCCCTATGGATATCCTGCTCCGCGTGGGCGTTACCGGCGCCGTCCGACACTGCCGTCCCGACTTCAGTCCTGTCGAGTTGTTCTAATCTGTCTGTAGGAGACATACAGAGATTGCATTTTAGGAAGAATACTAAAGAAAACGATTGTGGCTCTGGTACACATAATAATATATTCTTAACTCAAGTACAATAAAATGGTTACTCTTTTCCAAGACCTACTCTTGAACACGAGCCTCGCGTTCTCAACTGCCCATTAAATGCTTCTGCAACTACCCTTTCTTTGAGTTGTACAAGCTTAATTATTCTTTAAGATTGAGTTCATAACGTTGCCCTATTGAACAAGCTGGTGTGAGAACACCCTCGATCCTGATTACGAAATACTCACAAATGTCTATTTATTCTACACTATACTATTTACATTTCTTACACACTGATTAATTCGTTAGCCGTTTAAATAATTTATAATTCAAATCATCCATACGAATCCTTGTTCAAGAAATAATTTTACTTGCATTAATTCACAACAACAAAAATTAAAACCCTTGCTTGAAGAACACAAATAAGTTTTTGGTTTTTAAATTACAATCATAATTTCAAATTAATTAGTTCAATTTCTCTGTTTTGTCTTCGATATTTCCATGCACGAGTACTCACGCTTCTGCAATGGGAGACATGTAGAATAACCTCGCGGATAGTACGGGCGGAGCATGAACGCCGTGGTATCGGCGGGCAGTAACCTCGCTTCGAGGCAGCACTGTAACTCGACGCGGTCAGCGCGGCCGCGGGAAAATCCAGCGGAGTGCTCGCCACTTCTCGGTTGCGGCCAAACCCTTCGCTTTCCGTTGCTTCCGTCCGCCCACGTCCAAGTCCAATTCAACCTCGGCATTAAAACAAAACGGCCTCTTCCATACGCGTTTCCAGTTTCGCTGAACTACTCTGACCACGTTGAAGATTGGAAGTTGCCCAGGGTTCTCCCCTGTGCGATACGGCGCAGAGGTTGCATAGAATTTATCCGTGGTATGCCGAAATGAGCCCTTCATCACTCATCGGAAATTACTTCCATTCTCCTCACCACAGCACGTCCTCCTCACCATAGTCCGTCCTCCCATGAGAATTTTGACGATCCGTTACGTACGAAAATCTCCACTGTACTCTTCTTACGCAACTTTCATCGAACCGTCTCCCACGAAGATTTCAACTAGACTTCTGCTTCGCGACTTTCGACCAACCGTCTCTCTCGAGGATTTCAACTAGACTCCCGTTCTTCTAACGGAAAACAAAATCTTGTTGAGGTTTCCTTCGTTTTTTTCTACAGGAGCCAATGGCAAGGTTTGGTTCCTGCTCTTATCTTCGGATTTTCTTGTTGGACGGAGCGCGTTCTGCTCGACCTGGTCGCTGCAAAGCTCAGGCGATGTTGCCAGCGCGCCGTTTGAACTGGCGGACCACCCGAGTCGATATTTTGGGAATTTCTGTTTCGGGTCTGGTCCGCGGTTGGGGCACATATTCGAGTTCATATCAATGTCAAGATTTAAAGTCATTTTGAAATCAAGGAGATCGCGTCGAGCGCTGTCTATTAGCAAACCTGGCAACGTACCATTGTAGACGGCACGGTGGTTGACGTTTAACATTGTGAAGCATGAGTCATCTGACTGGCCGTGCTTCTTCTTGCGTCAACATTACTAGCACATTGTCATTCCCGTGCGTTTTAGTACAGCAAAGACAATATAGAAAGCGCCACATGCTTTCATCGTAGATCGTTGAGTATCTCCTGGCACACGAGGAGGAAATCCAATTTCCTTTCTTCGTCTGAACCTCGCATTTTAATTTTATGAATTCGTTATTGAAAACACACAATTTTAGTCAATTCTTGTCTTACTGAATCCATTACCGGATAGATGACCACACTGAAATATGAAGAATTCATTTTCATTATATATTAGGTTTGTTGATTCAAAAGGACCATTTGATGATAGCAGTTTTTTTTTGTGGAAAAGTTGACCCCACTGGAGAAAAGTCCCTCTTCCTGTGAGAATACATTTCCAGAAATTAATATATAAATATATTAATATATTTATTATTTAATATATTTAATTAATTAATTTAATTTATTTAATATATTAATATATTTATTAAGAAATTAATATATAAATATATAATTAATATATATATATATTAATATATATATATTAATATATATTAATATATATTAATTTTTCCCTATGAAATGTGAGATGCTGCGAAAGTTGAAATGATGAATATACTAATAATTGCACATTTAAGAACATGAATTTCAAAAAAAGAGATTTTCTTTTATTCACTACTTGTTTTCCTTACCAACAATTTTCACGCTGAGATAAATTAATAGTTCTCAAATAATTGCCTTTCGAATTTTCCTTTGTGAAGCTAGAAAGTGGTGGTCGCTTTGTAGGCAACCCAACCCAGCATTCTGTGGCTCTCCCAAACAATTAGTGAAGCTATTTTGCAGCCTCAACAGATATGTATATTTTGGGATGAATCTGCAAAGCCATTCCATACGGGAACCGGAATGTTTTTCACCAATATGCAAGGATGCGGCTTGTGGCTAAAGTGGCAACAATCTTTTCTTACTTAACGGCTGAAATGAAAAATCTTTATCGCAACCGCAATGACTGCATAATTATATTTATTTTCGACATAAATAATTGTTACATATTAAACTGAATTCGCAACCTCTAAATCGCTAACACACACTGACAATGAACTGTAACAAAATAAAACAAATATTTACACCCTTTATAATCACTTTAATACTTATTCACACTTGTTTACACTAAAAGATAACAAATCATTAACATGTACGTGCGTTCTTATGGTCATTTATTTTGCAAACTTAATATTTTCTTTGCTAACGTTCTTGTTTATCCCATATACGTTCGCCTCAAAATAATTCAAAGGTTTTGTAATTCCTGTATGCTGCGATGCCAGCATTACCATCGTAGTCCTCACTCCGTTGAACTCCAGAAAATACCATTTCTACGAATTAAAATTCCATGTTTAGATTCACTTTTCCATCATGCACTTTTTTATCTCTATACTTTGTATGTCCTCTATTTTCAAACACATTCGCCCGAACCAAACAAATTTCGCCTCCCACGTCCGAATCTCATGCCGTCTACAATCATACTGTGTTCTTGTTCCACTCCTCGTTTACAAAAACTAAAACATCTGCCACTGCCCTTGCCTGGCTACTACTATGGAATATTTCTCATTTTATCGTTTATTTCAATAGTTATTCATACCACAAATCTCCAGAATTAATATTTTTGTATTTTGTTTTATCTGCATTTACAGTTTTATTCCCTTAATTCATTTAAAATTGTATTTTATCAGAAACTTTCAACTTTTGCCTTCAATTGTCTTTCCCAAAATATTGTTCTTTCGATTTTATTGCCAAATTTTAATACTTACATCACTTAATACTTACTGTGATTTAAATCCTCCTCTTTATTTATTTACGTCCGATCTGTTTGTTATTCAATATATTTCATCAGATCCGGCTCTAGTTAAATAAATGTATTTCTTCACGTGTTTATCACTGCAATGTCGCTTTCGATATTATTATTTACAAACCCTGAATTTCTTTAAAGATTGTTGAAAGCCGTTTTATTATTTTATTTGTCTTAATAGCTCGCTTTAAAGAAAACTACATCGATTAGTAACATTTAAAGTTTTCAATGTATTCTTCGTTTAACAACTCGTTATATAACGCATTTAAGATAATGTTCGAATTTCTTTAGATATTATTCAAGGACGTTTTGTTACTTTCTTTGTCTTAATATCTCGCTTTAAGGAAATTACATCGATTCGTAACATTTTAAGATTTTCAAATCTATTCTTCGTTTTGCAAGCTGGTTATATCAAAACATTTAAGATAATTATTAACTTGAGTGATTATTTCCACAAATAAAAAAAATAAAAATTATTATCTTATTTGCATTATTTATTAACAATATCAAATATTACAATTTACCAGTTAATATCACTGGGAAGGGATAGAGGTAATCCCTTACGTAGCATAATAGAAAATTGTCAACATTTGAAAAATGTTTGGCAAATAATGCCAATTATATTTTTACAATGATATTTCACATGAAATGTTCCCCAATTCTTTTTCACAGAATATCAAAATAATATTGAAACAATATTAAATATTGTATAAAAATGTTAATAATTATGATACTGCAATGGTTTTTTACTTGAGTCATCCGTTAGTAAATATGAAAACATTATTTCGTTAAACCTTGCTTAAATAGAAAAATTGGTGATTTCAATTCCACGACGCGTAATAAATGTGTTCGTTGGTTGCATTATCGATAATGATGGTGTGGTAACACCGAAATGCGAATTGTTTAAAATTATGATCAGAATTTCAATACGCTTGATAGGAAATGTGTATATATTTAATAATTCATTGATTGCGTTCACTACACTTCACCGCACTTCATAGCACTTATTTAATATCTATTACTCCATCTTGTTCTAACTTATTTCTAAAACTTCGGACACTTAGAGAAGCTTTGAAAATTTCTGAGGTTAAACTGTTCCAATTTTAATTGTTCTTACAAAGGAAAATTTCCCAAGATCTGAATTTTGTTCCTTGTTCGAATTTTGTGAGTGTTATCGCATCAGCCGAAATAATTTGGTTTTATTTATTATGCATTATATTGTAGTGTTTCCGCAAATTATTATACAATATTTCATGTCCCTTGCTTTGCAACCATTAAATTTTAATTTTTATAAGAAACAAATGTCTTTCTACTAATAAATTTATTCTGACGTAAAATCCCTCCAGTAATAAATACCAAAATTAGGCTTAATTTTTACGGTAAAGAATTCGAAAAAATGTCAGCTTCTCCCAGTGGCCAACTGCCGTGTAGTTCAGCAGCATTCGCATGCCTTGCCGATGCAATTGGCGGTTCATTCTGCGCCGCGCTTACCAATAACTTTAATTCCGACTCAGTTTCTGCGCCTCCTCTTAACTCTCTATTTCTTACCGTAGCGTGGCAGCGTCATGACGTCATTTGCACCTCATAAATTGCTCCGCTGCTTTGAGATAACAAGGAGGAAAATCTTCGAGGCATGGGAGAGGAAGTATCTGACATTTGGGAGTCAAATCTAATGTCCTCTTGTCCTAGAGTCCTGATTGGTCACGTGTCCAGCCGTGGTTATACAAGCTGTGGAAAAGACAGATTTGGCAACAAAAGGCATCGCCCATAATTTCTGTCATCGAGTACACTTTTTCGATTAATAGTATTATTGAAGAAAATTGAGTAATTTGTAAGAATTTTCTTAGTTTGTATTATAGTCTTGTATATTAAACTATGCTTTACCAGGCTTGTACCTGCAACGCATTAAGTACCAGCTCAGGCTGGGTTTGATTGTCGTTGGCCAGGGCACAGTTTTTAACTGCTACTCCATGGTAATAAAAAGCATTTAATACTGCAGCGGAAAGTTGCAATTTTTTGTTAAATACTGTTAGTCTTGGTCAACGCTAGACTTAACCATTCAGACGATTTCATTCAAACTGATGTTCACCGATCGATCAGACCAAATTTGGCTCATGGGTATTTGAAACGGATATTTTAATTTTCGAGGTACTTCATGAAGCCTTAACGTTTTCAATTTTGATTCAAGATTGGCTCCATCATTTTGTATATTGTGTTTTCAATTAACATATAAAACGCTAATAAAATGGCGCAGGTGTCATTTTCATTGAACTCCGTGAATTTTCGAAAATTGCAACAGTTAAAAATATTACAGAAATTATCCTTTGTACACCTCTAATTTGTTCCTTCGAGTAGAACAAAGCATCCTTAAAAATATGGTATAAGTCCAATTTTTCATGCCGAGGGAGGGGTTCAGGCATCAACTGATTCACTCAATGCCTCTGCCTGGGGTCCTAGGTTCGAGTCCTGACGATGACAGGACTTTCCACATTAGCTAGACAGTCAGACGAACCAGTCGCCTGCCTGGAGGAGAATTCTGCGTCCGGCTGCTCTGATCGGTAGTTTCAGTGATTTCTCAGATCAGCATCAGGTGAGTAACGTTGCAGTACCCTAACATACGGGCCATGGACCGGATGAATCTTTCTTCCTTCTTTGTCTTATCCTCACCCTTTCTTGCAGCATACTAATATGACACAAACCTCAATTGTCGGGAGACCAGCTGGGAGCTTGGAGCTTGTAGCTTGTCGCGGATAGGCGTGAGATATAGACCACATACTTGGTTGGGAAAATTCCGCAAAACGACGTATGTCGCCATCCAACAGGTAAAGATCACCGTCAGCTCCTGCGATGAAAATATCCGCTACACTTACGCTACTAATGACCTTAGGATATGCGCCCGAAATTGCTAACGAATCAATCAATTAACTCACGAGAAATTCCTTTAGGGTATACGGTATTTCCGAGAAAATAAACCGGTAGCGGTAGCTCAGTGCATCAACTGATATTACTGCGTGCCTCTAACCGGGAGGTCCTAGGTTCGAGTCCTGAGCAGGTGTAGGATTTTCGACACTAGCTTTCCTTAGCCCTCTTGTCACTTTTCTAGTACTTTATGAAGTCCAGCCTACATTTATTAGATATAGAAATCTTTCTTTGGTTTCTATACGCATATTTAAAAGTTCCATATTGATTACATCTATGCTGGCGCTTTCTTGTTCTTGAAACTTTCCAATTGAAACTTTTCAAATAATTCTTTTAGTTGAATTGGGATCTACATGCGATGGGTCGGCCTCTCCTGGCCTGCAATTCTCCGTCTGATCGGTCCAAAAGTTCTTATAGTGGATAAAACCATTCTTCTTCACTTATGATGGAAATTCGAGTGGTGCCTTTCTTCTTTATTTCTTCATTATTTTGTGAGGCCATATTTTACGTCTGTGAAGTGTGTTCTATATCTGAGATGTACTTACCTCAACTTACCTTTCTTAGCTGATTTCCTCTTCGTGATAGTACTTCCTTTACACACGGACCGGTTTTATAGTTTGTTATAAAAATATTTTAAGTAAGCTTTTTCTTATCATTTACGTGATCTTTTCTTTCTTCATTGCATTTCTTGAGTTTTACTTTCTCGTCTTCCAAGTTCTTAGAAAGAAGAAAGTTATATATTATCGCCGGAAAAACGGCGAATTTTCAGAGGAACAATTATTGCCGATCTACTGACAAAAGCGAATAAATTCTGTTGTAAATTTTAGAAAAATCCTCTAACACGTGGTGTAGCCAGAATCCACGTTTTGTTGCTTCGGTACGGAAAATCGGTTGAAGGAGAAACGTCTGTCTGTTCGTCTGTGGTCAACGGTAGACCTAAATCGTTCAACCTATTTCTTCAAAACTGATATTTCTCAATCGATGCGAATGAACCTCGTGAGTTTGAAGTTTCAAAGGGATATTTTGATATTTGTGGGTACTTCACAAAAAGCCTCAATAACATTTTCCAAATTTTCTCAAAAATGGCACCAAATATTTGATCAAACTTTGTCTTGGATAGCGTAAAGAATGCTTAAGAGAATGGTGATGGTCTCATGTTCGTCGAAATCATAAATCTTTTGGAAATTGAAAAGTGCAATATTTTAGGCGTCTTCCTACACCTGTAATAATGAATATGGAGTTTTTTCCTTGACTGTTCCATAAAGTCGGATGTTTAAGTAAATTCATATTCCATTTTTCGAAAATATCAGTAGTTTCCTTGTAATTTGGCGCGAAATACAGGCAAATGTTTTTCAAAAACCGCTCCAAATTTGTCTTTAAATTTACTCCTTATATGAAATAAGGGACGGTAAAAAATACGGTGCCAGTCCCATTTTCTGCTGTTCCGTTTTTTCGAAAATGTCAAAAGTGAACATTTAAAACTACAAATTGGAGATAGAATTTTGCCTTAAAAAAGTCTGTTATAACTTTTCTACAGAAAATCAGCTCTTTAAAAATATAATGTACAATTTTTGAAAAAAACGAGCTGATTTCTTAGTGTAATTTACCGAACTTCTATAAAATATATTTTCTCAAAACCGCACGAAATTTTTTCATTGCTTTTCTTCGCAATGTTCAACGTATGGTAAATAAATAAACTAGTAATGCTATAGAATGGTACGGACTTTTTTCGCACTAGTTAGTTTTCTAATCTCTTTAGTCTGACTAGGTTTTCGATTAGGCCTTATTCTTTCCTAGCAATTTTCTTTTGTCACCTAAAGAGCAATTTTTCAATTTTTTCAATTTTTCGGTTTCTAACGCTAAATCTGAAACAAATCAGTCTTTAAGACTATTATGGGAGTGTTAGTTCTAGTTCGCCAGATGGGCGAGGTTGTTAAATGACGTTTATGGATTCAGCACGGAACTAAATGGTCCCAGTTCAAGTCTCACAGGATTTTATTTAATAAATGAATGTTACAGAAAACTATTGAGAATTCGAGAAAATTTCTTGAAAGCTTGAGTAGCTTCTACTACAAATACGATGAATATATATAAATAAACGGAAGTGCCTGTTTGTGCTTTTCCAACTTGCAATTTTAGACATCATTTCAACTCATTTTCGATTTCTAAACGTCTGCACGTCAAATCAATTGTCGTCTTTCTGGGCATCTATATGAACCGATTTAAGTAAACTAATCAATCTATTAGCATGAAATTTAAATTCATTACAACACTGTCCATGGACCTGATTAGTTTCTCTTTATCGTGGTATCGATGACGGTAACTGAATATTACGAATATTATTACTTTTCGCTCACGAATGTTCTTACCATTCGGCGCTTCTGAAGCGTAGTGGTATGGGTGTCGACACGTTAACCGTGAGGATCTGAGTTCGAGTCTCGGGGAAGAAATAAATTGTTGCTTGTTTGCAACACTTTTGCATGTTTATGTAGTAGTATAATATAGCGCGCATTTAAAACTATGCAAGAAAGTATGGGCTTTATAGCACCTAGTGTACAGTTATTTTCGTATTTGTGTCATGTACCTAGTGTTTACGATGCTGATCTACATATAGTTTCATTGATATTCTGCCCTTCTGATTCCCCGAACCTGCTTAACGATTTTTCTTGTATTTCTAGAGAGAGCAGTATAAATTCCTATTCGAAATGTTTTATAGAGTCTTTGTTTTCTCTTAAGAGTTATGTTTTTAGGGAGCCACATTTCTGGGATATACAGAATTGATTTCACTAGATAGTGATCTGTTTTTATTTCCGCGCCCTATGAGCTCGTGTAATTTTATGGATGAGATGTTGTTTTTGATTGATTGTTTTTTCGTTTTTCCCGGTCGCGTCAACTGTTTCGGTCATTGGTCCCGTTAGTGTAGTGCATGTTTTTTCTCGGGAGATGAATTATTTTTGAATTATTTTTGAATTAATGAGAATTAATTAATTTGAGAATGAATTAATTTGAATTATTTTTAAGAAATTTTTTGGGAGACAGGAAGAAAATTGGTCGACTTTTACAAATATGTCCGCAGACGCCGAATAGGAAAGAAATTCAGGAAATTTAGACGAGATAACGCGCCATTGCACGGCGCCCAAAGGGAAAGCAAATGCGTTCAACGCGTATTTTGATCAATATTCAAACAAACGGGGGGAGGAGCAATCATTATTTTTCCCAAAAGAAAAACCCGTTCAAGCTTTTATGCATGGAACTCCGAAACGTATAAAATCACTGAAAACGGTAAATCACGCGGGCCAGACGGCATCTCGACAGATTTTATTAAACTCGGTGGGAGGCAGTATTGCCGTATTTGTTAAGATTATTCAATGTTTCAATCAATAATGCAAGTCTACCAGACGATTGGAAGACAGCTATAGTGGTCCTATTTTCAAAAAGGTGATAAAACGAAAGTTTGTAATTATAGACCAGTATCGCTCACATCAGTAGTATGCAAATAATGGAGCATTTATAGCCGGTACATTCGCCGCGAATGGAAAAGCGAACTGGATTTTCATGGACAGCATGGGTTAGAAGTAAATATTCAGTGAAAGCCAAATCGTTTTCTTTGCAAGATCTAGCTGACGAAGTTGACGCGGGGGGGAGGGTGGATGCAATCGTAATCGACTTTGCGAAAGCTTTCGACGTAGTACCGTATAACCTACTTATCAGGAAATTATAACTTCAGGAATTGATGCTAGAGTTGTAAGTGGGTAGGGAATTTCTTAGAGACAGGAAACAAAAGTTCGAATTGGCACTCAGTTTTCGACTACGGTTATTGTTACTTCAGGGTTCCAAGGAAGGTCATAGGGCCATTACTTTTCTTAGCGTACGTAAATGATCTCCACGTTAACATACAATCAAAGTGGCGTTTATTTGCAGACGATTGTGTTATATACCGAAAAATCAAAAGTAGCGCTGACTGAACAAATTTACAGCAGGATTTAGAACATTTACGTGATTGGGCTGAAAAATGACATGGAATTAACGGATCGAAAAGCAAAACAATAAGTTCGGGGGACGAAATTATGAGGAACCAGACTATCGTTTAGGTGAGGTCATCATCCCAAGAGTCTCATCATCCAAGTATTTAGGCATTCATATAGATAGTAAATTAGTGGGAGAAGCATATAAATCAGGTAGTTGGGAAAACGTGGAAGTCTTTGCATTTGTAATGCGAATTCTAAAGAAAAGCTCTGCAAACGCAAAGAATTAGCATATTTTCGCGGGTTTCGCCCTTCATGGAAATACGGAGTGGCATGTTGGGATCCATACAGAAAGTCGCACCGGAAAAAATCTAGATAGAATACAGAGAAAAGCGAATAAGTTTACCTACAGAACTAACGCGATAAAAAGGCATGGGAACCCTAGAAATGAGAAGAAAAGGCGAGGCTTTGCGCCTTATAAATCATACGTAGGTCAAACAGTTTGGGAAGGAAATTCAGGTTAGACTAGAAACCAAATTATTTCGCGAAGGATCACACTCACAAAATTGAAAAAGGGAAACAAAATTCAGATCTTGGGAAATTTTCCTTGTAACAGAACAATTAAAGATTGGAATAGTTTACCGCAGCAATTTTCAAAGCCTTTCTCTATGCCCGAGTTTTAGAAATGTTAGAACAATATGATAGTAATAGACATTAAATGAGTAAGTGCTGTAATGCGGTGAAGTGCAAAGTGCTGTATGCGGTAAGGGGATGAAGTGCTGGTAGTGTAACTAAAAGCAAAACAGTGTAGGTGTAGTGTAGTGAGTGTAGTGTAGTGTAGTGTTGTGCAGTGCAGTGTCGTGCAGTTAATTGTAGTGAAGCGATCAATGAATTAAAAACAATAAATTTAGCAATTTATGTAGCTTGTATTAAATTTTAGCATCACCGACATATAATTATAATTATTATATATCATATGAGTTGAAATATTTTTATAATACTCGAATATTAGTGATAGTATGATTATTGCATGTTCGGCTTTGTACTGTACCTTTACTATTATTGTATTATTTTTAATATCGTTATTATTATTATATTGTTGTTATTATTAATGTTAAGTGTTATTATATTGTAATTATTGTTAATTAACTGCCACGGGTCATACCCAATTGCAGTTCAAATAAATGTATGGGGTGATCTTCCCCGCCGAATGGCGACATTCGGCGTCGACCTACCGTCGGCTAGTGGGTTTCAACCAGGACTCTCCACCAGCGCGACACCCGCCCCAGCCGGGACAAGCCTAAGCTCCTGACCGGTCTCCCGAAAATTTGGGAGTGGCGCAGTGTGTGTGTGTGTGTGTGTGTGTGTGTGTGTGTGTGTAAAGGGGGAGGGTAGACAAGGAAGATGAAGGACAGATCGCGCGCGGTCCGTGTCCGTTTGGTAGGGTACCGCTCAGGCATTCGCCTGGTGTTGATCGGAGAAACCACGGAAAACTACTGATCAGAGCAGTCGGCCCCTTAGAATTCTCCCCTGATAGCGACGAAATCTGACCCAGCTGAAAAGCCAGTGTCGGAAATTCGCCGCCGTCGGACTCGAACCTAGGACCTCCGGTCCGAGACGCTGCAGTGACATCCCGCTTTATGCACTGAGTTACCGCTCCCGGTGCAAGCTTGTTGTTAGCCATGACAAGTCAATAAGTTCGAACCCCCTTCCGCAACGTGTACAATCCGTATAAGTGTACGTGAACGTGTCCAAGTAAACTACATGTATTAGTTATTCTCAAGTTGTTGAAGGTGGTAAAATTGGGGATATTTCCCATTTTCGTCGTGTCATTTCTCCTCATTTTGTACGATATTTGGAACTGGGATATTTCCGACTCGTGAATTGAGATTATAGCTTCACTGTTTCCATTAAAATACCAAAGAAACGAATAAATGAGTTCTGGGGACCAAAGAACGATAGAAGAATCCTAAAGAATACAGTTTTTCATGCTGTTTTGTACTAACATTGGCCTCTTATACTCAAATGGAACTGGTATTATAGTGACCAACTGCTCCAAGGCAACGTGTATGAATTTTCCAGCTACACCATTTTATTTCATCACGGCTCGCAAACTGTCATATTTTATTTTGTGAAGATTGATGATCTCGCAGAAAATATTTTAATTATAATTGCCACTGTCAGTCAGAAAAGCTAACATGCTGGTAAAATTCCTTCTTTTAAAATGTGCATCTTGTAAGATTCATTTTTTCCAAAACATTTCAGTTACGTCTCTCAGACTATCTATTTTTTCCCTAACTCTAACGAAGTTTTTCCTTAATACTATGTCTTTCCTTTTAAGATCTCATTAAATTTTGCCCTTTTTCCAACACGAATCCCCCTACCATTTCGTTTTAAAAATCGATTTTTTATCAAACCCCTTTGACCCATCTATCGTTCCATTTCATTTATCCGTTCTATCGATTTGGCGTATCCGTTCTATCGTTAAACATCCGTTCTATCGTTCAATGTATCCGTTCTATCGTTCAATATATCCGTTCTATCGTTCAATGTATCAGTTCTATCGTTCAATGTATCCGTTCTATCGTTTAATGTATCCGTTCTATCGTTCAACGTATCTGTTCTATCGTTCAATGTATCCGTTCTATCGTTAAATGTATCCGTTCTATCGTTCAATGTATCCGTTCTATCGTTCAATGTATCCGTTCTTTCGTTCATTGTATCCGTTCTATCGTTGAATGTATCCGTTCTATCGTTCAATGTATCCGTTCTATCGTTCAATGGAACTATTCTATCGTTCAATGTATCCGTTCTATCGTTCTATGTATCGGTTTCATCGTTCATGTATCTATCGTTCATCGCATCTATCGTTCAATCGTTCAATTCATACCGAGCCTGTTCATTTATCCGCCTATCGTTCTATATTTATCCGCTCTATCGTTCTGTTTATGCGCCTTCATCGTTCTATTTATCCGCCTTCATCGTTCCCATTTATCCACCTATCGTTCATTATGCGCCTATCGTTCCCAATAATGCGCTCCATCGTTCTATTTACCATTTCATCGTTCCATTTTATCCGGACTTTATCGTTCCATTTTATGCGCTTTCTATCGTTCTATTAGATTCTTATCGTTCGCATTTATGCGCCTTCATTGATCTATTTATGCGCACTATCGTTATATTTATTCGCCCCCATCAATTGTATTTATCCGCTCTATCGTTTTATTTATCCGCTCATCGTCTCTATCCGCTCTATCGTTCTATTTATCCGGCTCTATCGTTCTATTTATCCGCTCTATCGTTCTATTTATGCGCTCTATCGTTCTATTTATCCGCTCTATCGTTCTATTTATCCGCTCTATCGTTCTATTTATGCGCTCTATCGTTCTATTTATCCGCTCTATCGTTTTATTTATCCGCTCTATCGTTCCCATTTATTCGCCTATCGTTCGCATTTATCCGCTCTATCGTTCCCATTTATTTACGATTACCATTTATCCGCTCAATCAATGTTCGACGATCCGTCGTTCATTTATCCGCTTATCGTTTTATTAACTGCTCTATCATCTGATTTGATCCGTTTATCACCAATTTATTCGCTCATCGTTCTATTTATCCGCTCTTCGTTCTATTTATCCGCTCTCTCGTTCAATTTATCCGCTCTATCGTTCTTTTATCCTTTATCGTTCTATTTGATCCGTGTTCTATCGTTCCATTTATCCGCTCTATCGTTCTATTTATGCGCTCTATCGTTCTATTCACCGCTCTATCGTTCTATATATCCGCTCTATCATTCTATTTATCCGCTCTATCGTTCTATTTATCCGTTCTATCGTTCTATTTATCCGTTCTATCGTTCTATTTATCCGTTCTATCGTTCCATTTACCCTCCTATCGTCTTCATTTATCCGTTCATCGTTCTATTTCGATCCGACCCACGTTCCCATTTATGCGCTCCATCGCCCCATTTATGCGCCTATCGTTTACTTTATGCGCTCTATCGTTCTATTTATGCGCACTATCATTCCCATTTATCCGCTATTATTTTGCTGAATTTACGAAAAAATGCTTTACATAGAAGAGTTCTCATTCAAAACTTTAATTACAATCGTATTTTTGGTAACGACGGTAGTTTTGAATATTTTTTACTGTGTAAACGAAATTGAAATCTTCAAATGGCTGCATCTCGTAAACTATAGGCCCTACGAGGCTGAAATTTCCATAGAGAAGACGGAATCGCTCTCTTTTTCGAAGTTTTGACCTAGGATTTTCTTCATTTTTTTGCTGAATTAACGAAAAATGCTCAACAGAAGAGTTCTCTTTAAAATTTTTAATTACAATCGTATTTTTAGTAACGGCAGTTTGGTGATTTACTAAATTATAAATGAAATCTTTAATATTGTATCTCGTAAACTATAAGCCCTACGAGGCTGAAATTTCCATAGTGAAATAGACAGGAATTCGCTTCTTTTCTGGTTTTGACCTAGGATTTTTCTCATTTTTTTGCTGAATTTACGAAAAATGCTCCAAATAGAAGAGTTCTCCTTCAAATTTTAATTACAATCGTATTTTTAGTAACGACAGTAGTTTTGATTATTTTACTATGTAAACGAAATTGAAATCTTTAAATGGCTGTATCCTCAACTATAAGCCCTATGAAGCTGAAATTTCCATAGTGAATAGACGGGAATCGCGTCTTTTTTCGAAGTTTTGACCTAGGATTTTTTAATTTTTTCCTGAATTTACGAAAAATTGCTTCAAATAGAAGAGTTCTCATTCAAAATTTTAATTACAATCGGATTTTTAATAACGACGGTAGTTTTGATTACTTTTTACTATGTAAACGAAATTGAAATCTTTAAATGGCTGTATCTCGTAATCTATAAGCCCTACGAGGCTGAAATTTCCATAGTGAATAGACGGGAATCGCCTCTTTTTTCGAAGTTTTGACCTAGGATTTTCTATTTTTACAATTTACGAAAAAATGCTTTAAATAGAAGAGTTTCATTCAAAAATTTTAATCATAATCGTATTTTAACATCGACAGGGTAGTTTTGATTATTTTTTCCTATGTAAACGAATATTGAAATTTTTAAAATGGCTGTATCTGTAAACTAGTAAGCCCTACGAGGCTGAAATTTCCATAGTGAATAGACGGGAATCGCCTTTTTTCAAAGTTTTGACCTAGGATTTTAATTTTTTACTGAATTTACGAAAAATTGCTTCAAATAGAAGAGTTTTCATTCAAAATTTTAATTACAATCGTATTTTTAGTAACGACGGTAGTTTTGATTATTTTTTACAATGTAAACGAAATTGAAATCTTTAAATGGCTGTATCTCGTAATCTATAAGCCCTACGAGGCTGAAATTTCCATTGTGAATAGAAGGAAATCGCCTGTTTTTTTAGATGTTTTGACCTAGGATTTTCTCATTTTTTGCTGAATTTACGAAAAAATGCTTTAAATAGAAGAGTTCTCATTCAAAATTTTAATTACAATCCAATTTTTAGTAACGACAGTATTTTATTATTTTACTATGTAAACGAAATTGAAATCTTTAAATGGCTGTATCTCGTAAAATATATGCCTACGAGGCTGAAATTTGCATAGTGAATAGACGGGAATCGCCTCTTTTTTCGAAGTTCTGACCTTGGATTTTCTCATTTTTTGCTGAATTTACGAAAAAATGCCTTAACTAGAAAAGTTCTCATTCAAAATTTTAATTACAACCGTATTTTTAGTAACTACGGTTGTTTTGATATTTTTTTACTATGTAAAAACTGAAATCTTAAATGGCTGTATCTCGTAATCTATGAGCCCTACGAGGCTGAAATTTCCATAGTGAATAGACGGGAATCAGCTCTTATTTTGAAGTTTTGACCTAGGATTTTCATTTTTTGCTGAATTCACGAAAAATGCTTTAAATAGAAGAGTTTATTCAAAATTTTAATATAATCGGCTTTAGTAACGACGGTAGTTTTATTTATTTTTTTTACTATGTAAACGAAATTGAAATCTTTAAATGGCTGATTCTCGTAATCTATGGGCCCTACGAGGCTGAAATTTCCATAGTGAATAGACGGGAATCGCCTTTTTTTTCGAAGTTTAGACCTAGGATTTTCTCATTTTTTGCTGAATTTACGAAAAAATGCCTTAAATAGAAGAGTTCTCATTCAAAATTTTAATTTACAATCATTTTTAGTAACGACGGTAGTTTTGATTATTTTACTATGTACACGAAATTGAAATATTTAAAATGGCTGCTTCGTAATCTATGTTTCACGAGGCTTAAATTATAGTGAATAGACGGGACCGCCTTTTTCGGAAGTTTTGCCTTAGGATTTTCTCATTTTTTGCTGATTTACGAAAATTGCTTCAAATAGTAGAGTTCTCATTCAAATTTTAATTACAAACTGTATTTTATAACGATGGTAGTTTCTGATTATTTTACTATAAACGAAATTGAAATCTTTAAATGGCTGTATCTCGTAATCTATAAACCCTACGAGGCTGAAATTTCCATTGTGAATAGACGGAAATCGCCTCTTTTTACGATGTTTTGACCTAGTATTTTCTCATTTTTTGCTGACTTTACGAAAAAATGCTTTATATAGAAGAGTTCTCATTCAAAATTTTAATTACAATCGTATTTTTAGTAACGATGGTAGTTTTAATTATTTTTTACTATGTAAAGGAAACAGTATTAAATGGCTGGTATATCGTAACTATGTTCTTACGAGTATTGATATTTTGCTGTAGTGAATAGACGGGAATCGCCTCCTTTTTCGAAGTTTACCTAGGATTTTCTCATTTTTTGCTGAATTCACGAAAAAATGCTTTAAATAGAAGAGTTCTCATTCAAAATTTTAATTACAATCGTATTTTTAGTAACGATGGTAGTTTGATATTTGTTTACTATGAAAAAACTGAAATCTTAAAATGGCTGTATCTCGTAATCTATGAGTTCTACGAGGCTGAAATTTTATAGCGAATAGACGGGAATCGCCTTCCTGGCTTCGAAGTTTTGACTTCAGGATTTTCATTTTTTATTAATCTACGAAAAAATGCTTTAAATAGAAGAGTTTGACCAAAATTTTAATTACAATTCTTTAGTAACGACGGTATTTTTTCCTATGTAAACGAAAGAAATTTAAATGGCTGATTCTCGTAATCTATGGCCCTACGAGGCTGAAATTTCCATAGTGAATAGACGGGAATCGCCTCTTTTTTCGAAGTTTAGACCTAGGATTTTCTCATTTTTTGCTGAATTTACGAAAAAATGCCTTAAATAGAAGAGTTCTCATTCAAAAATTTTAATTATAATCGTATTTTTTTAGTAACGACGGCAGTTTTGATGCATTATGTACACGAAATTGAAATATTTAAATGGCTGTTTCTGTAATCTATAAGCCTCCATGAGGCTTAAATTTCATAGTGATAGACGGGAATCGCCTCTTTTTCGAAGTTTTCAGTTCAGGATTTTCATTTTTTCCTGAATTTACGAAAAACGGTTTCAAATAGTAGAGTTCTCATTCAAAATTTTAATTACAACCGTATTTTTAGTAACGACGGTAGTTTTGATTTATTTGCATCTATGTAACGAAATTGAAATCTTGGAAATGGCTGTATCTTGTAATCTATAAGCCCTACAAGGCTGAATTTCTATTGTTAATAGAAGAAAACGCCTGTTTACGATGTTTTGACTCTAGGATTTTCATTTTTGCTGAATTTACAAAAATGCTTTAAATAGAAGAGTTCATTAAAATTCTCTATTACAATCCTATTTTTAGTAACGACAGTATTTTTATTTTGTATTATAAAATGAAATTGAAATCTTAAATGGCTGTATCTGTAATCTATAAGCTCCTAAGAGGCTGAAATTTGCAGTGAATATACGGAATCGCCTCTTTTTCAGTTTGACCTAGATTTCTAATTTTTTGCTGAATTTACGAAAAATTGCTTCAAATAGAAGAGTTCTCATTCAAAATTTCAATTACAATCGTATTTTTTAGTAACGATTGTGTTTGATATTTGTTTACTATGTAAACGAGGTCTAAATATATAAACGGCTGTATCCCCTAAATTATTATCCTTACGAGGCTGCAATTTCCATAACAGATTAAGGGGAAACGTCTCTTTCTTTGATGTTTTGACCTAGATTTTTCTTATTTTTTGCTCAATGTACAAAAAAAATTAATTTTAAGAGTTCATATTCAAAAGTTTAATTACAATCATATTTTAAGTAAGGACGGTAGTTTTGTTTTTTTTTACTATGTAAACGAAATTGAAATCTTAAAATGGCTGTATCTCGTAAACTATAAGCCCTACGAAGCTGAAATTTCCATAGTGAATGGACGGGAATCCCCTCTTTTTTCGAAGTTTTGACCTAGGATTTTCTCATTTTTTGCTGAATTTACGAAAAACAAATAAAGAGTTCTCATTCAAAATTTTAATTACAATCGTATTTTTAGTAACGACGGTAGTTTTGATTATTTTTTCCTATGTAAACGAAATTGAAATCTTTAAATGGCTGATTCTCGTAATCTATAAGCCCTACGAGGCTGAAATTTCCATTGTGAATAGAAGGAAATCGCCTGTTTTTTTTAGATGTTTTGACCTAGGATTTTCTCATTTTTTGCTGAATTTACGAAAAAATGCTTTAAATAGAAGAGTTCTCATTCAAAATTTTAATTACAATCGTATTTTTAGTAACGACGGCAGTTTTGATTATTTTTTACTATGTAAACGAAATTTAAATATTTAAATGGCTGTATCTCGTAATCTATGTTTCCACAGAGGCTGAAATTTCCATAGTGAATAGATGGAATCGCCTTTTTCGGAAGTTTTCACCTAGGATTTTTCTATTTTTTGGTTGAATTTACGAAAAATGCTTTATATAGAAGAGTTCTCATTCGTAATTTTAATTACACTGTATTTTAGTAACGATGGTAGTTTTAATTATTTTTTACTATAAAGAAATTGAAACATTTAAAATGGCTGTATCGTAATCGCAAGCCCTACGAGGCTGATATTTTCATAGTGAATAGACGGGAATCGCCTCTTTTTTTCGAAGTTTTGACCTAGGATTTTCTCATTTTTTGCTGAATTCACGAAAAAATGCTTTAAATAGAAGAGTTTCCATTCAAAATTTTAATTACAATCGTATTTTTAGTAACGACGGTAGTTTTGATATTTGTTTACTATGTAAAAAAACTGAAATCTTAAATGGCTGTATCTCGTAATCTATGAGCCCTACGAGGCTGAAATTTGACAGTGATGATTTGGAATCGCCTTATTTCAGAAGTTTTGACTTAGGATTTTCTCATTTTTTTATTATTCACGAAAATGCTTTAAATAGAAGAGTTTCATTCAAAAATTTTAATTACAATCGTATTTTTAGCACGATTTAGTTATTTATTTTTTCCTATGTAAACGAAATTGAAATCTTTAAATGGCTGATTCTCGTAATCTATGGGCCCTACGAGGCTGAAATTTCCATAGTGAATAGACGGGAATCGCCTTTTTTTTTCGAAGTTTAGACCTAGGATTTTCTCATTTTTTGCTGAATTTACGAAAAAATGCCTTAAATAGAAGAGTTCGGTCCAAAATTTTAATTACAATCGTATTTTTTAGTAACGACGGTTTTGATTATTTTTAGCTGTGTACACGAAATTGAAATATTTAAATGGCTGTTTCGTAATCTATAAGCCCTACGAGGCTTAAATTTTCATAGGATAGATGGAATCGCTCTCTTTTTTTGAAGTTTTGCCCTAGGATTTTTCATTTTTTGCCGAATTTACGAAAATTAGCCAAATAGTAGAGTTCTATTCAAATTTTAATTACAAATGTATTTTTAGTAAATTGACGGTAGTTGGATTATTTTATCTATGTAAACGAAATTGAAATCTTGAATGGCTGTATCTGTAATCTACAAGCCCTGGCGGCTGAAATTTCAATAGCACAGAAGAAAAACGCTTGTTTACGATGTTTTCATCTAGATTTTCATTTTTTGCTGAATTTACAAAAAATGCTTTTAAATAGAAGAGTTCTCATTAAAATTTCACATAACTTATTTTTTAGTAACGACAGTATTTTTATTATTTTTTACTATAAACGAAATTGAAATCTTTAAATGGCTGCATTCGTAATCTATAAGCCTAAGAGGGGCTTGAAATTTCCATAGTGACATAGACGGAATCGCCTCTTTTTCGAAGTTTTGACCTAGATTAATTTTTTGCTGAATGATGAAAAATTGCTTCAAATAGAAGAGTTCTTTATTCAAAATTTTAATTACAATCGTATTTTTTAGTATCGATTTAGGTTTGATATTTATATTTATAAAACGAAATTGAAATTTTTAAATGGCTGCATTCTCGTAATCTATAAGCCCTACGAAGCTGAAATTTCCATAGTAAATAGACGGAATCGCCTTTTTCAAAAGTTTTAACTAGGATTTTTTATTTTTTGCTGAATTTACGAAAAATACTTTAAATAGAAGAGTTTCTTAATTCAAAATTTATTACAAACCTATTTTTAGTAACGACGGTAGTTTTGTTTTTTTTTACTATGTAAACGAAATTGAAATCTTAAACTATAAGCCCTACGAAGCTGAAATTTCCATAGTGAATGGACGGGAATCCTCTTTTTTCGAAGTTTTAATTTAGATTTTCTATTTTAATAATTACGAAAAATGCCTTAAATAGAAGAGTTCTCATTCAAAATTTTAATTATAATCGTGGCTTTAGTAATGACGGTAGTTTTGATTTATTTTTTCCTATAAACGAAATTGAAATCTTAGTATTGATTCTGCATCTATGTTCTCCCATGAGGCTAAAATCTATAGTGGAATGACGGGAATCACTCTTTTTCAGTTTAGATCTAGATTTTCATTTTTGCTGAATTCATGAAAAATGCCTTTAAATAGAAGAGTTCTCATTCAAACTTTATTAGCAATCGTATTTTAGTAACGACGGTAGTTTTGATATTTTTTACTATGTAAACAATATAGAATATTTAAATGGCTGTATCTCGTAATCTATATCTCTACGAGGCTGAAATTTCCATAGTGAATAGACGGGAATCGCCTCTTTTTTCGAAGTTTTCACCTAGGATTTTCTCATTTTTTGCTGAATTTACGAATAATTGCTTCAAAAAGAAGAGTTCTCATTCAAAATTTTAATTACAATCGTACTTTAAGTAACGCAGGTAGTTTTGATTATTTTTTACTATATAAACGAAATTGAAATATTTAAATGGCTGTATCTCGTAATCTATAAGCTCATGAGTTGAAATTTCTGCAGGAATAGACGGATTTTGCTCTTTTTCGACTTTTTGATTAGGATTTTTCTATTTTTTGCTGAATTTACGGAAAAATGCTTTAAATAGAAGAGTTCTCATTCAAAATTTTAATTAACTTATTTTTAGTAACGATGGTAGTTTTAATATTTTTTAACTATGTAAACGAAATTGAAATCTTTAAATTCTGTATCTTGTAAACTATAAGCCCTACGAGGCTGAAATTCCCATAATGATTAGACGGGAATCACCTTTTTTTCAAAGTTTTGACCTAGGATTTTCTCATTTTTTGCTGACTTTACGAAAAAATGCTTTATATAGAAGAGTTCTCATTCAAAATTTTAATTACAATCGTATTTTTAGTAACGATGGTAGTTTTGATTATTTTTTACTATGTAAAGGAAATTGAAATATTTAAATGGTTGTATCTTGTAATCTATAGTTCTACGAGGCTGATACTTTCTGTTACTTCTCCAGGATTTTCTCATTTTTTGCTGAATTTACGGAAAATTGCTTCATCTAGAAGAGTTCTCATTCAAAATTTTAATTACAATCGTATTTAAAGTAACGCAGGTAGTTTTGATTATTTTTTACTATATAAACGAAATTGAAATTTTTAAATAGCTGTATCTCGTTAACTATAAGTTATACGAGGCTGAAATTTCCATGGTGTGAATAGAAGGTAATCGCTTGATATTTTGCCCAGATTTTCTACACGGCAGGTTGAATTTACGAAAAAGCTGAAAGGTAGGAGTTCTCATTCAAAATTTTAATTACAATCGTATTTTTAATAACGATTAGTTTGATTATTTTTCCTATGTAATGAAATTGAAATCTTTAAATGGCTGTATTGCAAACTATGCTCTACGTGGCTGAATTACAGTGAATAGACGGAAAAGCTCTTTTTCGAAGTTTTCGATGCAGATTTTCAATATTGGCTGAATTTACGAAAAAATGCTTTAAATAGAAGAGTACTTATTCAAAATTTTAATAACAATCGTATTTTTAGTAACGACAATAGTTTTGATATTTTTTTTACTATGTAAACGAAATTGAAATCTTTAAATGGATGTATCTCAGATCATATAAGCTTGAAGAGGCTGAAATTTTATTAGTGAACAGACGGGAATCGCCTCTTTTTCGAAGTTTCTTACCTAGATTTTCTCATTTTTGCTGAATTTAATAAAATCGCTTCATCTAGAAGAGTTTCATTCAAAATTTTAATTACAATCGTATTTTTAAGTAACGCAGGTTGGTTTTAATTATTTTTTAATATAATTGAAATTGAAATTTTAAATAGCTACAACTATAAGCCCTACGAGGCTGAAATTTACAGTGAATAGAAGGATTCTGGGCTTCTTTTTTGATGCCTCTTTTTAAAATGCTAAAAATTAAAAAAATACGTTTGAAAGTTCGAATAGAACAGATTATTGTTATTTTCCATGCAAATTTTCAGAGTCGTAGGGCTTATATTTTAGGAGTTACAGCTGTTTAAAATTAGAATGCATTATATGCTATAAAACTTGTGAAATCCTGTCTGTTTTGACTAGATATTCATGACGATTAAATGGATTCATAATTTTACCATCGAAGGCTATAAATTTTCTAAAATCATGAAAAATTAAAAAATAGTTTGAAAGTTCGAATGTAGAACAGATTATTGTTATTTTCCATGCAAATTTTAAAGTGTCAGGCTAATACTGGAGATAAGCCGTTTAAAGATTTCGGAATGGCAAAAATGCTATAAACTTGTGAAATCATTCGTATAATCAAAATTGCTGACGATTATACGCATTCGTAATTTTTCCATGGAAGTGGTTCTGTAATTTTCAAAATCATGAAAAAATTAAAAATAGGTTTGAAAGTTCGAATGTAGAACAGAATATTGTTATTTTCCATGCAAATTTCAGCGTCGTAGGGGCTAATATTTTGTGGTTACAGCCGTTTAAAGATTTAGAATGTATAAATGCTATAAACTTGTGAAAACATTCGTCGTAACTGAAATTCAAGGACGATTGTGTGGTATTCATAATTTTTCATTGAAGGCTATAAATTTTCTAAAATCATGAAAAAATTAAAAATAGGTTTGAAAGTTCAGAATGTAGAAACAGATTATTGTTATTTTTCCATGCAAATTTCAGCGTCGTAGCGCTAATATTATAGAGTTACTGCTGTTTAAAGATTTCAGAATGTATAAAATGCTATAAAAAATTTAAAAAATAGGTTTGGTGTCTGAATGTGTATATGATTATTGTTATTTTCCACTAAAATTTCAGCGTCGTAGGGCTAATATTATAGGAGCAGCTGTTTATAAAGATTTTAGAATGATGTAAAATGCTATAAAATTTAAAAAATAGGTTTGAAAGTTCGAATGTAGAGCAGATTATTGTTATTTTTCCATGCAAATTTTAGCGTCGTAGGGCTAATACTTTCGGAGATACAGCCGTTTAAAGATTTCGGAATGTATAAAATGCAATAAACTTGTGAAAACATTCGTCGTAACTGGAAATCAAGGACAATTGCAATGGCATTCATAATTTTTCCATCGAAGGCTATAAATTTTCTAAAATCATGAAAAAATTTAAAAAATTGGTTTGGAAAGTCTGAATGTAGAACAGATTATTGTTATTTTTCATGCAAATTTCAGCGTCGTAGGGCTAATATTTTGGAGTTACAGCCGTTTAAAAATTTCAGAATGCATTATATGCTAAACTGCGGGAATCATTTGTTTTAACTAGTTTTTCATATGACGATTAAATGAATTCATAATTTTTCTTATCGAAGGCTATAAATTTCTAAAATCATGGAAAATTTAAAAAATACGGTTGAAACTTCGAATGTAGAACAGATTATTGTTGTTTTTACATGCAAATTTCAGCGTCGTAGGGCTAATATTTTAGGAGTTACAGCCGTTTAAAATTTCAGAATGTATAAAATGCTATAAACTTGTGAAATACTGTCAACTGAAATTCAATAGACGATTAAAATGGCATCTATAATTTTTCAATGAAAGCTATAAATTTTCAAAATCATGAAATCTTTCAAAAAATAGGTTTGAAAGTTCGAATGTAGAACAGATTATTGTTATTTTTCAATGCAAATTTCAGCGTCGTAGGGCTAATATTATAGGAGTTACAGCCGTTTAAAGATTTCCGAATGTATAAAATGCTATAAAAAATTTAAAAAAAATAGGTTTGTTGACAACGAGCAGATTTTGTTATTTTCCATGCAAATTTCATGTCGTAGGCTAATATTTTAGGAGTTACACGTTTAGAAATTTAATGCATTATATGTTATAAACTTTGAAATCATTCGTTTTAACTAGAAATTCAATAATGATTAAAATGGGATTCATAATTTTTCCATCAAAGGCTGGTAAATTTTCAAAATCATGAAAAATTTAAAAAAATACGTTTGAAAGTTCGAATGTAGAAGAGATTATGGCTTTTCCATGCAAGTTTAAGGTCAAAGGTTAATACTTTAAAGATACAGCTGTTAAAATTGGCAATGTAAATGATATGAACTTGTGAAAATATCTGTCGTAACTGGAAATTCAAGGACGATTAGCAATGGCATTCATAATTTTTCCATCGAAGGCTATAAATTTTCTAAAATCATGAAAAAATTAAAAAAAATAGGTTTGAAAGTTCGAATGTAGAACAGATTATTGTTTTTTTTCTATGCAAATTTCAGCGTCGTAGGGCTAATATATTAGGAGTTACAGCTGTTTAGATTTCTCTCAGAATGTATAAATGCAATAACTTTAGGAAAACATTCGTTGTAATTAAAATTCAAGGACAATTACAATGGCATTCATAATTTTTCCATCGAACTATAAATTTTCTAAAATCATGAAAAAATTTAAAAAAAAGGTTTGAATGTTCGAACAGAACAGTCATTGTTATTTTCTATGCAGCAAATTTTAGCGTTGTAGGGCTGTTACTTTCTCGGAGATACAAACTGTTTAAAGATTTCGGAATGTATTAATGCTATAAACTTGTGAAAACATCGTAACTGGAAATCCAAAGGTAATTACAATGGTATTCATAATTTTACCATCGAAGACTATAAATTTTCTGAAATCATGAAAAAATTAAAAAAAATACGTTTGAAAGTTCGAATGTAGAACAGATTATTGTTATTTTTCCATGCAAATTTCAGCGTCGTAGGGCTAATATTTTAGGAGTTACAGCCGTTTAAAGATTTCAGAATGTATAAAATGCTATAAACTTGTGAAAACATTCGTCGTAACTGGTAATTCAAGGACGATTACAATGGCATTCATAATTTTTCCATCGAAGGCTATAAAGCTAAATTGTGAAAAAATTTAAAAATAGGTTTGAAAGTTCAATGTAGAACAGATTATTGTTATTTTTCCATGCAAATTTAAGCGTCGTAGGGCTAATACTTTAAGAGACACAGCCGTTTAAAGATTTCGGAATGTATAAAATGCTATAAACTTGTGAAAACATTCGTCGTAACTGGAAATTAAGGACGATTACAATTGCATTCATAATTTTTCCATCGAAGGCTATATATTTCTAAAATCATGAAAAAATTTAAAAAAATAGGTTTGAAAGTTCGAAATGTAGAACAGATTGTTATTTTTCCATGCAAATTTCAGCGTCGTAGGGCTAATATTTTAGGAGTTATGAAATGCTTAAAGATTTGGGAATGTATAAAATACAAACTTGTGAAAACATTCGTCGTAATTAAATTCATGATCGATTAAATAGAGTTCATAATTTTTTCATTGAAAGCTATACCTTAAAATCATGAAAAATTAAAAATAGGTTTGAAAGTTCGAACAAAGTATCAGATTATTGTTATTTCTTTCCATGCAAATTTCATGTCGTAGGGCTAATATTTTAGAGTTACAGCCGTTTAAAGATTTCAGAATGTATAAAATGCTATAAACTCAGAAACATTCGTCGTAACTGTAAATTCAAGGACAATTAAAATGGAAGATCGCATTTTTCCATCGAAGGCTATAAATTTTCTAAAATCATGAAAAAATTTAAAAATAAGTTTGAAAGTTCGAATGTAGAACAGATTATTGTTATTTTTCCATGCAAATTTCAGCGTCGTAGGGCTAATATTTTTATTACAGCCAAAGATTTCAGAATGTATATAAAATGCTGCAACTTGTGAAAACATTCGTCGTAACTGGAAATTCAAGGACGATTAAAATGGCATTCATAATTTTTTCATTGAAGGCTATAAATTTTCTAGAATCATGAAAAAATTTTAAAAAATAGGTTTGAAATTTCGAAAGTAGAACAGATTATTGTTATTTTTCCATGCAAATTTCAGCGTCGTAGGGCTAATATTATAGAGTTGTTTAAGGATTTCAGAATGTATAAAATGCTATAAAAATTAAAAAATAGGTTTGAAACTGAATGTAGAGCAGATTATTGTTATTTTTCCAGCGCAAATTTCTTAGAGTCGTAGGGCTCATATTTTAGAGCGACAGCTGCTTAAAAATTTCAGAATGCATTATATGTTATAAACTCAGAAATCATTCGTTTGACTAGATATTCAAGGATCGATTAAAATGGATTTATAATTCTTCCATCGCAGGTTATAAATTTCTAAAATCAAGAAAAATTAAAAAATATGTTTGAAAGTTCGAATGTAGAACAGATTATTGTTATTTTTCCATGCAAATTTTAGCGTCGTAGGGCTAATACTTTCGGAGATACAGCCGTTTAAAGATTTCTGAATGTATAAAATGCTATAAACTTGTGAAAACATTCGTGGTAACTGGAACAGGACGATTACATGCATTCATAATTTTTCCATGGAAGGCTATAACTTTTCTAAAATCATGAAAAATTAAAAAAGAGGTTTGAAAGTCTTTAATGTAGAATAGATTATTATTTTCCATAATTTCAGCATTAGGCTATCACTATTTTAGGAGCATGTTAAAGATTTCAGAATGTATAAAATGCTATAAACTTGTGAAAACATTCGTCGTAACTGCAAATTCAAGGACGATTAAAATGGCATTCATAACTTTTTCATTGAAGGCTATAAATTTTCTAAAATCATGAAAAATAGGTTTGAAAGTTCGAATGTAGAACAGATTATTGTTATTTTTCCTTGCAAATTTCAGCGTCGTAGGCTAATATTTTAGGAGTTACAGCCGTTTAAAGATTTCAATGTATAAAATGCTATAAATCCTGTGAAAATATCTGTCAACTGGAAATTAAGGACGATTAAAATGGCATCTACAATTTTTTCATTGAAGGCTCATAAATTTTAAAATCATGAAACAATTTAAAAATAGGTTTGAAAATGAAATGTAGAAACAGATTATTGTTATTTTTCCATGCAAATCCCAGCGTCGTAGGGCTAATATTTTGTGGAGTTACATGTTTAAAGATTTCAGAATGTATAAAAATGCTATAAGAAATCAAAAATAGGTTTGAAAGTTCAATGTAGACAGATTATTGTTATTTCTCCAAATTTCAGCGTCGTAGGCTAATATTTAGGAGCAGTGTTTAAAAATTTCAGAATGCATTATATGTTATAAACTGTGAAATCATTCGTTTTAACTAGTCTACTACTGATTAAATGGATTCATAATTTTTCCATGGAAGGCTATAAATTTTCTAAAATCATAAAAATTGTAGATGTTTGAAAGTTGAATGTAGAAATAGATTATTGTTATTTTTCCATGCAAATTTCAGCGTCGTAGGCTAATATCTTAGGAGTTATAGCTGCTTAAATATTTTAGAATGTATAAAATGCGTAACTGTGAAAACATTCGTCGTAACTGAAAAACATACATTGTAATGGTATTCTATAATTTTTCATTGAAGGCTATAAATTTTCTGAAATCATGAAAAAATAGGTTTGAAAGTCTAACGAGAACAGATTATTGTTATTTTTCCGTAAATTTGAAAGTCAGCTAAGATTTAGAGTTGTTGCTTAAAGATTTCCAGAATGTATGGTAATGTTGAATTAGAAAATATCTGTCGTAACTGAAATTACGACGATTAAATGAGATCAATTTTTCATTATATTATAATTTTGAAAATCGAAATAATTATAAAATAGTTTGAAAGTTCGAACAGAAATAGATTATTGTTATTTTTCCATAATTTGATTCGTAGAATAATAATATAGAGCATAAAGTCGTTTAAAGATTTAAATCATAAAATGCTATAAGAAATTAAAAGAGTTTGAAAGTTCGTCAGAGTGATTTATTGTTATTTCTCTGAGCAATTTCAGCGTCGTGAAGCACATTTTAGAGTTATATGTTTAAAAATTTTAGAATGTAATATATACAAACTTCAGAAATCATTCGTTTTAACTAGAAATTCAATACCGATTAAAATGGGACTAATTTTTCCATCGAAGGCAATTTAAAATCACAAAAACAAAACATTTGAAACGAAACAACAGATTGTCACATTTTCCATGCAATTTCTATGTCGTAAATAATATTTTAGGTGTTACAAGCTGTTTAAAAATTTCTGAATGCATTATATGCTACAAACCGTAAACCATTCATTTAACCGAAATTCATGATCAATAAAATGGATCATAATTTTTCCTCCATCGGAAGGCTTATATAATTTCTTTTAAAACTGCAAAAATTTAAAAACATGTTAAAATTCCACGTAGAACAGATTATTATTATTTTCATGCAAATTTCAGCGGCGTAGGTTCAATATTTAGAGTTATGTTGTTTGTGATTTCAGATCAGCAAAATGCTATAACGTAAAACATTCGTCGTAACTGGAAATTCAAGGACGATTAAAATGGCATTCATAATGCCATTAAGGCTATAATTTTTCTAAACGACAAAAATTTAAAAATAGGTTTGAAAGTCTGAACAGAAATAGATTATTGTTACTTTTTCCATGCAATTTAGCGTTGTAGGGCTAATATTATAGAGTTACATTACATTAAAGATTTCAGAATATAAAATGTACAATCATGTGAAATATCTGTCGTAAATTCAAAATTAAGGACGATTACAATGGCATTCATAATTTTCATCGAAGGCTATAATTTTCAAAATCATAGAAAAATTAAAAAAATAGGTTTAGAAAATGAATGTAATATTATTGTTATTTCAGAATAATTGTCCTTAATTTCAGGTAATGACAAATGTTTTCACAAGTATATAGCATTTATACATTCCAAATCTTAACGACTTGGGATCTCCAAAGTATTAGGCCTCTACGACGCTAAAAATTCTAGCTGGAAAACTGGTTCTATTATCTGAACTTTCAAACCCTATTTTTAAATTTTTTCTATGATTTTAGAAAATTTATAGCCTTCGATGGAAAAATTATGAATGCTATTGTAATCGTCCTTATTTGTTGTGGTTGATGACGAATGTTTTCTACAAGTTTATAGTATTTTATACATTCTGAAATTTTTGGTAACTATTTCTAATCACAAAATATTAGCCCTACGACGCTGAAATTTGGTATGAAATATAAACAAATAATCTGCTCAGACATTCTGAATCTTCAAACCGGTTTTTTTTTAAATTTTTATAGCATTTATACATTCTTAAATCTAAACGGCTGCAAATTCAATATTAGCCTTCCATAAGCGCGAAACAAAGAAAAAGGCACAAACAATAATGACTGTTCTACAAGATTGAAATTCAAACTATTTTCTTAAAATTTTTTTCATAATTTTAGAAATTATAGCCTTCAAAGAAAAAATTATAATGTCCTAATCATCTGAATTTAATATTAATGAACATTTTAATAAAAGTTTATACATTTCCATATATACTGTAAAACTTTTTGTAACTGGCTGTATCTCCAAAGAATTAGCTCCATGACGCTAAAACTCATGAAAATGAAACTATAATTCTTCTACATCTGAACTTTCTAAACTGTATTTTAAATGCCAATATGAAAATTATGAAATGATTAAAAAATTATGAATGTCAATAATCGTCCTGAATTTCAGTTACATGAATTGCTTACAAGCTATAGTACTACACATTCTGAAAATCTTTAAACGTCAAAATTTCCTGAAGATAATGTTAGTTCACTATCGCCGGAAATCTATGAGAAAACAAATAATTGTCTCTACAATCGAACTTTTCAAATCATTTTTAAATTTATGATTTTAGAAAAATGTATTTGATGAAAAAATTATGAATGCTAATGAACAAAGTCCCGCCTTCCAGTTAACACACGAATGTTTTCACAAGTTATAGCATTTATACATTCCAAATCTTTAAAACGGCTGTTTCTCCAGTAATAGGCCTTACGACGCTGAAATCATGAAAAAAGAACATCTTCATTCGAACTTAAACGTATTTTTTAACGCTACAGATTTAGAAATTATAGCTTAACAAAAAAATTAGTAAATGCCATTTAATCGTCCTTTATTTCAGCATGACGAATGTTTTACGTTTATATATTTATATCAAATCTTTAAACGAAGTTGCAACTTTAAAGACATAGCCTAATGACGCTGAAATTTGCATGGAAAACACAATAATCTGCCTCTACATTCGAACCAAACTGTTTAGTCTTTATAGCATTTTATACATTCTAAATCTTTAAATACTGTGGAACTCACACATTAGCCTATGATGCTGAAATTTAATGAAAAAATAAATAAAAGATCTGTCTATCTGAAACTAAATCCTATTTTTTTTAATTTTTCATGATTCAGAAAAATTTATAGCCTTCAATGGAAAAAATTAAGAATGCCATTTAATCGTCCTTTAATTTCAGCTGAATGAATGTTTTCATGTTTATAGTATTTTATACATTCTGTGGAAATATTTAACTATTGTAATCTTCAAAATATTAATTACGACGCTGAAATTTGCATGGAAAATACCAATTATTTGTTTATCTGAACTTTCAAACTCATTTTTAAATTTGTTCATGATTTTAGAAAATGAGAATAAGGAAAAAATTATGAATGCTATTGTAATTGTCCTTGAATTTCAGTTACGACGAATGTTTTCACAAAGTTTACAGCATTTATACATTCTGAAGATGAACGGCTGTAATCTTTTAAAATATTAGCCCCATGACGCTGAAATTGCATTAAAAACAAAGGCCAATCTGTTCTACATTCGAACTTTCAAACCTATGTTTTTAAATTTTTCATGATTTTAGAAAATTTATAGTCTTGATGGAAAAAATTATGAATTCATTGTGACTGTCCCTTAATGGTTACGACGAATGTTTTACAAAGTTAATAGCATTTTACATGATTCCGAAATCTTTAACGGCTGTATCTCCTAGTATTAGCCTTACGGAAGCTGAAATGCATGGAAAAATAACAATAATCTCTTCTACATCTGAACTCTTCTTCATTTTTTAATTTTTCTATGATTTTAGAAAATTTATAGCCTTCGATGGAAAATAATGAATGCCATTGTAATTGTCTCATTTAATAGTTACGACGAATGATTTCACAAGTTTATAGCATTTTATACATTCCGAAATCTTTAAACGGCTGTATCTCCGAAAGTATTAGCCCTACGACGCTAAAATTTGCATGGAAAAATAACATAAATCTGTTCTACATTCGAACTTTCAAACCTATTTTTTTTAAATTTTTTCATGATTTTAGAAAACAGCTCTGATGGAAAATTACGACGTGCCATTGTAACCTTGAATTCCAGTTACGACGAATGTTTCTCACAAGTTATAGCATTTTATACATTCTGAAATCTTGAAACGGCTGTATCTCCTAAAGAATTAGCCCTACGACGCTGAAACTTCCATGGAAAAATAACCATAATCTCTTCTACATTCGAACTTTCAAACGTATTTTTTTTAATTTTTTTCATGATGTTAGAAAATTTATAGCCTTCGATGGAAAAATTATGAATGCCATTTTTATCGTCCTTGAATTTCCAGTTACGACGAATAAGCCAAGTTTATAGTAATTTTATACATGTTCTGAAATCTTTAAACGGCTGTAACTTTTATATATTAGCCCTACGACGCTGAAATTTGCATGGAAAATAACTATAATCTGCTCTACATTCGAACTTTCAAAACTATTTTTTTAAATTTTTATAGCATTTTATACATTCTGAAATCTTTAAACGGCTGTAACTCCTATAATATATTAGCCCTACGACGCTGAAATTTGCATGGAAAATAACAATCTGTCTCATTCGAACTTTCAAAACATATTTTTTTAAATTTTTCATGATTTTAGAAATGTATAGTCTTCGACATGGAAAATTATGAATGCAATTGTAATCGTCCTTATTTTCCAGTTACGAAGAATATTCTCTATTTATAGCATTTATACATTCCGGAAATCTTAAACGGCTGTTTCTCCTCAAAGAATTAGCCCATGGACGCTGAAACTTCCAGCGGAAAAATACCAGCACTTACCCACTCCAACTTTCAACGTATTTTTAAATTTTTCTGATTTTAAAAATTTATAGCCTTTAATGGAAAAATTATGAATGCTATTTTAGTCGTCCTGAAATTCCAGTTACGACGAATATTTCTACAAGTTTATAGCATTTTATGTTATCTGAAATTCCTTAATGGCTGTAACTCTTAAAATATTAGCCCTACGACGCTGGAAATAATAAAAACAGCAATAATTCGTTCTACATTCGAACTTTCAAACCTATTTTTTTAAATTTTTTATATTTTATACATTCTGAATCTTTAAACATTGTAACTCCTATAATACGGCCTTACATGCTGAAATTTGCATGAAATAATATCTGTTCTACATCTGAACTTTCAAACTCTATTTTTTTAAATTTTTTCATGATTTTAGAAAATTTATAGCCTTCAATGAAAAAGTATGAAATTGCCTTTAATCGTCCTTGAATTTCCAGTTACGACGAATTTTTCACAGTTTATAGCATTTATATCTGAAATCTTAAACTGGCTGTAATCTCGCAAAATATTAGTCCTACAACGCTGAAATTTGCATGGAAAAATACCAATAATCTGTTCTACATTCGAACTTTCAAACCTATTTTTTAAATTTGTTCATGATTTTAGAAAATTTATAGCCTTCGATGGAAAAATTATGAATGCCATTGTAATCGTCCTTATTTGCCAGTTACGACGAATGTTTTCACAGGTTTATAGCATTTATACATTCAGAAATCTTAAACGGCTGTATCTCCGAAAGTATTAGCCCTACGACGCTGAAATTTGCACAGGAAAAATACAATAATCTGCTCATATCTGAACTTTCAACCTATTTTTTTAAATTTTATAGCATTTTATACATTCTAAATCTTTAAACGGCTGTAACTCCTATAATATTAGCCCATGAGGTTGAAATTCAGGCGAGTAACAATAATCTGTTCTACATTCGAACTTTCAAACATATTTTTTTAAATTTTTCATGATTTTAGAAAATGTATAGCCTTCGATGGAAAAATTATGAATGCAATTGTAATCGTCCTTATTTTCCAGTTACGAAGAATATTCTCACAAGTTTATAGCATTTTATACATTCCGAAATCTTAAACGGCTGTTTCTCCAAAGAATTAGCCTTACGACGCTGAACTTCCATGGAAAAATAACACAATTTACTCACCTGTCTTCAAACGTATTTTTTTAAATTTTTCATGATTTTAGAAAATTTATAGCCTTAATGGAAAATTATGAATGCCATTTTATTGTCTTAAATTCTAGTTACGACGAATATTTTCACAAGTTTATAGCATTTTATACATTCTGAAATCTTTAAATGGCTGTAACTTTAAAACATAGCTCCATGACGCTGAAATTCTGCATGGAAAAAAAACACAATAATCTGCTCACATTCGAACTTTCAAACCTATTTTTTTAAATTCTTATAGCATTTAGAAGATTCTAAATCTTTAAACGGCTGTAACTCTAGTACATACTTTATTGACGTTGAAACGCAAAGGAAAATAAATAATATTCACCATATCGAACTTTCAAACCATTTTTTTAAATTTTTCATGATTTTAGAAAATTTATAGCCTTCTGTCGAAAAAGTAGAATGCCATTTTAATCGTCCTTGAATTTCCAGTTATGATGATTGTTTTAATGTTTTATAGCATTTTATATATCTGAACGAACGGCCGTAACTCCTAAAATATTAAATTCTACAACGCTGAAATTTGCATGGAAAATACCACAATCTATTCTACATCTGAACTTTCAAACCTATTTTTTAAATTTGTCTACATTAGAAAAATTTATGTTTCTGATGGAAAATTATGAATCACATGTAATCGTCCTTATTTGCCAAATACGACGGAATGTTTTTCTACTTGAGGGTTTATAGATTTATAAATATCTAAAATCTTTAAACGGCTGTATCTCCTGGAAAGTATTAGTCTCTACGATGAAATTTGCATGGAAAACACAATAATCTGCTCTACATCTGAAACTTTCTAAACCTATTTAAATTTTTATAGCATTTGTTAGCATTCTAAAATCTTTTAAACTACTGTAACTCCTATAACATTGTTTCCTACGACGTTGAATTGTGCTATAAAAAATAATCATAATCTGTCTCTACATCTGAACCTTCAAACCTATTTTAAACTTTTCATGATTTTAGAAAATTTATAGCCTTTGATGGAAAAATTAAGAATGCACAACGTCCTTGAATTTCCAGTTACGAATGTTTTCACAAGTTTATAGCATTTATAAGATTCCAAATTCTAAACGGCTGTACTTCCTAAAGTATTAGCCTTATGACGCTGAACGTGCATGAAAATACAACTATAATCTCTTCTACATCTGAACTTTCAAAACGCATTTTTTTAATTTTTCATGATTTTAGAAAATTTATAGCCTCTGATGGAAAAATTATAATTTATTTTAACTGTCCTTGAATTTTTATAAGCAAAGCAAAGAACAAAAGCAAAAAAGCAAAACGAATGATTTTAAGTAAGTTTATATAGAGAACGTATTCGAATTTTTAAACGGCTGTAACCTAAAATATTAGCCCTACGACGCTGAAATTTGTGCTGAAAGCAATAATAATCTGTTCTACATTGATCCTCGTGTATTTTTAAATTTTTCATGATTTTAGAAAATTTGCAGCTGAAGGAAAACATGAATGCCATTGTAATTGTCCTTGAATTATAGTTACGATTGTTGTTTTCACAAGTTTATAGCATTTATATACATTTTAAATATTTAAACGGTTGTACTCCTAAAATATTTAGCCCTAAGGATGCTTGAAATTTGCATTAAAAACATAATAATCTTGTTCTAATATCTGAACTTTCAAAACCTATGTTTTTAAATTCTTTTCTGGTGATTTTAGAAAATTTATAGCCTTCGATGGAAAACTATGAATGCCATTGTAATCGTCCTTAATTTCCAGTTATGACGAATGTTTTCTACAAGTTAAATAGCATTATACATTCCGGAAATTCAAACGGCTGTATCTCCTATAGTATTAGCCCTACGAAGCTGTAAAACGTGCATGGAAATAATAATAATCTCTTTCTAATATCTGAACTTTCAAACGTATTTTTTAAATTTTTTCATGATTTTAGAAAATTTATAGCCTTCTGATGGAAAAATTATGAATCCTAATTTTAATTATCCTGAATTTAGCAAAACGACTTTGATTTCATTAGTTTATAGCATATAATGCATTCTGAAATTTTTAAACGGCTGTAACTCCCAAAAAGATAAATAATGATGTCGAAATTTGCATGGAAAAATAACAATAATCTGCTCTACATTCGAACTTTCAAACCTATTTTTTTAAAATTTTTTATAGCATTTTATACATTCTGAAATCTTTAAACGGCTGTAACTCCTATAATTTTAGCCCTAATGACGCTGAAAATTTGCATGGAATATAAATAAATAATCTGTTCTACATTGAACTTTCAAAACCAATTCTTTTAAATTTTTTCATGATTTTAGAAAATTTATAGCTTTTAATAAAATATTATTTATATTTTAATCCACCTTTGAATTTGAATACGACGAACAGTTTTCACAAGTTTGAGTAGCATTTTATACATTCTGAAATTCCAACGTATTGTAACTTCTAAAATATAGCCCTACGATTTACTGAAATTTGTATGGAGGAAATAATAACCTGTTCTACATTCGGTCTTAAACTATTTCTGCAAATTTTTTCATGATTTTGTAAAATTATAGTTTCAAAGGAAAATTATGAATGCTATTGTAATCGTCCTCACACCCAGTTACGACAATATGCCAAGGTTAATAGCATTTATACATTCCGAAATCTTTTAACGCTGTATCTCCAAAGTATTAGCCCCATTATCACAAATGCATGGAAAATAAATAATAATCTCTTCTACATTCGAACTTTCAAACGTGACGTAAATTTCATGATTTTAGAAAATTTATAGCCTTTCAAATTATGAATCCCATTTTAATCGTCCTTGAATTTCCAGTTACGACGAATGTTTTCACAAGTTTATAGCATTTTATACATTCTGAAATTTTAAACGGCTGTAAGTCCTAAAATATTAGCCCTACGACGCTGAAATTTGCATGGAAAAATAACAATAATCTGTTCTACATTCGAACTTTCAAACCTATTTTTTTTAATTTTTTCATGATTTTAGAAAATTTATAGCCTTCAAAGAAAAAATTATTAATGCTGCCTCTTAATTGCTTTCTTGAATTTCCTAGTTACGACGAACGTTTTTACAAGTTTAGAGCATTTATACATTCTGGAAATCTTTAAACGGCTGTAACTCAAAATATTAGCCTCTACGACGCTGAAATGCATGGAAAAAATAACAATAATCTGTTCTACAATCGAACATTCAAACCTATTTTTTTAATTTTTTCACTATTTTAGAAAATTTATAACTCGATGAAAAATTATGAATGCTATTTAATCGTCCTAAATTTCCAGTTACGATGAATGTTTTCACAAGTTTATAGCATTTATAAGATTCTAAATCTTAAACGGCTGTAACTTCTAAAATATTAGCCTCACGACGCTGAAATCTGCATGGAAAATAACTAACTATTTGCATTCGAACTTTCAAACCTATTTTTTTATTCTTTTATAGCATTTTATACATTCTGAAATATTTAAACGGCTGTGACTTTCATTATTGCGCCCATGACGCTGAAATTTGCATGGCAAAATAACAATAATTCGTTCCACATCTGAACTTAAACCTATTTTAATTTTTTCATGATTTTAGAAAATTTATAGCCTTCAAGGAAAAAATTATGAATGTATCACCGTCCTTGAATTTGGTTACGACGAAGTGGGTTTTACAAGTTTATAGCATTTCATACATTCTGGAAATCTTTAAACGGCTGTAATTCTAAAATATTAGCCCTACGACTCTGAAATTTGCAATGTTAATAATCTGTTCTACAATCAACTTTCAGCTATTATTTTAATTTTTTCAAGGATTTTAGAAAATTTATAGCCTTCAATGAAAAAATTATGAATGCCATTTTAATCGTCCTTGAATTTCCAGTTACGACGAATGTTTTCACAAGTCTAGAGCATTTTATACATTCTGAAATCTTTAAACGGCTGTAACTTCTAAAATTTTAGCCCTACGACGCTGAAATTTGCATGGAAAATAACAATAATCTGTTCTACAATCGAACTTTCAAACCTATTTTTTAATTTTTTCACCATTTTACAAAAATTTATAGCCTTCGATGAAAAAACAGAATGCCATTTTAATCGTCCTGTAATTTACTGATAAGATTGAATACGCAAAGTTTATAGCATTTTATACATTCCAAAATTCCTAAACGGCTGTAACTTCAAAATATTAGCCCTACGACGCTGAAATCATAAAAATAATAACTATAATCTGCTCTACATCTGAACTTTCAAACCTATTTTTTAAATTTACAGATTTATAGCATTCCTGAAATCTTAGAAACGGCTGTAACTCCTATAACATAGCCCTACGACGCTGAAATTTGCATTTGGAAATAACAATAAACCGTTTCACATTCAGTCTAAACTCTTTTTTTAAATTTTCATGATTTTAGAAAATTTATTGCCTTCTGATGGAAAATTATGAATTATAGTAATTGTCCTGAATTTGAAAGCATGACGAATGTTTTTCATACAAGTTTATTAATTTTATGATCTAAAATCTTTAAACTATTGTGAACTCTATATAATATTAGCCCTAGCTGACGCTGAAATTTGCATGGAAAAATAACCATAATCTCTTCTACATTCGAACTTTCAAACGTATTTTTTTTAATTTTTTCATGATTTTAGAAAATTTATAGCCTTCGATGGAAAAATTATGAATCCCATTTTAATCGTCCTTGAATATCTAGTTAAAACGAATGATTTCACAACTTTATAGCATATAATGCATTCTGAAATTTTTAAACGGCTGAACTCCAAAAATATTAATTCTACGACGCTTAAATTTGCATGGAAAATAAATAATTATCTGCTCTCTACATTCGGAACTTAAACCTATTTTTTAAATTTTATAGCATTTATACATTCTGGAAATCTTTAAACGGCTGTAACTCCTATAATATTAGCTCTACGACGCTGAAATTTGCATGGAGAAATAAATACAATCTGTTCTATCTGAACTTTCAAACCTATTTTTTTAATTTTTTCATGATTTTAGAAAATTTATAAGCTTCAATGAAAAAATTATAAATGCCATTTTACCTGTCCTTGAATTTCCAGTTACGACGAATGTTTCTACAAGTTTATAGCATTTTATACATTCTGAAATCTTTAAACGGCTGTAACTCCTAAAATATTAGCCTCTACGACGCTGAAATTTGCAGAAAATAAATAATAATCTGTTTTACATTCAACATTCAAACTTATTTTTTTAATTTTTTCATGATTTTAGAAAAATTTATAGCCTTCGATGGAAAAATTATGAATGCCATTGTAATTGTCCTTTTAATTTCCAGTTACCACGAATGTTTTCACAAGTTTATAGCATTTTATACATTCTGAAATATTTAAACGGCTGTAACTCCTAAAATATTAGCCCTACAACGCTAAAATTTGCATGGAAAAATAACAATAATCTGTTCTACATTCGAACATTCAAAACTATTTTTTTTAATTTTTTCACAATTTTAGAAAATTTATAGCCTTCGATGGAAAAATTATGAATGCCATTGTAATCGTCCTTGAATTTCCAGTTACGACCAATGTTTTCACAAGTTTATAGCATTTTATACACTTAAATCTAAACTAATATAACTCCTAAAATATTAGCTCTACGACGCTGAAATTTGTATGGAAAAAATAAATAATAATCTTGTTCTATTCAAACTTTCAAACGTATTTTTTTCAAATTTCACAATTTTTAGAAATTATACCTTCTGATGGAAAAACAGGATACAATGTAATCCTCCTTAACTCAGTTACGACGAATGTTTTCATAAGTTTATAGCATTTCACATTCCGAAATCTTTAAATGGCTGTAGCTTCCAAAGTATTAGCCCAACAACGCGAAATTTGCATGAAAAAATAATTCGTTCTACATTCGAACTTTCAAACCTTTTTTTAATTTTTTTATAGCATTTATACATTCTGAAATCTTTAAACGGCTGTAACTCCTATAATATTAGCCTATTGATGTTATATTTGGTTGAAAAATAACAATAATCTGTCTACATTCGAACTTTCAAATTTATTTTTTTAATTTGATGATTTTAGAAAATTTATAGCCTTCAAGAAAAAATGATACTTATTTATTCGTCCTTAATTTCTAGTTATTACGAATGTTTTCACAAGTTTATAGCATTTTATACATTGCGAAATCTTTAAACGGCTGGGTATCTCCTAAAGTATTAACTCCTATGACGCTGAAAACTTGCAAGGAAAAATAACCATAACTTTCACATTCGAACTTCAAACGTATTTTTTAATTTTTCATGATTTTAGAAAATTTATATTTTAATGGAAAAATTATGAATCCCATTTTGAACTGTTATTAACTTCTAGTTAAAATGAATGATTTCACAAGTTTATAGCATATAATGCATTCTGAAATTTTAAACTATTGTAACTCCAAAATATTAGCCTTACGACGCTGATATTTGCATGAAATAATAATAATCTGCTCTTACATTCGAACATTCAAACTTATTTTTAAATTTTTTTAGCATTTTATACATTATGAAATCTTAAACGTTGTAATTCTAAAATATTAGCCCTGATTGCTGAAATTTGCATGGAAAAATAATAATAATCTGTTCTTACATTCGAACTTTCAAACGTATTTATTTAAATTTTTCTGGCGGTTTAGAAAAATTTAGCCTGAAATGAAAAATTATGAATGCCATTTTAATTGTCCTTGAATTTCCAGTTACGATGAATGTTTTCTACAAGTTTATTGCATTTATAACTGAAATCTTTAAACAGCTGTAACTCCTTTCAAATATTAGCCCTACGACGCTGAAATTTGCACGGAAAAAATAACAACAATTGTTCTACATTCGAACTTAAACCTATTTTTTTAAATTTTTCATGATTTTAAAAATTTATAGCTTCATGATGGAAAACATGAATGCCATTGTAATTCTTGTCCTTGAATTTCCAGTTACGAATGTTTTCACAAGTTTATAGCATTTTATACATTCTGAAATATTTAAATTCATTGTAACTCCTAAATAGCCCTATGACGCTGAAATGGTATGGAAAATAACTAATTTGTTCAGATCTGAATTTTAACCCATTTTTAAATTTTCACAATCTTAGAAAATTTATAGCCTTGATGGAAAAATTATGAATGCCATTGTAATCGTCCTTGAATTTCCAGTTACGACGAATGTTTCTTCTACAAGTTTATAGCATTTTATTATGATTCTGGAAATCTTTAAACGGCTATAACCTTAAAATATTAGCCCTACGACGCTGAAATTGCATGGAAAAATAATAATAATCTGTTCTACATTCGAACTTTCAAACGTATTTTTTTCATTTTTCATGATTTTAGAAATTTATAGCCGAGGAAATTATGTACGCCATTGTAATTACCTTTGGATTTTAGTTACGAATGAATGTTTCTACAAGTTTATTGCATTTTATACATCTGGAAATCTCTAACGGCTGTATCTCCGAAAGCATTAGCCCTACGACGCTAATATTTGTAGAAAATTAACAATAAACTGTTCTATATCTGAACTTTCAAACCTATTTTTTTAATTTTTCATGATTTTAGAAAATTTATAGCTCGATGGAAAAAATCATGAATGCTATTGATCGTCCTTATTCTAGTTACGACAACGTTTTCACATGTTTATAGCATTTTACATTTTCCGGAAATCTTTAAACGCTGTATCTCCTAAAGCATTAGCCTTTACGACGCTGAAATTTGCATGGAAATAATCTGTTCGACATTCGAATTTTCAAACTCTATTTTCCCAATTTTTTTATGATTTGAAAATTTATAGCCTTCGAAGGAAAAATTATGAATGCCATTGTAATCGTCCTGAATTTCCAAAGACGAATGTTTTCACAAGTTTAGTTGCATTTTATACATTCTGAAATATTTAATCGGCTGTAACTCCTAAAAGATAGCCTTAATGATGTTTTAATGTAATGGAAAAATAACAATAATCTGTCTACATTCGAACTTTCAAAATGCATTTTTTTAATTTTTTCATAATTTTAGAAAATTCATAGCTCACAAATAAAAATATGAATCCAATTTTGTCCTTGAATTTCTAGTTAAAACGAATGATTTCACAAGTTTATAGCATATAACGCATCTGAATTTAAACGCTGCACTCAAAATATTATCTTCAATACGCTGAAATTTAAAGCGGAAAATAATAATAATCTGCTCTACATTCTAACTTTCAAACCTATTTTAATTTTTTGTAGTATTTATACATTCTGAAATTCAAACGGCTGTAACTCCTATATTAGCCCTACGACGCTGAAATTTGTATGAAAATAAATAATAATCTGCTCTACATTCGAACTTTTAAACTCTATTTTTTTAAATTTTTCATGATTTAAGAAAATTTGGTAGCTTGATGGAAAAATTATGAATGCCATTGTAGTCGTCCTTAATTTCAGTAACGGACGAATGTTTCATGTTTTATAGCATTTTATACATTCCGAAATCTTAAACGGCTGTATCTTCCAAAAGTAATAGCTCAATGATGCTAAAATCAGGTAAAATAACAATAGTATCTAACCGTACATTCGAACTTTCAAACCTATTTTTTTAAGTTTTTTCATGATTTTAGAAAATTTATAGCCTTCGATGGAAAAATTATGAATGCCATTGTAAATGTCCTTGAATTTCCAGTTACGACGTAATTGCTTCGTTGTTTATTGCATTTTATACTATCTGAAATCTTTAAACGGCTCTAACTTCCTAAATATTAGCCCTACGACGCTGAAATTTGCTGAAAAATAACAATAACTGTCTTACATTCGAACTTTCAAAGGTATTTTTTAAATTTTTTCATGTTTTTAGAAAAATTTATAGCCTTCGATGAAAAAATTTATGAATCTTATTTTAAACTTCCTGAATTTTAGTAAAACGAATGATAATTAGTTTATAGCATAAAATGCATTCTGAAATTTTTTAAACGGCAGTAACTTCCAAAATATTACCCTAATGACGCTGAAATTTGTACGGAAAATAACAATAATCTCTTCTACATTCGAACTTTCAAACCATTTTTTAAATTTTTATAGCATTTTATACATTCTGAAAATCTTAATTCATTAGTCTGATAGACGCTGAAATTTGTATGGAAAAATAACACAATTGTCTCTATATCTGAACCTTCAAACCTATTTTTTTAAATTTTTTCATGATTTTAGAAAATTTATAGCCTTCGATGGAAAAATTATGAATGCAATTGTAATCGTCCTTAATTTCCAGTTACGACGAATGTTTTCACAAGTTTATAGCATTTTATACATTCCGAAACCTTTAAACGGCTGTATTCGGCGATATTCTACGACGCTGAAAGTTGCATGGAATAATAACAATATTCAGTTCTACATTCGAACTTTCAAACCAATTTTTTTTAATTTTTTCATGATTTTAGAAAATTTATAACCTTCGATGGGAAAATTATGAATGCCATTGTAATTGTCCTTGAATTTCCAGCCATGACGAAAGCTACAAGTTTATTGCATTTTATACATTCTGAAATCTTAAACGCTGTAACTCGTAAAATTTTAGCCCTACGACGCTGAAATTTGCATGGAAAAAGCAATAATAACTATTCATATCTGAACTTTTAAACGTATTTTTTAATTTTTTCATGATTTTAGAAAATTTATAGCCTTCGATGGAAAAATTATGAATTCCATTTTAATCGTCCTTGAATTTCTAGTTAAAACGAATGATTTCACAAGTTTATAGCATATATTGCATTCTGAAATTTTTAAACGGCTGTAACTCCTAAAATATTAGCCCTACGACGCTGAAATCAGGCTGGAAAACAATAATCTGTTCTATTCGAACTTTCAAACGTATTTTTTTAAATTTTCATGATTTTAGAAATTTATAGCCTTTAATGGAAAAATTATGAATCATTTTAATCGTCCTTGATTTTGTAGTTAAAAACGAATGATTTCACGAGTTTATAGCATATAATGCATTCTGAAATTTTTTAAAGTTGGCTGTAACTCCACAATATTAGCCCTAATATCGCTGAAATTTGCTCGGAAATAACCATAATCTCTTCTACATTCGAACTTTCAAACGTATTTTTTAATTTTTTCATGATTTTAGAAAATTTATAGCCTTTAATGGAAAAATTATCAATCCCATTTTAATCGTCCTTGAATTTCTAGTTAAAACGAATGATTTAACAAGTTTATACAAAGAATGTATCTTGAAATTTTAAACGGTTATAACTCCAAAATATTAGCCCTACGACGCACCTTTCGAAAAATAATAATCTGCTCTACATTCGAACTTTCAAACCTATTTTTTAAAATTTTTATAGCATTTTATACATTCTGAAATCTTTAAACGGCTGTAAATTTATAATATTAGCCTCTACGACGCTGAAACTTAAAGAGAAAATAACAACAATTCATACATCTGAGCTTTCAAACCAATTTTTTGGAATTTTTTCATGATTTTAGAAAATTAGAGCCTTGAATGAGAAAATTATGAATGCCATTTTAATCGTCCTTAATTTCCAGGTACGACGAATGTTTTCACAAGTATATAGCATTTTATACATTCCGAAATCTTTAAACGGCTGTATCTCCGAAAGTATTAGCCCTACGACGCTAAAATTTGCATGGAAAAATAACAATAATCTGTTCTACATTCGAATTCAACCTATTTTTAAATTTTTTCACATTTTAAAAATATACTTAATGAAAACAGAAAGCCATTATAATCGTCCTGAATTTCCAGTTACGACGAATGTTTTTCACAAGTTTATATCGATACGCATTCTAAATCTTAAAACGGCTAACTCAAAATATTAGCTCCATAATGCTGAAATTGCATGGAAAAAATAACAATTTGTTCTACATTCGAATTTTCAACTCTATTTTTTAAATTTTTTCATGATTTTAGAAAATTTATAGCCTTCGATGGAAAAATTATGAATCCCATTTTAATCGTCCTTGAATTTCTAGTTAAAACGAATGATTGCACAAGTTTATAGCTTGAGAACACTGAAATTCTTAAATGGCTGTAACTCCTAAATATTAGCCCTAAAGGACGCTGAATTGCATGGAAAAACAATAATCGCCTCTACATTCGAAACTTTCAAACTATTTTTTATTTTTTGCAGCATTTATACAGATTCAAAATCTTAAACGGCTGTAATCTATAATATTAGCCCTACGACGCGCTGAAATTTGCATGGAAAATAACAATAATCTGCCTCTACATTCAAACTTTTTAAACCTATTTTTTTAATTTTTCATGATTTTAGAAAATTATAGTTTATGATGGAAAAATTATGACATATTGTAGTCTTAATTTCCAGTTACGACGAATGTTTTCATGAAATGCAGGTATTTTATACATTCGAAATCTTTAAACGGCTGTATTCTCCAAAAGTATTATTCTACGACGCTAAAATCTGCATGGAAAAATAACAGTCTGTTCTACATTCGAACTTCAAACCTATTTTTTAAGTTTTTCTTAAGATTTTAAATTTATAGCCTTGGATGGAAAAAATTATGAATGCCACGTAATCGTCCTGAATTTCAGTTACGACGAAATGCTTTCTACAAGTTTAGGCTGAATTTTATACATTCTGAAATCTTTTAAACGGCTGTAACTCTTCAAATACATTCCTACGATCATAAACAAGAAAAATAATACCAATCTGTTCTACATCTGAACTTTCTGTAAAGGGTATTTTTAAATTTTTTCATGATTTTAGAAAATTTATAGCCTTCATATTGGAAAAATTATGAATCTATTTTAATCGTCCTTGAATTTCTAGTAAAAACCAATGATTTCATTGAAGTTTATATATATATTGCATTCTGAAATTTAAACGGCTTTGCAACTCCTAAAAGACATTAGCCCCATGACGCCGGAATGTAAGGAAAATAACAATAATCTGCTCATATCTGAACTTTCAAACCTATTTTTGACTTGTAGTATATTTTATACATTCTGAACTGTTAAACGGCTGTAACTCCTATAATAATAGCCCCATGACGCTGAAATTTGGCATGGAAAATAATATCTGTTTGAAGACTGAACTTTAAACCTATTTTAAATTTTTCATGATTTTTAGAAAATTTATAGCTTGATGGAAAATTATGAATGCCATTGTAGTCGTCCTTAATTTCCAGTTACGATTTAGAATGCGCTTCACAAGTTTAGAAGATTTATACATTCCGAAATCTTTAAACGGCTATATTTCAAAGTATTAGACTCATTACCGCTAAAATTTGTGATGGTAAAATAATAATAGTCTGTTCTACATTCGAAATCCCTTCAAACTGATTTTTGTTTTTTCATGATTTTAGAAAATTTATAGTTTGATGGAAAAAATAGAATGCCATTGTAATTGTTCCGATTTGTTATACTAATTTTCACAAGTTTATTAATTATACATTCTGAAATCTTTAAACGGCTGTAACTCCAAAATATTACCTTACGACGCTGGAAATTTTATGAAAAAATAACAATAATCTGTTCTACATTGAACTTTCAAAGGTTTTAAATTTTTAATAGATTTTAAAAATTTATAGCCTTCGATGGAAAAAATATGAGTCTTATTTAAATCGTCCAATTTTTAAAACGAACATTTCAAGTTTATAGCATATACGTATTCTAAATTTAAACGGCTGTAACTCAAACATGAAGCCCTACGACGCTGAAATTTGCATGGAAAAATAACAATAATCGCTCTACATTCGAACTTTTCAAATCCTATTTTTTAAATTTTTATATATTTTATATTTGAAATCTTTTAAATGGTTGTAAATTCTACATTTGAAACCCATGACGCTGAAAATTTGCATGGAAAATAACAATAATCTGTCTATATTCCAATCCTTCAAAACTATTTTTTAATCTTTTTCAGTTGATTTTAGAAAACTTATAGCCTTCGATGGAAAAATTATGAATGCTATTGGAATCGTCCTTAATTTTCAGTTACGACGAATGTTTTCACAAGTTTATATACTTGGTACATTCCAAAATCTTTAAACGGCTGTATCTTCGAAAGATAAGCCCTAAGGATACAAAAACAAAGGAAAATAACAATATTCTGTTCTGACGACTTCAAACTCATTTTAAATTTTTCATGATTTAGAAAATTATACGATGTGGGGAAAATTATTAATGCCATTGTAGAGTCCTGAATTCAGTTATAGATTGAAAGTTTCTCACAAGTTTATTGCATATTATTCATTCGAAATCTTAAACGGCTGTAACTCAAAATATTAATTCATGATCACAAAATGGTTGAAAAAAAAAAAAAAGCAATGTATATTCTTTCATTCGAATTCAAACGAAGTTTTTTTAAATTTTTTCATGATTTTAGAAAATCAGAGAGCTCTGATGAAAAATTATAATGCTACTGTAATCGTCCTTAATTTCCAGTTACGACGAATGTTTTCAAGTTTATAGCATTTTATATATCTGAAATCTTAAACATGTAATCTGAAAGAATAATTTGAGACGCTAAAAAAACGCTGAAAACCACAACGTTCTACATTCGAACTTTCAAAACCATTTTTTAAATTTTTTCATGATTTTAGAAAATTTATAGCTCTCAGAAAGAAAATTATGAACTCATTTTAATCTGTCTCAATTCTAGTTAAAATGAATGATTTCATAAGATTATAGCATATATTGTATTTAAAATTTCAAATGGCTGCAATTCCTAAAATATTAGCTCACATTTGTAAAATTTAAAAGGAAAATAATCTGCTCTATCTGAAGTTTAGAAACGATGCAAAAAATTTTTATAGCATTTTATACATTCTGAAATTAAACGCTGTAACTCCTATAATATTAGCCCTACGACGCTGAAATTAGCAGCGGAAAAAATAAATACAATCTGTTTTGCATTTGAACTTAAACCTTTTAAATTTTTTTTGCGATTTTATAAATTGTTTCAGTTACATTAGCGCTACAAGTTTATAGCATTCCATATATCTTGAAATATTTAAACGGCTGTATCTCCGAAAGTATTGAATGCTGATTGAAATTTGGTAATGAAAACAATAACAATCTGTTCTATACTGAATTAACCTATTTTTTAATTTTTCATGATTTTAGAAATTTATGAGCCTTCTGATGGAAAAATTATGAACACAATTGTCCCTAAATTTCCAAAGTTACGACGAATGCTTTCACAAGTTTATTTGACATTTATGTAATGGTAATCTTTAAACGGCTGCACTCCTAAAATATTAGCCTTACGACGCTGAAATTTGCATGAAAAAATAACATTTAACTGTTCGCATATCTGAACTTTCAAACGTATTTTTTAAATTTCTTCATGATTTGTGAAAAATTTATATTTCTAACAGAAAAAATTATGAATCCCATTTTAATCGTCTCGAATTTAGTTAAAACGAATGATTTCACGAGTTTATATTATAATGAATGGAAATTTTTAAATGGCTGTAACCTCAAAATATTATCTACAGATGACGCTGAAATTTGCTCGAAAAAATAACAATAATCTGCTCTACATTTGAAATTTCAAACTATTTTTTAAATTTTTATAGCATTTTATACATTCTGGAAATTCTAAACGGCTGTAATTATACATTAGCCCTACGACGCTGAAATTTGCATGGAAAAGAATAATAATCTGTCATTCGTTGAACCAAATCTATTTTTTAAATTTTTTCATGATTTTAGAAAATTTATAGCGCCTTCGAAGGAAAATATATGAATGCCATTAGAACGCCCTTTGAATTTCCAGTTACGACGAATGTTTCTCACAAGTTTATAGCATTTTATACATTCCGAAAATCTTAAACGGCTTATCTCCGTATTAGCCCTACGACGCTGAAACTTGCATGAAAAATTACCACCCTTCTACATTCGAACTTTCAAACCTATTTTTAAATTTTTTCATGATTTTAGAAAATTTATAGCCTTCAATGAAAAATTATTAATGCCATTTTTTAATCGTCTCACTTCAGTTACGACGAATGTTTTCACAGTTTATAGCATTTTTTACATCTGAAACTAAACGTCAAAATCTACATTGTCCGCTGATTGGCGTCAAACAAAAATAAACACAATCTGTTCTACTATCTGAACTTTCAAACTATTTTTTAAATTTTTCATGATTTTAGAAAATTTATACTTTGATGGAAAAATTATGAATCCATTTTAGTCGTCCTGAATTTCTAGTTAAAACGAATGATTTACAAGTTTATAGCATATAATGCATTCTGAAATTTTAAACGGTTGTAATCTCTAATTATTAGCCCATGACGCTGAAATCTGCATGGAAAAATAACATCTGCTCTACATCTTGAACTTTTAAAACTCATTTTAAAATTTTTTATAGCATTTATACATTTGAAATTTTAAACGGCCGTACCATAAATTAGCTTCCAGACGTTTGATTTGCATGGAAAAATAATATCTGTTTCTACATTCGAATCCTCAAAAGTATTTTTTAATTTCTTCATATTTTAGAAAATTTATAGCCTTCAATGGAAAAATATAACCTATTTTAATCAAAGTCTCCGAATTTAGTTAGAACATCGATTTCACGAGTTTGAGCAGATATATAATGCATTCTGAAATTTTTAAATGGTCGTAACTCCTAAAATATTAGCCTTCACGACGTTGAAATTTGCTTTCAACAATAACAATCTGCCTCACATCTACCTTCAACCTATTTTTTAACATTTTATAGCATTTATACATTCTGAAATTTTAAATCATTAAACTTATATTAGTTTCCATGATGCTGGGCCATGGAAAATAATCACCTGTTCTACATTCGAGCGCCAAACTCATTTTAATTTTTCATGATTTTGTAGGCTTCAGAAATAGTATGAATGCCATTAATTTCTTGAATTTCCAGTTTATTTAGCTTTTTCACAGCGCTTACATTTATATTTTATTAACGCCGTATTCCTGAGTCTGAGCGACGCCGAAACTCTGCATGAAAAATAACCATAATTCCTCATTCGAATTCAAACCTATTTTTTTAACGCCATGATTTGCAGTGGTTTGAGAAGCCGCCGACAGGCAACACGGTTCCACGTCCTGTAAATTCCCAGTTAAAACGAATGATTCTCACGTCAGACAGGACTACCCGAAATTTGAGTATTGTAACTCCAAAATACAGTTCATGACGTTGAAATGGCATGAAAAATAACATAATTCGTTTACACGAATTTTTCAAACCTATTTTAATTTTTTATATCATTTTATACATTCTGAACACATCGGTTAACTCCTATAATATTACTTAGGACGCCGAAATTTGCATGGAAATAACGTTCTACATTCATCCAACTCATTTTTTAAACTTTTTAATGACTTTGAAAATATAAAGTTTTCAATGAAAATTATGAATGCCATTTAATGTCCTCAATTTCAGTTACGATTTTAGTCACAGCTTTCAGTTATAGTATTTATATTCGCAGCCTCCGAACGGCTGTAACTCCTGTGTCACAACTAGCGTCACTTGCATGGAAAATAACACAATCTGTTCCACACCGAATTTAAACGCAAATTTTTTCACGATCTTTAAAAATTTAGTTTTCGATGGAAAATATGAATCCCGCTATTGTCGTCCTTGAATTTGTTAAAACGAATGATCACAAGTTTATAGCACACACCTGTTTTTAACATGTAACACCTGTGTCACTACACGCCGATTAGTACGGAAAGTATCGTGTCTTTCTACATTCGAATTTTTCAAACCAGCTTTACTTTTCATGATTTTGAAAATTATAGTTTTCTGACGGAAAATTAGGACCCCATTTTCATTTCGTCTCGAATTTCTAGTTAAAAACGAGATTTCATTGCGCCATATATCGATCTTCAGTAAATCGTTGTAACTTAAATATTAGCCTTGCGACAATGCCGAGCTTGCATGGAAAATAACAATAATTGTTTCATTATCACTAAATCCCAGTTTTATTTTTTACGATTTTAGAAATTTATAGCCTTCAATGAAAATTATGAAAGTTATTTTAATTGTCGTTGAATTTCAGTTGAATGCTCATTAGTATATTTTACATTCTATAAACGGTTGCAACTCCAAAATATTGTCCTAGATGCTGAATTAAAAATAATACCTGTCTACATTCTAGTTTACAACTATTTTTAATTTTTCATTATTTTAGAAAATTTATAGTTGATCCATTTTATCCGCCTATTATAGCATATATCAATTTCCGAAATTTAAACGGTTAAACTGGCATATTTGTTTGACGCATGAATTAAAATAATTCGTTCTATTATTCGAATTTTCAAACCTTTTTAAATTTTTCATGATTTCAGAAAATTTATGTTCTTCTCGATGGAAAATTATGAATGCCATTGCATTCGTCCAATTTCTGTTACGACGAATGCTTTTCAATAAAAAGCAGCAGCATACATTCCGAAAGTAACGGTTGTAAATCTGAAAAGTATTAGTTTCACGGCCGCATTGAAAAATTAACACAATTCACATCGATTAAACCTATTTGTTCTTCATGATTTTGCATTTGCGTTTTCGACGGAAAAATTATGTAACTTCATTTAATGTCCTTAATTTAGTTAAAACGACGATTTCATTAGTTTGATAAATAACGCCCTGAAACTTGTGTTCAGTTGTAAACTCCGTGTTTATTCAGACGCCGAAGCTTTCCCCTGTAAAATACGGTCTGCTTCACATTGAAAACTCAAACCTTAATCTTTTTGGCAAGATTTTATACATTCTGTTCTTAACAAAATTCATATTAGTGCTCGATGACGCGAATTGCATGGAAAATAACACAATTCGATCTATTCGAACTTCAAATCATTTTAAATTTTCATGATTTTAGTATTTATAGTTGACGGAAAATATAACGTCGTCTAAAGTTATGAATGTTTTCACAGTTTATACTACTTGCCTGAACGGCTGTAACTCCTTAAAATATTATCTACGATAAATTGCATGAAAAAACCACAATTGTTTCATATTGTAATTCACCATTTTTTTTACTTTCATGATTTCCAGAAAATTTTTTTCGATGGAAAATTATGAATCTCATTTAATAACTTAATTTCTGTTAAAACGATCGATTTCACGTTTCATAGCATATCTTTGAAATTTAAACGGTTGTAATCCTAATTATTATCTTATGACGTTAGTCTTAGCATGGAAAATAACAATAATTCGTTTCTACATTCTAAAACCTATTTTTTGCTTATGTTATTTTATACATTTCGAGTTCCAACGGTTGTACTTATAATATTATTCTATAAGAATGCCGAAGCTTACGAAAATAATAATTGTTCATCTTAGTCCAAACTCATTTTTAATAATTCTTCATGATTTTGTAAAAATTTATTTGAATGAAAAAATATGAATGCCGTCTTATCAGTACGATTTTAACATTAATAAGCAATACATTTTGATACATTCCTGTGTCTTTAAACGACGTATTCCTCGAAAAGTATTAGGTCGTACTTTCGTACGGAAAATAATAATTCAGCTTCATATTCGATAAAACTCATTTTTTAAATTTTCATGATTTACTTATAGTTTCACGAAAAATAGATATCATCGACGAATGTTTTCAAATTATATTTTGACATTCTGAATCTTTTAACGGTTGTGTCTGCAAAAGTACTAGTTCAGCGACGGAATTTCGGCATGAAAGCCAAAAAAATGTTACTGGTTCACTGTATTCGAATTTTCAACCCATTTTAATTTTTCATGATTTAGAAAATTTCATAGCCGAGAAAAATTGAGAATCTATTTGTCGTCCCGAATTTCAGTTAAAAACACGATTTCACAGTTTATACATATACGCATTCCTGAAATTCTTAAACGGTCGTACCGGTAACGGATGGCTTAAAACTCATTTTCAAAATTCTTATAGCATTTTACAGCATTTTGAAAGTAACGCAAGTCAGCTTCTGCTAAAAATTAAAGCCCAGACGCCGAAATTTTACTGCAACAACACAATCTGCTTCCTGACATTTTCGAACTTTCAACCCATTTCATTACCTTCATTTATCTTGCAAATTTTATAGCCTTGAATCAGTGAACATGAATGCCATTTCACGTCTCACAGTGGTACACTAATGTTACTTCAGCATTTTTATATTATCTTCCGAATTTTCATCGCCAAAATAATACCCGCCTTACCGAATCTTTCAAACCCAGTTTTTTATTATGATTTGTGTTTCTTACAGCCTTCAACGAAAATTATGTGAATGCCATTTAATCAACCCACTTAGTTACGACTGATCGCTCATTAAGCTTATAAAGATTTGATATTATTCTGAAAGTTTCAAATAAGCTGTAACTGGTTGTCTTACGACGCCGAATGCATGGAAAAGGTCACAAAGCCTCTACATTCGAACTAAACTCATTTTTCACCTTCATGATCTTTGCAGGGCTTCATAGCTCGACGAAAAACAGTAATCCGGCTTTAATGTCCGGAATTTAGTGTCGATCGATTGTTATTATAATGCATTCTGAGTAAACTGTTGCACCTCAAAATATTCGATATCGCCGAAGGTACGGAAAGGCAGCACCACCACATTAGAACTTTCGCTTTTTTAAATTTATAATTTATATTATTCGAATGCAATGAAGCCGTACTCCTATAATATTAGCTCCAGACGCTAAATTTGCATTGAAAATCAACACAATCTGTTCTGCTGATCTCACCTGTTTTTTAATTGATTACGATCTAGAAAATTTGCGTCTTCTTTCACGTAGCGCCATGACTCCACGTAATCGTCCTGGCTCTAGTTCATTTTCACAAAAGCCATTGCATTTCACATCTTTCGAATTTAAATTATTGTAACCCCAAATATTTGCCAGACGCCATTGCATGGAAAATACCAATAATTGAACGATTCGAACTAAAATCCATTTTAAATTTTTCATGATTTTAGGTTTATAGTTTTTCGATTAAAAATTCATGCCATTGTAATCGTCCTTACTCCAGTAACGACGATCGTTTTCATAAAACATAAGATTTATGATCTGAAATTAGCCTCCAGCATATCGCTGTGGATGAAAATAACAATAATTGTTCTACATTCTAGTCCAAACTCATTTTTTAATTTTCATGATTTTAGAAAATTTATAGTCGATGGAAAATTATAACTCATTTATTTCGTCCCGAATTTAGTTAAACGAATGATTTCAGCTGTAGCATATCATGCATTCTCGAATTTCTTAAACGGCTGTAACCCTAAAACATTGTCTTCACACGAGCTTGCATACATTCGAATTCAAACGCAGCTTTTTAATTACGATTTTAGAAAAATTTATAGTTTCGACGGGAAAAAATAAAAATGCCATTGTAATGTCCTGCTTCCAGTCACAATGAACGTTTTCACAGTTTATAGCATTTATACATTCGAAATGCAACGTTGTATTACATCAAGACGCTGTAAGTTTGCATGGAAAGAAGAATAATCAGTCATATTCGAACCAAACCTGTTTTCAAATTTTTCATGATTTTGTGAAATTTATAGCTGATGAAAAAGCCAGCGAATCCTATTTCATCGTCTCGAATTTCTAGTTAAAACGAATGATTTCAATAGTATTTATAGCATATCGGCCCGCAGTTCTTAAAACGGGCTGTAACCCAACATTAGCCCACGACGCCGCCTCTGCATGACTGTAACATAATCTGCTCACACTTAGTCCAAAACCTATTTTGGCTTACATGATTTGCAGAAAATTATAGTCTTCAATGAAAAATTATATTATCGTTCCGAATTTCATTACGGCGAATGTTTCATTGTTTATAAAGCATTCCCATACACTTCCGGACCCAACGGTTGTATGAAATATTAAATGAATTTCGTACGGAAAGTGGTCATCATCTCCGTTCTACATTCTACTTAATTTTTCATGATCTTGAAATTTATCGTCGCCGATGGAAAAATATGAACAGGTCGTCCTTAATTGCAAACACGACGAATGTTTCTCGTTTGAGCAGCATCTTAGTACATCTCCGAAATCCAAATGGCTGTAACCCGAAAGTTATTCTACGACGCCAAATTGCATGGAAAAATAATTCGTTCACATTCGTCCAAATCTATTTTTAAATTCTTCATGATTTTAGAAAATCTTATAGTCGCCGACGGAAAATATGAACCATCGTCTCGAACGAATGATCATTAAGTTTGATAGCAATAATGTAGTATTCAGGTTTTAAACGGCTGTAACTTCCATTGTTTATTTAGTTTGCATGAAAAATAACACACCCGATCTACACTTATCCTTTAAATTCCTTTCATGATCGTTCTATAGTCTTCGATGGAAACATGAATGCCAGTTACATCTAATGTTTCTGTTATAGCAAAGGTTCATAACATTTCGAAAGCAAACGATCGTACCCCAAAATATTGCCCATTTATCGCCGAATTGAAAAAACCACCTGTTCTATTCGAACTAAACCATTTTTAATTTTTCATGACTTGCAGTACCTAGCAAAGCTTTGATGAAAAATGAGCAATCCCACTTGTCGTTCTTGAATTTCTACAGAATGATTTGACAATATAAGAGGCACGCATTCTGTACTTTAAACAGCTGTAACTTCTAAATATTAGCTCATGACGCCGAAATTCTACGGAAAATAATACAATTGCTTCACATTCGAACTTTAAAATCTATTTTTAAATTTTATAAACATTTTATGTTATTTTGAAATTTGAACGATGTACTCTCCTATAATATTAGCGCCTCATGACGCTGAAATACGAAAAATAATATCAATTGTTCTACATTCGAACTAAACCTTATTTTTATTAATTTTCATGATTTTGTAAATTCTTATAGCTTTTTCCGAATGAAAAATTATGAATGCCATTTCAACGTCTCCACTTCAGGTAAGACGAATGTTTTCAAAGATTTACATTTCCGAAATGCTAAACGATCGTACTCCTAGTATCTCAGCAGACGCTGTACTTAAATGGAAAATAGAATTTTTCAAAACCTGAGTTTTTCTTCACGATTTTGCAGTGTTTCAGTTTCAACAAAAACATAATGCCATTTTAATCGTCTCACTGAAGACGATGTTTTCACAGTTTATAGCATTTATACATTCTAGGTCTAAACGGTTAAAACATTATTTTACAGACGCCGAGCCGTATGGAAAATACAATTGTTTCATTCTAGTCTCAAACTCAGTTCTTTCAGCGACTAGAAAATTTACAGTTTTCATTTGAAAAATTAAGAACTCATTTACCATCCCGAATTTCAGTTACAACGAATGAGTTTATAAACATACACGCATTCTGAAATTTTTAATGGTCGTAACTCCAAATAGTCTGCACTCAAACAATGGTAATAAACCCAGCTTTAAATTCTTATGCATTTTACATCTAAATCCAAACACACCACATATTCGCATGACGCCGAAATTTTCCATGAAAATGGGCCATTGGGTCTGTGTCTTTACATTCTAGTCCTCAAATCTACTTAAATCTTCATGATCTTGTCTATTTCTAGCGAAAGTAATGACAGAATGCGCACAATGCCTGAATTTCAGTTACGACTAATGTTTCTCACAGTTATAGCATTTTATATCTCCAAATTTTAAACGGTTGTATCTTCCCAGTAGTTTTGATTAGCTGCATGAAAAATAATCATAATTCACCTATTTTTTCATGATTTTGCAGGCATTTATGCCTTCGACGGAAAAATTATCAATCCTATTTTGTCGTCCTTGAATTTCATACTAATAAGTTTCGTAGATATAATGCATTCTGAAATTTTTGCCGGCTGTAACTCCCAAATATTAGCTCACGACACAGCATGGAAAATAACACAATTCGTTTACATTCGAATTCAATCCGCCCTTATAACATTTCATACATTTTGGAAATTTTAGAACAGTTGGCAATAGCCCACATTTGAACGTGTAAAATACCACACCTGTTTCCATATTCGAATTCAAAACTCAGTTTTTTGTTCTTTTCATGATTTCAGAAATTTTATAGTATTTTTTGAATGAGTGTTCGTGCGAATGCCATTCCACTGTCCACTTGTATTTATTTAGTCGTTTTCAATAGTATATATTTATTCTGAGTAACGGTTGTATTCCAGTATTAGTGTTTCACGATGCGCAATATTTGCATGGAAAAATAATAATAATTGAAGTTTCACATTCGAATTCAAACCTGTTTTTTTAATTATTGATTTTGCATTTAGGTTTTTCAATGAAAAGCGAGAGTTATTTGTCGTCTTTTGAATTTCTGTTACGACGAATGCTTATATTTTGTTATTTCAATGGTTGTAACTTCCCAAATATAGTTTCAGCAATGTGCCGAGCTTCTGCATGAAAATAACACAATTCGTTTCATTCGTTCTTTCAAACCTGAGCTTTACTTTCATGATTTTGCAAAATTTATACCGACGGTACCATGAACTCATTATTCGTCCCGAATCTGTTAAAACGAATGACTGCAACAGGTACATAATGCATCTTAGGTTTTAAACGCCGTAACTTCAATATTAGTTCAGCGACGCCGAATGTTACTGAAAATAACAATAATCTGCGCCCCATGATTCGAATTTTCAAACCCAGCCTAATTTTCACGATTTCCAGAAAATTTACAGCTCACCCAGTAATTCATAAAGTCATTTGTCGTCGTGCCGAATTTCAGTTACGCCCAAATGCTCTTCAGCATACAAGCATTTACCTTCCGTCTTTAAACGGCCGTAACTCCCAAACAGTCTTGCCGAGTTTGTACGGAAAATCAACAATGAATTGAGCCTGACATTCGAATTATAAACCTATTTTTAAATTCATATTTGTACTTATAGTTTTTCGATGGAAAATTATACTGAATTTCTAGTTAAACAATGATTTCATTAAAGCCATAGCATAATGCACTTCCCGAAATTTAACGGTTGTAACTTCCCAAATATTAGTTCACAATGCCACTTGCGCTGGAAGAGCCTAGACATTCGAATTACAACCTTATTTTTTAAATTCTTTCATGATTTGCAGTGTTTATGAAGCCAATGTAAAATTATAACGCCATCAATCCTGATTTCATTTTCATTAGTTTATAGTATTTTTATATTATTTCGAAATTCTTTAAAACGCCGTAATCCGCTCATTTAATGACGAAAGCTTGCATGAAAAAGTCAATAATAATCATCATTCACTTTCAAACTCATTTTAAATTACATGATTTAAAATTATGTCTTCACGAAAATTATGAAATATTTTATCAACTTGAACTTCAGTTACGACGAATGTTTCTCAATAGTGCGCCATAGCATTTTATACATTCTTAGGCTCCAAACGAAGCACCAGCACACAGTTTCACGTGACGCCGAAATTTCTGCATGGAAAATAACAATACCCGATCTAGTCCAAAACCTGTTTTCAAATCTTCGCAGATCTTTGTAAAAATTTAGGTTTTTCGACGAAAAAATATGAATGCCATCAACAAACCTAATTTCAAGTTACGATCAGTTTTCAATAGCCATAGCAATTTGATACATTCGAAAGTCTTTGAACGGTTGTAACTCCTAAATATTGCTCAGCAGACGCCGAAATAAAATCACGTTCAAATCTACATCCGAACTTTAAAACCCATTTTTTAAATTTTTCATGAATTTGTAAATTTATAGTTTCGATGGAAAATTATGAATCCTTATTTTAATTTCTGAATAAAACGAATGACACAAGTTTATAGCATATATCCCGAAGTAAACTAACAAATCTCCAAATTATTTACGACGCCAGGCCACGGAAAAACACAATTCGTTTCACATTCTAGTCTCAAAACCATTTTCACTTACATTTACAGTTATTTTCTTGAAATTCAATGTCACCTCCCATAATATTATTTGATGACGCACGGCATGAAAAAATAACACAATTCATTTACATCGAAGCCAAACTGTTTTTATTACCTTTCATGATTTTGTGTACTGATAGCTTGAATGAAAAAATTATGAATGCCATTTCAATCGTCCTCCATTTATATAATGACTAGCAGCCACATTTAGCATTTATACATTCCAGCCTCCAACGACGTATCTTCCGAAAGATACTACGATCGCCAGATTTGGCATGGAAAAAATAACAATAATTGAGTTCTATTCGAATTAAATTTATTTTTTTAAATTTTTCATGATTTTAGAAAATTTATAGCCTCAATGAAAAATTTAAAAAATAGGTTTGAAAGTTCGAATGTAGAACAGATTATTGTTATTTTTCCAAGGCAAATTTTCAGCGTCGTAGGCTAATATTTTGAGCTACAGCCGCTTAAAGATTTCATAGAATGTATAAATGCTATAAACTTGTAAAACATCTGTCAAATCTGCACTAGCGATTAAATACTGGTAACATTATTATATTGAAGGCTATAAATTTTCTAAATCATGAAAAATTTAAAAAATAGGGTTTAGAAAGTTCTGAATGTAGAACAGATTATTGTTATTTTTCCATGCAAATTTTAGCGTCGTAGGCTAATACTTTGGCATACAGTCGTTTAAAGATTTCTGGAATGTATAAAATACAATACTTGTGGAAACATTCTGTCACTTGAAATTAAGGACGATTAGAATGGCATTCATAATTTTTCATTCAAGGCTATAAATTTTCAAAATCATGAAAAATTAATAAAAATAGGTCAAGTTCAGTGGTAATATTATTGTTGGTTTTTCCATGCAAATTTCATGTTTAAAATAATATTATAGGAGTGTACAGCCAAGTAAAGATTTCAAAATGTATAAATGCTATAAAAAATTCTAAAAATAGTATTTTAAAGTTCGAATGTAGTATAGCATTAGTGTTATTTTTCCATGCAAATTTCAGCGTCGTAGGGCTAATAATTTAGTAGTTACAGCCGTTTAAAATTTTCAGAATGCATTATATGCTATAAACTTGTGAAATCATTCGTTTTAACTAGAAATTCAAGGACGATTAAAATGGATTCATAATTTTTCCATCGAAGGCTATAAATTTTCTAAATTATAAAAAATTTAAAAAAATGGGTTTGGTGTCTGAATGTAGAACAGAGATTATTGGTTTTTTCCATGCAAATTTCAGCGTCAGGCATTATTTTAGGAGTTACAGCTGTTCAAAGATTTCAGAATGTATAAATTGCTATAAACTTGTAAAACATTCGTCGTAACTGAAATTATGACGATTACATTGGTATTCATGATATTTTTTCCACTGAAGTGCCATAAATTTTCTAAAAATCACAGAAAAATTTGAAAAATAGGTTTGAAAGTTCGAATGGCATCTGATTATTGTTATTTTTCCATGCAAATTTCAGCGTCGTAGGGCTAATATTATAGGAGTTACAGCCGTTTGTGATTTCAGAATGTATAAAATGCTATAAACTTGTGGAAACATTCGTCGTAACCGGAAATTCAAGGACTATCAAAATGTCTTCATAATTTTTTCAGCGCTATGAATTTTAAAATCATGCAAAAATTTAAAAATAGGTTTGAAAGTTCGAACGCAGAACAGATTATTGTTATTTTTCCATAAATTTCAGCGTCGTAGGCTAATATTTTAGGAGTTACAGCCGTTAAAGATTTAATGTATAAAATGCTATAAACTTGTGAAAACATTCGTCGTTACTGAAATCAGGACGATTACAATGGCATTCATACTCTTCATTGAATATTATAAATTTTCTAAAATCATGAAAAATTTAAAAAATAGGTTTGTAAATCTGAATGTCAAGTCAGATTACGTTATTTTTCCATGCAAATTTCAGCATTGTAGGGCTAATATTTTAGGAGTTACAGCTGTTTAAAATTTCAGAGTGCATTATATATGCTATAAACTTGTGAAATCATTTGTTTTAACTAGAAATTCAAGGACGATTAAAATGATTCATAATTTAATGAAGGCTATAAATTTTCTAAAATCATGAAAAATTTAAAAAATAGGTTTGTAAATCATCACGAACAGATTATTGTTATTTTTCCATGCAAATTTGGCATTGTAGGGCTACATTTCCGAGTTATGCCTGCTTTAAGATTTCAGAATGTATAAATGCTATATACTTGTGGAAAATTATCTGTCGTAACTGGAAGAAATTCAAATCATGATTAAAATGGCTTTATAATTTTTTCATTGAAGGCTATAAATTTTCTAAAAATCATGAAAAAAATTAAAAATAGGTTTGAAAAATTGGAATGTAGAACAGATTATTGTTATTTTTCCATGCAAATTTGTGTCGTAGGGCTAATATCAGGCAGTTACAGTGGCTTAAAAATTTCAGAAATGCAGTCATATGCTATAACCAGAAATCATTCGTTTTAACTAGAAATTCAAGGACGAATGAAATGATTCAATTTTTCCATCGAATATAATTTTCTAAAATCATGAAAAAATTAAAAACAGTTTGAAAATTCAACGTAGAAATAGATTATTGTTATTTTCCATAAATTTGGCATTGTAGGGCTAAATATTTTAGGAGTTACAGCTGTTTATAAAGATTTCAGAATGTATAAAATATAAACTTAGAAAACATCTGTCGTGAATCTGGAAATTCAAAGACGATTAAAATGGCTTTCATAATTTTTCATTGAAGGCTATACTTAAAATCATGAAAAAATTAAAAAATAGGTTTGAAAAATCTGAATGTAGAACAGATTATTGTTATTTTCCATGCAAATATTAGCGTCGTAGGGCTATTACTTTCGGAGATACAGCCGTTTAAAGATTTTGAATGTATAAAATGCTATATACTTGTGAAAACATCTGTCGTACTCTTGAAATTAAAGGACAATTAGGAAATGTATCTATAATTTTTTCATTCAAGTCTATAAATTTTCTAAAATCATGAAAAATTAAAAATAGGTTTGGAAAGTCTGAAATGTAGAATAGATTATTGTTATTTTACCACGCAAATTTCAGCGTCGTAGGCTAATATTATAGAGAGTTACAGCCGTTTAAAGATTTCAGAATGTATAAATGTTATAAAAATTTAAAAAATAGGCTTGAAAATCTGAATGTAGAGTAGATTATTGTTATTTTTCCATGCAAATTTAAGCGTCGTAGGGGCTAATATTTTGTGGTTACAGCGCTTAAAAATTTCTAGAATGTATTATGGTCTCATAAACTTGTGAAATCAATTCGTTTTAACTAGAAATTCAAGGACGATTAAATGGAGACACGATAATTTTTCCATCGAAGGCTATAAATTTTCTAAAATCAAGGAAAATTTAAAAAAATAGGTTTGAAAGTTCGAAATGGGTAAGAGATTATGGTTATTTTTCCATGTCATGTCAGGTTAATACTTTAGAGATACAGTTGTTGAAGATTTCTGGAATGTATAAATATAAACTTGTGAAAAATATCTGTCGTAACTAAACCTAAGTACAGATTACATGAGATATCTATATATTCTTCAATATAAATTTTCTAAAATTACAGAAAAAATTTAAAAATAGGTTTGAAAGTTCGAATGTAGAATAGATTATTGTTATTTTTCCATGAAATTTCAGTCAGAGGGCTAATATTAGAGTTACAGCTGCTTAAAGATTTCAGAATGTGAAATGCTATAAAAAATTTAAAAAAATAGGTTTGAAATTTCAAATGTAGAGCAGATTATTATTTTTCATACCCAGTGTCAGAAGCATATTTTAGGAGTTACAGCTATTTAAAAATTTCTGTGAATGCATTATATGCTATAAACTCGTGAAATCATCTGTTGTAACTAGGAATTCAAGGACGATTAAAATGGATTCATAATTTTTCCATCAAAGGCCATAATTTTTCAAAATCATGAAAAATTTTAAAATAATGAAAGTTCGAATGTAGAACACTATTGTTATTTTTCCATGCAAATTTGTTGTCGTAGGGCTAATATTTTGAGTTACAGCTGCTTAAAGATTTCAGAATGTATAAAATGCTATAAACTCAGAAAACCTTTCTGTCGTAACTGGAAATTAAAGGACGATTAAAATGGCATTAATAATTTTTTCATTGAAGGCTATAAATTTTCTAAAATCATGAAAAAATTTAAAAAATAGGTTTGAAAGTTCGAATGTAGAACAGATTATTGTTATTTTTCCATGCAAATTTTAGCGTCGTAGGGCATACTTTCGAGATACAGTCGTTTAAAGATTTCGAATGTATAGTCACTAAATACTTTTGAAACATTCATCTTTACCCTGGAAATTAAGGACGATTAGAAATGGCATTCATAATTTATTATTCATATTATAAATTTTCAAAAATCATGAAAAAACGATAAAAATAGTTTGAAAGTCTGAAATTGCAGGAACAGATTATTGTTATTTTTCCGCAATTTGTGTCGTAGGGCTAATATTATAGGATATATAAGTTGCTTAAAGATTTCAAATGTATAAATGCTATAAATTTAAAAAATAGGTTTTAAAGTTCGAATGTAGAGTAGATTATTGTTATTTTTCCATGCAATTTGTGTCAGGCTAATAATTTAGAAGTTACAGCCGTTTAAAAATTTCAGAATGCATTATAGTTATAAATTTCCAGAAATCATTCGTTTTAACTAGAAATTCAAGGACGATTAAAATGATTCATAATTTTTCCATCGAAGGCTATAAATCTTCTAAAATCATGAAAAATTAAAATGGGTTTGAAAGTTCGAATGTAGAACAGATTATTGGTTTTTTCCATGCAAATTTCAGCGTCGTGGGGCTAATATTTTAGGAGTTACAGTCAGTTCAAAGATTTCAGAATGTATAAATTACTATAAACTTGCAGACATTCGTCGTAATCTGAAATTAAGGACGATTACATTGGCATTCATAATTTTATCGATATATAATTTTCTAAAATCAAGTGAAAAATTTAGTAATAGTTTGAAAGTTCGAATGTAGACTGATTATTGTTATTTTTTCCATGCAAATTTCAGCGTCGTAGGGCTAATAATTTAGAAGTTACAGCCGTTTAAAAATTTCAGAATGCAATATTTGCTATAAACTTGTGAAATCATTCGTTTTAACTAGAAATTCAAGGACGATTAAAATGGATTCATAATTTTTCCATCGATATTAATTTTCTAAAATCATGAAAATTTAAAAATAGGTTGAAAGTCTGAATGTAGAACAGATTATTGTTATTTTTCCATGCAATTTTAGCGTCGTAGGGCTAATACTTTCAGAGTTACAGGTTTTGTTTGTAAAGATTTCGGAATGTATAAAATGCTATAAACTTGTGAAACATTCGTCGTGTAATCGTACCATGAGATTACAAATATCTATAATTTTTCCATCATGCATTAAATTTTCTAAAATCAAGAAAAATTAAAAAAAGGTTTGAAAGTTCGAAATGTAGAATAGATTTATTTAAGTATTTTTCATGCAAATTTCAGTTGTAGGGCTATTATTTCAGGAGTTACAGCTGCTTCTAAAGATTTGTCGTATAGAATGCTATAAATCAGAAATATCTGCCGTAAATTGGAAATTCAAGGACGATTAAAATGGCTTCATAATTTTTTCATTGAAGGCTATGAATTTTCTAAAATCATGTAAAAATTTAAAAAATAGGTTTGAAAGTTCGAATGTAGAGCAGATTATTGTTATTTTTCCATGCAAATTTCAGCGTCGTAGGGCTAATATTTTAAGAGTTACAGCCGTTTAAAAATCTCTGAATGCATTATATGCTATAAACTTCAGAAATCATTCGTTTTAACTAGAAATTCAAGGACGATTAAATGATTCATAATTTTTCCATCGAAGGCTATAAATTTTCTAAAATCATGGAAAAATTCTAAAAATAGGTTTGAAAGTCGAATGTAGAACTGGTTATTGCTATTTTCCATGCAAAATTTTAGTCGTAGGTTAATAGTTTCAGAGATACAGCGTTTAAAGATTTCTGAATGTATAAAATGCTATAAACTTGTGAAACATTCAGTTGTAATCCGGAAAGTGTTGACGATTAGATGATTTATAATTTTTCCATCGAAGGCTATAAATTTTCTAAAATCATGAAAAAATTAAAAATACGTTTGAAAGTCTGAATGTAGAAATAGATTATTGTTATTTTTCCATGCAAATTTGAAGCGTCGTAGGGCAAATATTTTAGGAGTTACAGCCGTTTAAAGAATTCAGAATGCATATATGCTACAAACTTGTGAAACTATCTAATGTAGAATTAGAAATTCAAGGACGAATAAAATGGGATCTATAATTTTTCCATCGAAGAAAATTTTCTAAAATCATGAAAAAATTTAAAAAATAGGTTTGAAAGTTCGAATGTAGAACAGATTATTGTTATTTTTCCATGCAAATTTTAGCGTCGTAGGGCTAATACTTTCGGAGATACAGTCGTTTAAAGATTTCGGAATGTATAAAATGCTATAAACTTGTGAAAACATTCGTCGTTACTGAAATTAAGGACGATTACAATGGTATCTGCTAATTTTTCCATCGAAGGCTATAAATTTTCTAAAATCATGAAAATTCTAAAAATAGGGTTTGAAAGTTCGATCGTAGGAACAGATATTGTTATTTTTCAAGTGCAAAATTTCAGCGTCGTAGGCTAATATTTTAGGAGTTAGCAGCCGTTTAAAGATTTCAGAATGTATGAAATGCAATAACTGTGGAAAACATTTCACAATCTGAAATTAAGGACGATTACATTGAATTCATAATTTTTCATCGAAGTTATAAATTTTCTAAAATCACAATAAATTAAAAATAGGTTTAAGTTCGAATGCAGAACATTATTGTTATTTTTCAATGCAAAATTTAAGCGTCGTAGGCTAATATTATAGGAGTTAAGCTGTTTATAAAGATTTGAATGTATAAAATTCTATAAAAAAATTTAAAAAAATAGGTTTGAAAGTTCTAATGTAGAGCAGATTATTGTTATTTTTCCATGGTAAATTTGTGTCGTAGGGCTAATATTTTAGGAGTTACAGCCAAGCTAAAAATTTCCAGAATGCATTATGGTGCTATAAACTGTGAAATCAGTCGTTTTAACTAGAAATTCAAGGACGATTAAAATGGGATTCATAATTTTTCCATCGAAGGCTATAAATTTTCTAAAAATCGCGAAAAATTAAAAAAATAGGTTTGAAAGTTCGAATGCAGAACAGATTATTGTTATTTTTCAGTAATTTCAGCGTCGTAGGCTATTTTGAGTTGCTGCTTAAAGATTTGTGAATGTATAAAATGCTATAAACTTGTGAAACATTCGTCGTAACTGGAAATTAAAGACGATTAAAATGGTATTCTAATTTTTTCATTAGCACATATAAATTTTTCTAAAATCATGAAAAAATTTAAAAAATAGGTTTGAAAGTTCGAATGTAGAACAGATTATTGTTATTTTTCCATGCAAATTTTAGCGTCGTAGGGCTAATACTTTCGGAGATACAGTCGTTTAAAGATTTCGGAATGTATAAAATGCTAAATACTTGTGAAAACATTCGTCGTACCTGGAAATTAAGGACGATTAGAATGGCATTCATAATTTTTTCATTCAAGGCTATAAATTCTCTAAAATCATGAAAAATTAATAGTAGTTTGAAATGATCGTAGAACAGATATTGCTATTTTTTAATGCAAATTCCAGCGTCGTAGGCTAATTTTAGGATAAAATAGCCGTTTAAAGATTTCAAATGTATAAAATGCTATAAAAAAATTTTAAAAAAATAGGTTTTAAAGTTCGAATGTAGAGCAGATAATTGCTATTTTTCCATGCAAATTTCAAAGGTCGTAGGGTTAATAATCTAGAAGTTACTACTGTTTGCATTTTCAGACATTATATGCTATAAACTTGTGAAATCATTCGTTTTAACTAGAAATTCAAGGACGACTAAATGATTCATAATTTTCCATCGAAGGCTATAAATTTTCTAAAAATCATGAAAAAATTCAAAAAATAGGTTTGAAAGTTCGAAATGTAGACGTCAGATTATTGTTATTTTTCCATGCAAATTTCAGCGTCGTAGGGCTAATACTTTTGGAGTTACAGCCGTTTAAAGATTTCAGAATGTATAAAATGCTATAAACTTGTGAAAACATTCGTCGTAACTGGAAATTAAAGGACGATTAAAATGGCATTCATAATTTTTTCATTGAAGGCTATAAATTTTCTAAAATCATGAAAAAATTTAAAAAATAGGTTTGAAAGTTCGAATGTAGAATAGATTATTGTTATTTCTCCATGCAAATTTTAGCGTCGTAGGCTAATACTTTCGAGATACAGTCGTTTAAAGATTTCGAATGTATAAAAATAAATACTTCAGAAAATACTGTCGTACCTGGAAATTAAGGACGATTAGAATGGCATTCATAATTTTTTCATTCAAGGCTATAAATTTTCAAAATCAATGAAAAAATTAATAAAACAGGTTTGAAAGTCTGAACAGAACAGATTATTGTTATTTTTCCATGCAAATTTCAGCGTCGTAGGGCTAATATTATTATAGGAGGGCATGTTTGCTTAGATTTCAAATGTATAAAATGCTATAAAAATTAAAAAAAAATAGGTTTAGTTCAAAATGTAGACAGATTATTGTTATTTTTTCCATAAATTTCAGCGTCGTAGGGCTAATAATTTAGTTGTTGCTTAAAAATTTCTAGAATGCAAATATGCTATAAACTTGTGAATCATTCGTTTAACTAGAAATTCAAGACGATTAAAATGGGATTCATAATTTTTCCATCGAAGGCTATAAATTTTCTAAAATCATGAAAAAATTCAAAAAAATGGGTTTGAAAGTTCTAATGTAGAACAGATTATTGGTTTTTTCCATGCAATTTCAGCGTCGTAGGCTAATATTTTAGAGTTACAGCTGTTCAAAGATTTCAGAATGTATAAATTGGTTATAAACTTAGGAAAACATTCGTCGTAACTGGAAATTAAGGACGATTACATTGGCATTCATAATTTTTCCATCGAAGGCTATAAATTTTCTAAAATCATGAAAAAATTTAAAAAAATAGGTTTGAAAGTTCGAATGTAGATCAGATTATTGTTATTTTTCCATGCAAATTTCAGCGTCGTAGGGCTAATATTATAGGAGTTACAGCCGTTTAAAGATTTCAGAATGTATAAAATGCTATAAAAAATTAAAAAAAATAGGTTTGGAGAGTTCGAATGTAGACAGATTATTGTTATTTAGTGAGAAAATTTACATATCGTAGGGCTAATATTTTAGAGTTACAGCCGTTTAAAAATTTCAGAATGCATTATTTGCTATAAACTTGTGAAATCATTCGTTTTAACTAGAAATTAAAGGACGATTAAAATGGGATTCATAATTTTTCCATCGAAGGCTATAAATTTTCTAAAATCATGAAAAAATTTAAAAAATAGGTTTGAAAGTTCGAATGTAGAAATAGATTATTGAGCACTTCATGCAATTTTTAGCGTCGTATTAATACTTGTGAGTTACAGCTAGTTTAAAGATTTCGGAATGTATAAATGTTAGTAAACTTGTGAAAACATTCGTCGTAACTGAAATTACGGACGAATACAAATGGCATTCATAATTTTTCCATCGAAGGCTATAAATTTTCTAAAATCATAAAATGTTATTTGAAAGTTCGAATGTAGAACAGATTATTTTAATTTTTCCATGCAAATTTCAGCGTCGTAGGCTAATATTTTGTGGATTTACAGCCGTTTGTACCTTCTAGAGTGCATTATATGTTAGAACTTAGAAATCATTTGTTTTAATCTAGAAATTCAAGGACGATTAAATGGATTCATAATTTTTTCCATCGAAGGCTATAAATTTCTAAAATAATGAAAAAAATTTAAAATAGGTTTGTGTCTGATTGAAACAGATTACATTTTTCCATGCAAATTTCAGCATTGTAGGCTAATATTTTAGAGTTACAGCCGTTTAAAGATTTCAGAATGTATAAAATGCTATAAACTTGTGAAAACATTCGTCGTAACTGGAAATTCAAGGACGATTAAAATGGCATTCATAATTTTTTCATTGAAGGCTAAAAAATTTTCTAAAATCATGAAAACTTTCTAAAAAAATAGGTTTGAAAATCTGAATGCATCAGATTATTGTTATTTTTCCATGCAAATTTCAGCGTCGTAGGGCTAATATTTAAGAAGTTACAAAGGTTTAAAAATTTCAGAACGGCATTACAGGCGTTATAAAACTTGTGAAATCATTCGTTTTAACTAGAAATTCAAGGACGAATAAAATGGGATTCATAATTTTTCCATCGAAGGCTATAAATTTTCTAAAATCATGAAAAAATTAAAAAAAATAGGTTTGAAAATTCGAATGTAGAACACATTATTGTTATTTTTCCATGCAAATTTCAGCGTCGTAGGGCTAATATTTTAGGTGTTACAGCCGTTTAAAAATTTCAGAATGCATTATATGCTATAAACTTGTGAAATCATTCGTTTTAACTAGAAATTCAAGGACGATTAAAATGGGATTCATAATTTTTCCATCGAAGGCTATAAATTTTTTAAAATCATGAAAAAATTTTTAAAAATACGTTTAAAATTGAATGTAGAAATTACTTATTGTTGTTTTTCCATGCAAATTTCAGCTGCTTTTAGGTCTAATATTTTAGGAGTTACAGCCGTTTAAGATTTGAATATAATGCTATAACTTAGGAAAACATTCGTCGGTATCTGGAAATTGTGCTGGACGATTAAAATGGCATTCATAATTTTTTCATTGAAGGCTATAAATTTTCTAAAATCATTAAAAAATTTAAAAAATAGGTTTGAAAGTTCGAATGTAGAACAGATTATTGTTATTTTTCCATGCAAATTTCAGCGTCGTAGGGCTAATATTATAGGAGTTACAGCCGATTAATGATTTAGAATGTGGCAAATGTTATAAAAATTTAAAAATAGGTTTGAAAATTTGAATAGAGCAGATTATTGTTATTTTTCCACAAATTTCAGCGCTGTAGGGCTAATATTTTAGAGTTATGCCGCTTAAAATTCCCAGAATGCATTATATCCTACAAACTTGGGGAATCATTCGTTTTAACTTAGAAATTCTAGGACGATTAAAATGGATATAATTTTTCCATCGAAGGCTATAAATTTTCAATCATGAAAAATTTAAAAATAGTTTGAAAGTCTGAATAGAAGAGATTATATATTTTTCCATGCAAGTTTCAGCGTCGTAGGGCTAATACTTTAGGAGATACAGCCGTTGAAAGATTTGAATGTATAAAATGCTATAAACTTAGAAAATTATCAAAATTGGAAATTCATATGGATATAATGTATATTCATATATTTTCCTTCGAAGGCTTAGAATTCTTTTCGTAAAATATATGAAAAAATTTAAAAAATAGGTTTGAAAACTTCGAATGTAGAACAGATTATTGTTATTTTCCATGCAAATTTAAGGTCGTAGGGCTAATATTATAAGAGCTATATTGTTTAAAGATTTCAGAATGTATAAATGCTATAAAATATTTTAAAAGTTAGGTTTGAAATTTCAAATGTAGAGCAGATTATTGTTATTTTTCCGAGCAAATTTCAGCGTCGTAGGGCTATTTTAGGAGTTGGCGCAGCTATTTAAAATTTCAGAATTTACTTATATGCTATAAACTCGTGAAATCATTCGTTGTAAACTAGAAATTCAAGGACGATTAAAATGATTCATAATTTTTCCATTGAAGGCTATAAATTTTCTAAAATCATGAAGAAATTTAAAAAATACGTTTGAAAGTTCGAATGTAGAACAGATTATTGTTATTTTTCCATGCAAATTTCAGCGTCGTAGGGCTAATTTTATAGGAGGTACAGCTGTTTAAAGATTTCAAATGTATAAATGCTATAAAAATTTAAAAATAGGTTTTAAAGTCTGAATGTAGAGCAGATAATTGTTATTTTCCATGCAAATTTCAAAGGTCGTAGGCTAATAATGAAGTTACAGCCGTTTAAAAATTTCAGAATGCATTATATGCTATAAACTTGTGAAATCATTCGTTTTAACTAGAAATTCAAGGACGACTAAAATGGGATTCATAATTTTTCCATCAAAGGCTATAAATTTTCTAAAATCATGAAAAAATTTAAAAAAATAGGTTTGAAAGTTCGAATGTAGAACAGATTATTGTTATTTTTCCATGCAAATTTCAGCGTCGTAGGGCTAATATTTTTGGAGTTACAGCCGTTTAAAGATTTCAGAATGTAAAAAATGCTATAAACTTGTGAAAACATTCGTCGTAACTGGAAATTAAAGGACGATTAAAATGGCATTAATAATTTTTTCATTGAAGGCTATAAATTTTCTAAAATCATGAAAAAATTTAAAAAATAGGTTTGAAAGTTCGAATGTAGAAGAGATTATGGTAATTTTTCCATGCAAGTTTCAGCGTCGTAGGGCTAATACTTTAGGAGATACAGCCGTTTAAAGATTTCGAATGTATAAATGCTATAAACTTGTGGAAAACATTCGTCAATCGTTAAAATTCAAGGGCGATTACAATGGCATTCATATATTTTCTGAAGGCTGGCAAATTTTCTAAAATCAGAAAAATTTAAAAAATAGGTTTGAAAGTTCGAATGTAGAAACAGATTATTGTTATTTTTCCATGCAAATTTCAGCGTCGTAGGGCTAATATTATAGGAGTTACAGCCGTTTAAAGATTTCAGAATGTATAAAATGCTATAAAAAATTTAAAAAAAATAGGTTTGAAATTTCAAATGTAGAGCAGATTATTGTTATTTTCCGAGTAAATTTGAAGTCGTAGGGCTAATATTTTAGAGCAGCCATTTAAAATTTGTAAATGCATTATATGCTATAAACTCTCGTGAAATCATTCGTTTTAACTAGAAATTCAAGGATCGATTAAATTGGGGATTCATAATTTTCCATTGAAGGCTATAAATTTTCTAAAATCTAAAGAAATTTAAATAAATGACATGAAAGTTCGAATGTATAACAGATTATTGCTATTTTTCCATGCAAATTTCAGCGTCGTAGGGCTAATATTTTAGGAGTTACAGCTGCTTAAAAGATTACTGAATGTATATAAAATGCAATAAACTTGTGAGCATCTGTCAACTGGAAATTCATGACACTACAATGGTATTCATAATTTTCCATCGAAGGCTATAAATTTTCAAAATCACATGAAAAATTAAAAATAGGTTTGAAAATTCGAATGTAGAACAGATTATTGTTATTTTTCCATGCAAATTTCAGCGTCGTAGGGCTAATACTTTCGGAGATACAGCCGTTTAAATATTTCAGAATGTATAAAATGCTATAAACTTGTGAAAACATTCGTCGTAACTTGAAACAATTTATAAAATCATAAAAAAATTCTTAAAAGTGTCGGTGTTCAAATGTAGAACAGATTATTGTTATTTTTCCATGCTAATTTCAGCGTCGTAGGCCAATATTATAGGAGTTACAGCCGTTTAAAGATTTCAGAATGTATAAAATGCTATAAAAACTTTAAAAAATAGTTTAAAACTTCTGAATGTAGAGCAGATTATTGTTATTTTTCCATGGTAAAATTTCAGCGTCGTAGGGCTAATATTTTAGAGCGCAGCTTCGTTTAAAAATTTCAGAATGCAATATATGCCATAATCTTGTGAAATCATTCGTTTTAACTAGAAATTCGCGACGATTAAAATGGGATTCATAATTTTTCCATCGAAGGCTATAAATTTTCTAAAATCATGAAAAAATTTAAAAAATAGGTTTGAAAGTTCGAATGTAGAACAGATTATTGTTTTTTTCCATGCAATTTTTAGCGTCGTAGGGCTAATATTTCTGTAGAGTTACAGCTGCTTAAAGATTTCCTGGAATGTATAAAAATGCTATGTAACTTGTGGAAACATTCGTCGTAACTGGAAATTAAGGACGATTACAATGGCATTCATAATTTTTTCATCGAAGGCTATAAATTTTCTAAAATCATGAAAAAATTTAAAAAAATACGTTTGAAAGTTCGAATGAAGAATACATTATTTTTTTTTCCATGCAAATTTCAGCGTCGTAGGGCTAATATTTTAGGAGTTACAGCCGTTTAAAGATTTCCGAATGAATAATATGCAATAAACTTGTGGAAAACTTTTGTCGTAACTGAAATTCAAGGACTATTACAATGATTAATAATTTTCCTTATCGAAGGCTATAAATTTTCTAAAATCAGAAAAATTAAAAATAGGTTTGAAATTCGAATGTAGAACAGAATATTGTTATTTTTCCATGCAAATTTTAGCGTCGTAGGGCTTATACTTTCGAAGATACAGCCGTTTAAAGATTTCGGAATGTATAAAATGCTATAAACTTGTGAAAACATTCGTCGTAACTGAAAATTAAGGACGATTCCAATAGCATTCATAATTTTTCCATCGAAGGCTATAAATTTTCTAAAATCATGAAAAAATTTAAAAAAATAGGTTTGAAAGTTGGAATGTAGAACAGATTATTGTTATTTTTCCATGCAAATTTCAGCGTCGTAGGGCTAAAATTATAGGAGTTACAGCCGTTTAAAGATTTCAGAATGTATAAAATGCTATAAAAAATTTAAAAAAATAGGTTTGAAAGTTCGAATGTAGAGCAGATTATTGTTATTTTTCCATGCAAATTTCAGCGTCGTAGGGCTAATATTTTAGAGTTACAGCCGTTTAAAAATTTCAGAATGCATTATATTATAAACTTTAAAATCATTCGTTTTACTAGAAATTCAAGGACGCATTAAAAATAAGACTCATATTTTTCCATCGAAGGCTATAAATTTTCTGTAAAATCATGAAAAATTTAAAAATCTTGAAAGTTCCAATGCAGTGTCAGATTATTGCTATTTTTTCATGGAAATTTCAGCGTCGTAGGGGTATTATTTTAGAGTTACAGCCGTTTAAAGATTTCAGAATGTATAAAATTAATAAATCTGTGAAAAATTCGTCAGAATTGAAATTCAAGGACATCATAAATGGCATTCATAATTTTTCCAATGAAGGCTATAAATTTTCTAAATCATGAAAAAACTTAAAAATAAGTTTGAAAGTTCAAATGTAGAATAGACTATTGTTATTTTATCATGCAATTTGAGCGTCGAGTAGGTCTAATACTTTTTAAATATAAATGTTTAAAGATTTCGAATGTATAAAATGCTAGTAAACTTAGAAAAAACATTCGTCGTAACTGAAATTAAGGTATTACTCAGCAATGGTATCTATAATTTTTCCATCGAAAGCTATAAATTTTCTAAAATCATGAAAAAATTTAAAAAATAGGTTTAAAAGTTCGAATGTAGAGCAGATTATTGTTATTTTTCCATGCAAATTTCAGCGTCGTAGGGCTATTATTATAGGAGTTACAGCCGTTTAATGATTTCAGAATGTATAAAATGCTACAAAAAAATTAAAAAAAATAGGTTTGAAAGTTCGAATGTAGAGCAGATTATTGTTATTTTTCCATGCAGATTTCAGCGTCGTAGGGCTAATATTTTAGGAAAGATAGTTGTTAAAAATTTCAGAATGCAATATATGCTATAAACTTGTGAAATCATTGTTTGATTAGAAATTCAAGGACGATTAAAATAAGATTCAATTTTTTCCATCGAAGGCTATAAATTTTCTAAAATCATGAAAAATTTAAAAATACCTTTGAAAGTTCGAATGTAGAATACTATTGCTATTTTTCATGGAAATTCTCAGAGTCGTAAATAATATTTTAGGAGTTAGTAATGTTTAAAGATTTCAGAATGTATAAAATTCAATAAACTTAGAAAACATTCACGTAACTGGAAATTCATGACGATTACAATGGCATTCATAATTTTTCCATCCAAGGCTATAATTTTTCAAAATCATGAAAATCCTAAAAAGAGGGTTTTGAAAGTTCAAATGTAGAACAGACTATTGTTATTTTCTCCATGCAAATTTTAGCGTCGTATTAATACTTTTGGAGATATGCAGCTGTTTAAAGATTTTGAATGCATAAAATGCTATAAACTTGTGAAAATATTTGCTGTACTGGAAATTAAGGACGACTACAATGGCATTCATAATATTTTTTTCCATCATGTTGCAATTTTCTAAAATCATGAAAAAATTAAAAAATAGGTTTAAAAGTTCGAAAATGTAGAGCAGATTATTGTTATTTTTCCAGTAAACAAAGGTCGAAATAATATTATAGGAGTTACAGCCGTTTAAAGATTTTAGAATGTATAAAATGCTACAAAAAAAATAAAAAAAATAGGTTTGAAAGTTCGAATGTAGAGCAGATTATTGTTATTTTTCCATGCAAATTTCAGCGTCGTAGGGCTAATATTTTAGGAGTTATGTTGCTTAAAATTTCAGAATGTACTATAAGCTATAAATCAGGAAACTATTCGTTTCAACTAGAAATTCAAGGACGATTAAAATGGATCTTATAATTTTTCCATCGATATTATAAATTTTTAAAACTAAGGAAAATTTAAAAAAACAGTTTGAAAATCTGAACAGAACAGATTATCATGTTTTTCATGTAAATTTCTGGTATCAGGAGGCCATTATTTTAGGATACAGCCGTTTAAAGATTTCAGAATGTATAAAATGCTATAAACTTGTGGAAAACATTCGTCGTAACTGGAAATCAAGGACGATTATAATGGCTTCATAATTTTTTCATTGAAGGCTATAGACCATTTTGAAATCATGAAAAATTTAAAAATAGGTTTGAAAATCTGGAATGTAGAACAGATTATTATGTTATTTTCCATGCAAATCTTAGCGTCGTAGGGCTAATACTGGAGATACAGCCGTTTAAAGATTCTCGAATGTATAAACAAGTATATACTTGTGAAAACATTCGTCGTACCTGGAAATTGACGATTAAAATGGTATCTGCACTTTCTCATTCAAGGCTATAAATTTTCTAAAATCATGAAAAAATTTAAAAATTAGTTTGAAAAAGCTCGAATGTAGAACAGATTATTACATATTTTCCAGTAAGTTTAAAGCGTCGTAGGGCTAATATTATAGGAGTTACAGCCGTTTAAAGATTTCAGAATGTATAAAATGCTATAAAAAATTTTAAAAAAATAGGTTTGAAAGTTCGAATGTAGAGCAGATTATTGTTATTTTTCCGAGAAAATTTCAGCGTCGTAGGGCTAATATTTTAGGAGTTACAGCCGTTTAAAAAATTTCAGAATGCATATACATTAGGGTATAACCTGTGTGTTAAACTATTCACTGAATCTGAAACGAAGGACGATTAAAATGGGATTGATAATTTTTCCATTAAAGGCTATAAATTTTCTAAAATCATGAAAAAATTTTAAAAAAATACGTTTGAAAGTTCGAATGTAGAAGAGATTATGGTTATTTTTCCGAGCAAATTTCAGCGTCAGAAGCCATTGTAGGAGTTACAGCCATTTAAAAATTTCAGAATGCATTATATGCTATAAACTCGTGAAATCATTCGTTTTAACTACAAAATCAAGGACGATTAAAATGGGATTCATAATTTTTCCATTAAAGGCTATAAATTTTCTAAAATCATGAAGAAATTTAAAAAAATAGGTCTGAAAGTTCGAATGTAGAACAGATTATTGTTATCATATGCAACAGCGTCGTAGGGCTAATATTTTAGGAGTTACAGCCGTTTAAAAATTTCAGAATGCAATATATGCTATAAACTTGTGAAATCATTCGTTTTAACTAGAAATTCAAGGACGATTAAAATGGAATTCATAATTTTTCCATCGAAGGCTATAAATTTTCTAAAATCATGAAAAAATTAAAAATACGTTGTGTCTGAATGTAGAATAGATTATTGTTATTTTCCAGTAATACATATTGGTAGGCTAGAATTTTACGAGTTACAGCCGTCAAAGATTTCAGAATGTATAAAATGTACAAACTTGTGAAAACTTGTCGTAACTGAAAATTCACGATACCAATGGCATTCATAATTTTCCCATCGAAGGTTATAAATTTTCTAAAATCATGAAAAAATTAAAAAAAATTGGTTTGAAAGTTCGAATGTAGAATAGAATATTGTTATTATTCCATGCAACTTTTAGCGTCGTAGGGCTTATACTTCCGGAGATACAGCCGTTTAAAGGTTTCGGAATGTATAAAATGCTATAAACTTGTGAAAACATTCGTCGTAACTGGAAATTAAGGACGATTACAATTGCATTCATAATTTTTCCATCGAAGGCTATAAATTTTCTAAAATCATGAAAAAATTTAAAAAAATAGGTTTGAAGGTTCGAATGTAGAACAGATTATTGTTATTTTTCCATGCAAATTTCAGCGTCGTAGGCCATATTATAGGAGTTACAGTCGTCAAAGATTTCAGAAATGTATAAAATATAAAATTTAAAAAATAGGTTTGAAAGTTCGAATGTAGAAGAGATTACGTATTTTTCCATGCAAATTTCCAGCGTCGTAGGGCTAATATTTGAAGATACTGCTGTTTAAAAATTTCAGAATGCATTTTTATGCTATAAACTTGTATATCATTCGTTTACTAGAAATTCAAGGAAGTTGAATAAGATTCATAATTTTCCATCGAAGGCTATAAATTTCTAAAACATGAAAAAATTTAAAAATACCTTTGAAAGTTCGAATGTAGAACAGATTATTGTTATTTTTTCATGGAAATTAAAGGTCGTAGGGCTAATATTTATGAGTTAGAGCTGCTTTCAAAGATTTCAGATAGTATAAAATGCAATAAACTAGAAACATTCGTCGTAACTGAAATTCAAGATACTACAATGGTATCTATAATTTTTCCATCGAAGTGTTATAAATTTTCTAAAATCATGAAAAACTTAAAAAAATAGGTTTGAAAGTTCGAAATGTAGAACAGAGATTATTGTTATTTTACCATGCAAATTTTAGCGTCGTAGGGCTAATACTTTTGGAGATACAGCCGTTTAAAGATTTCGGAATGTATAAAATGCTATAAACTTGTGAAAACATTCGTCGTTACTGGAAATTAAGGACGACTACAATGGCATTCATAATTTTTCCATCGAAAGCTATAAATTTTCTTAAATCATGAAAAAATTTAAAAAAATAGGTTTAAATGAATGCAGAGTTGATTATTGGTTATCATACAATTTGGCACGAAGCTATATTATGTTAGCAGCCGTTTTTAAATGATTTGATCAGAATGTATAAAATGCTACAAAAATTAAAAAATAGGTTTGAAAGTTAGAATGAGAGCAGATTATTATTATTTTTCATATGCAAATTTCAGCAATAGGTTACATTATTTTGTGAAGTTAATAGCTGTTTAAAAATTTCAGGAATTTACATATATGCTATAAACTTGAGAAATTATCTGGTTTTAACTAGAAATTCAATAATAGTGCATTGATTCATATTTTATTTATGAAGGCTATGAATTTTCTAACACAGGAAATTAAAAAATACGTTTGGAAAGTCTGAATAGAATAGATTATTGTTATTTTTTCATGCAAATTTCAGCGTCGTAGGCTAATATTTTAGGAGTTACAGCCGTTTAATATTTCAGAATGTATAAAATGCAATAAACTTGTGAGTATTCGTCAAATTGGAAACGAAGGACGATTACAATGGCATCTTATAATTTTTCCTTCGAAGGCTATAAATTTTCAAAATCATAAAAAATTTAGGAAAATAGGTTTGAAAATCTGAATATGTCGAACAGATTATTGTTATTTTTCCATGCAACAGCGTCGTAGGCTAATACTTTAGGAGTATACAGCCGTTTTAAAGATTTCGGAAAGTATAAAATGCTAAAGAGGAAAACATTTGTCGTAACTGGAAATTCAAGGACGAATCAATAGCATTCATATCTTTCCATCGAAGGCTATAATTTTAAAATCATGAAAAAATTAAAAAAATAGGTTTGAAAGTCTGACTGTAGAAATAACATTGTTAATTTTCTATGCAAATATTAGCGTCGTAGGGCCAATACTTTCGGAGACAGCCGTTTAAAGATTTGAATGAAGAATGCAATAAACTTGTGAAAACATTCGTCGTAACTGGAAATCCAAAGTAATTTATACGGCATTTATAATTTTTCCATCGAAGGCTATAAATTTTCTAAAATCATGAAATGAAAAAATACGTTTGAAAGTTCGAATGTAGAACAGATTATTGTTATTTTTCCATGCAAATTTCAGCGTCGTAGGGCTAATATTTTAGGAGTTATAGCCGTTTAAAGATTTCAGAATGTATAAAATGCTATAAACTTGTGAAAACATTCGTCGTAACTGGAAATTCAAGGACGATTACAATGGCATTCACTTCATCGAAGAGTAAATTTTCTAAGATTGTGAAAAATTTAAAAAAATAGGTTTGAAATTTCGAATGTAGTAAATAGATTATAGTTATTTTTCCATGCAAATTTCATGTCGTAGGTTAATATTTTAGGAGTTATGTTTTGTTAATATTTCAGAATGTATAAAATGCTATAAACTTGTGAAAACATTCGTCGTAACTGGAAATTCAAGGACAATTACAATGGCATTCATAATTTTTCCATCGTAGGCTATAAATTTTCTAAAATCATGAAAAAATTTAAAAATAGGTTTAAAGTCTGGAATGTAGAACAGATTATTGTTATTTTCCGTGCAAATTTCAGCGTCGTAGGGCTACTATTTATGAGCAGCAGCTGTTTAAAGATTTCAGAATGTATAAATGCAATAAACTGTAGCATTCGTCGTAACTGGAAATTGCTGACAATTAAATGGCATTCATAATTTTTTCATTTCAGGCTATAAATTTTCTAAAACCATGAAAAAATTTAAATAAATACGTTTGAAAGTTCGAATGTAGAACAGATTATTGTTATTTTTCCATGCAAATTTCAGCGTCGTAGGGCTAATATTTTAGGAGTTACAGCCGTTTAAAGATTTCATAATGTATAAAATGCTAAAAAAATTTAAAAAAAATAGGTTTGAAAGTTCGAATGTAGAGCAGATTATTGTTATTTTTCCATGCAAATATCAGCGTCGTAGGGCTAATATTTTAGGAGTTACAGCCGTTTAAAAATTTCAGAATGCATTATATGCTATAAACTTGTGAAATCATTCGTTTTAACTAGAAATTCAATAACGATTAAAATGGGATTCATAATTTTTCCTTCGAAGGCTATAAATTTTCTAAAATCATGAAAAAATTAAAAAAAATACGTTTGAAAGTTCGAATGTAGAAGAGATTATGGTTATTTTTCCATGCAAGTTTCAGCGTCGTAGGGTTAATACTTTAGGAGATACAGCTGTTTAAAGATTTCTGCAATGTATAAAATGCTATAAATCCTAGAAAAACATTCGTCGTAACTGGAAATTCAAGGACGAATAAAATGGCATTAATAATTTTTTCATTAGGCTATAATTCTTTCTAAAATCATTAAAATTCTAAAAAATAGGTTTGAAAGTTCGAAATGTATTATTGTTATTTTTCCATGCAAATACTAAAGGTCGTAGGCTTTACTATTATAGGAGTTACAGCCGTTTAAAGATTTCAGAATGTATAAATGCTATAAAAATTTAAAAAAAGGTTTAAAGTCTGAACAGATTATTGTTATTTTTCCATGCAAATTTCAGTTGTTAAGCATACTTTAGAAGCTACAGCCATTTAAAGATTTCCTGGAATGTCGTATAAAATGCTATAAACTTGTGAAAATATCTGTCGTAACTGGAAATTAAGGAGATTACAGAATGGCATTCATAATTTTTCCATCGAAGGCTGTATTCTTCTAAAATTGTGGAAAAATTTGAAAAAATACGTTTGAAAGTCTGAATGTAGAACAGATTATTGTTATTTTTTCCATGCAAATTTCAGCGTCGTAGGGCTATATTATTTTAGAGTTATAGCCGTTTAAAGATTTCAGAATGTATAAAATGCTATAACCAGGAAACATTGGTCGTAACTGAAATTCAAGGACGATTACAATGGCATTCATAATTTTTCCATCGAAGGTTATAAATTTTCTAAAATTGTGAAAAAATTAAAAATAGTTTTATTTGTTCGAATGTAGAACAGATTATTGTTGTTTTTCCATGCAAATTTTAGCTACAGGCTAATATTTAGAGTTACAGCCGTTTAAATATTTCAGGAATGTATAAAATGCTATAAACTTAAATAACATCTGTGTAACTGGTACCAAAGGATAATTACAATGGCATTCATAATTTTTCCATCGAAGGCTATAATTTTCTAAATCATGAAAAATTAAAAATAGGTTTGAATGTTCGAATGTAAACAGATTATTGTTATTTTTCATCAAATTTGGTGTCGTAGGGCTAATATTTTAGGAGTTGCAGCTGTTATAAAGAGATTAGTAGAATGGTTAAAATGCTATAAACTTAGAAAAACATTCGTCGTAATCCGAAATTCAAGACGGGGTAAAATGGCATTCTATAATTTTTTCATTGAAGGCTATAAATCTTCTGTAAAATCAAGGAAAATTTAAAAATAGGTTTGAAAGTTCAGAATGTAGAAATAGATTATTGCTATTTCTCCATGCAAATTCCAGTCGTAGAGCTATTATTATAGGAGTTACAGCCGTTTAAAGATTTCAGAATGTATAAATGCTATAAAAATTTAAAAATAGGTTTGAAAGTCTGAAATGTAGAGCAGATAATTGTTATTTTTCCATGCAAATTTAAGCGTCGTAGGCTAATATTTTAGGAGTTACAGCTGTTTGTACCCTAGAATGCATATATGCTATAAAGTTGTGAAATCACTTCGTTTTAACTAGATATCACAAGGACGATTGTAAATGGGATTCATAATTTTCCATCGAAGGCTATAAATTTTCTAAAATCATAAAAATTAAAAATACGTTTGAAAGTTCGAATGTAGGAAGAGATTATGGTTATTTTTCCATGCAAATCATGCGGTCGTAGGCTAATATTATAGAGTTACAGCCGTTTAAAGATTTCAGAATGTATAAAATTCAATAAACTTGTGAAACATTCAATGTAACTGGAAATTCAAGGACAATTTACTACAGCATTCATAATTTTTCCATCGAAGGCAATAAATTTTCTGAAAATCATGAAAAATTTAAAAAAAGGTTTGAAACTTGAATGTGGTAGAACAAAGTTTATTGTTATTTTTCCATGCAAATTTCATGTCGTAGGGCTAATATTATAGGAGTTAAGCAGCTGTTTTAGCATTTCAGAATGTATAAAATGCTATAAAAATTTAAAAAAATAGGTTTGAAAGTTCGAATGTAGAGTGATTATAGTTATTTTTCCATGCAAATTTCAGCGTCGTAGGGCTAATATTTTAGAAGTTACAGCCGTTTAAAGATTTCAGAATGTATAAAATGCTATAAACTTGTGAAAACATTCGTCGTAACTGGAAATTTAAGGACGATTAAAATGGCATTCATAATTTTTTCATCGAAGGCTATAAATTTTCTAAAATAGTGAAAAAATTAAAAAATAGGTTTGAAAGTTCGATTGTAGAACGATTATTGTTATTTTTCCTGCGTAAATTTACAGCGTCGTAGGCTAAAATTTTGTAGTTACAGCCGTTTAAAGATTTCGAATGTATAAAATGCTATAAACTGTAAAACATTCGTCGTAACTGAAACAAGGACGATTAAAATGGCATTCATAATTTTTTCATTGAAGGCTATAATTTTCTAAAATCATGAAAAATTTAAAAAAATAGGTTTGAAAGTTCGATTGTAGAACAGATTATTGTTATTTTTCCATGCAAATTTCAGAGTCGTAGGGCTAATATTTTAGGAGTTACAGCCGTTTAAAGATTTCAGAATGTATAAAATGCTATAAACTTGTGAAACCATTCGTCGTAACTGGAAATTCAAGGACGATTAAAATTACATTCATAATTTTTCCTTCGAAGGCTATAAATTTTCTAAAATCATGAAAAAATTAAAAAAATAGGTTTGAAAGTTCGAATGTAGAACAGATTATTGCTATTTTACATGCAAATTTCAGCGTCAGAGGTTAGATGAGAAGTCACAGCCGTTTAAATATTTGTGAATGGAGTAAAATGCTATAAAAAATTAAAAAAATAGGTTTGAAAGTTCGAATGCAGAGCAGATTATAGTTATTTCTTCCAAGGCAGATTTCAGTGCCACGAAATAGTATTTTAGTTACAGCCGCTTAAAGATTTGCATCGTATAAAAATGCTATAAACTTGTGAAACATTCGTCGTAACTGGAAATTTTAAGGACGATTAAATTAAGATTCATAATTTTTTCACCGAAGGTTATAAATTTTCTAAAATATGAAAAAATTAAAAAATAGGTTTGAAATGTTCGACGGTGTTATATCATTATTTTTTCCAACATGCAAATTTCAGCGTCGTAGGCTAATATTTTAGGTTACAAATGTTTAAAGATTTGAATGTATAAAATGTTCTAAATTTGTAAAACATTCGTCGTAACTGGAAATTCAGCATTTGTTTAAAATAGCATTATTAATTTTTTCTTTGAAGGCTATAAATTTTTCTAAAATCATGAAAAAATTAAAAAAATAGGTTTTGTTCGAATGGTAGTTTCAGATTATTGTTATTTTTCCATGCAAATTTCAGCGTCGTAGGGCTAATATTTTAGATTTACAGCCGTTTAAAAATTTCAGAATGTATAAAATGCTATAAATTTGTGAAACATTCGTCGTAATCAGAAATTCAGCACGATTAAATGATTCATAATTTTTCCATCGAAGGCTATAAATTTTCTAAAATCATGAAAAAATTTAAAAATTACGTTTGGAAAGTTTGAATGGTGAAGAGATTATTGTTATTTTTCCATACATGCTTTAGCGTCGTAGGGCTAATACTTTAGGAGATACAGCTGTTAAAAGATTTTGAAATGTATAAATGCTATTAACTTGTAAAACATTCGTCGTAACTGGAAATCGCGGACGATTACAGCATTCATATTCTTCCTTTGAAAGCTATAAATTTACAAAATCATGAAAAAATTTTATAAAATAGGTTTAAGTTCGAAATGTAGAACAGGTTATTGTTATTTCTCCATGCAAATTTCAGCGTCGAAGGAGATTTCTAGTTGGCAGCTGTTTAAAGATTTCAACGTATAAAAGTGTTATAAATCCTGTGGAAAAATAATTGTCGTAACTGAAATTCACATGGATTAAATGGCAATATAATATTTTTATTAAAGGCTATAAATTTTCTAAAATCAAGAAAAATTTAAAAATTGGTTTGAAAGTTCGAATGTAGAACAGATTATTAAGATATTTGATGCAAATTTCTGTATGTCGTAGGGCTAAAATTATAGAGTTACAGCCGTTTAAAGATTTCAGAATGTATAAATGCTATAAAAATTTTAAAAAAATAGGTTTGAAAGTTCAGCCGTAGAGTAGATTATTGTTATTTTCCATGCAAATTTCAGCGTCGGTGGGCTATTATTTTAGGAGTTACAGCTGTTTGCACTTAGAATGCATTATATGCTATAAACTAATGAAATCAATATGAATCTAGAATGTTCAAGGACGATTAAAATGGGATTCAATTTTTCATCGAAGGCTATAAATTTTCTAAAATCATGAAAAAATTTAAAAAATACTTGAGTTCGAATGTAGAAGAGATTATTATTATTTTTCCATGCACGTTTCAGCTTCGTAGGGCTAATACTATAGGAGATACAGCCGTTTAAAGATTTCGGAATGTATAAAGTTATTAACTTGTGAAAATATCTGTCGTAACTGGAAATTAAGGACGATTACAATGGCATTCATAATTTTTCATCGAAGGCTATAAATTTTCTAAAAATCATGGAAAAATTTAAAACATAGGTTTGAAAGTTCGAATAGAGAACAGATTATTGTGTTTTAATGCAAATTTCAGTCGTAGGCTAATATTTTAGGAGTTACAGCCGTTTAAATATTTCAGAATGTATAAAATGCTATAAACTTGTGAAAACATTCGTCGTAACTGGAAATTCAAGGACAATTACAATGGCATTCATAATTTTTCCTTCGAAAGCTATAAATTTTCTAAAATCATGAAAAAATTTAAAAAAATACTTTTGAAAGTTCGAATGTAGAACAGATTATTGTTATTTTTCCATGCAAATTTCAGCGTCGTAGGGCTAATATTTTAGGAGTTACAGCCGTTTAAAAAATTCAGAATGCGTTATATGCTATAAACTTGTAAAATCATTCGTTTTAACTAGAAATTCAAGGACGATTAAAATGGGAATTATAATTTTCATCGAAGAGAATTTTCAACCAGAAAAATTAAAAAATATGCTTGAAAGTTCGAAATGGTAGAAGAGATATATATTTTTCCATGCACGTTCCAGCGTCGTAAGTACACATTTCAGGAGATACAGCTGCTAAAGATTTCAATGTATAAAATGCTATAAACTTGCAAAAACATTCGTCGTAACTGAAATTCACATTACCATGGCATTCGTAATTTTTCCATCAGTTATAAATTTTCTAAAACGTGAAAAAGTTTAAAAATAGGTTTAAAAGTTCGAATGTAGAACAGATTATAGTTATTTTCCATGCAAATTTCAGCGTCAAGGTTAATATAGGAGTTACAGCCGTTTAAAGATTTAATGATAGAATGCTATAAAAATTTAAAAAATAGGCTTGAAATTATCGTAGAGCATTATTGTGTTTTTCCATGCAATTTCAGCGTCGTAGGGCTAATACTCGGAGATACGCCGTTTAAAGATTTCATCGTATAAAATGCTATAAACTCAGAAATATTTCGTTGTCGTGACCTGGCAATAAGGACGATTACAATGGCAGAATTCATAATTTTCCAATTGAAGGCTATAAATTTCTTAAAACTTAGAACAAATTTAAAAATAGGTTTGAAAGTCTGAATGTAGAACAGATATTGCATTTTTTCCAGCGCAAATTTCAGCGTTGTAGGCTAATATTTTAGAGTTACGTTTAAAGATTTCTAGAACAAGTAAAATGCTATAAACTTAGAAAACATTCGTCGCAACTGAAATTCAAGGACGATTAAAATGGCATCTATACTTTTTCATTATGAAGGTCACAACTCCGCGAAAACTTAAAAAATGGTTTGAAAGTTCGAATGTAGAACAGATATATTATTTTTTCCATGCAAATTTCAGCGTCAAAGGTTCACATTATAGGAGTTACAGCCGTTTAGAAGATTTCAGAATGTATAAATGCTATAAAAAATTTAAAAAAGGTATTTGAAAGTTCGAATGTATAGATTATTGTGTTTTTCCATAAATTAGTGTTTGTAGGCTAATATTTACAAGAGTTACAGCCATTTAAAGATTTCAGAATGTATAAAATGCTATAAACTTGTGAAAATATTCGTCGTAACTGGAATTTCAAGGACGACTAAAATGGCATTCATAATTTTTCCATTAAAGGCTATAAATTTTCTAAAATCATGAAAAAATTTAAAAAAATACGTTTGAAAGTTGGAGTGGAGTAGAGGACAGGTTATTTTTCCATGGAAGTTCTAGCGTCGTAGGGCTAATTCTTAGGAGAACAGCCATTTAAAGATTTCGAACGTATAAAATGCTATAAACCTGTGAGAATATTCTTTCATAACTGGAAATACATGACGATTACAATTGCATTCATAATTTTTCCATCGAAGGCTATACATTTTCTAAAATCATGAAAAATTTAAAAAAATATGTTTGAAAGTTCGAATGTAGAACAGATTATTGTTATTTTTCCATGCAAATTTCAGCTTCGTAGGGCTAATATTATAGGAGTTACAGCCGTTTAAAGATTTAAGAATGTATAAAATGCTATAAAAAATTTAAAAAAAATAGGTTTGAAAGTTCGAATGTAGAGCAGATTATTGTGTTTTTTCCATGCAAAATTTTATGTCGTAGGGCCAATACTTTCGGAGATACAGCTGTTTAAAGATTTCTGAATGCATAAAATGCAAACCTGTGAAACACTCACTGTAACTGGCAAATAAGGACGATTACAATGGCATTCATAATTTTTCCATCGAAGGCTATAAATTTTCTAAAATCACAGAACAAATTTAAAAAATATAATTGTTTAAATGGAAAGTTTAATTTGGTATTTTTCCATGCAAATTTCCAGCGTTGTAGGGCTAATATTTTAGAGTTACGGCTGTTTAAAGATTTAGAATGTAAGTAAAATGCTATAAACTTGTGAAAAATTGTCAATTGAAATTCAAGATCGATTAAAAGGCATTCATACTTTTTTTTCATAGGCCATAAATTTTCTAAAAATCATGAAAAAATTAAAAATAGGTTTGAAAGTTCGAATGTAGAATAGATATTTGTTATTTTCCATGCAAATTTCAGCGTCAGGCTATATTATAGGAGCAGCTGTTTAAAGATTTTGTAATGGCAAATGTGTTATAAAAATTTAAAAAAATAGGTTTGAAAGTTCGAATGTAGAGCAGATTATTGTGTTTTTGCATGCAAATTTCAGCGTCGTAGGGCTAATATTTGAGTTTACAGCTACGTAGATTTCAGAATGTATAAATGCTATAAATCAGAAAATATTCGTCGTAACTGGAATTTCAAGGACGACTAAAAATGGTATCTATAATTTTTCCATTAGGCTATAAATTTTCTAAAATCATATAATTTAAAAATACGTTTGGAAAGCTGGAGGAGTAGATTATGGTTATTTTTCCAAGTAGTTTCAGCGTCGTAGGCTAATTTTAGGAGAAACAGCGTTTAAAGATTTCGGAATGTATAAAATGCTATAAACCTGTGAGAATATCTTCGTAACTGGAAAATAAGACGATTACAATTGCATTCATATAATTTTTCCATCGAAGGCTATATATATTTTCTAAAATCATGAAAAATTCAAAAATATGTTTGAAAGTTCGAATGTGAACAGATTATTGTTATTTTTCCATGCAAATTTCAGCGTCGTAGGGCTAATATTATAGGAGTTATGTCGTTTAAGATTTGTGAATGTGTAAAATGCTATAAAAATTTAAAAAATATTAGCTTGAAAGTTCGAATTATAGATTATAGTTATTTTTCCCATGCAAATTTCAGCGTCGTAGGGCTAATATATAAAAGTTACAGCCGCTTGAAAGATTTGTGTAACGTATAAAATGCTATAATTTAGGAAACATTCGTCGTAAATCAAAATTCAAGGACGATAAAAATGGCATTCATAATTTTTCCAATGAAGGCTATAAATTTTCTAACATCATGAAAAATTAAAACATATTGAAAGTTCGAAATGCAGGAAGAGATTATATATTTTTCCATGGTTTCATGTCGTAGAAGGCTAATTTCTTTAGAGATACAGCTGTTTCAAGATTTCTGAATGTATAAAATGCTAGTAACTTGTGAAAACATTCGTCGTAACTGGAAATTCAAGGACGATTACAATGGCATTCGTAATTTTTCCATCAAAGGCTATAAATTTTCTAAAATCATGAAAAAATTTAAAAAAATAGGTTTGAAAGTTCGAATGTAGAACAGATTATTGTTTTTTCCATGCAAATTTTAGCGTCGGTATTAATACTTTCGGAGATACAGCCGTTTAAAGATTTCTTGAATGTATAAAAATGCTATAAACTTGTGAAAGATCTGTCGTAACTGGCAATAAGACGATTACAATGGCATCATAATATTTTTCCATCGAAGGCTATAAATTTTCTAAAATCATGAAAAAATTAAAAAAAATACGTTTGAAAGTTCGAATGTAGAAGAGATTATTGTTATTTTTCCATGCAAATTTCAGCGTCGTAGGGCTAATATTATAGGAGATACAGCCGTTTAAAGATTTCGGAATGTATAAAATGCTATTAACTTGTGAAAACATTCGTCGTAACTGGAAATTAAGGACGATTACAATGGCATTCATAATTTTTCCATCGAAGGCTATAAATTTTCTAAAATCATGAAAAAATTTAAACATAGGTTTGAAAGTTCGAATGTAGAACAGATTATTGTGTTTTACTAAATTTGAAGCGTCGTAGGGCTAATATTTTAGGAGTTACAGCTGTTTAAATATTTTGAATGTATAAATGCTATAAATCAGGAAAAATATCTGTCGTAACTGGAAATTCAAGGACAATTACAATAGCATTCATAATTTTTCCTTCGAAGGCTATAAATTTTCTAAAATCATGAACAAATTTAAAAAATAGGTTTGAAAGTTCGAATGTAGAACAAATAATTGGTATTTTTCCATGCAAATTTCAGCGTCGTAGGGCTAATATTTTAGGAGTTACAGCCGTTTAAATATTTCAGAATGTATAAAATGCTATAAACTTGTGAAAACATTCGTCGTAACTGGAAATTCAAGGACGATTAAAATGGCATTCATAATTTTTCCATTGAAGGCTATAAATTTTCTAAAATCATGAAAAAATTAAAAAATAGCCTGAAAGTTCGAATGGAACAGATATTTGTTATTTTCCAGCGCAATTTCAGCGTCGTAAGGCTAATATTACAGGAGTTACAGCCAAGCTAAAGGATTTGAATGTATAAATGCTATAAAAATTTAAAAAATAGGTTTGAAAGTTCGAATGTAGAGTGATTATTGTGTTTTTTCCATGCAAATTTTGAAGGTCGTAGGGCTAATATTTTGTTATACAGCCGTTTGGTAAAGATTTCAGAATGTATAAAATGCTATAAATTGTGAAAATATCTAATGTAACTGGAAACTCAAGGACGATTAAAATGGCATTCATAATTTTTCCATTAAAGGCTATAAAATTTCTAAAATCATGAAAAAATTTAAAAAAATACGTTTGAAAGTTCGAATGGAGAAGAGATTATGGTTATTTTTCCATGGAAGTTTCAGCGTCGTAGGCCAATTTTTTTAGAGAAATAGCCGTTTAAAGGATTTCGAATGTATAAATGCTATAAACTTGTGAAAACATCTGTCGTAACTGGAAAATAAGACGATTGCTAATGGCATTCATAATTTTTCCATCGAAGGCTATACATTTTCTAAAATCATGAAAAAATTTAAAAAAATACGTTTGAAAGTTCGATTGTAGAACAGATTATTGTTATTTTTCCATGCAAATTTCAGCGTCGTAGGGCTAATATTATAGGAGTTACAGCCGTTTAAAGATTTCTAGAATATAAATGCTATAAATCAGGAAAATATCTGTCGTGTTCGAAATTCAAGGACGATTAAAATGGCATTCATAATTTTTCCATCATATACATAAATTGAATATCATGAAAAAATTAAAAAAATACGTTTGAAATTGAAATGGTGAAGAGATTATGCTATTTTTCCATGGAAGTTTCAGCGTCGGTGGCTTACCTTAGAGATACGTTTACAAAGATTTCAGAATGGCGAAAATGCTATAAACTTAGAAAACATTCGTCGGGATCTGGAAATTCAAGGACGATTAAAATGGTATTCATAATTTTTCTTGAAGGCTATAAATTTTCTAAAATTATGAAAAAATTTTAAAAAAATAGGTTTGAAATGAATGAGAACATTATTGCTATTTTTCCATGCAAAATTTCAGTCAGGGAAAGGCTATATATATTATAGGAGTTACAGCTGCTTAAAGATTTAAGAATGTATAAATGCAAAAATTTAAAAATAGGTTTGAAAGTTCGAATGTAGAGCAGATTATTGTTATATTTCCTAGTGGGGTTTCAGCGTCAGAAAGGCTTATTTTAGCAGTTAGAGCCGTTTAAAAATTTCCAGAATGTATAAAATGCTATAAACTTGCAGCATTCAATGTAACTGGCAAATAAGGACGATTACAATGGCATTCATAATTTTTCCATCGAAGGCTATAAATTTTCTAAAATCATGAAAAATTTAAAAAATAGGTTTGAAAGTTCGAATGTAGAATAGATTATTGTTATTTTCATGTAAATTTTAGCGTCGTAGGGCTAATACTTTTGAGATACAATGTTTAAAGATTTCGGAATGTATAAAATGCTATATACTTCAGAAAAACATTTGTCGTACCTGGAAATTAAGGTTGACGATTAATTAGAAATAACAATAATCTGTTCTACATTCGAACTTTCAAACCTATTTTTTTAATTTTTCATGATTTTAGAAAATTTATAGCCTTCGATGGAAAAATTATGAATGCCATTGTAATCGTCCTTAATTTCCAGTTACGACGAATGTTTTCACAAGTTTATTGCATTTTATACATTCTGAAATCTTTAATCGGCTGTAACTCCTATAATATTAGCCCTACGACGCTGAAATTTGCATGGAAAAATAACAATAATCTGTTCTACATTCGAACTTTCAAACCTATTTTTTAAATTTTTTAATGATTTTAGAAAAATTATAGCCTTCAATGAAAAAATTATGAATGCCATTTTAATCGTCCTTGAATTTCCAGTTACGACGAATGTTTTCACAAGTTTATAGCATTTATACATTCGAAATCTGTAAACTGGCTGTAACTCCTAAAATATTAGACTTACGCTGAAATTTGCATGGAAAAATAAACAATAATCTGTTCTACATTCGAATTTTTAAACGTATTTTAAAATTTTTTTCATGATTTTAAAAATTTATAGCTTCTTCGATGGAAAATGAATCCCATTTTAATCAGTCCTTGAATTTCAGTTAAACGAATGATTTACAAGTTTATAGCATATAATGTATTCTGAAATTTTTAAACGGCTGTAACACCTAAAATATTAGCCTCTACGACGCTGAAATTTTGCATGGAAAATAACAATAATTCAGTTTTAACATTTAGAACTTTCAAACATTTTAAATTTTTTCATGATTTTAGAAAATTTATATTTTGATGGAAAAATTATGAATCCCATTTTAATCGGTATTGAATTTCAGTTAAAACGAATGATTTCACAAGTTTATAGCATATAAGTTTATCTAAAATTTAAACACTGTAACTCCTAAAATATTACTCTAATGATTGAAATTGTTTTGAGAAATAACAATAATCTGTCACATTCGAACTTTCAAACCTATTTTTTAATTTTTATAAGATGATAGATTTGAAATCTTTTAAACGACTGTAACTCCATATTATTAGCCCATGAATCTGAAATTTGCAAGGGAAAATAACAATGCACCTGTTCTAATCTGAATCCAAACCTATTTTTATAATTGTTTCATGATTTTAAACTTTATAGCCTTCATGAAAAATTGTGAATGCCATTTTAATCGTCCCTGAATTTCCAGTTACGACGAATGTTTTCTACAAGTTTATATAGCATTTTATACATTCCTTGAAATCTTTAAACGGCTGTAACTCCTAAAATATTAGCCCTCTACTGACGCTGAAATTCTGTAAGGAAAATAATAATCTGTTCTACATTCGAACTTTCAAACCTATTTTTTTCATGATTTTAGAAAATTTATAGTCTTCAATGAAAAAATTATGAATACCATTTAATCGTCCTTGAATTTCCAGTTACGACGAATGTTTTCACAAGTTTATAGCATTTTATATATCTCTAAAAATATTTAAACGGCTGTAACTCCTAAAATATTAGCCTATAGCATGACGCTGAAATTCTGCGTGAAAAAATAACAACTGTCATACATCGAACTTTCAAACCTCTTTTTTTATTCTAAGATTTTAGAAAATTTATAGCCTACGGAAAAAATTTCAGGAATCCCATTTTAACGGTATTGGAATTTCTAGTTAAAATGAATGATTTCACAAGTTTATAGCATATACGCATTCTGAAATTTTTTTAAACACTGTAACTCCTAAAATATTAGCCCTACGACGCTGAAATTTGCTCGAGAAGAATACAATCTGCTCTACATTCGAACTTTCAAACCTATTTTTTTTAATTTCTTATAGCATTTTATACATTCTGAAATCTTTAAACGGCTGTAACTCCTAAAATATTAGCCCTACGACGCTGAGATTTGCATGGAAAAATAACAATAATCTGTTCTACATTCGAACTTTCAAACCTATTTTTATAAATTGTTTCATGATTTTTTAAAATTTATAGCCTTCAATGAAAAAATTGTGAATGCTTATTTTAATTGTCCTGAATTTAGTTACGACGAATGTTTTCTACAAGTTTATAGCATTTTATACATTCTGGAAATCTTAAACGGCTGTAACTCAAAATATTATTAGCCCTACTGATTATGAAATTTGTAAGGAAAAGAATAATCTGTTCTATATCTGAACTTTCAAACTATTTTTTTTTCATACTAGGGAAAATTTATAGCCTTCTAATGAAAATTATGAATATCATCTTAATCGTCCTTGAATTTGTACATGACGAATGTTTCTACAAGTTTATAGCATTTATACATTCTAAAATATTTAAACGGCTGTAACTCCTAAAATATTACCTCTACGACGCTGGAAATTTGGCCGGAAAAATAACAACAATCTGCTCCTAATATCCGAATCTTTCAAACCTCTTTTTTTAATTTTTCTGCGATTTTAGAACCTATAGCCTCTCCGCGGAGGAGAGGAGGTGATACCTGAAGCCACCACGAATGTTTTCAAGTTTATGTGCATTTTGCTGCATCCCAGTCCCAACGGCTGTATCTGGAAAGTATTAGGCCCTACGACGCCAAAAATTTGTATGAAAAAATAACAACAATCTGTCTCTACATCTGAACTTTCAAACCTATTTTTAATTTTTCTTGATTTTAGAAAATTTATAGCCTGCGAAGGGAAAAATTATAAATCCCATTTTAATCGTCCTTGAATATCTAGTCAAAACGAATGATTTCACAAGTTTATAGCATATAATGCATTCTGAAATTTTTAAACGGGCTGTAATTCTAAAATACAGAGCCCTACGACTCTGAAATTTGTATGAAAATAACAATAATCTGCTCTACATTCGAACTTTCAAACCTATTTAATTTTTTATAGCATTTTATACATTCTGGAAATCTTAAACGGCTGTACCTCATAATATTAAATTACGGACGCTGAAATTTGCATGGAAAATAACAATAATCTGTTCTACTTTCGAAATTTCAAACTTATTTTTTAAAATTTTTCATGATTCAGAAAATTTATAGCCTCTAATGAAAAATTATGAATGCCATTTAACTGTCCTTGAATTTCCAGTTACGACGAATATTTCTACAAGTTTATAGCATTTTATACATTCTGAAATCTTTAAACGGCTGTAAATCAAAATATTAGCCCTACGACGCTGAAATTTGCATAAAAATAACAATAATCTATTCTGTTATCTGAACTTTCAAACTTATTTTTTTAAATTTTTTTCATGATTTTAGAAAATTTATAGCCTTCGATGGAAAAATTATGAATGCTATTTAATTGTCCTTGAATTTATATAGTTACGACGAATGTTTTCTACAAGTTTATAGCATTTATACATTCTGAAATCTTTAAACGGCTGTAACTCCTAAAATATTAGCCCTACGACGCTGAAATTTGCATGAAAAAATAACAATCTGTCTTAATATCTGAACTTTCAAACCTATTTTTTAATTTTTTCATGATTTTTAGAGCATTTATAGCTTTCAATGAAAAAATTATGAATACCATTTTAATCGTCCTTGAATTTCCAGTTACGACGAATGTTTTCACAAGTTTATAGCATTTTATACATCTTGAAATCTTTAAACGGCTGTAATTCTGCAAAATATTGAGCCCTACGACGCTGAAATTTGCATGGAAAATAATAATCGGTTCTACATCTGAACTTTTCAAACCTATTTTTTAATTTTTTCTTATAGATTTGAAAACGTATAGCCTTCGATGGAAAATTATGAATGTGAATTGTAATCGTCCTAATTTAAAGTTACGACGAATGTTTTCACAAGTTTATAGCATTTCATACATTCCAAATCTTTAAACACAAAATTTAAAGTATTAGCCCTAATACGCTGAAATTTATGAAAAAATAAATAATAATCTGTTCTACATTCGAACTTTCAAACCTATTTTTTTGAAATTTTTTCACAATTTTAGAAATCCTAGCCTTCGATGGAAAAATTATGAATGCCATTGTAATCGTCCTTGAATTTCCAGTTACGACGAATGTTTTCACAAGTTTATAGCATTTTATACATTCTGAAATCTTTAAACGGCTATAACTCCTAAAATATTAGCCCTACGACGCTGAAATTTGCATGGAAAAATAACAATAATCTGTTCTACATTCGAACTTTCAAACGTATTTTTTTTAATTTTTTCATGATTTCAGAAAATTTATAGTCTTCGATGGTAAAATTATGAATACCATTGTACTACTTCGATTTGAAGAATGACGAATGTTTTCACAAGTTTATAGCATTTTAATACATCTTAAATCTTTAAACGGTTGTATCTCCGGAAAGTAACAGGGTGGATCACAAACCGTTCACATTCGAACATTCAAACCTTTTTTAAATTTTTCATGATTTTGTAGAAAATTTATAGATTTCGATGAAAACAAGGAATGCCATTGTAATTGTCTCGAATTTGTAGTTACAACGAATGTTTTCACAAGTTTATTGCATTTTATACATTCTGAAATCTTTAAACGGCTGTAACTCCTAATATATTAGCCCTACGACGCTGAAATTTGCATAGAAAAAAAACAATAATCTGTTCTACATTCGAACTTTCAAACCTATTTTTTTTAATTTTTTCATGATTTTAGAAAATTTATAGCCTTCGATGGAAAAATTATGAATGCCATTGTAATCGTCCTTGAATTTCCAGTTACGACGAATATTTCAAGTTCATATCATTTTATACATTACAAATTTTTTAACGGCTGTATCACCTAAAGTATTAACCTACGACGCTTAAACTTGCATGGAAAAATAACCACAATTCTCTCTATGTCTGAACTTTCAAACGTATTTTTAAATTTTTTCATGATTTTAGAAAATTTATAGCCTTGATGGAAAAAATTATGAACTTACTAACTATATTGAATTTCTAGTTAAAAACGAATGATTTAAAAGTTTATAGCATATAATGCATTTGAAATTTCTAAACGGCTGTAACTCCTAAAATAGCCCTACGACGCTGAAATTAAGATGGTATTAACAAAAATCTGCTCTACATTTGATGTTTCAAACCTATTTTTTTAAAATTTTATAGCATTTTATACATTCCTGAAATCTTAAACTATTGTAACTCCTATAATATTAGCCCTACGACGCTGAAATTTGTATTGAAAAATAACAATAATCTGTTCTACATCGAACTGCAAAACCTATTTTTTAAAAAGTTTTCTAAGATTTTAGAAAATTTATAGCTTACTGAAAAAATTATGGAATGCTACTTTAATCGTCCTTGAATTTCCAGTTACGACGAATGTTTTCACAGTTTATAGCATTTTATACATTCTGAAAATTTCAACGGCTGTAACTCCTAAAATATTAGCCTTACGACGCTGAAATTTGTATTGTAAACAACAATAATTGTTCTACATTCGAAGCTTCAACCGTATTTTTTAAATTTCATGATTTTAGAAACTATAGCTCTTTCGATGAAAAATTATGAATTCCATTTTAATCGTCCTTTGAAAACTAGTTAAAATGAATGATTTCTACAAGTTTATAGCATATAATGCATTCTGAAATTTTTAAACGGCTGTAACTCCTAAAATATTAGCCCTACGACGCTGAAATTTGCATGGAAAAATAACAATAATCTGTTCTACATTCGAACTTTCAAACCAATTTTTTAAAATTTTTTCATGATTTTAGAAAATTTATATCTTCGATGGAAAATTATGAATGCCATTGCAATTGTCCTGATTTCAGTTACGACGAATGCTTGTTAGCTTATTGCATTTTTATACATTCCGAAATCTTTTTAAACGGCTGTATTCTCCGAAAGTATTAGCCCTACGACGCTAAAATTTGCATGGAAAATAACAATAATCTGCTCTACATTCGAACTTTCAAACCTATTTTTTTAAATTTTATACATTTTATACATTCTGAAATCTTTAAACGGCTGTAACTCCTATAATATTAGCCCCTACGACGCTGAAATTTAGCGGAAAAATAAATAACAATCTGCTCTACATTCGAACTTTCAAACCACTATTTTTTAAATTTTTATAGCATTTTATGTTAATTCTGAAATCTTTAAACGGCGGTAAATTCCTATACAGATATTAGCAAACAGCATGACGCTGAAATTTGCAGAGAAAAAAGAATAATAATCTGTCTTACATTCGAACTTTTCAAACCGATATTTTTTTAATTTTTTCATGATTTAGGAAAATTAGAGTATTTTCACAATGGTAAAAATTATGAATAATATTTTAATTGTCCTGAATTTCCAGTTACGATGAATGTTTTCACAAGTTTATAGCATTCTTATACATTCTGAAATCTTTAACGGCTGTGTTCCTAAAATATTAGCCTATTGACGCTGGAAATTTGTACGGAAAAATAAATAAATATTCTGTCTACATTCGAACTTTCAAACCTATTTTTTTAATTTTTTCATGATTTTAGAAAATTTAGAGCCTTCCATGGAAAAATTTTATACCGCATTGTAATCGTCCTGCACTTCATGTGTTACTACGAATGATTATAATAAGTTTATAGCATTTTATACATCTGAAATCTTTTAAACGGCTGCATTCCGAAAGCATTAGCCCTACGACGCTAAAATTTGCATGGAAAATAACAATCTGTTCTACATTCGAACTTTCAAACCTATTTTTTTAATTCTTTCATGATTTTGTGAAAATTTATAGCCTCGATGGTAAAATTATGAATCCCATTTTAATCGTCCTTGAATATCTAGTCAAAACGAATGATTTCACAAGTTTATAGCATATAATGCATTCTGTAATTTTTAAACGGCTGTAACTCCTAAAATATAAGCCCTACGACTCTGAAATTTGCATGGAAAAATAACAATAATCTGTTCTACATTCGAACTTTCAAACGTATTTTTTTAATTTATAGCATTTGCAGAGTGTATCAAAAAAGAGCGAATCCTTCTATTCACTTAGGAAATTTCAGCTCGTAGGGCTTATAGTTTGATATAGCACATCATACCATGCCACTCACCCAAATCACATGATAAGCAATAATTAAAACAACTTGTTATATTAGTAAAAAATACGATTGAATCGCACCAATCATAACTTCAAATACTGTCATCTTACAACCATACAACAGATGTCCTATAAGAACCCCAGCGCGCTGATATACAGATCTGTCCGTTCATCACGAATATATCCCAGCCTCAGAGCTCACACACTGATAGATAAACCATTTGTTATCCCACTGCTTCTAGTGCAACACCAAACCGTCGTCACAAAGCGTTCGTTGATTCAGCAAATTTGAATAAGTGACTCTTCATTTGCTTTATTTTTTTCGTAAATTCAGCCAATAATGAGAATCCATGTTAAATCTTCAGCAGAGGCTTTTTCCGTCTATTCACTATGGAAATTTCAGCCACAGAGTTTAGTTTACTTAAATACAGCCATTTAAAGATTTCAATTTGCTTATAGGAAAATAATCAAAACTACTGTCGTTATTTAAAATACGATTGTAATTTTGTAATTTTGAATGAGAACTCTTCTATTTCAAGCTTTTTCAAATTCAGCAAAAATGAGAAAAATCCAGGCAAAACGTCAAAGATATGATTACCTCTATTCACTATGGAAATTTCAGCCTCGTATGGCTTATAGTTAACGAGATACAGCTATTTAAAATTTCACTCTGCTTAGTAAAAATAATCAAACTACTCGCGTTACTTTAAATATTGATTGTAATTAAAATTTTGAATGAGAACTCTTCTAGATAAAGCAATTTTCCGTAAATTCAGCAAAAAATGAGAAAATCCTAGGTCAAAACTTCGAAAAAAAGAGGCGATTCCCGTCTATTCACTATGAAAATATCAGCCTCGTAGGGCTTATAGATTACGAGATACAACCATTTAAATATTTCAATTTCTCTCATATAGTAAAAATAATCAAAACTACCATCGTTACTAAAAATACGATTGTAATTAAAATTTTGAATTAGAACTCTTCTATATAAAAGTATTTTTCAAAGTCAGCAAAATGAGAAAATCCTAGTCAAAATTTGAAAAAAAGGATTCCCGTCTAATATTATGAGGTTTCAGCCTGTAGTGCTTTATAGATTACTAGAGATACAGCCATTTAAATATTATTTCAATTTCGTTTATACAGTTAAAAATATTAAACTAATAACAAAGCACACAAAATAGATTGTAATTAAAATTTTTGAATGAGAACTCTTCTATTTAAAGCATTTTTTCGTAAATTCAGCAAAAAATGAGAAAATCCTAGTAAAAAGTCGAAAAAAAAGGCGAATCCCGTCTATTCACTATGAAAATTTCAGCCTCGTAAGGCTTATAGATTACGAGATACAGCCATTTAAATATTTCAATTTCGTTTATATAGTAAAAAATAATCAAAACTACCTGCGTTACTTAAAGTACGGATTGTAATTAAAATTTTGAATGAGAACTCTTCTTTTTGAAGCAATTATTCGTAAATTCAGCAAAAATGAGAAAACTTAGGTGAAAATCTTCTGAAAAAGAGGCGATCTTGGCCTATCCACTATAGAAATTTCAGCCTCGTAGGGCTTATAGATTACGAGATACAGCCATTTAAATATTTAAATTTCGTTTACATAGTAAAAAATAATCAAAACTACCGTCGTTACTAAAAATACGATTGTAATTAAAATTTTGAATGAGAACTCTTCTATTTAAGGCATTTTTTCGTAAATTCAGCAAAAATGAGAAAATCCTAGGTCTAAACTTCTCGAAAAGATATGATTCCTGTCCATTCACTATGGAAATTTTAGCCTCGTAGGCTTATAGATTACGCAGAACTGAACATTTAAAGATTTCCAATTTCTGTTTACATAGGAAAAAATAATCAAAACTACCGTCGTTACTAAAAATACGATTGTAATTAAAATTTTGAAATGAGAACTCTTCTATTTAAGGCATTTTCGTAACCACAAAAATGAGAAAACTTAGGTCAAAACTTGAAAAAGAGGGGATTCGTCCATTCATTATATGGAAATTTAGCTTGTAGGGCTTATAGTTTATGAGAATATGTTTATTTAAGATTTCCAACTTTATTATATAGTAGTAAAAACTACCGTCGTTAGCTGCTAAAAGAGTTAGGTTTGTAATAAAATTTTGAATGAGAACTTCTATTTGTGCAGATGCCGTAAATTCAGCAAAAATAAGAAAATCCTAGGTCAAAACTTCGGAAAAAAGAGGCGATTCCGTCTATTTACTATGGAAATTTCAGCTTCGTAGGGCTTATAGATTACGAGATACAGCCATTTAAAAATTTCAATTTCGTTTACATAGTAAACAAATATCAAACTACCGTCGTTACTAAAAATACGATTGTAATTAAAAATTCTTGAATGAGAACTCTTCTATTTGAAGCAATTTTCGTAAATTCATGAAAAAATTAGAAAACTTAGGTCAAACTCAAAAAAGAGGCGATTCCTGTCTATTCATCATGGTGTTTCAGCCTCTAGGCTTATAGATTGATACAGCCATTTAAAGATTCTAGCCTCGTTTACATAGTAAAAAATAATAAAATAATTGTCAGCATTAAAAATAGGATTGTAATGAAAATTTTTAATGAGAACTTTTCTATTTAAAGCATTTTTTGTAAATTCAGCAAAAATGAGAAAACTTAGGTCAAATATCGTAAAACAGGCGTTTTTCTCTTTCTGTTAACAATGGAAATTTCAGCCTTGTAGGGCTTGTAGATTACAAGATACAGCCATTTCAAGATTTCAATTTCTGTTTACATAGATAAAAATAATCAAAACTAATGTCGTTACTAAAAAAATACGTTGTAATTAAAATTTTGAATGAGAACTCTACTATTTGAAGCAATTTTTCGTAAATTCAGCAAAAAATGAGAAAATCCTAGGGCAAAACTTCGAAAAAAGAGGCGATTCCCGTCTATTCACTATGAAAATTTAAGCCTCGTAGGGCTTATAGATTACGAGAAACAGCCATTTAAATATTTCAATTTCGTGTACATAGTAAAAAATAATCAAAACTACCGTCGTTACTAAAAATACGATTGTAATTAAAATTTTGAATGAGAACTCTTCTATTTAAGGCATTTTTTCGTAAATTCAGCAAAAAATGAGAAAATCCTAGGTCTAAACTTCGAAAAGAGGCGATTCCGTCTATTCATCATTATGGAAATTTCAGCCTTGCAGGGCCTATATAGATTACGAGAGAATCAGCCATTTAAAGATTTCATTTCGTTTACATAGTAAAAAAAATAAATAAAACTACCGTCGTTACTAAAAATACGATTGTAATTAAAATTTTGAATGGAAACTCTTCTATTTAAAGCATTTTTCGTGAATTCAGCAAAAAATGAGAAAATCCTAGGTCAAAACTTCGAACAGAGGCGATTCTAACACACTATGGAAATTTGTACCGTAGGGTCTATAGGATTACTGAGATACAGCCATTTTAAGATTTCAGTTTTTACATAGTAAACAAATATCAAAACTACTGTCGTTACTAAAAATATTATCAGAATTAAAATTTTGAATGGAAACTCTTCTATTTAAAGCATTTTTCGTGAATTCAGCAAAAAATGAGAAAATCCTAGGTCAAAACTTCGAAAAAAAGAGGCGATTCCCGTCTATTCACTATGAAAATATCAGCCTCGTAGGGCTTATAGATTACGATATACAGCCATTTAAATATTTCAATTTCCTTTACATAGTAAAAAATAATTAAAACTACCATCGTTACTAAAAATACGATTGTAATTAAAATTTTGAATGAGAACTCTTCTATATAAAGCATTTTTTCGTAAATTCAGCAAAAAATGAGAAAATCCTAGGTGAAAACTTCTGAAAAAGATATGATTCCGTCTATTCACTATGGAAATTTGGCTCTAAATTTATAGATTACGAGATACAGCCATTTAAATATTTAAATTTGCTTACATAGTAAAAATAATCCAAACTACCGTCGTTACTAAAAATACGATTGTAATTAAAATTTTGAATGAGAACTCTTCTATTTAAAGCATTTTTTCGTAAATTCATCAAAAAATGAGAAAATCCTAGGTCAAAACATCTAAAAAAACAGGCGATTTCCTTCATATTCACAATACAGGAAATTTCAGCCCGTAGGGCTTATAGATTGCAATCAGCCATTTAAAGATTTCAATTTCGTTTACATAGGAAAAATAATCAAAACCACTGTCAAGCATTAAAACATGATCAATTAAAATTTTCAATGAGAACTCTTCTATTTAAGGCATTTTTTCGTAAATTCAGCAAAAATGAGAAAATCCTAGGTCAAAACTTCGAAAAGAGGGGATTCATCATTGCCCCCAAACCCAAACGCTATGGCGCAGGGCCTGCCTTCGATCGTAATATCGCACTTTATCCCCTTTTAAAATTTGGAGCATCCGGGTATACACGTCGTACAGCAGCCTAAAGGAATATTGTTGCGCCTGCTTTCGGTCTCTGTTTCGTTTTTCGGTGTCACAAGGACCGGGGAGTAGTTTGTATCAGATGCGTAACGACCCCTGATAGTTTCCTAAAGTTTTTTATTTCTTGGCTTGTTTTTGGTTCCCGGAAACAGTTCTTTTCGTGTGATATTATTAAGTGTACGACGAGGTAATAATTTTTGGCATTTCGAATGGGAATAGGAATGCAAAGGAGGTAGTACATCCCTTTGAATAATAAAATACGGGTTTGGGCCCACAAACGATAATTTGATCCGTGAATATGTTTACATATGAAAAACAAAAACGTTTTAAAAATAAAAGTATCATAACCCATTGTTTCTCAATCGGGGCCGGACACTGGGGGGGGTGGTCATCTGCGCCAAGAAAAATAAAATTGCAGTACTCTTAAATTTATGTTGTTGTTGACACAACTACGTAAGTTTAGAGGTCTGATACAGTGCCGGGACTAAAGATGATTTTCAGCGACTACTGTCATTTTAAAGGGAAAATGCTAAACCTCAGCCCCTTTTGTAAAATAAAAGATTTATAAAAATTTTAATTAAATTTTAAAAAAATATAAAAATGCAAAAATATTAGGAGAGAGAGCAAACATAAAAACCCTAAAATAAAAAAAAGGTCCTAAAAAAAGGAAAAATTAAATATGGGGGAAAAAAATAAAAAACGGGAATTTTTTTTGCCTGTAGTTGTATTCAAAAAAGCTGTAGTTATATGGCTCTATTATGATTAACGGAGTTATATATTTTGGATTGATTATATCCCCCTTTTTCTGATCGTGCTTAATTATGGGGAGATAATCCGGAAATCTAGTGAAAATTTAAAAAATCTGGGAGATGGTGGGGGGTTGCCCAAATTTTTTTGGATCATAAGTCTGGGGAAGACATGTCATTTTCCCGGGTTTTTCCCCCCGGTATCTTCCGAATCGGGCACAGCGCAGCCTGCGTTAGTGAAAAGCTCCTGACTTGTGTGGTAATGTAGGGGTATGTGATTGGGGTGGAGGGCTAAAGAATGGGGAAATAAACGCGTGCCCTGACCCCATTTTTTCGGGTGCCGGGTTTGGAATTCGCAGGGCAAGGACTTATTGGGAATCAAGAAAGGCATTGCCTACCCTAAAGAAAAAATTGTACTAGCTTGATACATATCTTATGTAATATAATTTAATTAATTTTTATTTTTGGTGTGTTTTTTAATTGGAATTTTTAAAATGAACTTTTCATTATCGTTTCACGAGATATTTTCCCAGTTCCAATGTTTGATACCCCAAACCGAGGCCCCTTGCCGCCCACTCTGCCTCTAAGTAGGTACGTTTGAACGTAGAAGCTTCCGGCGTTTTCCCTGAAAAAAAACCCCCGCAATAAGTCAGAGTAGTAGGGCGTTGTGCATTCTCGACGCATGCACGTTCTACTTAGGAGGCAAAGATGATACTCCCCACCCGTCCCGATAAGTTTGATATCTAGACAGAGCAGGGGGTGTTTGGGATAATTTGGTCGGGTTAACTACTTAATTAATTTAAAGAAATTAGTTGCCGATCTGGATGGCCGAGGTGGTTTAAAAGCAGGTACCGACTCAGGCCTCCGATGGGTCGGGGTTTTGAATTTGCCTTGATCATGATTGTCCCTTTTTATCTCATTAAAAAGGGGTTTTCGCAGAGAGCCCGCGTTCTGGGTGACCCCAGATGAAAGTGTTTTTGGGGGCCAGTGATGGCCCCAAAATGTCTCACTGAAGTAAAGGATAACCTTCTGTCGGTTGGAAAAAAAGCCTAGGGAAAAACCGGACACGTGCAGAGGATGCAGCTCAATAGACTTTCAAAGAAGCTTTTTAATTGGCAACCGCAAGAAAGAAGGAAAAGAGGCCGGCCCGGGCCTGGAGGGAGGGCAAAACAGAGAAGACAATGGCTGGATGGCAGATACCCCCGGGAAATTTAATTAATAAAGAAGAGTAGATGATATTGGGGGTCATAAAATCCGGGGTTGACGGTCAACCAAACGGCCAAGGGAAAAAAAAAAGACAAAGTAGGTGGCCCTTATAGATGTTTGGGAATTTTAAAAGGGGGGGGGCTTTTGGGGGTTACCAGCCCAGAGATGGCATCCCAAAATCACGGTGAGCTTTCAGGCGAGTCACAGGCGTGACATCGCCTTTCTATAATTTTTTTTTCTTTAAAGTGGCATCTCTGAGTAGTATTCTCCAAGATGGAATTTTCCAAAAGCTTTTTCCTCACCCCAGCCCTGCCGCCAGAGTCGTTCGATCTGCAGCCCCCGCTTTAACCGCGATCAAAAAACATCTTGCGGCAGGACCAAGAAAGACACAAAAAGTTGGGTCGAATACCATCTTGGGGATACGACCCACAGATGCCCATTTGAAAAAAAAAAAGTATATAAAAAAGGGGGTGCTAGTGCCAGGGGTCTTTTTAAAACCATTTCAAAATTTAACTGGGGGCGAGAGCTCGTGCCTCCATATCTACTGCCTACGGGGGAAAATGCCGGGGGTTTTTGGGGACTATTTGGAGAGCTTGCTGCAATTAGAGACGTAGACTAGGGTTTAAAGGGGGCAGTGCTGCGGATTTGGTTTTTTACAATTCGTTCTTTTATTCAATATAGTAAATTTTTTAATTTTGTAGATTTCGGTAATTTGAGTCCAAAAACAATTTTGAAAATACGATTTTCCAAAAAAGGTTCCAAAAATTTTTCGGACTTTTTTCATGGGGAGTGAAATGGATGAATAAAAGACATAAATACAAACCTAGTTTTTAAAAAAACATAATTGCATTTTATTAAATATATCACGTCGTTAATACATTACGGATGTTTTTATATTATTTTATTTATGAGTAAAAGTACCTTTTAGCTGATTCTAAAAGGGAAATTTCTCGGAAAACCTCTCTGTGAAAATGAGCTTGAAATTCCGCATTTTCAGAAACCTCAAATGACATTTTTCAAAAATGTCTGCAAATTTCCCCCTAAAGATGTGCATATAAAAAAGTATCAGAGTCCTATGTTATTTTAAATTGATTCTATCATTGGGAGGCCTAAAACTTGGAAAATGTGAGAAATTCTTTTCTTATGCTTAAAAATATTAATTTTGAATAATGAAATATTTTTAAGAAAATACGTATATCGTTTATCAGCCATAAAGAGTCCAGTAATGTTCCTTTCAGTTATTATTCTACAATATACATGATAATACCCCAATTTAAACACATGATGCAAATACAAATCGTTAAGTAAACACTGACAATCGCAAGAGCAGGTCTCTATTTCACCAAACATTTTTACAGAACGTTTCAATAGTTCTATAAATGAACTTTCAATTACTGTTTTGTAGGCACGGTAATGATAAGTGGATATCAACGAATACTTGAACTTGACCTCACTGTATCACTTCGTGTTGTATCAGTCACTTTTCTGGATGAGATGCATTTTATTTCAGGGACGATGAACTTTGTTATCGAGCAATTTTATTCCAAAGGCGTAACTTGATTGTACGTACAATTGTTTGTTGTGTTTTCGACTTTCAAAAAAACGTTATCAATGTAATTTATCATATTCTCCTTCTTCGAGAGTTTGGTTTTCCTGTGTTAGAATCCATTGTTTGGTGTTCTTCTTCTACGCCCCGACTATTGGAAGCGAGCTTGGATTGCTGTGGGGCTTCACATTCAGACAAGGTCAACTGCTGCTGGCCAGCTAAAAGCCGAACTAACGGGACAACTTTTGAAAATGTCACTGTCGGATGAGAAATACATTTATACTAATTTAGGTAGTTTCGTTTCGTTTTATGTTGGCAAAAGTTGTTGCCAATCGTCCCCCAAATACCCTGATATATTACCTTCAAGCGTAGGGACATTTTTAAAATTTAAGGCAATGAAACAATGACTACTCCTGTAGATTCCCCCAACATTCAAAGCCATCCAAGTGAAGTTGTGTTAGTTTACGAGTGTTCAAAGGTTTGCATTTTGCGTTTTGGTGCTCTTTCGTTATTTGCATTTTATCGTTCAATTTATTTATTTAGTAGTACTAGGCTTTTGAGTTTTATTTATTATTTTCCAGTTGTTTTCTTTTGTAATAATAATATAATAAAAAAATAAGTTAATTGAAATAGTTATAGTAGTTCATTATTTGTTGTTATGTCCCTTTAGTATTTCTTGTTTTAAATTAATTATATTATATTTATTATTATTTTTCTGAATTCATTTTAATTATAGCTGGAAAATAATGGATAGCCCAAAACATCGGGGTCTATACTTTAAATTGAACCTTTGAAGATAACACGTATTCAAAGACTGTCTCTGGTAACAATGGATAAGTTATTGAACCCCTATTACACTAATGATGATTTTCATTATTTTTTAACTTACTTTAAAAGCTAATAATAATTGAACAGATAAATTAAATGGATGCATTCATTGATATTGACATAACTGGACTGTTAGGAACAATTCATTAGATCACTTAAAAAAACCATGTACATCACGTTAATAACTTCAATAATTGTGATATTTATTTGCGTTCAATAAAACTCATTGCTACCACTTCAAAACGTGAAGGAACTGTTGACACATATCTCAAAAGCATTAATAACATAGAAGTATGATAGCAGATAACTTTTGAGGTTGTATTTTTATTTGCACTTGACACTTTTTAACACTTCTAAGCTCGCAATAGTTGATAATGATAATTTTAATTAACTTAATAATTATTCACAGAGTTAATATTTGTTTATATATGAACATCTCTTTTAATTTTACCGAAAAAGAAAATGTATTATTGAACAGTGGAAAAGACTCGAGACTGCGCGAGGATTGTGAATGAGACAACAAACAAACAAAAGCGAGAGACTTGATCAGAGTTAGTTTCATAGTTGGCTATTCCGACAGGAAATCTTCAAGCTGCCATATTGCGAATTTAGTGCGCTAATAACGACCTGAGTCTCCCTCACGCACCGCTATTCCATTTGCTTGTGACCGAACTCCTTATTATCCACTCAAAATAATGAGAGGCCCAGAAATAAAAGATCAGAACTGAAAGTAATGTATCATTTAGATCGACCTGCATTAAGCCTACATATTACCCTGCATTGCGTAGAACAACTATTAAAACGTCAATATTACTAAATGTAAATGTAAATTTTAAAACCCATTTTCCCGAATTTATAAAAAATTTGGGCGCCAGGAAAGGTTACACTTAAATTCTGATTATCTATTACTGTCTTCGGATATATTACAAATAAATTTAAATCCCGTTGGTCTGATCGAGGGTTCTTATAAAATAATTGTTGCTAGTTATTTCCCAACCAATTACAATCTGCCATCCATACGGAGTGGCGAGGAATCTGAAAATAATTCTAAAATATCTACTCAAGGATTGTACGTAATGGCAAATGAGAATCAGCTTTTTCATACTATGAATTATAATTTATTATTAATGCCACAGTTATAACTATCATCAATTATTCAATTTATCGTTAGGTCAAGACCATTTTCCTCGTTATGCAATAAAAACGCGTTATAGACCCTTTTTTACCCTTTTCTTGCCTCTTCGCGCCCGTCGCTGATGTCGCCACGTGAGTAGACCAATCTTCCTTCTTGTCGAAGTCCACGATGATCAGTGACGAAGTCGAAACTTCCTCCAACTACTTCACAACACTGTCTATATTCTTTATCTTGCGCCTCAGGGGGGCACCTATTTCAAACTGATTATTTTTTTCAAGTCGGAATAATATCACATTATATATTTTTACAATACTATCACATATTACATCTTAGTCGTGAATTTATTATTATTATTATTATTATTATTATTATTATTATTATTATTATTATATTATTATCATTAATACAATAATAGCAAAACAACATAGTTCCCGCAAGAAGCCGTGGTATTTTTAGTGCCAAAAATGGCAGTGAGAAATAGGTAAGGTAAAACAAAAATTGTAGCCCTGACTCAAAAGAAAATTGAACTACCTAGTACGAGAAAGTCTATGCTTGTCTGTAGCATCACTAGTTTCTCTAAATATTTTCTACAATGGAGCAAAGTACGCTATTGGTGAACTTTTTGGGATATCTTTACAAATATACATAATTTGTCACTTGAGTATGCGTCGATACCCGCGGATTAGCGCCTGACTGATATTAGAAACCCGGCGTTAAAATCCCTGCATTGCCGCCAACTTTTTTGGTTAATTTTTGCATGAGTAAACAAGAGCACTAATAAATATGATACAATTTCTATTTTCATTAAAAGTGTTATCTTTCAAAATTGCAAATCTTCAAAATTTGGTATTCTAATCTTGTGTGCTTTTTTCTGAAGAATGTTTAATGGGTGGCTAAGATTAATAAAATACATTATTCAATACCATAATATTACTCATATTTGTGCAGAGAAACGAGAATTTTCTTCGTTAGCTCGCTAATTCATATCACCAGTTCAGTCTCATATCAGCCAATCATATGTCAATTCATATCGTTAGTTGCTACAATGGATGAAATATTCACAGGTTTAAATTTGCAATAATATTACAAATTTATTCTAATCGTTACAAATTATAAAAAAATGTATTTGTGAAATTACTGTTTATTCTGAATACTTTATGAAGAACTGAAAATTAAAGCAAGCTATTATACTATATCAGAAATGATTGAAAGAATTACTAAGAATCAAGATAAAAAATTAACTTGAATTAGATCAGAAATGACTTCATTAAATGCCTCTTTAATACATAGCATGATTGGGAGTTAAATGCAAATTAGAGACGCGCTGCTCACGATGAAGTAATTTTTTCCCTGTACACGGATAATCATTCAGTCCTCTGAGGTAATTGTTCCAAGTTTTCGCGTTGTTGTAGTAAACGGGTTGACGATGCCAGCGTTGATATCCCAAAGATGACAGAGGTTCGCCTGCGCAATGGATACCTGAATCAGCTTCTTTTGGCGCTTAGTCACGCGGTAAATGCAATTTGATGTCATATATTTGAGTTAGAGTTTTGTAATGGTTGATTCGAGAAAGATAACCTTTTCTGTTTGCACGATTTTGTAAAGTCGTTTATACAAATTGTACTTGAAGACAAGGTCGATTTATGAGCCTGCCAGCAGCGCCTTAGGACCTGCCATCTGGGGCTTCTAGAGCTCAAGGGGGCTGGGAATTTGGCTGGGGCCCTTCATAAATCGCAAAACCGAACACTGGCAGCCGGAGCCCTGGCAGAGGTTTTAAATGGCCCTAATACTCGTCAACAAGTTTTTAACAAACATAGAAAGAGGTCTAAAAGTATTTTTACCCTGAATCCAGAGGCGAAATCAGATTTAGTATACCATTAGTTGGCAGAAATATATATTTTAAAGGGAGACAAAGAAAGTTGTCACATCTAAAGACTTGAAACATGTTTCATGTATTTTGACGTGTTGAATTCGAATCTGAAGCCAGATTTAGCCACCACTCCCCCACTTTTTTTAAAACGCAAAACACCCTCAAATTTACAATCAAATTTCACAGGGGCCGGGTTTGGAAGAAAATGGAAGATGACGTAATTTGGTTTGATTCGGGTTCAGCAGACGAAATACATAGAGAAACTTAGCCGGTTTGGTCTGATTTGTGTGTGTGCGTGGTGGGGTCCGCATCGTGCGTGCCGCACTGCGTGTGTGTGCGGGATGCTTGTTATTCATTGTTTTATAAATGCTTCGAAATACGACTAGTTCTTCCGTCCGTTCATGAATGGTGTAACTAACGTTTCTCCTACAAAAAAGTTGTCGGTTATTTAGTGGGAAAAATCGAACGCATGTAGGCGCTAGTGTGTTGTCACATACACCGGATGGCCAGACGGATAGACATTTAAAGAAAACAAAAAAATATTTCTGATCAGGGGACCCAAAAAAGTGTATTTCGTTGAAATTTGAAATCGATTTTCCCAGCATTACACTGAAAAAAAGGGTACATAAATCTCAAGAAGGTTTCAATAGTTACACAAAAATTTTGTATGCGAGACAGAGACCTTTTTGCTTTACTCCTTCCTGGTTACAACAGCACCTAAAATTGTTGACCTGATGGACCAACCGGCCTGTGATTTCTGAGAGGTTGATGTTGCTTCCAAACGGGCCTTCAATCATGGATAAAACCTGTAACTGTCGTGACATAGTGTGTTGCAAGCCTGAGGATGCCAAAGTTTTACAAACCGAAAATAGTTTGGAGTGTCCTCGCGGTCCATGTCGGAAGCCCACCCGTAGCAGGTGGGGAGGTCCGCTCGGGGTCATGAGGCGCCACGGCCGGTCCTCGGCCGGCGAGTCGATGAGCAGCAGGTGGGCGCCTCCGCCTCGCACGCCGCCTTCGCCTCCGCCCACGTCGCATTGCGCCGCCGAATGCCGTAGTAGCCCCGGCGGTGCCCGAACCCGGCGCCCTGGCCCCGGCGGCGGCCCTGCGCGTGGGGCGCTGGTATGGTCTCGCGTCAACTGCTGGCGCCCTCTGGCGGTTGTACCTCTAGAAGTGACCTTCCTCAGCAGGATGGTACCGGGGGCCAGTGCATCAACTGATGTCACGCAGCGCCTCTGACCGGGAGGTCCTGGGGTTGAGTCCTAACGGCGGAGGATTTCGACACCAGCTTTCGCCAGGTCGAATTGGTCGCTGTTTGGAGGAGAATTCTAGGGCTGGCTGTCGATCGGTAGTTTTCCGGGTTTCTCCGATCAACATCAGGCGAATGCCGGGGCAGTACCTACCAAAAGGGCCCGGACCGCGCGGCGATCTTTCCTTCCCTCCTTTCCTCTCCTATCCTCTCCTTTACACCCACCCACCAACATGCACACCCCGACCATATCCCCGGGGGACCGGTCGGGGGCGAGTTTGTCCCGACTGGGGCGGGCCCCCCCGGTGGAGAGTCTGGGGTCGTGGGAAACCCCACTCAGCCGACGGAGATCGGCGCCGGATCTCACCATCCAGCGGGAAAGATCACCGCCATCTTCCGGGGAAAAACCATGCACTACACTAACGGAACTAATGACCAAGCAGTTGACGCGCCCGGAAACACGAAAACCAAACCAATCAGCAGGATGGTGATTTTGGCGCCGACCTACATGGGCGGCTAGCGAGGTTTCTCCAACCCAGGTATCTCCCACCAGGGGGGACCTGCCTCAGCTGGGACAAGCTCTAAGCCCCTAATGGTCTCCCGGCATTTTGGTAGTGTGTGGTGTTAGTGTGTCTGGGGAAAGGGGGGAGAAAAGGACCAGGGAAAAGAAAGGGAAAAATCGCGCGGTTTTTTTAGTGAATGCCCCGGCATTGAATCCGGTTTTGATCAGAGAAGTCACGTAAAACTATCCATTAGAGCTGCCGGCCGCTAATATTCTCCTGGGCAACGGCGAATCGACCTAGGTTTATATCTAACATAGAAAATCCTGCTACCATCGGGACTCGAACCTTTGACCTCCTGACGGAGATACTGTAGAGACGTCAGTTGATGCCCTGATTCACCTGACGGAGGTGATTTTGCCTTGGCCCTGCATTACGGGGGAATTAGGGACATGAATGTCTGGAAACGTATGAGAAAGTAATTTGCCTTTAGAGGAAGGTAAAAGCGACAAAAGCAAACACTAGTGCTAATCAAATTGGCAAACGATTAAACAAATTGATCAAGGTGTTCTAATATCTTGATGCATTAAATTGTACAGTAGCATATCATTGTATTGATTTTTTTGGAAATGTCTTAACTGTTGTTTTATCTCATCAAACAATTCTATGTTCTACTATAATTCATTATGGATGGGAGATTTTTATAAGAAGGGACCGCTTTGATAGCCACAGCTTGGCTACTGCATGGTACTGCAAAAGCATAACTTGGGTTATGTTTTATACACCCAATTGTCCTTGCGTCTGTTTAGTTAATAAATTAACAAATGGTTTTCATCACCTCTCTTGCAATACCATCACTCTACATGACATTAGTGTAACGACGTTTTCCTGACGGTCCCCTTTCCCACCGTTACTCTATATGCGTATGTTGGGAGTCGGGGGGTTTGTTTGGAGACCTATTACACATAATTCGATCTACAATAGAAATGGATTAATTGATGCCAGGCCTTACATTTTAAATTTAAAATCTGGCAGCTGCAAATTAGGCCACATTGTACTTATTTTAATGTGTAAAATCTCTTTTCAGGACGAATGTTTGAGTGCTTTGTGTCGACTGCTTCTTGCAAACACAATAGCAAATAAACCAATATATCTTGAGGAGAAAATACTACCAGGTTTCTCTTTAAAAAATAATTCATTTTCGTTGCTGAATTCGAGGCTAAAAAAGACATTTTTTTATTTGCCAATTTTGCAAGAAATATCTCGAGGAACGGTGTCAGTTTCTGAACTTAGGAAAACTTTTAACGAGATGTTTCAAATCCAGAACTTCGATTGAAAAGACAAAACAAATACTTATACAGCTAACATAACTCTCTTCAGAATCCCATAAATTAATTTATTACTAATAGAGATTGATAAGTTTAAAAGAAGCCTGATAAAGAAAAAAATGAAGGGTTATCTAAATATATTTGAGAGTAATAAAAGAGCTATATGAAACAAATGAGCATTAAACTGGTCATAAAAGGAAAATGAAAAAGAGATTAACCCAACAAAGATGGTGTGTTTGTTTTTTGTGTTTGGTTTTTGTTTTGTGTTCCCGGGGTTTAGTTGTTTTTGTGGTTTAGGTTCGGTTTTGTGTTTTGTGTTTTGTGTTTGTGTTTGGTTTTGTTTGGTTTTGGTTGGTTGTGTTTTGTGTTTGTGTTTGTGTTTTTGTGTTTGTGTTCAGGTTTGTGTTTGTGTTTGTGTTTGTTTGTGTTTGTGTTTTGGGTGTTTTGGTGGTTGGTTTTGGGGTTTCAGGGGTTCTTGGTTGGGGTTTGTGGTTTTTGTTTGGTTTTGTGTTTGTGTTCTTTGGTCGGCCTTGTGTTCTTGTGTTTTGTGTTTTTTGTGTCCGTGTGTGGTTTTTGTGTGTGTGTGTTTTTTGTGTGTGTGTTTGTGTGTGTGTTTTTGTTTTGTGTGTGTGTGTGTGTTTTGTGTGTGTGTCAGTGTGTGTCTGTGTGTGTGTGTTTTTGTGTGTGTGTTTTGTGTGTTTTTGTGTGTTTTGTGTGTGTGTTGTGTGTGTGTTTTTTGTGTGTGTGTTTTTTGTGTGTGTGTTTTTGTTGTGTGTTTGTGTGTGTCTGGGGTGTGTTTGTTTGTGTGTGTGTGTGTGTTTGTGTGTGTGTGTGTGTTTGTGTCGGGGTGTGGAAGACATGTCAGAACATGGAAATTGAATGTAGATACAGGGATCTATTTTAGAAACACTTGAAACTCCGTTTTATATGCTGAAGACAAAGTGGTAATACAGGACACTGAAGATAAAATGCAAATGGCAGTATTTATTTATTTTAAGTCAAAAACAGTTAAAACGGTGTATGAGGGCTATGGGGAAAAGTGAATTGTGCACATTTTCAAAATTCTGTGATCCCTACACTAAGTCATATACTACTTGAATATTAAAAAAAGAAGTTCATGCAAAAAATCTATTTTCAAGGATAAATAAGCAAAATTTTTTTCTTATCCATGTTGTCCTTGGGAATAATATTTCCTGCCGCGACAACATGGAAACGATAACTGAATAATTGTTTTTCCCACTGAATTCTAGAAGACGTCCACAGATAATGAAGTTACATTTATGTCCAGAAGAAAAAAAGGGGGCCATCTCAGCATTTGCTCAATGGATCAGGGACACGGGACGAAAACCTGATCGAGATGGGTCGGGACCCAGAAGCGGATACAATACTTGTTACATATTGTTTAGAATTATAATCCAATGGTAAATAATAATTAAATATCACTGTTAAAATTAATGTTATTTTTCTGTGATGCTCAGTATAGTCTCTAATTGTATAGAAACAGTTATAACAGAAACGATTTCACTTGGGATTTAAACTTTTTTATCGAATTTAATTGTTGAATGTCATCTGGCAAAGTGTTGTAAAATAATGTATTGTATTGAATATTTTGTAATGAGCTGTTTATACTGTCACCTGATGAATATGATTTCAGTCGAGGTTATAGTAATAGGCATCGACATTTTCTGAAAATATATTCGCCCGCAAGTAATTTTTTACCAAAACCACTGGTTCGTAAATCAACAGACAAGGTAATGGTAAAATTCCTAGATTAATAAAGATGGTCTTAAAAGAATCACGGGTGGGATTTGGTTATTATTCGTACAATTTGTTTTTGCAAAAGCGGAGCTATAAGATGTATGTCCCCAGAATATTATGCATAACTCAAGCGTGAATGAACATTCGGAATATACACGGAGCAGAATAGAAAGAATTTGAACCGAGCATAATGAAGTTAATTTTGGTTCAATTCTATGGACGTTCCATGGGTTTGACTGAATTGAGAGACCTAAACATTTTTTTGCCTAACATCAGTCGATGGTACACCGTTCATTTTCCATGGGGCTCAGAATGGTTTATTTGAAATGGAAAACTGATTAAAACCGTTTTATTTTCGTTTACTATTAATTTGTTTTTGGGAACCAATTTGAAACATCTGATATTGTACATTTACGGTTTCTTATTGCAGGATGTTCGATCATCTGAAGAAAACCCGTTAACCCGTTTCGAATCGTCGGGGGCATATAGTTACGTAAAGTAGGAACATAATAGGCCCTAAAATCGATCCTTTAGGAACTCCACGGGAATGGGGAAAGAGTCGGAAAGGCGCGTACGTAAGTTCCATCATTCCATTAGGTATTTCCACTCTCTGAGATCGTTGTTTAAGGTACGAACATAACAATCTAGGCCAATACCACGGATTCCATATGAAGGTAATTTTTAAAGTAAAAAGTCATGATCAAGACGCCCAAAAGCTTTGAGAGATCTAAAAAAAATCCAATAGGTGCCTGTTTTGATCCAATGATGAGGGACATCTTAAGAAAAGAAAAAATATGTTTCCGTTGATTTTTATTTTCAACCATGTTGGCAATCTGAAAGGTTTGTTTAGGGGGAAAGGTTTCATTCGTACGTAAAAAGTCTCTAATATTTCTAATATTTAATAGAAGAGAAGGGCCGTAAGGGACGTATGTAGATTAAATCAAACTGAAATAGAATAGGTTTTAAAATATCTACTGAAAGTAAATCAATGTTCCTTTAATCAAAATCTTATTAAAAATATCCAGTAAGAACAAAGATTGTTATAGATGAAAAAATTGCTGAACAGGTAAAATATTTTAAATATCTAAATTACCACATCGTTTGCAAGAGATATAGATGTAGATAAAATACTGAATAAACTTAAGAATATCTGCATGGACAAACACAGACATCTAAAAATAAAACTAAAAAAGAAAAAAGAATAATATTTTTTCAACACAGTAGCCATGCCAATGTAAATGCAGGGAGATGAAGCAAGAGGATTAAAAAACAGATAACTCTAAAATACAGGCAACGGAAATGAAATTTTAGGAAGCACTTTAGGTTATCACATTTTAGATAAAAAGAAAATACGGATAAAAGAAATATTCAGGAGTCGAACCACCTGGAGGAACTGAAAGAAATCAAAGATGATAGAAGATCTGAGAAGAATGCCGGGAACCCGACTACCAGTATCACAGTAGACTACAGTAAGCAGAAGAAGAAGAAATGAACGAGGGCCCAGAAAAGTGGACACTGAACATGTTCTGGACCTAACCCTTGAAGTGCAGAAGAAGAAGAAGAAGAAGAAGAAAGTTTATTTCCGAAGAAACCAAAGCAAATACAAATTCTTTTGGTGATATTTAGCAGTATGCCTAATGGGTTAAAATTGATTAAAGCACAAACTTATGAAAGTTTGAAACAATACCATTAATGATAACAGCTGTAGGTTAAAAGAGCAAGAACCAAATGACTTAAAAGCTTTGTTCATCATATTGCTTAGAACTCATGGTTTTGACTCAACTCAACGCATAAGGCAAATTTTTTTGGAACAAGAAAGTATACCAGACTTTTCGCTATTTGCATCTTCTTGTTTAACGTTCCGTTAAATGTGATGATACTTCGTCATTTATCGCATGGGTATCTGAAAACCCAGTTTAGATATTTGAATGATACATGAAAAATAAAATCATAATGATATAATTGATTGTATTTGTGTAATAAACAATCTTTTAAAAATAGAGAGAATATCAATAAAAACGCAAAATACATATCTTAAACTTATTTCTAATTTTTAAAAAAATATTTGGAATTAAAGGCCTTCCTGAATACTAGACATAGGAATATTTTGCACTTATTTTGGTATTTTCTTTTTTTCCCTGACTGATTTTTTAGATATAATTTATGATCTACTTTAATATAGCGGAGTTTGAAGAATTTTAGATATTGCTAAACGTTAAAAACGAGTTGATGCTTTTTGGGAAATGCCCCGTATACGATGTACGGCTTTTGTGAAAATGCCCCGATTACTGACTCAAGAGAGCAACATGATCACAGTTCATATTTACGAGATTAGTTGGAATTATAATTCAACTGTTTTAACGGCAAAGAAATCACGAAAAACTATCACCTTAAATTTTCCCGTTTGTTTCGTGACTAGTAGGGGGTTAAATGGCGCCAGGCTCCAAACACTTCAAGGCAAGAGCAGTAGCATCCAAGGCAAACGGGAAAACAGGCACAGTCCATACTCGAAGGGTAACGAGTACAGCGTCGTTCCGCGTACTTCCGCACATGGCGATTGACGGCTGCACATCCAAATGCAGTCTCTCCAAACCGCGATCAGGAGTTCGGAACTACGCTGCAGCACCACCTGCACCCCCCAGTGGCGGAGGCGTTCCGGCTGGTGCCCACCGTCACGCTCGCCGCCACGGACCGGCACGCTGCGCGCGCACCACCCCCGCCCCCCACGCACACCAGCACCACCGCCGCCAGCGCCACGCCCCGCGCCTCTGCGCACACCAACAAGCACCACGCCACGCCCCAGCACTGAACAATCCCTTTTTTAGCCCCCCCCCGCCACAAAAACCAGCACCACGCCGCCAGCGCCCACCCCCCGGCGCCTTCTGCGGACACCAACAAGCACCACGCTCAGCCCCAGCAGGGAAAACCTTTGTTCAGCCCCCGCGCCACAAAAGCACCACGCCGCCAGCCCACGCCCCGCCAGCGGAAAAACAAGCCCCACGCTCCCCCCCCACTGGAAACAACCCTTTTGTTCAGCCCCCCCCCCACAAAAGCCCCCCCCCCGCAGCCCCCCCACCCCCGGGCCAGGGGGAACACCAAAACATATCCTAGTTCCAGCACGGGAACAACCTGTTTAGCCCCGCGCCCCCGCCCACACCGAAAACCCCCCCCCGCCCCCCTCCCCTTCTGCGTACACCAAAAACACGCCCTTTTAAATTTTTTGATATCTTTATTAAGGGGTGGGAGGGCCCGTTTGGGTATTTTTCAGCATTCCCCTACAAATTTTCCCAGAAAATTTTTTGAAACGTCTGTTTAAGAAAGAAAGGGAAAATCCTTAGAAGAATGCAAAAATTGTCTGCTGAATCACGAACTTTGCTAAATGCTTGTAAGAGTTCATATCAAACGAAAAACCGGGGACAATAAAAATTTTTAATTTTTTTGGGTTAAAAACATTTATAATCTAGAAAAAAAATTGAAGAGGAATTCCCTTTTAAAATAAGGAGGAAAAAATTTTCATTTTTTTAAAATTCTTTTATAACCTCTGTATCTCAAATGAGAATAAAGTATCAAACCCCCAAGAAAACGCCATTTAAAAAAAAGGGGATTTCTTTAACCCGAAAAAATTTTTCGATAATTTTTATTTTTTGAAAAAATAATTTTATTGGGAGCAAGTGGATTGCAAAAGTTCAAATTTTATCCAGAAACTAGCATTTATAACCCGTCACTGTTCTAACCCCTCCGTCCGAGATAAAATGAACCGCTTCCAAATTACCCTTATAGTAAAAGTAAACAGGGGGCAGAATTGGAAAAATATATATATATATATATATATATAAATTCTAAACACCCATTTACCTTCCCACGGATAAGGGGGTGATAGTATGAATGTCGGGAAGGAGCTTAAAATTGTAGGGAAACAGGATCTTTGGGAGAGAAAATCGAACCCTTTAAAAATGAATCAGATAAAATAGAAAAAATGAGAAATTCAAAAAAATGAGTGAACAATTTTACAAAGATAATGCGCTTTGATTTGGTCACTAAGAGAAAAAAAAAGAAAACAAGGAAAAAAAAAACGAAACATCCCGTTATTAAATCTGCCCCTTTACATAACAAGAAAAATCCCAACAATAAAAACTGACTTTTCCAGATAATCAATGTACAAATGTGAAAATCATTTTCGGGAAAATGCACGGGATGAACTTTTGAATGAATTTTTTGACAGGGCGTAAATGAATTTGAAATCCACTACACGTTCGAATTTTTCTCCAACATATTCTGAATTTTTATTTTTTAAAAAATTTTGTTTTTGCGTTTTTATTTTTTCCCCAAAACCCCAAAAAACCAAACATACTACCCGATACCCAAACCTTTTAATTTTCCCCCGTTCTCCGACTGAGACCTTTCCAGTCCAAATCTTTCACCACGCTTCGCCTTCCGGGGGCCTCCTTCTCCGCCGCGCCTCGAAAAGTTTGTTCGCGCCAGCCAATAAATGTTGTGGCGAAATGCCGGTACCTACCACACCCCCGGGTGTGGGTCCAGCGGGAATATGAGATGCTGGATTTAGTTAACATCCTTCTGGGAATTTTCAAACGAAATTATTTGGGCCCCGTCACTTACTTGTTCCCCCAAAATTGAGAATGTTAAGCGAAGAATGTTGTGCCCCCCAGTTCTTTAAATTTCATCACTTTTAAGATACCCCGCCAACTTTTTAAATACCGTTAAAAAAAATGATGCTACGAAACGCCTTGAACTCAGCAGTCGCCATCGCCCAATCATAGAACTCAGTCAGGCCCTCGCCGCGACAAAAGAGTTTTGAGGCGCCCGGGTACTTATGGTACTCGGTAAATTTTTGAGGGGGGTACTCCCATTTCGTGATCTCCTGGAAAACAATTGCGTTAGGGGGTTTTTAAAGCCATTTAAATAAATATATATATATATATATATATATATATATATATAAATTTTAAAACGCAAACGCCCCCCTGCCGTTCCCCGGAAAAAAGCAAAAAAATTGAAACACTGTTTCGGGGACACCCTTCCCCCCGCGCCTCCCCTGGGGGCGGGATAACCTGCTAAAAGCAAAACAGGGTGCGTCCCCCTTGTTTAAAAATTTGATGCACGCACATCGGAAAAGGTTTGTTTATTGATTGATTTTCTGTTTTTCCCGGGGCGCAACTGCTTCCAGCCGTTGGTGTGCAGTTTTTTTCGAGAGATGGATTTTCCCCGGGGAGGGAAGACCGGCGCGACCAGCGTCGGCTATGGGGTTTTCCCACCGACTCTCCCACCAGCGGGGCACCCGTCCGTCGGGGCAAGCCCGCCCGACCGGTCTTCGAAAAAGGGGTGAGTATGTTAGTGGGGTGTGTGTAAGAGGAGAGGGCAAGGAAGAGGGAAGATCGGCGATCCGTGGCCCTTTTAGGGTACTGCCCGGCATTCGCCTGGGGTCGTAGATTTGTGGGGGGAGTATTTGATCGCAACTTTCAGGGTGCCTAACTTTAAAGAAAAATGTTAACTTGTAAATTAAAAACCATCTGACATATTTCGGTGAAATTGCATTGGGAGACAGAGGTTTGATTAAGCAGTCCAAACAGTGTTACCAAAACTAGATTTTTTCAATTTCCCCAAAAAGATAAGAAAGCTTCAGAAAAGGTAATGTTTCAAAAAGGGAATTGTGCCACAAAAAGGCATTAAAACAACGGATATCTCGAGTTTAAAATTCCTGATCGGGCTGGGAAATTAGTATAATTGATCGGGCATTGTCAACGAAGATTTGATTTTTGCAAAGTGTTTTTATTGATGAATTGACTACATCGGGATGGTAAAAACGTATTATAACAAAAAACTTTGATTCCCGAGAGCCCATAGGAAAATGTAGGGGGACTTGCAACAAAAGAAGATTGGAGTATGGGTTTTTTTATCATGTAGATTAATTGGTCTTTTTTTTTTGAAAGAAAAGTAAGGTTGATACAGAGAATACATTTGCAAATTTTGGTTCCTTTTTGAAAAGGATGAGAAAAAATTTTGGTTTTAGAGGAGGGAGCAACTTTACATTCTGCAAGATGAAAAAGAAATTTAAAATTATTTTTGGGAACAATAATTTGACGGGGTTTGTGGCCCCCGTTCGTCTGTTTTGCCCTTACCGGATTTTGTATTTTGGGGATGTCTCAAGGGAAAAAAGGTCATGCAACAAGCCGTAATTCAAAGAGCCAAAGAAACATCAAGGGGAAAAATTTTAGATTGAGAAGAAACTTTACATCGGGGACAATATTCAAAGGGGGAGCGTGTTAGCAAAGATTTAAAATTTTTGAGATTCGCTTTTTCTGAACCAAAGTCATAATAAATTTTTTTTCTTTTTTACCATTGCTAAACATCTTTTTTTTTCGTTTGCGGGGAAATTTTCCTAAAGGGGATTATTTTAAGGAGGTGATACATGGATGAAGATCAACTGTTGTATAACCAATGACCATCTTTTACTGACAATTTAGTGGATTATTATGCAAATTTGATCCGTTTTTTCGAGATTTTATTTTTAAAATGAATTATTTCAAAAAAAAAAAAAAAATAATAATAAAAAATAAAAATTTTTTCGGATTCGGGAATTTATAATTTTTTAAATATTTTTTTAAAAAACAAAAAAGTATAAAAATGTTTTTTGGGAATATGTTTACAAATCCAAAAAAAATTTATTATTTAACTTCCTGAATATATTTTACTGGCGTTTTTCATTTTTAAACAATTAAGGAAAATCATTTTCTTGTCAATACAAATTCTTTCGGGGCCCCAAACAAGGGTGCGGCCTTTAACTCGGGGCCCCGAACATCTGCTCCCCCTTTTTGGGTTTAGGGGGGGCGATTGCGTACTTCCGTCACGGCTTAAATTCCAGCCACTCGACCCCAAATATAGTTGCCAGTAAAATTTACTCTCCCTGATGTCGGTGCAGTTTCGATCCCCCGGTGGTCTCCGGTAAGGAGGTGGGAAAGCCCCAGCAACCCATCGACCCCGGTCCCAACTCGCCGAAGTGGCGGCGTGGCGGGGCGACCCTCAGGAAGGGCCCCCCCCGTCTTCTTTTTTTCTGGCGCCCGCACATGAGGGTGGATAGCTTGCGGGGTACACCGTTTAGTTGCTGCAGTCTTTGTTAAGTCCACCGCGAAAGATCGCGGATGGCGCCCAACGGGGACGGAATAGAGAAGCGGAACCAGAAGCAAGGAATTGATAAAAAGGGTTTGCCACCAAGAATTTTTGAAAAGAGGCTGCCCACCGAAGAATTTTTTAAATAGACCGAGGGAAACTCCCATCTCCCCATCTATGGCACGCGCCATTTCCCCCCGTCATGATGATGGGGGGCTCCCGCCAATCACGATCGGGGGGCCTGATTGTTTCCAACGAAGACTTGTCTGACGAACCGTCACTTTTTCCTTGCAGCCAACCACCAACGCCCTGTGACGTACGCCTTTGCCCCTTTTACAGAGACGCGCCCTTCCGACGTCAGGGTTTTTTCTCGGGGGTCCGACAAGAGGGGCATTTCCCCTTTGTCTGATTCTTTGCCGCCGGGCTTGTGGCCGAAATAGCTCCGGGTGTTCTGTGCAGCTACTATATGTATACATACATACATACATACATATTTCAGCTGAAATACCGGCATTGCCGGGCTTTTATTACAGAAAATTATTATACGGGAAGGGGAAATTTCAATCTTCCATCCCCTTGGGGACCACTTTTCTTCCATTGTATCCCCCCGCCCTACTCCCTACCGTGCCTGGGCCACCCCAGATAGCTGTCTTCTCTGCCCCCCCATTTGTTTTTGATTCCCTGTTCATTTTTAATAAATAATTACATTTTTTTTATTTGGTTCCTTTTTTAAACATTCACTTATCTAAAAGAAAAAAAATCAAACAAAAATCAAATACTTGAAAACTCAATATAAAATTTTGGAGTTTTATATAATTCCAACACAAAATCTTTTCATTCAAAACTTATAAAATTTTTTATATTTTTCTTCATTGTTTTCATAAAGAAATTTTTTAAATTGATTTTCAATTGGGACCTTGAAGGAACTTATTGTTTTAAATCGAGTAAAACAAGGGGAAGTTCATGGGGGTACAGTAGGGTAGATCCGAGTAATTTTGATGTCATAACGTAATTGATGAACATAATCTTAAAATAAATTAAAATTTGATCTATTCTGAAACAAAATTACCAGTTTTTATAATTTAAGACGGAAAATTTTTTAATGTGCCCTATGTGCTAGAAACATGTAGTATAAAACCTGTTTGTTAAGGTAAATCAATTAATCATACACTGATACATTAAAAAACAAATCCCCCAACATTAATAATTTTAAATAATAAATTGAAATGCACTGACACATAACAAAACAATATTAGCATCATTTTTTTATCTCAAGTGATGGAGATTAAGATCCTAAAATAAAAAAGAAACCAAAGACTTGATTTTTTTGTTAAAAATTTTAAAAATGTTTTTGCTAATTTTGTTTAGAAAAATATGAATAACTATTTATTTGGAGCAAAAAGAAAAACTAAGATAACCTTTTTATGAAATGATCATTCCTAATTTTTTAAAAGAAATCCATCCCTATTTAAGAAAAAATTTTTCTGGGTTTTAAAAAAATAAAATTTATTTTTTCCCAAATTTTTACAGGGAGCTGAATAAAGAAACCAAGAACTCAGATTGATTTATTTGCTCAGACAAACTTTTTGTTTGATAAATTAAGACTTTTTATCTTTTAGAAAAGTATGGATGAAAAGATTACAATTGATAGCAAAAATAAGCAAGATTAGACTTAATAAATAAATGATCATTCTTAAAAATACCACTGCACTAAACTTCTTCCCTGAAGAAAACGTACACCAGAATTGATAGCAAACAATTTACAGATTGTCTTAAAAAGTAAATGGTCATTCCAAAAAAACCCTCAAAACCTTTAAAATTAAGAAGAACTTTTTTCGGGGGGACTGAAACAAACATTTTTCCCTTTTATCAATAGAAATGAGTATTTTAATAGAAACAAAGGACCCAGTTTTTTTTTTTGCTTAGACAAAATAATTTTAGATAAATTTAAATTTTTTTCCCAAAAATTTTTTTAAAAAAATATAGAATTCATTCATTAGGAGCAAGTGACATACAAAAAATGCAGATTTGTCTTAATATGTAAAGGATCATTCCCTAAATTAACACCACTATTCAAAATTCCTTCGATATTAAGAAAAAATTTTACTGGATGGGCAAAAAATAAAATTTTTCATTTTATTTTTGAATCAAACGTAAAATAACGTTGAGAGTTCTAATGAACAGTTTCCTACATTTAAGAATTTTTCCCATTTCCCCCTTTCTCGCAATTTTTTAATGGGGGGAGGGGAGCTTGATGTCAACTGAGTAGTCTGAGAGCGATGAAAATTTTAAATATACTACCTTATTAACTCTTTTTTTTTAAATTTTCTGTGAGGCCCTTTAAATGATTCTCTACAATTATTCTATCAAAATTGTTCACAGGTGTCAGCCTTAAGGGCCCACATTTATTAAAATGCTGTAACCCAAAAAAGAATAAATGACAACAGTTACAAATCGTACCTTTAAAATTATAGAAACCCAAAACCCCCCTGAAAATACAAGAAAGGATTTTCAAACAAGATCACTTTAATTACATGAAAATCATAATTCACTTTAGAAAGTTGTACAAGGTATGACATTCAAACAAATTTTTATAGGCGTACAGCGAATGAAATCAAAACCCCGCTCATGTTCAAATATTTCCCAGAAAAATTTTTGGGAACCCAAATTTTTAGACGTTTGCCTGGTATTTAAAGCTAAGGTTTCCCAACAAATTCCCGCATAGAAGTCCCTTCCCCTACATCTCCTTCCGCTCGTAAATTTAACCTTTTTTGGCCTCCGTTTCGCCGGTCGTTGACGGGTTTCGTGTTCCGGTTACACACCCTTTCCTCGATATCAGGATTCGCCACACGTCCAAATTCCAGACCTTTCCGATCTCTGGGCCGACCATCCACGAAATTTGTTCCAAGTCCTTGCCTACGCTTGGGTCTTACTGGGGTCGTCCTTTTGGCGTGCCGCGTACCCGTTTTTCGCGCTCCAGCTTTAAAAATAACGATTTGAATTGACTACGATGGCCGACATACCACACTTTGAGCGTGCGTGGCCCGGGGAAAAAATTAAATGCGGGACAGAGTCCTTCTGGCGAATTTATTTCAATTATGAAACTATTTCAGATTTGCTTGTTTATCGGAAAGTTAGTGCAAACATGTACATGCACTTCATTTTGAATTTATCACTTATCCCCTTTTAAACGTTTTAACTAACTAGAAAATATACCCGCACAAACCCAAAGACTATTAAGAATTAGGTTGAGTCGCCGCCTGTCGAAAATTGTGGTTTCCGAAGGCGTCGGGTAAGGACTCGCCGGGGGAAATTTTCGGGGGGTAAATTTCCCCTCCGCACCCTCTAAAAAAAATATTAGGAAATTTGGACATCGGAGGCAAAAACCTGCGGGATGTGCTTTCGACCATCGCCCGCGGTACCCTATTTATCCTTTCGGGCTTTTTCACTTATGGTGGCTTGGGGTTTGAAATCCGTGAGCCCAATATATATATATATATATATATATATATTTTTAAATACTAGAATAAGAGATATTTTTATTTTTCATCAAGAAATTTTTAAAATTCCATTCTAGTAAAAAAAATACGACATTAATTCAAAACCCTAATTGACCAAACCCTATCTAATCTATTTTCCCGGCTGTTAAACCCCTATCTGAATAAAATCCCGTTGACGAAGATGACTTTATTTCTTCGCGCATGTTTTGTCAATAAGGGGGAGAGGGGGGGGAAGAATGAGGCGGGGAAAAACAGGGGCCTTGGGTCTTGTTGATTTGATTTTTTTTCGTGTTTCCGGGGACGCAACTACTTTTTTTTAAACCGTTTTGGGAGTGCTTTTTTTCGGGGAAAGCGCGGTGATCTTCCCGCTGATAGATCCGGCGCCCATCCCCGCTAATGGGGTTTCATTCCAAGGGCTTCCCCCCAAAAAGGACACGCCCCCGCCGGGGCAAGCCGCCCGACCGGTTCCGATAGGGTGTAGGGGTTAGTGAAAGTGTATGGGGGGTGAGGAAGGTCGGGAAGAGAAAAAAGATCTTGCGGTCCTTCCTTGGTTGGGGTATGCCCCATTCGCCTGGGTTGAGGGAGAAACCCCGGAAACACGATCGAGCACCCGGCGCTAAATTTTTCCCCAAAAGGACTAAATTTGATCAGGGAAACGCTAGTGTCAAAAAATCCTCCCGCCATCGACTCGAACCCAGACCCCCTGGTCAGAGGGCCTGCAGACATCATTAGGGATTTTTGAAATGAACCGTTTTTTCAGTAATTTAGGGAGAAACCATAGAACTATCGATCAGAGCACCCGGACACAGATTCTCCTAGCAGCGGCGAATTCCACCATCGTTCGAAAATCCCCCGGGACGGGGTTAAACCGGATCTCCCAGAGACACTGAGGAAACAGTTGCTCCCCGGGCCCACCAGGGTTTAAAATATCGACCAAAATTTTCTTTTCTCGGTCGACCCCTTTTCTTTGAGTACGATTTTTATTTCTAAACTGATGTAGCCCACAACTCCTCTTTTTTCGCAGGTCACCTGCAGTTTTAAAGCAATTTTAATTTTTCAGCTTTTTTAGTGACTGTTTCGACCGGGAGAGGGGGGCTCGGGGCATCAACTGAAAAAATAATGCCAGAAAATTTGTTTTTTCATAGGGGGATGAATTTGGGGGGTTACATTTCCTTTTAAAAAATAGTTTCAATTACTTGCAAACGCCCTTTCAACGGAGCTTTTCCTCATAAATATGTTACCACTGTTAAAAAGATTCATTTTTTTAAGGCAGGAGGTAAAGGGCCAAAGTCAGCCACACGAAAAACGGGAAAGGGCGAGTCGCGTATAGCAGGATTTTTACACAGCAGATATAGCTAGGGGGGAAATTTGGGGCGGCGGGGGAGAATTCTAGCGGTGGTGCTCTGATTTGCGGTAGTATTCCGTGGTTTCACCGATCAAACCAGGGAATGCCGAGAAAATCACAAACGGGCCAGACCGCGCGTGAACTTTTCCCTTTCCCCTTTTTGCCCTATCCTTACCCTCCCCTTGCACTAGTATGACCGACACTTGCCGGGGGACCGGTCGGAGCTTAAAGATTGTGCGGCTGGGACCCCCGGGGGAATCCCAGGGGGAAACTACTAGCCGACGGGTCGGCGCCGAATCTCCAGCCAGTGGGGAAGATCATCCCTCCCGAGAGAAACATCCCCGCACTTACAGGACCTTAGTATTGAGCCCGAATCACCAATCAAACAATCAATCGACGAATTTCCCGGGGGCGAATGATAAAGCATTGGGGTTTTCTTTGTCGATACGAATGCCCCCGCCGCCAAACCCTTCCGGTACTTTTGCCCCTCTTTTCAGCGTCTTCACCGTTTCTTCCCTCCGTGTTAGAAATTTCCAGGAGGCAAAACTGAATTTCACCTTAGGAATGCGGGAAAAATGGTAGCTGAACCCCCGATTAATCTTCCCCCAGGGGGCCCCCAGGGCAGGTTCACATGGGTGATCCTTCCAATGAAATTATAAAAGTTTCCAAAATCCAAAAACTATGAGATTAAAACAATTAAATAATAAGAAAACCTTTTTTTAAAAAAAGAAAGATTAAAGGGTTTTAAAAAGATTTTCCACCATGGAATAGTTTTTTTACTATCACATTTTATATGATGAAAAAACAAAAGGACTTTTTTCTAATGTTCTTTTCGTAGAATTTTGTGAAATTCATCACTTGGGAGAGGGCTGTTAAAGTAGAGATGATTCACCGCAACTGGCATGAAACCAACGACGATACAGCCTCAGCCATGGGTCCGTCCAGCAGCCCAATTGGAATGAGCTCAATCTTACTTCCTGCCAGTCTCCGCTATTCCCCCGAAGCTGACGTTTTTTTTGTACTCCCCTTTCATAGGAAAACTTGTTTGGTTATTAACTACCCGATTTTTTCCCCATGTGGGAGGACCCAAACCCACCATAAATTTGAGGGGGCAAAATTTTTGACATAATTTTGGGGTTTTTTTTAATACTTATGTCCGTAGAAACTAAAGAAAATATACTACTAGAAAGAAAATTATAATATGGGGGAAAATTTTTTTTTTGGGTTTTAAAAGTATATATCTTGGGGCCTGCTCCGTTTCTGGGGCCCCCAATGAAAAAATAATTTTTTTTTAAATTTTTGGATTTTTTCCCTCCCTTTGTGTTTTTTTTTCACAAATGAAATAAGTCTTTTTACTTATCTAGATTGAACTGAAAATTTGTGATCCAATTTTTTGTTCTATTAAAACATAAATTTTTTTTCAAATTTGTTTAATGATACTGATATGCATTTGAATGTACAGATTTGAATATTATAAGATGAAACCTTCCAACTATTTTGATGTCAGAATTTAATGGTGATGTATTGAATTAATTATGGTTTAAAATACCAATGTTTATTTTGCATCTTTAGCTCTTTTAAAAATTAGGGAAATTTCAAATACGATTTGAATGGCCATTGATGATTTGGGAATTTTGGATGGATGAAATTTTAGTATTCAAATTTTTCTTTGGTTTAGAATAAATTGTTTTTAAAAATAAAAAACCGTTTTGGGTTTCAGATGATAAGATTTCTTTTGTTAAAACAGGAAAAAACCATGATTTGGCGGCATTTCAGCTATTCTCCACATGCGTAAAATTTTTAGTTTTACTTTTAAAAGTTTTAAAAATTTTATCGACAAAATTTAAATTTGGGGCAGAAAGACGATAGATTAACTTTTAGGATTGTACTGTGGGGGAGCCGGGGGTCGTGTTCTCTCGACCGCCAACGGTCACACTCCAGGCCCGGCCGCTGGCGTGTGCTATAGACGTTCCTTTTATGAAAGAAAGCGTTTTTAACAATGGATATCATTCGCAATTTAGTCAAAATGAGGGTTGGGAATTTTTCTTTTTTTTTTTATTCTACTTCTTCTTCTCTTTTTTATGGGGTGAGACATGGTTTCTTTTAGATTTTCTTCCGTCCTTTTTTTAGTCAGTCTTTTATTTTTACCCTTGGGGGTTGAATCGTTACATTTTTGATTAATCAGAGCGATTTCTAGGATTTTTATTAAATATTTTATTGTTAAAGGAATAACCCAAATTTCGATTTTTTAAATTTAATTTTCAAAAACTTTTTTTAGTTTGTTGCCGGGATATTTTTGGGAATCCCTAACGTTACTAATAAAAAGGCCATGCCCTCAAGAGAAATTTTTGTCGCACGACTTGGCGTTACTACTGTGTTATTTTAAATAGTTTTTTTCCACTGCTATGATCATTATCGATTTATTAATTATTAAAGAACATATTTATTAATTTTACACAGATGGCAATTGATTATTTCAAACTAATTCTATTTCCCTTTTTATCGGGTCAAAAAGTATTTCAAAAATTAAGACAAAAACTAGTTTTTAAATTTCTTCCAAAAATTATTTCAAAAGAAAAATAAACTCGTGTTAATTGAGGAAATATCAAGAGAATTTTGTCACTATTTCTATGGGGTTTTTTTCGTTAAATGTTGGGTTGAGAAATATTTTATTAACGCGGAAAATTAACTGGTAAAAATTACCGGGGTCTTGAGATAAAAATTTAGGGCAACACATCACCCCAAAGCAAAATGGGGGCATTTGACTTTCTCGCTATCGCCTAAAAGAGAAAGTTTAAGCCGGAAAAAAAGGGGAAATTTCATAAAACCCACTACAGGGGCCTTTAACTAAAAAATACTAAATTAAAAAAATCATGTTGCTAAATGTACTAAAAATCCTTCAACACGGGTAGCCAGAATCCAAATTTTTGTTACTGAAAATAGAATGAAGGCAAAAAGTCTGTCTGTCGGTTGCTCAGAAAATGCTAGCATAAACGTTTAGCGATTTTCTAAAATGATATCTCAATTTATATGGGGGGTTGGGATCCTTGAGTTTAAAAAACCCATATTTTAATTTTTGGGGGGGACTTTTTCGAAGTCCCTGGGGTATTTTAAACTTTAAAGAAATAGATAAATTATAAAGAAAGTCATGTAAAAGTCTCCCAAAATTTGGCATTTCGATGGTTTTGATGAAATGGAAAAAAGAGGGTGTTTTAGACCACTAAAACTTGTAAAGTAGGTTTTCAGAAGATACTAAAAGTAAAATTTTGGAGTTGTGTTCAAACTGCATGATCAAGAGCGTCCCCAGATCCTATTTTTTGGGAGGTTGAACCATTGTTTGGTAAGGCAGATTACTAAGGGTATTTTGCAACATTCCCGTTATCCCAATAACTGTTTAGGGGGCCCTCCACCTCCCAGGAGTTTTCCCGTGAGTAGATGAGGGTGGGTTTTATTGCCCGTCGAAAAAAATTTGAATTATATTTTTCAACGTTTAAAACAATAGCAGGAAATCTGAGCTACGTTTAACCCCACCAGTTTTTCCCTAAATAATTTGACTTAAAATATCAGGATTACTTTAATAGCGAAAGGTTAATAGAAAATGGGGGATAGTCCCAATAACGTTTTTTTTTACCAAACACGTTGTCCAAATGAACCAAATTTTAATCTGGAATCCAAGTTCTTTTTTGGGAAATAACAGATCCACAGTTTTCATTTTTATCCCATGTCTGGTTGACCACGATCCCAAACGAGCAAAACCCAACAGAACAGGATCACCTGCAAAACGAAAACATTTAGAGAACTGTCTCAACCGATTTCCCAAAAAAAATACTTTTTTCTCTTTTTGAAACGGGGCGAAAAAATATTTGAAATTTTTTTTTAAAACATAACTTCAAAATTTTGAAAAAAGAATTTTTTTAATTTTTTGAAATAAAAGTTCAAATGAAATATTATTCCCCATGATTTTCTATACTTTAAAAAATTCTAAAAATCGAAAAGGGATTTGAATTTCAAACATCACTGATTTCGAGGACTTAAAATTTCGAAATTTTAGTGGGAATATGAAGCATACTATCGCGCAATTTATTTTTTAAGATATGAAAAGGGGGGGGGGGTTTTAGTTTGTCGGCACTGAGTATTTAAGTAACGCCAATGTCTGAAAACAAAGCAACCTCAGGTGGGGCCGGTCATCGCCGGGTAGGAACGGGGTAATGATACGAGTTTTAGGTGTCCCCCTAAAGGCCCTGAACGTTCGCCTTTTTTTAGATAATGGTTTTGGGTTTGAACAGAATTTCCCGACCTAAAAGAAATTATCATTGATTATTTAGCTTGCCCCCAACTTTTTTTTAATATTGAAGTTTATATGAGCTTTGCCTTCAACTGTTTTTTTCCAAGGGAGGGGGGGCATGTTCAAGAAAAGTTGGGAGTAGTATTAAAGTCAAAGGTTGCGAATTGAAACTTGCGGGTTGACTAGAAACCTGGGGTCTATCGGCGCCGAGGCCACGTGCCTTTTTCAGGGCATAGAGGATAAATACGTTTAAATACAAAACAAGTGATAAAAATAGATTGTCAAACTAAATACATTTTCAGATTTCACTAAAACTATCCGAAAATGACTAAATTAAAAAAAGTGAAAATAAATGATTTAAAGATATAAATTTGAAATAGATTACGTTAAAAAGAAAATCAATTTAATTGGGATTATATACGCACGAAATTTTCCCCAATGGTAACCTAATATTTTTGAATTTCTGACCTCTAAATATATTACAGAAAAAAACCAAAAAATTAAAGGACCGCGGTATATCTGCAATTATTTCCATTGGGAAAAACGTTTTTTTTCTTCCACAAAAAAAACAAACATGAATTAAATCAACTTTATGTATTTTAACAATTTGACCTTTTAGAACAAATTAAACACGAACTGAAGCCCCCTTTTGCCTTTTTAATGATAAAAATAATTAGAGATCTATTGCCTTTTATCATTCAAATATGTGGAAAACAAAACACGTTTGTTGTTAATTTTTACAGTAAAACATCAAAAATTTCATTTGAGCATCGTCCACTGTGAGAAAAAAATTAAAAAAAAAGAATCATTGCCAATGCGAAATTAAATTTTTTATTTTTTTTATTTATATATTTAATCGAAAAAAGAACTCAGCCCTGCTAGGGGGAGGTGAATTTTTTACTTTTTCAATATCCTTTATTCGACCCCTCACTAAGTCATATAATTTTTAATTTTTGAAAAAAAAATTTCCATGTAAAAATTTTCATTTCAAGGATAATAAAAAATTTTTTTTTTCCATTTGTCCTTTCAAGGAATACTTCGCCGCAAAAAATGGAAACATAACTTTATAAGTATTTCCCATGAATTGTAGAAGCACAGAAAAAAAGGTTAAATTTTTGTCCAGAACAAAACAAGGGGGCCCTCTCAGCATTTGCTCAATAGATAGGACACTGACGAAAAAAAATCGAGATGGGGCAGTGACCCAAAACGGTCTAAATTGTTAATATTGTTTAGAATTATACAATCCAAGGTAAAAATATTAAATATCCCGTTAAAACAATTTTCCTTCCGGGTGCTCAGTATTTAACGTCCCATCTACCTAACTATTTCGTGTACCCCCAAATTTAAAAAGGGAAAACTGTTATTTATTTGTTTTGGACGTGATTACACCGTCACACAAACCTGGGGAAAACCTGATTATGGATAATTCCTATCGGGGGTGGGGGTCGTCTTTTCTAACTAATATTCATTTAACAAACAAAAAAATTTCATAGTTTTAAAGAAAAGTAAAAATATTTTTCCAAATGACCCTTTGTACACTACATTACATATTCTCCTACGTGAATTTTTTTTCCTTTTGATTAACAATGGAGCTAACCCCCTACCTAAACTGATTTTTCGAGAATAATAGTGACTTGATCTAATTTAACGAAAAAAACAGTAAATACTTGTAACTTCAAAACAAATCATCTCAATAAAACCCCAAAATTTCATAATTTAAATCCATCCAAAAATACAAAAACAAAAACCAAAATTCACTAATCCCTTTTTCAATCTTAAATAATACAAACCCCAATTTTTACCTTATTCATTTGCGGACTAAAAAAATTTGTTTTAAAAGTTCTTGACTGTTAGAAATAAGTTTTACCAGAAAAATTTTAAACAACTTTTTTTATGTTAAAAACCTTTTACATAGACAATTCCTTTAAATGTTTTCTAACATCGTAAATTATGTAGAATTTAGATAAAGAATTAACACAAAGATTTTTTAAAAAAAACATAAAAATTGATCTGATTTCTTTGACTGCAAAATAAATTTACTGGTTATCAAGACTATTTTATAAAACTTGTCCGATAAATGCCGTTACTGAGGGAAGCCTATTACAATTTTTAATTTTGGAACTAAACATCTTAAATTTTTCCGCGTTTTAAAAATATTCTTTCGCTTTCGTGACTCACGACCGGCGAATTTTCTTCCGGTCCGGGGGTAGATGTCAGGACGTTCACGCCCCAAGGTCGTCGTTGTCCGGATTTGTCCCTGCCACCGCGAGGAATCGAGATTTGACGCCTTCCCTTTACAGCCCAGTTAAATACAGCATACAGAAGGTGATGGCCCGTTAGAATGCGAGCCCAAAAACCCAAATTAAAATTTTGGAGTGAAAGGAGCCAGTTGTTGAAAAAACCATTTTTTTGAATTATCAAAATTTCCAAAGAATTTTAAAAAATAAACTATAAAAAAATGAAATAAATGTAGGAATTGCTAAAACTAAACAAAAACTGAAAACTGGGAAAAAAGCGTCAAAAGAAAACCCCCCATGTTAAAAAAAATTTTTTAATTTTCCGAAAAGAATGTACAACTTTTTATAAATTATTTTGTCCCACCACGTTTTTTTAATTTTGTCTTTTGTTTAATTCTTAAATTTTAAATTTTTACAACCCCAATGATTAACCCATGAAAAAATTTAGAAATATTTTAAATTATTTTTTTTTTTCCACTGTCCCTGGGGTTTTTGGGGGAATATCCTTCAACCTTCACTTCCTGACCGAAAGAAAGAAAATTTTCCCGAGCAATTTATCCCAACGCTTTTCAAAAAACTGATTGAAGGGACGTTAAAATTTTTCATAACCATCTCTTCCTCCTGGAACATTTGGGAAGTGTCGGATTTCCCAAATTTTCTTTTTGCACGAGGCTGATGAAAAGCAAAAAGTTTCCTTAAAAAGTTTTTTTTCGCGATAGAAAATTAAAAAAATCTTCACAGGATAGTTGATTTCATATTTCTTGCATTCTATGCTGTTTAAGTCTTTTACTTTATTTTGAAATTTTAAATTATAAAATTAAAATCTTCCGATGCTGCGTCCATTGTCATCCATATTCCCCAAATTGGGGAGTCAAAACCTCATATCCTGTATGGTCCTTCATACAATGCGGTTTTTCAAAATTTTTTTTTGTTTACGTCCGATTTTTTGGGTAGACGTAGAAAACCCCTTTTCCCTTCAGTAAAATAGGTATTTTTGGGTTTTCTAACTTTTTTTTGTTTGATGAACTGTGGGCAAATTTTTATCCGTGACTTCGGAAAAGGGATCCGGGTTTCGCAGATGTTCAATAATGCATTCTCCTTTTTTGAAGGGGGCCCTTTGGGGTCATGTTAATAGTGTCTGTTTCCCGATTGACCCACTGGTTGATATAAGGCCCCCGAAAATCCCAGCCGGGTTGTCGTGAGACAATACACTGAAAACAACCTGATATTTGACCCTTTCAGATGGATTTGACTGAGGATGTCAATATAGATAAGATGGGGGTAATATTCTTTTTCCATGGCTTGATCCAGTGATCGCTAGTAAAGGTCCAGATCCGACAAAATTTTTCAAACCCCGGCGGTTCAAAATATTTATTAATTGATGTAAAAATTTTGGTCGGTTTGTTGAACAGTAAATTTGGGGTAAACTTAAAAAGACGAAAACATACAAAAAATGTATTTGAAAAACTTGGTTTTAGGAAGAGGTCCAAAAGGTCTATTTACAGTTCATTCGTTTTAGATGGTAGAATTGCAGCTGAGCCCGGGCAAAATAGCGATTAGATATTTGGCGACAGTGACGAAAACCGCAATCTTTCTTCTAATTTTTTTTTTGGCCCCCTTCCAGGGGCGATTTAAATATTTCGTCATTTTATCCCCCAAAAAATGTCCAAGTTTCGTGAAGTTTAAATTTCCCTGCAGGATTTTGGGATCCAGATCCTATAGAGGTGGTTCAGCTTTTGTCTTGACGAGAACGACGTCTCTACAAATTTTCCCATCTATCGCCTTCCCCGTCCAACAAACCATCAACATCTTCGGGGTAAATTTCCCCACGCAAAAAAATTTTATTTTCCGTTAATTTTTTGTTGGTGAATGGCTATCATCTCCAATTTAAATGGGCATTTGGGTAATTTAATTGTATGGGGATGAAAGAATACTTTTCCCTTTTTCCCCGTTTCTCCGGTCGAAGCGTATTTCGAAAAGTCGGGGAGGGGTTAACCCTTCCGGACAATGTTCACTGTAAAAAAAATTTTGTTGAAGGTAAAATCCCGAATAATCGGCTTATTTGGGGACAAGGGTTTTTTAAATTAATGCCTTGTGGTCCGTCCAAATTTTGGAAATGTCTTCCAACGAGATATTCTTTTAATTTATGGATCCCACCCCAGGGGCATTTGCCCCCCTTCGTGACTGAATTCAGTTCGGGTCCTCAATTAAACTTTAAGAGATAAACTTTCTTTCCACTAAATCTGATATAAAAAGCCCAAATTGCATGGCCCTATGTCTGTTTGTAGTAAAATTTTTCCCCAAAATTGGGGTGGGAATTACACAAGAATGAAAAAAAATTTTTTTAAACGAATTTTTTTGTAGTTCAGCCCACTCCATTGGTTTTTCAACAAGGTAAAAATTGAAAAAAATCGAATTTTGAAGAACGATATAGAAATTTAAACACACCCCAAAACTTTTCAACTGTTTCCCCGTTCTTGGGTGCCTGAATCTTGCAATTTCTATAATTTTCTGGTTTCATCCCAAACCCTTTGGATTTAAATTTGGGAACCCAAAACCATTTGTTTCCTCAGAAACTTTTTTTTTCCGTTTAACTGGGGGTGGACAATCAAGTTTTTAAAACAATTTTCAAATGAATAGCCTGGAACGTTGTCGCAAAAAGATAACATCATCCACATACACAAAGGGGAATAAAATTTTTTGTTGAAAAATTTTATTAAGCATTGAAAGGGGAGCAAATTTTTTAAACCCAAACGAACTGTGATATACGAGCATACCCCTGTACACGAAGCCAGTATACTTCGGAACCTAGCAAGGAATTCCCAGAAGATGCGGGAAATCGGTACTGATCCATTAACCCCTTTAAGTTTCCAACATCTCCTTCGGGAGGTCTATCCGGTAGGGGATCGTTTTCCATTAAATTTTGAGCATCAAACATAGGCGTAAGTTCTTTTTTTGCAATGACAGGGTTTTTAAATATGAGTCCTTTTTCTTAATGATTTTACTTTTAACATGGACGAATGTTCATCCACTTTGATATGCAACTGGTATAGGGGAGTTATGTATATATGGGGTTATCAGTTACTAATAGAAATTCAAAAACTTTAATGGGCTCTTTACATTTTTTAAAAACTTTGATATCTTATTAAAATTTTAAAGTTTTCCCGGTTGTTTTTTGTACATTATTTCAAACATTTTTTAAAAAGGGGGAAGGTTTTGGACCTGATACAGTTCGCATGGGATATTAGATTTTATTTACAAAAAGGGTGATAGTGAATATGCGTTTTTTGAATTTGCAAAACCCCCATTAATGATTTTTATGGTTATAGAGAAACCACCCCCCGGGTCAGTTTGGGACAATAACCCCTTTTATATACAGACAGTCTCGATACCTTTTTTCCCTTTTTCATGCAAAGTATTGTCGGTGATAGGCCGACTTCTTCTTATTCGCCCCCTCAGATACGATTTGGGATAGGGGGAATTCGGATTGCCTCTGCCCCCCCTGGTTTATCTAACAAACTTTCCACTATTACCGAGCGGATCCCGTCGACAAGTAGGGTCTTTTCCCCCTTTGCATTTACTTTTACCGGGGATTTGGTTTTGTAATCTTTACATTTGCAACAAATCTTTTTTCGTTTTAAAGGGGAAAGATAATCCCTGGGCCTGAAAGTCACCCCTTCGACATCAATGGAAGAATTTTTTCGGGGCACCATTGAGACAAACCTTTTAGTTTAATTCCCTGATCAAGGGGTTTGAATCACGTGAGTCGATGGTCCACTATATCTGCCATTGTTTGAATTAGCGTTGGATAAAACTTGGTTTGGGTTGACTTCCTTTTTGAATTTTTACCTGCTTCGGTCGGGTTGAAATTTTCTTCTCTCTGTTGTAGCCTTTTCTCCACCTTGCTTACTATTACCCTTACCCCTTTTGCGCAATAAATAGACTTAAGTGGGGGGAGATTTCCAAATTTTTTGTCATTTTTATTGATTCAAACCGTTGGAAACATTTTAAAAACCCGGGGCCCCAACAAATTTTGAGCCTTTCCGGGGGAAAGTCTGACTAAAAAATATTTTCATTTTTAAAAAGGGGGGCGGCAAAAAAAGACCTGCAACTTTCCCTTGCATAATCTTGCATTGACCCCCTTTTGCCAGGTACTATACATCAAATTTAACCAGTTAATTTGGGTCTCATAATTACAAAGCGATTGAAGAATTTTTTCCAAAATTTTGAAACGTAGCTGGAACGGATCAATGACAGCCCAATTTTTAAATTTTTGATTTAACATTTGGAGATAATTTGACTTTCTTGCTTTGGGGAAAAATTTTATAACATAAAGAAATGTTCTACTGCCCTTTATAAACATGCACGATTTTCTTTTTTTTGGCACAAAGTTAAACCAGGAGGTAGAATGGTGTTTTGAATGATGCAAAAAAAAGAAGATGGTAAAATTTTCCCTCCTTTATATCTGCAATTTTGCTTTATTTTTTGTTTTGTCTGGTTTAAAATTTGGGTTTTTTTACTATTTTCTCGTACGCACGATTTAATTGTGTCACATCGGGGTAATGGTTACTTTTTATTTAAAAATTTGGGTGGTCTTGTTTTTCTCTTCGACCGTCTTTTCTATTTTTTTCTCCTTGAAACCTTAGTTTCACCAAAACTGTCTTAAATTAAAAAAATTTAACTTTAATTTAAAAATCAAGGGCCTCCCAATTTTTCCTTTTTTGTTATGACCGCGTAAATTTTTAAATTTAAGCCCAGTCCGTTTTTAAAGATCTCTGGGTTGAGTTAGTTTTCGTCCGTTCCCAATTGCTGACATTTGTTCGTTTTTTTCTTCAATTTTTGCGTAATTTGTTTAACTGTCCGCGCCTCCTGTTCTTCTAGTTTTTAATCGTCGGGTTTAAAATGCGCCTTCCGTTCTTCTAGTTTTTGTAATTTTTTGTTTTTAGCAATTGGGGGAAATTTTTTGATTTAATTAACTGTACTCGCCCCCCGTTGCCGTTTTTTTTAGCATTTTTCTAGGGGAGGTTGTTCATTTTTTTTTTACTGATTGGGATTAAGAAAACAAACAGTTCATTTGGTTTAACGGCCAAGCCAGCCATCGCAAACTCTAAGAAATTGCCGTCGGGAAAATCTCCTTTTAAGTAGTGTTGATTCCGTCGGAGAAGGTTTCCCGGGGTTTAAAAGCAAATTAGTCCTCTCCTAACTGTACTTCAGAGTCTCCAGGTTGTTCTTTTTTTGAACCACAGTTTCGCTTTTCCTCGCTACCTGACGGGTCTGTCAAGATTCCTAGCTCTATCAAATTTATCCGCCATTTTTAACCCGTCGAATGAAAATTAGATTTACAATAGAACTACTGATGCTTCAACCCTAATACTAAACTTCTGTACTAACAGACTAAAAATTCATTAACAAATTTTTGGTTTGTTAATACATTTCCACGAAATTTAATAATTTTGAGCCAAAAAGTTGGGGAAAATGTAATCCGATCTACCAACTATTTCGTAGAGCCGAATTCAGAAGTAAATCTGTTATTTATTGTTTTGTACGGAACACCCACAAAACCTGGGGAAAACCTCATTTTATAATTCCATCGGTGGTGGGTTGTCTTTAAAAATATTCATTTAAAAAAAACACAATTTCATAGTTTTAAAGAACAAGTAAAATATTCTTTCCAAATGATCCTTCGACACTACATTACAATTCTCCAGGGTTACTTTTTCCCTTTTATTACACAATGGAGCAAATCCACCTAAACTGCAGTTTTTAGAAAGGACTTGATCTACATTTTCACGAAAAAACAGTAAATACTTATGTACATTTCAAAACAAAATCTCAAGAAAACCACAATTATAATTTAAATAACCCTCCGTAAAAATACATACAAAAATATACCAAATTACTAATACCTTTTTAACTTTAAATACACTCAATATTTAACTTAATATTCAGCTTTCTGACTTATGCAAAATTTGTTTTACAAATTTTGACTGTTCATGAAATAACGTTTTACCCGAAACAATTTAAAAATTTATTTTTGTTCAAAAACCTTTTTTTAGACAACCTTTTTAAATGATTTCAAAAAATCAAGTCAATTATTATGAATTTAGATAAAGAATTTACACAAGGACACTTTTTTCAAATTTAAAAATAAAAAATTTTTTAGATCTGATTTTTTTCGACTGCAAAAAAAAATTTATTTACAAGACAAATTTAGTAAAAAAATTGTCCGATCAATGTCTGTTACTGAGGGCTCAAATTCAAGTTTTAATTTTTCAATCAAAATTTACGAAAGTTTTCGGAATTTTGTAAATATTCTTCTGCTTTTTTGTGACTCAGCCCGGGGAATTTTCCGGATCCGGTGCGTAGAGGCTGTCGAGCGACGTTCACGCCCCAAGGTCGTCGTTGTCCCCACGTTTGGCGTCCACCCGATAACAATTTCCACGCCTTCTCCCCCTTTTCAGCCCAGTTAAACACGCAAAAGAAGGGGATGGTCGGGTTGAAAGCGAGTCCAAAAACCCCAAAATTTTAACTTTGTTATGGAAAATTAGCCCTTTTTAAAAAACTATGTTTTGAATTACAAAAAATTTTCCAAAGAATTTTCGAAAAAACCCAAAATAAAAATGAAAAAGAATAAAGAGAATAAGTAATTGTCAAAATAAAACTGAAAAAAAATAAAAACTAAAAAAATGGGAAAAAAAAGCTGAACAAAAAAACAAAAAGTCCATGTTAAAAAATTTTTTATATTCCAGCAACAAGAATGTAGCAACTGGTTTTTTAAATTTATTTTGTCCACTACCACCGTTATTCTTAAATTTGTTGCATTACTTGTTTAATATTCCTATCAAATTTACGTAATCTTGACATATCACAGTGATTAATCCCATGAAAATACTTAGACAATTCCCTTTTTAATAAAGCTTCATTTCTGGTATTTTCCACGTGTCCTCGTCGGTTGTGTGTGGAATAGTACCTGTCTAATCACTTCAGCGTCTCGACCCGGGAGAGAAAGACAATCTGTCCGAGTCAAGCTTCATGCCACATTCGCATTTCTACAAAGTTCTGATTGGCTAGGCGAAAGTACGTTCAGAAATTTGTTTCTAGGTAACGCCATCTCTTCGCTACTCTAGGAACTATTTGTGGGGCAAGATGTCGGGTATTGTCACTTCAATATTTCTTTTGTCACGAGTGTAACCGATGACAAGCGGTTACAGTATAGTCTCTAATTGTATAGAAACAGTTATACAGCAGAAACGATTTCACTTTGGATTAAACTTTTCTATGGAATTCAATCGTTTAACGTCATCTGGAAAAGTGTTGTAAAATAATGTACTTGTATTGTATGTGAATATTTTGTAATGAGCTGATGATACTGTCACCTGATGAATATGGTATCTACGTCGAGTGTTATAGTAATAGACATCGGCATTTTCTGAAAATATATGCCCGCCCTTAACCAAGTCATTTTTGACAAAACCACTGATTCGTAAGTCAACAGACAAGGTAATGGTAAAATTCCTATATTAATGAAGAGAGGCTTACAAGAATCACGTGGATGGGATTTGGTTATAATTCGTTCAATTCTTTTTTGTAATCTAAAAATCTGGGAGCTATAAGATGTATTTCCCCAGAATATTATGCCATATCTCAAGCGGGAATGAACAATCGCGAAATATACAAGCGAGCAGAATATGAAAGAATTCTGAACGCGTAGCATTATGAAGTTAATTTTGTGTTCAATTCATTTAAATAGACTTTCCATTTAAGGTTTGACTGAATTGAGAGACCTAAACATTTTGTTGCCTTAACATCAGTCGATGATACACCGTTCATTTTCAATGGAACACAGAATTGTTTATTTGAAATGGAAAACTGCATTAAAATCATTTTATTTTCGTTTACTATTAATTTGTTATTTCGGAACCAATTTGAAACATCTGATATTGTACTATTGTAAATATACCGTATATTGTAAATATACGGTTTCTTTATTGCAAAGGATGTTCGTATCATCCGCAAAGAGAACTGTTCTTCCGTTTTGAATCGTCGTAGGCATATCGTTTACGTATAGTAGGAACAGAATAGGGCCTAAAATCGATCCTTGAACTCCACGTGCAATGAGCAAAGAGTCGGAAAGGCGCGTACGTAATGTTCAATCATTCCAGTAAGGTATGTCCACTTTCTGAGATCGTTATTTAAGGTACGAACATAACCAATGTAGAGCAATGAACTGATTCCATATGAAGGTAATTTTGAAAGTCAAATGTCATGATCAATGACGCCAAATGCTTTTGAGAGATCTAAAAATAATCCAATAGGTGCCTCGTTTTGATCCAGTGATAAGGCGACATCTTTAAGAAAAGAAAATATGGATTTTCTAAATCTATGTTGGCGATCTGAAAGCGCGTCGTGTTTACTGAGAAAGGTTTTCATTCGTACGTAAAACGCTCTCTGATATTTTTGTAAAAACTGATAGAAGAGAAATGGGCCGATAATTTTGAATTTCATTTTTGTTGCCTTTTTTGAAAAGCGGCTTAATTTTAGATGTTTTGAAAATAGAATTTTCAAAAATGGGCACAGAATTAACTTCTCCCCATACCACGTCATACACAGTTAAAGTGTTTTTGACGTAAAATAAATAAATAAATAAAATCGCTAAATAAAGTTTTTTGGCTAACAATTTGTGTCCATCAGATGTTCTCAACTCATGTGAGAACACAGTGATGTCAATCATAAGTCATGAAAGTCCTCCATCAAATAGCTTTTTTCTACTTAATTTTGTCTTTTTAATTTTTGAATGATCATTGTTGCTTAATACACTTACTAGATAAAATGTGATAATTTAAATACGCACCAAAAATTGTTACAGGATAACCCTCTTTGTTTATGTCGTTAAATCCAATGAACATCGATGTGGAAAGATTCTGTTCTTCCTTAAGTAGTTGCAGAATCTCTTTATCCTCTGACTCCGAATTGATGATGAGTAAATGAGCTTTCTCATCTTCGCAAATCACCTTCGCTTCGCCCCACGTGCGAAGCTCCTTATGAAGTTTGTAATATCCATTGCCGCGGATAACATATCCAGGGTCTGGAGGAGGAGGAGAACCTGAAATTAAGTGTCGAGACACAAATGAGTCTCATACAAATTTGTGCATTCTGCCTTTATAATTGAGAACGAGAGTGGTTGACTTGCTTTCGACCGTGCAGCAAATGTAGTCACCTTTAATGGTGAGTGTGAGAGTGTCGACGCGAGCGCCCCCGCAGATGGTGGTGGAGGGCTCCACCTCCAGCCGCACCTCGCCCGCCCCGCGCCCGGGCGCCTCCGACCGGCGCTGCAGCACCACCTGCGCCTCCCAGTGGCCGGAGGCGTTCCGGCTGGTGCCCACCGCCACGCTCGCCGCCACGCGCCGGCACTGCTGCGCGCGCACCAGCCCCCGCGCCGCCATGCACACCAGCACCACCGCCCACGCCCCGCGCCTTCTGCGCACACCAACAAGCACCACGCTCACGCTCCAGCACTGGAACAATCCTTCTTTTAGCCCCCGCGCCGCCACACACACCAGCACCACCGCCGCCAGCGCCCACGCCCCGCGCCTTGCGCACACCACAACTGGAACAATCCTTCATTTAGCCTCCGCACCGCTACCCACACCAACACCACCGCCGCCGCCAGCGTCCAAGCAATATTCGGGATGTCGCACCGCTTATTATTCATTTGGAATGGACATGAACAAACATTGTCGTTAGATATTAGAGTTGAATTTGGTTTGGGTGCGGTATGTACCATCTATATATAAAACACTAATAATAATAATAATAATAATAATAATAATAATAATAATAATAATAATAATAATAATAATGCTTATTAATGCGAGGCTCAGGCCATAGGGCCTGCTCTTCCGCCTAACCACTGAGTTTACATTTATACAGAGTAGTAACATATAAGAGGGGAGGGAAATCTGTACATTTACGTCTGGGAATGCAAAACTAGGGACCATCCCGACATACGCCTTAAGCGATTGAGTAAATCCAGAAAACCTCAATCAGGATGGCGGCTTAGGGCCGAACAGCATTATGGTATAGAAATGGAAGAGAAGAGAAAATGAGAGAAGGGAATCATAAATGAAAATGAAGTGAAAATAATGAACGAGAAAGAAGAAGGAGAGACTAAAGGGGAGACAAACTGTACATTTATGACTGGGAGTGCAAAGCAAGGGGCCATCCCGGCGTACGCCTTAAGCAATTGAGTAAACCCAGAAAAACCTCAATCAGGATGGCGGCTTATGGCCGAACATTAATATAGAAGAATATGATATGGATAGTAGTGAAGGTGAAAAGATGAGGCGTTTAGGGGAAAGGGTCGTAAAGACATAAAAGGAAGAAAAAGCGAAGAAAAGGAGGAAGAAGTAGGTGGAAAAGTAAAATTTTTCCAGAAGCGGTACAGAAATGTTACGTTTGGTATACATTAGCACTTTACATAAATATACATTGTTCTCTGCTGTTACAGAGAAGCACAATAGGCTCTAAGTTAATAGTACCAGTGATTTATGATATAATATTGACAGTATTAAGAAACAATGTAAAAGTACAATAGGATATAAACATCAATTGTAATTATTATTAAGACCTATATATTGTAGATATGACAATGATGACAGTACAAAAAAAGCTGTATTTTAGCATTTATTTGGAGCGTGGCTAATCTCTTTTAAATATTTATTTGAACAATTTTATTAGGATACACAGAAAATATGTGGTTGTTAATAATTTAGATGGTGTGAGAGGGAATGAAAAATGAGAATAGAGTAGTGAGGTATGGGGTGGAATTTTGAATTTAAAGAGTGAGGAAAGTGCGGCGTTTAGGGGCGGTGACTGGTACCTGTAGTAGGAAAGTCTGGAGGATGAAGGACATTAATACCATTCTATATGTCGTTATACCCTTACCCAAGTATTTAATTGTTTTGAATTTGGAAAGTATTCGAATGTTTAGACTCGCTGGTAGTTTATTCCAGGCTCGGATAGCTGTAATGGTGAAAGATTTACTGAAAGAAGTCGTGCTGTGACGTGATACACAGAGCAGAGCTGAACTACGAGCTCGGTTTAATTTCAGAGGATTGAAATTACTTATTAGACGTGTTACATGAGAACCGTGTAAAATTTTATAGAGAAGAAGTAAAGAGTGAAGTAACCGTCTTTTGTCTAGAGTAAGCATACGAAGTGAGTCAAAAAAGTGCGATACATGGTCGTATTTTCTTAGATCAAAAATAAACCGTACGCGTTCTGTGCTACTTGAAGTTTACGTTGTAATTTAGATGTCATGTTTGTCAGAAGAAAGTCGCAATAGTCAAAATGTGGCATAATAAGTGATTTAATGAGTGTCTCACGTGTACTAATTGGTAAAAGCGTTCGCAGGAGTTTCAGCGAATGCATTGCGGCAAAAACTTTACGGCAGGTTGAATCTACTTGCGAGTTCCAGCTGAGGGTGTTGTCAATAAACACACCTAGGTTCTTGACTTCGGAACACCAAGGTAGAACGGTGTCATTTATATAAATTTTAGGCAGGGTAGAAGATGATATTTTATTCACAGTGCTTTTTGAACTGATAATTATGAACTGTGATTTATTTGGGTTTAATTGTAGGCCTAATAACGCTGCCCATTTGTTTAAGTTTATCAAATCTTCGTTAATTTTATGCGGGAGTGTGAAGAGTTCAGACGGGTGGCCACTTAGATATATCTGAAGGTCATCCGCGTACATTTGATGACTGCAAAATTTAAGTGCATTTCCCACATCGTTTACATACATTAAGAATACTAGTGGTCCTAATACAGTCCCTTGGGTAACTCCGCGGTTAAGTTTTAAGGCCCTTGAGCTGCGACTACCGGACACCACTCTTTGTGTTCTGGAAGTTAAATAGTTAAGAAAACATGTACGCGTAGGCTGTGCAAATCCAGAAGAATTAACATAGTAAGATGTCGTGATCTACTGAGTCGAACGCTTTGCTCAAATCCAGAAGAATTAACATAGTTATATTACTGTGATCTATAGCTGTTCCCGCATCTTCAATAACATTCAGTAGCGCAGTACCAGTATTCCTGCCGGAACGGAAACCTGATTGCTGATCGTTTAAAAGTGATTGGTTTTGGAGATACAGTTCAGTTTGCTTACGGACGACTTTTTCGAGTACTTTAGAAATAGTCGAGGATGCTAATTGGGCGTATTCAATGGTTTCTGGTTGATGCTGTCTTGGGAATAGGGTGCACGAGCGCACTTTTCCAAGATAAAAGGGTATTGTCCGCTCATTGAGAGAAATTTACTATTTCGGTAATGATTGGTTAGGTCACATCTAGGCTATTTTTTAGCAGTTTGGCATTTATATCATCGGTACCTGAAGCATTGGATTTGAGACTTTGAACTATTTTTATTATATCCTCATGTTCCACGGATGAAAAGAAAAATTCGTCGTTGAATTTTGTTTCTGAGTTTTTGGGGAAGCGCGAGGGATTGACTCTTCAAGTTACAGTCAAATGAAGGACGTTACTTACAAAATTATGATTTAGAGATTCTAGGGGAATATTCAGTTCAATTTGGGGAGGAGCTCTACCTATTCCTAGATTTTTCAAATTTTTCCCAAATCGTTTTGAGTCGGACTCTGCCAAAAGGTGGTGTGGTAATATTTTATTTTAGCGTTGCGGCATTTCTGCGTAACTAAATTTCTGAGCATTTTATACTGTTTTTTAAATAGTTCGCATTTAGTTTTCCGAAAAATAGCATGCACTGCATCTCGATCTTTCATTAAATTCCGAATTTCATCAGTTAACCATGGTGCAGGAGGACGAGTTACGCGTGATATTTTTAAAGGCGCGTGCCGGTCATAGAGTTGTATTATTAAGTTAGTGAAAATCCCCACTTTAGCTTCCAGCGATTCTTCTTCGTGGACAAGGTGCCATGGAAGTATCAATCCATCTACATTAAATGCTTGTTTATCGAATTTTGAAAAATCGCAGTATTTGATTAAGGGCGGTGTGTATTTAGGACATTTCAGATTGTAAACGACATAAATTAGATCGTGTTTTGAAATCCCGGGAACGGCAATTGACCGTGACTTGAACTTGTTTTATTAGACACTATTATATGATCGATCCAAGTTTCCGTGCTCTTTGAGTGGTGTGTAGGTGCTAGAGGTAAAATTTGAGGCACATGCTGAGGAAAAGGCGTAAACTGCTCTGCAGAAGGAGAGGCTTTAATAAGTTATGATTAAAGTCATCCATTACAATAATATGTTCATAAGAATGGATCAAGATGCAAAGGTTTCATCCAACATATCTATGCTGCCTGCCAGGGGGTAAATATATGACAGCCAAGAGACATTTTTTTCCAAAAATCCGACTTCGATAAAAGATATTCACTTCGTTGAAATCCGTATTTGTTGAAGAGAGTACAAGTTTATGTCTAAGATCGTCGCGAATGTATATACGACACCTCCACCATGTGCGGCGACACTGGCTTTTCGATCAGCTCTTATCAAGCGGTACCCTGGAATTGCTACTAGCGCGGAATTGAGAGAATTTTTCAACCAGGTTTCGCTTAAGAGAAGCGCATGAAAACGGTGTTTTAGATATTATTTCCGTTACTTCATCGAAATGGCAGGGCAGAGACTGAGCATTTAAGTGTGCAACGTGCAGACAGAAAGAGCGAGGATTAGGCTTATTTCTAGCATCAGACGCTTGTACCGTCGGAGAAAGGTTCCGGTCACCCACAGGTAAAGGATTTACGGGATGTGAGGGAAAGAGAGTAAGTAGCATTAACTGAGGGTTTAAAGGCGTTCGCAGAAGACGAGAGGAAGGGAACACTAAGGGTTTTTGTTTAGAAAGATAGTTTATCTTTCTATAAAAAAAACCTGATTTGTGCTTCAAATGAAGTAATGGGCCACCAACTTTGTTTTTTCTGTTTAAAACGCATTAAAACTTACTTGCGGACCTGAGACATTTTCAAAAAACTGACTCCGTTTTTTATTAAACTTTGTTATTAGATGAGAACGTGTAAAAGAATGGGGTATGTCTCATATTCAACGAAAACTATAACTTTTGAAAAATGAAGAATATCAACGTGTTTTCTTCTTGTTCCTATACCTAGAATTATGAAAATAATTTTTTAATGAAATGATTTCATGAATCTAAAAATAATGTCATGTTCAATTTTTAAAAACATGATTGTGGAAACATGGGCAGTTTTATTTCATTAAACAATTTTTTTCTTACACACCATTTTTTGTTTAAATTGAGACCTTAATTGGCGTAAAGGACGCTTAAGAGAATCGTGCAGGTCTCATGTTCGTTAAAAGACCTGATTTTTCAAAGATTTAAAAAACAAAACTATTTCGGCGTCTTTCTACAACTTCAATCGTGAAGATAAACTATTTTCTTAATGAAATGTGTTCATCGAGAACATATCTTCAAATAAGGTCGTCAGTTACCCGCTCAGAATTTACTGCTCTTCGCAAAAAGAATGGTGATACCAGCTGTTTAATTTGTATATTATTTTTTTATGTTTTAAAATTAATATTTTAGAAATAATTTAAAACATATTTTAAATTGTGTTCTTTAATTGAGTTTAATGTAAAAGCAGATGAGTTTTAAATTAAAAACATATGATTTTTAATATAAAAACCGAGTAATTTTAACGAATATAAATATATTGTATATAATTAACATATTTATCTTTCCATTTTACTTTTTTGGTAACGATATCAACATGTTAATAGGCAAAATGTTTATCCCAAACGAATTGGCAGTCATTGTTGCTTATTGCAACCCATTGTTGTGATGCCGCACTGATAACATAAGGCGATAACGCCAGCTGCCTATCTTTCGCGTTAATATAAACTAATAATGTTCTTTATTATTAAAATACGCATCATGCATTGTTGGTGCCATTTACAAAATCACGAGGAAGTTCGTGCTGTTGTAGCACCGCTTGTTACAACAGACTTTGTTAAAAGCAAAAATCTCTATCTTCAGTTGTGTAGGTTTGAAATTTTAACTTTTTTTTTTTTTGAAAATACGGAGAGTTTACCGAAAATGCATGTTTTTACATTGTTAGCAGCATATGTTTTACCCTTAATACTAAGGAAAAAATCAAGAAAAGTTAGAGCGATTTTTGAGAAAAAAAATTCTAAAATTATTAAAATTGCCTAGATTTGGAGCAAAATTACAGGAAAACTATTCATATTTTGAAAGCAAATGACATCATTTATAATATAATACCTCTAGTTAAAGAAGAGATTTAATTAGGGAAATCATATCCATCTTCAATATTATATTTGTAGCATGTCGCCCCATAAATCTGCATTTTTGCAATGTTTGAAAAATTCGATTTTTCAACGTACACGAGACCTGCACCTTTCTCTAAAGCAGGGCCGCTCAATCATTTGCTCTGAAGAGGAGCCACCGTTTGCTCCCTGTTTCAGAGCTGCTGCGCCGCACAGAGAGCAGATTACGTAATAGAATATCGATCGAATACGCTGCACAATGGGTCGCGTCTTAATACCACAGCATATATTGCATTGCTCGGACTGAAAACGTCTTACTGCTCTGGGAAAGGATGTTAAGACAGAAAATACAGATCATCAATAAACAGCCACTTATTAGATATTTACTAGATATAAACATATTTGTGTGATTTGAAAATAAAAAGACAATTTTCAATGCAGCATGCTGGTAATAGTGGCATAGTTGCAAAAAAAAAGTGCCCAATCACATGAAGAAATTTAATTGTAGTGACATAACATAGTTTGTCATGCTGCTAAATATGAAAAGTATTGTAAAGTGTACCCCAAAAAATGTTACTAAATAAACTAGTTATGGAAATTCTGAAAGTAAAGGAAATTCAAATTCAAAAATGAAGCTGATTGTAAAATCAAATACTTTTCTTACACCTTTTGAGTGATTTTTCCCGCAATATACTTTCCATGTTTGGAGCAGATGATTTAGTGCTGTTGAGCTGTAAAACGCATTTCAGATTGTGATCTAGAAAAATAATGTTTACTTTAATGTAACAATGATATAGTATAATGAATTAGTTCACATTTGCATTGTATAATTTTTAAAAAAGACTTAATGTGCCTGTAACAAGTAATGTACTTCAGCTTCCAGGTTAATGACCCCCATCTCGATCGGATTTTTTTCCAGTTTCCCTGATCCATTGAGCAACTGAGATGGCAACTTGATTTGATGTAGCGTAAATTTAGCTTTACTATGCACAAGTTTTGTTGAGCTTTCTTTTTGCTTACAGTAGTAGTAGTAGAGCTTAGGGTGAGTTTCTATTTTGTTAGCAATATAGGAAAATCAAATCTGTTACAAATAAGTTTTCTATAATTCGGAAACGAAAATCTAGTTTTCGAAATGTTAATCTCTCGCTTTTTTAAATTTATTATTATTATTATTATTATTATTGTTGTTGTTGTTGTTATTATTATTATTATTATTATTATTATTTCATCTTTCAACTATTAATAGTTAAATTGTTGGGAAGGGATTCTGAAACTTAAGAAAGTGTGCGCAGATGATTTTCTCCCTCATACGTCACATACATTTTTTATTGTTTTTGACTAAATGAATAAAAAAATCTAATGAAACTTCTCATTCGAGATTTACATATTTTCAAAGAAGGAAAAATAGAGCTCTTTTTTGTAAACTAAACATTTGGCATAGCTACCGCAATCGTCGAAAAGATACTTTTTTCCCATGCAGCTTTGAAAATAGTCGGTGTGGACGCTCTGGTCTGTGAAGTGCTTGCGTCGACATCCATGTTTCCGCGTCTGGAGTTATCGGGATACTGTGACAGAGGTTATCGCGAGCAAGGCAACGCTCGGGCTCCGGTGACTTGCTCTCGGTAGCCAACATGGCTCCACGCTGCCGATTCGCTCTGCTTGAGCAGCCCTGCCTAAAGGGTTCTTTGTGCTATCCCAGGAGAAAGTTTAATACAAAAATTTGGAGCTATTTTTTAGAAAATGTTGAAAATGTTTTTGAGGCTTCATGTAATGTAAATCAAATTACCTCAAAAATCAAATTACCCGGTTGAAACTCCCAAAACCTTGCGTTCGTTCAGATCAACCGGGAGATATTTGTTTTGTTTTTTTTAAATCTGTTAAACTGTTTAGGCTCTAGCATTAATAAAAGATGTACTGGCGGACGAACAGAAGTTTTGGCGTCAATCGATTGTTTGGTATCAAGGACCCACAAAGCATGAATTCTAGCTATACCACGTATAAGAGGAAGTAATTTGTTACATATATGAACAGGATTTATCCTCTTTTTCGTTACCAGGGCCCGACAATAAGTTTTTCTGACGAAACTTTCGCAGTTTTCCGGTGCACGATCACAATACTTTCTCTTTTTACGAGGTAAGTGCGGGAAAGCACAAATTGAAAGTCTGAAAATTAGGACACACAAAAACCAGGACGTAAAATTATATATCAAAACGTAAATGCAGATTTACCGTCATCTGAAAATAATTTCATTAATATAATAAATGTACTTACTGAAATCATATTTAAATTACTTTAGACAGCCGATAGTAAATGCTATTCCTTCAGAGCGTGGTAATAGGTCACTTTTAGCACTAGTGCTGAAAGTGAGACAATGCTCAAGTATTCTGAAAAATCTGTGAATGGCAAAAAACACAACTTTCGTTTGACATCAATCAGTTCCTACTGGCCTCAATGCATCGGTTCGGACAATCGGTTTCGTGCCCCAACCTGTCCTACTTACTAAATTAAAGGTTACTTTTACCACTCGTATCATAAAGTACTATTTTGATGCACGTAAATATTGCTGAAATTTCATTGAGGAAGAAATGCAAACGATACGAGTGAAAACGTCACATTTTATTTTGCAAGTAGAAAATGTTGCGACATGATAAGTCCAGTGGTGCAGTTTTACGAGCAAAATAAAATCGCTTTTGCCAATTCTGTCATTCACTATTTTTTAGACAGCCTTACTTTCATTTTATTTTAATTAGAGTACAAATCACTAAATGTTACATTAATGTCGGTAGTAACTGATGCGATCTGACTAAAATATTTTACTTTATTTGTTGCATTTATAGATTTTTCTGAACACTCAAGCATTGTCTCACTTCTAGCACTAGTGATAAAAATTGAACAATGCAAGTTTTTTTAACTATGTATGCTGAGCAATGTATGCATGCTAAAATCGTGAGAGAACATAAATATTAATTTTGTAATAACTCAAAAATTGACTTGTGCTCTCACCTGTGCGTTATCATCAGCATTTCTTCAGTTTTCGAAGTGCTTGAATCGATTGAAACAACCCTTTTATATGATTCAGTTTGAATTTTCCAAGAAACAAGATCGTGTCATCAGTATAAACTTTAATGAGAATAAAAAAATTTCTGGGTCGTGTGATAACCTTTTCTCGTTGTTTGTGTCCCCCGCTCCTACATATTGTGACAATTTATTGTACTTGGACATAAGTTCGTTCAGATCTAGTTTTGCGGAGACTTGCCAGTCGTTCTAGAATTACTATAATGTTTATCACGCGCCGTTGGGTGTTTATGCTAATTTTTGAAAATATTGAAAATGTGAAGAAACAAAACTTATTTAATTTTGTGCAATCGAGAAATCATTTTAAGGGGACGTACTTTCTCACTCATACTAACAGTCATATGATTTTATAATCCACAATTGCTGGCCAAATTAACACATCTGAATCATCACTTGTAAAACTCATTACAAATCTAGGGACGTCCCATCGCAACACTAGTGCGAAAACGAATTCGTTTAATCCTAATATATCAACACAAATTGGAAAATAAAATGTATTGTACTCTTAAATTGATTACGCGACCCAGCGGTGGCAGTCGGTAGCTAGCGGTTTGAAATTTTCTCAAAATGCACATGATATTATATTGTAGCGTCGTGCAGTTGCAACAATAACAGACGAGTGTGGGTTTAGTAATTTAGAGGTTTATTATCAGTCCACCACCTCATTACAAAATAACGTAATTACTAATATCCCTACACGGAGTAATTTCCGTCGGCTACCACACCACTACGCACTAATCTCAAGCATTAGATGGCGTGAAGCGCCGCAACCCACCTACGACTCAACCTCGAGTCAGCCTCTGTACGGCAACACATTGCCGGCTCTTGCACAGCTCGCGGCCCGCGCCCACCCAGATCGTCCGATCCGTGCCGTACCGCGTCCCGTAACCAAGAGAGCGTTCCGCCGCTCGCCAGGGCTGATGCTCGCCCTTCCCCTCACCACGCTGCCTCCTAGTGTTTCCCGCCGACGTCACATCCGCTCCTAAACAAAGGCTAACGCGTGGTGCCTTAGCGTCGCCTATGCCACGCGGCCGTTCGTTACAATTGCGTTTGTGCATGACGCTACAATATAATACATAATTAGTATTATTATAAATAATAGTATTAATTAGTATTATTCATACTATGGTATCCTTCACATATTAAACAATCAACATATATCATTTTTATGTTACGTAAGTTAATTATCTTAGAACCACGACGTTTCTGAGCCAATTGGTCGCATCTTCGGTGTATTGTGATTGCGAAAGGTCATGGATCTAAGATAATAAACTGATGTAACCTAAAAATGATTAATGTTGATTGTAGATAGTATGTAAAGGATACCACAGTATGAACAACACTAATTAGAAAACAAATCATTTTTGATCTCCTCTGCTAACAAAACTAAATAACTTTAGTAATTTTTTGAAAATCCAGAGTTAACAGTGAACATTGGACCTATATAATTTTGAAAATGCCCTAGCGGCTTGATGAATAAAAAACACCGAAATTAAAGAACGTTACTCAAAATCCGAGATCTGAATGAGGCCGGATCGATTGGGAAGTATAAAGTTTGGAAAATTATACTCATGGTTTAGTCAATCAGTCAGACTGCCAGTCAGTCAGACAAACAGGCAGACTGCCAGTCAGACAAGCAGGCTGAAAAACCTTTCTGTATCAATGTCTCACTATTCGGGAAATGTAACTGATAGTGTTGTTAGATGGAGTTATTTAATACATACCAGGACATGATTTATTTATTTGTTCTGTTTTAGGGCCCCTAAATGAGTTTTTCTGCCGAAAAATTGCGAATTTTGCTCAATATTACGTAACTTCTCATACTTTGTATATTTCTCCTTATACGTACGTATGTGAGAAAGTAACTATTGGTGCTAAAGGCCTCGTATTTTTCGCCCTTAGTAATGGTTATGTAATACTATTTATACCACAATTTCTTTTCGAATTCTCATATCAGTTATCATTTTTTGTTTAATTTATTTATCAAAGTAGTAGTACTGCAAGTATTTTACACCCTTAGGCGTCTCTAGCATCCCAGTTTCCATTTGAGTCTCTCACTGCAGTCTTCTGCAGTTAATCCTCTTCTAGCCATCGTCTTCTCACTCCTTCGAACCATGTACTTCTGGGCTATCCTCGTCTTCTGTGTGATGTTGGTTTCCAATAATTCCAAAGCTTAGAGGCTATCGTTCTTCATCCATTCTGTTTAGTGACCATTCCATTTAGCCTTTTATTTTCAACGGTATCAATAAAGTTAAAATTCTCTTCTGCTTTTCTTCTAATTTTATCATTTCTTACTTTGAAGGTTTCTTTCAATCTTAATTTGTCTTACATACTGCTGATAGGTCTTTAACAGCTTTAGTAAGTACATCTTAACATTTATTTCGCATTGCCATCCAGAATTTATTTAATGAAACCTGTGTCATAGGCTTGTTTTAAATCTATGAATACCAGGTGAGTTTCAAATTATGGGCAAGCCGTTTGTCTGTCACCACTCTTATACTAAAATATTATCAGTACATGAGCGTCAAGCTCTAAAGCTGCTCTGTTCGTCCACATCTATAAGCTCTGTTTCAAGACGAAATTTTAGTATTTTTCCATACTACATACTATTCCCCCAATACTACAGAGTACCATTTTGCCTCATTGACACATTGACACAATTGACACATTGTTTTCTGTCACCTTTTGTATATGTTAGGTATGTAACCTTTTCTAAAGTCTTCTGGCAGGTCTCTTCCTTCATACATCTATTGTACAGTTGGCAGAGTATTTCGAGAAGCACACTAGGACCGTTTTTAACAGCTTCATATAGATTGCACCTGGGTGTGGAGACTTTCCGTTTTATATGTTCTAAGAGTCTTTCCAATCCCATTTACTGTAATGTATTCATAATATTCTCACTATCTCCATATTAATATTGTAAACATTGATAGATTCTTTTCTGTCTTCTTTTATCAACTTTTGATAATGTCCTTTCCATTGCTGTAGGCTTTTGTAATGCTGAACACGGTTTCTCATTTGTTCTTAGTTTTTTATAAGTTTATAAACTTATAAATTTATTCTCAAATACATTTTAAATAATTTCTGAAAGATTAATTTGTAAACGTGTAATAAAATCTGAAATGCAAGAAACGAACCAAGATTACAAGGGAACAATACACAAATTTTAACTTGCGTAGCATTCGACTGCCACTCATACTACGTTTACGAAGCACAGGAAATTCCAAGTGGGCGACGATGTTTGAAGCCAAATAACAAAAAGTACTCGTATTTAAAAAAAACTGAACGTGACTTTATTTCGAGATATGTTATTGATCAACGCATTTCATTAAGAAATTTAAAAAAATTAATTTAAATTAAAAGAAATCAGGCGTTTCAATGAACATGAGATTTGTACCATTATCTTAAGTATCCTTTATATCTAAGGTCCAAACTTAATCAAACTATAGGTGGCTACAGAATGGACCAGACTTTCTCGTACCAATTGTTTCTAATTTCCTTGGTGTGGTCTGGCTTTAAAGTCTTTCTCCGTTCTCTGGCGAACTGCCATCTATCGTCGCCCGAAGTAATTTTTTTTTGTTGACATTTTCACAGTAATGCCACCAACTTTGTTTTTCTGTTTAAAAGCATTAAACTTACTTGGACTGAGACATTTCAAAAACTGACTCGTTTTTATTAAACTCTATTAGATGAGAATGTAAAAGAATGGGTATGTCTCTATATTCAACGAAACTATAACTTTGAAAATAAGAATATCAAGGGTTTTCTTCTTGTTCCTATACCTAGAATTATGAAAATAATTTTTTAATGAAATGATTTCATGAATCTAAAAATAATGTCATGTTCAATTTTTAAAAAACATGATTATTTTTTGCGAAATTTTGTGTGAAACATGGGCAGTTTTTATTTTCATTAAACAATTTTTTTCTTACACACCATTTTTTGTTTAAATTGAGACCTTAATTGGCGTAAAGGACGCTTAAGAGAATCGCAGGTCTCATGTTCGTTAAAAGACCTGATTTTCAAAGATTTAAAACAAAACTATTTCGGCGTCTTCTACAACTTCAATCGTGAAGATAAACTATTTTCTTAATGAAATGTGTTCATCGAGAACATATCTTCAAATAAGGTCGTCGTTACCCGCTCAAATTTACTGCCCCGCAAAAGAATGGTGATACCAGGCTGTTTAACGCTACATAATTTAGAATTTGTATATTATTTCACATTTGAACTTTTCATGTTTTAAAATTAATATTTAGAAATAATTTAAACATATTTTAAATTGTGTTCTTTAATTGAGTTTAATGTAAAGCAGATGAGTTTTAAATGAAAACATATGATTTTAATATAAAACTGAGTAATTTTAACGAATATAAATATATTGTATATAATTAACATATTTATCTTTCCATTTTACTTTTTTGGTAACGATATCAACATGTTAATAGGCAAAATGTTTATCCCAAACGAATTGGCAGTCATTGTTGCTTATTGCAACCCATTGTTGTGATGCCGCACTGATAACATAAGGCGATAACGCCAGCTGCCTATCTTCGCGTTAATATAAACTAATAATGTCTTTATTATTAAAATACGCATCATGCATTGTTAGTTGCATTACAAAATCACGAGGAAGTTCGTGCTGTTGAGCACCGCTTGTTACAACAGACTTTGTTAAAGCAAAAATCTCTATCTTCAGTTGTAGGTTTGAAATTTAACTTTTTTTTGAAAATACGGAGAGCTTACTAAAAATGCATGTTTTACATTATTGCATATGTTTTACTTAATACTAAGGAAAATCAAAAAAAGTTAGAGCGATTTTTGAGAAAAATTCTAAAATTTTTAAAAATTGCCTAGATTTGGAGCAAAATTACAGGAAAACTATTCATATTTTGAAAGCAAATACATCATTTATAATATAATACTTCTAGTTAAAGAAGAGATTTAATTAGGAAATCATATCCATCTTCAATATTATATTTGTAGCATGTCGCCCATAAATCTGCATTTTGCAATGTTTGAAAAATTGATTTTCAACGTACACGAGACCTGCACCTTCTCTAAAGCAGGCTGCTCAATCATTTGCTCTGAAGAGAGCCACCTTTTGCTCCTGTTTCAGAGCTGCTGCGCCGCACAGAGAGCAGATTACGTAATAGAATATCGATCGAATACGCTGCACAATGGGTCGCGTCTTAATACCACAGCATATATTGCATTGCTCGGACTGAAAACGTCTTACTGCTCTGGAAAGGATTTACAGACAGAAAATACAGATCATCAATAAACAGCCACTTATTAGATATTTACTAGATATAAACATATTTGTGTGATTTGAAAATAAAAAGACAATTTTCAATGCAGCATGCTGGTAATAGTGGCATAGTTGCAAAAAAAAAGTGCCTCAATCACATGAAGAAATTTAATTGAGTGACATAACATGTTTGTCATGCTGCTAAATATGAAAGTATTTAAAGTGTACCCCAAAAAATGTTACTAAACAAACTAGTTATGGAATTTGAAAGTAAAGAAATTCAATTCAAAATGAAGCTGATTGTAAAAACAAATACTTTTCTACACTTTTGAGTGATTTTTCCCGCAATATACTTTCCATGTTTGGAGCAGATGATTTAGTGCTGTTGAGCTGTAAAACGCATTTCAGATTGTGATCTAGAAAAATAATGTTTACTTTAATGTAACAATGATATAGTATAATGAATTAGTTCACATTTGCATTGTATAATTTTTAAAAAAGACTTAATGGCCGTAACAAGTAATGTACTTCAGCTTCCAGGTTAATGACCCCCATCTCGATCGGATTTTTTTCCAGTTTCCCTGATCCATTGAGCAACTGAGATGGCAACTTGATTTGATGTAGCGTAAATTTAGCTTTACTATGCACAAGTTTTGTTGAGCTTTCTTTTTGCTTACAGTAGTAGTGAGCTTAGGTGAGTTTCTATTTTGTTAGCAATATAGGAAAATCAAATCTGTTACAAATAAGTTTTCTATAATTCGGAAACGAAAATCTAGTTTTCGAAATGTTAATCTCTCGCTTTTTTAAATTTATTATTATTATTATTATTATTATTGTTGTTGTTGTTGTTATTATTATTATTATTATTATTATTATTTCATCTTTCAACTATTAATAGTTAAATTGTTGGGAAGGGATTCTGAAACTTAAGAAAGTGTGCGCAGATGATTTTCTCCTCAACGTCACATACATTTTTATTGTTTTGACTAAATGAATAAAAATCTAATGAAACTTCATTCGAGATTTACATATTTTCAAGAAGGAAAAATAGAGCCTTTTGTAAACTAAACATTGGCATAGCTACTGCAATCGTCGAAAGATACTTTTCCCATGCAGCTTTGAAAATAGTCGGTGTGGACGCTCTGGTCTGTGAAGTGCTTGCGTCGACATCCATGTTTCCGCGTCTGGAGTTATCGGGATACTGTGACAGAGGTTATCGCGAGCAAGGCAACGCTCGGGCTCCGGTGACTTGCTCTCGGTAGCCAACATGGCTCCACGCTGCCGATTCGCTCTGCTTGAGCAGCCCTGCCTAAAGGGTCTTTTGCATCCCAGGAAAGTTTAATACAAAAATTTGGAGCTATTTTTTAGAAAATGTTGAAAATGTTTTGAGGCTTCATGAATTAAATCAAATTACCTCAAAAATCAAATTACCCGGTTGAAACTCCCAAAACCTTGCGTTCGTTCAGATCAACCGGGAGATATTTGTTTTGTTTTTTTTAAATCTGTTAAACTGTTTAGGCTCTAGCATTAATAAAAGATGTACTGGCGGACGAACAGAAGTTTTGCGTCAATCGATTGTTTGGTATCAAGGACCCAAAGCATGAATTTAGCTATACCACGTATAAGAGGAAGTAATTTGTTACATATATGAACAGGATTTATCCTCTTTTCGTTACCAGGGCCGACAATAAGTTTTCTGACGAAACTTTCGCAGTTTTCCGTGCACGATCACATACTTTCTCTTTTACGAGGTAAGTGGAAGCTCAATTGAAAGTCTGAAAATTAGGACACACAAAACCAGGACGTAAAATTATATATCAAAACGTAAATGCAGATTTACCGTCATCTGAAAATAATTTCATTAATATAATAAATGTACTTACTGAAATCATATTTAAATTACTTTAGACAGCCGATAGTAAATGCTATTCCTTCAGAGCGTGTAATAGGTCACTTTAGCACTAGTGCTGAAAGTGAGACAATGCTCAAGTATTCTGAAAAATCTGTGAATGGCAAAAAACACAACTTTCGTTTGACATCAATCAGTTCCTACTGGCCTCAATGCATCGGTTCGGACAATCGGTTTCGTGCCCCAACCTGTCCTACTTACTAAATTAAAGGTTACTTTTACCACTCGTATCATAAAGTACTATTTTGATGCACGTAAATATTGCTGAAATTTCATTGAGGAAGAAATGCAAATTCATAATTGATATTATTACGATACGAGTGACAAACGTCACATTTTATTTTGCAAGTAGAAAATGTTGCGACATGATAAGTCCAGTGGTGCAGTTTTACGAGCAAAATAAAATCGCTTTTGCCAATTCTGTCATTCACTATTTTTTAGACAGCCTTACTTCATTTTATTTTAATTAGAGTACAAATCACTAAATGTTACATTAATGTCGGTAGTAACTGATGCGATCTGACTAAAATATTTTACTTTATTTGTTGCATTTATAGATTTTTCTGAACACTCAAGCATTGTCTCACTTCTAGCACTAGTGATAAAAATTGAACAATGCAGTTTTTAACATGTATGCTGAGCAATGTATGCATGCTAAAATCGTGAGAGAACATAAATATTAATTTTGTAATAACTCAAAATTGACTTGTGCTCACCTGTGCGTTATCATCAGCATTTCTTCAGTTTTCGAAGTGCTTGAATCGATTGAAACAACCCTTTATATGATTCAGTTTGAATTTTCAAGAACAAGATCGTGCATCAGTATAAACTTTAATGAGAATAAAAAAATTTCTGGGTCGTGTGATAACCTTTTCTCGTTGTTTGTGTCCCCCGCTCCTACATATTGTGACAATTTATTGTACTTGGACATAAGTTCGTTCAGATCTAGTTTTGCGGAGACTTGCCAGTCGTTCAAATTACTATAATGTTTATCACGCGCCGTTGGGTGTTTATGCTAATTTTGAAATATTGAAAATGTGAAGAAACAAAACTTATTTAATTTGTGCAATCGAGAAATCATTTTAAGGGACGTACTTCTCACTCTACTAACAGTCATATGATTTTATAATCCACAATTGCTGGCCAAATCCATCTGAATCATCACTTGAAAAACTCATTACAAATCTAGGGACGTCCCATCCAACACTAGTGCGAAAAACAATTCGTTTAACCCTAATATATCAACACAAATTGGAAAATAAAATGTAGTATTTAAATTGATTACGCGACCAGCGGTGGCGTCGGTAGCTAGCGTTTGAAATTTTCTCAAAATGCACATGATATTATTGTGGCGTCATTGCAGTTGCAACAATAACACAGACATTGGGTTTAGTAATTTGAGGTTTATTATCATCCACACCTCATTACAAAATAACTAATATCCTACACGGTAATTTCATTACGGTCCCACACCACTACGCACTAATCTCAAGCATTAGATGGCGTGAAGCGCCGCAACCACCTCGACTCAACCTCGAGTCAGCCTCTGTACGGCAACACATTGCCGGCTTTTGCCAACTCGCGGCCCCACCCCAGTCGTCCGATCCGTGCCGTACCGCGTCCGTAACCCAAAGAGGCGTTCCGCCGCTCGCCAGGCTGATGCTCGCCCTCCTCACCACGCTGCCTTTAGTGTTTCCCCGACGTCATCCGCCCCAAAAACAAAGGCTAACGCGTTGGGCTTGGCGTCGCCTATCCCCGCGGCGTTCGTTACAATTGCGTTGGCTGACGCTAATATAATACATAATTAGTATTATTATAAATATTGTATTAATTGGTATTATTCATACTAATATTTTCACATATTAACAACAACCCAACATATATCATTTTTATGTTACGTAAGTTTATCTGAACCACGACGTTTCCGACCAATTGGTCGCATCTTCAGTGTTATGATTGCGAAGTCATGGATCAGATAATAAACTGATGTAACCTAAAAATGATTAATTTTGATTGTAGATAATGTAAAGAGATACCAAATATTCAACACTAATTGAAAACAAATCATTTTGATCTCCTCTAACAAAACTAAATAACTAGTAATTTTTAAAAATAGAGTTAACAGTGAACATTGGACCTATATAATTTTGAAAATGCCTAGCGGCGTGAATAAAAACACCGAAATTAAAGAACGTTACTCAAAATCCGAGATTGGATGAGGCGGATCGATTGAAGTATAAGTTTGGAAAATATATCATGGTTAGTCAATCAGTCAGACTCCCAAATCAGTCAGACAAACAGGCAGACTCAGTCAGACAAGAGGCTAAAAAAACCTTTTCTATCAATGTCTCACTATTCAGAAATGTAACTGAATTGTTGTTAGATGGAGTTATTTAATAAATACAGGACAGTTTTGTTTTTTGTTCTATTTGGGCCCCAAATGAAGTTTTCGGGAAAATTGCAATTTGCTGCAATATTACGTAATTTCCTCATACTTTGTATTTTCTCCTTATACGTACGTAGTGAAAAGTAACTATTATGCTAAACGGCTCATTTTTTCTATAGTAATGGTTATATAATACTATTTATACCACAATTTTTTTTCGAATTCTCATATCAGTTATCATTTTTGTTTAATTTATTTATCAAAGTAGTAGCCCTAAGTATTTTACACTTAACTCTAGCATCCATTTTCCCATTTGAGTCTCTCACTGCAGTCTTCTGCAGTTAATCCTCTTCTAGCCATCGTCTTCTCACTCCTTCAAAAAAGTACTTCTGGTACCCTCGTCTTCTGTGTGATTTTGGGTTTTCCCAAAAATTTCCCAAAAGCTTAGAGGCTATCGTTCTTCATCCATTCTGTTTAGTGACCATCCATTTACCCTTTTTATTTTAAACGTATCAATAAATTTAAAAATTCTCTTCTGCTTTTCTTCTAATTTATCATTTCTTACTTTGAAAGGTTTCTTTCAATCTAATTTTCTTACATTACTGTTATGAGTCTTTAAAGTTTTTAGTAAGTACATCTTAACATTTATTTCTGCATTGCCATCCAGAATTTATTTAATGAAACCTGTCATTAGGCATTTTAAATCTAGAATCCCCAGGTGAGTTTCTAAATTATAGGCAAGTTTGTCTGTCACACTCTTATACAAAAATATTATCAGTACATGAGCTAAAAGCTCTAAAGCTCTCTGTTCGTCACATCTTTAAACTCTGTTCAAGACAAATTTTTGTATTTTCCATACTACATACTATTCCCCAATACTACAAATACCATTTCCTCAGCCCCATACAATTTACATTGTTTTCTATCACCTTTTTATATTTAGGTTAAACCTTTCTAATCTGGGAGGGTCTCTTCCTTCCATACATCTATTTACATTGGCAAGTATTTCAAACACACTAGGACCGTTTTTAACAACCCTATAGTGCACCTGGTGTGGGGACTTTCCTTTTATAGTTCTAAGAGTCTTTCTCCATTTTCTGTAATGTATTCCCTAATATTCTCACTATCTCCCTATTAATTTGTAAACATTGATGATTCTTTTTTGTCTTCTTTTATCAACTCTTGATAATGTCTTTCCATTGCTGTAGGCTTGTAATGCTGAACACGGGTTTTTCATTTTTTTCTTAGATTTTATAAGTTTATAAACTTATAATTTATTCTCAAATACATTTTTAAAAAATTTCTGAAAAATTAATTTGTAAACGGTTTAAAAAAATCTGAAATCAAGAAACGAAAAGATTACAAGGAACAATACACAAAATTTTTAAATTGTAGCATTCGACTGCCACTCATCTACGTTTACGAGACAGGAAATTCCCAAATGGGGACGATGTTTGAACCCAAAAAACAAGGCCTCGATTTAAAAAAACTGAACGACTTATTTCGAGATATGTTTTGATCAAGCATTTCATTGAAATTTAAAAAATTAATTTAAATTAAAAGAATAGGGGTTTCAATGAACATGAGATTTGTACCATTATCTTAAGTATCCTTTATCTAAGTCCAAACCAATCATAATAGGTGCTACAGAAAGGGGACTTTCTCTAAATTGTTTCTAATTTCCTTATGTGGTCTGGCTTTAAGTCTTTCTCCGTTCTGGCGAACCCATCTATCGTCTGAAGTAATTTTTTTGTTGACATTTTCACAACGTTTTTATTTAAAAGCAATCGAAATATTACTTAGAAATTTAAAAAAAAAGTTAAACCTCGTCCCAAAAAGGGAAATTTTTTTTGAAATATTTGAACCCGTTTAGAAAATAGCAAATGGCGATTAATTGAAATTTGAGCTCATTTCTGAAAGTAATGAGTTTTAAAATTTCATTTAAATAATTTGAAAAACTTTTACTCTAAATTAATAATGTATACAAATTGTTGGAAATGTGCATAATTTAAAGGGCGTGAAAGATTTGAAAAATTAAATTTGGTAATTCTTAAAAAAAAATTTGATGAAAAATTGTATCATTTTAAAAATGACTTTGAGCGTTGGAAAATGAAATTTGAGCTATTTAAAAATCTTGAGTTTTGAAACTTATTTGGTATTATTTGAAAGAAATAAACAAAATTTTGAAACTTTTTGCATATTCAAAAACATTTACTCATAAATACATGACCGTGGAGAAATCGCCTCTAATGAAATATTACCGACGTGAGAGACAAGTCAAAATATTTATATTTTGAATTTCTGAAAAACAAGGAAAGAGTAATATGCATTTATGTCATCAATAGGTTTGTTTTGGGACTAACTCTACAAAAAATTGAAAGCAAAATTTGGGGCAAAATTTTTTGCAAATATCGTTTTGAAAATCTTGTTTTATTATTTTAAATTTCAAATATTTTAAAATACATTTCTAGGCACATTTGTTCTTCTCAAACATTAAACAAATTTTAGTAATTTTAATTTTTATTATTATTATTTTTTCATTTTTAAATTTCACGCTCTTCCCGGTTTTCATATAACTCAAAGGGCAGAACGTCAACACATATGTGAACAGATGGTGAGAAGTTCTTGCTCCCGTGCCTCAGGTTTCCCTTCACTGATTTGGGGGAGGACCTTGCACTATGTTGGTGGTTGCCAACAACACGGCCTTCTGCATGGTTCTGAGGTGCCTCATTTTTGATGGAGTTTCTTTTACAATCTCCAATCTTCAGCCACAAGCCCATTGTTGAAATAACCACGTACAATATCTACCTCTATTAGTTTGTACAAGTTTTCAGCTCAACTGAGAGTGGCTGATATTTTCTCCTCTTTTCTGCAATGGTTGTCAGCAATTATGATCCAGTGGGACTGCGATATCAATTATTTGCCCTACGAGTAGTTTTGTCGAATACGACAATATAAGGCTTATTTGCTTCCACTGTTCTATCTGTAACAATGGGAGTATCCCACAAGATTTTTGTTCTCTCATTAGACAAAACTTGTTCTGGTAGATATTTGTAGTATGGCAGGCTTTCCTTTATCAGGTTTGATCTTTTAGCAAGAGCTTGGTGGATGATTTTGGCTACATTATTATGACGTTGTAAATAATATGTTTGTCCACTGAGCATCCACTGCAGATATATTGGATAGATTCGGTGGCCTTCTTACATAGGCGACACTTGTCACTGATGTTCTCTTTCTATATATCGCCTGTAGTTATGTGGCTACTACCTGATCTTGAATGGCCAGTACAAATCCTTCCGTCTCGCCAAAAAGCCCAGCTGTTCTCAGCCATTCAGTCGATCTCTTCATATCTATGGAGTTACTTTGAAGAGCAGTAGCAACCTGCCATGGGTTCCTTTGATCTCCACTGCTCAATTCAGTCCACAGGTTTCGGAACTCTTGGATTGTGATCTTCCTGGAGCAGCTTCAGAGTGTTTAGCCGTGATCTTGTGCACAAATGGCCGTCATGATTCTTGTTGGTGAAATAATTTCGAGCTGTTTTTCTTGCTGGCGCACATAACTAAGACTTAACAGTCACGCCCCCATGATGTCTTGAAAGATACAGCCTTTCAGGTGGAACTTCGAGGATGATGCATCCGATATTTTGACAGAAGTGTTCTGACTTTTCTATGAAAGCTTGCAAAGATGTCTCAGACCACTTGACAACTCCAAATGTATGTGATGCTGCTGAAATAGCCCAGGTGTTAATTCCTGTAAATTTGTTTCTTGAATTAATACAGGACTTGCAGATTTTCGTCACACGAGAGAGAACCTTTCTTTCCACTTGCTTTCTTATTTTTTCATCCGCAGTTCCTAGGAGCTGGAGGTAGATACTTATATTCATCGCCACTGAAGAGTTCTTGAATTCTCAAATCTTCCATCAAATGAGGTTAAATTTCTGTATTCTGGACCTACCTCTCTTCACGTGAACTACGCACTTCTCAAGCCAAGATCCATACAACAGACGCTAAGCTTCTACTAGTGTCAGCATGCTGCGAGTTGTTCTGGCCCTTTAGCATAGAGCTTGAGATCATCCTTATCTAATTGGTGTGATATGTTCTTCTTGTGGTTCTTCAAATCATACCCATAGCCGGAAGCATTCAACATCCTACTCAAAGGGTTTAATGCTAGGCAAAACCAGAACGGACTTAGGCTATCTCCCTGAAAAATGCCTCTAAATTTTTAAAGTATCTGTCTGGTAACTAATTTCCCTCAGGTTACAAGCAGTGTTGTTCATCAGCTGTTCATACGTTGTGAAATATAATAATAGAGGATGAACCTTGTAGAGTTGAAGGTTCACTGCAACCAAGAATGCGAATAGAATCAATGCCTTTCGGAAATCCAGCCCACTGACAAATTATGCCTTTCTTTTACGCTTGGATACAATATTATCTATTATTAATAATTCTTTGCATCCTCGAGATCCTTTCCTACAACCAACCTGTTCTGGCAAAAGCAGCTCATTTTCTTTCAGATGCTCGTCAGTTTGGTGGCAATAATGGAGGTGAGAACTTTATAAATGTGGGTAGACATGTAATGGTCTATAATTCTCTTATTATATTATTATTATTATTATTGTGTGTGTATTATTATTATTATATATACGATTTTGCTAGTATAATCAATTTACTTCATTATTCTTCAATACTCTCAAAATTGCCCATCAGGGTAGTTCACTGGTTAGCGTGCTTGCTTTCCAGGACGGGATCTCGGGTTTCCCATTCCCGGTCAGGGTAGATCGTAGTGTGCATTCTTTGCAAAGTCCCAGTATTTCAAGCTGTGACTATGAATGATTGATTGATTGATTGTTCATGTTTCCGGGCGCGTCAGCTGCTATGGTCATTAGTCCCGTTAGTGTAGTGCATGTTTTTCTTGGGAGATGGCGGTGATCTGCCCCGCCGAATGGCGAGATACAGCGCCGCCCTACCGTCGGCTGATGGTTTCCCCTAATCAGGACTCTCCACCAACAGGGCACCGCCCCAGCTGGGAAAAAGCTCTGCTCCCAGACCGGTCTCCCGGAATGTGGTAGTGTAGTGCGTAGTGTGTGGTGTGTGTGTAAGGGAGGATGGTACAAGGAAGAGGAAGGACAGAGCGCGCGGCCCGTGGCCCGTTTGTTAGGTACTATCTGGCATTCGCCTGGTGTTGATCAGAAACCACGAAACTACCGATCAGAGCAGTCGGTCGCTAGAATTCTCTCCAGACAGCGTCTGAATTCGACCTAGCTGAAAGCTAGTGTCGAAAATCCTGCCATCAGGACTAGATCTAGGACCTCCCGGTGAGGCGCTGCAGTGACATCAGTTGATGCACTGAGCTACCGCTCCCAGTATGTGACTATGAAAAGTTCACTTCTCAGATTGAAAGACTAGAATGCGCGTAGGAATCTCATGTACTAACCTCCCATCCCGGTGGTACCCTCGCGTAGGGTTTGTGCAGGGCTAGGTTAGTGGGATCTGGAATTGGGATTTGTAGAGTCAGGTATGTCCGAGGGTTTAGGATCTTGCCTTGTGGTAAGTGGGTCAAGTAGTTGTTTGTAGATTCCTTTGCTTTGGGGCTGAGTTGGGGTTTAAAGGTATTTTTATATAGCTGGAATTGGTTGTCTTGGGGTTAGGAATGGTTGGGTAGAGTTTCGTATGGGAAGATCGATCTGTTCTTCTGCTTCTGCGGTCCCTGGAGTTAATGGTATAATCACAATGATCAGTACCTTGGCTGCGTCTACGACGTCCTCAGGGGCCGCTGTTGTGTCGTCCATTTCTCCATTTTGGAGGCGGCCGGAGCCATCCTCCAGCTACCTTCTCTCCTAGTTTTCTAGGCTGCTTTGAACACTACCGAACTCTGGAGAAGTCTTAGCGTTTAAGGTTGAGTTTGAACCCTAAACAAAAAAAAGAAAAATGTTCAAATAAACATAAGTGAGAAAGACGGATGGATAAAACATTACTACTTGTGGAATGTAGAAAACGTGAAATTATCAAACTACATGTAACACAAATGAGACAATCCCTCAATTGGAGAACTACAAGAAGCTCTGAAAAAAAAATGAAATACAAAATCTCCAGGTATGAATGGAATAAACAGAATTTTATAAGGATGCGGGAATCCTTTCCATTTACGCCTCCTCATTTCTTCAATATATATTGAAAAATAAACAGTTTCCCAAAGAATGAGGCAAGCACAAGTAATTTCGCTGTTGTAACAAAGCTCCGATTGGATGACGAGCCCCCTCCGTCACTAAGTGACCATGAAGTATCATTGTGTTTAAATTAAAGTATAATACGTGTGATCATATGTTTCCTTGCTGACTCATCCGAAACATCCTATGCAGAGATTAGATGCATGGTTTCCTCATCACAATTTTCTTTTATAGGTTCATACAGCTTCGCTTTCCCTGAAGATAATAGGATCAGTGTCACCCACAGCACGAGGGCTCGAATGAAGAAAAAATGGGGTTTCTAGTTCACGTTGATAACCCGTGAAACACAGTAATATATCGTGATAGTACATGAACCCAGGGCATGATATGACACATAAATTAAAATTTGTATGATGCGACTGCAACTCGTCTTTGTTTCAAACGCGTTAAATATTGATTTATTTATCTTAAAGTTGATTTAAAATTTCAGGATTCATTAAGATTTGGCAGGTTGAATACGAATAAACAAATTACCGTGGCAAGAATTTTGGACAAAGATTATCATATTTGATAGATCAATTAGACAAATTATCCTATGAACATGACGAACAAGTTTGGAGAAAGTGTAGTTAATGAGTAGTTCAGGTGTGGAATATTGAAAAATAATTAAGTATAATATTTGTTCTTGTATTTACTTCCTACGTAGAATTGTATTTCAATCGGTTAATGTATTTGTTAATATCAAGTGTTATTAATGAAATGGGTCCGAGGTGGTGTTTTGTTTGTAAAATCACCTATTATTTAACCTGATATGTGATTAATTTTAATACATCCTAACATGAAATTAATACATTTAATCACACAAATGCTTTGTGGCATGCCCTTTCTATGAAACTCTTCCTCCGTAGCTTTCCTCCTCTCTTCTGTGTGAGAAACTTTTCATCCAAATTGCGTACGTATGACGTAACGTCATTGAATGACTTCCGTTTATTGTGCACTGTTGTAATAAAAAATTGAAAGTAGTCAGGCGAAAGAGTAGGCTAAATGGCCTGTCTCGTCACCAATAAATACTCATTTACTTATTTATTTACTTATTTATTTATTTATTTACTTATTTATGTATTTACTTATTTATTTATTTATTTATTTATTTATTTATTTACTATTGACTTATTTTACTTACTTTTTTATTTATTTATTTAAAGTAACTGGTTGAATATATATGTGAATAAAGCTTACAGGTCCAATGTGGTGAATAATGCTATCAGATGAATGAAGCTATAATTGAATAGCTTCCTAATGGACGTCATTTGGCTGGAAAGTCTCTGAAAATGGTTCTGAAAAGTCTCCTGTGAAAGGACAAATATTCAGCTCAGTGGATCCTTAAGAACCATTTATTAGACTAACATGTGCATTTCAGTAATTTGTCTTTGAGTCTTTATTTGCTTTTTATGAGTTATCTGCAATCAAATATTTTAAATAGTGTACTAGTGACACTTCTTTAAGTTTATGAACTCTCGCGTGTTGTTTTGTTCCAAATTGAGGACTTATTATAATTCTTGTTGATTATTAAGCTATTACTTCAGTAATGTGCTTCAGTGAATTATTGACCATAGAGCGAGCTTACATCCCGGTCTTTGTTTCCTTTGGGAGATTCTTCTTCCCAATCGGCATGCCTCTTCAAGTAATAAACGAAAGCGCCATCAGGATAGAAAAGGCTCGATGTACTCGATAATATATATCGATATAGCTGTATCGATAAAACTCGATAATACTAAACCAACGTTGTAAATAATAATAATAATAATAATAATAATAATAATAATAATAATAATAATAATATATAATAATATTGCACATAAAACTGGTCTTCAAATTTCATACAGAAAACCAATACATAGAAAAGTGGCACAAAACAACTGCCTATCGAAACAACATACGGGACAATCATTACAAGTGAACACATAGGAAAATCATCAACCATCAGGATCAACCTAAGGGCCAATGAGGAGAATAAGAAAATTGCAGGGGCATACAAACTCACATGGGACTATTAGAACAAAAAGTCCATATCTATTAACAAAATTAAGACATTATAACACTGTCATTCACGAGGCACTATATGCCGCTGAAATGAGACAAATCGATGGTCAATCAAAATAAAGAACTAGAAACAAGAAAGACATTCGACAGTACGCGTGGTACGACACATCGTCCGCTCTGCTCGCGTGTGCGTTGTTAAATACTTATTTCTTTTAGTGACTATATAAATTACATATCAAGTATCATATTAAGTGAAATCTCATAAAACTGTCGTGTGCCTGCTGCCTTTGCAGGCAGCACTAGCCAACCTGACCACCGTAAACAACAACATCAACCTAACCTCAACTGCTGATAAGGACAAGCCAAATCTTACGCTGGGCTGCTACTACTGATGTGTTCCAGACTAGGATCAAGCTATTATCATTGAGGCGCATGAAGGTTAACACTCAAGGACTATGTGAGTAAACTAATTACCATTATACAAAATGATATTCTTTTGTGTCTTACCCAACAACAGGATATTTTATTCTTAAGCTCAAAAACATGCTATTATATTACAGATAAATATAAGTCTCTCACTATTAATATATAAAAAGTGTCGCCCCTTTACTTAGAAACACATCGGGGTTTAATATCAATGTGTGCCCTGTGATCCCACACGGAAGACATAAAACTAAACCCAAACCCCATGTGCAAACTTATCTAATATAACTTTTATAAGGCTGGTATGACAGATCTAATTTATCTCATATTTGAGTTTTAGAAGGCAGGTGTTCATTCACCTGATGAAATTCATAAATTACCCCCATCTATGTTAACCCAAATTTTCCCAAGACATATCTTATAGATTATATTTTTCTACTGATAACATGACTTGCTTTAAATGTCATTCTGAAAGATATTGCTAGTCAATGTCCAAGCAAAGAGGACATTTCTCCCCAATAGTAAATAGGTTCAGAGGTAGATAGCACCAAAAAAGATAATTGTTCCCCTAGATCAGTCATTGTCAAACTTCAATTCACCAAATATGGGATTGTGTACCCTCCTCTGAACAGAAAAGCCCGTTCATCACCTTGTCTAAGCCTCCTGAACAAAGATCAAAATGTACAGATCAAATTCAAAAGTCACCATGCCCCTCTCCTCACTGCCCATGAGTATCCCTCATAAAAAACACCAACTGAATCCTCTTCCTTATCTGACAACCCACTAATCTGATAATAAAAATCAAGAAAACAACGGAAACAACCAAAAGAAAGAAGAAGAACATAACATACTAGATCAGCCCAAACAAGGCACAACCCTGGAAAAAAGGGAAAGACATGCTAGCCCAACAAACTTTGACAACAATCCAAGTTTTTTTCCTTAACTACAAACAATTTCAATTATTTTAGAAAATGCCTTGGGCCAGTTGATCCATTGCTATAGTTAAGATTATTCTAATGACATTCCAGCAATAATTAATAGGGCAAGGAAACATAAAGTATTAACAGATAGAAGCCTGAAAGGTAGATTTACTAGACTTATGGAAGAAGCTGCTAAAACAGTTCCGATTCAGACTTGTCTGAGAGTGAATCTAGTATGGACCACATAATAATCTTTGTATAAAATCTATGACAGAAATCCTCATATCTTTACAATAAATTGAAACTAAAATCATGAAAATTTTAAATGGAACCTTAATGGATATCACTCCCGCCTAGAAAATCACAATTACTGTACAATATAATCCAGACATAATATGTCTGCAAGAAACCAATTTAAATTTAATTACTCAGCTCATCTCAATAATTATCAGTGCTATTATAAAATAGAACAAACACCAATATGCATCTGGGGGGTTTGCCATATATGTCAAATCATCCATTCGCAGACAATACCCAGATCAGGTCGAACTTGAGGCTGTTGCTGTGAAATTACCTCACCTATATGTTTTAGTATATATGAACATATATTTTCCCAACAGTCACAATCTCGAATACTCGGAACTTAATGACATCCTTCAACAACTTCAAACCGTTACTGATTACAGGTGATTTTAATGGTCATCATGCAGTATGGGCTCATAAAGATTGACAAAGGGAAATTGCTAGAAATTTTTGTGGAAGATTCTGTTGGTCATTATTAACAGTGAGCCCCCCCATATCAATCTTGTATGGTCAACTTGGTGTAATCGATCATCCATTGCTTCGACTCTTTGCCCAAAAATGCACATGGAATGTACTGGAATCCCCATACGACGGCGATCATTTTCCAATTATTATCGACATCGACATCCTGATTTAATAACAATTCCTTCCACCCTTGATAGACTGAACTTTAATAAGCGAACTGGCCCTTGTTAATTATCCTTCGGACCTACAATTTCCCAGCTCGAGGGTATCAATATCTTCAGTATTTACTAATTTATCATGAAGCTGCTCCCCAAGCATTAGAAAATTTAAAATTTAAAATCTACAAGAGAGATTTCCCTGGTGGAACGACGAATGCGGATGCCATTAAAGCAGCAAACATGCCTTTAATAGCTTAAAAGAAAATTTCCCGAGGAAAATAAGATTGCTTATAAGAGAACCAGGCCCTTGCCAGAAGAATTGTCAAAATCTAAAAACAATCATGGACGATTATGTTTCTTCAATTAATTCAAATAACGTGTCGAGTCTTGGAAAAGAAAATTAAGGCCATTCAAGGCAACAAAGTTTCCAATGACATTCAATTTTGCAATCTCATAATGGTATCATAAGTGACTCTGCCACTTTCCCAACACTCTGCTAAGACCTTCCAAAGCAACTCTGCTCAGCCACTACGATGAAGAGTTTGTGAAATCAAAAACAATTGAAGAAACCTATTCAACTTCTATACCCACCCCCAGATCGATCCGACATTCTTAACTCCAATCACTACACGGGAATTAATGACAATAAATTCATCAAATAACTCAGCACCTGGCCCAGATGAAGTATCAATATCCTTATTAGAAATCTACCACTGAGGGAAAAGTCCTCTCAAGATATATAACTATGTTTCTCATGTCAAACCTTTCCTAATCATGGAATTGGCCTGTCATCCCCATTCCTAAACCAGGTAAAATACGATCTAATCCCATCAATTCCGTCAATTTCCCAATTTGTAATCTCTGTAAGATACTTGAAAAGATTCTTGACAGAAAGATTAAGATGGTTTAAACCGCTTCAACATCTTGAGGATCTCAATTTGGTTTCAGACCGGTACTCCATATTCACATCTAGTGGGGGTAGACACCCCGTTAAGCCGATTCAAACGGACCTGTCGTTGTTGTGAATCTGGGCGTTCAAAGGCCTTTACATGGTCTGGATCCGAACTATGGGCCCAGGGAAAATTGGTATTGGGCAATTTCTTGATTCATCAAATTTCTGAGTAATCGATGTATTCAGGTCCCAGTCAATAATCAGTTGTCGGATACAGTCATGTAGAAATGGGCTCCTGAGTTCCACTAAAAGTAACGCTATTCTTAATATCCATTATGGATGCTGGGCAAGAATAAATCACCCCCGATCATCCGCAAGTATGCAGATGACATGTTTCCGTAAAGAAGAACTTCCTCTATCAGGTCATTTTCTCAAAAAGCTTTGAACTCAATCATAGCTGGTCATTTAACCAGATTTTATCTCTCCCAATAATGAATGCATATGATATCTAGACGCAAGGTGTCGGAAATTTAACCCGCAAATTGCACTGCGATAAGAAAATTTCTTCAACCAAAATTCTTGGGCTTGTATTCGACAGCAAACACATGGTATCACCATAAAGGGATCTACTGATTGCAAGAGAAGAATGAACATAATAAAATGTTTGAATCATAATAACTGGGGCACAGACAAACGCACCTTGCCCCCTTACATAGGCTATCATCCGGGAAAATAGACTCGGATGATAATCTATAACAAAGCTAACAAACCTACTCAAAAAATTGGCCAATACATAACATGGCTCAGGCTAGGTACCGGTTGTTTTCATACTACGCCAATGCATTCTTATAAAGCTGAACCTAACCTCCCAAATTTTGTAGGATTCGACAATCAAGTATCAAGCAAAGCTTGTCCCCAACAACATAATTCTTGACTTAACCCATTAATTAAAGCTCACTAGCCACCTAAATCATATCAAAACTTTCTATAAATCCATGGGTGTCATCGGACTATAAAATCCCAAGTTCAAGTGGAACACATAGAACTCTTAAAAATCCACCATGGGTTACATCAAATCTAACTTTGATAGCTTTCCAAAGGGTATAGCACCAACCTGACAGCTTCGATGGGACCAATTCGAGAATTTTAACAAATCTGATCACCCCCGTTATTCATCCAGCCATCGGGTAATCCGAGTTTAGGGTGGCACGGTTCCTTGATTCACTGATTCGGTTCATTAGAAGAATCGACTCCATGAACTGAATCCTTGTTTATACTGTAGTCGCATGTAGTTAAGTTCACAATTCTTTAACCAACGCATTTTTCACCAAATGGTCCGGACGTGTCTGCCCTCGCACCCGACGGGTCCCAAAGTGCTACGTTCGCGAGGCCTTCGGCCTCGCTCTAGACCTGGTTCGCGCCTCCGCTGTCGCCCGGCGCTCAGTTGTCTTTTCCCTCACTTTTAGAAATTTATTTTAAAAGGGCCTCCTTTAAAAAGCTACCTTCCTCTGGTGGAAATAAGCCTTTAAGCTTGAATGCGAAATACCACAAATTTCCCCGCCAACAAGTTAATGATTCTCATTTTAAATTGAACATAAAAAAATTAGTTGTTATGAACCGCGCACTATAAACATGGAATCGCGAAATAAGAATCATAAAGGAACCAAAGGAACCTGCACCTAACCGGATCAACCCATCGGAAATGGACAGGCTGGTTTATTCATCCAGTCTCCATTGAAGACCTTCATATTAAGTTCAACATTTTTAGCAGCAAAAACAGTGCCTACAATTATGCTTTCTTAATGGCAATCGACCCTTAAATCCAACTGTAACAAGAAATCCAATTCTATCTACATACATACCGGATGGCATTACAGTACCACCTAATTTTCATATGCCTTTAATTCCCCATACCGAATGGCTTACAGTACCACCTAATTATCATATGCCTTAATTCACCCAAAACTCTTGAAGTCTCAGAGCTGATGCAGGTATCGCGCGGTGGTCATTCATATTACTGAAATAGAAGCCAGATCCCGATCAGCAAGTCCACACCACCGATATTTAAAAATTGATCTACAGGAAAAGACAAATGACAAAAAATTTGATTAACTATATCTGAAGCACGTTGGTAAAAAAATGAAGAAGAATGAGTCAACTCTCTGAACGATTCCAAATTAGTAAAATCTGTAATTTCCGATTCCCCCCGAATAAGGCCAAGTCAAAGAATAAATAGAAAAAAGCATAACATTAACATGGACAAAACAGATGAAGCGATGTCGGTAATAGTTTTGAAGTAAACGAAAACGCGACAAATTCACAATTGGGACAAGATAGGCGTAGCGTTCATGAGCGAAGTCGTTTGCATTATTTGGAAATCGCATCCGCGTTCAAAGATATGAACATTTTGTATGTATAAATTCCAGCTTGTAAACAGACATGATAGCCATTGTTGTCTTTGGGGTTTAGTAAATCAAAAGGGGTTTTGGCGAAAATTAAGAGAACGCGTGAACTACAACAAACTTTAAGAACCAACAGAATAAATCATTTAGAAAATTATGGTAACAGTCGCAACGTTGAAACTCGGGCTCCCGAAAAGAAAATGTGACAAATTTAAAAGATGTAAAATTTTTTGGGACGGGAAAACTGTATGTTAAAATAAAAACTGAATCGGGCACAACAATGACAAGAGCGCGGGCAAATCTTGAATACGGATGCATGTTGAAACGCTCCAAAAAAAAATTTTTTTTTAAAGAATACGACAGATCAGCGGCAAGAAGGGAATTTTCTCAATCAGGTTTCAAATCGCTGTAAGTATGAACATTGTCTTGTTATCAAAACGCATCAATTTTGGTGATCTGATGATGATTAAACATTTCAATATCATGTAATAAAATGTTTCTCTTAACTTTTATTATAATATTTAGTAAACATTTGACATTTAAGGGTTTGAACAATTAAAAAAAAGTTATACTATTAATTTTATAAAATGCTATAATTTAGTTTGGAGTCTGTACAAAAATGGTTTGTTACTGAAACATTTGGTATTTTTCTTCATTTACCACAGTTAATACATTTGGATTCTGAATAAGAAACACGTTCATTTAATAGTGGTATACAATGTATTCCATTTTTTCATTTGATCATGTTAATTAATAATATGTGAGAAAATTGGAATTGAGTTTTTCTATCTTACAACAGAGCCATTTTTAATGAATATGTTTGAGATTTCCAGAGTAATTTGTAAAGAATCCAAATAAGTCAGGTTTCATCTTAATATGTCATTTCTAAGAATTTTTATTTCTAATTTTGAAGTTATGTAGCAAGAAAGTGGGCGTGGCCATTTCGACACATTTTAAGCGTTGCGTGAACGTCGTGGTTGTGTTTTTCTGTTTTAGTTGTGAGAAAAAGTTAATAGTTTGCTTTCTAGTATTGGACACACTGATTCTTGTAAGAATTGAGGGTTGAATAGCGTCAAAATATCGGTGTTCATGTTTGTCCAGCATATGTATCATGAATGCACTGAACACTTCAGAGCCATTTCCCGTAAGTTTAAAATTTTCATCGTTAAGGAACATTTCTTCAAAAACTACTAATAGGAGGATGCTCAAATTTTAACAGAACATGTAGCATAGCAGTTTATATACTTTAATGGGACAGATTTATAAAATGTTAAATACTTGAGACAATATTGTTATTTCTAGTTATTATCTAGTTAGTATTTTTAAGAACAAAACCGATTACACTGGACATTATACAATATTAATAAAACCTGTAGTATTAAAAAAAAGATTAGTCCCGTAAGTGTAGTGCATGTTTTGCTCGGGAGATGGCGGTGATCTCCTGCTGGATAACGAGATCCAGTGCCAACCTATCGTCGGCTAGCGGGGTTTTCCCTCAACAAGGTATCTCCCACCAGCGGAGGAACGCCCCAGCCGCGTCAAGCTCCCGACATGTGTGGTAGAGTAATGCATGAAAGTGTAAGTGAAAGTAAAGGGAGAGGATAGGAGAAGGAAGAGGAAGGAAAGATCGTGTGCGGTCCGTGGCCCATTTTTAGAGTACTGCTCTGGCATTCGCCTGGTGTTGATCGGAGAAACCACGGAAAACTACCGATCAGAACAGCCGGCCGCTAGAATTCTCCTCCAGACAGCGATGAATTCGGCCTAGCTGTTAACTAGTGTTGAAAATCCTACCACTATGGAGACTGGAACCCCAGAACCTCCCGGCCAGAGGCACTGCAGTGACATCAGTTGATGCACTGAGCCACTTCCATTGATTTTACGATAGGATTCGCCTGGGTTGCCTATCTTCATCCATTTTCATGATATGTTGATGCCAAGAATTCATGTATTCTTCATATATTTTTGAAAACTGGATATGTTAAGTTCCTGTCATATATAAATATTTCTTTTCCTGCAATTGATCGCAGGAATCGCGTTTCAGCATTCTGCAACCCCACTTCATCTTTTTTCTTAAGGTCCAATTTTTGCTTCCATATAAGCAGGTGGTATGCTCCTAACTTTATAAAATTTACTTAATGCTTCTTTCCTGGCTTTATTTCCTAATGTTCTTTTTATGGTTTCATTCATTAAATTAAATTTTTCAACTCTGCTCTTGATATTAATTTCTGCAAGGTACGTAACATTGCATCTCAGAAAATTGAAGCTAGTTTCTTGTATAATTTTATTATATGTTGTCAATATTGATCTCAAGGACTTAGTTATATGAAATGCCAAAACGTTTGTTTCCGTAATGGAAATGGATAGATTCCAAACTTTCTTAAGTTCAAAGAGAGCTCGTTGGAATCCCTTTTCATTATCTGCTATGATTACTTGGTCATCTGCAAAAAAGTACTGTTCATATTTTTTTACGTCCGATGACTATAACATTTTATCTTCAATATCTACTCTCTTAGGGATCATCATTATTTAAAAATATTATTTCCAAAAATATTGGTAAAGTAAGGAAGCCACACGAAAAATAAACATGTTTCCTCCTAATTGTAACCGTTTTGCTTCAAAGATACGGGTACACCAAAACATATTTCTCTCGCTTGGTCTATAATTTACTATTACTTTTAATTTCTCTTAATTATTCTAAAGAAGAGTAACCATGTATTGTTTTTTAAAACACAATAATATCACTATATCATATTATTTCATACAGTATTTCTCTTTTGTTTTACTTCTGTTGTTTTAATTATCTTGGTTGGGGACATCTTGAAACGGAAAAATTAAAAAAATAAAGTACGGCCCTTTTGACATGTCCTTTTGAAAACACGAAACTCTTGAATCTATGCTACCACATCAAATAATTATGAAGAGCTCCAGTAACGAAATAGTTATTTAGATTACATTGGCGAAGACAAATTATATGAGAAGGACTCTGCAGAATCTACCCACACGATACGACCGCAAATTCCGGCTCCAATATGCATTCGTGAATGCTGGCTGATTACTACTAGTGTGCAGAAAAGGAAAGAGCGCGAGATGTGGGAGCATACCGTAGGAGACCTCAAAATTTACCCTTAATACACCTACATTTACTGACTTGTTTTTATCACGCAAAATTAGTCATAACCATAGAGAAAAAAATGTTTTCACATTTAAATGAATTTTATTACAATTATTAAAAAAGTAGGTTTTGTTTGCATAATTTATTGAATTGATTAAATATTGAAATGTCCTCTAATTTACGTTAATAAGATTTAATATTTGTCTTAGTTTTTAAAATGTTATTCAAGAATTTGAATACTTTCAATCATTTATGACAGGGCAAAAGTTGCACGAAGTCTGTGACAAACTTCAAATAAATGTGAAATCTGTTAAACGAAATTAACGATTCAACGTATTAATAGTATATTATGAAACGATGGTATAATATATGATGGGTAAGATGCATAATAACAGCCGAACGAGGAACGAGCCAGTGCCGTAATATGGGTATTATTACCCGTTGCATCGAGCCATAAAATTACATTTTTCGTGGTAATCTTCTTCTTTATGCTTTTCTTTGCACTTTTGGCAGCGTTAATTCTCCATCAGTTTCACTCCCATTTAACTGTTTAGCATTTCGCTCTATCGGCGCCGTTTACCGGTTACATCTAGCGACTTATCCTCAGAAGAACGAAATGAACATTAGAACGATAATCAATTATTATATCCCAAAGCTTTGTTTGTAAACTACTCGGTAATTGTTCAAACATATGTACTACAACGGAGCTGTGTCATTATTATTATTATTATTATTATTATTATTATTATTATTATTATTATTATTATTATTATTATTATTATTATTATCATCATCATTGTGTAACATATTGCAGCCATTTAATAAGAGAATTGTACTTTGGGAGAGGAAAAACTGTATTTACTCAGGAGAGTTCTATATTCTTTTATATCTCAATGCAAAGGCAACGATTGAGAGAAAGAGAGGGAGAGAAAGATATATATATATATATATATATATATATATATATATATATATATAGAGAGAGAGAGAGAGAGAGAGGATTAAATATGTAAATTTCGTGTTTTACATAGCGGTAAAATATAAAAATAATTTTATCAATTTATGTAGTTCAATAACAAATTAAAATCCATGTAAAACTTGAAAAAGGTGATAATACCTCTAGATGTCAAGTGTCATAAAATTGTAATTTTTTATGCCTTGACTTTTGAAGGCAGATATTACCACCCTCTCTCAGGGTCACTTATGACTCCATCAGCGCGAAAGAAAATGTCTGCCACAAAGAAAATTGGAAGGATGAAACACGATCTTCAGTACAGCCAGAGCTTTCTGCCGGTGTAGAGAAATAATTATCTTTACGCAGACAACAGGGTGAACTCGTCCGCGAATAGAGTTACCGACTTAACGAAGGCACTTAGCTTGTATAGCTTTGAGGACGATGTAGCCTTTGTGTAGTGTTTCAGCGCGATATTGATCAGAAAATTTGGTATTGCGAGAAATGACAACGGTACACGCATGGTACTCGTAAGTGGAGTCATAACGACGAGGAGACGGACTCTACATCGTAGTACGAGGTAAATTCACTCGTAACTCCTATTATTGGAAAACTATATACAATTACAATAAAATTTGAAAACTGAATGAGTGAGGTTTCCGGACACGTTAATTGCTATCGTAACTCCTATTATTGGAAAACTATGTAAAAATTACAATAAAATTTGAAAACTGATTGAATGAGTGACGTTTCCGGACAAGTTCATTGCTGTGGTTAATTGCTATCGTAACTCCTATTATTGGAAAACTATATACAATTACAATAAAATTTGAAAACTGATTCAATGAGTGACGTTTCCTGACAAGTTAATTACTATGGTTAATTGATATCGTAACCTCTATTATTGAAAAACTATATACAATTACAATAAAATTTGAAAACTGATTGAATGAGTGACGTTTCAGGACAAGTTCATTGCTGTAGTTAGTACTATCGTAACTCTATTATTGAAAACTATATACAATTACAATAAAATTTGAAAACTGATTGAATGAGTGACGTTTCCGGACAAGTTCATTGCTGTGGTTAATTGCTATCGTAACTCCTATTATTGGAAAACTATATACAATTACAATAAAATTTGAAAACTGATTGAATGAGTGACGTTTCCGGACAAGTTCATTGCTGTGGTTAATTGCTATCGTAACTCCTATTATTGGAAAACTATATACAATTACAATAAAATTTTAAAACTGATTCAATGAGTGACGTTTCCTGACAAGTTAATTACTATGGTTAATTGCTATCGTAACCTCTATTATTGGAAAACTATATACAACTACAATAAAATTTGAAAACTGATTGAATGAGTGACGTTTCCGGACAGTTCAATTGCTGTGGTTAATTGCTATCGTAACTCCTATTATTGGAAAACTATATACAACTACAATAAAATTTGAAAACTGATTGAATGAGTGACGTTTCCGGACAAGTTAATTGCTGTGGTCATTGGTCATATGGTCATAATTCACGTTAATTGCTATGAACATATGGTCATAATTCCCGTTAGTGTAAGAATGTTTTATTCTTGGAAGTAGAGGTGTTCTTCCTCGATGTATGGCGAGATCCGGAGCAGACCCACAGTCACGGTAGCGGAGCACTTCCCTCTCCATGTATCTCCCCCGGTGAGTACCACCCCAGCTAGGACTCCCGACACGTGTGGTAGTGCAGTGCATGTGAGTGAGGAAGGTAAGTCTGAGCAAGGAAGGTGGGAAGAAAATACTAAGAAGAGAAAGGGATGAACGTACGTGATACGTGGCCCGTTTGGTAGGATACTGCTCCGGCATTCGCCTGGTGTTGATGGGATAAATCACAGAAAATTTATCACCGGGAGCGGTGGCTCAGTGCATCAACTGATGTCACTGCCTCTGACCGGGAGTTCCTAGGTTCGAGTTTCAACGGCGGCAGGATTTTCCACACTAGCTTGCCAGCTAGGTCGAATTCAGTCGCAGTCAGCGAATTCAGACCGCGCGCGATTTTTCCTACCTCTTCCTCGACCTATCCTCTCCCCTTACACACACACACACACACACACTTACACTAACATGCACTACAGTACCACATATTCCGGGAGATCGGTCGGGAGCTTAGAGCTTGTCCCGGCTGGGGCAGTGCCCCGCTGGTGGGAAATCCTGGTAGAGGAAACCCCGCTAGCCGACGGTAGGTCAGTGCCGGATCTCGCCATCCAAGGGGGGAGATCACCGCCATCTCCCGCGGTAAAAAACATGCACTACACTTACGGGACTAATGACCAGCAGCTGACGCGCCCGGAATCACTAACAACCAATCAACAGAAAACTATTAATCCGAGTAGCCGCCTTTTAGAATTCTCTTTCAGACCGCGGCTGAATTCGACTTATGTATCTAGCTAGTAACGAAAATCCGCCATGGTTGAACTCTAACATGGTTCATCGATATTGGTGAGAGTACAATAGTGTGTTCGTGCAACAAACTATAATAATTTTTAAAAAGTCATTATATTTAATAAGGAACATATTCTGAAGATCAAACTCCATTTAAAGCAAAATATGTCCACCTTCAATGTCATGGCTGTGGGAACTTTTGCAACTTTCGGAAATTCAGAGTTAACATTGAAATTTGGCAAACTACAACGTTCCGCCGAAAACACGAACATTCTAATCTCGACTCTGCCCTTCTGGTAACAAACCAACACTGTGCAAAGAAATTAGACACGCAAACAACCAATTAAAATTACATCAGAGAGGCACACATGTTAAATTATTTGAGAACCAACTTTCTCTCAGAAAAACACTTCGCCCGATTTGGTCTTCGCCGAACCTTGTCGAAAAACATGCACTCGGTAGCGAGTTTACAAAACACATCCTTACACTTCAGCAGTATCCTATCCAAGACTCATCCCCACCTACGTCTCCTTCCACCTTTCAAATGCTCCAGAACCCTTTTGGACTCAATTATACCTCCCCTAGACCTAATCCATAGTACTACCTCTCCCATTATTCATTTCTCATCTAACCCCTCCTTCCTCCTCTAACACTGCTGGGACACGATACTTCCTTCGATACGCACTTGAGTTAAAAGAGATAAATAAATAGCAACTACAGTCAGATGCGGCAGAGAAGCATCCGTGTGAGTACAGTAAAAAATTCAAATACTGCTTCAGAGATATGCAATCTCTTTCAAATAAAATTGAGTGTATCGAGGTAGCATTACAGTGTGATCTGAGTCAAATAGATGTTTTTTGCTTTACAGAACATTGGTTATCTCATAATGATTTAAATACACTCCACATTCCTAGTTTTTACCTTGCAGGATCTTATTGTGGAGCAGGGAATCAAAATAACGGTCGTTTACGGAGGGTTCGTGTATTTACGTAAGAAATAATATTGATTCTAACTTTTTGTCAGCATTCAATTTATATGCAGTTGAAAAAGTTTTTGAAGTAAGTATTGTGATAAGTTGATCTAAGTACGCTCAAAACTATCTTAATTTGCATCTACAGACCTCCAACAAAGCGAGATTTGAATTAATTTCAATTTTTAGAAAATTTAGAGATAATTCTGAAAAAAAAAATAGTAATCTCTCTTTTAAATCCATAGTTCCTTGTGGAAATTTAATATTGATTTTCTGAGCAAATCCCACGAAAAAGAGAAGTTTCTCAATTTAATTCATTCTTTTAATTTAGATATTACAGTGAACGTACCTACACGGAATACACTTAAATCACAAACAGCAATGGATCAAATTATAATTAACAAAATCACAACTAGATGTGAAATAATAACGAATAATCTAGGTTATAGTGACCACGATGCACAAATTCTTACAATTACTAATAACATAAATACTGACACAATAAATAAAACACGCATGTGCAGAGCATTTACTAAAGTTAACATAAAATTATTTATGAAGTACTTGCTGTAGGAATAATGGGACGCTGTTTATAACGCTGTTGACACAAATAAAATATAATTTATTTTCTCAAAGCTTCATAAACGCGTGCTTTCCAATTAAAGAGAAAATTAAACATTTCACGAAAACATACTTGGATCACACGAGGAATTAGAACATCATTATTAAGAAACAGAGCAATACCTCTACTTTATTTCTAAAGATCATAACGTATCACCCGATTTCTATGTCTACTTCCCCAGAATGTATAAAAGAATTTAAGAAAAATAGTTCAGGCAAAATAATGAGGATAGTTTGAACGCTAGAAACAAAACTAAAACAGTGTTAGAATATCAAGAAAAAATACGACCACGTCATCACGATATTTCGTAAGGAATGATGTTTTAAGGATAATGAAGAGAAACAAGTAATCAGAAAAGTTGCGAATCTCTTCAGCCTGCACTTTTCTAGAATTGCGGTTGATCTCTAGGGACAAAACCACAAAATTCAACATCATATGCTTCTCACAAAATGTCTTTGATGTTTATTTCGAAACTTATTTCAACAAAATCCTCAGTATAGTCAGTAAACTAAAAAATAAATATTCATCTGGTTTAATGAATTTCCGGATTGTTTTTAAAAACGTGTGTGCACCTGCCATTATACACCCATTAACTCACATTTTCAATGCTTCCTTGTACTGAATATTTTCCAGATATTTTCAAAACAGCAAAAATTAAGACATACCCAAAGAATAAATGAAATTCAAAATTACCGACCAATTTCTCTTTTGTCAGTTTTCTCAAAATCATAGAGGAACTTTCTATACGCGAATGAAACTTTTCTCAGAAAAACGAAAGTTTTCAACTCACAACACGGTTTTAGAAAATCAAAATATACGGAAACTGCCATCAATGGACAAAAATGAAGGACCCATTGGGATATTTTTAGATCTTTCCAAAGCTTTTGATGTTATTAACCATAACATCTTGCTCCCAAAATTACCTTTTTATGGAATGCGTGGTATTGCCCTAGATAGGATAACCTCATACCTTAATCATTGATCTCAAAGAGTGAAATACCGTACTGGCACGAAAGAATAGGAATTACTTATCTTTCCAATTCTTTTGCCAATTGAACGCTAGGGTCCCTGAGGTTCGATTTTAGGTCCTATCCTCTTTCTGTTGTACATAAACGACATGCCTTCATCTATTAAAAATGGAAGAACAGTTCTGTTTGCCGTAGAAACGAATTTTCTTTGCAAAATCGAAACAAATAGTACAAGTTCAGAAGTTTCAAATTGTTTTTCTAGTAGCAAATTAATAGTTAACGAAGAAAAAACTGTCTCGATGCAATTGTGCATTTCAAATCGGTAATCGTGTACTCTATTGAAAATGAACAATATGCAATTAGCTGATGTTAAAGTAACAAAATTTGTAGGTCTCTCAATTCAGTCAAACCTCAAATGAAATGTACTTGTAACAGAATTAAACACTAAATTAAGCTCATTATGTTACGTATTCAGAATTCTTTCAAATTCTGTCAGCCTCCATGCAGCCCATTGCGTGTATTTTGCAAATGTACATTCCCGCCTGAGATATGGCGTAATATTCTGGGGAAGCTCATCCTTTAGTTCCCAGACATTTAGATTGCAAGAGAAAATTATCCGAATAATGAAAAAATGCCATCCAGTTGATGCCTGCAAGCCTCTTTTCATTGAGCTTGGAATCTTACCATTGCCTTGCCTATTCACGAATCTGGTATTTGTGAAACTAACATACTTAACGGCGGGAACATTTTTATGTAATTCTGATCTTTATAGCTGCAACGCGACGTAGAAATCACTTGATCATCAGTATATCCATCAGCTAGTATATTCATCATGTCAGTATCAACAGCTCACTATAAGAAATCCATAGATGAAATTAAACAATTAAAATTGGTAAACAAATTTACGTTAAAAGTAAAATATTTTCTGCTGCATAACTATTTCAATACAATTAGAGACTATACTAATCGTCTAAAAGAAGAATAATGTTTACTTTAACAAAACAATGATATAGTATAATGAATTAGTTTACATTTGTATTGTATAATTTTAAAAAGACTTAATATGTCTGTAACAAGTAATGCACTTCAGCTTCCGGGTCAATGACCCCCATCTCGATCAGTTTTGTCAGTTTCCTGATCATTGAGGGAAATATACTTTTAGAGATGGTCCCTTGAGTTGCTTCTGGTCGTAAATGTGGCTTCACTATGCGCACTTTGTTAGACTTTCCTTTTGCTTGTAGTGGTAGTAGAGCTTAGGGTGAGTTTCTATTTTGATAACAATACAGAAAAATCAAATCCGTTCGTTCGTTTACCGTTAAAAATAAATTTTCTACAATTCGGAAATGAAAATATCTAGGTTTTGAAATGTTAATCTTTCGCTTTTTTAAATTTATTATTATTATTATTATTATTATTATTATTATTATTATTATTATTATTATTATTATTATTTTTATCTTCCAACTATTAATAGTTAATTATTGGGGAGGGATTCTGAAACGGAAGAAAGCGTGCGCAGATGATTTTCTACCCCTTACGTCACATACAGTTTTTTACTGTTTCTGTCTAAATAAATAAATAAATAAAAGTAAGAAAATTTTGAAAAGTTGAAAGTTTTTAAAACTTAAGTTTGTTAAATTGTTTAGACTTTTCTGGACACAGTGACACGAATTTTATTGCAAAATTCGATAAAGAAGTGCTTCATAAATGTTTAAATCTCTCTCTGCAGCAGGTCGGGGGCCAGTCTCTTTTGTTATGAATCTGTGAATTTTTTATCCGGCAAATTATTAATTATTTAGAGACTTCGACATCTGTAGACTCTTAGAGGAGGCTCTGATCTTGACATTGGAGAAACTGCCGCAATTGTAACTTCTTTATTCTTGTAGTTTTGTTCACAAACATTGGTTTATTTACTTTTGTTCTCTGTTTGTGAGGTTAGAAGAACGGTTTTCTAGGGAAGTATACCTTGTTTGTTAGAAAAATGACGATATGATTTATTTTCTCTGAAACTATTAAAAATCAGAAAAATGAAATTTTTAGGATGGGTTACTTTATCAAAATAATGTGTTGATTATAAATGTTGTTTGAATTATGGACTAATACGTTAGTCTAATTTTTAAAATTATTTTCTATTCTTTTTTAATTTTTTAAAAATGATTTTATTCCTGTTCATATGATGTTGATTGAATATCATAACGAATAGTTACAGAATATACTGCAAAAATTTGAAAGGTAGGTACTAGGTAAAGTACTTTCTGAGATAGGTCACAAAATAGTTAAAATTTAACGTAAGCTAAAGAGGGTCGTCAGACTTCTCTTAAAGGAGATAGTTTGTAGCAGTTTCCTCGGAGCTGGGTGCTGCAGAGTGGTTTTTGAGATGCAAGCCAGCCAACTCCAGCCGCTGCCACCCAGGATTCAAATAATTATTATTTTTTATTTAATAGGTAATTATTACAGATAAATTAGAAAACTTAATGCAATGTGGCTAGGCCGAAGGCCTTTAAGCCATTACAATACCTACATTCTACCGTGTTCTAACCTTTCGAATTCTGGTGTTCATCCCAAATGGTCTCTCCTTTGCATCAAAGCCGCGGAAAAGAGACCATAAGGTACGGCTGAGGAAAAAATCCCTGAAGGGGGAAAAACCTGCCTTCAGAATCCGAGTACATGCTAATCTATCCGGTTTTTAAACTATTTATTTATTTGGCGCGGGCGTCAGGCATTCTCCTTCCAGTGTTTGACCTCCTCAGCACCTGAAAACAAACAGCACCACAGAAAATCGTCCGCACCAACGCCTCTGCCCTAACATTTCCGATTCCGCCCTTCGCCCCTAATGTTTATTTTAACCGTTTCATTTATTTTATTTTAATTATTTAATTTATTTATTTGCTTATTTTAAATATTTTAAGTTAATTTATTTATTTTTATTATTGTTATCTACTTATATGACAATTGACTACAACATAACATTTTTTTGTACCTGTTTACTAACCTAACATAACACTAGCAATTGTGTTAGTTTATTGATTTATTATTTATTTCTCTCCAGTCTGGGGCTCTGCTCGTACTAACCAGTGCTGTTTTCCCACTCCCTAATTTCAGTTTCTCTAATGGTCCGAACCTTTCCTAGAATAATTCCCAAACCACCGCTTCATTTGACGGAAAACCCTCAGAATGTGTTGAAGGACTTAAGCTTTAGTGATGGGGGAGGAACAATATTTTCAGTATCATTTATACGCTGATGTCAAGTTGTACATTTATTTCAGAGTAAGTCCCGTAATTTGGTAATTACCTCTGTACAGGGTAACTATCCATCTCCATCAGGTTTTTCGTCCAGTTTCCCTGATCCATTGAGCAAATGCTGAGATGGCCCCTAGTGTTGCTTCTGGACATCAAAGTAACTTCATTTTCTGTGCACGTCTTCTAGAATTCAGTGGGAAATACAATTATTCAAGTTATTGTTTCCATGTTGTCGCGGCAGGAAGTATTATTATGAAGGACAATAGGAATAAGAGCCCAACTTTATTGCTTATTTATTCTTGAAAATAGATTTGATTAAATGGGAGATTTTTTTTTCATTCAAAATTCAAGTAGTATACGACTTAGTGTTGGGAACAAAGAATTTTGAAAATGTGCACACCATTCACTTTTCCCCATAGCACGTCATACGCAGTTTTAACTGTTTTTTGACGTATTATAAATAAATAAATAAATAAATAGAAATTTTCCTCGGTGGAAGTAATTTCCTTCCGATGGGCTAACGGGTCAATAAAGTTTTGAATCTAGGGAGCAAGGAGGGGATTGGTAGAGAAGGTTTTAAGGAATTTCCTCTTTCCAGTGTTAAACAGTGCCAAAGTGATTCCGATCATTCATGGAATGGAGGACCACTACTTGGTCAACAAGACTCACCTTCAGCATGGTACAAGAATTAACGAGTTTTTCTTTTCCCTGGGTTTAGATTAGCAGGAAATGTTAAACATGTCATATTGATTAGAAGGTCTGTATCTTCCCTCACCAACATAATCTTATGAGCTAAAGCCATCGACACAGAGGTTCCCACTACGAGTGTATCTCAGCTTCGATTGCTTGCGTGCAGTCAATTCCGAATGTATCGCATTTTAGTAAATATCATTCTCTCCCGGATCAGATGCACTTCTCTATTGTGGCGTCACATCTTATGGTAGGGCCAGTCAACATACACATCTGACATCGTAGCTTTTGATTGATTGATTAATTTTTTCGTGTTTCCGGGCGCGTCAACTGCGTTGGTCATTAGTCCCGTTAGTGTAGTGCATGTTTTCTCGGGAGATGGCGGTGATCTTCCCCCGCTGGATGGCGAGATCCGGCGCCGACCTACCGTCGGCTAGTGGGGTTTCCCCCTAACCAGGACTCTCCCACCAGCGGGGCACCGCCGGAGCTGGGACAAGCTCTAAGGTCCCGTCCGGTCTCCCGGAATATGTGACAGTGTAGTGTATGTTAGTGTAAGTGTGTGTGTAAGAGGATAGGACAAGGTAGAGGAAGGACAGATCGCGCGCGGTCCGTGGCCCGTTTGGTAGGGTACTGCTCCGGCATTCCCTTGGTGTTGATCGGAGAAACCATGGAAAACTACCGATCAGAGCAGCCAGCCGCTAGAATTCTCCTCTAGACATCGACGAAATTCGACCTAGCTGAAAAGCTAGTATCGAAAATCCTGCCACCATCAGGACTCGAACCTAGGACCTCCCGGTCAGAGGCGCTGCAGGATAAGCTTAGTGACCTCTGAATCCTCAGTGTGCCGATTAGACTTAGGCGCCTGGATTATGGAAGGTCCGAAAATCCCACAGCGTTCATCATGCTTAAGGCATATCAAAGAACCCTGACAGATGCCCAGAAAAAATGAAAACCCTCCAGCGATTTCTCGTCCCAACGAGCTCTCACGTTCCCCCCAACCAGAGGGCTCAGATGTAATTAACTAACATCGACATCTGGAGGATAAGTAATGGTTTTCATTGATTGCTTTTTTCGTGTTTCCGGGCGCGTCAACGGCTTCGGTCATTAATCCCGTTAGTGTAGTGCATGTTTTTTATCTCGGGAAATGGCGGTGATCTTCCCCCGCTGGATGGCGAGATCCGGCACCAAACTACCGTCGGCTAGTGGGGTTTCCCCCTGACCAGGACTCTCCCACCAGCCGGGACAAGCTCTAAGCTCCCGACCGGTCTCCCGGAATATGTGGTAGTGTAGTGCATGTTAGTGTAAGTGTGTGTGTGAGGGGAGGATAGGACAAGGAAGAGGAAGGACAGATCGCGCGCGGTTCGTGGCCCGTTTGGTAGAGTACTGCTTCGGCATTCGCCTGGTGTTGATCGGAGAAACCAGGGAAAACTACCGATCAGAACGTCGCTAGAATTCTCCTCCAGACAGCGATTGAATTCGACCTAGCTGAAGAGCTAGTGTCGACAATCCTGCCGCCGTCAGGACTCGAACCTAGGACCTCCCGGTCAGAAGCGCTGCGGTATAAGTGATGGTCACACCCAGGCGTTTCAGGGAACGCCGGCGGGGGCGTCAGCCCGTTGATGGTTCCCCAGACCTTCACCAGGGGAAGGCTTCAAAGGCACAACAAGCAAAATGCAAAACAGCACAATTAAAACTACTCATAAACTTCAAAAACTGCCTATCGATACACAATGCCATCATATTATGCAAACCATAATCAGACCCTTAATTCTTCACTCATGTCCCATTTGGACTAGGGCATCAGCTACAACTATAAATAAACTGCAAAAATTACGAAATAGATTTCAACAGCAACTCACGTTCCGTGACATATCCAACAAACAATTACACAAAGAACCGAACATAACATCCGTCACTAAACACACAGCCCACTGTTCCAATTACATTTACTCAAACATGACCTCTATACTATACGAAATCCACTACAACCTCGCCTCAACATCCCATACCTATCAAAAACCGATACCCATTTGATGCTTTCCTACGCATATTTTCCAACAATTGTTAACAGTAGGTGCTCATTGTAGGTACCTATCCCTTGCTTTAGATAGAGTTAGCTTTAAGATGGGGAAATTAGAATATTTGGATGCCAACTATTGCATATGAAAAAGAGTAACTCATCTATGTATATCCGAAAGAAATATAAATATGTGATAAAAAAGGTTGAAAGAGAGTGTTGGTTGGAGTGCGGAACTACGGTCAATGGCCGTTTTCTCGCAAATAACACATACAATGCAACATAATAAATACTCAATTTCAACCCCTTTAGATTCGTAAAGCACTGAACGTAATAAACTAGGTACTTTCAGTGTATGAAAAAAATACTTCCCAACATGATTCATAAAATCCACAATGATGTAAGTTTTGTTTTGTGGAACGACAAATACAAATGCGTATTTAAAACAAGTAATATGTTGTCGCGCATTGGTATCAGATGAGGTACATTGGTCAAACATTGTAAATTGGATGCAAATCTATAGACAATAGGTCTGGCGGACTGTTGGTGGAGGAGTAATGAACATTGGGAGCAATACAAAGACCGTTCATTTGGGACTGTCTGGCCTATATACACGTGAATACTGAATCTGATGGAGGGATGGGATCGATAATACACACGACAACTGTCCAATGCATTTCTTATACCGTATATCTAACTTGAAAACATGGTTGATTAAGTACATAAAGAATAAATGATTATAGTTTACATATCTCAACCACATTTTTATTTGTAAAATATTCAATAGAAACATTTTTGCTACTAGAAACCACCTCTGCAGGGAATCGAATATATTTTCAGAAATTATTTTTTGCTTCGGTAGACAAAATTAATTTTTATTTTTTTGTTTATACCATCTCATTTATTTTATTTTTTTATTTATTTATTTATTTTATTATTATGAAAAGACTTAATATAATTCCATTGATTAATACAACACTATAATTCAAGTGTTATAATCACATCTGTGCTAATTTCAGAAAGTAACGTGAGCAAATGAAATTAATGAATTAACAGTAATACTTTTGTGTTAGAATGAAAATGTTTTGGCTTTTCATTGAACTGAATCTGTGTACTGGGAAGAAAGTACACCAAGTGGGAAAAACGTGCACCAAATGTACCAATGGCTAAATCACATGAATAAGGGGATTAGTGGGTAATGAGATTTGCAGCATGACCTAGTTATTCCGTTGAATATTTTAATGTTATACCACGTTCAGTAGTTTCACCAAGTTTCAAAAATACAATTAATGAATTCGCTTTGAATTCGTAACACGGAAAATAGATTGTGACTTCCCAAGGAATATTGACATGATAAAAACAATTTTAAGTGACTCTCGTACATTGTGTAGTAGTGTAGAAGTTTTATGTTGCCTGTCCTTTCGTTATATCGTTCCCATTGCTTTCTCAATCCAGTATTTTTAGCATTTTTCGGTATTTTCGTGTTTCTTCCTGAGTAGAGATTCATTCCAAAACCCTTTATCAATGGTCTTCTCATGTCTAGTAAATATCCAGAAACTCCCACCGGGAGTGGTAGCTCAGTGCATCAACTGATGTCGCTGCAGCACCTCTGACAGGGAGGTCCTAGGTTCGAGTCCTGACGGCGGCAGGATTTTCGATACTAGCTTTTCAGCTAGGTCGAATTCAGTCGTTGTCTGGAGGAGAATTCTAGCGGCCGGCTGCTCTGATCGGTAGTTTTCCGTGGTTTCTCCGATCAACACCAGGCGAATGCCGGAGCAGTACCCTACCAAATGGGCCACGGACTGCGCGCGATCTGTCCTTCCTCGTCCTTGTCCTATCCTCTCCTCTTACACACACACCTACACTAACATACACTACACTACCACATATTCCGGGAGGCGGTCGGGTGCTTAGAGCTTGTCCCGGCTGGGGTGGTGCCCCGCTGGTGGGAGAGTCCTGGTTAGGGGGAAACCCCACTAGCCGACGTTAGGTCGGCGCCGGATCACGCCATCCAGCGGGGAAAGTTCACCGCGCATATCTCCAGAAAAAACATCCACTACACTAACGGGACTAATGACCAAAGCAGTTGACGTGCCCGGAAACCCGAAAAAATCAAATCAATCCACACAATCCTAATTCAATTTATTCAATTCATCACGCCTTACCTCTTTACTAAATAAATTATAATCCTTTTTTTACAATAAAATTATCTGTAATAAATGAAAAGACAAAAACCAAAATAACCTCTCACATTCACATTAAAATATTTTTATATAAAGACAATATCAGTATTCATTTCATTGGTATCTTTTCGCTCTTCCCGAGTACAGATATACCACTTCTTATTAACAAGAGGCATTTACACCCTATAAACCTTCATAATCTAGTATATATAAACAAACACCAAACATTTGAATATATTCTTTTTATTCACAATGTTTACGGTAATCCTATCCAGGACATTAAGAAACAAATTATGGCCACTTCGCAATTTAAAACAGGTCATTTAATTTGTGGAAAAAAACCTTTTCATTACCTTTAAATAATAATTTTATATGTTGGCTTTGGCGAGAAAATATTACTAATCAAATATATGAAATTAAGGCCCAAATGGAAAACGGGCTGTTTACCACTAAATATAGAGAAGTTGTGACATTGTTTTGCGCTGAAATATGCTGATTTACACTAACTCGCAGAGATAATGTCGCGCGATTATGTCTGGCTATGTTTCTGCTTACGTCCAACATAAAGAAACCTAGCTGCAATATACACACCGTTAGCTTCTGTTCTCACTCTTACAGAGTATTAAAATTTGGCTTCCTCTGATGTAGAAGAGGTTTGAAAGTATTACACGAATACGTGCAATAAAGAATTCTTGTACTGTACAATTGAGTTATAGCATTACACATCAATACTTCTACATAACTTGCTGTTTACAAGTGAGGACAAGTGCATATGATGTAATAACACATTATCATTTTCGTAGTGGCAGCGGAGATTTTGTGGTAATCCATGGTAAAATATCCGGGATATAGGAGATATCAAACCACAATAGTAGGTAAATAAATGTACTTATCATAAATCCAGCCATACACGTGTTTCGGGAAATTATTCCCATTTACTTGGGTACGTACTCTAATTAATAATTTAAAGTTCAATTAGAGTAAGCATTTTCTTGTAGGTTATAGCTTTTCATATGTTAATTTGTGGATTTAATTTTATATTGTAGATGATGGGGAAAATTTCCCGCAACACGTGAATGGCTGAATTTATGATAAGTACATTTATTTGCCTACAATTGTGGTTTGATATCTCCTATATCCCGAAAATTTTAACATTATCATTTATTACATACATATTTATATATCTTGTGCCTTCGCCCCCCAATACGCCCCTCGTCAAGAATCGACTGATACGACAGCTGCGTGCGTCTGACAGAGCGGAGATTGAGCGGACATATTTTTGGAATCACTTTGCAGTTCGTGAGAGTCGTCCATTGATTGAACGATTGACTGATTGTTTCCGGGCGCGTCAACTGCTTTGGTCATTAGTCATGTTTATTCTTGGGAGATGGCCGTGATCTTCCCCCGCCGGATGGCGAGATCCGGCGCCGACCTACCGTCGGTTACTGGGGTTTCCCCCTAACCAGGACTCTCTCACCAGCGGGGTACCGCCCCAGCTGGGACAAGCTCTACGCTCCCGACCGGTCTCCCGGAATATGTGGTAGTGTAGTGCATGTTAGTATAAGTGTGTGTGCGTGTGTGTAAGGGGAGAGGATAGGACAAGGAAGCGGCGGTCCGTGACCCGTTTGTTAGGGTATTGCTCCGGCATTCGCCTGGTGTTGATCGCAGAAACCACGGAAACTACCGAACAGAGCAGCTGGCCGCTAGAATTCTCGTTCAGACAGCGACTGAATTCGACCTAGCTGAAAAGCTAGTGTCGAAAATTCTGCCGCTGTCTGGACTCGAACCGAGGACCTCCCGGTCAGAGGCGCTGCAGTGGCATCAGTTGATGCACTGAGCTGCCGCCCCCTGTCGTGAGAGTCGTGAAGAATTTATTTTTCCAATTTATCCTGTTGCAGTGCCGGTATATATTTTGAGGTGATGTCGTGGGAAAAGTGCAATATTTGCAATGAAACTGGCAGTAAAGGAGGTTAAGCTTTGAATTGTGAGAGCTGTGAACGCTTTTTTCATTATCATGCGCAAATCGTAACTGCTTCAGAAGTTAAAGTGTTAGAATTGAAGAGTTCTAGAGTTTTGAATTTATTTTGTATTGAGTGTAGGTCGAGTTTGAGACTTTTGCCCACACTAATAACATACGTTTACAATCTGAATGCTTTGGTCGACGATCTATCGAATATAGTCATTAAACTTGAACAAATTTGTAAACCTGATCTATCGGAAGGATAGAAAAACCTCGAAGAAGCTTGCAATTCTCATACTGGACGCGATACGTTGTCGAAAGAATTCCTCGTGGAAGAGGTTGCGGATCGCTTTCGGCGTATGAATAATTTGATTGTGTACAACGTGAAGAAACCAACCCTTGAAAAAAAAACTCTGCGAAATAAAGCTTATTTGCGAGACGTCTATAATATTCTCAGCGGTCTAGTCAACTTTGATGTAGTCTCCGCGACCGATTAAGGTTGTCTTCGATAATCCAGAAGTAGTTAAGTCTCTTCTCAAAAACAAAACTAAATGTCTCGATCCTGTTAAGATTGCGGATGATCAAAGGTTCATGCAGCGTAATTATTTGAAGTTTTTAAGAGACGAGCTTGATCGTGTAAATAAAGACTCTATTAATAAAACTATTATTATTAAATATGTGCGCGGCACTCCCAAGATAGTTGATCGGGCAAGCGATTCGAGTGAAAATACGAGCACTGCAAAGTCCAAAGGTACCAAAACTGAATCGTGACTCTCGTCCTTTAAACGTATATTACAAAAAATGTCAAAGGGTTCAGAACAAAAAGTAAAAACTGAAAATTTCAATTTTATCCTAAGAGATTACGATATTATTGTGTTAACTGAAACGTGGCTCTGCCCAGACATTTTGAATGCAGAATTCAAACTTGATAAATTCGTATTGTACCGCAACAATAGAAACTGTAAAAATAGTACATGTACTCGTGACGGAGGTGTACTTATCGCAGTAAACAACAAATACCAAATCTTCGAATTAGATTATAGTGAAAATGTCGAGCATTTGTTTATGAGTCATGGACCCTCATCTTAATCTTATTATCGGATCTGTATATTTTCCACCACAGTCATCGGAGAACAATTTTGCATCGTATTGTGAGACTTTAGAAACGATGGGCACATTAGATTAGAAACATTCTGATGTACATTGGCGGTGATTACAATTTACCGAATGTTATGTGGCAAAATAGACAATATAGATGCACTCCCACATTTTCTAATGTTACCACACTACGAGAGAGGAGCTGTGCTTGGATTTTGGCTGACACATTTACTTTCCTAAATTTACTAAATCACATTTTAAACAGCAAAAATGTGATGTTGGTTTTGATATTTTCAAATTCAGCTGATCATTTTATTAAACAGGTCTGTGATGCTGTTGTGCCCGCTGGCGCTTATCACTCTTCTGTCTGAAATGTGTATATCACAAAATTTTTACCAGACATTCAAGTCTATGATGACTGGTACTATGCTCATAATTCTTCTGATTTTGTGGCTATCTCACACTATCTTGAAAATTTGTACACGCATTTGATTGATATTGATTTGAGTTGATGATGAGTTAACGTAAATATTTTATTTTTATCTTTAAGAATGTATTGCCATTTACGTACCAAAAAAGAGAAAATTGCAGTCTAGCTTTCCTTCCTGGTTTAGTAAGGATCTAAATACCTCAATTTTTCGTAAAAAGGAGGCCCATATGAGTTATAAACAATCTAACTCCACATTACACTTCTCACTTATTTCAAATTTGAGGCGACAATATACTTTTTGGCTAAAATAAATTTTTCTAATTAAACAATAATTGCCATGAGATTGTCTCACTAAACCCCTGAAACATTTCGAAATATATTTATAAATTGTTTACCAAAATTTATGATTTTACATGAAAATTCGTATGGTAACGCTGAATCTGTAGTAAAGGCTTTTGCCAAACCTTTTTCAACATTTTAAAGATCATAGTAATTAGTAATAATAAATAATTGATTAGTAATTTGTGCGTTCACCTTGACGATCGGACTCCATTCCTAATATATACTATAGATATATCGGTTTTGGTTCTATTCCAAGAAGAAATAACTAAAGTCATCTTCGTCAATTAAAAGGATGTATTCAGACAGCCAACTTTCGACGGCTTTGCCGTCGTCAGTCTCGCTGCTGTCGGCAAAGTGAGCGACTGTGCCGACAGCAGCGAACTGTTTGACTGTTTCTTTAAAACTTCAGCGCCAATATCTGCTCAAGCTGATATGTTGACGAAGATGACTTCTTTTATTTCTTCTTATAAGAACGTCAACAACATCCAATCAGAATTCCCACCATTCTATTCAAGATTAATAACTTAGATATTCGTAGAAATGTAGGCTCAGATGGTGTACCATCAGTACTTTTGAAGAACTGTACTTTTATTTTTTCGCAAATTTCGAAGATCCTCTTAGATAAATCGCTAGCTCAAGGTTCTTTTCCCGTTTTGTGGAAATCTTCCTTTATTATACCAATCTTGAAGTCAGGAAATAAAAATGATGTAGTGAACTACAGTTCTATCTCTATCTTGAGCGTTATACCAAAACTGTTCGAAGCTATTATTACTGATAAATTGAAACTGATTTTTCCTTATCTTTCTCAGAAACAAGTTGGTTTCATGTGTAATAGGAATATTGAATCTAATTTGATTTATTCCAGTCGGTTCATTCTGAATTCCATGGAAGACAAACATCAGGTTGATTCTGTTTATACAGACTTCAGCAAAGCATTTGATTCAGTTAATCATCACTTGCTTTTAATGAAATGGAAAGCAATTGGTATCTCGGATCTTCGCTTCAATGGTTCTATAGCTATCTTATAAACAGGACCCAATTTGTAAAATACCGAGATACTGTCTCAGATGGCATCACCGTTCTATCGGGTGTTCCACAAGGATCACATTTAGGACATTTGTTGTTTTTAATGTTTATAAATCATCTGCACTCTGTGCTCTTAGACGTTGACTTCCTGCTCTTTGCGGATAATTGCAAAATTTTTAACACAATTACCTGTAACGATGACCAATTAGTATTACAAACGGCGCCTAACAACTGTTAAATGGCGTGCAGCTAATGACCTGGTATTAAATCCAGACAAATGTAAATACATTACTTTCTCATGGTTTAAAATTCGGCGTGTTCATGAATACACCATAAACGCTGTTGTCCTAGAAACAGTGGATTCTATCATAGACCTAGGCGTTATTTTCCATTCTAAGATGTCATTTTCGGAACATATCCACCGTACAACAAATAAAGCGAATCAACTGCTGGGGTTTGTGAGAAGAACGTGCAATGAATTTAACAAAATACACACTTTGAAAAGCTTATATTTGGTGTTGGTCAAACCTATTTTGATGTTTTCCTCAGCAGTCTTGTCTCCTAGCTTTGAAGTTCATGCTCATAACTTGGAATCCGTCCAGCATAAGGTTTCTAGAATAGCGGCAACTCTGTTACATCTACCTGATCCATATATAGATCATGATTATCGCACTATCTCAACAGTTCTTGATATACCAACATAGTCCTCTCAAAGAGAATTGAATGATCTCGTTTATTCACATAAACTAGTTAATGGTAATATTGACAGCACTGACTTACTTGAACAATTGAGATACATGACAGATACTTACATGAACAATTTCCCTTTCCAATCCCTTTTCCCTCCCAATTTCCCAACATGAGTCCCTTCTGCATTGAGGCTTCTTCGATTCCGATCTACTCATCGTCCTATACGTCAAACAATCCAATTTCGCGTATTTGTAAGCTAGCGAATGATTATAATCTCAATATATGGGAACATAGTAATTCAAAATTTATTTGTGAAGCCAAACGAAGGACTTATTTCTTTGGTTAATGTACTGTTAGTTTTTATGTTACTGAAAATATATTTTTCTGTTATTTTACTAATAGATATTCTACTGATGTGTCAATACTTTATGTATCACATAGTTTATGTACATGGACGAGAGTCCGTTTATAAATAATAATAATAATAATAATAATAATAATAATAATAATAATTATTATTATTATTATATACTGCAATCACCCAAATAGTAAGCATGCGCCAATATGCAAACTTTTAATTCCTCATTAACCTCACACTTTTTTTCAAAACAAGCAAACTTTATTTTCTTTCTTCGTTTTATAAATAATACAACTAATTGTCACCAGATATTGCACTGCAATCTCCAATAAGTTAAATGAAGGTGGTTGGCAATACGTTGTCACATCAATCCATGAAATATATCAATTTACTTTTATTTAGTAACGAATTTGATTTTTCAAAATAATACGGAAAACTTTCATTTCTAAAGGAATACTTGCAGCATCTTCAAGAGTGTCTCTCAGAATTGGAGTAGTGCATTGGTTACCAGATGCCATAGTATCCGCGATGGAAATTCAAATCTTTCTTAATGACATACTTATACTATTTTCAAACAAATAAGCTAATCTTCTCGACTTTCAAATATTAATTTATTTTTTTCTTTTTAAATATCAAAACGGTTTTCATCCAGCTTAGCTAGCTTTCTCTGATTAATAAAGAATTATAATTTTTTGATTTAACAATTCGAAATTGTGATTAAATTGCTTAATATAAATTGGTTAATGGTCAGGACGACGCATTCTTGTCATAACTTTCCCTCTTTTTCAGTTGAAAAATATTGGGGACCCCAAGCGAACCGGACCGGGAGCGGTAGCTCAGTGCATCAACTGATGTCACTGCAGCGCCTCTGACCGGGAGGTCCTAGGTTCGAGTCCTGACGGCGGCAGGATTTTCCACACTAGCTTTCCAGCTAGGTCGAATTCAGTCGCTGCCTGGAGGGGCATTCTAGCGGCCGGCTACTCAGATCGGTAGTTTTCCGTGGTTTCTCCGATCAACACCAGGCGAATGCCGGAGCAGTACCCTAACAAACGGGCCTCGGGCCGCGTGCGATCTGTCCTTCCTCTTCCTTGTCCTACGCTCGCCTCTTATACACACACTTACACTAACATGCACTACACTACCACATATCCCGGGAGACCGGTCGGGAGCTTAGAGCTTGTCCCGGCTGAGGCGGTGCCCCGCTGGTGGGAGAGTCCTGGTTAGGGGGAAACCCCACTAGCCGACGGTAGGTCGGCGCCTGATCTCGCCATCCAGCGGGGGAAGACCATCGTCGTCTCCCGAGAAAAAGCATGTACTACACTAACGGGACTAATGACCAAAGCAGTTGTCGCGCCCGAAAACACAAAAAAAAAAAACCAAACCAAACCAAGCGAACCGGGATTGTTGTAAGGCATCGCCGTCATTAAATTACTGCTTCACTGGGTTCAAAGCCGACCGTTCAATCATCCCACACTTGTTCCTTCATGAGTGGACCGCTGCGGCCCGCGGCGATTTCTCGGCCCTTGAATGTCAATTCAGACGTACTGCATTTGCTCGCAAAATAAGAGGCGGGTTCGGTGGGCAGCAAAAGGATTGGGACTCTGAATAATAGCGTTGGCACGACTACCATTTCTTAATAATCAATAATATGATTTATTATTATTGTTATTATATTATTTCTATTATTATTGTTATTATCATTATTATTATTGTTATTATTATTTCTATTATTATTATTATTATTCCCGTTCGTGAATAAGCCCAACGGAGACTACGCCAAGTATTCAAATAGCTTTTTTCTGTTTAAATGACTTTCATTCTTTTGCTGTGTGCTTCTTTTTTTATTTCAATCAATTTTTTTTCAGTTTTCATTTCTAGAAGTAGCTCGTCACAGTTCAAAACGACAATTACTGATATTGGAGCTAAAAGACTGTTTCAGAGCTTTTACTTGTGTTTTTCTAAAGTTATTGATCCCTTTTGTTTTCAGTGATGAATTTTATTTTGTCTTATCTATTAAAATATGTAGTAATATAAAATACACTCTTATTTATAAAATAATAAAAAATAATTCAGAATACTCAATTATATTTATAAAATATTAAATAAAGTAGATTCAAAAATAAAAATTGATTGACCTGATGAAACCAAATCTTCAACATGATCTTTTATCTTTAAATATTAGTTTTCAAATATTATACTCAAAGACGAATTTTATATATAAATTTCACATCAGTCAAACCGAATTTCAAGATTATTCTCTGAAAACAGCCTATAACAATCAAGACAATTAGCGTGAGAATGAATGACGACCATTAATATGTAATAAGTAGAGAACGGATTTCGATGTAATTACATGTTTTTACAGGAAGAAGACACTTGCATTCAATACTATTTTTTAGGGTTTACAAGACATTCTGAATGAATTAGAATTACTTTTATTTCACATATTTTTACATATTTTGGTATAATTACTTACTTATACATATTTTACCTCTTACTGTATATTTCATTACATTTTTATATATTTATACCTTGAAACGGGTCACTGCAGATGCGTGTTTGCAATATGTGTTAAGGAATCATCTTTCTTAAAAATGAAATGTAATGCTTCTGCGCTTCTATTACCATTGCACCTTCGATGTGAATTGTTAAACTTACCGACCCCCTCTTTTTCGAAACTGCGTACTCGGAATCAAGGATGAGCGGATTTTTGTGAAGCGTAAGTAATTTCAATCATGGGCTTGTTCACGTTTCAAACAGCAAATTCGTTACTTGATCGAAAACTAACAAATTTTTACTGATCATTATTTCACCATGTTGTTCCATTTGTGTGTGTGTGTGTGTGTGTGTGTGTGTGTGTGAAGGAGGAGGTAGGTTCCCTTTAACTCCCTCTCCCGGGATTCATCACTGGCTACAGAGTAGTATTCACTTGAACACCAGCTCTACATAAATATTGTAGTAAATATTACGAACGTATTTAATATTTCGAATAAAATTCTCATGTGTAGTGATGATTTTGTACAATTACTTCTGTAGAAGAAGAATCCACTTTCAGCGGTCTGAATCCACGTTAAGAACTGATGGGTGACGTTGTATGCTCGGAAAGTGCTTGTAGAGAGCAATTGTAAACCTATGCATTTTTAATTTACATATAATGAATTTTTAATTTACATATTTTCTATTTTTCTTATGTTTTTGAAAAAATAAGTACACATATATGTGCATATTATGCCTTTTTTATTACAATAAATTCCGTTTCCTAGTAGTAAGTAAACACCCCTGAAAGACAGAAATGCCGAACTGGAGATAATAAATTTAAAAAAATTTTTATCTTTGGGCACAATAGAAGCAATCGTAAAAACGTGCGAACTGAAAGGCTGCTGCCAATTGTTGCAAGAAACGTGTGTTACCGGTACTTTCCACTCTTAAAGGTGATACTCTCAGCAACATCACATCTCGGTCGCTGTATAACGTTACCCGAAAATGCATTTCATACTCATTAAGCGTTTCTGTTGATAATAATGAAAAAAAAACAGCTAAGAAGACATACAATTTATTGTATCACGTGAACTCAACAATGAAAATCAAAAACAAACCTGTTTTACATAAAAGTCTCCACACATTATGACATTCAAAACTAAAATTTTCGTTGCTACGAGTTATACACGACGGTAAGTTGCAAAATGACAATTTCTATATATATATATATATATATATATATATATATATATATATATATATATATATAGTGACATTACCAGGTAGGCCGAGCATTCTCAGTAAATTTATTTGTAAGGAAAGAGTGTTCTTTCTCGTAGATAGGCTCAGGAATTTATGTCAAACACCACTGTTCCGTGAACAAAATAAACCTTAAAACTATTTATTAATTCCTATACAAATCACTAATGATACAAGATCTATGGTGGTCTTTACCTTTTCTTTCATATAACCCAAGTCACTGTTAGTCTCTCGATCTTATAAAGTCAGAAAATATTTACGTTACTTCTTCCTCTACGAGCGTCGGCGGCTTCAGGGGACTCGTGTTGCCTCGCACTGGCGTAATCTTCCTGCTCTAGTATTTACTCAGATAGCAGCTATCCCGCGCAACTTAATATGTCGATCGACTATTGATGGTTATCAACACAAATTGTCCGTCAATTAATCTTTCTGCACTCGTTCGTTCGCGATGCTATTTTGCTTTTACGCTCATGAGCGCTTTCAAATAAATCGCTGCCTCCGCCGGCGGCCAAGCAGACACTCCTCACTCGCGGCGTCGTTCCCACGCTCTGGGCCAACCGACCACCTTCGCCGCTCGTAACCATTTCTTGGCGCTGCTTGAGTGCCCTCTTGCAACCGTTCTGCCGTGTTCTTGCTGATGCCTCGCCGTTTCTTTGGGTGAAACGCGGTGCGTTTCAATATATATATATATATATATATATATATATATATATATATATATTGAAAGAAAGAAAGACATTTTCGATGGTGTAGCTAAACTTGACAAATGTCTTCCACATTACTTCCGACCACACAGATGATATTTCCATCGGAAATATCGTATGTTATAACCTCACTACCGTCACACATTCGGCACCAGGAAGTGGCTCAGGGCATCAATTGATGTCGCTGCAATGTCTCTGACCGGGAGGTCCTAGGGTGGCAGGATTTTCCGCTAGCTGCACAGCTAGGTCAGTTCAGCCGCTGTCTGGAGGAGAATTCTGGCGGCCAACTGCTCTGATCGGCCAACAAAGGGCACAGATAGCGCAAAATCTTTCCCTAGTATTCATTGTTGATTGATTATTTATTGATTCTGCGCCGCGTTAACCAATGACGTCATGTCCGTAGGTATAGTGCATGTTTTTAATCGGGAGGTTGGTGTGATCTTCCCCTACTGGATGGTGAGATCCGGCGCCGACCTACCGTGGACTAGCGGTGTTTCCCCAACCACGTATCTCCCACCAGCGGAGCACCGCCCCAGACGGGACAAGTTATAACTCACAGACCGGTCTCCCGACATGTGGGGTAGTGTAGTGCATGTTAGTGTGTGTGTGTGTGTGTGTAAGAGGAAAGAATAGTGGGGTTTCCCCCTAACCATTTCCCTCTCCCACCAGTGGGGCACCGCCCCAGCCGGGACAAGCCCTAAGCTCTGGACCGGACTCCCGGAATATGTGGTAGTGTAGTGCATGTTAGTGTAAGTTTGTGTGTGTGTGTAAGGGGAGAGGATAGGACAAGGAAGAGGAAGGACAGATCGCGCGCGGTCCGTGGCCCGTTGTTAGGGTACTGCTCCGGCATTCGCCTGGTGTTGATCAGAGATATCACAAAAACTACCGATCAGAGCAGCCGACCGCTAGAATTCTCCTCCAGACAGGGACTGAATTCGACCTAGCTGAAAAGCTAGTAGCGAAAATCCTGCCGCCGTCAGAACTCGAACCTAGGACCTCCTGATCAGAGGCGCTGCAGTGACATCAGTTGATGCACTGAGTCACCGCACTCAGTTCTTCGTTGTCCTATCCTTAACCACTCCTTACCTACAGTTACAGTCACTCTTACACTCACATGCCACTACTCTACCACACATATTGGGAGACCATTCGGGAGGTTCGATTCGGTGAGATACCTTGTTGGGGAAACCCCGCCAGCCTACGTCTAGGACGGATCTCGCCATTCTGCGGCGAAGATCGCCACCTCTGGATGAAAAAAACTAGCACTACATCGACGGGACTAATGACTTTAACTCTTGACACGCCCATAATTACTTCGATCGAAATTAGTGATCAATCAAACGACTTCGGCACTTTCAACTTTCACTTCTTCCTTTCTATTTCACTATACTAGCATATATACTGTAAGTTTCCAACTGTAATTTATAAGTTAATCTTCTGTCAACTGATTTTTATTGTAAAATGTATTAAAAATTATGTACTAAAATGGTTAAAAGGTACATTACACAACAGGTCTGAAGATGGCTAAAAGGTGTAGCCGAAATGTCATCAGAAAATACTGTATGGAATAATATCTGACAAATACATTTATTCTTGAATATCAAAAATAAGTGGAACTGTTTGATTAATACCCATATGTTACTCTACTACTCAACTACTACTCTACTCTACTACTCTACTGCTAAAGAAACTACTCGGAGAAGTGATTCATTGCCACAGAATTAGTATCGACCAAAAAAATGAACGTAAGTAAAATAATTAAATTCAAAAGGAAGAAATATAAACTATTTCATCTCTTGAAAACGACGCTTGTTTGTGTACTGCAGAACGTACCGGTACATTAATTAAACCATTATTTACATTGCTTATCTTCAACATTGTGTTTTGTTTCTTTAAAATAAAATAATTAAACTCGAAAAGTAGTTCGCATATCAAACACGAGAGAGTTTCTTCTATGTTTCTGCAGAATGTGCTCTCCAAAGAGGTTCGCAAACAGAGAAAGTTATCCATTTTTCTATAGAGAATCTGCAGCTTCTAACAAAATTACGCACTAAGACAATTTTCAAGCAAATATTCATAGTTCTCTGCAATCCTTGATTCATTCGTTATTTAAGTATCAGTTAATGGTTATGCTTATTTAACTATTTAATATTTGTGCTATTGTAGCTTTATTCAGTGTTAAGCAAACGCGGAAATAACCAAATTTAAATTAAAATAAAAGAAGGTATACAGAAAACAGATTTGGTAATAAATCACCTATTTACATACTTATCTTTGAAATAATTAATTTGGTACAAAAATTATAATTGGAATAATTAGAAACAACTGAAGTGAAACTAATGTCTTTATTAACATAAATTAGCATAAAGAAACGAAACTTATAATACAATGAAGAAAATGACCCAAAAGCCAAACCTAAGATTCTGTTACAAAATTAAGGGAAACATTAAAATTAAAGTTCGATAATTAAGGGTTGAAATAAGTTTACAATGTATTAAGTAAATAGCATCTAAAAAAATACACATTTTCCCTCCAATTTCAAAGAAAATATTTTAGGTGGTAATTAAATTCAGAAGAAGAAAATATGTAATAAGTTCCCCTCCCCTTCCCCCAACCGAACACCCGCCGCTGGTCTTTCAGCATCGTCTCCTATATTACTTCAGTAGTATCTGTCCATTTTACGGCTCACACACAGCCAATCTTTATAAATGAGCTCACTTAAGGTAAGAGAATTTCAAGGAGACGTGACGAAATGCACTTTGACTTTAAAAATATGAAGAATTGTTGGAAAAAAAAAATCTAAATATTCACGTCAAATGCAACCCGCAATACTCGGTCTCGTTTTCAAATCTATATCGTTAAATAACTTCTAAACGAAGCGTTTTAGGGCCTTGAAAACTAAAATTATGAGGCCAAGGCCACAAAGAAACATCCCTCACACCGTAATCTATAGGATAGGATCTTCGTGGCCGTTCTGTTACATTTTTTTCTTATTCGACGCTTCTCGATTGTATGTCACCTGTTCAGAGCCTGTAGAATCTGCAACTGTATGTGAAAGTAAACGAATTAGTTGATATTCTACGCGATTGAATTAGACTTCCAGACTACGTAGTCGTTTTTGTGACTTCCAGACTACGTAGTCGTTTTTGTGACTTCCAGACTACGTAGTCGTTTTTGTCACTTCCAGACTACGCAGTCGTTTTTGTGACTTCCAGACGGCAGAAAACTGATGATGATGATGGCTAAGCCATCGAAAGCTGCTCTTATTGAAATAAATAGTATTGACAATGACAATCATTTCAATTATGTAAATGTCAACTATAACTCACCACTAAACCAATGTCAAAAATAGTTAAAGCGTTTTGAGCAACATTTGAACAACTTTTCCAGTCATAACAGAGATATGTAAAAATAAAAATAGCTGTTATCTCATTTTATTGATTGATAATATACTTCTAGAAATTATAAATTCTTAAATATCCTTAATCCATTAATTTGCTATTATTTCCTAAATATACAAAAATTCATTAGATCTGCTATTTCATTAATTACATCGATGTCATCTTTTATTTTCATCAGAACAAATCCAATTTTCCGTAACTTAAATTTGATTAGTTTTTGGTATCAAAAAGCTCCATCGTGGTCCGCAGTCCCGTTAACGACTTGTTTTAAGTATGAAAGACACTCTTTATGTATAAAAGTAATTAGTTTTAATGAACCTAGTAGCTATTTTGAAAAGATCAGTCCCCTAAAAGTAGTCTGCTTTTGTTTCCGTTCATCAACTCAGTCACTTGACGGAAATGGGCGAACTTTTATTCCTCGGTGGCGCATTTTCTCATTCCAGACACTATTGGAAACATTCTTCCCTAAGTGTGTCTGATGACTAAAATAGAGGACTCGCTTACAAAATATCCTTTCTTGACTTGCTACTGCTAACACTGTATCATACTATGACAGCGCAACCGGCGACAGTATATCTCGTTTTGGTACATTTAGTAGACACCAGATCGACATTGCACAGGAAATGACTTACGATGTTTAGTATTCATGCACGTCAGTGTGGTGACGCAAGTTAATTAATTTTCCAATTACCTGTAAAAAGAACATCTATCCCTTTGTAAAACTGGTAATACAACGGGGGATTGCCAGCAAAAATCGGATTCCAAACATTCTTCCTGCGACAGTTCAACTAGGGAGACCTATTCTAAAATTCACTGGCAATAATAACACTTCACGCGACCCAATTATTTTCATCCATTACACTTTTGTAGGTGATTTATTTCGTTGTTCGTGGCAACAACAAGAAATTTATTTTCGAACAAAACAAAACTTTTATGTTATCAAATCGCCTTTATATGCTATCCACCTGCCAGTTCGGAGTAGTTGAAATGCGTCTTTATTATATACGATAGGCCAATACAGTAAAGATAGTGTGTCACCTAAAACCTCAGCATGGTAAACCAAATTAAAGCACAAAAAATTCTCCATTCACGAAAAAGAAAAAACATAAATACTACATCAATATACATAGCTATAGATTTACTTGTTATTCAATTCTGAACAGTTTTCCTGAATGTGAATATTTATTTTACAATTTATATTGAAATATACCCATCCATATACACGTCTTGCTGCCCTCAAATTCCTGTAACCTGTTTCCGAATTTCTAATAAATATATGGGCGCCAGGAAATGGTTACGAGAATGAGCTCCCAAATTATATTTAATTATAATTCCGTAGCTGACTCTGTCGGCGGGTTCTTTACCGAAATAAACGTGAATACTTACGATTACTTAATTCTCCCCTCCCCATATGAAGAAGCGTAGAATCTGAAATGCAAAAATTAAATATCCTACTGGATTGCACGTGACGGCAAATGATAATCAGCTTTCATCAATAAAAAATAAATTTAAACTATCTGGGGTCAGTGAGGTATCTACCACAATAGTAGTTATTTTTTTTACCAATAACTCACTTTTTCACATTCCCATGACACTTCGGGTATATTAGAATGGAATTTTCTCATAAGTTTGTTTATCTTTCATCGTAGACGAAACCACCGATGCTACTTATCGTCCGCTTTTGAACTAATGGGCATTTTTATATGTTGCACTCCGGTACCATCGCAACCAGCCTCTTTTTGCTAATAAAGTGTTATTTTTAATGAAATTCGCTGAATTTCATATTGGTGACAATCTGGTAGGTCACAATATACTTGAATTTTGTTTCCAACATAAAATGTTGAAAATATATTGCATTGACGCAAATTATCTCAGCAAAATACGCACACATTTATAAATTGAAAATTGTCTTTCTAAATCCTTTAAAAAGGACCGTATGTTTTAGTGTGTTTTACAAAGGGGATTTCGGATCCCTCTGGATTTATTGTCTGCCTAATACGTATCTATATGCGTGGATTGTATCAATTAAAATGAAATGCTGCTACTACTATTCGTAATAATAATAATAACAATAATACTGTAATCATAAAATAAAATTAATAATGCAATAATAAAAATTATAAAGCCACTTCTAGAACCATCCACAACCTCCGGAATTCAGACTTAGGAATTTTCCCCGATGTAATAATTCTTGTTTAACTTTTATCACAATCATAATATTTCACATTATTATAAATTCTAATTTGTTACTTTAAAAGAAAGCTAATTACCATTATTTGTTACCTGCCATCCAGTAGTAGATATTTTGATAAGATTTTCAGATTCCTCGCCAATCCGTATGGATAGCAGAATGAGTAATTGGTTGCAGAGTAAGTAGAAACAATTATGAACTTCGAACCCAATTAACTGAGCTAGCACGACATAATTTTGGATGAGAAATATTAAAATTACGTAGGAAACATCAGGGTTAGAGTCGTAATTATTTCCTGGCTCTCAAATCAATAACTAACCTATTCGGAAAATAATTACGAGTGTCATTCAAACGAAACGAGTTATGAATCTAACGTAATTAATAATTCGTAAAATTACGAATTTTGTTGGTAGAAAGAAAGGCTTGTTCCAATATACATAGTAATATACATAGTATAGAAAAAGTTATGTAATACTGCACAAAAAACGGCGAATTTTCGACAGAAAAAATTCATTCCCAAAAATTCATTCGGGCCCTGAAAAAAAGAAAGTGCATATAAATCCAGTTGCTAAATTAAGAGAAAAAAAATCCTGTAACTCGTGGTGTAGCCAGAATCTCACTTTCAGGTCCTTGATTTCGTAAAACCAATTGAAAGGTAAACGTCCGTCTGTCTGTCTGTCCGTCCCTCCGTCCGTCCGTCCGTCTGTCTGTCTGTCAGTCTGTCTGTGCGCATAAACCATGAGTAGGATTTTTTTTTCAAAATTGAAGAAGACCCTGTAGATCTGGCTCTAGTTGAAGCTTTGAAATTTTAAATCTTTTTTATTATTTTTGCTTTTAATTTCTTGTACGAATAGAGTAAATTACACTTATAAATGCGGCATAGGTCCGATTTGTACGGTTAACTCTGTATTTTCGAAAATTGCAAAAGTTTGAATTTTTTTCGGCGACTTCCTACAACTATAAAATTAAAGTCAGAGATTTTTCCTTCAAATGAAATTTATTGTCTATAAATAGTTCTTTCATTAAGGTCAAGTACATTAAGAAAAAATAAAATGAGTAGTCTTTGTGCAATAGTGCGTGCAATATTTGCAATTTTAAAAAATAACAAAAAGATTTTCTCAAAAAGATTTTCTCAAAATTTTTTCTTTAAATTTTTAGTAAGGTTAGAACCAAACAAACCCTACACGATGCCACAAACGCCATATTGCCCTATTCTTTTGTTTTTTCAAAAATTAGAAAAATGTAATTTTTTTTACTTGCTTCCACGTCGGTAATATTTACATTACAGCGATTTCTTCGCAATATTGTGTTTAAGAGTACATGCGCTTTAAATAGTCATATACATTTTCTCGAAAATTGAACAGTTTTCTGTTAAAATTACCGCAAAATTCCGCAATTTCGGAAACGCTCAAACACCATTTTCTCAAAAAATTGGGTTACAAATTTTTTCTTCAAACTTTCCCAATGGATAGTGCTAATTGTAGTGTTTAATATGATGAAAGTTCATTTTGGTATATTCTTTTCTTTTTTTCAAAAATTACACAAACGTAATTTTTTAAAATATCTCTCAGTCCGTTAATATGACAATTTCCATAAATTTGTACACATTATTGCATTTGTGAGTGAAAGTGCTTCAAATGAATTTTTTTCGAAAACGTACTAGATTTCTGTCAAAAAAGCTTCAAATTTCGCATTTGCAGTAACGATTAATAGCCTTTTTCTTAAAAACGGCTTCAAATTTTTAAATTAAAATTGCCATTTATTACTATCTACTCGTTTTCTTTAATAGTCTTGAAGTAATATTTCGGTTCTACTATTAAGATACCGAAAAGTTGAGAAAATGTGAAAAAAAAGGACTTGGGGCGACGATAGATGGCAGCTGGCCAGAAAATGGAGCAAGACCTCAAAGCCAGTCCACACCTAAGAAATTAGAAACAATTGCAACGAGAAAATCTGTGCCATTCTGTAGCACCTCTAGTTTATATTCTTAACTGTATAATGTTTTCAAGCTTTACTCTAAATTGAATAATATTTACACTTCAAAAATTATTACTACTACATTCCCTGCGCCGTGAATGCATGTTTTCTCAGAACATGTGAAAGTAATGAGGCATAAGGATGAAGCAACAAGAAATGTTTGGTGCTCAGCTGTAAGAAGAAATTCACCAACGGTTCTGTTGTGTTGCAGTAATTCTTGGATTAACAACATACAATAGCTTTATCGCGGTTGTTAAAGAAATCAAGAGAGAGATTAAAGGTTGTATTGCAATCGCACAGATTGCCTGTATTGAGCACGGATTTAAAAGAACATTTCATTGTTATTCAAATTGGTTTGTACAACTAGCCGTGCAAGAAATTAGATACTATATGTGGAAGTAATTGAACTAACGTAAAATAATGATCAATGTTGACGGAAATTGTATATTTCGTTAATTGAAACACTAGATAAAATCCATGAGCCATTTTACTAATTACTGTCCTATTATAAACGATAATAGTCGTTCTCTGCTTTCCCATTCCGAAAGATGGAAGTTCCCGGAACTTCTAATATTGTTTCTTGCGGCTGTTGCTGCCTGGGAAAACGCATCGCGAGGGTTGGGCAGTATTTAAATACTTGTATTTTAAATACAATTTGTATTTCTTTAACTGTAATTTTGAGATTTTTTGACATGTTTTTCAGAGTTACATAAAAATAGGGGTAAAATAGGGTTATTTTAAAATACTTTAAATATGGATGAAGAATCTAATGTCGAATCTCATGTGAAATTTGTCCCAACAAAACGAGTTTGGCACTTCACAAGGGCTAGTCCAACCCTGTGAAGTGTCCTAAACCCTACCCCTATCCTTATTCCTTCCCAATTCTGGCGGCTGGGTAGTGACGCAGGAGCGCGTAGCAGGAGGCGCGTACGCGGAGATGCTACCTGGCGGTCCTCTTGGCAACTGACTGCGACGAGATGTGCGGGTTACTTTATCAAGTTCGTTGAAGCCCGTCAGGGCACTCCAGAGAACAGGAAATTGCTCTCGTCTTTCCGTTCTTTGCAATAATTAGCCATCTCTCTGTTCCTTACCAAGAACACAACTGTCTTCAAAAATAACATTCCCGGCAAATTTCGCTTTTAGTAGGTAGAATTAGACAAGATAGGCGGAGTTTTCTTCGATACTTTTGAATTGGTTTTGAATTTTAGTGCATGCCAGATCAGTGAATTTGCTTTTCCTGTTAAGCATGCTTGCTACAATGTCAAAAGGGAAAATTTCACGAAGTACATCGCTAAAAGAGTGGACTTACGGAGAATATTCACGGCGGACTGGAAATGTATTTTTTTGCCACTGTTGTGAAAAGGTGGTAAACTGTGCAAAAAATTTCTTATCACATAAAAGCACTGCAACTCATGCAAAAAACAAAAACAACGAAAAAAGGTGAGAAAAACTATTCAAATCTTCTTCGGTAAGTGCAGTCAATAGATGAAAACAAAAATTTCAATATTAATGTAGTGCCATGCACCGCAAACATGCCATTTCAAAACGAAAATCCAATATTTAACCTGTTTAACTGATAATGTATACAAAATATACAATTCCACACAGATCAGCTCTTAGAAAATGTATCTATGTGTTGACAATCGAAGAAATTAGATTATTTTAGAGAGTTGTGTTCATCTTTTATGTAGTATGTGTTGTGTATAAATTTTAATATTATTAAACCATAATGCCCCTTTCCCTGCGTATTTTCGACCATCTTAGTGCCTGCATGTCCGAGCGCTACTTATAATACCAGAGAGTATACTATCCTAGCATACTGTATAATACTAGTTTACGTTCATCCGCACCAGTTGAACTACCGTTTTCTTTCGCGGGTTTTATACACTCGCCAATTAGGGATTTATTGTCTGATGGTTTTGTTTGAAAAACCGGTCGCTTTAGAACGAAATCCCGCTTCTTTGAGTTAGACTTGAAAGTTGTTCTTCAGAAATGTATGGCTGTCAATTAGTAATTTATTGTAATAAACAATTACAATAATTTGTTATAATACAAAAGTAATATTAAAAAGTATTATATTTACTGTATTTTGAGTATTTGATGTATTTTAAATACGTATGTATTTAGCTATTCAAACTATAATGTATTTTGAGTATATATTTAAATGTTTATTTCGAAATATTTTGGCAAAGTATTTAAATAGTAATAAAAAAGTATTTAAATAGTAAATTTTAAGTATTTTTCCCAACCCTGCGCGTCGCCACACATGATCGGTTATTGTGACCTTTTTTTTATTTTTTTTTATTTTACGTCAAAAAAACAGTTAAAAACTGCGTGTGACGTCCTATGGGGAAAAGTGAATTGTGTGCACATTTTCAAAATTCTGTGATCCCTACACCAAGTCATATACTACTTAAATTTTGAATTTTGAAAGGAAAAAAAAACAAAAACTCATGTAATAAAATCTATTTTCAAGGATAAATAAGCAATAAATTTTAGCTCTTATTACTTCCTGCCGCGACAACATGGAAACGATAATTTGAATAATTGTATTTCCCACTGAATTCTAGAAGACGTGCACAGAAAATGAAGTTACATTTATGTCCAGAAGCAAAACAAGGGGCCATCTCAGCATTTGCTCAATGGATCAGGAAACTGGACGAAACCTGATCGAGATGGGTAAAAAGTAATCTCTGTAATGTCTGTGTAGTAATCTCTGAGTCTGTTCAAACATCTCAGTCAGCCCCAACAGCCAAGTTGTTCCCAAGGTGTTAAAGAAATTAAGAGAAAGATTAAACATTGTATTGCAATCACGTATTGAATTTTAGCCATCCAAGAAATTAGATACTGTATGTGGGAATAATTGAACTAACACAAAATAAATATTGATCAATGTTGCCGGAAATTGTATTTTTCTTCAATTGAAACGTTATTGAAGTTCACGGAACTCTTAATATTGTTTCTTGCGGCCGAATCATTGCGGTAAAACGCACCGCTATAATTCATGATCGGTTGCTTAGTAACTCCCCAGACTGCCCCAAACATCCCACCCCGACGTCGTACTAAATGGTGTTGAGCGAATCAGGTCAATAATTCTGTTTGCTCAAGTCCCCTTGCTGAAGTCCAGCCCCCCAACTCCTGCAGCTTCCCTTCCAGGGATGGAAGCACGGCGCACTTGCGTCATTGCGGCCGCAAGCTACGCGAATCCCCGAGAATACGGCGTTTGCCAGCGCCAGTCCTTTGATGGCGATTTAATGTAGTGGAAGATGGCTAGAGTTGCCACCCGCCGAACATTCATCACCCGAAGAATTTATATTATGCATCAAGCGCGGGAAGGGGGCGATTATCTATCTAGCAGAGATTTGAACAATTGCCTACAAATAAATATTTATTTAACAATCTGTAACAAAAAATAATTCTTCATAATAAATAAATTCCAATCTGGTTAACAATCCAACTATTCATTCAACTATTCATTATATCAAAATTGAATGTTTTGAAAGTGTTGTCGTTATTTTTTTTGCACTTTTTACGAACAAATTTAAATAAATGCATTCACAGTGGTCTGTAATGCCTTAAAAGAAAACTATACTACAAGGTGTACGAAAATCTCTCCTTTTCTATAATTGGGAAGATATACGACGTAGAAATGTACAAATTTATTTGATTGAAACTAAAAAAGTTTTAGAAAGCACTAACAGTATTTCTTAAGAAATTTCGATATTTTCTTTTTGGGTACCCATAAAGTCGAAAGACCAAAGGCTAACCGTAGATGGTAATAATGTTAAACCATGTGCATAAAACACGTACTCGTATGTAATCGGTTGAAGTTTCTTCGAAAGCATGTTCACAAGATATTCGTTTTTGGTATATTATTATTCTTTGCTCATAGACTTCTTTTATAGTTATGTATTACCAACGATTTTAAAAGTTATAATTACTTTGAAGTAATTTTCATAATTGTATTTTAGCAACGTTTATTTGAAGTTTCGGAATATCACTCCTCAGCAACCACGAATATCACAGCTCTCAATTAGAATAAAAGTAATTAAATACATTTATTTGTTAAACGTATTTAAATATAGTCCATTGTTCCAAAACGAATCAGTCAATTCCAAGGGTTTCTCTTCTTAACTCATACATTATTTTTACGAATTTTATCACTTGAATAGATGGAGACATCCTAAATAAAACATATATGCAAGTTTGTTTCAGTTCTGATTGCCATATGTCGAATTAACCGAGAATTTCTACACCAGGTTAAGTGTAGAAATTATAATAAAAACAGTAAATTTTCTTTTTCTCTTATTACGATATTTCTTTTATAATTATTACTGCATTAGTTACAGAAATACATTGATAAAACTTTGCATACAACGAAAGAAAAGCTGGTCGTAAGATACATATTTATGAATAAGTGTGCAACATATGTTTACTACTACTACTTTGAAAATATTGTGTTGCCATTAATAACACTGTTTCAGCAGACAGATAACATCATGCATGAAGATCTGCAAGAGACAATATTGTATGACTGACGTTTGATATTTTTTATTTTACATTTTTATTAACCTCGCTTATATTTATTAATATAATTAGGAAAAAAGTAAAAAAAATAAGGAAGAGCATTGTCCAAAGCCAAATGTTTTCACATAAGCTTTTGTACAATATAATTGCGAGATGAGTAACACGTCCACTAGTTGTTGAAGACAGAGATGGCGGGGAAATCCGTATAGGCAATCATCAGTCCAACATGGATGACGACGACCGACGCATCACTGTTTCGCTGAACAACAAATGAAAATCGTACCATTAGACATCGGATGATTCGGAAACTGCAAATTTTATGTACTTATAAAATTAGCGTATATGTCATGTAGGCCACTACATTTAGCTCTCACCGAACGCAAAGTTTAAAGGAAAAAATTGAAGCCGTTTTCAATACGAATATTCTTTGCTAATAGTATGTATACTATTAATTTTGAACATAGCATAATGTGAAAGAAAGCCTTGGGTCATGTGAGATGTGTTTATAATATTTGATTGCAAGAGTGTTAGTGCGAGTAGGAGTGCGTGAGTATACGAGTTTGACAGAATGTAAGTGTATGTGTGAATGTACATTTGTGTATATGAGATAAAGTGTGTGTGAGATAAAATGTGTGTGTATGAGTTTTAGTGTCTATGTGAATTAGTATCTGCATGTAAGTGTGTCAGATTCCTTATTTTGATGCCTTGAATTTTGAAGATGCCTTATTTTGAAGCCTTGCTTTTTAAAGATGCCTGATGACGTGAGCCTCGCTACGTAAAATAAGACATCGACAATTGATTGACTGACAGACTCTCTGTCACATACAAACACTCATACTCGCACACACTCAAAAATATTTGATTGAAAGAGAGTTAGCTTGTGTATGATTGCGTTAGTACATGAGTTTGACTTAGGGCAAATGCATGTATGTGAGCGAGTATCAGTGTTTGTGTGATAATGAGTGTAAGTGCGAATGATGTACGAGTGTGTACTTGGCGGTGTGTGTATGTGAACGAAATGTCTGAGTATATGTGTGAGAGTGTGTGTTAGGGTGTGTATGAAATTCTGAGTGCATGAGCCGGTGTACATACGTAACGGTGTGCGGGTTAATGTGTAAATGTAAATGAGTATGTATGTATGACAGTGTGAGTGTATATGTGTACGTGAATGAGTATGAGTATGAATATATGGCAGTGCATCTGAGCGTGACACAGTGTAAGTGCGTATGTGAGTGTCTATGAGTGTGCGAAAGTGAGCGAGTGTGAGTGAATAACTGAGTTCACGTATGTGACTGAGTCAGCGGGAATGTCTGAGTGCATGAGTTTGTGCATAACCTAGTATGATTGCGAGCGTGTGTGTGTGTGTTAGTGAATGTCTAAGTGCATGAATGTGACCGTAAGTATGTGTGTGTGTGTGTGTGTGTGTGAATGTCTGAAGGCATGAGTGTTTGACGGAGTGAGTGTGTGCATGCGAATTAGAACAAGGGTGAATTTGAGTGTGAGTGCTTGAGTGTGTGTCTATGTATGCATGTATGTAATATCTGAGTGCGTGAGTGTATGTATGTGAATAAATGCATGAGTGTGTCTGTGTATGAGACTGCGTGTATGTGTGTGAGGTTATGACTGTGAGTGAATGTGTATGAGTGTGAGTGTATGAGTGTGTGTGTGTGGCTGTAAGAGTATGTATGTGATGAGTTTGTGTGTGAGTGTGAGTTAATGCCTCAGTGCATATGTTTGTGTGTAAGAGTGAGTAGGTGAAAAGGAGTGCGTGTGTAGGTGTGTATGTGATGGAGTGTGTGTGTAAGAGGGTTTATGTGATGGAGTCTGCGTGTGAATGTGAGTAAATGCCTCAGAGCATGTGTGTGTGTGTGTGTGTGTTTGTGTGTGTAAGAGAGTGTATGTGAGTGTGAGTGAATGCCTCAGTGCATGAGTGTGTGTGTAAGAGTGTGTATGTGAAGGAGTGTGTGTGTAAGAGTGTGCATGTGATGGAGTCTGCGTGTGCGTGTGAGTAAATGCCTCAGAGCATGTGTGTGTGTGTGTGTGTGTGTGTGTGTGTGTGTGTGTGTGTGTGTGAGTGAAGGCCACCTGGGCCTGCGGTAACGCCCCAGCCACACGCTGCGCTCCCCGCGCAGCGTCTCCTCGGGCTCCGAGTCGCCGCCCGCGCCCTCGCCTTCGCCCTCGCCCGCGCTCTCGCCCTCGTCGTCGCCCTCGCCCGCGTCGCTCGTCACTCGCGGCGACGCCCCCGCGCCTCCGCCCGCCTCGCCGCCGCACACTCTACACCGCCACACACATCCAGCACTGCTAAAGCGTGTCGCAGAATAAATGTTACAAACTTCTACTGCTTTTAGAAGGGTCGAAAATGATCACTCTTGGCCAATGAACATGAAAAAAAATTTAGTGGATCAATCGGTAGTTAAATCAAACATCCACATGTTTAGGACTGGTTCAGCGTGTCTCAGAATAAATGTTACAAACGTCTACTGCATTTAGAAGGGAGGAAAATGATTACAGTTTGCCAATTAACGTGTAGAAAGAAATTTTATACAACGGAGTTACACAAGTGACATATTCCCCTGATTAGACTTTTTCTTATGCACAGATGTTCGGCAGGTCCGCAATTAGAGATTCAACATCCACCACCCACATCGCCGCCGCTCACGCATTCTCTTCACACACGCATATTCGCGATATTATCGTCAGTTTTTATTTATCAATCGGTGATTTAAATCAAACATCCACACGAAAGACTCTCCACTCGAAAGACTCTATACCGCCACACAGGTTCAGGACTTGTATGAGATACTTCGGAATAAATGTTATTCTGAGACATTTTTGAACATCTTGAGTGAACGTCTAGGACATTTTGAGAGACCGCAAATGATTACTTTTGGCCAGTGAACGTGAAGTGGGATATTTCATAGAACAGAGTTACAAATGTGAAATGTGACTTCCATTCTTAGACAATTTCTTATGCACAGGTGTTAGGCATTCTGGCGTCAAAGAGATTACATGTACCTGCCGAACATCTGTGCAGATGGGTTTGTCTAAAAATCAACGTCCGTGAGAGAAATCCGTGTAAGTCAGTTAAATGCAATTTGAAATAGATATTACCTTTGCCTAATATCTAAAGACAAGTAAAGTTTTTGATTTTCTTCCTAGATTTATTAGAGCTCAGCATTTTTATGGATCAAACAATCATTTGAAGTAGTTTAAATTGTTTTTATTTTTTGTTACAAAATAGAACCAGGTTATAAGACAAATATACAAAAATGGATTTCCCAAATTATGTTCATTAGGCAAAAACAAAATTCGACTCTCCTACGTACTCGAGTGATTTATAACGTCTATTCTGAGATATTTGTACGTCGTCCCTGAGACAGACATCTCATATTCACTTTTAGAATTGCGCTCCGCGTCATTGTCTTCATCATTCTGAAGCGAATATCCGGTTCCGCGGATACTTCGCCGCCACACACACTACACCGCCACACACTTTCAGGATTACTACAAAATGTCTCAGAATAAATGTTAAAAACGTCTAGGGTTTGTAGAGGAGTTCAAAAATGATAACTTTTGCCAATTGAAGTGAACTATCACATGAAGTGAATTTTCATGTAGTATGAGAGTAGTATTCCACTGGCTAGACTGCTTGTTAAGCACGGATGTTCGCCAGGTCCCGTAATTAGGGATGAGACGTCAACAATGATCAATCGACGTCAACAATACATCGATGATCAAAATTAAAGTATCGATGTTAACAAAAATCTTCCCAAAACCATTAATGTTTTTAAACTCCATCGTTCAAAATTAAAATATCGATGTAAATAAAAAGTCTTCCCCAAAACCATCATTGTTCGACATTCTTGAAACATCGACGTTCCAAATTAAAAAATCGATGTTAAAAAACATCACCAAAACCATCAATGCTGTTAAACACCCATGTTTTAAATTTGCTTTAGTAACCATTAATTTCCATGGAGGTGATTTAACTTGAAGGCTGGTAGGTTTATTAATTTTTCATTGGAATTTAATTAAGAAAACGCAGTGAATAGGGACCAGAATATTTCACAAAACGTTTATCATCTGACTGGATAGTTAAAAAGTATATAAACTTCAGTTATCGAAAATGAAAACTGGATTTTAATTATTTTCTCTCCTGTTTAATTGTTTATTACTAAACACAATGTGGAACACTGTGATGTAGTTTTATAACTACATGAAAGCACGGTTTATACTAAGGCAACGTCCCATATTTACATATTAGTCGAGACATGTATTAATGCGCTCAAAAAAATATTTACATTCGCATTATTACGTTTGAACCATTTAAACGTTTGGAAAATAGAAATATATTTGTCTTTTTCACCGCCAGGAAAGGTTGCACTTTCTTTTTCTACTGACTGTACCACCCGGCAGTCGTGGCTGCAGCGATAATCTTCTACCTTCTGCAAGAGCGCAACACTTGACGCACCCTGAGTAGCGGATTGCGGAAAGAAATAGCAGGGTTGTGCAAACAAGGTAACAATACAGAACACGCATAGCATGTGGCATTTTTTATGTACATAAACAAATAGTTTACGGGAATTTAGGAATATTCTACTAAATGCCCCCACGTATACGACAACATGCGAGGGCAGGGGAGCAATTTTTCTCTGCCGACGTTGAAATTAGTGACAGCTGCAGGAACTCGCACGGCAATTTTGAGCGCGTCGGCCGCTGCTAATATGCACGCTGTTTAGTGACGCACAGAGTAATACGGAAGCGGCGACAACACTTCGCCGTGGAAATGTACTCCCCGTTATGCCCATTTGACCGTAGAGCTACAGAACCAGTGATGGATGGGATGACGTCAGAACTCTGTGTACTTCGGAGTAGGGATGTGCCCTTAACAGCTAAACTGTTATTTCTTAACCGTTAACGTTTCGTAACTGTTACGCGAAATAACAGTTATTTCGTTTATCTTGTTATTGGCTGTTATCGGTTGAAATGCATAGAACTGCAACCTACTGGGCATAATTCGAACTACTACAAGCTTTTCTGGCAACCATTTTGTATGATTCACTGCAGCTAATCAATCATGATTTGCCAGTGTTCAAATTATAGATTCATTAATACATAATTCATCATTATTACTCACCATGTGCCACAATATTGTTATATTTTATTGTATACACTACAACAAGATGTTTGTCCTTTAAATTAAGTCCGCCCAATATGTTAACTTATTTCTGTCCCATTGCTGCTTATGTGAGATCAACTAATATTTCCCTAGGTCCGATAAAATAAAATGAGTTACGGTCAAATAACTCACATTATAATACTTGATATTCGATAGTCATGAACACTTTAGCTATAGGTAAGCAAAACGCTCTCTCCTCATTATTTTAGGCACGTCACTTCATTACGCGCAAGTTGCATATTTGAAAGAATATTTGCAATCTGAACCCGAATCACTTTCATTTTAGTAATATTCTATATACTACACATTTGCTACACATTATATGAATTACTATTCGTCGCCAGGCGTTCATCGATCTCGTTCATATCAGCTGCTTCCTCTCTTCAAACATATTGAGGAAAGAAGTGAGAAGCGCCGTAAAGGCAGCTACACAAGCTTTACGGTGCTACCAACGTTATAAGTTTTGCGGGGTTTAACTCTTAGCAGTCGCCATAACTGCTTTAACTCTTAGCAGTCGGCCATGTTGGTTTCTGGTCATGGACCTGTAGAAAGCGTATCTAACCTATCATTTTCCATCTGATTACGCCACAGCTCTTTAATTTATTGATGAAAGCACAGACGATTTTACATTTTCAGGAAAATAAGACGCCCCCCTTTCAAGGCCATCGCTCTCCCCTCATGAGGGTCAGGCCCCACAGTTTGATTGATTGATTTTTTCGTGTTTCCGGGCTCGTCAAGTGCTTTGGCCAGTAGTCCCGTAAGTGTGGTGCATGTTTATATCTCGAGAAAATGCGGTGATCTTCCCTCGCTGGATAGCGAGATCCGGCGCCGACCTACCGTCGGCTAGTGGGGTTTCCCCCTAACCAAGACTCTCCCACCAGCGGGGCACCGCCCCAGCCGAGACAAGCTCTAAGCTCCCGACCGGTCTCCCAGAATATGTAGTGGTGTAGTGTAGCAAGTGTGTGTGTGTGTCGGGAGAGGTTAGAACAAGAGAAGCAGGAAAAATTAGCGCGCGGTCCGGCGGCTTGCCCCAGTAGGTACTGCTCCGGCATTCGCCTGGTGTTGATCGGAGAAACCACGGAAAACAACCGATCAGAGCAGCTGGCCGCTTGAAATTCTCCTCAGGCAGCGACTGAATTCGACCAGCTAGTGTCGAAACTCCTGCCACCGTCGGGACTCGAACCTAGGACCTCCCGGTCAGAGGCGCTGCAGTGACATCAGTTGATGCACTGAGCTACCGCTCCCGGTGCCAGCCTCTGGATACGCCTTGCTTAAGTGCCTCTGTGAACCGAACATTAGATACAACAACAAACAGTCGCTTAGTGTATATACCGCGTGAGTCCCTGAGCGAGCACGGAGCCAGTGGCGGCAGGTCCAACGGCGGGAGCGGCGGCGGCGCAGGTCTGTAGTTGCGCGCGCCGCCGTGCGCGTCGCTGTCGGCGCGTGCGCAGCTTGCTGCGCCTCAAGCGGCCGCTGCGCAAAGCTGCGGGCCCCGCGCAGCGCGCGCTCAAGTCCAACGGCCCCGCGGCAGACGTCTGTGCGAAAATGTTCAACTTTTGCAATTTTCGAAAAATGAGAAAGTTGCGCTAAAATGAGACCAGATAATTTTTTAACCGTCGTTTGATGTATCTGAGGAAATTTTAAAAATAAGGTCTGCGCGAAAATGTGCAACTTTGGCAATTTTTGAAAAATCAACGAAAATGAGACCTGCGGAATTTCTTAACCGACGTTTGAGATATCTGAGGAAATTTTAAAAAAAAAAGTCTGCGCGACAATTTTTAACTTTGGGAATTTGCGAAAATGCAGAAAGTTGAACGAAAATGAGACCGGCGTCATTTTTTTATAATATTTATTTGATGTATCTGAAGACTTTTTTAAAATTTGAAACTAATTTTCAGAATTTGTTTAAAAATGGAATTGATGGCCGATTACTCCAAAAAACGACCCATATTCACAAAAAAATTACATGACCTTATTTACAGATCAAATTTTGAAGAATAAAGTTCAATAAGGAAAATAATCCGAATTATCAATATCATTGTACTTATTCAACGTTAATATTTTGCGAGTTTTGAAAAGTCAGAGAGTTCAACGAAAATGATACCAGAGTAATTTTGGTGAGCGTTATTTTTTCTAGTCGAGGAAAAAATTAAAAAAACCATTTGGATCCAGTTTTGAGAAAATAATTATTTTAAAAATGGCATATATTTCATGCCAATTTACTGAAATCTACTGATATAATTTACTGAAATCTACTGATATTTTCAAAAAATATACATGGCGTTGTTTAAAGATCTAATTATGAAGAACAAATTTGATTGAGAAAAATATCTCAATTATCAATATTGTACTTTTGCAATGTCAATTTTGTCAATGTCAAAGATGAACGAAAATGAAACCTGTGTTATTTTTTAAGCGTTCTTTGTTCTAATTGAGGAAGAAATTTCGAAGAAAATGTAGTTAAGACACTAACTGTTTCAAAACTGACTATATTTCACGCCAAATTATGCGGAAACCCCTCATATTTTCAAAACTAGTGATGGCATGTCAAAAACTTTCAGGCACATAGAACGGGTTACTCAATATTATAATATCCTAATTTCTGCCCACATTAACACATCTTCGCCATCACTTGTAAAACTATGTACAAATCGTAGAACATTAGTTGGGAAAATTTAATACTTTTAGAGTTAATATATCAACAAAAATTGGAGAATTAAATGTTTTAGTCTTAAAAAAATAGAAATTAACATGAAGCGGCGGTAGCAGCAGTGGCGGTTGTCGCTACAGTTCGTTGTTGCCAGGTCAAACACAACGTCCAGTGAATTTGAAACGATATTTTTATTTTTCGCAGATACTTTTATGGGCAGTCTTCACATCGCTTTAATTCCCTTTTTCAAAAATAGCTTCATATGTTTCGATTACATTTTTTATGGGAAATTTACTGTTAAAAATAGTACACATCCCGTTTTCGTAGTTGACTCTGAATTTTTTAAATGTTCCATCGAAGCAAATATTGCAAAGAAAATATATAGTCTTGGAGCACCGCTAGTTGGTAATGGTCATATCTTTCAGAAACCTGTAATGTCTATTTTTAGTGGCAAAATATTAAATTTGAAAATATTGAAACATTTTCTCAAAAATGACTCCACATGTTTTCTTCAACTTTTGTCCACGGATAGAGAAAGGAAATGTGAAAATGTGCTGGAGATCCAATTTTTGTTGAACTCTCTTAATGTTCGAAAATGTCTAAAGTTAGAAATAATGCGAGAAAGTATGCGCTGTTGTAGCACCATTAGTATTGTAAAAATGCTCGTGAGTGAGGTGATTGCTAGACATTGCGTTGCTACATCACTAATCTTTCCATTTCAAAACACTCAATCTTCTAATTTATTATTTACCTTCGATTCCTCTCTAACTTAATACACAATAGCTCGCCGTAGAACAAAACCGTCTTCAGAAATGAAATTACCACAAGCGTTAAGACCCTATTATAAAATCACGGCAGACAAGCGTTCATGCTAATAATTTTATGATCTTTGGAATGCGTTGGAACCGTTTGGAATGCTTATCTAAAAGCTTTGATTAAGGTAAAACTGATTTTACGACCAAAAATGGGAGATCGCATTGTTGAGGAGATTAATCCTTTGAAGTAATCCTCTGAATTCGAAATCAGGTCACATTCACTGAAACCCTAATCTGGATACGTTTAATGCAATCTAAGTAGGTTGTTTTTAATTAGTTTTATTAACAAACTATGACATGATTTGTGAAACTGTGTCATGACTTGACTTATTTACTTGCAACCTTGTCCGCTGGACCCCTTGTAAGCTAGACCCCCATATCTGTTCATATACTTCCCATAGGAAGGAAAAGTGAAAGAAAATCTTTACTTTTCTGTGATATTAATAAAAATAAAATGTGAAGAAATAAATAACATATTTTATTTTCTTGACTTACTACTAAGAAGAAAAAGAATTGTACTCGGGTTTCGGAAATCTGCAATTTTTCAACAGAAAAAATCTTTTAGCCGAGCCCTGGAAACGAAAGTTTCGAAAACGGATCCAAATATTTTCTTTACATTTTTTATTAGGGTGGAGTAAAAAGCATGCTTAAAAAATGTATCAGGTCTCATTTCCGCTGAACATTTGAATTTTTGAAAACAAGAGTTAGAATACGAGAAAGTTTACGGTCTTAGCACTAGTAGTTTAATTTCCATACAACCTCTTTCTCTAGTTGGCTAACGCATGTGAATGGGTTTTAGAAAACACACTTTTGTAACAAGCGTTGCATAATTTAACCACGTATGTAGTTATTTCAACATTTTTATGGCGTATGTGAATGCATATTTCCAGGCTAAAAGCTTGCATAAACTTCCCAGACTTACTCATTATCATTTTGCGGTCAGCTACTCTAGCGGCAATATTTCTTCGGATCAATAGTAACCGGGCAACAATAGTTTTACAGAAACTCAATGAACTTAAATAATATCTGAATAACACGAATTGCTGGAAATAATCGCTTCCTCAGCACAATACAAGTGGTGAAAATGTATACATTCCTTGAAGATTAAACTTTTGCTGAATAATGAAGTCACAGAGATAGACATAGATTTATTAACAAATTTTCACGACATTTTTGAGAGTTACAAATAATTCTAATAAAATTACTAAACTGTAGTACATCTTCTAACATCTAAATCAGGTCACATTTGCTGAAATTTAAATCTGGACACATTCGTTGAAGTAGGTTATTTTTAATTAATAGTACTAATACTTTGGTGTCACGACTTGCCAATTTTATTTCATAATCAGCCTTGTTAGCTAGATCCCTTTAAAGTAGAATCAGCAACTTTAAGAGATCTTTTTACAGTAATTGCTCGTGAAGAGGGAGAAAAAAAAACACGCTCAAAACGTGCCCAGTCAAAAGCTGTCGTAGTGCCGTGTGCTTTTTAACGAGATTCACAGTCGTTGGAGAGACCGCCGTCTGCTCTGCGAGTTTCAACGTTTTCAATTCCATTGACTTTCCGTCAAGCTAACACGAGAATTCGCTCCTTCTCTACCTGAATATTGCACTCTCTCATCGATCACACTCTTTGCGGTCTCTGGTAAAGCGCATTGTTCTGCACTGTTGAATAAGAGGAAAGTATCTCTTTCGAACATTGCCCGCTTCCGGTCTCGTTTTGCCCGTTGTATCCCTTGGCACCATCTCGGTGCTTGTAGTACAAGTGTTCTGGGTGTAGATTAATTGATTGGTGTTTCCGGGCACGTCAACTGCTTTCGTCATTAGTCCCGTTAGTGTAGTGCATGTTTCTTTTCTCCGGAGATGGCTGTGCTCTTTCCCCGCTAGATGGCGAGATCCGGCGCCGACCTACCGTTGGCTAGTGGGGTTTCCCCCTAACCAGGACTCTCCCACCAGCGGGGCACCGCCCCAGCCGGGACAAGCACTAAGCTCCCGGCCGATCTCCCGGAATATGTGGTACTGTAGAGCATGTTCGTATAAGTGTGTGTGTAAGGGGAGAGGATAGGGCAAGGAAGAGGCAGGACAGATCGCGCGCGGTCCGTCCGAATGGCGGAGAAGTACTCTACCAAACGGGCCACGGACCGCGCACGATTTGTCCTTCCTCTTCCTTATCCTATCCTCTCCCCCTTACACACACTTACACTAACATGCACTACACTACCACACATTCCGGGAGACCGGTCGGGAGCTTAGAGCTTGTCCCGGCTGGGGCGGTGCCCCGTTGGTGGGAGAGTCCTGGTTAGGGAGAAACCCCACTAGCCGACGAGTAGGTCGGCGCCGGATGTCGTCATCCAGCGGGGGAAGATCACCGCCATCTCCCGAAGCATGCACTACACTAACGGGACTAATTACCAAAGCAGTTGACGCGCCCGGAAACACGAAATAACCAAACCAAACCAAACGAGCCCCGAGGCGAACCTACGTACCTCAACGGGCCGTGCTACTTAGCGTTGTGGGGACGGCTGGAGTTCGTGTATCAAGAACGTGTGCGCGTGCATAATATGTGATGCCCATTTTTGCTCATGTTTCATGGCCGACGGCAAACGCCTTGGCTACGTCTGTGATATTGTTTGTTAATTACACGATTTTTGCTCCTTTTCCGAATTCTGATTGGTAGGTGTGTCGTTTTAATGACACTTTGAATTTTACTTGCACGCGTTGCACACATTGAGATAATCAACGATTTTTCAAGGAATTAATGAGCATATTTAGTTAACTAAATGAAAAAAATATTTTAAAATATTATTAACTGTAATATTTGAAAACTTACTTAAATTTCTACATTATAAAATTAACAATTACAACCCTCTGACATTCCTGGACGAAACTCAATTAGTTTGCGTTCATTTAAAGTCGAGGTCGAGTGATTTTATTGAACATAACGTATGTGTCGATTACATAAAATATTTATTTACTTATTAGAGGAATAAGTGTGGGCGTGTGTACGTGTGAGTTTATATGTCTATGTATGTTAATGTAGTATGCGTCAGAAAGTTTTTGTACACATGAATATATATGTGTTTGCCTTTGTATATTTATGTAAATGGCATCTACGTCTGCTAGGTATGGGGAAAATGATAATATATTTATTTCATGTATTTTTATTTGTAATAGTATATAGTTTCATATTTCTGTATAATGTCACTGGGCAACATCAAACCAGTTTTAGAATAAGGTTCTTTCTAGCACACCTTGTGTCCCACTAGCCCGAGAAAATTCTCATCAGCAGTCCTATTATTATTATGTATCACATACTCTATACTATTCCTCGTCACCCATCCTTGCTACCTAGTGTTGACTTAAATGAACTCCATAATAATGTCCAAATTATGTGTCGAAACTTTTTCTATTTCGAACTCTATCCACTCATTTTGAATGAAGGTAATCTTATTCGGTTGTTCCCGGTATTTCTTAAATTCGTAACTGCAACTTCTTAGCCGGATCATATACATGTATATTGTATGATGATATTAGCTGCGAATTTCTTAAGAAGAGTTGCCGTATATCTCGTGAGGCAGGAGTTTAGGAGAACTTAAAAGACAGGAATGAGCACTTTTCTCGTATTACTGTGCCCTTTGCTATTCGTTCTGAAGGGATAATGAACCTTCTCCAAGAAGTGGTGCAATTTAACCTCACTAACGTTTAGCACGTCGTATAAACGTTTTACGGAACAATTTTACGTTGAATACCTCCTATTTGAAAGCAGACCTCTCCTAAAAGGCCGTTTACTCTTTCGGTGTCTCCAGAACCAGAATTGTTATTGCACGCAGTTTTGTAACACTTCTGTGTCTCTGGGAAACTTTTTCAGTTATGAACGGAAATAAAAATGTTTCATTGAGAATTTTCCAGAAATTTGAATTCTCAGTATTACCTCACGAACTTACACTACGCTTCCACGGTATTTTTCACGATTTTCTCGTGGTTCTTGTAATGCTACAATCAAATTTTCCGACAATTTAGCAAGAAGGAAAGTGTTCGGGGTATACGTAGGAAAGGAACTGTAAGTCTCAAGACAATTATATTCACTCTTCCAGCAGCTATTCAAAGACAATTTTGGGAATTGTCTATTTTAAGAATTCCTCTTTAGTGAGGTCTTACAATTGCGCCACCGTTTCATGAGACAAGTTTGAAAGCTACAAAATAAAGGAGCTCATTACCCATTACTCCACGTTCCCCGGGTTTTTGTCATCTGGCCGACACCGCTGCGTCTAAACAGCCTAGCTTACTCCGTGTGCTCCGGTCACAATGCCTCCTACATAATATTACGAATTGCAGTACACCACTTTTGTAACATAATAGGCGCAATATTTTGAATCGCAGCTCCACTATATTTTTTATAATCCGCTCCAAAGTGTTCGTGCAAAATTTGAGGGCAGTTGCTTCTTTGCGAGCAGATGTGGTTTTAAAGCATCGCAGTGGTGAAATTCTAAAATTCCACAACTCTTGAGATTTAGAATCACGTAGAACAATTCTTTTACTATACAAATGCTAAAAATCATATACTTGGAAGATCAATTTAAAAAAATTAAAGTGTTGAAATATAAAACTTTAAAGATACATTATTCTGTAAAGTTGAGCAGAATCATTTACAATATTATAACGATCAATAATGTAATGTAGTAATAATGTGTGTAATTATGAAAATAATTACAGAATATGGTAAAAAACTTTGAAATTGAATATAGAGCAAAAGAACAAAAACCAAAACTACACTCTCAAATAGCCTACACTCGGGTGAAGAGCATCCAACAACTATTAAATAAAATAATGTTGGATATGTACCAGAATATGTGTAATTTTGGACTGTTCTTTGCTCTATATTCCCACCATATTCTAACAATTATTGCATAATTACGTCTTCACATTACATTATTGATGGGCCATAATATTATCAAATATTCTGCTCAACTTTGAAATATCTGCCTCTTTAAAGTTTTATATTCAACACTTAGTACATTGATGCTGTCTCATATTTTGCGCACGCATGCTTTGCCTTGTTGTAGTGAGGTGTTCTGTGATTCTGCGTCTCCAAGAGTGTGAGTACAAATTTCTGCGATAACTAAGTACATCTGCTGCAAAGCAACTACTATCAAGTGCAAGATACTAGACAGATTATAAAAATATGAGTGAGCACCGATTCAAACTGTTGCGCTGTTATGTTGCAAGTGGTGTGCTACTGTTGTGCTGTGAGGTGCACCTTGACGGAGAACACACCTTTAGGCGGTATCAGCTGAAGCAAACAGTAACGTGAGTAATGTGTGGCTTTCCTTTTGTAGCTTTCAAGCTTTGTCTCATATTTATTGGCTGAACACTCACTAGGAATTCTTAAAATAGCAATTCCCAAAACCTCTTTGACCAAGCTGCTGAAAAAAGTGATATATTGTCTTGAACTACGATTCGCCGTATCACCCCGAACCTTTCACTAACGCTAGGTGTCATTGATTGTGGCACGTACAGAAACCACGAGGAAAATGTAACTCTAGTGTGACTTTGAATAAGTTCGTGGTGTACTGATTCAAATTTCTGAAAATTCTCAATGGCTGACTGTTTCAGTTCATAACAGTTTCCCGAGAACACAGAAGTGTTGCAAACTTTGCGTTAATATTCTGGTTCATAAATTTCGAAAAGTAAACGACGCTTTTAGAGAGGGTCTGCTTTTCAAATAGAAGGTGACTAAACGTAGTGTTCGTCAAGTATTTATACAACGTGTAAACGTTGAGTGGTAAGTGCCACTTTAACGGAGGAAGGTTCATTATCCTTCAGTGCAAAGAACTTTTGACAACTACGAAGAAGAAAGTGCTCATTCACTGAAACTATAAACTCCACTACTCACGAATATACGGCAACTCGCTAACGAAATTCACGTATATATGCATCATGCAATATATAATATGATCGACTAAGCGATTACGGAAATTTGAAGCTGCATGGTGGCTCGAATAGGCTGCCTTCATTCAAAATAAGTGAATGAGGGTGAAAATGAAAAAGTTTCGACATATTTGGACGATGGCTATGGAGTTCATTGAAGTCAACGCTGGAAGTAACGAGATGGTGACGAAGAAATGACGCCAGCAGAGTATGTGATACGCAATGGCTAATAAGGACTGCTGATGAGTTCTTTCGAGCTGAAAATGAGACACAGGTGACCAACTGAAAGAACATTCACAAAACTGATCGACTTGCTTGATGACTTTGAAATATGAAAGAGCTTTATATACTGTGCAAATAAAAATACATGAAAATAAATATATTATCATTTTCCCTTTTAACGAACGTAAATACCATTTATGAAATATACGAAACATTTACTATGTCGTATTATTCTGCTTTTTACGACATACTGCATTAACATACATGAACATATAAACTACGCATTGCACACGCCGCATATTCATACAATAACAAATAAATATTTTATGTATCATTTACATACGATATGTTCAACAAAATCACTCATTCGACTTTAAACGAACACAAACTATTGGTCGAAATGTCTGAAGGTATGATAATTTTATAATATGAAAATTTAAGTAAATTTCAAATATTACGATTAATAATATTTTTAAAATATTTTCATTTAATTAACTAAATATGCTCATTAGCTCGCGAAAAATGTTATTCTCTCAACATATGCAACGCATTCTAGTAAAATTCAGTGTCATTAAACGACACGCCTGTTGAAATTCGGAAAAACTAAATAGGTGATCAACAGGCAATATCACGAACGGCGGCTTTGCCGTCGACCATGGCGTGTAAATCGTATGCGCGCGCATTCTGATACACGAGCTCCTAGCCGTCCCAACGCTGAAATGCGCGACCTGATGACACGTACGGTCGCGCTCGGGCGCAACTGGCTGATTTGAACGACACGTGTTTCCGAAACTCGTCAGCTGCGATGGTGTCCCGTGTGCTTCAGTGCGTGCTTTCGTCCCCGCTGTTCGACGTGTGCGACTACTGTCGGCTGTGAAGGGCTTCCCAACGGACTTTCTCCCGCAACGAACTGCGCGTGGTTTCAAACTCTAAGCTCCAGCAGATCTCCAGAGCTGTGTGGTAGTGAGTGCATATCGACCAGGTAACAGTATTGTTGTGAGGGAGGAAGAGGAACAGGACAAGGAAGGAAGGTTTAAATCGTGCGCGGTCCGTGGCCCGACTGTGGAAATACTTCTCGCCATTCGCGCGACTCTGCTATTCCTCTCTCCTTGCACCTTATACGAACATCTTCTACGGTACCGCATATTCGGGAGATCGGCCAGGCCGAATATGACGGCTGGTGATGCCCCCACTGATGGGTCTGGTGAAGACGCGGCGACTGGGTCGGCCGAATATGCGCCGTCTGGCGAGAAACGGCCATGAAGAAGGCATGCTACGGCACGGACTGGCTGACGAAGCCCGACGCGATCAAACAATCACCCAGAAGACGCAACATACAGCTTGCCAGTAATTGCCGAAGAAGGCAACGAACAAAACGGACCAGCGTTTGTGGAAAGAATACTTTCCTCTTGATGGTACGAACAATGCGAAGAAGATGCAATATTCGGAGCGAAGTCTCGATAACGGAAAGTCAATGGAACAACGATGGCTCGGGCGTTTGAAATCTCTCAACATTCAATGATCTCATTAACACGCGGCACCGACTGGCGACAGGCGCGACGTGTTTTCTCCTAACACGCGAGCAATTACTATGAAAGATCTCTTAAAGACCAGCGATTCCTACACAAAGGATGTAACAAGCGATTATGAAACTCAAAATTGACAAGTCGCGCAAATATTAGTGCTATTAATTAAAAATATTTATCGAAATTCGGCAAATAATGACACATTTGGAATATGTTAAGTAACCACAGTTGTAATTTATTGGGGTATTTGCTCTCAAAAAGCTAATCGTGAAAAGCTTGTTAATAATCTATGTCTATCTGCTGACTTTCATTGACCGGCTGAGACAATCTTCAGGGGCTGTATGCATTTCACCGCATATTGAAGGAAAAGTATTCCGGCAGTGTGGTGTTCAGATATTGTCATTGATTTCACCAATAATTGCCATTACTATTGATCGAAGAAATATTGCCTTTAAATAACACTGGAAATAAATAATGAAGCTGGTCTGGAGGATTTATGCGGCACAACAGATAACTGCGTTCGCATACGCCATAAATGTTGATAACTACATGCGTGTTAGAATATGCGGCGCTTTGATACAAAAGTAATAAAACCCATTCTGTCGTTAATAACTGAAGAAGAGGAATTTGGCAATGAAATTAACTTTACTAGTGCTAGACCGTAAACTTTCTCATATTCTAACTCTTGTTTTCAAAAATTCAAATGTTCGGCAGAGAAATGAACCTGATACGTTGCAAGCATGCTTTACTCCGCCTACAACTAATAAACTATTTGGATCCTCGAGCTTTCTTTCGAAGCTCGGCTAATTTTTCTGTTGAAAATTGCGAACTCGAAGACAGTACAATTCTTTCTTCTTGATAATGAAGTCAATGGTGACTATTCTTCATTTATTTTTATTAATATCACGAAGAAGCAGACACTGTTTCACTTTCACTCACATGAAATTATGAACAGATATGAGGTCTAGCACAAAGGGTCCAACTGAGACCTGTCAAGCAAAGTCGAGTACATGACACGAGTTTCACAAAAATCATGTCGTAATTTGACAATAAAACTGTTAAGCAGCCGCAAACATGTCGGAAGGGTTTCAGTGAGCGACTGGTGCTGGTGTCTCCTCGGCAATGCGATCTCCCATTTTTGATAAACAATCGGTACACACAATCAAGCTTAGATAAGCGTCAGCTGGTTAGCTGCATTCAGGTGTAGCATGTTTGCTTTTGTCTGTTCAACAGAATAACGCTGTGTGTTCATTTCTGAGCAATTTTTGTTACGGCAGTCAATGTATTAGTAATCGAAGGTAAACAATAAATTGAAGACGAAGTGTTTTGAAAATGGAAAGATTGAATGATAATAACAGCTACTGTCTGCTCACTCACAGCATTTTACAATACTGTGGTCTTTGTTTGCGCCCTTTCTCGCATTATTTGGCTTTGAGCGTACTAGAACATTAGGATTCGAATTGTCTCCAGCACATTTCACATTTCCTAACTCTATCCGTGGACATGAAGAAAAACATGAATTTTGAAAATGTTCAATATTTTCAGAATTTAATATTTTGCCACCTAAATGGGTATTGCAGGCTCTGTATTACCTGCTGCAACTCGTGTTGTTAAAATTCGAAGTCGGATGTGGCGTGAAATTTCCCATAAATGTAATCGGCTATGACTATTTTTGAGGGTAAGCGATGTAGACTGCCCTTAAAGCTCTGCGAAAAATGAATATCGTTCCAAGTACTTGGACGTTGTGTTTGACACTAACGGCAACGACTAGCAACGACAACACCACTGCTGCTACCGCCGCTATGTTAATTCTATTTTTAAAGACACAAACGACTGGTCTCAATTTTGTTGATATTGGCTCTAAAAGTATTAAATTTTCCCAGCTAATGTTCTACATTTGTACATAGTTTACAGGAAATGATAAGTGTGTTAATGAGCGAAAGTAAGTTATTATAATATTGGTAACCCAGATCTATAGTGCCTGAGACATGCCATCATAGTTTTGAAAGCTATGAGGGACTCACAATTGGCATGGCGTCGATTTTCAAATTAATGTAACACATTTTCTTCGAAATTTCTTTCATAATTAAACAAAGGCTGCTTAATAACACGGAATTTCGACCCCTAGACCTCTTGACATTAACAAAATTGCGTGCAAAGTACAATATTGATAGGCCAGATATTTCTCAATCATTATTATTCACTATTGAACTTTAAACAACGCCATGCTTATATTTTAAATATAGTAATTTCAGTAAATTATATCAGTATTGAATTTCAATGTAAATTGGCATGAAATATATGCCATTTTAAATATTTTCTTGAAAACTGGTCCAAATTTTAATTTTTTCCTCGACTGAAAAAATAACGCTGCAAACACTCTGTGTACGTTGAACTTCTGACTTTTCAAAACTCTCTTAAAAATAACGTTGAATAATGCAACCGATATTGACAATTCAGATTATTGTGAAACGATCTTCAAGCGATCTACTAAGCGGAATAAATGTGTTGCACGGCCGAAGATATGGTCGTTTTTGGGTAATCGGCCTTCCGACCCACAAATTCTGTGGACTGAAATTTTAAAAAGGAATCAAATCAGATACATCGATAAACTATTATAAAAAAATGACGCCGTCTCATTTTCGGTCATTTTCTGCATTTTCTCAAAGTTAAAATTGTCGCGCATTTCCCACAAGAATTTCCTCAGTATCTCGACGATCATTGAAAAATGCCGTCTCGACCTAATTGATTTCAGGTACATTTCGCAGAACCTTATTTTAAAATTTCCTCGAATACAATCAAACGACGATGAAATTATCTGATGCAGCACCAACTTTCTCATTACCTAGAAGTAGGGATGGTGACCTCGCACGCCGCCGAACCGTGAACGAGCGCGCGCGCGAACCCTGGCTTTACGCGGCAGCATGGCTGCGACAATGCGCGCCGACGGCGACGCGCGGCACGACGCCGCGCCGCTGCCGTTGAACCGCTGTCCGTGTCATTCGCGCGGCGCCGGCGACGTTTGTTGACGGCCGTCTGGTTCGGTTTGCGAGGCGCCATGGGCGTGTAATCGCGCCGGGAGCGACCGGCTCGTGCGTCGGCTGATGATCGCTGCGGCCTTCTGACCGGGAGGTCCCCAGGTTGATGACGTAACGAGGCTGAACGCTAGCCGGTCGAAATTCGGTCGCGCCTGGAGAACTGCTCCGTGGTTTTCGATGACCTGAACGGAAATGCGGGCATTTAAGGGGCCGCGGGCGCGCTGATCTTTCCTTGCTTTCTTCTTTGTTTAACACTCTCTGACACACACTATATGCTGCCATATTCTGGAGGATGGGCTTTCGGCTGTCTCGGCTGAACATTGCCCCGCTGGTGGAGAGAAGCAACCGACGGTAGTCGCGCCATCGGCAGTCTGCATTCTCGGTTCGCGCGCCGCCGCACGAGACTACTGACCCAGCTGGCCTGAAACTCGTCAATCGAAACTGAACTGACCTATGAGGAAACGATGACGCGAAGAGAGGCATGCTGAATGCTGAAGTCAAAATCTGTGCTTTTCATCAGCCAAATTGAAGCAGCCAGTAATCGTGGAAAATGGCTGGAGTTAGGCCACTTTCTACAGTCCCTTGACCGAAACATGGCCGACTGTAAGTAAAGCGGTGTAACGACTGTAAGAGCAAACCACGCAAACAACGTTGGCCAGCACCGTAAAAGCTGTGTAGCTGCTGCCTGGCATTTTTCGCTAACCCTGGCATGTTTGGCAGCTGATGACGAGACTCTTAGTGAATGGTAATTTAAAATGTGGCAAATATTATGTTATATCGTATGCTAAAATGAGTATTCAGTTCAGCTGCAAATATTCTTTCAAGCTTATAATAGTGACATTATAAATGTGAGGAAGAAGGCGTTTTGCTTTTACCTACAACTAAAGTGCTAACTATCGAATATCGAAAGTATTATAATGAGTTATTTGACAAGTAACTTCATTTTTTATCGGACTTACAGAAAACTGATAGTTGATCACATAACGCAATGAAGGACGAAATAAGTTAACATATTGAGCGAACTGACCCAAAGGACAAACTCTTTGACTGGTAACCATACAATAAAATATAACAATATTGTGGCTATGTTGACTAATAATGATGGTATGCATTGTGGTCTATAATTTGAACACTGGCAAATCGCTGACCAACTGCAGTAAATCGTAGTGGTGCCGAAAAAGCTTGTAGTAGTTCGAATTATACTCTATGCATTTCAACCGACTAACATTAACTCTTTAGATAACAAAAATAACTGTTATTTCGCGTAACAGCTACGAAAACGTTAACGGTCAAGCTGCTGGTTTGCTGTGAAGGCGCTACTCCGAAAGTACGAGACTGTCGATTCCTGTAACTCTACGGTAAATGAACGCCAACTGGAGTACCCCACGGCAATGTCACCGCAATGCGTCGCCGCAACGTGCATAACGGCGGCCGGCTGCTCCAAGCTGCCGTGCACGCTGTCTCAACGTCGTGAAAGAAAAATTGCTTTCCCTGCCTCGCATGTTGGCATTATACATGGGGCATTAGTGAGAATATTACGTATTATTTGTTTGTAACCCGTAAAAATGCCACATGCTATGCGTCGTTATCGACGCTGACGCGTCCATACTCCTAATTGCTCGAAGTGTTGCGCTGCTGATGAAAGATTGTCGCTGCGTACCAGATGATCGTAGAGAAAAGAAGTGCAACCTTTCACTGGCGGTGAAAAAAGACAGATATTTCTATTTTTCAAACGTTTAAATGAATTCAAACAACAATGCGAATAAATATTTTTTGAGCGCGTGCTCCATGTCTCATTATGTAAACGGACGATACCTGTCAAACCGTGCTTTCTAACAGTTATAAATTACATCACGGTATTCCACGTGTGTTTAATCAAACAATTAATGGGAAAATAATTAAAATCAGTTTTTCGATAACTGAAAGTTTATATACTTTGCCTCCGATCAGTGATAGCATTTTGTGAAATATTCTGGTCCTATTCCTGCGTTTTCTTAGTAAATTTCAATGAAAAATTAATAAACCTACCGGCCTTCAGATAATCATGAAGTAATAGTTACTAAAAAACAGAGTAAAACATGGTGTTGTGTGAGAGTGATATTTAACATCGATTTTAATTTGAAGACGTGTTTCAAATGTCGAAGACGTAATTTTGAAACTTTATTCATCGATGTTTTAATTTTTGAACGATGAGTAATGGTTTTAAGGAAGACTGTTGGCATCGACTGCTGACACGATGCATCGATATTATTGACGTCGATGATAAACCGCGTCTCGTTCTGGCAGTGTCCGCTTAACAACGGTCCCCAGCTGGTGTAATCTTCTCATACTATGAATTCACTTTCGTATGATAGTTCACTCAGTGGCAAAGTTATCATTTGAATACAAACCTGGGCGTTACAACATTTATTCTGAAGACATTTTGCGAAAGCAATCCTGAAAATGTGTGGCTGGTGGCAGTAATATAATGGCGGCAATATCGCAGGCTTCGAAATGATGAAGACAGCGCAGGCGCAGTACAAGAAGTGGTGTGAATGTCTCGAGACTTGTTTTTAATGTGTCTCAGAATAGACATTATAAATCACTCGGTACGCTAGAGAAAGTCGAGCTATTATATTTAGGAAATCCATTTTTGTATGTTATCTTGCCAACCTGGTTCTGTTTTGTGACAAATAAAAACAATTAAACCTTTCAAATGTTGTTTTGATCCATAAAAATAGGAGCTCAAATCGGGAAGAAGGCAAAAACTGCTTGTCTTTAGATATTGAGCAGGTAATATTATTTTCAAATTGCGACCCAACGACTTACAGTTTCTCACGGACGTTACAGACAAACCCATCTACACAGATGTTCGGCGGGTATCGCACGACGCCAGTAACACTGTGCGCGCAGAAACAATCTGAAAATGAAGTCATTCTGACCCAGCAACTTCTGTTCTATGAAATATCACTTCACGTTCGCTGACAAGCTAATCATTGCGATCTCTGAAATGTCCTGAACATTACTCGAATGTTCAAAAATGTCTCGAAGGCTATTTATTTATTCGAAGTGTCTCATACAGAGTCTGAGCACAATGTTGACTATGGAAACAACCGGTGGAAAATTAGGCGATTGATAAACAAAGGCGACGATGTATCGCGAATATGCGTATTGTGAATGCGTGACGGCGATGTGGTATTGCATCTCTGGTAAGCCGACGCAATTTGCTCTGTATGAAAGTCTAATCGAGAATATGTGTCGCTTGTCGTAGCTACGTTGTATAAATTTCTTTCTGCGTTGATGGCAAACTAGCAATCTCCCTTCTAAATGCGTGAACCGTTTGTATTTATTCTGAACACACTGAGCAGTCTGGCGCAATGTGGATGTTTGTTAACACCGATCCGATCCACTAAATTTTTCATGTTATTCGTGGCAAGTGTTTTCGACCGCTCAAACGTAGAAGACTATGGCGACATTCTGCGACGCGCTAGCAGTGCTGAGATGTGTATGTGTGAAATGTGCGGCGGCGAGGCTGGTACGGCCTGTTGGTGACTGAAGTTGCCCAGGCGGCAACTCGGAAACGAGCTGCGCGAGGCTTTGCTGGGGCAGTGATGTCTCACACTACACACACACACACACACACACACACACACACATGCTCTGGGCATTTACTCACGCACCTGCAGGCTCCATCATGCACTGCACGCTCCTTCACATACACACTCTTACACACACACTCATCACGAAAACATCCTCCTGCTCACATGCGCTGCTTCGCACTGCCTGCACGTGTCACGTTCTGCGGACCGTCACGCCAGGCCTGTACACGCTCCGTACGCTGCCGCGCTCGCTCGCCTCGCTCTTGCACGCAAACATGTGCGCTGGTGTCAACTCACGCTGCACTGGAAGCTCATCACCTACGCTCTCTTACGGCCGCACGCACCTCATCGCTCACGCTCATACACGTTCGCTTTCACGGTCGCCTCACGCAGTCTCGCACACAGACGACGCTCGTCGTTTATTCACATACTCGGGTATTACATACGTGCGTACGTAGACACGCTCGGCGCTCACGCTCAAATTCGCCGCTTATGCTGCACTCGCTCCGTCGAAAACGCTATTTGGACATTCGCACACGCCTGCTGCACTGCGATCATTCATGCGCCCAGACATTACTTCAACACTACAATAAAGATATGCGCAAACTCGGCATCGGTGTTCCCGCCCGATCGATGCATGCGTGAACTCGGTTGACCCCGCCGCACTCGCTGCTGCGCTCGCTCACCGCGCACTGTGTCGCTCGGGTGCTGCGCCTGCCATGTATTCGCGTGCACTGCTACGCTGCGCTGTCGCTGCATACATCACTCATTACATTTTGCACCGTTTTATGCTCGAAATTTATACGCCTATGCTCGAACGTTTCGTTACATACGCCCAGTACTGCTCATTCGCTTACGCTACGGTATCACCACAACACTTGTTTCAGCTCACGCTGTGCATTTGCTAGTCAAACAAGCCTTAACGCAATCTCTCGCAAGCTAACTGCTCAATCAAGTATTTTTGAGTGTGTGCGGTAGTGTTTGTATGTGACCGAAGTCTGTCGTCAATCAGTGTCGTGTCTTATTTACATGGTAACTCACGTATCGAGCGCTCTTTAAAAGCAGGCTTCAAAAATGGGCATCTTCAAATTGAACATCATGAAATCCTGTTTTACTTATCTGAATACTATTCACATAGACTTATAAACTCATACACCACACATTTATCTCACACACTATCTCCTCTCACTACTCTCTCTCTCTCTCTCTCTCTCTCTCTCTCTCTCTCTCTCTCTCTCTCTCTCTCTCTCTCTCTCTCTCTCTCTCTCTCTCTCAGACATTCACACATACACTTGCATTCTTATTCAGACTCGTATGCTCACTCTACTCGCACTAACACTCTTGCAGTCAAATGTATGACTTTTGTCTCACGCATTGGAGCTTTTTAACTCACATTATGCTATGTTCAAAATTAATATTATACATACTAATAACAAAGAATATTCGTATTAACAACCAATCCCTTCCTTTTAAGCTTTTGCATTCAATCAGGCTAAATATAGTGGCCTACATGACTGCTCTCACTGAGGCCATAAGTACATAAACACCAGGCTCGCCATTAATAGTACGTTTGTTTGTTATTCAGCAGGCTGTGACCGTCGTCGTAAAATCAAATCTGACGAGCGATGATACTTCCCATATCTCTGTCTTCAACAACAGTGAACGTGTTACTCATCTCGCAGTATATTAACCGCAAGCAATATTAACATTGGCACGAACAATGCTTTTCTTTCATATTTTTACTCTATTGTAAACAAGCGAGTTAACTAAATGTAAAACCAAAATATTGAACGTAAACGTGATAAAGAAGACATGTATATTATTATTCCGCTTTTTTGAATTCTTTCATGTGGCGTGTTGTTCGACCTGGCTGAGTAATTTGACCCGAAGTATGCTACAATATTTTCGTGCTATAATAGTAATGTAAATATATTTACTATCTTACGACAACTTTGCTCGTTGTATACAAACACCATCAATGTATTTCTGTAACTAACTGCGTAATAATTATAAAAGAAGTATCGTAAATAAGAAAAGAAAATTTACTGTTTTATTATAATTTCTACACTTGGCCTATTCTCAGTTAGTCGAAGCATATGTGTCGAGAACACAACAAGCTTTTACATATATGTTTTATTTAGGATATCCATCAAAACCAATTAAAATTGTAATCAATAAATTGAAAGAGAAACACTGGAAACTGATTCGACACAATGGACTTATATTTAAATACGTTTGGCTTTAAATAAATGTATTTATTACTTTTTATTCTAATTGGCGAGTATTATTCAGCTTCAATAAGCGTTACTAAAGTAATTATGAAAATTACTTCAAGTAAATGTAACTTTTAAAAATCGTTGGTAATACGTAACTATAAGTAAAACAATATGCGTGATTTGTGCTTTCGAGCTCGGCCACGCTGCGTGCGTATTTGCTGCATGATTTAACTATTGCATCTGCGGTGCTTATGGTACCCAAGAAAAATATCGAGCTCTTGAAGAAATACTGTCCAGTGCTCTGGCTTTTTTTAGTTTCAATCGACTGAAATTTTGTGCATTTCCGTCGACCTGTCTTCCCGGTATAAGAAAGGAAATTTTCGTACGCTGTAATGTATGATTTTCTTTAAGCATTGAACCACTGTGAATGCATTTATTTAAATTTGTTCGTAAGGTAAATAACGACAACACTAAACATTCGAAGGCTGACTATAATGAACTCAGTTGAATGAGCCTGGTTGAATTGACCAACCAGGTAAATTTATGAAAGGTATTTACAGATGATAAATAAATATTTATTTGTAAACATTCATTCAAATCTCTGCTGAATGATATTTTCCCGGCACTGTGCATAATATAAATTCTTCGAGTGATGATCTTCGGCGTGTATCACAATAATCTTCCTGCATTAAATCGCCATCGGAACTGGCGCTAGCTAACGCCACGAGGATTCACGTAACTGCGACACAATATTTATGCGCCGATATCATCTGGAAGAAGCTGAAACTGAACTTCGGCTGAGACGAGCAGCAGGGTATTGACCTGGTGCTCAGCACCATTTAATGACGTCGGCGTGGTGTGTTTGGGGCGATCTGAGGGCCCACTGTAACCGATCATGAACATTGCGTTTTACCACCGCAAAAAGCAATGAAGTTCCGTGAGCGCGCGTTTGGTGAAAATTTCAACAACGATGATCAATATTTATTTTGTGTTAGTTGTATTCCATCTAATGGATAACTAAAATTCAATGCGTAGATTGCAACTGTGTTGTCTGCTGTATTTCTTTGCTGCAAATTAACAACTGACGAAAACGTGTTCTGAACTCACAAGACCCTACATACCATCTCGATCGGAGTTTTTACGTCATTTCAATCCCGATGGTGGCGCGAATAACACTGTTGCTACCAATTTATAAATCTGGCTTCATTCTGTGCACGTAACTCTAGAGCTTCGATGGAAACTACAATTATTCAAATTATCGTTTATCGCAACAGAAAGTGACAGAGCAGTTATTGTATTTATCGCTTGAAAATAAATTTTTATTACGTAGAGATTTGTTTTTTCTCACTTTCAAAATTCAGAACTAAATGATATATGATGAGATACAGGAGCACGAAAATGTGCACTATTCTTTCCCCCACAGGGCGTCTTTTGGTACAACTATTTTTGACGTAAATAAAAAATAAAAAGATACAACAACCGATGTGAAACGACATCTCGAGGTTAGGAAAAAATGTAAGGCTATGTTACTTTTATTATGTTAAATACTTTGTAAAAATATTTCGAGAATAAACCCATTTAAATATATACTCAAAAATATAGTTGAATAACTAATACAACAAATGTTTAAGCCATCAAATATACTCAAATACGACAAATGTAATGCTGTATATTACTTTTGTATTATAACAGGTATTGTATTTATTACAACAAATTACAATTGACAGCCCTTGAACAACTTTAAGTCTAGCTTTCAAGCAGATTTCGTTAAAGCGCGACCAGTTTCAAACAAATCTCAGTGTGTAAAACCGCGACGGTAATTCCAACTGGTGAACATGAAACTGGCTCTGTTATCTTTAGAATGAGCTATACTCTCTCATTCTGTAGCGCTCGGTGTCTGGCTGAATGGTCGTAATACACGAGGAAAGAAGACATTATAATTTAATAACTATTAAAATTTATACACAACACATACTACATAAAAGATGAACACAACTATAAAATAATCTATTTCTTTCGATTGTCAGCTGCATAGATAATATTTTCTGAAACTGATTCGGAGTATATTTTAACATACATTATCAGTTAAACAGGTTAAATATTGGATTTTCAAGTTTTGAAAATGGCATGTTTGCGGCATGGCACTACTCAATATTGAAATTCTTTGTTTTCATCTATTGACTGCACTTACCGAAGAAGATTTGAATAGTTTTTCTCACCTTTTTTCGTTGTTTTTGTTTTTTGCATGGTGCGGTCTTTGTGTGAAATTTTGCGCATTACCGCCTTTTCGCAACGGTGTGCTTTCAGTCGCCATTAGTCGCTCTTTGGCGACGCTCGTGAAATTTCCTTTTGTTTGTTGGCAGCTGAAAACGTAGCGGCACAGGAAAACGGTCACTGATCGTGCATGCGCAGAAATAAACCCAATTAAATGTCGAAAGAAGCTCCGCCTATCTTCGTCTATTCTACCTACTAAGCGAGCGCGAATATTTTAATTGGTCATGTGAGGCTGAAGAGATATTGGTAGGCTGGAAGACGAGCAATTTGACTATGCTAGTGCTCAGCGAACGATAAAGCCCGCATCTCGTCGCAGTCGACCCCAGGAACCGCCGAATCTCACGTACCTTTTCTCACTGCCTTTCATCTGATGCCAACCGCCAGAATTGGGAAAGGAGACAAAGAATGAGGGTACGGTTTAGAGACACTTCACGGGGTTGAACCTTGCAATGAGAAAGTGCCAAACTTTCGCACTGACCCAGGACAGAATTTCACATAAATTCGACATTAGGTTCTTCATCCCTGTTAAAGTATTTTAAAATAACCTGACCCTTACCCTATTTATGTGATATGAAGAAACATGTCAGGAAATCTCAAGGCCAGTTAAGAAAACACAGGGTAACATTTAAAAATACGAAGTATTATGCCAACCCGCGATCGCGACTGAGCAACAACGGCAGAAACGGCATTAAGTTCGGGAACTTCCATCTTTCGGAGTAAGAAGAACGACTATTATCGTTTATGGCCTAGGACGGTAATTAATAAAATGGCTTTCGTAATTTTATCTGTGTTCAATTAACGAAATATACAATTTCGTCGGCATTGATCGTTATTTACGTTGATTCAGTACTTCCACATATATCTATTTCTTGCACGCTTCGACAACTACAAACCAATTTGAATAACAATAATCTACTTTTAATCGTGCTCAGCTGTAATCTGTGCGATGCAACTGCAGCTTCTTGTCTCTTGTTCTTTAACAACCGCGATGCTTTGGCCAGCGCTGTTGTTAATCAGAAATTGCAACACAACAGAACCGTTGGTAATTCTTCTTGCAACTGACGCAAACATTTGCTGACGCTTTTCATCACTGCTCTCATTACTGCATGTTCTGTGTCATTCGCAGCAAAATGTATTAGTAATATTTTTGAAGTGTAAATATTATTCGAATTTAAAGTAAGCTTGAGAAACATTATGCAATTGAGAATATAGCGGGAGTGCTACCGAAATAACGAATTTCGTTGCAGTGTTCTAATTTCTGGGTGTGGACTGGCTTTAGTCTTGCTCGGCCGGCTTTGCCATCTATCGTCGCCCAAGTCTTTTTCACATTTCAACTTTTCGTGTCTTAATAGTGAAGACGAATATTACTTAGTTTTATTGAAGGCAGTGAATAATAAATGGCAATTTTAATTTAAAAATTTGAAGCCGTTGCAGAAAAGGCTATTAATGATTTGCAAATGCGAAATTTAAACGAAATCTAATGCGTTCGAAAAAAATTCATTTGAACATATTATTACTGAAATTTATAAAATTAAATAACAGACTGGTATTTTAAAATTGCGTTCAATGTAATTACGAAAAAAGAAAGAATATCTTAATAAACACTACAGTAACTATCATTGAAGTTTGAAGAAAAATTTGTAACCCAATTTTTAGTGATGACATTTCCAAAGTACGGAGATTTAATTGGTAACGAAAACTGTTCAGTTGAAGAAAATAATATATGACTATTTAAGCGCATGTATCTTAAACACAATGTTGCTGAAAATAACTGTAATGATATTACCGACGTGAAACGAAAGCAAAAAAATTACGTTTAGTGAAAACAAGAGGAATAGGGCAATATAACGTTTGTATTTGAGTTCTTCAGTTCTAACACTAAAAAATTTAAAAGAAAAATTTTGAGAAAAATCTTTGAAAATCTTTTGTTGACACACAAGAGTACAAATATTACTTGCTATTCAAAGACTATAATTTTATTTTTTCTTGAATGTATCTTGACCTTAATGAAAGACTGTTATAGACAATAAATTTCATTTGAGAAAAAATCTCTGGCACAATTTTTATGGTTGTGAAAGTCATGGCATTAGGCAATACAAATCTCGGTTTATGCCCTCGTTACAGAAGTGTAATTTCTGTTAATACAAGAAAATTAGAAAGCAAAACAGCAAAAGATTTAAAAATTTCAAAAACTCAGCTAAACCGAATCTGCGAATATTCTTCGAGCGAAAAATCTACTCATGTTTAACAACGCAGTGTGACAATTCTGAACAGTTTGTTTCAGTTTCAATTTGAAGACAACAGCAGTGGTGTTGTTCGAACAGTTTTTCGGTGGTTTTAAGGACGCAGTGGATCTATTTACGAGTTAGTTTTATGTAGTTTAACGGCTGTTTATATTGCTCTTTTTCGGGATAGATATTTTGGGAATATTTTTCTGTCGAAGAAGTCGCCGTTTTGATGCGTGTTTCCCCATCAACTTTTCTGCTATGTATGTTACTATGTATATTGGAACAAGCCTTTCTTTCTACCAGCAAAATTCGTAATTTTACGAATTGTACGTTAGATATAACTCGTTTCGTTCGAATGACTGCTCATAATTGACACCGAATAAATTGGTGTGATTTGAGCAGGAAAATAATCCGACTCTAACGATGTTTCCCTACGTGTTGACTCATCCAAAATATGTCATTCTAACTTCCGGTCAAACAGGTTCGGCGCATAACAACCAATTGCCATTCTTATATCCCAACACAGTTGGCAGAATCTGGTCTTGTCAAAATATCTTACTGCTGGATGACAGGTAACAAATAATGGTAATTAGCACTGGCACAAAGCAGGTAAGGTACAATAATGTGAAATATTATGATTGTGATAAACAGAAGGTATTACATCGAGAAATTTCTAATAGGTCAGGAGTTGTGAATAATTTCTAGAAAATGACTTTTACTATTTTATTGTTACATTATTAATTTTTATTTTTATGATTACGGCTATTATTGTTATTATTACGAATAGTAATCAACAACATTTCGGCACAGTGACAATCCCCACGCATATAAATACATATTGAGCTGAACAATAGTATCAGAGAATCAAAATCCCCCTTTATAAACACTAAAGCTGCTGCAGTCTTTAAAGACTGAACATTTCAGTTGCTAAATGTAAATACGGATAATTGCGTCGAATCTGTACTATTTTTAACATTTATGTTGAAACAAATTCAAGTATGACACTGCAATTGTCACCAACTATGTGAAAGTGGCGAATTCATTAAAAGCAACACTTATTAACGAAACTGTACCGGAAGTGCAACATATAAAAATGCCCATTAGTCAAGCAGACGATAAGCTTCAGCATCGGACTCTGCAGAAGAAGATAAATACAAACTTATGAGAAAATTGTCTCTTGCCGAGTGGCCTCATGAGCTATTGAAAAGTGGTTATTGGCAAAAAATGGCTACTGATATTATTAAGATACCTACTGACTTTTGAAGATAGTTTAGAATGACACGGCGCGATTAACTCATTTGCCCGAATGCGTGCAGCTCTATTTTGCATTTCAAAATTACACGCTTTCTTCGCTGTAAGCAAATCGTAGTATTCGCGTTTGTAGTAAGCTCATGACAGCTCAACTACAATTAGTAAACAACAATTTGGGAGCTCATTCTCATGTTTCCTTCTGGCATATACTGTGAAGATAGGAGACAGGCTGAGAACTGAATATGGGCTGTATATCAGATGGTATATTTCAATATGAAGATATGAAACTCATGCTTCACATTCAGAAAACATATTCAAGTAATAACAATGGCTAGCTATGTATATTGTATTTATGTTTTTCTTTTTCGTGAATGAAGAATTTTATTAACATTGGTTTTACCATGCTGAGTTTAGATGACACATATCATGTTGACTTTATGTATATAATAAAGACGCATTACTCGAACTGTGAGTGAACAGCATGTAAGCAGTTTTGTTTTGTTGAAAATAGAACAACTTGTTGTGCCACAGTTAACGAGTCACCTGCAAAGGTGTAATGAATCTAATGAGCCAGGTCTACGTGTGTATGCCAGTGGTACAGAATGATCTGAACAATTTGTGCGGGCGTGTTGACTGCTGGCAATCCCCATTGTATTACCGGTTTTTACGAGGACAGATGTTCTTTGCAGGTGATGGAAAATTGTTAACTTTGCGTCACCACATGACGATGCGTAGTGCTGAAGCATCGTAAGTCATTTCTGACTGTCTGGCTCTCTACTAATCTGCGCTGAATATACTGTCTTGACTACTATCATGATACGTGGCGTAACCCAAATCGAAAGGGTATTTTATGGCAGTCTCATTTAGTCATCCGAACACGCGAGAAGAATGTTTCAACAGTGTCTGGAAATCGAAGGAATGCGCTACCGAAACAAAAAAGTTCGCCCATTTCCTGAGACGATGAGCGAAACAAAAGCGAACTACCGGACTGATCTTTAAAGCTAACTACTGGAAATTCATTAAAACTTAATTGCTTTTATACATAAAGAAGTGTCTTTCATGTAAACAAGTCGTTAACGGACTGCGAACTACGATACCAAGAAACTAATCAATTAAGTTACAAGTATTCTGATAATAAAAAATGACATCGATATGACAATGAAATAACTTGAATCTGTGATTTTGTGCTGTTGAAATAACAGAATTAATAGTTAAATATTTAAATTTTATAATTTCTGAAGTATATTATCAATCAATAAATGAGATAACATCTTCTTTTATCTCTGTTATGACTGGAAAATTGTTCAAGCGACCCAGTGTTGATTACTGGTTGACATTTACATAATTGTGTGTCGTGTCAATAACTGACTGTAAAAAATCGTGGCGTCATCATCATCAGTTTATAGAATAAAGCGCTGCGTGATCTGGAAGTGACAAAGCTGTTCGTAGTCTGAAGTCACAAAAGCCGTAGTCTGGAAGTCACAAAGGCTGACTGCATCTGAAGTCGAATTGTCGCGTGGAATATCAACTGGTCGTTTACTTTTCGCATGCAGTTAAGATTCTACAGGCGCAATCGGCGACGAATGAAAAATGCGGCAGAGCTGACACGAATCTATAGATACGGTGAAAATGACGCGGCCTCTGAGTACAGGCCTAAACTTGCTTTCGTTTAGAAACCTTTGCTGATATAATTGAAAGCAAAGACGGCATGCGAGTTGCGACGACGTGAATGTTTAGTTTTTTTTCAACAATTATATTTTAGAAGTCAAGTGACTGTCCATCTGAAATTCTCTTACTGAAATGACTCATTGCAAAAGGTAATATGTAAACATAAATCAGACATCTACAGTAATATGAGACGATGCTGGACTCGGCAACAATGTTCACTGTGAAGAGAAGAGGAGAGAGACAATACGCATTTTCTTCTTCTGGTTAATTACCACCTAAATCTTTCTTTAGTAGTGAGGAAAAATATAAACTTTAGATGCTCTATTATAATACATTAAAACTATTTCAGCATAGAACTTTTATTTCCCTTTAATTGTATTGAAATCTTGAGTTTATTTAGATCATTTCTTCATTGTATTATAAGTTTCGTTTTCTTTATCTTTAATTTATGTAACTTTCACTTCAGTTGTTTCTATTATTCAATTATGAGCCCTGTGCCAAATTAATTATTTCGAATAGTAATAACAAATAGTGATTTATTACCAAATCTGTTTTCTAACCTTCTTTTATTTTATTTAAATTTGGTTATTTCCACGTTTAACAACACTGAATAAAACACAATAACACGGAAATGATGAAATAGTTAATAACAACAGTAACTGATAGCAAATAACGAATGAATCAAATGCAAAATATGATGCTGCTGAAAATATCTTGATGCATATTTGTTGGAAACTGCAGTCTCTATAGAAAAACAGATAACTATCTGTTTGCAGGAGAAACACATTCTGCAGAAGAAACTCGTGTTGAAGAACTATTTGAAAAGAAACAAGGCACACAATGTTGAATAAGCAGCAAGCAATAGTTTTTGGTGTGTGCCCGTACGATCTGCAATGCAAACAACGTCATTTTCAGAGATGAAAAAGTTATATTTCAGAACTAATTATTTACCCGTTCATTTTGAGTAGAACTGTTAACGACATCGATCGCTATGACAATTGTAGTAATGATAAATATTGTTGAAATAGTAAACAACATATGGTATTAGTAAACAGTTCCACTTATTTACGATATTCAAGGGCAAATATGTTGTCGAATATTGTTGCAGTATTTTCTGATGACATTTCGGCTACACTGCACAGCCGTCAACTGAACCTGGTGATAATGTACCTTTTAACCGACACACAATGCGCAATTTTATTGCATTTACAATGAAAATCGGTTGACATGAGAAGATTGGCTTATAATTACGTTGAGCTTACATTATATATGTAGTATCATTGAATAGAAAGGAAAAATTAGTTAGTGCTCAAGTCGTTTGATTGATCGACTGATCGATCAAATATGGGCATTGTCAAGTTAAAAATCATTAGTCCCGTCGTGTACTAATTTTCATCCGAGTAACATTCGCCGCCAAATGGCGAGATCGTCTGGGTAGCTCAGGCTGGCAGTAATAGGTGTCTCACGAATCAGTTTTCCCGAATATTCTCCCAATGTATTGTGGTAGGTATTGGCATGTGAGGTGTAGGTGACAACTGCTGAGTGAGTGGTTGGATGGGACGGCGAGACTGGTGCGGTGACTCCAGTCGTCGGCTGTTGTCACTGCAGCGCCTGATCGGGGTCTGAGTTCGAGGTTCTGTTTGGCCGGCAGATTTCGCTGGCAGCTGGTCCTCTCTGTCTGCAGGAGAATGCGGTCGTGATCGACCTGTTTTCGTGAGACGATCAGCACCGGGCGGGCTCTTGAGCAATACTGGCTGGTGATGCAGGTGCATAATCTATCTTTCCTCTGTCTGTCCTCTCCCGCTGCACACCTGAAACACATGACATGCGCTACCTACCACACCTTTCGGGAGTCCCGGTCCCGGAGCTTGGTGCTGGTGAGAAGGAAAATGATTAGAGAAACTATGCTACACACACACACACACACTAACATGCGCTACCTGCATGTCGAGAAGTTCAAATATGGTGCAACTGATAAAATCTGAACAGTGCTTTCCGCTGATGAATGCGTGTTGAAAGCACCCTTTAGTCACGACGAGTCGGCGCCGGATCTCACCATCGGCTGAGAAGGTATACTCGGTAAAAAACATGCACTATACCTGCGGGAATGTCGGCGTCATTGACCGCGTAGTCGTGGCAATCAATCGGCTGTGGTATTTTGCTATCTGTGCCTTTGTTGCCGATCATTCACTCGGGCAACAACATTCGACGTGGCTACCGAAGCAGAAGTGGAAAATCATTTCCCATTGTGCGGCGACATCAGTGATGCCTGACCACCTGCTCCTGTACGAAAACAATGAACGTGTAATGAGCCTGTACTGTTATTCGATAGGCTCTCGCTCTGTGTGTTGAAATGTGAAGGCATTGTCGAGGCCCCAAAACTACACCATCCGCTACTACTCTTTCAATGTAACAATATATATGTGCACATATGCCACTATGTATATATATTGAGAACGCACCATGACTGACGGCGAGAAACATCAGCCAGAAGCTGGCAATTTTTGTTAACAGAAAAACGATTTTGGCTGGTCGGTGGCTTGTTTTCTGGCTGGCCGCTTGCTGTCTGCAAATAGCTGTCATGGCTGAGCTGTGCAGAAGGTAGCGGGCGAACATGCTTGATAATCAATAGATCAGCTGTGGCCTGCCAAAAGTGATAACTCTGATGGCTGAAACAGAGGCTGCATGATACGAAGTCCCAGCCTGCAACACCTGAAGAAATAAGCAATAAATATTTCTTCGTCTATAAGATCGAGAAGACAACTGTGATTTATCTGAAAGAGAAAGGAAGTAGCACCACATGAATCTTGTAAATAGTTCAGTTTATTTGGAAGGCTAAGTAATATTGATGTGAGCACCCATTCACAGAAAAAGCACCCTTTCCACTGCAAATAAGATTTACTGAAAACCAAACTTATTTACATTACACGTCACTATGTATATATATATATATATATATATATATATATAAGTATGCATTTACTAACTGCTATCATGCTGTACAGTACAGTTTTAATGTAATGTGTGAGCTTTATGTAAGCAGGTTGTTTGTTTTCATTGTTAATTCACGTGACCACAATAAATTGTATGTCTTCTTAGCTGTTTTTCATTATTATCAACAGAAACGCAGGTATGAAATGCGTGCTCTGGTGGCGTTATGCAACGACCGAATGTGATGTTACTGAGCTATCACCCAGAAATGAAAGCTGGTAACACGTTTCTTTGCAACAGTCTGAACACGTTTTGTTGCTTCTATTATTGCCCAAGATAAAAATTTTAAATTTATTTATCTCAGTTCGGCATTTCTGTCTTTCAGGTGTTTACTTACTACTAGAGAGCAGATTTATTGTAATAAAAGACATAATATGCTACATATGTATTTACTTATTCTATAATATGTAATAAAAATAGAAATATGTAAATTAAAAAATTCGTGCTATATGAAGTAAAAATGCATGAGTTTTACAATTGCTCTCTACAAGCACTCAGGCATGCAACATCTGCCCATGATTCTTAACGTGGTTCAGACCGCTGAGTGATTATTCTTCTACAGAAGCGCAGGTAACCTGAAATCATCACTGCACATGAAAATTTTATTCGAAACAAACCAAATACGTTCATGCTATTACTGCAATGTGTAGAGCTGGTATTCAAGTAGTGCCTCTGTAGCCGTGATAGTCCCAGGAGAAAGGAGGATTAAAGGAACCTACCTCTCAACTCACACACACACACACACACACACACAAATGGTAACATGTTGAAAATAATGATCGCAAAAAACTGACAGTTTTCGTCGAAGTAACAATTTGCTTTATTTAAACGTGAACAACTATGACAATTGCAAAATCCCGCTCATCGATTCCGAAGAAATCGGCTAAGTTAACAATTCACATCGAAAAATGCAATAATCTTTTCATTTTTAGAAAGACAATTCACTAACACATAAACACACATCTCAATAAACATTTATTATATTAAAATATAATGAAAATGTAAAAATATGTACATAAGTAATAATTATAAATGCTAACAAAAATATGTGAAATAAAAGCGTTCGTGAAATGTGTATCAAACACAAAGTAGTATTGATGAAGTGTCTAACAGCGCTGGTATCGAGAATCAAAATTATACTGCCTGTTACGCCAGTGATCAATTAAAGTCATTCATTCTCCGCACGCTAATTACGTCGCCGATTGTTATGACTGTTTTCGAATAATCATGGAAATTCGGTTTGATGATGTAATTATATATAAAATTCGTCTTTGAAATATAATATTTGAAAACTAATATTTAAAGATAAGATCATGTTGAGCTTGAATTTCATCAGGTCAATCAATTTTTATTTTGAATCTACTGACCCAATATTTTATAAATATATTGATATTCGGTATTTTATTATTTAAGCAAATTGTATTTTATATTACTACATATTTAATAGATGAACAAAATAAGAATGCATCACTGAAACTAAAGGAATATTAACAGAAAAAACACAAATACTCGAAACCCAATCTTTAGCTCAATATCGGCAGTATCGTTTTTAATTTGTGAACGAAACTACTTCAAATGGCTGAAAAAATTGATTGAACAAAAAACACACAACAGAAATAATCGACACAAACAACTATTTAATACTTGGCGTAGTCTCCGTTGAGCTTATTGCGAACGAGAATAACTGTAATAATGGCAAATAATAATAACAATAATAATAATGATAATAACAATAACAATAATAGTTATAATAATAATCATGAATAATCATGGCCATTGATTATTAAGAAATGAGAAATAGTCACGTCCAACGCTAACCAGCTGAAGTCTGATCTGCTTTGCGACCCGCTCTTATTTTGCGAGCAAATGCGGTACGTCGTTAACATTCGAGCAAGAAAATCTTGCGGGCTGCAATACTCATGAAAAGTGAAATGAGATGGATGAAAACGGTCGGCTTTGAACTGATGAGCGGCTGGTGTGACGGCGTGCCTGGCTATCGGTTCACAAGCTATTTGGTTTGGTTTTTGTGTTTCAGGCGCGACAGCTGCTTGCGGTCATTAATCCCCGTGGTGTGGTACGTCTTTTTCTCGAAGTTTGGCGTGGTCTGCTGGATGGCAGATCGAGCGCCGACCTGCTATCGCTGAGCGAAAGTTTCCCCCAACCGAGACTCTCCCGCCAGCGGGCACCGCCTCAGCTTCGGAACAACTGGCTTCGCCGGTCTCAGCGTGTGGTGCATGTTGAAATGCAAAGTGATATGAAGGCGAGCGCGAACAAGAGAAGAAGAAGAACGAATCACGCAACCAGCAATTGTTAACAGGAGCCTGCTCGGCATTCGCGCCTGGTATTGATCAGCCTGGGCGCCTGTGCGACCTCTTTCAGGCACGGCGACTGAACGCATGGAAAGCAGTAGTCGAAAATCTGCCCGCCGTCGAACTCGAACCTGAGACCTCCGGTCAGCTGCGTGACATCGTTGATACGCTGTTCATCGGCCGCTGAAATTTAATATTTTCAGCTGAAAGGAAAGTATGACAAGTAAATAAATCTATCATCTTTCGAAGGCTATGATAACGGGTAATCACGGTACAATTGTTGGAAATCAAAAAATTATAATTCTTTATTAATCTGAAAGCAACTGACTGGATAATATTTTGATATTTAAAAGAAAAATAAATTAATATTTGAAAGTCGAAAGATTAACTGACTAATTTGAAAATAATATAGTATGGTAGAAAGATTTAATTTCCATCATGAATACTATGGCGTCATTAACAATACTTATAGTCTGAAGTTGCTGTGAAAATGCGCTTTAAGTAATTTTCATCATATTTGAAAAATCGGTCATTACTAATAAAATAAATAAATATCGCTATGATTGATGTTGTGTTGTAACTCTCATTTAACATTGAGAGATTGCAGTGCAATATCGTGACGTGGTGTATTTATAAAACGAAAGAAAGAAAATAAGTTTTGCTTGTTTATTTGAAAAAAGTGTGTAATTAATAAATTAAAGTTTGCTGGCACGTAAACTGGTGATGCAATATGTGTGTGTGGTGTGTGTGTGTATGTATTATTGTGTCATGTAACTACTAAACGGACTTTATAAATCCCATGCATAACTATGTGACAAAGTATTGACACATCAATAAGATCTATTGTAAAATAACGAAAAATATATTTTCAGTAACATAAACACATTGACAAGAAACTGAAGTCGCTCGTTTAACTTCACAAATAATTTTTGATTTTATGTTCCCTATATTAGTTATAATCATTCGCTTCTTTAAATACGCAGTGAATTGAGCTGACGTATCGTGTCAGAATCGAAAAAATACTCAATACAGAAGAATCTGTTGAGAAAGTGAGAAAAGAGAATTGAAGAAGTATTCATGTAAGTATCTGTCATGTATCAGTGTTCAAATAGTCAGTGCTGTCAATATTACCATTAACTGGACATGTGGAAATAAACGAATCATTCAATTCTCTTTGAAGAACATGATGGCTGTCAGGAAACATTGACGAACTGTACGTAATCATGATCATATGAATAAAGTGATGTAACAGGAAGTTGCCCACTATTCTAGAAACTGTATGCTGAACGAATTCAAGTTATAAACATGAGCTCAAAACTGAGAAGAAGGAAAAACATCAAATAGGCTGACCAACACCAAATATAAACTTTTTTTCAGAATATTGTATTTTGTTAATTCATTGCGTTCTTCTCTGAAACTATGTTCGAAAATGTTCATCTTGAAATGGAAAATAACTCTAGATCTATGATAGAATCCTTGTTTCTGAAACAACATTTGATATGTTCATGAACGCCGAATACAAACCGTAAGTAATGTTACATTTGTCTGGATTAACTACAGATAAATTAACGCCCGCATATTGGTTGTTGAGCGCCGTTTAATAACAGTCATCGTTGAGCAATTGTGTTAAGCGCATTATCGCAAAGCTTTGAAGGAGAATCAACACAGAGTATAAACATTAAAAAAACAACAGGTAATCTAAATGTGATCGCTATGAACATGACTGACTGATGCCATCAGTTTAATATCTCGTATTTTTACAGGTGGAATGGTTGTAGAACCGGTAACAGATCGGAGATCTCAGTGCTTTCCATTCGTTAAGAAGCAGTGATGATTAACTGAATCATTCTTTGCTGAGTCTGTATAAGCAGAATCGGCCTGATGTTTATCTTCCATGAATTCAGAATGAACCGACTGGAAATAAATCAGGTAGATATTCTATTGCATGAGAGCCAACTGTTCTGAAAGAGAAGATGAGAAAATCGTTTCAATTTATCGTGTGTGGCTTCGAACGAACACGACGTAACGCTCAGACAGAAGATGAGAACTGTAGTTCACTACATCGACTGTTTGACTTCAGATTGACATAATGAGGAAGATTTCCGCAAACTAACATTATCTAAGAGGATCTTCGAATTTGCGAAAATAAAGTACGATTCTTCAAAGAAAGCGCGATGGTACGCCATCTGAACCATTTCTACGAATATCTAAGTTATTAATCTTGAAAATAAACAATTAATCCCCTGATTGTGACATTCTTACTAAGAAAGAAATAAAGAAGTCATCTTCGTCAACATATCAGCTTTATTAAGATAGCCGGCTTTCTTTGAGCGGCTTTTTTCGTCATCGTCAGTCTGCTTTGCTGTCAACAGTCGCTCCGACTTTTGCCGACAGCAGCAGGATGACGATGACGGCAAGGCCGTCGAAGCCGGCTATCTTAATGAAAGCTGATGTATTTGACGAATGACACTAACTTTTATTTCTTCAGCGAATAGAATGTCGAAATAAATATATCTATTAGTAATAACATTAGGAATGAGTCGATATCAAAATGTTTGCTGTCATTATTTATTATTACTAATTATGATCTTTAAAATGTTGAGAAAGGTTGGCAAAAGCGCTATACAGTTCGCGTTACTACGCTACAATTTTCGTAACAAATCATGAAATTTTAGTAAACAATTGAAATACTGTTTCGAAATGTTTCGAAGTTTAGTGAGACAATGTTTAATTGAAAAATTATTTTAACCAAAAAATAAGTGAAATAAATGAAGTTACTGATAATGAGTTAATTTATAACTCATATGAACACCTTTACAGGTAATTATTTAGATCTTACAAGCCGGAAGAGAAAACTAGACTTTATTTTCTTTTTATTGCATGTGGCAATACGACAAGGCAAAAGCAAAATATTTGACCAACTCATCATCAACATGTAAATCAATATCAATCAAAATGCGTGTACAATTTCGAATGATGAATAACCACAAATCGAAAAATTATGAGCATAGTACCAGTCATCATGAACTTGAATAATGCAGTAAAAAGCCTGTGATATACATTTCGAACAGAGAAGAATCTTTCAGCCAGCTTACAGCTGTTGCATTTAGTAAATGATGTTTGTTAGAAATATCAAAACCAGCATCACATTTTTGTATTTAAAAATATTGATTTAGCGTTTAGGAAAGCAAATGTGTCGGCAAATCAGCACCTTCTCGTAGTGTGGCGATGAAAATGAGGCTCTATCTGTGTCTGTTTTGCCGCATAACATTCCGATAGAACGTAATCGCCATTGACTCTTGTCAGAATGTTTCTAATCAATATTGCCCATCTTCTAAAGTCTCCTGTTTGACTCTGAAATTAGCTGCTCAGCCGATAATGATGGAAATATACGAATCCCGATAATGGGTGAATGGTCATGACTCGTAAACAAATGCTCATTTCACTATAATCGAATTTTGGTGTTTGTTACACCTCGTCACGGCTACATGTACGTTTACGGTTTCTATTGTTGCGGTACAATGAGCTATCGAAGTTTAATTCTGCATTCAAATGTGCGGGCGAAACCACGTTCGGTGGCGCAATGATCGTGATTTTTCGGTTTTACTTTTTGTTCTGAGCGCTGACATTTTTGTAATATACGTTTGGGCGAGTCACGATTGATTTGGCTGCGTGGACTGCGGTAACCATGTTTCACTCAGTCGCTGCTTGATCAGCTATCTTGGAGGTGCCGCGCGCCATTTACAATAATGGTTATTAATAAAGTGGCTTTATTTACACGATCAGCTTCGTGCTCTTAAAACTTCAAAATGTTCACGCTGCATGAACACGATCGCAATGTAGCGAGATCAGCGATGTTAATTTGTTTGAAGAACAGCTACTGAATTATCGGGCAACCTATCGTGCTTGAGACTATCAAGGATCGACTGAACCGCTGGCAAATGTGGCGATCTCATATGCTTTTGTTCACCGGGATTTTTCGAGATGAACTGTCACGTTGTACAATCAAATTATTCATGCATCCGCAACCTCTTCACGAAGGAAATTCTTTCGACAGCTGTCGCGTCCGTATGGTACGAAGCTTCTTCGAGTTTTCTATCTCCGATGATCGGGTTTGAAATTTGTTCAGTTTAATGACTATATTCGATGATCATCGACCAAGCATTCAGGCGTATGTTAACGATGATGAGCCGCATCTCCAAACTCATTACACTCAATGCAAAACAAGTCAAACTAAGTATTCAATTCTAACGCTTTAACTTCTGAAGCAGATACATTTTACTCATGACATGAAAAGCGTTCTGCTTTCAGTGTAACATAGCCTGCCGGTTTCATTGAAATGTTTTCCCGACTGCCGCCTCAAATATCTCGACGCCTGCGAATCGTGTCACGTGTTTTGAAGGCGACGGCTCGGTGCGTCGGCTGATAACGGCGCCTCGACCGGGAGGTCGGTTTCGGCGGTTGACGGCCCGGGATTTTCGACGCGCTTTTCGTGGTCGGATTCGGTGTCGCTGTCACTGAACGATTCCCCAGCGGCCCGGCTATGCAGTTCGGTGGTCCGGTGGTTTCTGGGCAGACTCTTGCGTACCCTGACGACGGTTGCAGTTTTCACCGCAATCATCACTCTCGCGCGCACGCACACTTATGCTGGCATGCGCTACGCCATGTCCGGGAGGCGGGCGCGTCGGCTGGGGCGGTACCCGCTGGTCTGGTGAAATTACGGTTTTCAACGACCAGGCGCCGGATCTCGCCATCCGTGACGATGGCCATCTCCAAGAATAAACATGACTAATGACAAAACATTGCCTTGAAGAAGCTGTCGGTCAATCGTTCAGTAATGGACATTCTCACGAACACAAAGTATTCCAAATATGTCGCTGCTCACAATCGAACACTGCTTTGTCGTATCAATGTTCTTGACAGTAAGTGTGAAGAGCACAGATATAATAAATATGTATGTAATAAATGATAATGTTAAATTTTCGGGATATAGGAGATATCAAACCACGGTATGAGCAAATAAATGTACTTGCTCATAAATTCAGCCATTCACGTGTTGGAAATTTTCCCATCGTATCTAATATAAAATTAACAGAGTAGCAACTATAACTGAAAATCTTCTCCTAATTGAACTTAAATGCCAATTAGTAAATGAGAATATTCAGGCTGTGTTAACTGAATTTTACTGATGAAAGCCACATTTGTTACCTACTGTGTGGTTTTGACTATCTCTATATCCCAGATATTACCGTAGTTATCACAAATCTCCCGCTGCCTAAAATGATAATGTGTTATTACATCATATACTTGTCTCACTTGTAAACAACAATTATGTGAAATGTGTGTGTATCTTATAATTGTACAGTACAAATGTTGTACACGTATTCATGTAATACTGAAACCTCTTCACATCAGAGAAAGCAGAAACACAACTTTACAGCAAGTGAGGCGTAACATATTGCAGCTAAGAATTTCTTTATGTTGAACATGCTGAAAACATCAGCAGGCTACTAATACTTTTGACATATCTGCAGTTGTCCTTTTTAAAGTATGCAACTACTCTACTCCCAATTTCATTTGAGCCCTTTCATATATTTGTTGGCAATATTTTCTCGCCAACAACATATAAGTATTGACTAAAGTAATAAGGATTTTCCTGATCTGTTTTCAAGACAGTAACATATTGTTCTTAACTGTCTGGACAAGTTACCGTAAACATTGTGAATAAAATATATTCAAATGTTTGGTGTTTGTTTGCTATGTACCCATGAAGACATGAGTGTAATGCCTGCTATTGTAAGAAGTATTATATCTTGCTCGGAAAGCTGAAAGACAAATGAGCTATAACATATAAAAATTTTTAATGTGAATGTGTTTTATCTTTCACTGGCCCACACGAGGCTGTTTTATTGTAAGGGTACTGACCCAGTAAGAAGGCAGGCAATGTGAAGTGAATAAATTGAGTAGGAGGCAATGAATTGTTTTCAGTTTCCGAGCACGTCAGCTAGCGGTGTGATGGATGTTTGCTGGAGACGCTGCGCGGTATTTCCCCGCTTTGGTGGCGTGATCCGGCATGCCCTGACGTCGGCTGGTGAAGTTTCCCAACCGAACTCCGAACCCGCCCCGGCCGGACAACTCGGCGCCGACCGCTCCGGAATATGTGGTATGTATGTTGAGTAGAGCAACGATGCGTAAGAGAGGCTAGGACGGGGTGGCGAACTGAATCGCGCGCGGTCGGTGGCCCGGTATAATGAAACTGCTCGGCATTCGCGGTATTGATCGGAGAAGTACGAGCTTACCGATCGAAGCAGCCGGCCGCTGAGTCTCACTCCAGACGGCGCGACTGAATTCGACCTGGGTGAAAGCATCGAAAATCTGCCGTCGGAACTCGAACAAGTTCCCTGTCAGAAGGTGCTCACAACGACATCGGTGATACGCTATTTATCGGTAAGAATTTCTGGATATTTATAATTGATAAAGGATTTGAAATAGATCTCTACTCGGGAAAACACGAAAATACCGAAAATATCTTTAAAATACTGAATTGAAGAAGCAATGAGAACGATATAACGAAAGGACGAGCAACATAAAACTTCTGCTACTACACAATGTACGAATAACAAATTGTTTTATCATGTCGTATTCCTTGAAGATCTCTTATGTTGCAAATTCAAAGCGAGTGCGACAATTATTTTGAAGCTGGTGACTTTACTGAACGATGATATAACGACAAAATGACCCGACGGAATAACTGCAAATCATTGCCCGCCACTTATTCATGTGATTTAACCATTATTACATTTGGTGCGCGACCTATATTTTTCTTATTACAATTCAATTCAATGAAAACAGAAACATTTTCATTCTAACACAGTAATATATTAATTCATTAATTTCATTTATCGTGCACACAGTAGCACGAATAATTGCTGCCGAAACCCTGGTGTTGTATTGTCAATGGAGTTATATTAAGTCTTTTCATAACAATAAAATAAATAAATAAATAAAATAAATAAATGAATGATATAAACAAAAATAAAAATTTGTCTATAACACAAGCAATTTAAAATATATTCATTCCCTGCAGACTCTAATGTTCTATAAATATTTACAAATAAAATAATAATTTATGTAAAACTACTAATCATTATTCTTTAGCTGCTGTCAACCGTATTCAAGTTAGCTGCTAAAGAAAATGCATTGAACGAACGTCGATGATAGCGATCCCCCATCCTCCATCGAATTCGTATTCGCAGCCTCAAACCGGGCCGTCCAATGAACGATCTTTATTGCTCCCAATGTTACTCTCACGCAACAAATCCGCGACTATTGATCTATAGATTTGCATCCCGGTACAATGTTTGATGTGCTGCCCTTCATCGACAACCTGTACTTTGTTTTAAATGCGCATTTGTATTGTCGTTCACAAAAACAAAACATCATTGTGTATGACGGGAAATATTGAAAAAGTACCTAGTTTATTACGTTCAGTGCTACAGGTAAAGGAGTGGTATTTGTATGTTGCATTGTATGTTATTTGCAATGACAAATGATTCCTTGCTCTCTTTCAACCTTTTATCATCAGTTATACATAGATGAGTTACTCTTTCTGTCATGTTCTATTTCCCCATCTTAAGCTAACAATGAGCACCTACGTGTAGTGTTGGAAAAATATGCGTAAAACTCAAGCAAGTATCATTTGACAAACCTAGATGTTGAATGAAGTATGTGTTCATGCTATTATAGGAGTCATGTTGTAAATACTGCTATGTGTTGTGACAGATATGTTCAATTCTTTAATAACAGTATTTGTTGGAAAACTATGTCTGGGTGTAATTACTATTGGCTCTGGCCTGTTTGCAATTGTATAATTGTAACTAATGCTAATCAAATAAACATAATGAAAAATGAAATACATTATAATTTACTGTACCTGATGGCATTAGTATCAACAAACTTGGTACAGACTTTATAGTAATTTTAGTATCTTTATTTACATTAGCTACTGCTAACTTCATTATCTGAAACCATCAACGAGCTGACGCCCCGTTCTAGCTTTATAATCGTGACCATCACTTGCTACCGCGGCGCTTGTTCCGGGAAGGTCTAGGTTCGGTCTGACGGCGGCATCGACGCTGGCTCTTCGGCTGGGTCGGGTGTCGCTGTCTGGAGGAAAAATTCGGCGGTGTCTCTGGTTTCTCCGATCGGCACTGTTCAATGCGGCTGCTCTACAAGCAACCGCGCGATCTGTCATCTCTTTCTTGTCTATCCTCTCCTCACCTTGCTTACATGGCGCGCTACACTACCGCATATTCGGGAGACCGATCGAGAAGCAGGCTGTCTAACGTGGAAAGTCGAAACCCCTTTGGCTTCGTTCATCCAGCGATCTGCGCATTCCCGGATAAACGTACTTTACATGTACGGGTTAATGACCGAAGCCGTGTTGCGCGCCCGGAAAACACGAAGAAGCAATCAATGAAAACCAACTATCCTCCGGATAATCGATGTTGAGCCCATCTGAGCCCTACGGTGCTTCGTTGGGAACAATCGCCGGGAGGCTTTTCATTCACGGGCATATAAAGTTCGCAGTATGCCTTAAGCATGATGTTGCTAATGAATTTTCGGACCTTTCCGTAATCGAGCGCCTAAGTCTGTCACGACACTGATTCGGTCGCAAGCTCCTGCGCGCCTCACGGCCGGGAAGTCTAGGTTCGGTCTGATGATGGCGAGATTTCGACGCTAACTTTTCGGCTGAATCGAACTCAAATGGTCTCTGAAAGGAAAATTCCCAGCGGCTGGTGATCGACAGTTTAAGTGGTTTCTTGGTCAACACCAATGTACAAACCGCAGCCGGTATTTTCGTCTGTCTCCCACCCCACACTGCACACTTACACTGGCATACGCTACGCTGTCACTGTTCCGGAGACCGGTTGAGTTCTTCAGAAACTGTCCCAACTCGGCGATGCCCGCTGGTGGGAGAATCTGGTTGAAACCCCATGTTGGAGTCGGCACTACCTCTCGCCATCGAGGAAGATGCCTGCATGAAAGCATGCACTACACTAACGGACGACATTGCGCCCGAAAGCTGCAAAAGTAATCAATCATTTTCCCGATATCGATGTGTATGTTGACAACTTCTAAAATGTGAGCATAAACAAGTGCATCGATCAGAAAAACTGTTACTAAAAATGCATTTCAGGTATTTGCGCACAACAATCGAGAAACTGAATACACTCTCTGTCGATAACAGCTAAGCAGATATGTTGGTGAAATTATTCTGTCAATATGTTTATGTTTTAACATTTCTGCTAATCTAAACTTTTGGGGAAAAACTCGTTAATGTGCCATGCTGATCTTCGATGACAAGTAATGGTCTCATTCCATGGTATCGGAATACGGCACTGTTGAAGAAATTCGCAAACACCAATCCTCGCGCTCACAGATTCAAACTTTTATTGTTTCCGTTAGCCATCGGAAGAAGCCGCCGCAAAGAAAATTTCTGTTATTTATTTATTTGTTTATAATACGTCAGAAACAATTAAAACTTCACGTGTGTTTATTCTTTATCAAGAAAGAGGCGAATGAACCAATGCGCATTTTCAAGGGTGCTTGTTCCCCAACGCAAGTCAAATATATACGCACAATTTTGAATGAAAAAAATCTCCCCATTAATCAAAATCTGCTAAGAATAAATAAGCAATAGACCAGGCTCTTCTATGTGCTCTGTAACATTGTATGAAACAACAACCAATTGTATTCCGCAATTAGAAGACGTGCTGAAAATGGTACACGATGTCCGGAAACATTTGCCAAGCTCAATGAATCGAGAAACTGAACGAAAAAGCTGATGGATAATTACCAACAGAAGGTAATTGCAAATTACGGACTTCACGCGAAGATAAATGTACAACGACATCAGCCGTATAAATATTACTGGCTATTGTTCTCCCCCCATCACCCAAGCTTAAGTCCTTCAACATTCTGAAATTTTCCGTCAAATGAAAACAGTGATTTGAGAATTATTCTGAAGATTACATTGAAAGAAACTGAAATCAGGAGTGAAGTGGCACTGTACAATGAAGCAGAGGAAGAAATAAATAATAATCAATAAACTAACAGCTAGTAAGTTAATGAGACCTGTTAGGTGTGGCACAGTACAAAGCTGTTATAAGTTAGTCAATTGTCAATTACTATAAGTCAATAAAAATAAATAAAAATTAACTTAAAATAGCCCCAAAACAAGTTAAATAAGCCAAGAGTAAACCAGGCAAAACACAAAGCAAATGAGCTTGATTAAATAAACATTGAAGGCAGTGAAATCGAAATGGTAGAGGCAGAAGAACGACAATTGCAGACGTTTTACTAATGATGTATTTATTTTCGGTAACTGAAGAAGTGAAGGAAAATGCCTGACGCTGCCGAAGCAAACAAATGATTTTAAAAACCGGATGAATTCCAGCGTAGCCTCGGGACTACGAAACGATTTCCCCCTTCGAGATTTTCTCGGCCACCTTGAATCACTCTTTCCGCGGCTGATACGAAGAGGCGCCATTTGGATGAACACCGGGAGTTTCGAGGTTGTTTACGGTAAGTGTGAGTGTTGTATTGGCAAAGACAACTAGGCGCAACACGACCTGACCAAATTTTCTAATTTATCTGTAATAATGCCTGTTAAATAAAGGCAATATTATTTGGTCCTGAGTGGCTGGCAACAGAGATAACTGAAACTTTGATCTCAAAATACTCTGCAGCTTTGCCAACCATTGCTGGCTATCTCCTTTGAAAGAGTCTGACGACGCCTCTTTTAACTTTACGTTAAACTGTGACCTATCTCCAGAAAATAACACCTAATGCCTTTTCAAATTTTTGCGTATAACTATTCGTTATGATATTCAATCGGCACATCACTAACCAAGGAATAAAATCATTTTTTAAAAAATTAAAAAAGAAATGAAAAATAATTTAAAAATTGAACAGCACATGTTATAGTCATAAATTCAACAGCATTTATAATCAACGTGATAAGTAACTGCATCCTAAAAACTGTTTTTCTGATTTTTAACTGATTTGAAGAAAATAAATAAGCATAAATAGACGCTGTTCTAATTTACTTTACAGAAAGCTACCATTCTTCTGTACAAACGAAGAACAAAAGTGATGAAGCAATGTTTTGTGAACTGCTACGGAAACAAGAAGTTACAGTACGACGATTACTCAATGTCAGATCGAAACTCCTCAAGAGAGATCTGCGAATGTCCCTAGAGAATAACTAAATAGTAATAATTTGCCGAATAAGAATGAATCGCTAACAAAACTGACCATTGCGAAAAGATTAGGCGTTTATGTTTGCTAACTGTATAATTTTGCAGCCAAATTAGGTAATGCTATTATGAAAGGAAATCTAAACGAACTAACAAACGAAGTTTTAAAAAACTTTCGGCTTTTCAAGAATTTTCTTGTTTATTTGAAAAAAAAAAATATTGTCCACCAAAATTAATAATTTATTTACTGTGTATTTTCTTTCATTATTGGAGTAAGTTTTATTAAATTTTTTTGAGAGTTCCGTCAAAAAATGAAAAAAAAACAACAAACAATTATATTTTAAGAGGATAGAATGTTCTAGAAACAATAAAAAGACATCTGTACCCTCAAAGTAAGATAACATTTTGAATGTGAGATTTTGGATAAATAAAATTGAAAAAGGGTCGGAAACATGATTTTCTTCCGGTTCGTGACAAAAAAATACGCTTAAAAACAATTATTTTCCCGAGCAACAGTTCTTTGTAGTTATTTCTTTTTTGAAAAAGATCGAATTTGATATTTTTGAAATGTTATGTCTTTTTATTAAATATATTATTCTAAAAAATTTTCCACGTAAGATACCCTTAAAAAAAAAACAAGTAAAAGGCGCAAAGCCATTAAAAAATGTATTCAGAAATTTTTTATTGATAATCCCATTTATTATATAGATACAATACAAAAAAGGTAACCCGCCCTTTTAAAATATTACATAAAGGGAACATCAAATTCATCTTGCCGCTTTTTAAACTGTTTGAATTTTATCCCAGAAACTAAAACCCACGATTCAAACCCAAAGAGTTCGAAGGGGGGAAATAAAAAACCCTTTGAATCAGCGGCGGAAGAAGCGGAGCGGGACGTCACCGATTGATCAGGCCCCCCTTGCCCACGAGGAGGAGGGTCCTGGCCGCGGCGGGGGTGGGGGTTTGGGGCCCTTAAAGCGTCCTTTCCCAAACATCGGGCATTCGGGGGCATACGGCGCGTTTTGCAAGCACCGTCATAAAAGCACACCCCGGAGGGGGCGCCGCTCCCCCAACGTTTCCCGGAGGTCGCCCGTTGGGGCGTTTAAACAGAACACATTCCAAAGGGGGCCATTCGTCGCAGGCCCCGTTGGTCATCGCCAAACATCGGGGGACAATGTAATGTAATTGGTTTCTTTTTTAAAATTTTTGTATTTCGGGATAAGTACAAATTTTTTGCTTCTAACTCCAAAAAGATGTTAGGAATAAAAATGAAACATTTTTATTTTTATTTTTAAAAACCCTAATCATTTTTTCCCCAATTTATAGAATTTCAATGATTCTTTTTTAAAATAAAAATTTTGAATAAATGTCAACAACAAACGTTCTTATTCTTATGTTAATTGAAACGTTCATGCCTAGACCTCATAATTATTTTTACATGTTTGTTTTCACATATTGGTTTAAAAACATACAGTACAACCTACGGGAGACTCTTTCTTACTTTATTGGAGTAATATAATATTTTATTAAAATGTTCATTTTTTTTAGAGTTAATACGCTTGTTTGATATACTTGTTGACTAACGACCGGGGAAAAAAAACGAAACTAAGAAATAAATAAAAAAAATATAAATATATAAATAAAATAAAAATAAGAAAAATAATGAATTAAAAAGGGATTGGCGTTTTTAACCATTTTCAGAAAAAAGTTAAGAATAATATTTAAATTTTGTTTCCAAATTTAAAAATTGTACTTAAAAAATGATTGATTTACAGTTGGCTAAAGACTTAAACAACCTCCTTCCCCTTGTAGAAAATTTTATACCATCGTTCCGGGGGTCAAATTGACCAGGTATCCCCCAATTTGATGGGTAAAAAAAACCTAAATCCCTGATGAAATCTAAATTTTAATTACCGATTTTGGCTTTGGTAGATCCCCCGAAGGCTCTGGCTACGGCTTAATGAATTTTTAAAAATGGAACAACTTTCTTTTTGTTTTTAACAATGTGGCTTAATTCGACACTAACAAATGCAAACCCAAAACAAAAAAAACACAATTTTTATAGTAATAAACAATAGGGTTATCTGAATGGAAAAAAATACGAGGGAAAATATTATAAACCATAAAATTTAAAAAATTTAAAATTATGAGTTTTAGATAAATCATATTTAAAAAATTTATTTTAACTAAAAACAAGTAAAAAAATTTAAAACTTTAAAAAATTTCGTATTAGTCACGAACTTGAATGAATTTTTTTGGGTAACCCCCCCTGAATTTTTTGTTATTCCTTTGAATGTTCTAACTCACTTATTAATTACTTTAGTACAGTTTTGATGGCTACATCTAGATGATGAATAAAGGTCCACCAAGTCTTTTTCAGTTTTCTGAATATCTTCTTTCAGGTCACAACTTCCACCATCGATTTATCTAAGAAAAAAAAAGAATTCACAACCCACATTCTACCATTTTCATGTCTTCACCATCCTCCTGAAAAAATATCCTTTCCCTTTTTCTTCCAAAAAATGACAACTGAACTATCTGCCAAAAGGTCAAATTCAGGTTTGTGACAAAACATTTTTTCAAACAATTTCATTTATATTTAATAAATTTTCCCATGTAATAATTACTATTTTTTTTCCTATTGCCTTCTTTTCTTTATTTACTAAAAGATTTTCTTTTTTATTTCGGTTTTTTAAACTTTTTAGAGCTCTTATACACATTTATTTGTCATTCGGGTTAAGATTTTCTTTAGATATAAATTGAATAAGAAAAAAAAGTATTAAATTAATTTAAATTTATAAGATTATTACATACAAGATAAAATGCAAAAAATTTATTTTTTAAATAACGAAAAGTTCTTCTAAAAGTGGGGTAGTTGAGAATAAGTAGTTGTTCATGAGAAAAAATTAAAAGAATTTTAACGACATTTATAACTAATTTATGAGTTTTTAAAAAACACTTTTTAAAAATTTTACAAATTTTAAAAAAAATTTAAAAACGTTTTAAGAAAAATTGAATTTTATAATTTTTAAATAAATGTCAATTTGAAATTATCATTTTTTCGGTTTATAAATTTTTCCTCTTTTTACATCAACCCATAAATAAATAACATTTATTTGCCCTATTCTAAGAACAAAACTCGTTGGGGGCTGAGTTACCGATAAAATGAAAAGGAAGAGTGGCTGGCGAGTTAATACTATGGAATGGGTTTTTCTTTCGGTACACGTGGGAAATTCCCCTTTAATAATTAAATTCATCCTTTTTGAAAATATCAATTTTTTCAATGTAAAATAAAAAAAAAACCCCTTTTTTACATTAAAAGGTCATTTCTGTGTACTTTAAGTAATGTTATGAACCAAAATTTAAAAATAGAATGTGTTCTATAAACAAATTTTATTTTTTTAACGCTGGCAAGATGTGACAGGTGTAGTTCGCCCCAGTTGAATACGTTTTCAGACAAATCTGGGCATAGTTTTTTTTGCCCCAACGTGGGTTTTCCTCGATACCAAAACTTTTTTTCGCAAAATTTAAAGGTAAAGTGGGCCCGAGACTTAGCTCCCTAAAGCAGTAGATTTAACTTTTTACGGACAACTATGAAAATCCGTTTTTGGGATTTTTAACAGCAAACAAATAAATTTTAGTTTTATTAATTTTTTTTAAAAAAAGAAGTAATTTTAACGAAAAAACAATTGGGGCCCCCTTTTATTCATATTTCAAACAAAGATCAATTTTCAAAAAATTTCAAATCATACAAACAAAAATACGAGTTAGAAGTACATAATTTTATGAATGTAAATATTGCATTAGGGATGTTGAATGGTATTAAATCACAATACAGAGTGTAAAAAGAGAATGTTGATGAATATACTACCCCAATTTTAAAAGGGGTATTTCAAAAAATTAGACTGAGAAAATTGGTGGAAATTTAGTTTAGCTTACCCAAAAAATGCCTGCCTTTCTAAGAAAATTTTTGAATTTTGGGAATTGAACGCCCCAAGGAAAATCCCCGTCGAGACGGGGTAGATTAACCCCAATCGATCTAAAAAAAGGTTCTTTCCTCGAAATGGGTGGCATTAATCCAACTGCTGCATTAAGATATAAAATGTACGAAGGGTTGCCTACAAAGGATTCTGGGGGAAATAGTGGTTTCAATATATACTTTTTAATCGATTTTTAAAACAATTTGTAATAAGGGTTTATCAAAAAATTTAATGTCTCGTTATTCAAAATTTTTTTACCAGAGCAAATTAGATTACGAAATAGAAAGAGAATTGGTTAAAAAAACTTTATCATCTTACAAAACCCTTATTAGGAAGGAGCTTAATTCCTAGAATCTAATCCCAAAAATTTAAACGAAATAAGAAAATTTAAATATTTAAGAAAAGAATGTTTAAAGTTCCAAAGTCTCTCTGACCTTTCAATTCGAAAGACCATTAAAATTAAAGAGTACGTAAAGAAAAATAATTAGTATTACATCAAAAGAATAAATATCAAAAACTTTTACAAATTTGCAAAAATGGAATAAACAAAATCGTGGCTAAGGCAATCATCAATCTTGTTTCAATAGGAACATAAAATTTAGTGTTTCATATAAACCATTTAATAATGGCGAAATGTCTTGAATATCACAAAAATAAAATTTTCATTTAAGAAGAATTGAATTCCATCATATAAATATAAAGAAAAGCCCCACTTTCTAAAGAAACTATAACATATGCCCCGACCAAAGCCCGGCAAAACCCTTTAAAATAAAACCGAACCCATGCATGGGAAAGGATCTGCAAGAACGACTCAAAAAAACGAAATCGACTGGGAAACGCGGCCCCCGCGCCGCCGGGGCCTTTGGGCCCCACGGGCGAGCAATTTAGCCCCCGCATCGTTTTAAAACCCGGCCGCGCAGCTGGGCGCCCCATTTATCCGCGGGCGCGCCGCGGCCGGGGACGATCCCTCGCTCGCGGCCGGATCCCGGGAACCGTCCGGGGGCTTATTTGATTCGCCCCGCGCCGCTCATTCAATCGCCCACAGCGCGGAGTGCAGCCTAAATTATTTTTGAAAAGGGGAAACCCAAACCCCCCAACGAGCCCGCGTGGGGCCATTTACTGCTCGCGGGGAGCGGTCCCACCCGCACGAAAAGAGGGGGGGCGGTGAAGGGAAGAGGGGGGTAACGGAGGAGGGGGGGCAGCTGAGGAAAGGGGAAGAGAAAAAAAGGTATTGGAAGGAGCATTAGAGGTAAGGAACTGCGAGGAGAAGAGAAAGTAGGTAAAAAAAACACGGGATTCTCTTGAAGACTGATAGACGATCTGAATGGGAAAAAAACGAAAAATCTATAGAAACGAAAGGGGGCGAAGGAAAGGAAAAAATTGTAGACCTGGGAGATAGGATCTAGACAGAAAAATTTTGGGACGATTGATAATAAAATATTTATTTAGTCGACGACCGATTTACCAACCTTCATCAGAAGCTTTGACGGGCGTCAAACTCCCACTGATAGTGCGTCAAACGTCAAACTTATTTACGTTTCACCAAAGTCGTTTCGCCTGACAATCGTCAAACGTCAAATTCGTCAAATTTGCGGATATTTTCCCCCGCCAACAACGCCCCGACGACTTGTTAAAATGCTTGGAGGTTAGAGTGAATCAAATGCGTGCATTGTATTTCAGTAACCCAGATATTTTCTTTTTCTGTTCATTGAACGGGGATTATCATAGGAGATACTTTGAACTTTTTTGTATAGATACATAGGTCAAATTAAAAAAAAAAAATATGTAATTATTTTTTTTATTTTGTAGGTTCTCAATTCATAAGAGATTCATAATGTCGAAGGAGATGTTCCGAAAAAAATTTAAGAAAAAAAGGGGAAAATCTCAATAAAAGTAAGCCTCTAACGTCCTTTAAGAACTTTATATCTTAAGGTTTTTTACTTAAGGGGGTTTCTCCGGTTTTGAATATTTTTGTGCACAGGGTGCCACTATAAAAAAAGTCCAAGTATTCTTCATGAGAAAAAAAAAGACCCGTTTCTTTTGCTCCTCCCCTTTCGGTCAAAATAACCCCCTAAGACCCTGTGGGATTTCCCAGGGTTAAACCCCAAAAGTCACTACTTTTTTGAATAGCGAACGTTGTGGAAACAAGGATAGACTCTGGGCCAAAAGAAATTTTTCAAGGAAATGAACTTGAACGATTCAGAAACCAAAAGTATATTTTTAGTAAATCTTCAAAAAGCAATCTACTGCAATATAGTAGTACGTCATCCATTCTAGGTTCAACAGCCAATGCAGGACCGTGTTGTAACCCCAAAATTCTAGCCAGAGAGGAAACAAAATCCACCCCGTTTCTTGGAATTATCACTTAAGGGAACATCATTTTTAACAAAAAAGTGTCAGTAAAGCATCAATTTGATGTTCGTCAATGTGGGGATCGTAAGACAGATTTGAGACTAGGGGGAAATCGACAGAGAATGGCAAAAAATTGAACAAAAGGATTATTTAAACTACAATTAATATGGCACTACAGTAGTGTGACCCCTTGTAAGTAGAGAGGTCACCTGAATAGAAATAAAAAGGGTACTTTTTTTAAAAAATATTATATTGGGATTTTTATAATGGTAAGCCGCGAAAATTTTTAAAAAATTAAACGAAATCGAAAGGGCCCTTTTTGCCGTTTAAATAATTTGGGAAAATTTACAAGAACCATTAACACATTTTAAAAATTTTAAAAAAGAAAATTATGCATTTCACCGAAGAGGGGAACGATAAAACAAACACAAAAGATAATCTTCCGGTTAAAAATTATAAAAAGGAACCTTTTTTAAAAAATTGGATAAAATTTTATTGTTTAAGGTTGACAAAACAATTTTCTTTAATAAATTTTTAGTTTATTAAAATTAAAGAAAGGGGGAACAAATTTTGATCAAAACAAAATGGGCCCCACCCTTGTGAAAAATTAAATCGAAAAGAGCTTGTGGATGGAGTCCGAGATCGTTTTTTCCCTTTGGTCGTTTCGTGTCACCTTCAAGTCGTCCTCCACGTCGTCTTCCAAGTCACCTTTATCGAGCTTCAAAAACGTTTTTCGTCACCTTCTACGTTGTCTTCCACGTGCCCCCTTTAACCTTTTTTTTTAACGTGCCCAACCCCCCCCCCATTTTTATCGTCCTCCCCCGTCTTCCAATCACCTTCATCGCGTCTTAAAATCGTTTTTCAACCACCTTTACGTTGTCTTCCACGTCGCCTTTACCCTCGTTCACCTTAACATCGTCTTGAACGTCGACTTCCATCGCCTAAAGTCATTTTGAACGTCGTCTTCCATCGCCATCGTCATCTTGAACGTCTCTTACATCGCCATCGCCCAAACTTGAACGCGTCTTCCCATCGCCATCAAAGTCATTTGAACGTCGTCTTCCACATCGCCATCAAAGTCATCTTAAACGTCGCTTTCCCCATCGCCATCAAAGTCATCTTGAACGTCGACCCACACGCCTCAAAGTCATCTTGAACGTCGTCTTCACGTCGCCGTCAACGTCTTTGCACGTCGCCAACGCCGCCCCCGGGGCGGACATCGCGAGCCGGGGGGCAAGACGGGGCGGGAGGGCGCGCCCCGGGGCCCAGTGCGGGCGGGCCGGGGCCATGAATGGAGCCCCCCGCGGTGTATTTCAGGGGGCGCGGTGCGTCCAGACAGGCGTGGGCGGCGCGCGGGCGCAGCTGGGGCCGCGATCGTCGCCCGCCGCCGCCCCCCGCCGCCGCCCCCGTCGCCCACTGTCGCCCGCCGGGGTTCCCCGTTTCCCCCGAGCACGTCGCCCCGCTCTTTGGGCCCTCCGTCCGTCAAAATTTGGGGAATCCTTCGCCCCGGAATTGAAGATTCGAGTTCTGGGCTGCGGGGGCGGCTGCTGGTGGGGGGGTATGCCGGGTTCCGTAAAACCCCCAGGGGGAATTTGGGGAATATTTTGGGGGAAACCACGACTTGTCCCGGGTGGGTGCGGGGAAAAAATGAAACTTTTAAAGATACGTTCAGAAAAAGGGAACAGTGCGGACACGAATAAAATACTTGTTAGCGATGCAAAATTAAAATGGATTAAAAAGGGAAGTGTAGTATTTTTGTCAGATAATAATTAAAAGGGGAAAATAAATATTCATTCAAAATATGAAACCCCCAAAAATTTTAGTGAATCAGATAAATTAAAAACTGTCCCAATTGTTCACAATATTTTGTTTGTTTGATCTTTGGGTATAACGAAGATATTCTGTGATTTGGGGCCCAAAATTTTGGACATGGCCCATGACCGTTGGTAAAGCAATATGAACCACATATTGCAATAACCAAATACACAAAATAAAAACTATTATCTGACATATTTTTTCTAAAATTTTGATGTGCATGACCTCCCTTTAACAAATTTGATTCTTTGGGATATTGCTCGAAGGTAAAATACTTTCCCCTTTAACAACACAAAAACTCGTTTGGAAAATTTCCCCATGAGAAGTTCAAAACAAAACAAAACTGACATTTCATAGACAACGACCCAACAGAAAAGAAACTTATATCACGCACCTACGCCTTTCTTTTTCCTGTGTCCAGTTAATGGGTTTTGGGGTTTTGGGGCGCGTGGGCAACGATTCGGGTTTCAAATCACCTTGGGAAAAACCCCTACTTGTCCCCCAGCAAAAACCCCCTTCCCAATGTTCTCACAAAAAACACCAGAAAAGTAAATACATGCAACGTCAACGCCAAAATGCCATTAAACTGAAACAAACCGAAAATTTAAAAAATCTAACAATCAAACAAACAAAAAAAAGCGCCCAAAAACAACGTGGACTCACATCTATCCTACCATATAATCGATTTTCAAAGGGGCACGTTTTGGAAGAAAACAATTGACTATTGATAAGCGTACTATTAAAGAATTATTTAATCAATTAATTTACACCTTTGTTAGTGAACAAAAAAACTATCTGATAAAACATCAGTGATCACATTTTTTCATTTAAAGGAAAAATACTGCAATCGTTCAGTAGAAGTCTAAGAAGCCAGAGCAGAATTTTTTTTAATAATAGATTCCAAGGAAAATGGCAAACAAATTGAATAATTTCCATTGAAAAAAAAGCTTTAATATTAATGATTAAAAAATTCAACCAATTTTTGCAAAAATTGAGGAAGAAGATCCCAACAACATGACAGTAATGTTTGAAGATGTAAAACAAAATTGAATACCTAAAGGAATGTTTTCATGCGGATTGAAAAATACTACCTATTTAAGGACTCTTCTCAATATCTTATGAATAGTATTTTATTTATTTTTCATTGCTGTTTAAATTTTAAAAAAATGTCATTTTATCATATTATTTTCTTGAACAAAAAACAGGTGTTTTTTTTCAAATAATTTATTTTCAAATAAATCTTCATATATTCTCATATTATTATCATCATCGTAGCTGTTCGGGAAATAAAATATATGTGTAAATTAATTTTTTGGAGTAATTTTGGAAAAAAGTTTGTCTTTTTATTCTACCAATTAAAACAATCCTAAATTACAATTGAAAATATTTAATTCAATAATAAAGTAGAAAAAAAATGCCGATAAAAAACATACTGAAGCAAAATAATACTAGTATCATTTATCCACGCTCGATCTACTATGCCAAATAGTTCCAAAATTTAAAAGGGGGCGATAATTTTTGGTTGCCAGATTTTTTCAACAATGCTTCTTTTTATCATTTATTTCATTCAACTAATGTTGGTAAAGGAATTCCGGGGCTCGAAAAAATTCACAAAACAGAAAAAATTAGTGCTCATCAAAAAAATGTGTTTTTTTTCTTCTTCTTCTTCTTCTTCTTCTTCTTCTTCTTTCTTCCCCTTGTTTTCTTTCTCTCCCTCTTTCTCTCCCCCTTCTTCCCCCCTTTCTTCCCCCCTTCCTCTTTTCTTTCCTCCCTTTTTTATTATCCTGATCACCGACAGCAAAACTCGATTTCCGGGGGGAAATGTGCAGACGCCTTCATCTTGCAAAAATGAGGGGGGGCGAGGAGGCGCAAAGGGGCATTCTGGAAACCTTCTCGAGAGCCTCATGGGCCGAGCCGCGGCGCTGGCCGTCAGCCCGCGCCCGCCGGCACCGCCGCGAACCTCCGGTCGGTATCGTTTATGCACCGCCCATTGCCGTTAAAAAGCACATATGGGCCTTATCCCCTCGCTCAGTAATATGGAGAATCAAACACTTTGGTATCATGTAATTTATCTAAAATCTTATAAAGAGAAGAAGAAAATACGGGGAGAAACAAGCAGAACACAATTTGGGGAAAAAAGATGTTGAAAGAATTTTACAGTCAGGAAATTTGAAACGAACGGTTAATGTCTGCATATTTACTTTCAAAAAATTCTCATTAACTGTCAATAAACTACCGGGATTTTTTTGATCCCCTTATAAAAACAACCTGCCAAACATTTTTGGATTTAAGACATAAAATTTTCAATTGTAATAAACAAAGTTCCATCACCTACAAAACCATTATTTTAACTTCAAAACTTTTAAGTTGCAAATCCAAAGGTTTGGCCCCGCCCCCGGCCGTTCGCTGCCCCCCACTGCCGGGGCCCCTGGAGATCTGTCCGCGTTTCAAAAACCTTAAGAGGGCGGGGGGTTAGAGGGCGCTTGCCAGATCCCGAGCTCACCGGCGCTCGAGGCGCGCAAATTTGAAAGGGGGACCGCCGGGGGCCGAGGGGGGGGGGGAGGGGGATAACTGGGGGGCGGCGGCGAGGAGGGGGTCGGGGGGGAGGGGGGATGAGGAGCAAAAGGGCCCGGGGGATCTTGGCAAAAACCTGGTGGGGGGGGGATCCGCAAAAGAGGGCGATCTTTGTTAGAGAGAAAAATTTTGGGGTTTTCCGGAGCTGTTTGATGAACGGGCCTTCATACTAGAATGATATAATCTTTTTTTAAAATTTTTTCAGGGTTTTTCTGTTAAAATTTTTTTATTAATAAGGCGGTGATAAAGGGCGATAATGGGGCTAAAATGAACGGATAAAATTTTTCCGAAATATTTTTTCTTCACTTTAGTGAACCCCAAAATGAATTTGTTTTTTTTAAAATTTAATTTTATAAAGAAATCAATTTTACACAATCGTCCTCTAACAAAATTTTTAAAAAAAATAATCTTATATAAAAACACTATTAAATTATAGGATAAGTATCAAAACGTAAAAAGGTTTTCAAAAGCGGAAGGATTAAACATTTTTCTTTGAATGGGAGGGTAACGTGAATGAAAGGGTAACCAGTTTCTTTGTTTGCAATAATAAAAAGGGAAATTTTTTTCCCTGTTGCAAAGTCGAATTTCAAGATGTTGCAGGGGGTTAAAAGGCTTGCAGATTAAAAAATCTTCGTATATTCAATCACTTCGACGGAACAACACCCCAGTTTTGGAAAACTTTATCACTCTGCACTCGGACCACTAGATTTTTTCCTTTTAGGTCCTTTAAACACACAGAGAACTTCATTTCCACATTAACATTGAGGGGAATTTTACCCCGTCCTTTTGTGGTTCCTCGTAACGATGGTTCAACCCTTCATTCCGATGGTATATTTCCAACGCTTTGGATCCTGAAAGTTTCTTTTGGAATCCCCTTTTTCAGATTAATACGAAGCAAAAAACATTACTTCGCTTACCCTTTCTCTTCCGTGATCTTCGAACACATAAAGACTGAACTTTAAAAAATTAATTTGACAAGGGGGATTTGTTTTAATTTTAAATTTTACATCATTTTTTTTTCCCTTTTAATGCAATTTTTTTATTTGATTATTAATTTTTTATCTCCTGCAGTTGTTTACTCTTCGCCCGCCCATCATTTAAAGGACGGTATTGGTTTAATCCAAAAACTTCTAAATAAAAGTTTAGTTTATCTTCAATTTATTGCAGTTCAACGGGGCCCAAATTTTAACCTTTCGTTCATACATGGATTTATAATTGTTTTATATTTTTCTTGAAAGGGTTTTTTATTGCTTGTGGCTAGACAAGTGCTGAATGAGAAGTTCCCCCCCGATGGGTTGGGGGGGTGCTGTATAACTGGCCGGGGTCACCTGATCTTACGCCCCGGACTATTTTCTATGGGGGGAAAGATAAAAAACGAAGTTTACTGCAAGTAAAACATTTAAAAACTGAGGGGCCGTTGCCGCATCTTATCATGCCATTTCACGTGGAGCCCTGAATTTGTTCGAAGGTTTTTTTGCCTTTCAAATTTTATATCCGTTGATGGTGCAATTTTTGTTTTTTTAAATTAAGTATTTCTAGAATTGTTAACTTTTTTTTTTCTTATTTTAAAATATTTTTTTTATTTTGTTTCCCGATATTTTTTAGGCTGGGGTTTTCGGTCTTTCAAAGAGTAAACGTTTTTTTTGAACCCACGCATTTATTAATTCAGAAAAAGTTCACTCTCCCAAACTTCCTTGCTTTACGGTTAATAATTAAATATTTTTCAAATTCGTAGTATTTCATTAATTAAAAATAGATTGTGGCGTACAGATTTCCAGAAATGGGCAGGTGAATACCTACGGGATGAGGGTGGGTCAAAGAGCAAACCCGGATTTTTCGTGAGTTTTTTGACATTGTATCACTACATTTCCCGCAGGGTGGGGCAACGGAAGGGAATGGCCCCCCGGCATATAAATTTCTCGTTAAATTTCCCGGGAAACCACGGGGGGTGTGCTTTAAAATTTAAATTTTCCCAAAAAATTTTGCATGTAACATATGGCGATATGCATTTTATGAACTCGTTCTTCACGCTTGTTATGAGGGAAAAAAATCTATAGAGTTCCATTTAAAAATCGGTTGGGTCAATATTGCAAAAAAAATCATTGAATAATATTATGATGCCCATATGTGCCCCTTAAGTAGTTTTAGTGCCATCTCGTATCTGAAAAGCGGAGAAAATTTAAAGGAACATCTTATTCCCTATAAGAAATGCGTTACAATTTAAAAACACATCAAAAAGTTCAAAACACAAAACAATTTTAAAAATTCAAAATTCCAATTTAAAAAACTCCCCAACTTCCCCAAAAAATAAAAAATTTGACACTGTTTTTTTCTTTTTATTCATGCATACGCTTTCTCCTGTTCCGGGTTGTAGATTTTGAAATTTTAAATTTTTTTCAAATTATCACTCATTTACTTAGAATATGCGGGTTTGCACGATAATTAAAGGTGAAAATGAAAAAAAATGAAAAACCCTTTTTTAGTACATGTAACAATTTCTAGAATCCAAGTATTATTAAGCACTGAATATAAACCATCCCAATAAAAAACATTTAGATAGATGTAATCTTATTATTTAGGCATGAAATTCTGGGTACTACTAAAAAAGGATCGAAAGGACTGTTTTTCATCTTATGCGCTGCTTATTTAGATGTCTCTTTACCCTTGGAGTGGTGTATTTCGTATGATTCTAAGATCGCACAACATTCAACCGTTTATTAAACACTGAATATATTCTAAAAAATATAAAATTTCCGGTAAAATTTATTTAAAGAACACGTTTCTTGTAAATTATCATCAAAAACAAAGTTGTAACCTTTTTTCATTATGTCGTATGGCTGAGCGTTTACACGCGATTCCCGAATGAAGGGGGTTTTTACGTGACAACATTGTATTTTTAGTTATAAAAATTAAATTATTCAAATAAAATGTATGTTTAATGTTTTTTCCTTTTTAAAAAAATCATCATCAAACATTAGTTTTTTTTTCTTCACAAAAATCCCTTTAAAAAAAATTTCCAAAAAACCCCTTTTTATGTTTTTTCCATAATGTTCCTTTTTTTTTTAAAGATTAATTTTTTAATTTTTATAAAATTCACTGTCACAAAATTTTAAACAAAAAGGGACAGAAAATAAATTTCTAATATGATAAATCTTATTGAAAAAAAAAAATTTAATAAAATGTATAATGTTTATTAAACAATTTTTCAATATATTATTTTTTATTAATGTATGATTCGGGTTATAAATTTAAAAAAAACCATTTTTCACAGGTCAGGTTAGAGCACCCTTTACAAAGGAGTCCAACGCACACAAAACACACACACAAAACACACACACACACACCACCACACCACAAATGAAAATTCCAGAATCCAACCCACACCCCCAAAATAAAAGACAGCCGTACTTTGTCGAAAGCAGAGATTCGAGAAGCCGTAAAAATTTTTCTCGTTTTGGGGGAGAACCGCGGTATAAGCGAGGGTCGCGGGATGGGTCGAAAATTATTAATTTTTTTTCGGGAAAAAGCCAAAATTTTCCATTCCTGGTAGAACCCCTCCCACCGCGCAGTCTGTTAAAGTGCGGGGAAACCCGGGGGCGCGCGAAAAACCGACCCAGCATTTTGGTCCCCCGGAGATTTACGGGGAAGAAAGAGATGTGAGAACATGGGACCGTTATGAACGTAGATAAAATAGAAAAAATCTTTCTGATTAGAGTTACATTTGTTCAATAAAACCGATCCCCTGTTTTAATGATAATCATTTATTGGCAGTTATCTCGAGTTTCATAATTTGATTGGTTACAACATGGTTTAAAATTAGAAAACTCTAACCTTTATAAGTCAAAAAAAGTAGTTTAAAAAAAATTTTTACAAAATATTAAAATGATTAAATTTTAAATAAATTTTAAACAATAAACAAAATTAAAAAGACACTCCCCTACTAGGAAAACTTATATTCCGTGGCGTTATATCAGTGAAAATAAAAAAGCAGCTCGGGGGACACGTGAAACTTTTCCCTTATCCCTCACCTTTTTTTTTGGGTGAATACAATGTTTAATATTTTAATTAGCTTTTACTTTGATACATTTTGTAAAAATTTTTTACACAAATTTGAATGTAGATAAGGTTATGTTTTTATATATCTCAAAATTTTTAGTAATCCGTTTAACCAATCGTTTGAAACGTCGTGAAATTTAAATAAATGATTGTCAAAAAAACAGTGGAAAATTTTTTTTTATTGATACAAGGAAATTTTAAATGGGCCCCAAAAAAAATCGTATAAGAAATTTCCTACGTTTTTAAAACTTATTCTTTCGCAAGTCGCGAAAGGACGGGGATAAGTCTGTTCATTTGATTTGATTTTTCGTTTTTTGGGCGCGTCAACTGCGGCATAGCCCCGTTAGTGAGTCATTTTTTTTCGCGGGAGATGGCGGGATTTTCCCCCACCGGATGATCCGGCGCCGACCTACGTCGGTTGGGTTTCCACCGGACTCTCCACCAGCGGGGCACCCGCCGCGGACAAGCTCCAAGCCTCGACCGGTCTTCCGGAATATTTTAGTAGTGCATGTTAGTGTAAGTGTGTGTGTGTATGGGAAAGGATAGGACACAGTAGTGTAGTGCATCGTGTAAGTGTGTAGGTGGGGAGAATAGAATAAGAAGAGGAAGGACGGATCGCGGGGGTCCGTGGCCCTCCTGTGGGTACGCTCGCATTCGCCTGGTGTTGATCAAAAACAGGGAAAACTCCCGATCAGAGCAGCCGGCCGCTAGAATTCTCCTCCAAGGACTGAATTCGACCAGCTGGGCTTAGTGTCGAAAATCCTGCCGCCGTCGGGACTCGAACCAGGATCTCCCGGCCCAGAGGCGCTGCAGGATGGTCTCGGAGTAATCTGAGACTTTTTCAGATTTCTTACGAATAAAAGTAATGTTTCACGAATAAAATAAATAAATAGAATAGTTAGAATGACACAATGTTAAAATGGCGAAAGATATTTTTGGTAGGATGTTTCATAAACTATATTGATTACTGCAGTTTCGTCCTGAAGGGATATTTCTTTATTTTCCAAAAAGTAGAACTTCATTTGCGTAAGACAATAGGCAAGTACAATGTGAACTTTTCGATTTTAGGCGCACGTGATTGGTTATCAACACATTATTATTAAACGCTATTGACGGATTAAAACCCAATAATTTAGGGGAGAAGCAGTCCAGAAATGTTTACTTATTAGGAAAGCAAACTTTAATATAACTCAGTTTATATGTCTTTTGGCTCGTTATTTGAGTTCTCCTTTTCCCAGGTGACGCAAAATACGATGGAACAGGATTGTTTGTCATTGAATTTAGACTTATTCTGTTGACCGTCTCTTCAAGAAAATGTGTTTTCAAGGGATTTGCTAGAAAATTGATTAAAAAACAATATGATTATAACACAGGTTGGGTTATCGGCAAATTTTCTTGAGCCCTTGTTTCGCAGGCGAAAGGAGGGGGGTTTGGTTATTTTGACAAAGAATTTTTATATCAAATTTGAGTTTGTTTTTCGGGGCAAATAGTTTCTATTACATGGAGCAGCATTTCTGGTTATCGATTTTGTCTAAAACGCTCGTTGCTATAATTCATTATTCATTCAAGTAATGTTGGCAAAGGAGAGGGTTAGGTATTCCGGACTTAAGAAAATGTGCGGTATAATACTTAGGATGCCTGACCATCTCAAGAGTTTCCATGTTTGCAAAGTGGTGTTTGGAAACATTAAAATTATATTATATTACCCTGACACCTCGAAGAAGAAAGTTAATGATTGTGAAAGAGCCTGCTCTTGCTAGAAATATCAGACAAGTAACTGGTGAGAAGCAACACATTCACTTGATATGGAACACTAGTGTGCTAATAAGCAAAATATAATGTAAAAACATGTATAATGTAAAACACATGTATAATGTAAACCTAATTTATTTACATTTTAAGTTCAATTGCTTATTGACAACATTTTATTTATGAAAAGCGTCAAAGAATCTCACTTTTCTGAAATTCTCTTAGAACACATTAGAAGTTTTCAGTTTCTTTTTTGTGAGGAGTTGGTATTAGAGTGTAACGAAAACAGCTAGTACGGAATTTCTAAAGTCATAGCAGACGGGTAACTGTGGATAATGTCACTCCACATTGAGAATAAAAGAGTTTAAACAGTATTTGACGAGATGGAGGATCTGACAAGTTAGCATTCTGGTGCCTTGCATCGTTTCATTCCTTTGCGGCCGGAGACCATTGAACAGCCATGCACTCTGTGAGAAGGGTCTCTGCTGTGCCTGGGCAACGGGTGTCTCACATAATGGTTCCTCTCGAATACCAAGAAGGAACGGTAGTGCTTCGAAAAAATATTCGCAGTTCGAGGAAAGTTACCAACGATTTCAAGTATATCACGGACCAAGTGATTTGTCCGAGCGGAAGTCTGAAAGATCAATAATTAGCGTGTTTGTGGAGGAGAAGGAGGAGGTTTCGTAGTCTTCCAAAAATATGATTTAAAAAGTATGACTGTTCATTTATGTGCAAGATTTCATCGAACTAAACGTTGTAATTGACTAGATGATAATTTTATGTTTCCGGCACTCAACTGTTGATCATTGATTCTGCATTTGCATAACCTAAAACCAGAGGGGACAAAAGTTTCTACACCTCTTATTAATTCAAGTTTCATTTACGTATAATATTTGACTGCAACAAAATTTCAGTCTGTTTTTTATTTTTCATTCTCGCTACGGTTGAGAGAGAATGTTATGTAATGCTGCGCAAAAACGGCGAATTTTCGAGAAAACTCTACTACAGGCCCTGGTAACGAAAAGTGGATAAATTCAGTTTATAAATTTAAAAAACTCTAACACGTGGTGTAGTCAAATCCATGTTTTGTCGTCCTGATACTGAAAAATAGATTGACAGTAAAACTTTGTCCGTCCGTCCGTCAGTTCGTCGAACAACGCCAAACCGTTCAGCTTATTTTTCTCCAAAATTGATGTACCTCAATCCATCTAACTGATGTCCGACCTTCGAAATTAAACCGATATTTTAAGTTTGGAGGGTACTTTCATGAAGCTCCTGGACATTTTCAAAATTTAAAAAAACCCGTTTTTGATTAAATTTGTTGTTGTTGTGATAATGAGAGGTGTTTAGAGAATATTGCATATCCATTCTTAAAAACCCTGCTTTTTCGAAAATTGCAAAAGTTAAATTTTTTGAGTCTCTGAAATAACAATTATAAAGAGACTTTCTCAATGAAATCTATTCCTTAAAGATAGATAAGAAAGATGATTTAAATAGATTTAAGGTCATGTAAAATTTTCGAAAATTTGCGAACTTGCAAATTTTGCTAATTTTGCGTGACAATGCCGGGAAAGAACTGCTGTTTTAGCACCAGGCGTTTAATTGTATTTTGAGCATCTCCGATTTAGTCATGTTTTTCGAGGTAGTTTCATTTTCTTTCACCATTTACAGACAATTTAAGCCCTTTTGTTTACTTTCTGCCCCTTTGGTATTTCAAAACAGGGTTAAAAATATTTTAAAATTATTTTAAATAATTCCCTCAAAATACTTCGTAAATAAGTATTTAAATACATACCCAAATATGCACACCAAACCTTTTTCCCAAGACGTCATACGCGGAAGTTTTTTTTCGAAAATAAATAAAAAAAATATTTTAAAAAAAGATGTATTAAAGTAAAAATAGTATTTAAAATTTCAAATACCCTAAAAACTTTAAATAAAACACCGGGAAATTTTCCCTTTTTGGGCCAGTTTCGGAAAAAAACAATAGAAATAACCTTTTTGGGAATATATAAAAATCGGGGAAAAAATGTTCAACTTGGGTGAACGTAAACTAGTGTTTTAAGTAGAGCTCATCTGGGCATAAAAAATCAACATTTCCCAAAGACCTTAAAGGAATAAAAAGGAGGGTTAATAATATTAAATTTTTATGGGATGGAACCCAAATTTTAAAAAAAAATCTAACTTGTTTGTCAAAACTATTTGGAGTTGATAAAATTTCCCAAGGGTTGACTCGTGGAATTTTTTTTTGTTATATTTTGTTGTTTTAAAATTTTAAATGATGGGTTTTCAAATTTGAAAAAGGAATGTTTTCCCTGGACAAATAGGGAAATTTTTTTTTCATTTTAATTGCTCTAAGATAATTTGAATAGTTTTGTTTTTTGATTTGCAGTGTTTTTTTTAAAAGAAATTTTTTTTGCAGTTTCCCATTTCCAACCTGGAAAAATTTTTCCCAGTCCGCCAAATCTTCCAAAACCCACTTTTTTAGCTGAAATTTTCTTTTTGTAGAAGAATGCAATAAAAAAGCTTATATCTATGCACCAAACTTCGAAACCAAAAATATTTTCAAGAAAACTGCCATTTGGTTTTGTTCAAAACAGATAGCCTAAATCTTGTGAAGATCGGAAAGAGAGAAAATTTATTTTTTGGAGCGCCCTGAGGGTTTCAAAAGAGAAAAGGTGTAAAACTCTTTGCTCGGTGTCAAATTCTCGTATGATGCGGTGTCACACACAGTTACGGCAAGAACGCAGGGCATGGGGTTTTATGAGGGAGACCCCTGGTAGATTTTATGTTTGTTATTGCTTTAAAAAAATTACCCATCAGTGATTTTTAAAAAAATGTTTGAAGAAAAAAAAAGAGAAAAAAATAAAAATTAAATTTTAATATGGGATTTATAGACCCCGTAAAGCCGTTTTAAAGAAATTTTTCAAAATCCAAAAAGGCGTTAAAAAAACCAAAGAAGCCTTTTTGAGGTAAAATTGAAAAAGTGAGTTTTTAAAATACATTCAAAGAAAAAAATAAAAAAAAAAGGGGCATTGTTGGGATTCTTTTGGGAAAAAACCAAAAAGGGGAAAATTGCCCAGCATTTTAAGTTTTAGATGTAAAAAAAAATGTAGAAATTTAAAATTCAACAAGAATGGTGTTTATTTTTTTAAATGATCTTATTAATATATTCAAACAAAAGAAACTACCCCGTTTTTTTCACCCATTTAAGTTTTTTTAAAGAAACACATTTTTATGTTTAAAAATTTCAAAATTTTTTCAAAAATAAAAAATAAGTTATTCAAAACAAATGTATTTAAAACTTTTAAATACAAGTATTTAAATCCCCCCCCAACCCCGGTCAAAAAAAAAATATTTTTAAGTTCAAAAGGGCATTTTTTTTTTTAGCGCTTTTTGGGGGGTTTCAAAATTATATTGAAAATTTTAAGGGAGTTTCGAACTTTCTTCACGTTTTTACTTTAAAAAATTTGATTTTTGACTTTAAAATTAATAAACATTGATTTTATTTTATTATATAAAACAAAAAATAAAGGTTTTTAGAAAAATTTTGTCCATCATTAATATTTTTTTTAAAATTTAAAAAAAAAACCAAATAACTAATTTTTCTTCTATTGAAATTGTCCGAGGGCCCCTCCCCCCATTCAACATGCTTACGAAGTTACTGAGATTTTTAACGAAACCCCAATAAAAAAAATTTCCAAAGTCTAACTTTGAACGAGGTTTTTTTCAGCCCAATATTTTTTTTGTTTCAACTTTAAAAATTTTGATTCAAATTCCTGTTGGTTTCTTCCGGATGAAACTTTTTATCCCCCTTCCAAAATATCGAGAATTTGTTTAAAAATTTTTTAAAAATAACATTCATTTTTAAGAAAGAGGGGGACGAAATTGTATTTCAGTCTATGGGAAGAAAAAAATGGGGAATTTTTTTCTGAAAAATTGTATTTTTCACCAAGAAACATTTTCTTTTTTTTTTTAGGGGAAAATAATAAATTTTTCACAGAGTAAATCAATCACATTTTCACAAAACAATTGCGAAAGTAAACCCCAAATTTTTGAACTTATCCTATAATTTTTTTGAAACCAACTATCTGCAAAAAAACCAAGTTTCAAAATAACTAAATGTTTTTTTAATTTGAAAAATTAACCAAATTTAAATCTTAATCTGGTTTTTCCCCGCCCAAATGTCAAATTTTTCTGTGAAAAGGAAAGAAATTAGATATGGAAATATGAAGCCCTTTGATCATGTTATTAGAATTATTTCACCTTTCCCGTATTTTCACACAATCAGAAATATTCCCAATTTTTACACTTTTTCGCTAAAAGTTTTAAATGTTGATAGGGGACATGCATAAATTGACATGCAAATATTTTAAATCACATTTACCTTACGTTTGAATGTTAAAATCCCGGGATTTTCAGGTTTGCTATTCACAAAACAAAACCCAGTGAACATTTCGCCGCCATTTTGACCTTCCAAGGAGGCCCGTCTCATCGCCCCGAACAAATCAAAATAATTAAGATTACAAAAACCTTTGGAAAAAGCCCATTTCCGTCCATCAACCCAAAAAACCATAATACATTTATACATTTTATTTCCGGGGGGGAAAATGTTTTAAAAAATGATTAATGAAAATAAATAATATTCTTTTTATGTTTTGTAAAGGGTTTTTAATTTTTCTCTTTCGAGTATACTAAATTTTATGTTATATCTAAAATTTTTAAATAAAAAAAGTATTGAAATTTATTTTTTTTTTTGTATTTATCTTTAATCCATTTTTTTATAAAATTTTGTACCGAATTAACGAATGATATTAATCATTCATCCTTTGTGTCAGAGTTGGTAAAAACCCTTCTTTGTTTTTCTTTTCACGGTTCATAAAGGGGGTTTTACGATTTAAGAAAGAAATTATTGGGAAGGGAAAAAATTAGATGAACACAAAAATACAACATTAAAAGAGGATTGATACACTTGTTCAGACACAAATTTAATTTGGTAGATGTTGATTTTTCGTTATTTGCTTCATTTGCATCGATGGAAAAAAACATTAATGGAGTCTACCTTTTGATTTATGTTTTACTCCTTCCCCGGACGTCCAATAACAAAAGCGTAAAATAACAGGATTGCTAAACCAAGAAAACTTTTCATTCCATCAAGGGGGAATACTAACTGACTTGTTTCAATTCAAAAATAAAAAAGGAAAACATCCCGGGGATATTTTTCACTTTTCGGGCCTTTAATGCAGTTCTTGTTGTTGCATCTCCCCCATTTAGTTTTTTGAGACACTATTCATATCTGAGAAAATTTTTTCCTCAAGTGCAAAAGTTTTTGTCACATTCTGATGTTTATGTTTTTAAAAAATTTTGACTTCCTAAGGGAAGTTTGTGATATTTAAAAAAAACATTTAAAATATGCATTTTAACGCAATGAATAAACGATGTTGATTACATAAAAAAATTTTAAAACTAGTCATATTAATAAATTATCATTATGAAGAGTAATTTATAATAGACTTTAATGTTTTCGTAAAAATTTGCATAAGAATTTCCCTTAAACGTTTCGAACCTCAATGGTTCTAAAATTTCATTAGGTTAAAAGGTTGGGTGAATTAAACCTTTTTGTAAGAAGGGGTTTAAAAAAGCAGATATATTTGTGCAAAATCGACCAAAATTTTTCCAAGATCTGAGTTATATTTTTCAGCAGTAAATTAAGATTTTTAATATTATTACTATAATGTTCCATTCAGAAGTAATTGTAAGTCTTTTTCTTCCCCACAAAAAATTACCGCAGGTGAAACGCCCTTTTCACCATTTTGCCTCGCAAAAGGGGGTTTTTTTAGGGACGCGATTGTGCGGACTGGCGCCTCCTCGCGCGCCCCTTTCGAGAAGAGTCGTGGGTCCGGGCGAAAGCCGCCAGGTATGATCCCGCCACGACCATCCCACCGTCAAGCCAACCCCGGAGCCCCCCACCCCGCCGCCGTATCGCCGCCGCCAACCACCCCCCCACGCCCCCATCTCCCCCCGCCCCACCCCCCCCCCCCACCCCCCCCCCACCGCCCCCCCCCCCCCCCCCCCACCCCCCCACTGCCCCACCGCCCCACCCCCGCCCCAACCGGCCCCCCCCGCCCCACCACCCCCACCCCCCCCACGCCCCCACCGCTCCCCCCGCTCCCACGCCCCCCCCGCCCCCCGCCGCCGCCCACGCCCTGCCCAACTACCCCCCGCCCCCCCCACCACCCGTCTTTCCCCCCCCGCCCCACCGCCCCGACCACCCCCCCGACCCCACCGCTCCCACGTCCCCATGGCCCCCCCCTTTCCCCCCTTTTCCCCCGCCCCGCCCCCGCCCCCCTCCCCCGCCGTCACGGCCGCACTGCTCAAAGGCGCCCCCCGGGGGCCGCGGGCCCGGGGTTAGAGGTAAATTGCCACGGCCGTCGGCCACGGCAGGGGGGGAGGGCGGCTGGGGGCCGGCCCGGGAGACCCCGCCGAGCAGCCCCCTTGTGTCGCGCCCGTGGTTACGCCGCCTTTAGCAAGGCCGCGGTTCCTGCGCAATTTGGGGGGCGTTTTTGCCCCGGGGGGGGGTCCTCTGTCGACGGTAACGTCCAAGGCCCTTTGGCGAGCCCGCCACCCATTCGTTACGCCCAAACCAAGCCGCATCATAAACCCCGGCACGGGAAAAAACGGCGAGGCAAAAATGGGCCCCCGACAAATACATAAATAGCCGTAATATGGATTGTTGTAGACATTTGTTTTGGGGCCTTAAATTTCAATTTTTCAACTACGCGAAGCACGAGAGTTCCTGGGGGGGGAAGAGAGTAAACATTTTTGGGACGGACGGGCCCTTCCCTTTTACTACGATTTCTTCTTCAACAGCTATTCACGCGATTTGAATTTCATTGTGATTTATAAGCCACCCGGAAAAAGCCTTTTTCCCCACCCACCGCCGCACCTTCCAAAGCACGCAGAGGCCGAAGAAAGGCGTCGGGGGGAGAGCATTAAAGGACGGGGGGAAACATTAGCCCCGTTACGTCGAAACCCTCAAAAGAGGAGTTAGCCAGCCGTCCGTCGCGCAATTCATAATCGTTCCCCCCAAGGAGCCCGGGGCAGGGGTTTAGATTGCTCCCCAAAAGGGTTAAACGGGCTGAGGTTTTTTTTCCCCCGGCAGGGGGTCTCGCGATCGGTACAAAGGGCCTCGATGACTGGCGCCCGCGCGCGCCACGGCTACTCCAGGGCCCCTTTGGGGTGACCGCTTTCCCCGTTTCCCCCCGCCCTCGAAGCCCAAGAAAAAAAGTCCCATCTATATGAGTGAGTTATTTTAAATACCTTCCTAAAAAAGTTCCTCGTGCAATCGGTCCCAACGATAAACAGGGGTCTAGACGAGTTCGAGGCTTTGTTACGAGAGAAAATTCATTATCTATCAATAATAAACTATATAGATACATAAATGGGCGATCTCGGGTTTGGGGGGCACCTAGCCTAGGTTCCCGATTGCTGGTCCTTTAAAGTGATCCGATTTTTATCCAATCGGGGCGCAGGAATGTTATGTTTACCACAAAGGAACGTTTATATTATTTTGAGAACATTTTAAAATAAATTTCTTTTGGGGGGCGTTCCGTTTAAAATAAATTCTCTTTAAAATAAATGCATTCCCATATAGGAAACATAAAGAAAATTACACCCAAATAAGTTTTAAAGATTATTCGCACAAAATGCGTTGGTAATTTGGATGGGCAGACTGGATGTTTTGTTATAGCGAGGGTCAGGCCCGAGCCTCGTCCTCAACTTGACATGGGGGGGAAGTGTCAAATTTTAAAGAAGCAAAGGATAAAACTGCATTTTTACCGAAATGCAGTTCAAAAAAGGTTTAAAAGTTCCGGGGTGAATCATTGACAGTCGTTCACGACACAAGAATAAAAGAATAAAACAGATATTGGAGTGACAAAGTTTTTACGTACAGACTATCGAGCCGCCAACGATTAAAACATGTCCTTTTAAACGCCCTTCCTAAAATAATGCATACGCTTACGGACTAATCACCTTAGCAGTTGACGCGTCCGCAAACAGAATCAATCAATCAATCAATATAGTTATTTTTAAACCTCAGCCCTCCGCCCAACAGCATGTTTTGGCAAGTTTGGCAGTTTGCACACTGTGCAGAATCGGACGGAAACGCGGGGAGAAAAAGGCGGGGGGCCCGGGGCGTTCAAGAGCAAGCGGAGGGGGAGGGTGCAGGCCACTTTGGGGCCATGCAAAAATTTTCTAAGGGGGGGGGCCCCCTCGGTGCAATAAGAAAAAAGGGGCAACCCACCAAAAGAAAGACAAAAGCTCGGTTTCGTGATTTTTTTCTTTCTGGCGTACCCGGAAAGAAGAGAGATTGTAAATTTTCGCCGAAAAAAACAATTTTTTAAAGAAAAACTTTATTGCCGGACCTTTATAAACATAAGTGTATATAGTAAATTTTTAAAACCGGGGAGTCAGAACACGTTTTTTGGATCCTTTATCCGAAAAAAATTTATTGGGGCAAAACGTGTATCTGTCTGTTGACCGTCCGACGGTCAACACTACGTCTAAACTGCTTCAGCTGATTTTTTTCAAAATTGATATTTCCAAGATTTACCGGTGAGGGCCCGAGGGTTTTTGGGGGCTTTATTGGGAAACCCCCGAGAAAAAAATCGCCCAGCTTGTGAAAATAATGTGTTTCAAAAAAATGTTAAACATCTTTTTTTGTATAATTTAATTATATTCTGTTTTCTGACACGATCCATCGGTCTCGGCAAAAAATTCCAAACCGCCAAACCAATTTCAAAGTGGGAAATTTTTTGTTTTATTTTATTAATTTTTAATTTTTAATTTTAATTTTTTAATTAACAAAAATGTATCATATTGCATCTTAAAAGGGAATTTGTATTCACAACGATAGGTGTAAATGGAATAATGAAAAAAAAATTTAATATTAATTCAGTAAATGTAAAAAGACAGATGTTTAAGGTTTTATATACTTAAAATCACAAGATGGATGTCCAGGAAAAAAGAAATTTTTTATTTTAAATTTATTAGTGGAGATCAACAAAAAATAAAAGATAAATAGAATGGAGGACCAGTTATTTGCATATTTCAAGAAAGAAACCCCCATAGAAGGTTAAAAATAAGACAATAATCAAAGAGAAACTCATTTTTCAAATGCATGTGTTTTTTCCGTTGAAATGAGGCATCTCAAGAATGAGGTGAAAGCGTTTTCGATCACCACGCTCCAGAGAAGGATCGGTCTCAAGACAAAAATGATAATGGGGGAAAAAGATGGCGCATCCATCGAATGGCATTCTTCCTTTTTTTTCCCTTTCTTTAGAATAACGGGGAAAGGAATTATTATTGGGGAAATCTTTAAAAATAATCAAATTTCAAAACTTTTTTAAAAACAGGTCAAGGTGAAGAGGTTTCCCGTGAACGAATCACATTGCATTCTGGAGAGAAGGGGATTTCACTTTTTTTTCATGTATGATGAATATTTTAAAAGATAAATCATCCACAAAAATCTAAATTGGGATATTTTCTTATATTCTCTAAGAATTGGCAAACTCCTAAACGTTTCAAAGGAATTTGACCTCCTCAAAATTTGAATATAATAATTTACTATGATTTTTCTCAGGAGTTTTCAATAAATATCTATTCGTCCTTACGATAGTGTGTTTTGCTCTGAACTAATCTAAAAGAGACCATACTTTATATATACATAATAACAACAGCAATAGTAATTAATATTATAATAATAATAATAATAATATTATATTTATTATTATTATTGAAAATAACTCTCTTGTTAAGTCAATGAATTTTCTTTTCATTGTTCTGCAATTTTCAGTTTAAAAAATCATTTACATGTATTTTTATTAAATAAAAAATTCATAAAGTTGACTGATACGGAAATAAAATGTTAGATGTTGACAGTTAATGCAGTTAGAGAACATAAAAGTAATGTGCCAAATAAACTTTGATTGCTCGATGATTTCGGGCACGTCAACTGCTATATTCCTTAGTCCGGTTAGTGTAGTGACTATTTTATTTCTGGGAGTAGCAAAGTTCCTTTCCCAAAGGATGTTGATGTCCGAGACCGACCTAATTGTTGGCTTGTGGGCGATTTCCTCCTCCAAGTCTCGCCCCAGCAGGGTACCCTCTTCCCGCTTCCAGACGGAATAAGCTCTAATCTTCCAACTGATTTCCCGTGGGTTTCCGAATCTGGATGAACGTGATTTCAGCGTTTTACACGGTCACTCCTGGTCTGTACGTAATCGTGATGAAAATACTTCCCAAACGCCAAAAGCGCTAGAAGTTTAACAGTTGAACATCGCATTTACGGAAACAAATGAAATTAGCGGGAAGAATGATCGATAGTTACGAATTCGCAAGTAAGGAGTAGAAAGATGTGTGAGGATTGTGGATTATTTTGAGGAGGGTCTCTGAACGCAAAGACTCACATCACAAACAACACTCAAATTAAACAACACGTGCCCACGCTACGCACCAGATATATATACTCCCTTCCGGAGAACCCACGCAATCGAAGAAAGTTCCATAAAGTGACACTAGGGGCGCTGTAGTCAAACTGGATGAAATATGTACGGAAACATTAAGCATGCATCATTTTTTCCTACAAATTACATGCAGTCTGCTCGGTATCGACGGGAAATGAAAAAATGACCGTGTAAAATAGGCTTAAGTCTGTATAATATTTTATTTATTCTAAAATACATTTTTCTCGACGTAAATAAATTTTAATGAATTTCTAATTAATGTTTTGTTTTAATTTTCTAAAATGAAACAATTTACAATAATAAAACATTTGCCACTTTATGTTCAAAGATATTTAAAAATTTGTTTTGATACGCTATTCGAAGAAATTTAAAAAAATTGTTTTGTTTTATTCGTTGATGTTCAGAATTCAAAGCTGAATTCGGATTCTATCGTATACAACTGTTCTTTAGTTCTCTCGACCGGGAAAACTGATGTCATTTTCAATTCAAGGACATTTTAGCTCACATTTAGACATTTTATGATTTGTTGAAACACGTTGTGAAACACGCACATTCTGCAGAAGAAATAAACTTTAATGTTTCTTACACTTCATTTAGCTTCGTTTACATAACTGCTTACATTGGAAGAGAACATTATCCCCTTTTCCTAAAATTAAGTAACGCGGTCCGTGGATTCCGATGTATAAGAACACGTCTTTTAAATTAACTCCTTGAATAGTACATTGAACAAAGGTAATTAGGAGCAAGCCCGAAAATACCCACATCTATTGCGAGCCACCGTCGTGTGCGGTACAAGCCGTAAGGCCAGCACCCGACCTGAGACGTCTTGGGGGTGGCGAACACACCACCAGATGGTCGACTAGCTCAGTATAGACGTCCCAGTGTGACAAATAACAAAAATAGGGGCAGGGTCGAAGATCGTTTATGGATTGGATGCAAAATTACAAACAACTCGGGTGAGAATCACTTTTCATAAATTCAGAATATATTCTAAAAATATTGCTGCTTGACAAATACATACAATGGCACATAAGAAAATCAAATACAGAATACTCTTGACTGAAAAAACACTAATAACACAATACACAATTTCCTACTTTCATCTACTAACCCACTTGTTTAACAAACACACTTTCAGAAATTGAAAGAATCATTAAAATATTACTTACAAAATTTGAAAGAAACACACATTGAAAATCAAAAATTAATACTTTTCCTTAACATTACTTTACAACAAAGGAACTCTTTTCTCTCTAAAATCCAGAGAATTACTATTATAATTATACTCTTACACAAACTCTTAATCACTATATTACATATTTGATCTTGAAATCATTTTGAAAGAAAAGATTGATTCTGTTCTCACGTATTAGAAGTCGGAAACAAATGTACTTTACTTTTCTTATCTTTTAAGCGTGGTAAATCTGTTACCCTCCCTTTTCTTCTACGTGATAGATACAGAATGAGCTTTCTATTAAACTGAATCACTATATCCCTACAAAACATTTTATTTGGAACGACCTTATGTGTTCTCGGCGCGTAGAGCAGTCCACTTTGCTTCCTTCTACACCTTTCCACCGAGCTGCTTCGGCCTTGAAGCGTCGTGGCCTCCGAGAACGCCGTTCTCTCAGAAATCGCCTTCTTCTTCTCGTTCAAGTTTTATATGCTTGAATACTTCATATGAATTTACTTATTTTCGATTACAGTTAATGACCAACTGATATTCAGAGTGAAAATGAATCCAGAGATCACCCTTTTATATGAGCACCAACTTCAAGAGAGTATTTAAATATACGAAAAGCATGTGAGAGAGAAAAAACTGAAAGAGAAATGAATGCAAGCTATTAATTACTGCCATCTATTCAAAATTTCTCTCCTAATTCTTCCATTATAAATTCATACATTTCTATTACCTTTCTTCTAAGATTATGTTTAAATCAATTTATAATAGAATAATTACTCTCTTCTGGTCTTCTAGAAGAGTTTTCTCAAAATTGCAAATCTGATACGCTGCAATGTCACTTCCTGGCGTACCGTTTCCATACGTCCGCCCAGTTCAGCTACCTTCAGAAAGAACTTTTCTTTCATCCGACCTCCGGTCTCGCTCCTTGTATAAGGTGGCGGTCTCTCTTGTTCTAAATTCTAATTATCATTCCAAATATCCATCCGCGTTGGCGCGCGTTCAAAATATTCTTTCCTTTCTTAGGGCGGTATGGACACGTTTTCGGAATCTAAGAAAACGGGCGGTCACATAACCTCTTTTTCGGAAAAAAGATTTTATGGATTTGATTTCATATGCCTAAAATCTTTTCACTAAAATTTATGCTCTTCTTTTTCTTGGTTCTAGAACGCGAGAATCTTGTTCTCTTCCTCTTGTACTCCTACTCCTTGTCTCTTCCTCATCTTCCTTTCTTCTTCTCCTCCTTCTTCTCCCTCTTGTTTTTTTTTTTTCTTTTACATGATTCTTGTCGGTTACTTTATCTGTTTGTTTGTTTATCATTTTGCCACTTATTTCATTCTTTTAAATGGTGCAACTGTGGAAATTGTACTTTCCGATTGTCTTCACTTATCTAGTGTGCTTGCAGCAACGGAAGAAATATTTCAATGTGCATGGGAAATTAGGAATAAATCTATGCGTAATAATTGAGCAACCTAACAAACTTTTAAGTTGTTTCGTGTTTTTGGCGGTGCAATTTTATCTATCTCTCGCATCTTTTCCATATTCATTTGACTCGTTAACTGTCACATCATAACTCAGGAACTTAACTTGTTTAGTGCAGAAATTACTTTCTCCAAATTCAGTGTAAATTATTTTCAATTAGACGTTTCAACAAATATCTAGCTTAGTCATGTGTTCTTCAAATGTCTAGATCACACAAGCACGTCATCAATATAGATAAAAACATCGCTGGACATCTCTCTGCCAATGATATTGTTAGACATTGTACAAGAGCAGATGCACTGTTCTTGAGTCCAAATGGCATTCTTTTGAAGACATACGAAATTCCCGTGAATAAATCCTGTACTATTGTCTACATTCAGGTGCTATCGCATTTGCCAATACGATGGGTGAAGTCGGTTGAACTCAACCACTTGATGCCGGATAATTGATTAGTTAAATCCTACACGTAATGGTCTGTCTCGTACGGTAAGGTAACTTGATTCAACGCCTTGCATCTAAACAAACCTTATCTTCCATTACTCTTTTCTACGAGCACTATCGGATTTAGATAAGAGGTTTTGGACTTCATGATGATATCATCTTTGACCATGGTAGCAATGAGCTTATCCACCTCTTCCTTATGTTTTCTAGAATGACATATTGGTAACCGTGAATGGTGTTTATCTGTTAATTCTATTTCGAATTGAAAATCTTTTACTGGATTCTTGTTTTTGCAAAACACCTTTGATTCCTAGTAACTCAGTTAACTGTTTTTCTGATATGCATTGAGATTATCGTTGCACAGTTCATCATCAAATGAATTAATTGATTGATAATATCGCCACCTCTTCTTCACTAGATTGTTCTATTTGGTTTGCGGCGGGATGGCGTCAAACAAACCTTTCTAATTTTCCGACTCATGTCCGCGAGATGTACTTGGTCCTATATTTCTGAGGTTGAAAACTCCTCTATCAATAGAATTTTTCTATTTCTATCCTAGACGAGGTCCTGTCTTGTCTAGCATAAGTTTGTTTTTCTTGGTAATGTTTCGGTTTGTAAGTTTCTCCTGTTTCTGTTTGTTAATTAGTAGCTGTCTGCTATCTTGACCATTTACTGACCATTAGCTTTCCTTTGCTTCTGTAACCTTTCATTATACACGAAAGTGGCATCATACAATCTAGCTGCGTATAATTTTTCAGGGGAATTTGGGAAGATTCTTAGCAAATTTTGTGGGAAAGGAAAATGACGTATTAATAAACAGACAATTTCTTCATCGGTATCGTCGGAGTACATAATTTGAAACAAGCTAATTCTCCGTTGCATATTCCTGCATGGACATCGAATTCTTCTTCCAGTACCATACATTACGTTGCTTTAAAATGATTTGGGCTTCTGCTATTCCAATATCTCGAATAAAATTTTTCTTTGAGTTCGGCTTAGTTTTGGGAAACTCTCCTAAACTATCTGCCCAGATTCATGCATTACCCTGCAACATCTGATAAACGATTCGAGTTTTCTTACTGTCCGGAACACAATTTAAAGAAAAAGAAATTATCTACTCTTTCATAAATACACAAGGATTTTCATCTCCCACTGCACTGAAATTAGAGTACATTGTAATGAAACATACGTGGGCTGAACACTTCCTCCACCGATGGTAAATTTTCTAATTGATTTTTCAGTTCTACTATTCATTCTTATATGCATTAATTTGATGTTGTAGAACGCCATCCTGTTCAGAAAGAGCCTTTATTCCACTATCTAATTTATTAGCTTGAACCTGAACTTGTTCAGTACAATTTCTGAACTTTCTACTCCTTGTTCTACCTCAATCTGCCTGTCGGATACGGCGGTTATAAGATCCGATTGTGTTTCGATCCTATTTTCAAATTCTTTCGTTACTTGATCAACCTTTTCTTCTAATTCAAGTCCCAGCTCGTGAATTTTTTCTAAGTTCTCATGTTCCTAATTCTTGTTGAACCTCGCTCTTAAATTCGACTTCCACTGCTCCGCTAATTCAGTAAACTGTGCTTTAAATTTCTTCTAACTTCCTATTATTTCTTCTAATTTCATGTCGAATTCTGAATTTTGTTTCAATGCATTTATTGCGAGATATTTTCCTCTGAATTTGTTTCCAAAGCAGCCTTGTTCTCCTCTAGTTAGTTTCCAAAGTAATCTTGTTCTCTCTAGTTTAGTTTCCAAAGTAATCCCTAATTTTTATGGTTTCCGTTTTCATCCTGCATGACTAACCTCACATCTAATTGTTGCATAAATTGACCTATTAACCGTTGCATCATTGAATTAGCCTCTGAGGTTTCGTTCTTCCTCATCCGATCTCGTTGGCGTTGCTGTGATTCTGTCGGCGACGTCTCACTAGTTTCTCCTGCCGTTCCTAGTTCTACTTGTCGTTTCCTCCACGATCATCGTACCGGTGCTCCCCAGTTTCCTATCGCTATCTGATTCCTCAGGTTCCTTCACGTAGGTAAATTCCAGCCACGTTATATTTATCTGCCATTTTGAATCTATTAACTGCCTAGAATCAATCAATTCTTTTCCCAGACACCATACACCTCTCACAAAATATTTCAACAGAAATACCAGAACAATTTGAAACTGATAAAACTCATATAATAAATATCCTTTTCAAAAAAAAAACCCTGAAATAACACACTTTTACTCAACACACTTGTACTCTGCAACCTTGTCAGAAATTTTAGTGAACTGTGATTCAATTGTACTAGTAATTTTAGTTACACAAATTTTGGTCCATTTATACCCAAATCGAGTTTGTCGAATGCATCCAAATCGAGCCCACGTTAGGCCAATTGCGAGCCACTGTCGTGTGCGGTACAAGCGTAAGGCCAGCACCTGACCTGAGACGTCTTGGGGGTGGCGAAATACACCACCAGATGGTCGGACTAGCTCAGTATAGACGTCCCAGTGTGGACACAATAAATAAAAAATAGGGGCAGGTCGAAGATCGTTTATGGATTGGATGCAAAATTAAAACAACTCGGTGAGAATCACTTTCACTAAATTCAGAATATATTCTAAAATATTGGCTGCTTTGACAAATACATACAATGGCACATAAGAAAAATCAAATACAGAATACTCTTTGACTGAAAAAACACAAACACAATACACAATTTCCTACTTTCATCTACAACCCACTTTGTTTAACAAACACACTTTCAGAAATTCGAAAGAATCGTTAAAATATTACTTACAAAATTTGAAAGAAACACACATTGAAAATCAAAATTAATACTTTTCCTAACATTACTTTACAACAAAAGGAAACCTTTCTCTCTCTAAATCCAGAGAATTACTATTATAATTATACTCTTACACAAACTCTTAATCACTATATTACAATATTTGATCTTGAAATCATTTTGAAAGAAAAGATTGATTCTGTTCTCACGTATTAGAAGTCGGAAACAATGTACTTTTACTTTTCTTATCTTTTAAGCGTGGTAAATCTGTTACCTCCTTTTCTTTCTACTGATAGATACAGAATGAGCTTTCTTATTAAACTGAATCACTCATATCCCTACAAACATTTTATTTGAACGACTTACTGTGTTCTCGGCTGCGTAGAGCAGTCCACTTTGCTCTTCACACCTTCCACCGAGCAGTTGGCTTGAAGCGTCGTGGCTCGGTTGAGAACGCTGCTCCTCAGAATCGCCTCTCTTCTCGTTCAAGTTTATATGCTTGAATACTCATATGAATTTTACTTTATTTTCGATTACAGTTAATGACCAACTGGATATTCAGAGTGAAATGAATCCGAGATCACCCTTTTATATGAGCACCAACTTCAAGAGAGTATTTAAATATACGAAAAGCATGTGAGAGAGAAAAAACTGGAAAGAGAAATGAATGCAAGCTAATTACTGCCATCTATTCAAATTTCTCTCCTAATTCTTCCATTATAAATTCATAACATTTCTTATTACCTTCTTCATGATTATGTTTAAATCAATTTATAATAGTAATACCCTTCTGGTCTTCTAGAAGAGTTTCTCAAAAATTGAAATCTGAAGTACGCTGCAATGTCACTTCCTGGTACCGTTTCATACGTCCGCCCAGTTCAGCTGCTACCTTCAGAAAGAACTTTCTTTCATCCGACCTCCGGTCTCGCCTTGGTATAAGGTGGCGGTCTCTCTTGTTCTAAATTTAATTATCATTCCAAATATCCATCCGCGTTGGCGCGCGTTCAAAATATTCTTTTCCCTCGCTTTCTTAGGGCGGTATGTGACACGTTTTCGGAATCTAAGAAAACGGGCGGTCACACTATTACGTGATGTTCATACGTGCGTGCGAATGCGGAGGAAATGGCAGGAAGAAGGAATGTTGAACTGCAGACACCGGCGGCAGGTGTTTCCGGAGCCGGATGCACTGGTATGAATATTCATTGTCGCCAAGGCGGTACTTGCATGCAGACTGTGCAAATAGCGTACATCGGTAGTCTAAAAATACAATGTTCTATAAATGAAAAGCAGAGGGGATCATGATACATGAGTATTCATGGCTCATAAAATAAGTTTTAGAGAAATCACAGTTTCGCTTTCCGAGAGTCTTGAAGGTGGTGAATGAAGTGATTTGGTGCAAATAACATTATTTAGGAACTCCAATCAGTCTATTACCAAACCTCGAAAGTTAATGACAGAATTGTCGCTACTAACGTATCTCGTATACGATAACTCACTTTTTTATCCACATAGTAGACGGACAAATGATGTTCGCATACTCAATTGCCTAAAACATTCTGTGAAATCTAACTTTCTCGCTCGGTAAAAATTATCCAAGAAGCTACACCTCAGAATTTATGTTAGAAGTCATTTGACCTGCTAAAAAATTTGGAACATGCATGAAACCAACTAGCAAATAAAAGAGATAAGCCGCCCAGAAAAAAAGAACTTGAAAGTAGTAAAATGAAGAAACATGAAGAAGTGTAAATACATTAATGTAAATCGGTCGAGACACACCATTCATTCTTTCAAAGTAAGCTCTCTCGAAGGAAATAACAATTAATAGGTCACAGGAAACATGGCGATTATCTTCTCTCAGAACATGAAGACAAATGTGACTCATTTTAAACCGGCATCCCTTCGGATAATAAATTCAGCATCCCCAACTCATCACTTTGAAGTTTGAAGACCTCTGAAAGAGATGAAAAATCCTTCTCATTTTAAAATATTTGGAGTGGTGGGAATAATGGCTGAAGGCCGCTCCGCCGGGCCGGATGGCCGGACGGGGCGGGCGGGGCGGCCAGGCGGGCGGGGCGGGGTGAGCGACACGGGGCAAAGCGGGGGGGGAGGGGGGAGGGGGGGCGGGCGAGCGGCAGGGCGAGCGGGCAGGGGCGGGGCGGCGGAACAGGGCGAAGCGGAGCATGGTGGACGGGGCAGGAGGGGCATGCGGGGGAGAGCGAGCAACGCACCACGGGCGGTCCTCCGCATCAGTTCTGAGACTTCGCCCGCGGTCAGAAAGGCAGATCCGACCGCATCAGGATTAAGAGGCGACCAGGGAGATAGCTGCCCGAGACAATGCGAAGCCCCGCGGGCACGAGACCGCCCAGCAGCCGCCGCCCACGCCCCGCCCTCCCTCCCTCGCGCGCTCGCGGCCAGCGCCGCGGCTCACGACCCGGCGGAACTTCAGCATAATGCTCCTGCCGTTTTGAAAAAGTTTATTCAAATAAAAAGTCACACCATGCGGAGTTGGACGGCTCAGAGCTGGCAATGTTCATTTAGCTGCGATTCTCATTCGAGTCTTCAAGCATCATACCGTGGAGTTAAAAGAGGTGTCTCTGAATTAGGCAGAACTCGGCTTTTGGCTATTACTGCCGTCGTAAAAAGATGAATTCCCTCCTAAAAGTTTGTTCCGTATCCAGGAATAATTTAATTTTTTAAATGAACTTATTGTAGGTCATTATTTATAAAATAAGGTTTTTAAACAAAAGAAATTAAATTTCATAGCAATGACCGAAATTATGAATAACATGAATATGGAAAACATACGTATTTCCGATTGTGTATACAACATTAGACAATTAGAAACAACATTCATACAAGAGCAATGACATAGAAGCGAAAAGCGAGCTCTTAACATGCTGATATTTTAGCAGAATCTCTTCTGATTCTTGAAGAATGATGGAGAAAACTATAAAAAGACATCTTATTCCAAGACTACATTCAGAAATTTTCGTGAATTTGTAAGATGTCACTCAATAATTGCAAAAAATGTATTAAACCTGGGAACTTGAGAAAATCTCTTCCTTCAAAAGTTTAGCTTCTAGTCTGTTTATTATTGGAAGTTGATTGATATTTGTTTACTTTGTGGTTGTCATGGTAACGTCAATCATAAAAGTTCGTGGTTCCCGATTTTTCCTCCTCATTGCGATATCTAATCTGAGGATGCATGTGGACTCCACTGTATAAAAACACGGAAACTGAAATGGAAAACTGCGAAAGCCTTAACTAAAACATTCCCTTTTAATAAGTTTTCAAGATTAAATCAACCCCTTTTTGGAACCCCTTTCGGGGAACTTTCACTAGAAAAAATAGTCCTTTTTTGGAAAACGTTAAAATGCTATTAAGAACGCAATATTTCATAAAAAATATCAAATGAATGTCTTGTAGCCTAAAATTATATACATGGATTAATTTGTGCTTGATATCTTGTTACATGAGACACTTAACGAAAAGTAAATAAATTTTGAAAAATGTTTGTCGTTTTCTCAGTTGCATAGTAAACATAAAAATCATACTAAATCTACCCCTACCAAACCAATCTTTAAATGAATTTTAGAAAAATTATTTTAGGTTGGATGGGTTCTTTCCAATGCATATAATTTGAATTTTTTTTAAAAAAAAATCGTTGATCAGAGATCACAACACCCTTTTTTCCCCGCATCGATCGGGCCTAATTGAAAACGGTGCGCACAACGCCCAAAGGGTTGGGGACGCAAATTTTCCCAGGGAACGGGGGTTAATTAAAAATTGGGTCGGGCCCTAAAATTTTTAGTGATTGGGAGATTTCCCAAAATTCCCCGGCCCTGGATTGATTGATTGATTATTTTTTTCCGGCCGCGTAAATGCCGCATTAGTCCTTATGTGCATGTTTTTCCGGGACTTCCCCGCCGGGGGGAAATTCGGGCCACCACCGTCGGCTGTTTTTCACCCCCGGGATTCCCCGCAAACCGACCGGGGGGAAATTTCCCCGACCGGTCCGGAAATGTGGTATGTTAGTGAAGGTGAAGAGGGGGATAGGAAAAAGGGGAAAATAGATCGCGCGGGGTCCGTGGCCCTGGTATCGTCGGCTTTAAAATTTGTTGACCGGAAAACGGAAACACGATCAGAGCAGCCGGGCCAGAATTCCTCCAGACGGGAACTCGACCAATGAAAACCAGTGCAAAAAATCCACCGCCGTGAATTGAACCAGGCCCTGGGTTTTTGGGCGCCCGGGCCGGAATCAGTAGAACCGGGCAGTTTAGGTTCTTTTTTCGAAATAGGCTTTCGGAAAAGATTTGTATTCGGCAAAGTAGGATGCACGTGGGGTAAATAAAAATGTAAAAATCTTTTATTGAAAAAATTTAAATTTTAAAAGAATTTTTTTTAAAAACTAAATCCACCCCCAGGGGAAAAAAATTATGTCTTTTTGCGACCCCTTGGAATGATGACGGGAATTTTTCCCAGCCGTTTCTAAAAAGAAGGGGACACCCTTTTGAATCATTGAATGGAGTTAAACCCGGATTATAGTTTTTTTTTCCCCCTTAACTCATCGTCAGCACTGAATGATCGCATATATATCTTACAGGGTTAAGTCATTAAAAGTAGGAGGGGGTTCTTCGGAAAAATTTTTTCTAAAAAAAAAAAATCTTGTCTATCTCTTTTTCATTTGTTTTTTAAAAAACCCGGCCCCAAAGGTTTTTCGGGAAAGACAAACCTACAGTTTCTGCCTTTTTTTCAGGGGGTATTGTGATAAAAGCCCGGTTTTTTAAATCAAGACGGATTCAGCTTTAAATAAAATGTTTTGGCTTGAACTCGAAAGTAAAAGAATACGGTTTGGAAAACGATAAAAAGTGTACTTTTCCCTTGCTTGGTATCTACCTTGCAGATGGCCCAAAACCCAACAAATTTTTAAAAAAGGTTTAAGATGGTTAAAGCCATCCTCTGGAAAAAAAATAAAATCTTTAAATATATTAAAATTTAAAATTTGCTTTGGTGGTGAAGATATTTACATAGGGTTATTTAGGGGAGCTTTTGATTAGTCTTTAATTGGATTTTTAAAAATTTTATTACTTTTTATTGGGTTTTTTTAATAGATGATTTTTAATTAAAATGGTTTCAGGGATTTTTAGAAGGATTTTTAAAGGAATTGGGGTTTTATAAAACGTAGGAAACGACCCGTATTTTTTTGGGGGAAAATTTAAACCATTTAAAAAAATGTTTAGATCATTCCAACATTTTTAAAATTTTTTTTAATGATAGGAAAAGGAATAGGGGAACAAGACCAAAAAAAAAATTCTGCTGGCTCAACCTAAAATCATTTAAAAAAGAGTAACCTTAGAAATAAACCTCATTTTAATATTTTAGAAAAAAAAAATTTTTTTGACTAATGAATCAATTTTTTTTAAAAATAAAAATTTTTATTTTAAAAAAGGGATAATTTTTAAATTGCCCCAATCTAATAATTGGTTTTAACTAAAAATTCCCGAAACGGATTACGTTAAATGCCAATGGGGGAAAATTTGATTTGGGAAAAACTGATTAAAATTTAAAAAAAATTTAAAGGGAAATTGGAAAAATTTATGGATAAATGGGAATAGGAAAAAAAAATAATTGCAGGAAATAATCCCCAAAAAATTAGATGTTTGTTGAAAAAGTATTAGATTTCAATAGTAAAAAAATTAGAGACCAGAAAGAAAATATTTAAGTATGTTTCAGGGTGGTATCCTGGGGAAAAGAAAAAAATTTGGAAAGGGGAAAAAAAAGTTAAATAAGGAGAATACTAATTATACAAAAACTGAAATGGGGGAAAAAAAAAATCTATAAAAATAAAAGTACAATTAAAATATCCCTTTTAAAAACAATATTTAAAATAAAAAATAAAATTTTTAAACTCTATGAATGATCAAACGTGTATATAATATCTTTGAATAAATTATCAATTTTAGAGTATGTGGGGGATGAAAAAAAATCCTTTTTTCCAATGAACTGTTGGAAAAATTTCATTAAAAAATAATTTTATTTATAAATATGTGATCAAAAAATAGGGCAATTGTTATGTACATCAAAATTAATGTTCAGGTTTTGAAATTTAAAAAGCCAGCAAGTAACGTTAATCAGGGAAAAGGGTGCTCAGGGGTAAATGTTATAATCAACCCCGATACGAAAAAATTTTTGGCCATCCCTTTTTTGAAAAAAGGCCTTTTTCTTTCCAGGAAGAGTCGAGGGGAAATTTGATTTTTCAATTAAAATGATTAATTCAAGTGGGGGAAAAGGGGTGGATCATGCAGCTGTTCTTATGGATACCTACGCTAGTAATTTAGGGAAAGTTTAAAGAATTCATTTATTCCTTTTATTTCAGTAATATTATATAAATTATGTCACCTATTTCCCTAAAATTATAAATTCTGAATTTTTACGGGGAAAATCTAACAAAATCAGAAAAACCAACAAAAAGGAACCGAATGTTTTGGGGTTCCATTGCCTTATCCCAAAAAACCCCCCGCAGCAACGAAATTCCCCCCATTCGCCCCCCGCGCCCCCTGTTCGGGATCGGAAGACGGCGCGCCCAAACGGGGCGTTTTTCCAGGTATTTTCCCTCTTCGGGGGCTCGACCGGTCAAAACTGAGCAGGGGGCGCCGCCGCGGCGGGAAACGGGCGGGCGCTGGTTTCTTCGCCGCCCCGCCCCGCCCGGCCCCCCCCTGCCGCCCGCCCCCGTTGTCCCACCGCCAGCGGCCCCCCCATTTCCCCCCACGGGCCCCCGCCCCCCCGCTGCAACCCAGCGCCACCCCTTGCCCCCCCTCCCCCCGCCTCGCCACCCCGGGTCAACCCCCCCCCGCCCCCACCGCGACCCACCCCCCAGCCCACCACCAGCCCACCGCCACCACCGCCAGCCCACCGCCAGCCCACCGCCAGCCCACCGCCAGCCCACCCCCCGCCACCGCCACCCCCACCGCCACCGCCACGCCCCCCGCCACCCCGCCGCCGCCGCGCCCGCCCCAACCCCCCAGCCATCAAGCCCCCGTCCCACCATCCTTTTCCCCTTTTTTGGTTCACTTTTTGATCTAGTTTTTGAATAGTATAAACATTCAAAAAAGCAACTCAGTAGACTCAGGAGGAAAAGTTATAAAATGTTTAATACATTTTCAACAAAACTATTAGAAAATTTCCCCTACAATTTTCAATGATGATTTGGTGGGGTTTTGGGTTACATTCTGATTTCGATTTATCAGGGTTTGAATAATTTTTTACATCGTTTTTGGGAAAATTTTTTGTTGATATGTTCTCATTTCAAAAAAAATCCATCCTTTTGGGCCTTTTAATAATTCCACAAATTTTAATAAACAAAATTTAAATGAATTAATTCAGAGGAGAACCAGGTGCCAAAAAAATCGTATTGAAAGAAAGCTGCTGCCGAAAGACCTGAAGCAACTTTTGAATAAAACAACTGGAATAAAAACACAAAACATGGGGATTTATGATCCAAAAAAAGAAGAAGAAAAAGAAAAATGGATCATTTGTGATTTTTAAAGCAAGAAAAATTTTTTTTATTTACTTAATTTACTTAGGAAAAGGTTAAAATCATCCGGTGAATATCTTTTAAGTTATTCCTTGCAACGGATGGGTATGATCATGAGAATTTTGGCTAATCAAATTCCTTTTCCAAAAATTCAAGGGGGCCTCCTTCCCCTTTGGAGTTTTGTGTTGTTTTTTTCAACCATGTCACTTGTTTTTTTGTAACTCCAGTCTTTCGTCTCGAACTTTTGTACAGGTCATAATGGACTTCTTATAAGTTAGTATTTTTCCTTGTTTTGTACATTGTGCCTTCTATTTTCCCTACTCAAATGTCATTGCGCTACTAACACCAACCCTTACGACTTCCATTCTCTAATATTTAACTGTAATTTTTTTTCAGTGTCTTGTTTCATGTTTTCGTCCTTATTCCGTTAGATGTGCTATCTTACCCTTGTTAGATATTCTCATATCTTGCTGACGCCCATACACCGTTACGTTTTCTGTATATTTTCTGACAGACTAGGTATGTTATCAACCTTTTCAAGTTCTTGACATATTTTTTATAGCAGCATCTACATCTCTTCGATGTTATTGTTTACTGAGGAAGATGCACGAACAAAGATTTCTTATTCACATTTCACGATTAATTATCGATTATTTGAAACACGATTCATTTCAATGAGTTGTGTGATTTTTCCCTCACTATTGCTAGACATATACCGCCATTGTTTTTATGGTCCCTACCCTCTCGATTTCTGATAGTTTCACAATAGACGCATATTCACTTCAATCACCTGTACAACCTCGGTCTCCAATCTTTCAATTTGCACATTCGTTCTCCATCTTGTCTTCAGTGCGTTAGCTTGAGCATCCCGGCCCCACTCTCGCCCGCCTACCTCTGCACATCACGTTCTGCTCCACCGTTGCCCGCCGCTTCCGTCCCCAGCCCCGCACGGCTCCTCCACCCGCGTCGGGCCGAGCCTTTATTTGCGCGGTCGCTTCTCTGCTCCGCCTCGCGCCGCGCGTTGTCCTTCCGAGGCGGTGCCTCGATTCCGAACCTCCTCGGCCTCCGCCCGCCCACGACTCGCGGGCGCTGATTAGACCCCGGCCGCCGCCCCGTTCCCCCACCGCCTCGCCACCGCCACCGCCCCGCAGCCCCGTCCTCACGTTCCGCCTCCCTCTCTCCGCTCATGCCGAACACCACTCTCCTCATCCGCACCACCGCCAGCACTACCTCCGCCACAGCACACCCATCCCATCACCACCAGTTCAGTTCAATTCAGTTCAGTTCAGTTCAGTTCAGTTCAGTTAATGCCTTATTTTACGTGGCGAGACTCGGCCATCAGGCCCGCTCTTCGTCTAACCACGCAAATTTCGATACGCTCCTTTCACCACCTAGCGGAGAAAGGATTATCTTGGGCGACGAAACAGGGATTTGAATTTAGATCGGAGGTTTTTAGGCTTGAGGATCTTTCATGCAGGTAAATCTACTACATGGGACAGCTGGCTTTACTTCCTCCAAAGGTGTTGGATCCAGGAAGGGCATGAGTCCATCCCCGCCCCAAAGGCCTAGAGTTTTCGTTTGTTACCTCCTTTATTTGGCAAAATAAATTTAAATATTTATGTTGGAATTAAGTAATTATTTAAATAAATAATATTGTATAGTATAATCTATTCACTACAGAAAATAATATATAATACAATAAAAAAAATGTTTATTATTTAACAAAATCTCTGATCACCTCCTCCCAATGATCTACTGATTCCCCGACCACCACCCCACCACCGCCACATCCGCACTCACACCCACCACCACGCTACCACCACCACCGCCACTGCCTGAGATCCGCCGCCACCACCACGGCCACCGAACCGCTCCGCGGGCGGCTAATCAAGTCGGTGCGGGGCGGGGCGGGCGGGGCGGAGGGGTCGGACGGCGGAAGTCGATTACGATACGCGTTGTATTCCGCCGCGCTTTACGAGGCCAGTGCTCGCCGCGGATGTCCGCTGTCGCCCCAGCTTACCATCTCCTCCGCCGTTGCTCTAATAGCAGCCCGCGAATGGATGTATGCGAATGATCGGCGGCGACGCGCTGATTTATTGCGGCGGAAAAAGGTGTTTACATCCTCCTGACCAGGGTCACTTGGTAAACACGGACAAAGAGGATGCGATGGTGAATGACTTCTTGTTCGCGTGGTGCAGGGCTCGAATCGCATTGGCACATTGCATAAGAACAGAAGACGCAGCCTGTGTTCGGGGGGGGGGGGGTCTTCTTCTTTTTCCATGAAAAAAGGAGGCGATTATAAATGCAATATTCAAGCGAATTGCGTAATACGAGTTGATAATGTCTTCCTTGATTAAGCTCTCGAACGTTCATGAAATGTTGTTTGCGTGGAGCAATATACGAATTGCCCATTATTCTAATTCCTCGCACTTGGTTTGAATCTGAGAGTTCCTTAGACTGTGTTGTTAATAAATGAGCTGATGTTTACCTGACACTATTAAATCAATTTTCATAGCGATTTTTATCAACCTCTCTGACTCATTCCAAAGGGTAGTGACTTTTGGTACAGAGTACATATTTATGTTTATCAATTCTTTCTTCATCAAGAGACGAAATATTGACACTGATTGGGATCGTTTCGATTTATTTCTATTCACACATTTTCTAGACAAGCGAGTCTTATTAGGCCAATACCCACATGAATGATCAGATTTTTCATTTTTTTCACCGTTCATTTCCAAGGAGGTTCAAAACTACTTTTGAAACATGACGGATACTCATGGAATTTCAAAATAACATTAAAACGAAATGTTATTTCAATCACAATATGTGTAATAAAATTATTTCTAGTTAACATTTACAATGACATGACCGGGTGGGTTTTGCTTAGAGCCATTTCTGCCGCTGAGTCTGCCGCGACTCTGACTGGGAAGGTCCTAGGTTGAGCCCTGACACTAGGAAGGTCCTAGGGTTGAGTTTTCAACACTAGCTAGACAGCTAGGTCCCTTCAGCCGCTGACTGGAGAATTCTGACGGTCGACTGCTCTGATCGTTAACTTTCCATGGTTGCATCAAACACAGAATGTCGAAGTAATATTTTTAACAGGAACTACGGATCACGCGCTCTTTTATTCCTTCCTAGTCCAATCCTCTCGCCTTACATGCACTTACAACTACTACACAATCTCACCATCAGAGAGCAATAGGAGCTTAGTGTCCCGTCTGGGGCGGTGTCCTGTTGGGAGAGACTTATAGAGGGAAATTTCCCCAGCAAGCTGAAGTGGAGGTCGTAGTTGGATCTCACCATGCGCTGATGGAGGAACACTGCACTTCTCGGAATAAAACATTCACTTCTCTACCGAGGCTAGTGACCGTGTCAGTTGACGTGGCCACATCTATCAATCAATGACTAAATGATTGATGTTTCCGGACTCGTGTAGTCCCGATAGTGAAGTGAAGGTTTTTACACCTGGATGTGGAGCGTTCTTCTCCAGCAGGATTACTAAATAAACCCCTGAGAATGACTGAAGAAACCGAGAAGTGTCTTTTTAAATTTTTTAATCCACAAAACTAATAAAATTAACACTTCAAAGATAGCTGATATATGCAAAAATACAAATAGAATGAAGTATTTGAATACCGTCCGGCTTCAGCATTTGAGGATTTTCTGAAGTAATATTATCCAATCGATCCAGTTGGTGTTCCATAACAGGATACACAGGGGGGAAGCATCAATCGAACCGTGACATTGTCGCCAGGAGTGATGAATTAGAAAATGATCGTTGAGAGAGTGAGAGAGAGAGAGAGAGAGAGAGAGAGGGAGAGAGAAAGAGAGAGAGAGCACGAGAGAGTAAGAGAGGGATGGAGAGAGCAAGAGAGAGAGAGTGGTGTAGCAACGGGGGGAGGGAGAGGGCATCGCCTTGCCCTTCCCCGTCACTGGTCTGAACGCCTCTTCCTCCCGGCTCCCCGATTCCTTCCGAGCGCTCCGCGCGACAACCCAGACGCTCGCGCGGCCTGAAACATCCGCGCGCGCCGCGTCTCATACGATCTCCCCACACGGGAGGCAACAATCGTAAAACCCTCCGCGCTCCTCTCCGTCGGGACTCAGGGGGTGAACGACACCTGTTCGCGGGGCATCGCCGCGGCGGCGCCCCGTCGCCGAAACGGGGTCACACACAGGGAGGCGCCCTGCCGGCCGGCCGGTCGGCCGCCAGGGAGGCAGCGCGAGCGCGGCGCGTCGATAAGATAAACGGCCGAGCGGGCGCCGCGCCGACTGCGGCCGAACGGCGGCGTCGGGCGCCGGCGTCGCGGCGGCGGCGGTCCGCTGCTCCTCCGCACTGCGCAGGCCCGCGCCGCCAGCCAATGAGCGCTCACTTATCTCGGCGCGGTCGCTGATAACAGCTGTTGACGCGGCGCGGCGGCGCGCTCGCCTCCGCCGCCGGCCCCGGCCGCGTCCGCGCCGCGGGCGGGCGGATCGAGCGCGCCCCGGATTAGCCGGCGGCCGCGCCCTCCGCCGCCCGCCGCCTCCCCAAGCCGCGCCGCCGCCCACGCCCCGACGAGCGCGAATCCGCGCACGCCTTGTGCCGCGCGGCGCCGCCGCCCGGGATTGGCGGATCCCGCGCCGCGGAGGAGGGCGCGCGCCGCCGCGGAGGTGGACGGCGCTGCACGCACTGCAATCGCACCTGCTCTACACGGCATTTGAGATTATTCACTTTTAATGTTCAGTCGGCTCCGGTTATGGTGAAGTGGAGACTAACATGTTTGGTTCACTATATTAGAGGTTCACTATAACAGAAGTTCACTATAACGAAGTTCACTATATCTTCACTTGTCAGAGGTTCACTGCATCCGATGAGTTAATAATTGATTTTATTAATATACAGCAAAATTCATTAACAGCACAAACTGAAAATTACAATATCTTTATTTGTACGTAAAAACATCAAATATTTTCAATTGTTTTTCATTAGATCCTTTTCCAGAGATCGTGCCTTGTCCATATTTGAACTGAAAATTACAATAGTAATGTAAGCGAAACGGGATCAGGGGTGCCCTAAGTTTACTATAACCGACGGTTCACTATATCCAAGTTCACTATAACCGGAGTCGACTGAATTCATTTATTTGATTTTCTCGAGTAACCAGAGTATTCAATCTCTGAGGCAGCTGTAGTGAATAGAGAGTTTGTGCACATTCGGACGTTAAATGAATCGAAAACATTATTGATATTAATAACGGGTGAAATCGATAAAGAACTTTTTGCACGTTTAGGTGGAAACGTATTAGTCGCATTGGAAGAAGTTCCAAATTGTGGCAACAGAGAGTGCTGCTAATGAATGTATCACCTGTTCTTTCTTAACTGCATTTGAGATCTTAAATTTTTTCTTGAATTTATTCGCCCTCTCACTTTCATTTGTTTCTAGGAGAAAAATACTCGATTTCACACACACACACACACACACACACACACACACACACAGAGCTCGCCGTAGAATTCATTGAAAATCGTTCCGAGTTATTTACATTGTAGAGCCCGCTGGTCCGGTGAAGTCAATTTTAATGGTGAGTAAATCGTTTTGTGTATAGTACAAACGTGTGCAATGTATACGACTGGAGAGGAATGAACACCTTTTAAATTTACGAAGCGAAAGTTACAATGTGGGGTTTAAATAACGTGCTATACTGTATCTCCCCAATAACGTGCAAAGTAAAAACTACAGGGAGATCTATTTGGTGAGTTTATTTACTTCACAGAAATAAAAAGTTCGAATTTAGAGCGAAGTTGAGAACTCTCTGGCCACGTAGAAAATAAAGAGGATTGATGAATATTCTGCAATGTTGATAGAGTATTAAACGGCGTTACCTCATCTTAAAGCACAATACTTTATTTAAAATAATATTACTATTTTTTTGTTAGGAAGTAGTAGAAGGTTTTTATTCCTTAATATGAGTAATTCTATCTCACACACTCTCTTAGGTACTAGGATAGTAATGAACTCAGAACAAATGAAAATCCGTACTGAACTGTACTTGAAACACCGGTTGCTATTTGCGTGAAGGTAATAAAGAAGGGGGATTTTATGGTTCGTATCGCTGCAAAAAGAGCTACCGGTAACAAGCTTCTAAAGTTACGTTTCAGTAAATTCTGTCATAAACTTAAGTGCCGTTCAAAATGAAGGAGAGTAGCTAACTCACTTAACGTTGGTATGCACTGGAAATTCCAGAGTCTAGCATCGCTAATGTATTCACTGCCATGAATGCACTTACTCTAGTCTTTCGCTCTAAACCTCATAGTACTCAAAATTCATGAGATTTATAATACGCTTTTTTTGCGAGTGTGCTCTTTATATTGAAGGCTTCTTAGAAAGGATGTAAAAAATTCATTTTACTCGATCAAGATGTTGATGAGATCTGTTGAAAGACAAATATACTTAACTTCTCGGGAGAAACACCATGTGTCATTTTTAGTAGAAATTTCATTTTATTTTGAAAAAGAATAATTTATTTTCAATTTTACTAATATATAGGCAACATATGTTTGCAAATAATCTGAAAATATGGGGAAACAATTAACTTGTTCAGTAGTTTACTTTTTAATTTGGAATTTAGGAACTTTGAACCATAAATTGAATCTACTTCTAAATGCAAATATAGTGTTAGAAATCTAAAAATCGATATACATGATAACATGGTTTCTGAAACCAATGAATTGCTGAGAAACCAATTGTCTACCAATTAATATCATATGACAATCATAACTTAGATAAGTGGGAACTGAATGTGTCATTCAATTAGAGCTTATTTTGATATTTTGTAGGGTCATCAAGAAAGATTTTCAGATTCTTCAATAGAAATCGATAACCGCATTTAAACGTGAATCGCTACCTACGACTATCATGTTCCGTAACAGTTCGAGGTAATTAATACTTTATCTTGTAACGAACCACGTGTTAATCCCTTTATCAAAGAAACAATTCCATGTATTTGGACACACAAGTGACCAAGAATGTTTGAGTTTAATTCTGTCGATAAATGTTTGGTCATAAAAAATACTTAAGGTGGAAAGACAGACTAGTTATATCCTTGTGCATTTTAATGTAAACCAGAGCAAGATAGATATTATATATTTATTAATTAAATTAGAGAAAAATGACGATTTCATAACATTATTAATATTTAGCGCACCCTCCTTGGATATAAATTATTAACTGAAATAACTGAAACCTAGAAGGCTTTGAATCAATCAACTTGTCACACATTTTCAAACAATCATTAAACCAAAGATAAGATATTCTTTTCTTGTTGAACTTATTACTTGCAAGGCTATACTGTTGTCTATATAGTGTCACAGAATAAATGTTACAAACGTCTGGAAAATGTATAGAGGTCGAAAAGGATCACATGTTTTGTTTGAAAGTATGGTGGAAAATTGTTTATGACGGAGTAATATAAATTTATAATTATGACATTTCCCTGTGATTGTACGCAACTCTTCACTCTGAAGAGCACAACGCGTTCACGCTACGAGAGTGAAGATGATTTCATATCCTGCCGAACACCTGTGCAAAAGTCACAGAATAAATTAATCGCTAACAGCAGAAAGGCAAGTAGTCGACATTTCCCAACTATACAGAAGACACAAAAATCTCCTAAAACCAGTTTTATGCAATTTACTTACTTTTTTGGTATTTAATTATAAATAACTTTGTACTTATTTAATTCTTTGAACAAAAATCTTTTATGACGGAAGGTTATGAGGAGGAGGTTTATTTTGGGATGTGGACACGTTTCACTTTTACAGTAATGAGATTTACAAATGATTTCTTGTGTTAAATTACTTTTATAAAAATATAATTTTACATAAAAATATTTTATTTTAATATTGTTTTAAACGTTTTAGAAAAACATTTTTACATTTTGGATTGTGAAATTACTCTGTAATCTTTATCTTCATGGGCCAAAATGTGATTGAATGCCAAAACCGCATCTTCTCCTCAGGGTTGTTGACCAATGTTTTTTATGTGATCTATTTTTTTTGTTTATACGCAGTACAGATATATAACTTTCTTTGGGCTGATCAAACGTTTTACTTACGAACTTCTTGGGCCTCAAAGTGTCCAATATGTCACTGATGCAAAGCCACCAATATGCAAGTTGCACTAAACACTATGCGGTGTTTCTGCTGAGAAGATCAATCCACGGTATTTGGAAAGAGTGAAAGACAGTTTTAAGTGTCTAGGTTGGTTGGTTAGTGAATCCGGTAGCGTCAACAGCTAAGGCCATTAGTCCCGTAAGTGTAGTGAATATTTTTCCTTGGGAGAGGGCGGTGTTCTTCCCCCGCTACCCGCTGGATGGCGAGATCCGGCGCCGACCTACCGCCGACTAGCGGGGCTTCCCCACCAGGACTCCCCCACCAGCGGGGCACCGCCCCAGCCGGGACAAGCTCTAAGCTACCGACCGGTCTTCCGGAATATGTGCTAGTGTAGTGCATGTCAGTGTGTGTGTGTGTGTGTGTGTGTAAGGGAAGGGGATAGAACAAGGAAGAGGAAGGAAAGACTGCGCGCGGTCCGTGGCCCGTTTGTGTCTAGGGACTACTCCGGCATTCGCCTGGTATTAATCGAAGAAACGGAAAACTACCGATCAGAGTAGCGAGCACTAGATTCTCCTCCAGACAGCGACTGAGTTCGACCTAGCTGTCAAGCTAGCGTCGATAATCCTGCCGCCGTCGGGACTCGAACCTAAGACCTCCCGGTTAGAAGCGCTGCACTGACATCGTTTGACGCACTTAGACACCTTTCTTGGTAAGTGTCTAGAAACACCCTTACCATAGGCATCATCGCTCAAAAATGTTTCTTTAGAATTTAGGAACCTCCAGAACTGTCTAATCGACACGAAATCATTCGCCTTCATTTAAACATTGAAAAACTTTGAGGAAAGTTTTATTAGGTTAACAACTTCCTTCACTGTCTAATAAATTTCTTCCGCAGCTTCCGGATAATTATTCTGTAACACCTAGCATTCGGAAAAGGCGAGTTACCTCTTACTGAAAAACGTACAAGAATGTGCTTTAATATTACTGCACACAGAAATCTAGTCACGGGCTAATTCTTTATCTGCAGTAAACGGAGAATTAAGATCGTTTCTAACCTTGTGCTATTGTGCGGACAAGTTTTCTTTCTGCGTTAAATGATGAAATTACTCGCTCACAACCCTCCCCGCGAAAAAAAGTCTGAAAAAGTTGGCTAGTTGACTTTTTGCAGTTAGCAGTTCAGATCCACATAACTCCGTTATACGAAATTTCCCACTATATGTTCAATGGCAAGAAAGTATTATATTTGGTCCCTCTACATGTTATAGAAGCGTGTAACATTTTTTGTGAGACCCTCTGTACAAAGGGTAAGGAATCTTATCCTAGATAAAAATAGCCTACCGGTATGAGTGACGCTAACTATTGGTGTACCGATTGAGTAATCGAATCAAAAGATTGGACAATCGAAACCCGGGAAAGATTAGGTGATTTCATCCTGTATTTGTATAGTGATCGGTTTGTTGGGGCCACTAGTACTCCATTTTGAATATCATCTCATTCTCAATATCAATATCTTACTTCCCCCAGGAAAGTAAGATATTGGCATTATTGGGAACCAACCTGGAAAAAGATTAGGTGATTTCATCCTGTATTTGTATAGTGATCGGTTTGTTGAAGCCAATGTACTCCATTTTGAATATCATTGGAAAAGATTTTTTAAAAGACCTTCCTAGAGAATTTATCAAGAAATAAAAAACAATATAGAAGCAAAAAGGAAGACATTTCTAAGTGCTTTCATTTTTTCGAAATGAATAATTTCATCCATTATAGATTCATTCATAGTCACCTAAGATATTTTTTGGAAAAAATATCATAAGAACAATATAAAAATTACACAGAATATAAAAATAATTAGCAATAGTTCAAATGAGATTTGTTTAATATTAATTAAAAGAACATGTTACAAAGCTATATATAATACGTTTTACATTTAGTAGATTGTACTGGTTAATAGAATAATTAGCTGAAAATACGAAACATAAAACAGAAGTTAACAAGGAACGGTCAAAATTCATGACAATTGTAAAATACATTCTTAAGATGGAATCTTCTAAAACAAACTGACAATATCTTGTAATTCATGTGATGCAAAGTTTCGTTTTGAAATAAAACAGTTATTGAGACAATAACTACTGTTTCGCATTTTTGTGAAATAATCATTTTTTACTAAGTAACACGTTTATTTGGAAATGAAAGATAGTTATTCTTATGTTTACGACAAAATGTGTGTAATATATTCAAATTATTCACATTAAGTTTATACGCCAACAAAGCTCTTTTTATCCTTCAGTAAATGGCCATACATTGCGTTCCTGAGACTTTCTCGATATACGATATAGGATAATACATTCGTACATTAAGATCCGTAAAAGAACCGCATCGATAGGTACAAAATTTACATTTCTATAATTCCTACGTCTTTTCGAGAAAAGCATCAGCTTCTCCCGACTCCCCTTTCTTTTGTCCTTTGCTGTTCTCTTGCTCATACATCTGCAGATCTTTACAGTTGTACCATACAGCAACATCCAACGCCATCCCACAGAACAAAGCGCCTAAAAAGAAATGATAAATTGTTACATTTCGCGTTACGTGTTTTTAGGTTATGAAGTAAGTTAAGAGATTGAAAGAGAAGTGAATAATCAAACATTTTTCACATACCCTCGCTCGAAACATTGAAAAGTCTCATAGAAATATATTTGTGCTGTGGTTTTATTTTTACTTTCACAATTTGCGTATCAAAATTTTCTTTAAGACTTTTAACACAATGACGTAGTGATATAGGATGTTAAAATGCCAAAATCAAACATATTCGCAGATATCTATCTCTTAATGTTGAAGTGTTTGTGTTGTAAAATCAATAAAAAATACATTAATGATAATTTTAATATTTATTTTATTTTTGTACATTCTGAATAATGTCAAATCGAAGTGAATGTGGGACCTACGACGTAACTTAAAGTAACACGATAAAATTCCTTGTATGAATTTGGGTAAAAAGCACGTGAGATAACATATTAAATCCATATATTTGTTTCGATTTCTTTTCATAATATATACTTAAAAATTCGTTCATACCTGAAGCTGTAAAGTTCAAATAATATCTTAATTGCTTGTCATTGTAGAGCCAACAATTGCCCGTTTGACCACACATTTCTCCCCACACTAAACATGCAGCATCTGTGCAACAAAACATTATTAGATTAGATGTTCGTACACAAAAATCAACAATTTTATTTTACATATACCCATATATTTTTTCCACCTATGTCGTTCTTGTTCATTTCGGCAAAAGTTTTCATCCGGTTAGTAATAAGTGAAAAGGATGGGTCATGAACCTAGGGCTTGAACTTTATCACCCTTTCAAATAAAATCGGAAAAATTTGAGTCTATCAGAAAGCAGGTTTACTAAATAACAAAAAAGGAAACAATTTCAAAACAAAATTATTGTAGCAGATACAGCATACACTGCACAATTTTCCTCATTATCATCACCAGAATTGAAAGATATGTCATACCGTGAAATCAATATTTGTATCTCTGTGTCGTCGAAGTCTGCCCCCCCTGAGATTGGAACCAGTGATGGCCCTGCACCTTGGGAAACTGCTTTTTGGGTTTGACATAATGCGATCGGAGAGAATCGTATGTAAGAATAGAAATCGCAGGGGGCAAGATCTGGTCTACAAAGTGGATTCATTCGGTCTGTTTACTGTCGGCCGCACACAAGTCGGCTCACAAGTTCTTGTGCAGGAGTTCCGCTAGCAGTGTTCGGACATCCGCCCAATAGTACAGATTTAACCCCCAGCGAATTCTTTCTTCTGTAACGTCGTAGCATTTCAGTAGTCGTCGAACGCACGGCGGGCGCGTGGAAAAGGGTGGTCCCGGCGCGGGCTGGTGCAACCGAGCGGCATTTCGAGGGGTGCGACCAGGCGTGTCTGGAACATCTGGGTCAGCAGCGCAGAATGATGGGTGAGGACGTTCGTCTGCAGCTGTCGGCGGACCCATTTTTCGACTGGCCCAAACTCTGTGATGGTGCGCGGTCTGGGTCTTAAGCGTGGATTCACGTGACTCTCGCTGTAGAGACTGGTGAGTGTTGATTGGCATTCGAGTTTGGGCCGAATCCCCGGTGCGGAGGCATGATCCGTGAGGGGGTGGTGCAATTTGAGGTGGCCAGAGATGCCGGGGGCGGTGCTGCGTTACACCCCCGGGGTACGCTGGGTCAGGCTTGGGCGGTTGGCCTGGAATGGAGGGGAGTGCAGCGGTAGTTTTGGAGGAGTGTAATAACAATGTAATATACAGTCATTGTAAATAAACCGTACAAGAAACTCCATGTCTGTGTTTTCACATCCGACGACTACGCTTCCTTACACCTCAAAAAAGTTATATTAGTTCACATTACGCGTATCACAGTGGTTATCAAACATCGGTATCTATCAAAGTAGGAATAGGAGACTTGTAAGACATTGGTATACAATCGTTGAATCCATGGTACGGCAAATGCTTTAATTATAGTGATGATTATGTGAAGAAACATAGCAATATGTACTGTCCTGGCTTTAATAAACCTTCTCCATGAAATTATGTTTTCCTTTGTTGAAGGACTGGACACATGTACTCTCTTGGTGAGCAGGATATGATAACCATCGCAAAAACCGTCATAATACCGTTGATTATCAATTACATTGATATCTAGAATGCCGACTTCATTCAAAGTAGAGCTGATGTTCGTATAAATCACTCCAACTCCACTATTAACTCTGAATTGTTTCTAACGATACAGTTAATCAAGAGCACTTACGAAAATCGGCAATTTCCAGTTTTCCAGATTCCATATAAATCATGTTATTGTAAATAAACAATGAAGTACAATAAATGAAGGAAGAAACCTTCGCCTCACCGAGCAACGACCCATAGACGATGGGTCCAGGGAGGAAGGCCAGCGCGTTCAGCTGTTTTTCTTATGATTCAGTTCAACTCCACTATTAACTCGGGGAAGGCCAGCGCGAACAGGAATTCGCCTGCCAGGGATGTGACTTGTCCTTTTGGCCACGCTCTGTTTTGGGATGAGGTTCCCGGCCTGCCGTGGAGCCCAGGCGCATGATGACCGCATGCGAGGAAGAGGCCGAAGTTGAAGGCGCATGCAGGACAGGGGCCCCTCCACCGAGGCCGTCCGTCGAGCACCCCACTGGGAGAACATCCCGCAAAAAACGCACCTCACAATATGCTCTACACTTCCGCGTCGAGGAATATAGGATATAGTCCAAATGGGCGATTCTAGGAGTAGCAATTTATCTCTACTTTGTATTTTGCAATATTTTGTGATTTTTATGGACATCGTATTTTGTAATTATCATTTTTGTCAAAGAGTCAACGTTCTTTTTTGTTATACATAGAGAAAGCGGGTCAAAAACGAAGAGGAACAGAGAGAAAGAGGGCGAGAGAGGGACAGAGAGGGAGAGAGAGGGGGAAAGAGAACTGGAGAAAAAGATATTATAGGGAGAGAGAGAGGGGGAAAGAGAACTGGAGAAAAGATATTATAGGCCCCTGCGCTGCCCGCAACCCGCGTGGCACGGCGAGAAGGTGGTGGCCGAGCTGAGCGAGCACACGGCCGTACTTGACGTCGGGCCCCAGGCGCACGCGGTTGCAGCGGCCGGAGGGTTTAGGCGCCGTCGCCGCCCTACGCTGCCGCAGGTCGGCTCCCCGCAGTTGGAAGGCCCACGAAGTGGCCCAACCGTCCACCACCTCCCCGCAACGCTCACGCGGCCAGCACAGCGCCGGGTTTAAATTGGAGAACGATGGGACGACGCGAGCCAGGCCCAGAACAAGCCCCACCGAAACCTGCGACCCCCGCACCAGTCAATCACTCGACATCAACAAAACTGAACGGAAATTTCGCGATGAAAAGAGTTGCTATGAATCTGAGACGACGATAGCAGGTTAAACCAATATTTAAATCTGAGAACACCAGCCCCACCGAACCTGCGACACACCGCACCAGTCAATCTTTTCTTTGGCATCCAACATTGCGGATGGGTAATTTAGTTCTAGAGAGAGTTTCTACTGAAATCTGGAGATGACGATAGCAGACGAGGCGCTGCCCAACCAGATATCACCAGCCCGTCCGAACGTGCGACACATCACACCATTCAGTCATTTTACATTCAGGAGGAATAACGCAGAATTCCGATCATGAGAGAGTTTCTACTAAAATCCGGTAATGACGATGGCGGTTGACGCAAAGTCCAGGTGCAAGACCACAAGCCTCATCGAACCTATGTTATACGTGAGATACATTTATTAGAAGTTGAGGTAAATCATGTTGTAAGAACGTTTATTCAGCGTGATTGTGATGACAAGTCACAATAAAAATGTTCATACGACCATTTCGACCTTGTCATTCATACCTTGGAATGGAGAGTCTGTTTGTAACGGTTAGTTATGTGATATCAACTGAGCGTGTGTTAATTTCGTAATGTTTCCTCGATTGTTCTACTGCAGAGGTAATTCACCGGGATAGTAGTTCCCTCACTAAGGTGTGTGTCCATTTGGTATTGTATTGATTTTGTTTTGTTGTGTCGTTCTTTGGTTGTTTTGTATAAAAATTATACGTTTAAAAGGAACAATTAGTGTTTGTGAACTATTCTAGTAATTACACTCATTGATATGTAGAATAACGGTTTCTGTGTCCCATTATTTTAGCACCTGATGATGTAACAGAAATAGTTACGAAACTGTGCAATTGCTGAAATAAATGATGGTCATAAAAAACTTTGGATACTTTTATTTGCAAATTAACATTCTTTCTGCGATGGCAGGTTTTAACTGTGTCTGTATTAAATACCTTTGAGAGAAATAAATGTATGTGTTCCACAACATTTTGGTGTTCATCGTCTTCTTCTTTCTCTAAGTCACTGCCAGACAGAGCTTCCCACTCTCCGCTTCCCGCTTTCTCCAGCAGGCGCACTGCCTTTTTTATTTTTCTTAGGTTCGTAGACATACCACATCAGCAGGTGGGACGTCACAATGATGCGAGCGACGACCACCACGCCAGCTGAGCGACCTTGGCACGAGATGCGATGACGTCACAAGGAAGGTGTGAGGTGACAAGTTCGTCGAATTTGTGACGTCATTTGTCAACATCCGTTTTCGGTTTGTTTACACTGAATGTGTTCTAGAACCAGGACTTCACCTCTACTTATATTGTTAGTAATTTTCGGGTCACAGTTTTATATTATTGTTTGTTATAATTCCGGGAAATCGATATTCAGATTAAGGGGTAAAAATTTATAATCAGAAGATCATGACACAAGTACAGAAGATTCTCGGTGCAATTTAAGACCTTTTGTGGGAAAACATCATTTGAACGTCCTCGCAACATCAACGTATTCACGAACTGTAAGTGCCTCGCAAATCGCCGTGAAAATAAAGGTATTAAGTATTGATTGATCGATTGTTTTTTTCGTGTTTCTGGGCGCGTCATCTGGTTCTTCTCCCGGAATATGTGGTAGTGTAGTGCATGGTGGTGTAAGTGTGTGTGTGTGTAAGACGAGAGGATGGGGACAAGGAAGGGATGGGTAGATCGGGGCGGGCCTGGCCCGTTTGTAGAACGCCCAGCATTCGTCTGGTGCTGATCGGGAAACCAGAAAACTACGTTCGAGCACCGGCCGCTAGATTCTCCTCCAGACAGCAACTGAATTCGACTTCAGCTGAAAAACTAGTGTCGAAAATCCTGCCACCGTCAGGACTCGAACCTAGGACCTCCCGGCCAGAGACGCTGCAGTGACATCAGTTGATGCACTGAGCTACCGCTACCGGTAGTATTAAGTATTTGCAAAGAAAAGATCAGATATACTTTTAAAAGGTTTTGGTAGATCAGAGAAATTAATATTTTAATTTAATGGTATCCCAATACAAGTAATTGTATAACGTTAAATGTTGAAAATATGTAAAAAAAGTAATAGCAATAAAGGCTGTAAATATGATATTTGAAAAAGAAGGCTGATTCATTTTATAGCTAGACCCTTCAGACCAACCATTTTATTTGCAACAGGATATGTTTTCAGAGAATACACTGTTTGTATTGGATGGGACGTCGAGCTACGTAAATACTACTCCACATAATTTGCAGTGGCATTCAGTAAAATTAAATTGTTTGAAATGTTTTCAAACATTAGTAAGAGACATTTTCAAAAGGAGTGGCTAAGCATATACTGAATGCTGATATCAAATGAAGTGAATAATGTTTCAAAATTGCTTTCCCAACGGGGGCAGATTTTTTTTTAATAATACTCCCCAAAATATATTCAAATCATTGGCATCATTTTCTATTTTTCGAAAAAGTGATTAATTTTCTTATAATTTTCGCAAAATATAGGTAATTTTTTAATTCTTTTAAACAATTTTTTCTAAAACCGTTCCAAATTTTAACTTTTAATTTCCTTTTTAAATGTATCATGGCACTGTTAAGAGTACGTTGCTAGTCCGATTTTAGGTTAACTTTCCGTTGTTTGGAATATTGCAAAATATTAAAATTTCAAATCTGCGAAATTGAAGACGGAGATTTTGGCCTAATTTTAGTCTGTTATGAAAAATCAGGTCTTGTAAAAATGTCATGTACAATTTTTTTTAAAGAAAGTGAGTACTTTTCTAGCAATTTTTGTTTGAAAGGACGGTAATTTAAAAAAAAAATATGTTCACAAAAGCGTTCTTAACTGAAGACAGAGATTTTGGCCTAATCTTCAAAACTATATCTACTGTTTGAATAAGGAGCGCTTAAGGAAATATCGGAGGTCTCATTTACGTTCAACTGAATTTTTGCAAATTATAAATTTAGAAATAATGGGAGAAAGCATGTGATGTTTTAGCACCACTAGTTGAAGATTGCAAATTAATTTGAAGCTCCAGTGATGAAAATACACGTTCGAAAGAATTATGAAAAAAACTCGGGAACAGTGAACATCTACTTACGTTATATTCGCAGCATGACTTTTGCACTTACCTGTTATAAGACTAGAACGTGATGCTGACTGGCGATACTGGGTCTCCATGTATTTGGGCATGAATGTCCAATATCCAGTGAACCCAAACATAAAGCATACACCGCTAAGAGTGTTGAATACCAAAATCCTATTCCGAAGTAATCTTCTCATTACTGATACAAAATCTGAAAATAAAGCCCTTGAAGGTAATTTGTTAATATATTTGAACCTTCCAATCACTTCAAACAGTTCAAATTCGTGGTTCCATTCTCTTCTAACATTTGCAATGAGCTTGATAAGTTCTTTATTAACTATAATATCAATTCGTGTTTATTCCTGTAAACAAGCTTAACGACATAATTTAGAAGTGCAAAGATCCAGTTTCCCACAGTTCATTACAAGAGATAGTATGAAATGTGTAACATTAAATGCCTAAAAGAAATCTGAAATCATAATCAGGGAATATAAAAATAATGTCCAGAGTACTCCAGAGAATTTTTCAGTGATCTCCCGTTGCTTAATGAAATCAGGAATTATTTGTACTCTTTGCCTTGAGTTTACAGAGACATTATTTTATCTCGCAACCCATCTCTTCGGAGGGGAATTAAGCCGACTGTCCCATGTTAGTACATTTACTGCATGTAAAAGACCCTCAAGCCTAAATGATGCCTCTGAGCTAAATTCAAATCGCCTGTTTCGTCGCCCAAGTAATACCTTCTTTCTCCCATGATTGGTGAAAGGAGTGTAACGAAATTTGCGTGGTCAGACGGAAGAGCAGGCCTCATGGCCTGAGTCTCGCCACGTAAAATAAGGCAAATTCAATTCAATTCAATTCAATCTCTAAGAGCACCTGCTCTTGTTGGGGTAATTCAACAATCGCGTTAACTTTGCCGCCAGTTAAGACGCAGACGTGGCTTGCACATCAGGATAAGAGAGTACGGAGTGAGCATCCAGTCTTAAGCCGCAGCAACTTTCCTGTTTCTGTTTTCCCATTTTAGACTCAAGTTCGCGCGTCTCAGACCGGAATCCTTTAAGGATGAGTGAATGAATTCTGATTTTGATCTTAGCGGTATTTACACGAAGCATTATCCGCGAAGGTGATCAGCCTTCCCGGATAACGCTTGGTTTACGACAACGTGGTGACGTGAATTATCCGGATGGCGGATAATGCTATTATTATTATTATTATTATTATTATTATTATTATTATTATTATTATACAGCACCTATTGGTCGAAGTACTTAAAACTGGAAATAAGCAATAGAGAAAACCTTAAATATTAATTCAAATATTTTCAAGAAATAATAACAACAATAATAATAATAATTATTATTATTATTATAATTATTTCAAATAATTGATAAAAAAATAAAATATCATTTGTCCTGAAAATCACAATTCCAGCGATTCATTTTTGTGCAGATGTAAACAAGTATAGAAGTTTCTTAGCATCCTTTTATTTATTGCGACGGTTTATTTCCCGAAGTGTTGTTCTGTTCCAGCCTGTGCAATCCGCGCTTCTGTCAGCCTCGCTTCGCTGCAAAGCGAACGCGTACGCACCCTTGACGCTCCGCTGCTGCTGCGGGGGCGGCGCGGAGCGGAGGAGGGCGCGTCTAGCGCGGCGCGCGGCGGCGCGAGGAAGCTGGCGCGGGAAGAGCATCATGAACGCCGCCAGCACCAGACCCAGCGCCGCGGCCGGCAGGTACCCTGCGCCAGGACCACTGGTATCTTCATAACTTGCTAATAAATTATTTATTTATTTATTTATTTATAATTAATCTTTAGACACAACTTTTATGAACTATGTTATTGGTGTGTAATTTATTGTATTCAGAGTAATTTTTATTCCTTGTAGATTAGTTATTTGTTTTAGGCATTATGAGTAGGTGGAAGTTTGGAGATGTTAAATGTACATTAGCTTAATGGCAGGGTTGTAGAAAAAATTCGGAGCAATATAGGTCCGAAATTCGGAGCATTATAGATAAATTTAATGATTTGATGTTGCTTATGTGCATTTATCATTACAAATTATATCTTATATCACGAGCCTCTCGACTTAGAATTCTTTGAATTTAAATTAATTTTTTAAATTCCTTTTTTATTTACATCCTATAATCTTTTTATTTAATTTTATTAAGTAAACGTCGTGTTTCTTCATTTTAGGTTTCTGCATTATTATTTACACAATTGAAATTCTTTTTTTGACGAATCTCTTTGGATCGTCACACATTAACTCAATGTCGCTCGCTTGGTCGTTAGCGAGTTTTCGTAAGTTTAAAGATTAATGAGAGTTTTTAAAGAGTGTTAACATAAGCAAGTATACTACATTTACGCAATGTCCGGCAGTATTCTGATCGTGTCTTTACAAAAATATTCACTTATAATTATATGTGGTGCATTACGTTTTTAGTTACAATGAATATCTCGTGTTTCCTGCTACTGTCCGCAATATATAGAACGATTTTCTTAAGGATGAGCCAAAATGACAGCTAGTGACATAACTGACTCTGTGGTCGTTGTGCCCTCGTGCCCATTAGACTCCCTTCCTGCGTCCGTTCGTTTGCAGTTGGCTAACTTGTAAATGGCTTCGTCGCTTCCTTTTGTGATGTCCTCGTCCGACGAAAATATAGTACGCCACGAGAAATAATTGAAATTAGGAAGTGCAGTGTTCTGTGCCCATCTGTAAAAATTGTATTTTTTTCGATAAACATTACATTAAATTTATTTTTTGTGTGATAAATATTATATTTATTTTAAAATCGAGACATCAATGCGAGATTCGTACCCGAATTAAATCCGTGTTTCCGACTTAACATAATTTTTCTTTCCATTAACATTCGTAGTAGTTTTCTTTTACTGATTGTAAGAGTATGTTAAGAGATTTTCCACATACGTAATTAAATTTAAATATTTCCGGGTCTCGCCTACGTGCATATACCTCAGAGAAACTGTAAGAGTTTTGATAGGATGTTTTTACAGGGGCCATTAGTACTTTACGAAGGGGCGTGACTGAACAGCTGTCGCGGCGGAGGGATACTTCTCTGAATTACATGTGATGTTCACTTGTTACGCGAACTGTCACTTTAGCTCATTTTTAGGAAAATCCTTCTATACATGACCAAATCTTGGTGAATATAAAACATTTCAATTAATTTTTTGTAAAAAAATGTTTATGTAACTCTGCGTTCATGCAGTGGGTGAATAAATAGTTGTTTACAGGTAGTGTTTGCTCCGTATCTGTGAATGGTAATTATATTGTTCAATAATTTGTCAACCTTTTAATTTATTAGTCTTGGAAAACAACTATTGAATGACATAAAAATACTTCCGATCTTTCACATCGAGGATATATAGTTATTTTCCGTTGTAACTTCATCTTTCATTTGTGCGATGTAATTGTATGGATTTACCAAGTAAATATACAACTAAAATGTAATATTCGTATCGACAAATTCCAGGTTGAATAACAAGTAATTCATACTCTGAATCACATTTTGAATAATTCATATCGGACTAAACACTTCCTTTATAATTCCGTAACTATGGAAACGACATGCCGTTTCGAAGAGTATTTTGAGCAGTTTCTCTTTCATAAGAACGGTGCAATGACTCACCGACCCACCAAGCGCCGATCCAGCGCGGGTCGTTTTGGTCGATGAGGGGGGTGACGTCCAGATCCACGTACCGCGACAGCGCGTACGAGGCCACCGAGAAGCCGGCGGTGGGGCCCAGCAGGCGAATACAAAACGTCGCCGCTGAAACACGTTATTCATTTATCATTATTGGAGGAGTTGGTTATAATAAGACTGTTTTACACGGCCATTTCTCATAATTTTTGTAAATAGAAAATGAATGGGAAAGGGACATTCGTATCTACGCAGTATTGCTTCGGACCCAATCCCACCCCGTTTCAAAGCAATTGGACAAACTGCTGAGAGGAAGAATACAGGGCAAATCAGATGAATTGAATCGACCGAGAAGTTAAATTTTCGCTCATGAGAAGTTCATTTTTTGCGCTTGTATTCGATGCGGAAACAATCGAAATTGCTTTGAGGAGAAACTCTCAGCTTTTACTCTTCCCATGTAGTAATCGTCCATTTCTCGTCGGGTCACTGTGACCAAAAGACAATGTGGAAAATCAAACAACCTATATATATATATATATATATATATATATATATATATATATATATATATATATAAACTGTATATATTTTAATGATTTAGTTGATGTTATTCCAACGTAATCCGTTCCGAATTTGTATAGATGGGCGCCAGGAAAAGATTACGCTAATGCTATCATACAAGTAAACCTTCAGCTCTGATTATAAATAAATTTGTGTCTGGCTATCTGGGTCGATATGTTTCATAGAAATAATCCCTATTGTCTGCTAATAGATGATTATCCGGTCTGCCATCTATACAGAGTGGTCGAGGAATCTGAAAAGCAAATATATTTCTATCTTGCTACGTCGTTATTAGAATTGGGTCAATGAGAATCATGTATTCATTTCACAAAACATGGAAATTTATTAAATGATTTTTGGTATTTGATAATTTTACCCAAAATTGAAAAACCTTGGTCATGACCTGTTCCAACCTTATAATGTAATATTCGTCTTCGCGCGCTCTTGGACGACGGTGCCTCGTTGTACCGTCTTCATTCTTCTCCAACGTCGCTGTCCTCACGTCCAGATACCATCTTCTCTCTTCTTTTCTTGCAGAAGCACACTTCAATCACCGTTCACCACTGCTTCCGAAGTTAATAAAATCTAATTCGGTCGCCAATTTACGAATTCCAAGTTCATCCCACGCGTATACTGAATACTCAACGATCAACAAACTATCTGCTGTTAGCATTCCAGTCCAGTAACTAATAAATTCGCCTAAGCCCTCAATGTCCTTCTAACTCGTTCACTTGAAATATTTTAAGTCTTACCGTCCACACATAGCTTTCAAATTCAAGTTCTACCAATATCTACTCCCCAGTAAATGCTTACAAGTCCCCAAAAAAACTCCTAACATTATTTGTCCACGATCCGTTCAACACCCCGGCATCAGTCAGAATGAATGCCTATCATATTCTTTCAGCCCTTCAAAACTCGCTTCATCTTTTCGATTGATTTTTTACAGACAAGCTCGATGTACTTCTGTGCCCAGCCAATCTCTAAATTTCTTACAAAATGAACCAGCCGTCTCCGCGATTGTCACTGCATGAAGATTGCTGATCTTGACGACGGCTCGCTTACCGTTGCTATGCTGGCATATTCACCTATATTTATCCCTATAATTAACGTTGTTTATAATAAATATTGTACTATATTATGTCTCACATATTGGTATGTCACAATATATATGTCATATATAATGTCACTAACAGACATCTCCATTTCCACGGCTCACAATTATTCGATGTGGGATATTTTTCTCTACCCGAACAATAAATAGCGAAATTGAAGCAAGTTGTTTCACATACAGAAATAACACTTCCATGTCGATTTCGTGGTCAGCAGTTTACATTCCATTTCCCTATAATACGTAGTTGTAAAATACTCAGAAAATTGAACCGTTACTGCTATAAATATTGGAAGTGAGGGTTAGACAAAATACCTGGAAAAGATGCGCATTTTTTCTCTCGAGCGGCCGGGGAAAATCCGCAGGCCCAAGGAATCCCAACCCATCGAGACCCAAAACAGGAAGTCTGAGACGATGCTTTCCACAAGCCAAAGTTTGGAAACGTCTTTATTTTTATACAACAATGTTAATAATAGAAATGAAGGGTATGTATCTTACCTTCCAAATAAACGGTAAATGGCTTCTTATTTGCTACAAACGTGGTAAATAACAATAAAATCATAAAAAGAGGGATTGTGAACATGTCATGTTTTTAATTAAATACAAGTAAGACTTCAGCAGAAGTAAAGGGACATGTCATGTTATGAATGAAAATGCTATGAAATTAATGTAAATATTTCAAATTGGTCATGTCCTGGTTTGTATGAAAACAGTAGTTTTAAACTGAATTCATTAGGAGTCATGTTTCATTTTGCGTGAAAATTATGGTTTGGGGTTATAGATCTCATGAAAATTAATACAAATCTTAGTATAACTCAGTTTTGGTTAACGATGGAGATGTCACGTTTTGAATGTTTGTTCCGATGTCGTTACACTTTATAAAGCAATGATCAGACCGTAAATGCTGCACGCATGTCCCATCTGGACCAACGCATCTATTTCCATTTCTTAAAAAATTCCCATTTATTGTTTAAAGTAAAGACTCTTGAAGTATCCTACAATACGAATAATGTAGTTAAGTGCGAGTTAAGTTTAGTATAAGTTAAAATGTAAGCCGTCACAACCCGTGAACTAGTATTATGATACTGAACTGTGTAATGATCAATAAATAATTAAATAAATAAATGAATAAACAAATAAACCAACAAACAAATACACAAATAAACAAACAAATAAATAAATAAATAATAAAAAATAATAAACTGAAAATAAATTCTCAGGAAGTCTAAATACTTATTCACCAGGAATAAAATGCCGGTTTTAGTACCGTTTAATTACTCTTTATTTGAAGTTATTTATTCAATCTACTTTCTTCTTCTTCTTCTTGAGAAACATGTACTATTTGCCATCGGAAAGAAAACTGAATTAAATACATATTTTTCTGCTCTTACCAAGTGCCAATGGAGCTTTATCTTTGTGCGTATTGTCGTCCAGGTAGGAGACGCCCAGTGTCCAATGACGGGTTAGAAATGCCGAGAATGAAGCTTGTGGTGAAGAAGATGATGGTGGGAGCGCCCAGGGTCCCGCTGTCCGAGCAGTCATCGTCATCTCGAGATGCTGTGATGCCACACAAGGACCCTCTGTGGCTGGTTTCGCTTCCTGCTGACGAGACGGCGCGCCTAGTTTTTATTCTCTTTTTGAAGTAAGCCTCCTAAACTTCTAGGGACTAAGAAATTTAGAAACTCAGAAAGTGAGAGTTAACTGTATGGATATTTTTAATTTATTTGATTTGATTTATTTCTGTCAAAAATGGTAACAACTATATGTAATGTGTGGGGGAGAAGTATGATCTACGCCAAATTCTTGAGCTCTTGATTTCTTTTCTTTTTATTTTACTTCATTTGTTTGAATGAAGAATAACACTACAAACAAAGCGAGATAAACATTTGAAAATTTTGGATTTTTGTTCCCCAAAATACAGGAAAATAATTTGTATCTATTTCGGGCCACTATGTAGCCCGTCATGCCGCTGGCGGTTATTTTCACGTGCCCACTAAGGTGGACACCACACTCACGACGACAAACTGAACTGACAAACTGCCGACAGCGACAAATTTACACCACATCACATGAAATTAATGGAGGGTCTCATAGAGATCCCTTTCACCCACCCACTCGCAATAGAGACGTCCGTCGAAGACGCACACCCGTCACACCAATTTCACTAACACTTACTACCAGTAAACATTCAATTGCCATGTTCGAGCTGACCCTTTTTAGGAGAGAGAAATTTTCTAGGCTCAGACATAAAGAACTCTTCTCCCACAATCAGAATAAAAAACGCAACGAAATTTCCAGAAACTATCAGATTCGCAGGAATCTTAGCGAATGAGGATGCAGTAACGAAGCAAAAATCCCGCGTTTTCAAATCTCATTAAAATTATCGATCAAAAATGCCCGCGAGAATTTTCGCTGCAAGATTTCGCGCGGAAGCGAAAAGTCTCGAAGAACGAACGCCCTGACGAACAGAACAGACAACGACAGGCCGTGATCAAGTGCAGACCGCTCGCAAAACAGACGATGACAGGCAATTATCAGATTGGAACTAATAGACTGAGCAGACGAGCAAAAGTGAAGTTACAAACGGTATAGCTGAACAAGACAGTGGAAAGTACCCCCAAACCAAATCGATAATCGCCAAATGAATAACAAAAATGTTTCTTTTAGTTCCTCAAGACGAAAATAGTTGATAGTGTGGCTGCTTATGTCTGTGTTTATAAACTTTTCAAATAATTTCTGTCGAACATAGATGAAACCGCTTAACAAAGGAAAGCACTCCTGTCACTCACTCGAAGAGTTGCTTAGCAGCAGGGCGGCATCTCCGTATTCCTTAGTGAGCTCCAGCGCGTCTTGCCCTGGTCCATACAGCCAATGGGGAAGCAGCCGCCCGAGCAAGGCCATGGACAAGAGAATCGTGCACATAGCCAACATGCGTGGCTTGTGCCCCTGCCTGCCCAAGTAGCCCATTGTCAGTAAAGAGCTCATTGCCCCTATTTCCAAAACGGCGGCTATTAAACCTACAAACACAAATGAAAGGACATTTTTGAAATAAGAAAATGTATTTTTATACTGATTCCCGAGGGCATACTTTACCACTGTATACTTATATAAAAATGAAATTTATGCAGTATTTTAGAGAAAAGTAAAGTCTGGATTTCTGTTAAAAAGCACGAGATACTAAAACTTTACACGATGTCAAGATATCAATAAAAAACTACTTCGTGAGGCTGATTAAAATGTATTATACTTATAAAATCTCTTTAAGGCGTATTGTATTAATTTATTAAAATTGTTGTATGTATTACATATATTTTTAAACCTATTTTTGAAACAGAAATATCAAAATACTTTATCTCGCATGACAAACTCTAGAAGCTTTTTTAAAACGAGTAATAAATAATGTAATTATTATTGTTTTTAAAAAACAAATTGGGTGTTAATAATTTCATTAAATAAAATATTCAATATAGGAAGTTGTGTTGGTGTTTTTTGGGGGGATAATATATTTTCATTGTGAAACATTTGCTTTCTAACATTGGTGAATTTACCTGTAGTTTTGCTTGGTATTTTGAAACGCTTCTCGATGGTGCTAAAAGTGCCGACCATATAGGATACCATTGCGAGCTGATGGAAACCTAACAAGCCGTGCAGAAGCACGTATGTCTTTTTGCTGGCAAGTCGCTGTAACCATGAGGGTCGCCAGCCACCCATCCCGCATTGTGTGTCTCCATGTTCTTCGGGAGTGTTGGTGAGTTTTTGCTGCGAAGTAATCAACAAATTTAAAATGAAATATTATAATTGTAACAAGGTACAAATCCTCCAAAGTTTTATCAAAACAATTTAGTTTAACTGAATTATGATGAAACTATAAACGATATTTTTTCAGTGCATTATTCAAGAATTACTTGTGAGCAATATATAATCAACAATGTGTGTCCTGGAATAAATAACATAATTGTGCAGGGTCAAAAATACACTCTGATGACAAGAGTCAGGGATATGAAAATATATGTAGATGGTAGTAATATCGTGGACAAAAGGTATAAAAATAGTGCCATAATAAGGAGCTTTCATTTTCTTTGTTACGTATTTTATATTGTGACCTGGTAATCGGGGTGCGTTCCAATAAATTTTGTTTAAAGGGGCGCAGGTACTCTTGATTCATGAATGGGTCCCTGAGGGTTTATGCAAAGCAAACATTGGAAAAACACAAGGGTTGCTGGATATCAAACAACCAATTTATTGCATCATAATGGGCTTCATACATTAATCTCCAAACTGTATTGTAACCTGTTTTGGTACCAAAACTATAAACTGAGGCCTGTTCTCACAATACCTTTACCGCCAATAACCCGCTTTAGTCTTCTGGGGTGATAATCCGCAGGTACCGTCCATCGGCTACCTTCGGCTCGGCTCGGCATCCCTTCGGCCGGTCGGCCATTTTGGTGGGGGCAGGGAACGAAGACCTCCTGCGGCGACGCTATGCGACGCCATCATTGTTTTAACTTCGAGTATTATGGTGTTTTCGAATCAGACAGACATTCACAATTCACCGAACACACAACCGAATTGTTAACTGATCTCAGATTCTCACTGTGGCACTGATGCGCGACACAGTTCGTTAGTTCTTGCCCGTTGGTGTTACTACAGTGCCTTGAACACGTGGCGAGTCCCCGTCGCCGACATCCACCTCACGTGCGTTTGTTTCTCCCCCCACTATGATTTCTCACTTTCCAGTTCCTTTCCCTGTATTTCACTGTTCGACATTACAAATTTAGCATCCCGTTAACTCTCTTACCTCGTTCTTTCACTTCTCCTAACTCACTTTTCCGGTCACACAACACGCCTTCACTCGCTACTACCGTCCTCCTCCTCCCCCGACTATCCACACCTCTTAACAGATCTCTCGCTCGGTCTCGCCACCATCTTGTGCTTCCCGCGACTGACTCGTTAACAATGTTAAATTTGGAAATTTAAGTGCCTACAGTTCACTGTGTTTTGTGATGTGAAGCCTTCAATGAAGCCATCAATCATCCTAGAAGACCATCTGAGAAGAAAACACATCCATTATTTATAAGGTTTATTTATATAATTAGGCTTAGTATGGTACCATATGAATAATATTTTTTAACCTTAATACTTCTTAAAAGGTAATACTTTACAGTTGAACTGTGATCTCATGGCCATGAGAAGGTTTGAAAACCTGAGATTTTGTTAGTAACAGCTAAGTTTTTGCCTCAGGTGATCTGAGAAAAATTCATGTTTTATGCAACAATTTTTCTCATTTCAAAACAGGTTTTGTTTATTATAAGAGAACTGCTTGTCCTACCGGATTCTTCTATCAAAATCCGCATCTACATCAAATTTAGGACTTTTTGACACCTCATTCACCTCTGTAGCTTCAGATTTGATGTTTTCTGGTCAATTTGAAATATTTTCAAGCTATATTCTGAGCAGCACCTACAGTGCTTGCAGACACTCACAGGGTTCGCTAGCATCACACAGGTGTCAAGAGGGTCGCATACCCTGCAGGCGCTACCCTTACGTATTCTTTGGCAAAGAGGTTCCAAATTATCGATCCATTCTCCCCACTGTTGTAACCCCTCCCTTCATGGCTGTTCCCTTCACTAACCCCTATAAAGCGTGCGTTTTTCGCGCACAGCCTCTCATTCTCTTGTTATTTCAGCTGCGTCCAGTGGCGTAGCTTTGTTAATTCTTCTCATAGAGCCCGGCTCCTTCAGAGTCGTTATGTATATCAAATCTGTATATAGTATTTGTTGTAAATAGTGTTTTTTAATTTTTTTCCTTGCCGAGATAGTATGTTAGTTTACTTACAATAGATCAGATCAAATTATGAAGACTAAAATAATATTGTTTCTCATTTCGTCAGTAAAGCCTGAGCCATGGTTGTTGTTTTTTTGTTGGTTCCTTTGAACCAAACAATGTTTTAATGAAATTGAGTGCATAAAGGTATTTAATGTGTTGATTTGGACTTGGAAATGGAACTCTTACTTTGAAATGTTAATGATTTACTAATGTTTATGTTGTTTGCAGCTCGTTTACTACATATGTTATGTTTATGTATGTCGCTGACCTCTGATTGTGTGGAGGTGGGCTAATGTTCACTGCGTATTTACTTATGAATGTTGTTAATGTTGCAGTTCCTGCCATAAGTAAGACGGCACTGGCCGCTTTTGGCAATTTATGGAAAGGTGCTCCGCTGAGTATAAGTCGGCGCTTGGCCGCATTCGGCACACGGGAGACTACGTAAAGGCGTTTGTTGGCCCGTGCGGTAGCTCGAACCGCGGCCCTTGTTGCAACGTCACGGCCCGCAGCCGGCAGAGAGGTCGGCTGGCTACGGCTGTCACCGGCACGCAGCGGTGGGGTCACGTGCTGACCTTGTATGCGGCACGCTGATCGGCGCTCGTGTCTAGGAACAGTTTTGTTCAGCGCGCAGCGGGCGGGCGCTCATGTACCGCCCACTTCGCTTATGCGTAAACTTGCTGCATTCCTATGTTGTCTGGTTACGAAAGGTATAGTAAGAAATCCATTTCAAGAATTTTGGTATTATGCACTCCTACGAAAGTTGGTTCCATGGCTCATGCGTAGTTCTGTTTATTACGAATGTTATTTGAGAAAAGAAGGCCTAAATACGGCTTCTTCAGCAAATTTGTTTATATACGTTTCTATCTTCCTCGCCCTAAAGTGGGTTCTTTCAAGAGGTCGACTGAAATCATTAATTCTGTATGTCGCGCATTTTGCGCGCCTTTGTTTATGTGAGACGGCCTCGACCGTCCTTCATTCTTGCTTGAAATTGTAATTCTGCTTTGTTTTTCCCGCAGCTGCTTTGCAACCTGCGCATCAGGAAAACTAATATATGTAAAATTGTTTATCTAATAAATGTGTTATATTGAAAGTTATTTGATTGTCATATCTCCTGATTTGAGATCCTATAAAGTTGTGATACCTTTTCATTAAAAACCTGGTGCGTCCATTTGAAAAGTTCAAGTGTGACGACAATCTTCTGAATTTCGATAGCTTAGAAGCTTTTGTGTTAGCTTTGCATAATTATCTCCTTAGGCAAATGCATGGTCAGTTCGCTACATATTACGTAGCGAAAATTAATGTTATCAATGTGCTGTTTTCAACAGCTGGCGACCGTATTAAATAAATTGTCATTAAATAAGAGGTCAGCCAAGTTTGATATTTAACAAACAACAATGCGGTCGGCTTTCCGCTGCTGCACCCGCACCTCCGGAGTCTCCGATAGATCGGAAGTATCATGGTTACCAAGGAAACTATCAATTACGACTCAGGAACAAGTGTTTTGCCTACCTGTTCTTCAGATTGCCGTCTCCCATTGGAAACCGTTTCCAAGGCCGAGACGTCTGATGTGAATGAAGTAACGGCGTTGACACCTGAGTTGACGCTGCTTCCGTCCGCGGGGTCGCTGCGTTGAGAGTCGTGACTTTGCGCACCGCCAGATGGCGGTGTGTCACCCGCCGTGCTCTCGCCACTCATAATTGTGCACAGCGCGTCCGCCGGTCCCGGCTGCCCCGCTCGGCCGCCGAGGCTGCTTCCTGGGCCGCTGGAGCGTCGTCGGCAGCGTGGGCCGTGGGCGGTGGGATGCCAAGCGCTGCTGGGGCGTGTGTGACCTAGTCGGAAACCACGGTCGCAGGCGACAACCCACGCGAAAACGCTACTAGGCTGTGGCGTATTATTCGGTCGTAAATAAGTTTACGTAATGGAATGATGACGCTTGTCGTATAGTGCGAGCTTTGTTAGGCACCACACTTACATTTTGATCTAAATTTAGATCACCGTATCTATGATTTGTTGTTAAATTGGATTACGTCTTATTTTATTATAAAATGTGTATCGCGGAAAATTTCTTTTCAGATGGGTTTTGACGTCGTAATCTAAAAACTAGTCGTTTATTGCATTCACGCCATTTAAAATATCGAAAATATTTGGGTGGTGGAGGATTGAGTGGGTTTCTTGTCTTAATACATGCAAGTACATTTGAAAAGGAAATCGTAAAAAAAAATCGACGAACTCTATTTTATTTGACCCAAAATTCAGAAGATTTCCGGTAAATGAAAAAAAGGTCTATATAATGACGTCTTTATCACGACCTTGTCCGTTATGACATCTTCCACGAATTTTGGAACTATATACTATATCTAGGGGTGATGCAGAATGGCACAGACTTTCTCTAAGTAAAGTGTTCAAATTTCCTTTGGGTGGACTGGCTTTACGGTCTTGCCCCATCCTCTTACCAGCTGCCATCTATCGTCGCCCAAATTACATTTTTTGACATTTTCTCAACATTTCGGTTTTCTAATAGTAAAGCCGAAATATTACATTAAGAATATTAAAGAAGAGTACAATTTAGTCCTATATTTAAAAAAAATCATTGAAAATATTAATGTCGTTTTTATGAAAATGGGAATTAATCATTGCTGTAAGAGAGAAGGCAATAAAATATCCTCTGTCATGCTTAGTTTCATTATAATAATCCTCTCATTAGTATACCGAACCTCTTTTATTCATGATTCCCACTTTCTGTCAATGAATGTTGAGACTCACTTTGTGGCTCTTACCCTTTGATCTATTCCACTATAGAACATGGCATAGTTTTCTACTATTTTGATCCTTTTAATTTGCTGTTTTTGTTCGGTTATGATAGCTAGATTAATGTTCATTTTTCGAAGATCTTTGTCAATTCTGTTTCTTTCTGTGCAATTCTTCGTACGTTCCAGGTAGCAAATTTCCATTGGTCCAATATTCGTTTGCGTATTCCTGGTTTCCTTGCATTGGTCGTCATAGTTTGGATTCCGTGGCTACTTTGGTCACTAAAAGTAATTGACATTTTTTTACGTGGGTGGGTTATCAGCCTTCTCCGCACAACCCCCTAATCTGGAGGACCAAGATTTTGTTTCGGGGGTTTCTCCCCTAGGGAAGTAGACTTCACCAAGTCTATAGAGCCTCCTCTGCCCTTTTGTTCAGAGGAAAATGAAAACAAAAATCAAATAGAGGAAGAGACGTTAATAAAGAAAAGAGTACTAGAAAATGAAGGAGAAGAAAGTGAACGAGTCCCTACCCTCGATACCCAATAGCATCGGGGTCAGAAAATACATGGGACCAAGTGAGGCCTTATAGGAAAGATGAAAGAGGTGCGGCACAAGTAAGTGGAGGCAATGTCACACCCGAGAAGGAGACCATCCACCGGTAGATCCGTTGGTGGGGAAGAAAAAGATATTGGAAATGGTCGAGGTGGATTAGGGTGAAAAGGTTCGGGAATGGGACAGACGTGTCGTTGCAAGACGCTTCGTCTGGCTTCCCCGCTAAGGCCTTTATCGCTTGGGAAATCCTACCAGTAGCAGTGTAAATAAGTTCTACAACTCGTCAACAATGCTACTCCTATCATAGTCCTCAGCTTTGTTGAATCGCTCAAATCCTCTCACCCGCACGGACAGTGTTTCGCGGCAGCGATAATGTAACGGTTAGCGTAGCGGGCTCTTATACCCAAGTTCGTGGGTTCAAACCCGATCACAGTAATGGATTTTTAAGGGCGAAAACATCCTTCGTACGCCTTCCTTCGGAGGCGAAGTAAAGCCGGATGTCCCATGTTAGTAGATTTACTGCATGTAAAAGACTAAATGAAGCCTCTTAGCCAAATTCCAATTGCCTGTTTCGTCGCCCGAGTAATACCTTCTTTCTCCCCTAGTAGGTGAAAGGAGTGTAACGAAATTTGCGTGGTGAGACAGAAGAGCAGGCCCCATGGCCAGAGTCTCGCGATGTAAAATAAGGCGTTCGCTTGTTCCTTCGTTCGTTCGTTTATTCATTCATTCTACTTTAAGGCGGTATATTTCGAGAGAGTAATTGACAATATTAATTGTAATAAAAATTCACTCACAAATTTAGAAAGACTTCAAAATATATAATAAAATAATGCAAATCAGACTGTGGCCACTTGTTTGAGGAAAAGATAGTCACTGAAAATTGATAAATAATTTTACATCACCAGTCATTGAGAGTGAAATGTTTATAAATTGACAGAAAAGCAAAGAACTCTTTCTATGCAGAATAATTTAAAGCTTCGTATGTAAGTACTATTCTTGTTTCTTTATTTGCTGTGTCCATGTCATTCTACAAATTGATGTGTAATGAGAAACAAAGCAAAAGACATTTCTATATGCTGGTAAAATTAAAATATTTTTCCAAAAAGAATCATTGAATTCATTGTAGATTCATTCAAGCATATTTTCACCTAGAAAATTTCTGGAAAAATATCATCATCCAAAGAATATTTTTAAAAATATATAGAATATTTAAAAAAGAATTAACAAAAGTCAAAAATGATATTTGTTTAAACTAAATAAAAGAACATGATATTACAAAGCCATAAATAATAAGTTTTACATTTAGCAGGTTGTTCAGGTTCTTAAAAAAATAAGTTAAAATTCAAAACATGAAATAGAAGTGACTAAGGAACGGTAAAAATGCATGACAATTATAAAATACATACATAAGATGAAATCTTACTCCTAAAAGAAAGTTACAATTTATTGTCATTTATATGATGCAAAGTTTCGTTTTGAAATAAATCAGTTATTGAAACAATGACTAGCATTTCACATTTTTTTAAATATAAATTTTTGCGATGTAAGACGTTTATTTGGAAATGACGATAGTTCTCCTTAGGTTCACGTAAAAATATATCTAGGAATACTACTGTATTCAAATAATTCACTTTCTGTTTACATGAAAACCCATCTCTCCATGACAATCCATCTCTCTTTATCCTTCAGTAAAATGGCCGTAAATTGCCTTCCTGAGACTTCCTCGATATACTACATAATCCTCGGCCGATCCGCAAGAGAAACGCATCGACGAGTACAAAATTTACATTTCTAAAGTTCACTACGTCTTCTGAAGAAATGCGTCAGTTTCTCCCGACTCCATTTTATTTTGTTCTTTGCTGTCCTCTTGTTCGTACATCTGCAGATCTTTACAGTAGTACCATACTGCAACATCTAACGCCATCCCACAGAACAAAGCACCTAAAAGGAAATGATAATATGTTACAATTCGTATTACGTGTTTTTAGGATATGAAATACGTTAAGAGATTGGAAAAGAAGAGAGTGATCAATTTTTTTAAAATACTTCGTTTGAAACATTGAAAAGTGTCATAGAAATGTGTTTGTGCGGATGTTTTAGTTTTACTTTCTGAATTTGCGGATCAAATTCTTTTAACACAATGACGTAATTCAATTAATCTCAAATAGTAAAATGAAGTGGGTTGTAAAGTTTTTGTAAGAAAATCACTGAACGTATTTTTCGATAAAAGATAGAACTTTCCTGTCATGTCGAATGAAGCCCCAGCTAAGAATGAGATCTGGCGGTTATCTGGCAGTTAAAAGTGTATCAATTCCTTTTGCAGTGCGAGACAGCAACGGTTGTAGTTTCAGTGTAAAATGAACTTTACGTCATCGAAACTCAACTTTTCCTCAATTTGAACTGAACAATTGATTTACTAAAATAATTTAATTATATTATTTAAATCATTATTGTGCTAATATAAAACATCATCATTGATATTTATATTTTAATGTTAAGTAATTATCACATAATATTAAAATGATGTACACTACATTTAGCCCTTGCATAGTAGATATATAAAGCGAGACATGAGGACCATATTCTGCCAATATCAAACATACTCACGGATATCTATCTGATAATGGTGAAGTGTTTGTACGTTGTAAAATTAATACAATAAATTATAATCTAAAGATAATTTTAATATTTTTTTTCACATTCTGAATAAAGTAAAATCAAGCTGGATGTGGCAGCTGCGACGCAACTTAAAATTAACTGGAGAATTTTTTTGTATACATTTGGATAAATAATGTCGTGAGGTACGTATCGTTAAAACATACATTTATTTAGATTTCTGTTCATAATATATACTTAATAATCCATACATACCTGAAGCTGTAAAGTTTAAATAATATCTTAATTGTTTGTCATCATAGAACCAACAATTGCCAGTTTGACCACACATTTCTCCCCACACTAAACATGCAGCATCTGGGGAACAAGACATAAAATTAGATTCGATATTTGAACATTTACAAATCAAACGTATGATAACATATCCCGAAATTTTTGCCCTTTTACCATTATATTTAAACACTTACATTATTTGGTCTTTCTTGTTAATATACTTGGCAGAGAATCTTATATCACGGCAGAGATAATTAGTGAAATGGAATGAGACAGAATAACCAGGTTGTTCGAACATAATCACGTCGTTCGTAAAATAATATCAAAGAAAATAAGAGCTACATCCAGAAAGCACACGCTGCACTACTTTTTCTCTTTATCATCACCAGAACTGAAACATTTTTCATACCGTGAAATCGTGAAATCAACATTTGTACCGCTGTGTCGTCGAAGTCTGCCGCCTGAGATTGGAACCAGTGACTGACAGCTATTTGCAACTCCATGCAAAACTGCGGGCTGTGTTAGGCGTAATGATGATCGGACAGAAATTTTGTGAAGTAAGAAAGAATAGAAATTGTGGGGGCACGATGTGGACTACAAGGTGTATTCATTCGGTCTGTTTGCGGTCAGCTACAAACAACTCCGGCCAAGTTCTTCTGCACGAGTTCCGCTAGCAGTGTTTGGCCATCCACCCATAGTCCAGATCTTGCCCCCAGCAAATTCCGTCTTCCTTACACCACAAGAAATTGGTCAGTTACTATTACACGTAACATTGTGATGTACTATTCAATGTGACTGTCAAACACTGGTACCTATTCCACTAAGCATAGGAGACTTCTAAAACATTGATATACTATTGCAGAATCTATAGTATGGCAAATGCCGTAATTATAGTGATGATTATGTGAGGAAAAAGAGCAACCTGTTATGTACTTGTTTCAATAACGTTTTCCTATGAACTTGGGTTTTCATTTCTGAAGACCGAGGAAAATCTCTCTGGATGTACAAGGTATGATCAACTTCCCAAATACCATCCAATACCATTGATTCTCAAAAACATTGATTTCCAGAATGATGAATTCATTCTGGTTAGAGCGGAACGTCATATAAATCACTCCAACTCCACTGTCCGCTCTGAATTATTTCTGAATGTATACAGTTAATCACGAACACACAAAAAAATTGGCAATTTCCAATTTTCCAGATTCCATATAAATCAAGTTATTGTAAATAAACAATAAAGTACAATAAACGAAAGAAGAAACCTTTGCCTCACCAAGCAATGATCCGTAGATGATGGGTCCAGGGAGGAAGGCCAGACCGCAGAACAGGAACTCCCACAAAGCCAAGGCCAGAGACTTGTCCTCCTCGTCCACGCTTCGGATCTGGATGAGCGTGTTGCCGGCCTTGCCCGAGGAGCCCAGCAGGCGCATGAGGCACTGCGTGGCGAGGAAGAGGCCGAAGTTGAAGGCGCAGTCGCGAGGACACGGGCCCTCCACCACGAGGCCGTCGGCCGAGCACGTGCACTCCGAGAATATCTGCCAGAAACCACACGCATCTCACAGCCATCTCTTTGCTTGCACATCGAGCAGAAAGATTGTTTCACCGGTGTTTTATAATCATAAACGCGAAAGGAAGTTAAGTTTGTTTATTATTTGCAATTTCTACTAAATAAAAGTGCAACAGAAAAATAATACAAAAGGATGATATGATTTCCATTTCAATACTGATTATCCATTGAATATTTTGTCTAATTGTTATAGGGTATATTATCATGTTAATATTATCATGTTAATATTATCGTTTTCTTGATGTATTTGTAAAAAAATGGACGAAGAAGATATTTATGATGGAAGAAAAGAGAAAATAAAGGGATAATGATAAAAACAAAGTGTTAATAGAAACATGAACACAAAAATAAAATTAGACGAAATGTATTGATATCTGCCTTAAGTTTCGAGTTGATGTTATTACTCAATTATATGAATTCAATGAACTTCTGATTACACCTGGACATTTGTTTTCCATTAGATAAAGTAGGAGTATAATTGGTGCAATCAACGGCAATAAGGATAAGGAGTTCGAAATCGGACTGTAGAAGCAGATATTATGTTAAAACAATAGTTGCACTGATATCTATTTATCTACTTGGATAAAATTATCCAAGAAATATTTAGAAATACAAGATGACAAGGTCAAGAAAGAAAAGAAAAAAATAATTGAAGGAAATGGAATGAAATTTGTATTGAGTTGAGGTTGATATAACTACTCGATTATTTGCATCCTGTTAAATATTTTCCATCCGAAAATTAATATTTTTCATTAATCAAACTCTAATTATTGAAGTAATAGATGGCATTAAGGATGATGATTTGAAAAACGGACTGAAACAGAGAGGAAGAGAGAGACAGAGGGGAGAGAGAGAGGGGTAGGTAGAGAAAGACAGATGGAAAGAAAGGGAGAAAAAAGGAGGTGAAGTAGAAAAAGAGTGAAGGAAGAGAGATAATGAGAGACATAAAGTGAGAGAAATAGAGGGAGAAAGTGAGAGTGAGTGCGAACGGGCGGGAGGGCGACACGAATTGGGAAGGAGAGCGCGCGGGAGAGAGAGGGATACAAAAAAGACAGAGAGAAAATCAGGGAAAGAGAGTGAGATAGGAGGAGAGAGAGGAGGAGGCGAGGAGGGAAAGGGGCAGGTGAGCCGGGTGCGGGCGGGGAGCGAGTGTTGCGATGCCCACCGTGGTGCCGTTGAGCAGCGCCTGCGCCGCGCCGCAACCCGCGTGGCACGGCGAGTAGAAGGTGGTGGCCGAGCTGAGCGAGCACACGGGCTCGTACTTGACGTCGGGCCCGCAGGCGCACGCGGCGTTGCAGGCGGCCGTGAGGTTCCAGGCGCCGTCGCCGCCCACGCTGCCGTGCAGGTCGGGCTCCCCGCAGTTGAGGAAGGCCCACGAGAAGTGGCCCAACACGTCCACCACCTCCACGCACACGCTCCACGCGGCCAGCACGCGCGCCCGCGGCTTGAACTTGGAGATGACGATGGCGGACGACGCGATGCCCAGGCCCGAGAACACCAGCCCCACCGAACCTGCGACACACCGCACCAGTCAATCATTCGACATCCAACAAGACTGAACGGAGAATTGGGATGCTAAAATGGTGTTTAAGAAGAAATAAAAGAAGTCATCTTCGTCAACATATCAGCTTTATTAAGATAGCCGGCTTTCGACGGCTTTGCCGTCATCGTCAGTCTCGCTGCTGTCGGCAAAAGTCGAGCGACTGTGCCGACAGTCGAGCACAGTCGCTCGACTTTTGCCGACAGCAGCGAGACTGACGATGACGGCAAAGCCGTCGAAAGCCGGCTATCTTAATAAAGCTGATATGTTGACGAAGATAACTTCTTTTATTTCTTCTTATAAGAACGTCAACAACATCCAATCAGAATTCCCACAATTCAAAAGGTGTTTGCTTAAACTTGACCTTGAGAAAGTGCCCAGGTCCGAGAGAACACAAGTCCAATGAAATAGTAGTCACACCATAGTACGCTCATTAAATTGGCATTAAAGAGGGCGCGCGGGAATTGTGATGATCAAAGGGTTTAATTGTAGAAATGAGGATGACAATCGTTTCCTCTCTAGATCTGATAACACCAGTCTCACAGAACCTATATAGTCTTGCGGAGAATTTGTGAATATATACGAATAATATCTGAAATAAAACGTCAACATTTTAGTGGATCAAATAAATTTGTGCTACTTTCAGCTTGCCTCCTACCTACTGAGAGATTGTGAGAGTAGAGGTCAAGTTTGAAATTTTGAAAAGAGTTCACGGAATTTTCGTTGAAAGTAAGATCTTTTGGAATTTTTTTCGAAACATAATTACGATTCGTAATGAATGTAGTACAAATAAAAACGCAGTGTTCTTTGATTTTCTATACATCCGCTATACACGCTACCATTCTTTAAGTAATTATTCTAACTCCTTAGAATATCTCATCAATGAATTTGTATCTGTGAAATTATTAAAATTATATTTATAGCAATCAGTGGCAGCTCGCGCTTAGGATGCACAGTTTCACAACCCCCAGAAAGTGAAAAAGATCTCGTAACATCTTAGGAATATACAATTTACTTTTAATACATTCAATATTCGAGATATTGCAGCAATATCGGTGTATAACAGTTCATTCTGAAAGCAAAGAGCGTCCAACTGGCACTCTCTCCGGTGTCTGTTTCCTCGCCAGGAAATGCACCACGCTCTTGGCTGTATTAATGGGTTTAATGTTTCTACTCTTTGGCTCTTAGATTTAACACGGGGAACATACGATTTCGTGATGCAGCAACCAGCTAGTGGCGCTGTTTAGCGCTGCGTGGTGTCAGAGGGAATTTCAGAGGAATGCCGATATTCTGTCTTCGTCTGACTCACTGCAACGTACTTTTATGATTTTCGCTTGTTATTGAATGGACATAAGTTCAGTGAATTATTGACGATGTTCATTGCATCGTTTTTTTTTTTCTTATGGTTTGTTAAAATCTACATTTTATGAGTTTTTTGTTTAAAGATGGCAATTCTAGACGGAAGTCCCTTAGTGTCTCGCGGAAGCCAGTGTGGCTGCAGCTGGCCAGCGCTTTGCGAACGTTGTTGTGAAAACGAATGAGTGTCGAAGATCTTTCATGATTGCCAAATATAGCAGGGTAGTGAAGTTTTCGAAATAAAATAACTTTGTGTGAAACGTGTTGAAGCAATAGTGCTTGTTGCAATGTGCTGGAGTCGAATTTAAGTGCCCAGTGGAAATCAAAGTGAGAACCACGTGCGCGGAAGGGGTATATACACGGACATGACGCATAAAATTATGCATGTATCAATATCAATGTAGACATTTATTTAACTTAGTTTTAATTAATTTAATTTTCATACATTTGCATAATATATTCGTATTTTGAATTTGGGAAATTACATTGCTGTCATTCGATGGAAATGCAACCTCCAGTCTGTAGGGGCCCAAGCCGCCACGTAGGTAGAGAGTTTTATTTTATTTTATTTTATTTCAAACGGTAAAAACGGAATATGAAGCACGCTTCACTTTCCACTAAACTTTTCTGCGGTAAGTATATAGTTCCTTGTGAACAACTTATTATTTCATTTCGATAAGTAAGCAAACTTTAACCGGCTTTGTTATGTGGGTATCATGCCACGATACTGATCCGAAGTTCGATGGTTTAAATCCGGTATAATAAAAAAAAAATTGAGGTGCCAAAAATCCACGGCATTCATGCGGACGCATGTCGACATGTAAAACAGGAAAGGCACTTGGCCGATCGTGGCAAAATTAAATCCTCTAGCAATTTAGCACCAATGAGAGTTTCGATTTGAATTACTGGATTGATGGCAGATATTGCATCTTGGCCTGCGCTATCTGGAATTCAAACCAAGTATCAAAATTGGCATACTAGCCCCTCTAAGGAAAGAAACGGCAAACCGCCTCAGGTATACTTGCTTAGGACAAGTCTCACAAGAAGGCTTCTGGAGAATTGGCTACGCACCAATCAGTGTATGACACTAAAATAAGAAGTATTTTTTTATATATTCCAAATCTTATTGCAGCTCCAGTACTCCATAATAAGGAAGAATTCATCAACGGAGGATGTCGACTGGCGTTACGGTTGCGGCATGAGTTTTGCCTTTGTACTTACCTGCTATGAGACTAGAACGTGATGCTGACTGACGATACTGCGTCTCCATGTATTTGGGCATGAAAGTCCAATATCCAATGAGACCGAATATAAAGCATACGCCACTAAAAGTGTTGAATACCAAAATTTTATTTCGAAGTAAAACCAGAAAAAATAATTTAAAAATCTCTTTATGTATTAGATATATCTTAGTGACACATTTCAATTCATTTAAATTGAATAAAAGTTATGGATATTGATATTTAATAAAATTTCTTATTCTGCAATGGCTCTTGCACTTTTGGGCAGAACGTCCCCCGTGTAATTGCACGCTTCGGAACTCTAGCTCTGCGGGGACAGAAGGATCCCTGACACGCTCTGCAGCGCCTCTGACTGGGAGGTCGTAGGTTCGAGTCCTGACGGCAGCAGGATTTTCGGCACTAGCTTTTCAGCTAGGTCGAATTCAGTCGCTGTCTGGAGGAGAATTCTAGCGGTCGGTTGTTCTGATCGGTAGTTTTCCGTGGTTTCTCCGACCAGCACCAGGCGAATGCTGGGGCAGTACCCTTCCAAACGGGTTACGGACCATGTGCGATCTTTCCTTCCCCTTCCTTGTCGTATTCTCTCTCCTTACACACACACTTACACTAACATGAACTACACTACCACATATTCAGGGAGACCGGTCGGACGTTTAGAGCTGGTCCCGGCTGGGGCGGTGCCCCGCTGGTGGGAGAGTCCTGGTTAGGGAGAAACCCCACTAGCCGACGGTAGGTCGGCGCCGGATATCGCCATCCAGCGGGTGAAGCTGGATGCCCTGCCATCTCCCGAGAAAAACATGCACTACACTAACGGGAATAAAGACCAAAGCCGTTGACGTGCCCGGAAACACGAAAAAATTAATCTATAAAAAAAGCGACGCGCGCTATACTCCGATTTAACCATTGTCATCCATTACGGAGGTCCAATACGAAACTTTAAATCGTAACGAAGCTCCCTTTTGGATGACAATGTCTCCAATTTCTTCCGGCTCGTGAGCCTGAATTGGCACTATTTTTATATCGTAGTATAGGGATGAACAGTGTCTGTAATTAGGGAAAATTTACAGGAGTTCAATTAAAAAAGGCATTGTCAGATTGAACTATTGTAGCTAGTTAGTAAAAACAACCGAACATACCCATTTATTACAAAGAACAAATGTCATAATACAAACATTTAGGAATATATAAGTGAGGAGAGTGTATAACAAAAATACTACCGATGGGGGGTGGGGGGGCACAACTCTGAAGAGATAGGACAGAGACCATTGCTCCCGTGGTAATTTTTCTTTTTACAAGAATAAACTGTCGATAAAATTTAAAGGATAATAATGAAAATTGATGATATCACGATTACAACAAAAAGTTATTGATATAATGAATCTTGGAGTTTTAAGCAGCGGTTTGAAAGAATATAGTTTGTTGCAATGTGTCTTTGTCTACTAACTCTCTCTATTTAAACTTGATTAAAAAATAATGTTCAAAACCTGAGATTTTCTTCTTTTAATTATTGTAATGCATCTCCAGAACTTCTTTTTTAAAACATCAAGGATTAACTACAGTACGTTTTAACACATTCAGCAGCAGCTAGGATTCAGCTTCAAAACTTCACATTTACACTTCACACTTCCAACTTATACATAATAGACTTTCTTAATATTCCTTTATTTATTGCGACGGTTTATTTCCCGAACTGTTGTTCTGTTCCAGCCTGTGCAATCCGCGCTTCTGTCAGCCTCGCTTCGCTGCAAAGCGAACGCGCACGCACTTGACGGCTGCGGGGCGGCGCGGAGCGGAGGAGGGCGCGCCTAGCGCGGCGCGCGGCGGCGCGAGGAAGCTGGCGCGGGAAGAGCATCATGAACGCCGCCAGCACCAGACCCAGCGCCGCGGCCGGCAGGTACCCTGCACCAGGACCACACGTTGCGCTCATGGAATAATTAATTCGTGACTTGTATTTATTTCTAATTAATTGTCGCACTCATCCTATTAATGAATACAATTATTTATTTATTTGTTTATTTAGTTGTTTATTTATTTATTTACTTGTGTATTTATGTAATTACACATTTAAAATCGAGTTTTCTTTCAGCAAGAAATTGCAGTATTCTACTGAACCAAATTTCGTGAATTTTCCTTAAATCTTTTAGTTTTCTTCTCAGAGAATTCCAGATGTGTTATCACTACTTTCGTTAACTTGTTTTGTGCTAACAACACTTAAGTTTAATATTGTTTTAAAATTAATAGAATGAATGCTTATATGTTGTCGCTTGTTCGTTTCGTTGTTTTCAAGACCCAGTTAGTTCCACGTAGTATATAGATTGTGACATGGTCGTTTTTTGTTGCCAGTGACAATAAATTGAAAGCAGTCAACGTTTCATAGCAAGTTTTTAAGCTAAAAGTTTAATGAGAGTTTTCAAATGCCAAGATTTGTGAATGAGTAAATAACGGCAATATCTATCACACATTTTAAATATGTGCCTAAAATAAAGGTAAATATAAAAGATTTCAAATTTTTTTTAGAAAATAATATGTCTAACACTTATTCATTTTATAGGGGGTCTTTACATAAAATTGGAGGGGATTACTTTCAGTGAATAGTGAATAGTGATTATATTGTTACCAAATTTTTTAAACTTCTTAACCTCTTGGAAAACATCTAATAAACGACATGAAACAATATTTTTGAAGTTTTCATTTTTGCGTATCAGCCAGATATGGTACTTTTCTTTTGTAACTTCTGTACAAATATTTCATTTGGTGTGATTTGTGAGAATATCATGGGTTCAGTTAATAAATATAACATTTGAAATGCAAAATTATTAAGAAGATTTCACATTCTAATGATTAGGAAGGAAGACAAAGGAATGAAATGTTATGCATTACGGTTATGATATTGATGGTACTGTTTTCATAGTTATAGTTCTTGCATATACTGTTAAAGTGCAGTCGATAACTGGCAGGCCCATTACAAAAGAAATTCCTCTAGAATTCAGGAGCTTTCGAAACATTTTGAAGACTGTTTTAAGAGTATTTTGAGCAGTTTCTCTTTCGTAAGAACAGTGCAGTAACTCACCGATCCACCAGGCGCCGATCCAGCGCGGGTCGTTTTGGTCGATGAGGGGGGTGACGTCCAGATCCACGTACCGCGACAGCGCGTACGAGGCCACCGAGAAGCCGGCGGTGGGGCCCAGCAGGCGAATGCACGACGTCGCCGCTGAAACGTGTCATTTCATTTCATTTTGTCGTTATTTCAGGAGTTGGTCATTTTAGAATTCAGTTGGTAGTACGACCAGGAGGTTCAAAGACTCAGCTGTTTGTTTAATAGATAACATATTAATTTGCTTTTAGCAAACTTTTCTACTCTTTATGCAAAATCTCATTTGAATTGTAACAATTTTTGTAATAAATAGTATGATAAATTAAATTTACATTACAAAAAAAAGATGATTGACTTAAGTTAAAAGCAGAGATAGATGCTTATATATAAAGCAGAAAAGTATACAATGTAAATTTATGTAACATAATACTAATTATTGTGAAAAATGATTCAGTTTTGATGAGGTCTGACAGAACTACGCCAAACGTTAGTTAATTTTAAGTAAGCGTTTTTCCATTAAAAAAAGCTGAGATTTTTATTAACTTACTATTCAAAGAGTGAATGAATGAATACGGGCTCAATCACCGACCATGCATCATACAATACTCATACGCCATAAAATTGACATAAATCGGATGTTATTTCATAGCACAAATTTATTGACATTTTACGGTAAGAAGATTTCAGTAGAACATTGTGTTTACTTCGTGTGATAAGACTTACGCAAAACAAACGTTCTTTGAGAACAGAATCTGAGAATTGTCAATTTAGAAAGGAATGTGTGGGAAAAGGGTTTGGTGAATACAAAGAGCAGTAGTTTATTAAATTAATTAATTAACATTTAAAGAATTGTAATGAATTCTCTTGGGCTTATTTTTATTATTTTTTAGTAAAATGTAATGAAACAAAAAAATGGTTGACAGTAACGTGTGGCAATTTTTTAAGTTGTTGTGGAGGAGGAAAAGAGCTGAACTGGACGTTGAAGAGAGTAGACGTGCGTGTGAGTGATGTTAAAGATGAAAAATTGATTTAGAACAGGATAGGGCGATATGTAGTGCCTCCTGTGTTTCTCAAAAATACCTTCAAATTTTAAAAATATTTAACGGAACGAAATTGAATACTCACGAAAAATGTTTAAAGAATTTATCCTGATTGGGAATTAAAATCAAAATTCTGGAAAAAATGAATTCATTTCCTTGTATTATATCTTTTGAAAATTGTGATGTTTTTTTTATTTTGAATTCTTAAATATTATATTTGCTTGTTTTAAACATATGTTATTTTTCAAAACTGCACTGACACGATTCAACATTTAATGTTTTCATTCTCATGTGGTAACTTTGTACGGCCAGGAGCGCAGCTAGCTTCCTTGTAATAGCAGTCATACCTATAAAAGAGTGTGCAGCCTGTTTATCTTCTAGTCCCTAATGCAGCGCTTAATGGGTGTCATTTAAGAATCTTTCAAATTCTACGCTACCGACCTCTCTTAGTAGTGGATAATTGCTACAAATTGAGAAACTCCGAAATTAATTGGCTGATCATATTTTTCGATGCTTTCCAATCTTTCCTATCCAATTCCCAGATTTTAGCTCTATAATTCATAGATGGGGAAACGAGCGAATTAAACATTGTATCGCACACTTTTAAAGGCAATTCCGATATTCTGCGCATTGCGTAAACGATTTCTTTGAGCGCAAATTCTTCCCGTACATTGAGCCGCCATTATGTGGCATCCCCACGTTCATTGAAACGTTGCACCAAGATACTTAAACGTTTTTGACATGGTCAATGGCAGCATTATTATCATTTATCCCCATCACCCCCACCCAAAATTCTTGATGACTATTTTCGTTTTACTTCTGTGTACGTACGTATATTCCGAAGTAATTTACACTTAGTACAGACCGGGAGAGTGGCTCAGTGCAACTCATGTCAGTGTAATATTTCTGTGACTGGGAGGTCCTAGGCTCGAGTCACGTCGTACAGGAGATATTCGGCAGTAGGCAGACAGCTAGGTCAGATTACTGCCGCCGTCTGGAGAATTCTGGCGGCATGCGCTATGAGAATTGTTCCGTGGTTTCTCGATGTACAAACGAATGCCGGATCAGTACCTAACTGACGGGTCACGGACATGCGATATTTCCTTACCTCATGGCCTTTCCAAACCCTCCGCACACACACATGCACATACACATACTACACTGACTCACATGCCGGAGACCGGTCGGGGCTTAGAGTTTATCCACAACGGGGCGGTGCCTCGCGGGTGGGTGATACCTGGATGGGGAAAACCCAACTTGCCGACGGTAGGTCGGCGCCCGGCAAAAAACATGTGTTACACTTACGGGAATAATGAATTTACGTTCCACGCCAGGAATCACTAACAAGAAAGGAAGATGTATAGAGAACATGCTGCAGCAAAAAGCAACGATTTTTTGACGGAAAACTCGAATTGTAGTGCCCACAGAAACAGTGGGTAAATCCTGTTCTATAATGTAGTAAATTATTCCCACTGACACGTTGAGTAGTCGGATTGCAAAAATGAAGTCCCTTGATGCAAAAAGTGTTGTTTTTTTCAAAATGTCGCCCGTCCCTCTGCTTGCTCTGGGATATGTGAACAACTCTAGCCTAAATTACGGAATGTTTTCCAAACTCAATGGAATTCCTGTCAATCTGACCTCGCTCGAGACTTTAGTTTTTGAAAAACATTAATTTTGGGGGTAACCTTAAGTCACACCGGGACATTTCCAAAAATTTTCTCAAAATGGTTCTAAATTTTTCTTTTGAATTTCTGATAATAGAATAAGAAATGTCTAAAAAGGTGGATTTTAGAGTACGATTTTCACTATTACTTCTAGAATTTTCATTAATTGCAAAAGTTTGAATTTTTGGCAGCTTTCTCAACTACAAAATTTAAAAATACATTTTCTTCCAAGGAAAATTTGTTTTCCAGAATTATTTATTTCATTACAGAAAAATTACTTTTTTAAAATTTTAGTCCTTTTTCGTGCACTATTGCATGCAATATGTGCTATGTGAAAAAAAGAGGTGCAGATTACTTTCGAAGTAACGCCAGTATGGTCAAAAAGCCTATCATCTGGTATTTGGTGGCTCTGTGAACAGGTGGCACTGCGTCCGGCGGCACGCTTACAGGTCGAAGGTGGCAGCGGTCCGAATTCCGCTGCCAAAACAACGGGAATGGCGGCACCACCGCAAACTGAAGAAACTAGTTTGCTAGGTCAAAATCAAAAGAGAAAAACGCTACCGCCAGACAGCCGGGCTGCCTTCAACGCAACCCTGGTACCTCTCTTCGTCGCGAAACATTAACCAAGATAAGTAGTATGCGTACAAGAGAGGAAAAACAAGAACTCGTAATGTATATATTAATTGATTTTCCTGTTCTTTGCGAACTCACAAAATTGATACGGTTGCCTTCCGGTGCCTTGCAATTCGCGGTCCTACACATTAGGTATGTTGCTGTTAACTAAGTCCGTAGGCAAACTAATTTAAAAGTCAAATTAAGTTGCAGTGCTTTGAAGATTACATTTGTTCACCGCACTAGAGATGTTGAATTTACACACTAATTTCTTTTATACTACCAACGTTATATTTGTTTATGCCTATTTTAGAAAGATTCATCAGTACTCGGCAATTAATTTAAGAGTGTATGAATACAGATTAAATTTCTCTTTAGTCATCAAATTGTATTTCTTGAGACCTTTTATTAAATTTCAATAACAATCATAACTTGTTGAAATTTTATTTTGAAAGGAAATTTTATTTAGAAAAGGATAAAAGATTAGAAAAGACATCTTCAGTAAAAATATGTATCATGTAAAAACACTTCAAAATCAAAATTATAATAAGGTTTTATTATTAAAATTTTTAATAAAGGCAGTACATTTATTCCTAGTATTTTGATTTCCAAATTTTACATATAATTGAAAGTAATAATATTTAACAAGGTATGGAAAAAACTGAGCTGGTACTCTCAATTTTATATGAAATATTTTTGCTGTAAATAATATTTTATTTTTTAATTCAAATTAACCAAGTATTTGTTAAGCTGGGTTTTCTGTATTTATAACAGTCTAATTAAAATTTAAAATGTTTACAAGAATTGCACTAGAGAAAGATACAAATCAATCAATCAATCAAATCAATAAGGATTTTGATACAAATGTAGTTTCATTGATAGTACACAAATTTGCCTTTCAAACGAAAGAGGAAATTGAGCACTATTTTCACTTTTAACTAACCCATCTCCTTTCTTACCAGACAAAGAAAATAGCCATTATTTCCCGTTTTCCCACACGTATATTTCAGAGAAACAAGAAGAAGAGAAATTGGGCAAAGTGAACGGGTTTTTAACGGTATATTTACTAAAAATGCAGTTTTAAGATTTAAGTATAGCACAAATTGACTTTGAGTATTTCATGGTCATCACCATAATCATCATCATCATCATGGGTTGAGCCTATTAGCCCGTTCCGTCTTCAAGAGTATCTTTCCATCGCCTTGTTGGTCTGCCCCTACTCCTCCCGTACGAGTTGTAGTTGTGGAGAATTTTTTGCATTCGATCTTCCGTCATTCTCATTAAATAGTCATGCCAATTATTTCGTAGTGTATCTATTTTTTCAGTTAAGCTGAAGATCTTTAATTCGTCTTTGATGACCGCGTTTCTTTTATGGTCTAGTATTGAATAGCCCGCCAAGGTCTAAGAAATTTCACCTTCTAAGTTCTTCTTGTAAGAAAGAGGCAGAATATATTTGAATGTTGTAATTTTCAAAAAATCAGGGTTTTTAACAAACATGAGAACTACCATTCTTTTAAACGTTCTTTATACTATCCAATAACAATATTTAATAAAAAACGATGAGGTATTTTTTTGAATATTTTGAAAATGTCCCAGGGGCTTTATGTGAAGTACCCCCAAAATTAAAATACTGATTTCTTATTCAATGGGCCGTGACGTTAGTCAGATCTATTGGGGAATATCAACGTTGGAGAAAATCGGCAGAACTGTTTAGCCCCTAACTTTGTTCACAGACGGAAGGACAGACAGACAGACGAACAGACGAAGAACAGAGAACAGACAGACAGACAGACTCTTCTCGAGAAGCCAGAAGTAAAAAGTGTTGTGATAAAATACAAGAGAAAAATCAAAATCAAGAGGACAAATCTCTACGCTCCAAACTGCTGGCAGAAGTACAAAGGACATGCTGGGATTAACAAATTATAATTTGCTTGTCACTGATATCAGAAGAGGAAATTAGTACCAATTTATTAATTAGTACCAATTAGTACAAATTTGTTGAAATTGATATCATGTAACCCAGTTGCAAATGAGATGACAAAGAAGATATTGTAACGAAGATATTGTAGGAGGTGGCTTAAACAGGCATGCAAGATTATGCCAGTCAATTTAAAAAATTAAAGATATAAAATACTTCACTTTAATACGAAATATAGCAAATAACATTCTTTATACTTCTGCATGCTTCTTAGCTGCTTTGATTTCGTTCTAACCTTTTAGTTTAAAATGAAGTAAATTTAATTTATGAAAATTAAAGATAAGGGGCTTTGTTAAATTTTTATTTGTTTGTTTGTTTATTGATTTTTAATTAATTTTAGCTCTCTAAATATTTTTGTAATGCACAGAAAGTGTTGCATATATTAAAAAACTATTATTTTGATTCTTCTTATCTAACATCTAATAGAAACATTTTCCACCAAATGCAAAAATTAAGGTCAAAACAGAAACAATTAATTTTACAACTTTGTATTGTTATATTAATTGAACTGTTTAAATTGTAACATGTATAAACATATGTATAATATTGAAGAATTTCAATGATGAGCATTTACAACAATTTCACATTTTTGACTCAAAAGATTGAATGACACTTCAAATAAAACGTTTCCACGATATATACTAAACAAACTATTTTGCTTATAATCGTTGATAGCAGTGCAAGAAACAGTAAGAGGCAAATAGAGAGAAATTTGAAAAATAAACGAATTGAGGAATGGCGGTAGTGCTATTTTTGTGTTTCCATCCATAAAAAACTTACCTTCAAGACGTTGAAATGGAGCTTGCCATTTAGGCCGCATTCTGCTTGTTTCAATCTTCAAAACGTTGATTGGAGCTACTTACAGATATCACCCATCGTGCTTCACTGAAAAAGAACGGAACCTATTTCCTTTCTCTGTACTTTCTTATCAGCAAACATCCTTGTTGAGTTTTTGCCAGTATATACATCTTCTAGGTGGCTTTCTGACGGTTTTTCTAACTTTCCTTCACTTACATTCTCTGTGTTTAACGACATGAATTTCATAATCCATACATTGATTTACGTGGAACTTCGTTTCAAGCCTTTCAACGTTTTATTTAGAAGTGGAGCAACACTGAATAAATGTATCCCTTTTATTGCTGTTTGTCTTTTTTGATCTGAATAAAGAATGATTTTCTTAACATATAGTGGTTAAAGTAGATGTAATTGATTTCATTAGTAAAGAAAGAAAATTCAGGAAACAGTTTAGGGTAGATTTATTTTGAAACCAAAACACTTCTCATCGCAATGTTTCTCTAAAGATTAATTTTTATTATTGTCCAATTTTTTTCTATGCAAGCTCAGTCTTTCAAAGATACAATATATTATTAGTGTATATGTTAATTACTAGGAACGGAATTTATTGTAATCAAAAGAGGAAAATATGTACATATATATGTACGTATTTTTTTCAAAAATATGTAAAGAAAAATAGGAAATATGTGAAATAAATATTCGTTATAATGTTTACAATTCCATTCTTCAAGCGTTTTCCGAGCAGAGTATGTTGCCGATCAGAACTTTATATGGGTTCAGAGAGGCTGAATGAAAGTTTTACATCTACTGAAGCATTTATTCGCTAGTTTCTTCCGAAACATAATACTTTCGTATTACACACAATGTTGTTTACGAGGAGCCGGAGCTTAAGTGAATAGTACTGTGTAGCCTGTGATAGAAAGAGGGGGGAAAGCGAGCATTTATCGAGTTACGCATGGGGTCTATGAAACACGAGTAAGCACGTGGTTGAAGTTCCTTCTGCTTCACATTCACAGTTCAGAACTGCACACAACTTAGCGACTTTTCAGTATTTTACATATTCATATTTGATTTTACATGTATATACATAGTACAAAGTTTACAATGAAAGGAAGTTATTTTAATGGTACAAAACGTGACGTCAATCGCGAAGCGTATGATAATATATACAGGAAGTCGCACATTTTATTAAATATATTAATGTGTTGGCAAAATCCTGATATTTTCCTGTTGATAGGACTTGGAATATACGACCTATGCTTTGATTTGTTATCGGTGATAGCCATCTCTTTCTTCTATGAACTTCGGGCAAACGTTCAAAATATGAGATACCGTTAGTTCCTTTACAAAAGTCACGGAGGAGCCCAGGTAGTTTGTGTAACAACAGGTGTGCATTAGTGTAATATTAGGCGTATGTCGGAGAGAGTCTGGACAACGTGCACCCGTTCCTGTATGTCAATTTTGTTTATCTAGATACACTGAGAAGAAATCTTGTGCGCTTTATGGAATTTAGCTGGCTTTGTATTTGGTCATTGATTCCAGTTGAGTCAAAGCATTCTTTGTTCTAAATTTTAGGATGTCCAGTTGTTGTTAACTAAGTTGTGAACTGTATTGTCTTGTTTGAGGTTTACCAAGAAAGAAAACGCAGTGCTAAATTCTTGAGTAACGTTGTTTTCCAAGGATGTGGGGATCCAGGCAAATGAGATATCTTCTCTCTTGAATGATATCTGATAGTGGAGTTCAGTGATTGTAAGATTTTGCCCTTACTATGGTTTAACTGGAGTAGTGTGCTTGATGAGTTGAATTACAATTAAGGAACGACGGATGCATAAGTTTGCTGACCAGATTTAAAGCCTGCATAATTCCACATAAACCTGTAGTTGTTAGAGCCTACATGGGGTTTGAATGTATACAATGTGTACTGCTGTCTTGTGCATACACATTGCCTTCGGACCAAACTGTCTTGACCATGGGCTTCATACCAATAATAGTGTGTAACCTAGTATATTTCTCACCAAAATCATCGAAAGCACATATTCTAAATTCTTCTGAGTAGAATGAACTTTTCTCTAATTTCAGAAAAGACCAGTCTAGTTTGAATTCTTGTAATAACCAAGGTTGAATTTTGCATGGGTGGTGTTTTTCAATCTGAGAGAGTTGAATATTAAGTATTTTGAGAGGTTCCATGATTTTTAGATAAAAGGGAAAGATTGATTTATGTCTCTTGAAGAAATCCCGACGGCGCGGTGGGGTGATACATTGCTGGGTTATAATTGGATTGATAAGCGGAGCCAGCTTTAATTGAATACTTTTATACCGAGCTATTGACATCAGGTGTAAGAGGAGGCTCTTTGGCTTCAGTAGTACAAGCTACCAATAGGCGTGAATTTTGGGCATCCCGTACATAAGCAGGCAACAAATTATCATAAGTGTCTAACTTGCTAAAACATTTAGCTGCTAAGTTGTAAATGATTGATCCATAGTCAATCTTACTTCTGATAATTGTTCTATAAGTAAGATGCAAGATGTCTATATTCGCTCCCCAGTTGTTTTGGTTAAGATATTTGAGAATGTTAAGCCGTTTTTCACAGTTGTCAATCAGCTTTTAAATATGTTGTTTCCAGCTCAATTTGTTATCAAATTCTGTTATCGGCGTGCGTCTTTAAAACTCATGTTTCTCAGAAATTTTATTATGTAACATATGGCAATGCTTATTTATGAACTCATCTCTTAACACATGTTATCGTGGGCTAAAGAAATCTATATGGTTCCATTTAAAAATCAAAGGTGGAGTCAATATCTCTGCAATAAAAATGCAATAAGAATAATATTATGCATGACCATATGTGCCCATGCATATAGTAGTTTTAGTAGAAACTTGCATCTCAGTAGCAGTGATTATGGTATTGGAGCTGTGCTGTATCAAATAATTAATGGAAGGGAAAGGTGACGTATCCTTGATTGGCAGAGTTCTCAGGTCAGAACTTCCATTATTCGGTTTTACTGAAAAAGAAACTAATGCTATAATTTGGGCCATCCATAAGCTACGGGAATATCTTACGGAAGACATTTCACCATCAGGACGGACCACAAAGCATTAGTATTTTTAAATCATCGCTACCAACAATGATAGATTACTACGATGGATTCTATATCTTACTGCAGCAATATTCTTTCACTGTACAGCTTTGTCCCAGTGAACTCAATCATTTACCGGACCTGCTAAGCAGAAATATGCTGTCACTGATGAGCTGCAGAAGAAAGAAAAATGTATTCTTTACGTCACCCGCTAGCTAAACTACATGGGATACTCCACATGAACTGGCAGACGATAGCGACATGTCAAGATCAGGAGGAACTGACTCGGAAGGTAAAGTCATTCTTACGAGGAAAACTCGACCTGGAAGATACAGACGTGATTTGGTGGACGCAAGAAGGCGATAGGTGGAAGTCAGTTGATAACGTAATTCTAGTTAAAACAAAATCAAACCGACCTATAGACTATGGATGCCGAAAGTTTTGACATATGGATCATTTGGCTTTGTACATACTAAACTAGCACACTTCCGGAGCTGATAAAGTGGATAAGGCTATTGCGGAAATTGCACACTGGAAGAACGAAACCAGTCAGAAAACTTATTGCAGCCTGCGTCACCTGTCCGGCGAACAAAGTACCGGAACCTCTATTTTGCCGGAACGTACAACAATTTTACCATCAAAACCAAACAAAGTTAATCGCAGTAGATCTTTTTACTTAATGGCCCTTTACCAGACGTATGGTTCATAAGCATGTTTTGTATGTATTGATGTATTCTCCAAAAATTTACTCAGATTTATTGCATCAATAAGCGAAAAGCGCTAACAATTGTTGGTACCAATTTAACAAATTTCTTAGAACACATCTGGCTGAAGACTTTTGTGAATCACGGATCACGGTTACAAGTGACAACTGGATTCAAGCCATGGGAGGGAGAAGAATATGGTTCACATTTCCTTCGGCATACGACATCCACAGTCGAACCCGTCAGAAAGGGTAATGCGCGAATTATCTAGATTGGCTACATTGTGTATACTGCCGACATCGACACACTGACTGGTGAAAGCAACCAGAAATTTACATCATGATACCATTAACATGACGCCATTACAGGGGCACATTTTAAGGGAGAAAATGCCACATGTTTTTAGAAAGACTGCGTAGACCAGAGTACAGTCGGAAATTGCACGGATCAAAAATTTACACAACAACTTCACACAGAAGGCAAGAAAACGATTGGATCACCGACAAAATATGCTCCATATCAATTCACAGTTGGTCAGAAGATTATGCTTTGTGTTCCGAAAACATCGATGTTCCAGCCAAACAAATTTCAAAATTCTTTGCATTGTACGAAGGACCGTACACGGTGCGAAGAATACGACGCTACCCGGAATATTGGGGACCTGATTGATGACGATGGACGCAGCATTGGCAGATTTAATTTCTACAACCTCAAGCCTTTTCAAGAATAATGTTATCTTTCAACTTCCTGAAGAGAAGAAGAATTAAAGTATTGAAAATATAATTTTTATATAATTTGAAATATTTTCGAAACTAAATTGGAACTCGAATTCTTTTCAAGATTTTTTTCTCGTCATTTTCATTACCGAAAAAAAATCTTTGTAGAGGAAGCTTATGTAACCGCTCATAAGTCGGTTACATTGTTTAAATAGCGCGCGACAATGGTAAACTACGACCCGCCAGAGACACGAAGCGGGTGCGCCAGCAAGAAAGGATATTCTGTATCAGATTCTGAGTGAAAGTTCAGATGCGTTACGTAGTAGAAGTCAACATCAATCAGGAATCGCCCAGCGAGAATTTATGACGGCGCGATCCGGCACCGCAGAGAAAACGTTCTTTCTTTCTGCTGTGAACCTTCGGACGGAACGGACCTGTACTGTCTTGCGGTGTGCGATCTGATACTGAACGAGAGGAGATCCAACAAATTATAACCATCAGAAACTTTATAAAAAGCTTCTTTCTTCTTTGGACATTCCAAGTAAGGAATAACGTATATTCGTTGGAGACCGCCGTCGAGCTGTGTTACTTCGCGAGGTCGGCGTGCAACAAATCGACGAGGGACGGTTTTTCACGACGCAAGAGGTTAATTCGACCTTGGACGCAACGGGACCATCGCCGTCGTCTGGAGTGGCAGGAACGTGTCATCGCGGCGACGTCGTGAGTCAAAAAGACCAGATTTTAAAACTTCGACAAAAAACCAGCACCCAAAAGAACAGTTGAGAAGGGGAAATCACGCATAAGAATATATAGAATTCACCTCACGCCCAGACAGAGATAGTCAGGCATTTAAATTATCGGCTATTAAGCGTAACTTTTCAGTATTTCTCCATCGTAACGAGAATTAAGATAAATTGTTCATGGAAAAAGGTGTAAAATTTATTCTTTTAATTCTTTTGTTTAACTACTATATTTGCTCTTCTAATGAATATTCTTTTCTTACGGTCATGATTTAAATTGTTTTTAATTAAATAGTAAAATGGTTAATAAGTTGCCTGACAGTAAACCCGCTTATTAAAGGGATCTCATTTATTGTACCAGTTTATTTAAAAGGTATATGCAAAGTGTATATTGCACATGTAAATTTTCTTTCAGCAGTGTATGTGAATTTGATGTTGTTGTTTTTTTTTGTGAATTGTATAAAGGTATTTCATTGTGTTTGTGTAAAAGTGAAAGATTATACTTGGTCATTCAAAGTATTTTACAAATAGAAAAGGTACAACTGCAGTTGATCAATATTTAGGAAATTGCTGAACACTACAGTAAGTAATATGGTTTCCTATGAGTAATGTGTAAATTCTTAACGAAATTGTATCAAGAGATTTGGTAGAATATATCAAAACTTTGTTAAGGAAGTTAAAGGATTAACTTGCCTGTGTATTTATTTTAATAATCAAAGCAGGATAAAAGACGGACCCACTCCTGTAGGACGATTAGGACGTAAGAAAATCTTCCTAAATTTTGATGTAACATTAAGTTATTAGAGTGATCCGCTCATTTGTATCCCATAGTAGGGAACGGTCACATATTTGGTGAATACGTGAGGTTCGAAATTGATATAACCTCCTCATATAGTATTCCTAAAAAAAGTGAAAGGTCGCAATATGTATCATTTGTTTGGCATTTTTGCCCACGTAATTAGTGTGTTGACTCATTGTTAAACCTAAGATTTGTGTAAACCTATATCACATCTTTGATGTTTCTCTCACATTTGCACAGTACCTTTACTGATTTACAATGACCTGCTCCCCACATACGTTGTATTTGGTTCATGTAATGTTTTCCTTGATGCGTACTTTTCATTTATAAAGAATTTTTGCATTCTCCACTGCCAACCTCAATCATTTAGGTTTTGACTTCGTTCCTTTTTCAATTTTTACGGTCCCTTGTTACGGCCCGTGGGACCGGGCATAACGTTCCCGGAGGGTAATGTCACAGTAATCGATTTATTAACCATGGGATCTGAGATCCGGGTTGCGCAAGCCCCGTGCCAAGTGCGCAGCTCAGGGCTTGCCCAACCGGACGCCTGCGGTGCACTCCGTGGCGCCCGCTTGACGGTGTGTGGCCTGGAAGCCACAGGATGCGCCTGCGGTGGGCATCGCAGGCCACCTTCGCACCACCTTTCTGTTTTGCACGCTGAGCCTACTCGTGTCACAAGACAAGATCGGATTCGGTGTTACAACGGATTCAGGTGGTACAGCAGTTCCGGGGTATGGTTCGGATCCAGCGTACCGGACTGTTGTACGAGTTGGCGAGTTTCAAACCCCGATCGAAGCCGTGGTCGAAAAATCCCTGTACGCTTAGCGACGAGTAAGGGGAAATGTAAATCCGGCTGTTCCATGTAGCGATTTTCCATATAAAGATCCTCAAGCCTAAAAAGAAGCCTCTGACAAAATTATGAAATCACGCCGATTTCTCGCCCAAGATCACCTCCTTTCCTATGGTGGTGAAAGAGCGTAATATTGCGTGGTTAGACCGGAAGAGCGGGGCTGATGATGGCGATCTCGCCGTAAAATAAGGCATAAACTAGAAAACTAACTTAGACTTCGCGCACGGCGCTGTCATGACCTGATGTATACTAAATTCTTCAAATTGAAAGTTTAATTTAGTTTTATTTCCATAATTGCTTTCTAGTGTTGAGTTTAATAATAATTAGATCTATTTTTATTTTGATGTGCATCGATACAAAATTTTTAAATTTGGGTATAAATTAGTTCAAAATTAGTACAAAATTCTGGAATATTCTTCTGTAATTTTCTGATTAGTGAGTGAGCTAACTATGCGGCAATTTTTTAAGTGCTTATTGCAATTCAACCATTCAAAATTCGAACCAAGTGTTTCAAATTGACTTAATAGCTTATTTCTGTAGTGTCGTTTTTACTTCTTTGGGCACTAAAATATTGATATATCTCCCTCGAAAACTGAATTTCTGTTTGTAAATGTCTTCATGCTTTCACTTTTGCAAATAAGGATGTGATGTTTCTAATACCGTTCTTTAAAGTAAGCATTTGTACGGAAATAATGTCTTTGTCAATAAATGCGAAATAAATCATGAGAGTAACAGTTCAGGTTTCGTATGTAGGGGAGAGTAAACATTTTATGTATGTAATTTCAAAATTGGCAGTACTATTATGAGCATTGAATAAACATAAACTTTGCAATTGCCGCATGTTGTTTCCGGTATGTTTGTAAATTATGATCAAGAACATTCGTGTAACCATGCCATTCTGGCGAATGGCGTTTCTCAAAGCGTTTTGGTGACATCTGCACTATGTGTAAAACGATTTGTCGATCAGCTAAAGTCAATTTTTAATTAAATCAGAAATATAAACGAAATATTTGCACATTTGAAATGCAAATATTGGCAAACAGTTGCAAAGATGCAGACTTACTAATAAGACAAAGTTTCTTGTAAATGATATTTCGGTGAATGGACATGTGTTAAAAAGTTTTCATCGTGTACCTCCTCGCTTTAGAGTATGCCTTCTGCTCTGGCAGGCCATAGAAATTTTCGTCAACAACCATTAATTTTGCTTGTGCTATTATATCGTTTGTTTACAACAGCTCAATCGCTATCCTTTCGGCCTCCGAAACATACCCGAAGCATTCGCTCTGTTTACCTTACGAAGCAATAAGTGGTGCGTTAACAAGGAACGGCTGGGATAGAAATTTGACCGCAGGATAGAATCAGACGATTCCCAACAGCCTTTCCTTCACTACTGTTCTCAATACTTCCTCATTCTTTACTATATCTTTGTTCGTAATTTTCTTCATCCATCAAAATTTTCTTATTTCAAAATCCTCCAGTCGCATTTTTTTGACATCCTTAAAATTGAGATTCTTCTTGACACATTAAACACTTCGTAATAAATTCATATTCAATATTTTTCTAAGTTCTCTATCCATTTTGCTGTACCCAGGAGAATCTTCAATTTTTGGATCTACATCTTTTCTTGTTGGATCCGTAACTTCAATTACAATTTTGCCGCATACATATTTGAAATTTTGTGCAGTTTCTATTTATTTGCTGTACATCAGTCATTTATCCACCAATTTTCTACCGTTTATACATGTATAATTCATAATAAAAATATTTATATGAAAAAAGATCTAGACGGAAGTAAGTATAGAAGGAAATACTGATCTAAATTATAGCAAAATCTTTTTTAGGAATGATACTTTTTATTTTGCTTCATTTTCAGTTTTTGAACATATTATTACCAATTAACTTGGAAATGTTTGTAAAATATTTAGGAAGGGGAATACATTTTTCAGAATTTTACATCCCTGAATCTCTTTTAAATTGTATTGATAAGATAATTGGATAACATTTTGGTAGTTTCAGTGGTTCTTTAAAGTACTAGTATGTAAGTAAAATGTATTTTTAACTTATCAAATGGAAGTATCAAATTAGCGTAATATGTGATATAATGAAACGAAGAACAAACTAAATGGGAGTGAATTTGTACATTACTTTTTACTACTTTTGCGATTAACGAAATGACGATTTTAATTTTTATATTGATTTACGTTTTAATAACTGATTTTCTTTATTGAAAAATGCTTTCTTCTTAATTGCTCTCCCTTCTTTCCTAGTTGTGGAAGTAGTGATGGAAAATTCTACACTAATATGCAGACAGAACACTATTTTGCATATTTGACATCATGGTAAGTCAAAATAAATTATTGTAAACAGAAATAATTTTGATTTTATTGAATTATGATAGAACGAAGACATTGATTCTTGATAATATAAGTATCTTGATGAACTTCATTAATATATACTTCAAAAATATTCAGTATCAGGTAATTACGTTGAATTTATGTTTGGAGTGTTGAATTTGACAGTTGGCATCACATGTACATTGGACTGAATCATCTGAAGACTAAGAGAAAAATACTTGCTTCCGTTACCACATACAAATTACGATTTGCAAACCATTTTAGATCAGTACACATCAGAATTATAGTACATGTATCACAATCAAACGATATTAAAGACTATTACTATGTAACATATCTTCAATTAGAGCTTTGCAGGAGCCGAAAGAGTATCTGTTGGCAATCGATAGTACTTTCGCGAACAGTCTTCTAATTAGAGAAGTTTCTTGACTTCTATTAGTAGTTCATGTGTCTTAGATTACTTGCCTATTTCTCAAACTTGATCTCTGATATTTGTTGGAGACGACGTTTTAACGTTCAATATCGGACACTTGCTTCTTTCGGTGATAATGTATCCGTTGCCTTCACCATGATGTCTCGGTCCATTCTAAATCCTTTAAAACGAGCTGTAGTGGCAGCATCAAGTAGAAATTTTATCTCTCCCGAGTTAGGAAAAGCATGTATTTGTTTCTTCGATAAATGTGTTGTAAAACGTCTTATACGTGGTTCCAGTACTTCCCTATACACTCCCTTGTACATACATTGTGTAGCTTCTGCTATCTTAATAAGAATCATTTCAAGGTATGCTACTAGTTTCACCATGGAAACCAAACCCAGAACAACTGCATCTTCTTTAATGGCTTGTGTATCGTATACTGCAAGACCGTTGAGGAGATTTAATAAAATTATAGCAATGAGAAATACAAATATTATAAAAACGACATGGCTTGTACCTGGAACTGAATCAAACACTAGCTCAGAAGCTTCAAATTCTCCAACCATCATAATAATAGTTTTTATCACTGATAATCCGGGGTCTAGGAAAAAAGCTTCTTTACTTTCAGGATCGTACTCTTCACGACCAGGAAATAAAGTGCAAAAAGCATAAATGCAAAGGCGACTACTAACAACGAGTACCAAGCCATAAACCGTAAGAAAGTAAACGACACCTTTTTCAGCATCTCTAGTTGAACTGACAGAAAGGGCAAACGTCCCGTCATAAATACAAGTTCCGTCCATGTCAGTAAAATGGCCATGGCAGAAATATGCTGTTTGAAATTGCTAGCATCCCAATCGCTGCTCAATGCAATAGCGCAAACTATTATCATTAAAAGTCCAATTATGTTCTCCCAGTCTTGGGCATATCGTTTCCAGCTAGTTGCACACTGTACTATTTCCCGAAGGAATAAAGCAATGAGAAGATATATGCAAGGAATACGCAGGCAATGGGCAGCAAATTCTTCTACACTCAAATGCTTTGGATCATCATGTTGATGCACACACCTCTTTTTACTTCCAAAAACGGCTTTCACAAGAGAACCAACTTGAAATTTATCAACGTCGGAGAGACTAAGTTGTCACTTTTATAATTTTTGTGCAATTTTCATCAAATTCCTTACATTCTAAATTCAATACCAAAGAACTCTTTTCCGGATCAACTACTTCCATTATCTTGGCACTTGGCTCATTTCTGGTGAAATTAATCATTGTGCAATTTGTAACATCTTCATCATCAACATTTATGAGGAGAATGTAAGCTGTAATTAGCGTTACAAATAGTGTATACACAATTAGATTAATATAAAAGAACCATCGCACTATATACCACTTGAGATTGAGGAAGCTGTTAATGACAGGATGACGTAGCAGTGGCCGAAGATCTCTAGAACGGCTGATGTAGTGCAAGGCGTCCATTTCCGAGCGGCCAGTGGCTTTCTCCGTAGAAGGTTCCAAGAACGTGTAACGAATGATCACCTACAACCAAGCAAAAATATAGTTAGTTAGTAATAGTAATAATAATAATAATAATAATAATAATAATAATAATAATAATAATAATAATAATAATAATAATAATAATAATAATGCCGGTCCGGATAGCCGAGACCGCTAAGCCAGGAGTCCCGTGGGGATCTCGAACGGAAGGATCGCGGATTCGAGTCCCGTCTCGGGCATGGGTGTGTTTGTGTATGTCTGTTTGTGTGTGCCGTCCATTCATCTTTCATTATCGTCATCATTTCATCTTCCATCCCCCAGGACTAACAACCCTGGAGGTATAAAAATCGGATTCAGTCTATTGCTGATCTCCCCAATTAGTTACATGCAAGACTTGCAACGTGATAAAATGATACTGAGCCCGTGAAAGTGCATATCCTGCGTGGTCCAAGATGGCCTATTCGCGAGCAAAAAAAATAAAAAATAATAATAATATAGTAATACGAATCCAATAATTATTATTATCAGCCTCGTGCACATATACAATTTCTATTAGGCTTTTTCTGAACTTATGACCGAGGATTATCCTCGGGCGGACAACGATCTGTACAGTAAATAAAATGTAAAAAATCATGTGCATTATCAATTTTATTATGGTATCAAGTACATTATCTAAATAACTACAGAATAAACATTTACGATTAGGTCATTTGAACTACTGACTTTTAGGAAAACATCAGTAAATATTGAAGACGAAAGCAAATACAGTAAATTCATCCCGTTAACCAAAACAATTAGCGATAAGATCTGATTTGTTATCCGTGGAGATGGATTTTTAAGAAGATCGCCATCAGTATCATGAATGAAAAAAGTTAAAAATGTATTATAAAGGGAAAGAAATAAAAAATAAATCAATTTTAGATTATGTATATTATAAACAATAAGAATGGTTTGATCGTGTAAACCGTATGGAATTAAATCATATAATAAAACAAATATTTAATTGGACTCCACTGGAGAAAAGAAAGAAATAAAAAACAAAAAAGGGTTGGAATGAAGAAATTTATAAATTGCTGAAAATAAATTGTTTGAAAGAAGAGGACTGTTATGATAGGGAGAAATGGAAAATATTATTAAATTGTTCATTCATAATATTGTAATGTTGAAACAGAAAAGTGATTAATTTTATAGTATACCTGTTAAATAAATAAATGAACCAAAATGATCAAACATTTACGAAATAAAATCTCATAGAACTCAGAAATACTTATAGACAAAACATGAAACTCAAAAACGCAAGAATGTGCGACAACGAATTGACAAATTGGAAGATATAGGATACAGAATTCATAAACCATCAGAAAAATTCTTGCAAAATTTCATTCTGACCTGAGTAATGAAAATAAAAACATAAAATTGAGTAATTTTCATTAATTGTTAAAAATAAATGGTATTATATCTATGGCTCTAATTAACTAACGCTGACACGAATGCAAGCAACATTCTTGCCTTCCGGCATTCGACTGGCATTGATTAGAGAAACAACTGAAAACTACCGAAGAAAGCAGCCAATCGTTAGAATTCTTCTCTAGACAGCGAAAAGAACTCGACCTACCCCTGTCTAGCTAGTGACGAAAAGCCTGCAATCGTCGGGACACGAACTTTTACAACCTCCCGATGCGGTAATCAGATTTATTTATTTATTTATTTTTATTGATTTTATTTTATGTCAAAAGGAGAGCCCTAATGATGCGGCCCCTTTCAAGAAGTTCAAATGTTTTCAGCGTCTTCCTACAATAAAAATATTGAAAATAGATATTCTTTTATAGATTAACTATGATCGTCAGAAACAGATCTTTAAATAATGTCACGATCAATTTTTCGAAAATATGAGTATTTATTTCGTAATTTTGCGTGAAACATAAGCACTTTAAAATCTATTTTAAACAATTTTCTCAAAAACGACTCTAATTATTTTCTTTAAATTTTTTCTTGTATATAGCAAATTATAGTAAATAAAGTTTGCTGGTCTCGTTTTTAGCGCACTCTTGAATTTTCAGAAATTTCCAAACAAAAAATTAGAAGTTGCAAACATACAATATTGATGATAAGACTTATTTTGTTATATGAAATTTGTTCTAAAAATCAGTTCACTTATAGCATGTCATACATACAATTGTTTCAAAATATGAGTAGTGCATAATATACTTTTTAAATTATTTTTGAGTTTCCCGCGTTTCAGCGAGGCTATCAGTGTGAGGAGATTCTTTTGAATTCTTTTCTGTAGGGCGGACTACAGAGAAACCATTACGAGGCTTTATTTCATTTTACATATATATTTTTTTGTAAAAAGACAGTGTCGAAATCTGGGAAAATGTATTCTGTGAACGTTTTATAAAACTATGGCCAACCTGGGGAGACTTCTTCGACTATGATCTTTGGCCGACGATATTTTTTTCAAGCTGCTTGGTGTTGGAATTCGTGACACTGAGGCGCTTTATATTCTTTTCCAGGAGGGAATTAATTTCCAGAATGTATCTCCTAGGTTCACTATACCCGAGGTTCAGGTGTACTATAACCGAGTTTTCTTATGCTTATTTGTAATGTAAGCGAAACGGGTACAGTGACTTAAGTTTACTATAACTAAGGGTACATTATATCCGAGTTTACTTTAACCGGTGTCAACCTTACCGGTGTCAACCGGCGGTGCCCCGCTGGTGGGAGAGTCCTAGCTAGAGGGAGACCCCACTAGCCAACGGTAGGTCGGCGCCGGATCTCGCCATCTATTGCGGGAAGTTCACCGCCATCTCCCGAGAGAGAAAGAATGCATTACACTAACGGGACTAATGACCAAAGAAGTTGACGCGCCCGAAAACACGAAAAAACAAATCAAATCAAATTCTGAATACAGATGGAAACGAGCGTTTGTTCTTCGATTACCAACAAGAATTTGGGGAAATTTTCTTATAAGCGAAAACGTATGGAGAGCATTTAGCATTAAATTTTTAGATAAGGAGTAACGTGTAATTTGTGTTAAAACGAGCATATTTGGAGAATGTTACATAAAACCAACATATTCAGAGAATATTACAATACAACTGTATTTAATCATTCCTGTGGTATATTTTTGGATCTATTTGCATTTGTTTGTCAACCTACCAGCGTTTCTGCGTTGTAAAATGTATATGCCAAACAAATCGTCTATTGTTGCTTTAAAGCAGAGTTAGCAATGACGCACTATAGAGTAAACCGCTACCGCCGGCGCCACCTCCGCCGTTGGTGGATCGTGGTATTTATTAACTTTTAATTATTTTACTTTGTGGCATATTTCTTACGCAGAATATTGTCAGGCTAAAATACGCATCGGATACATGAATACACTTTGTATCCGTATTTTTGTCCGTGTTGGGAGGAATGCATTTGTATTGCCAGATTATTAAGGTATTTTCTTTCAAGCAACCCGCAAACCTTAGTGAAATTAACCTAGTATATTTTCTTCCTTAGAAATACAATTTACACGTAATATGAAGAAAAATTGCTAGTCTTCAGAAAAATGTTTGGAGATACAACAATGGCATTTCTGTTATTGCTGAGCTGTGTTTCTGCCTGAGATATGTTAATTGGGACAGAAATTGCGGTATAAATAGTATTACGTAACCATTAATAAGGGCGACAAGGTGTGGTGTGCTGTTTTAACACCAATAGTTTTAAAGACCCGTGGTAGGTATTGCGTTATTTCGAACCTCGCACATATCTTTAGCATCAAAAGTTACATGTTCAGTAGTTTATTTAATAAGTAATTTTAAGTAGGTAAATAAGTAGTCATATATATGTTGTGACATACCGATATGTCACGTTAAAATAAATTAACATTTATTTGTAGACAATATGGTGGAACATGCATTACGAAATATCACGAGCTAGAGCTTAGCAACGACCGTGAATAAACAATGTAGTTTTGTTTTTCTAAATGCATTAAGAGATGAAGCGATTGCCGAAAGTAGAAGGACGGTCAAATGTTATGAAAAATGAAGGTAGTTTAATACAGAAGTCTTCGAGGGATGAATCATGCAGGAGAGATTTCATTCTGCTCGGCAACGCGCTTACTGAGCTGATCGTATGTTCGTGAAGAGGGAACAGAGTACAGTAAGGATAGAGATTGGGTTATCAGTGAAATTTTTAAGGACAGTGAATGATATTGCAGATATTTGATGTGGAAGCAATATTGATGTATAAATTGGAACTTTGTCAGGGTGTGCAATCGAGTTCCGGGACTATGTCATCGGACGTAATCAGGACTGATAATTTTGATAGTTGGAGACCAGCTTGGATAAGGCAGAAGAGGATTTCTTGGAGCTTTGGACTGCAGCAGATCGCAAGATATTTCGACTGAGAAGTCTACGAGGACATCAACGAAGAAAAAGATAAATTAAACACGGTATAAATTGTAAATTGAAGAATATAATCAAAGGCCTAAAAAAATTGTAAATTCACTAAAATTTGTTTACTAAAACCGTAAAGAAATAAACTTTGAATTTTGTTGTTTAGAAAAGAAGTGATCTTTCATTTTAGTCAATCCAAACAGAAATGAACTAGGAATGGGAATCATTCTATTTCCAAGATTCCCAACTGCGCTGTATAGTCAGCGGATCCTATAATCCATTATAAGTAATAAGGATTATAATATATCGTGACCACATTGACCCAGCAAGCCGGACACTGAATCTTTAGCAAGATATAAATGTAGAGAGGAAAAATTTTGAGTATATATGTCAATGTGTGTGTATTGTGTGTATATATATATATATATATATATATATATATATATATATATAACATATATATATATATATATATGAAGAGAATGAGAATATAAGAAAAGACAGAATGAGAAATTTGACGAACTGAAGTATAGACTTCACGTCAAGGAAGAAAAAAACAAAGAAAAGGGAAACAAATTTTGACGAAGGTCCCCACATGATATTCGGCATATCGCGCGTAATTCTGGCGGCGTGAAGATGAAGAGGTCATCAGACAGGGAGACTCCATCCAGGCGATAACAGCACCAACCCTATCTAAAAAAATTAACCTAACAACCGGAAGAAGGTGAAATCCAGTATTGGCCCAGGAAATGGGAAACGCAAGATTTCGCGCCAACGGCAAAACAGGGGAGTCTTGAGATGTCAGCTTAGAGCTGTGAAGAGTATTCGTGAGAGGGAACTGAGGTGCGGTGCGTCGAAAGGAAGTTTGGTAACGACGATTTCGTCAAGTTAAGACGTGTGCCACCATCCCACAAGTGAAAAACCTTTGGAATCGACCATCCTGGG